>CM057776.1:16617393-19048363 GCA_030064435.1 Trapa incisa
TGTATTTTGGTCCTTCAAAATTTGAAAATCCCCAATTTTTCCAATTTCCACACCCCCTCAATTTTAACTTCTTAACACAGCCGAATTTGATTTCATCAAATTGACCGATCAAACACTTCTAATTGTTGAATTTGAAGTTGAAATTGAGATCCTACATGTTCATATGATCCAATAGCACTTTGAATCGCAAGTTTTGACGCCAGAACGAGCTCAAACGGAGCTTCGCTGGAAAACAAACTGTATAGAGAGAAAGCTTCAATTATTCATCGTTGGGGGCATGACGGTTTGAGCTTTCGATCTAGGTAGATACCTCTCGTCCTGAGGTTCATCCTAGAATCAAGAATTGCATTAATTGATGCCGAATTGAGCTAGAATTTCATCATCAAAATTCTATCAGTTCTCTCTCTAGCACCGGTCGGAAATTGTAGAGGGGAGCCGAATTGGTTTAAGTCCTAATTCGAGGGCTGAGGAAGTGTTGGGAGGGCTTGGTTTGGCCTGAGGAGGGATTGAATTGGCCAATTTTAGCTCGACTGAAATAGTGCAGCTTCAATCCGTCAGAGCTGCTTCACTGTTCCATCACGCCGTCGCTTCTCTAGAGACCCTCAGAGCAAACGAAGAATACATGCATGTAGTTGATTTCTCCCCGGTTCTAAAGAACCCGACTTCGCCTTGTTTGGATCAGAAATGACCCTATATCGAAGCTCTGGTTCGAGCTTCACCAGAAAACTAAGCAGCTGAGAGAGAGTGAGCTTTTCAGGTTTGGAGAGGATGAATGGGGAGGGGTCTTTATATAGGAAGCTTGGGGACTTCTTGGTTGTCCGATTGGAACCTTAATGGCAGTCATTCATTGACTGAAACTCTTTGGCTGGAGACTTTTCAGCTTCGCCGGCGCTATGCAATTTTCCGGCGAATGAACAGTATTGTTATCTGAAGGAAGAAGACGACACTGTTTCGAACTAGCGGGACCGGTCCGAACCGGGTCCAAAGTATAAACCGGTCGGTTCACCCCCATTCGACCAAAATTTTCAAATATAAAAATTTCTAAAATCATCTAAATTCATTTTCTATCCAATGGTGGCCTCAAATCTCAAATTTGATATTTTTAAGCCACCTAGAAAAATGAATTTAGAATCTGGTTCAATAGTGGTTAAAACCGGTTCAATTTGGTTTTGATCCGATTCACTTGAACCGGTTTAGTTTTCATCTCCAATTCATTCTCAAGTCTATTTCCATGACTTTTGGGACTCTTTGGGTCACTCAAGATCCATAAATTTCCCGGTTTGCCCTTTCTCTATCGGTTCCAGTTCATGAACCGACTCGGTTCATAAATCAGTTCAATCTAGTTGGATCAGGTTCATCTAAACTGGTCTAGTTTTTCTCTTCCAATTTGTCCTAAGATTCTTTTCCAAGGTTTTTATGAACCCTTTAGATCACCCGAGAGCTGTAAATTTCCAAGTTTCCCGTTCCCATATGATCGGGTTCGTGAACCGATTTAGTTTTCTTTACTTGGTTTGACCGGTTCTTTTCCCAGTTTTCCTTAACTCAAAAGGATGGGGTTTACACCAGTTCAATATGTTGGGAGTTTTAGCCCTATTACAAAAAAATGGTCACAAAATTAATAGGGAGCTACGGGATTCTTGATAAGCATCCTCCTAGGAAAGGTTATATGCCCTTAATTGATGGTCTTTAAGGGTAAACTTTCCAAAATTTCCTGAAAGGGATTAAAGGGAGGGGGTGAGTACGACTACTCAGTGAATAGGTTTTCAAAAATTAACTTTTAGGAAAACAATTTGTATTGGAGTGTGCCAAACTCCTTATTTTCTTTCAAAAATCCTTTCATTTCAAATCTCTATTTTTATCGTCATTTCTTATTAATCACGTTGTGTTATCACCCAACACACATCTTTCATCATGAAGGTAAATCACGTAATCGTAGGCCAGCTCGCCCACTAAACCCACTTGGGGCATCGAAGCGACTTTACTAGCCACCTATATAGAAGCACGTACACTTCTACCCTGAGAATGAGTGGATGTACGCTACATCCGACCCTCATTCCTGAAATTAATTCTCCGTGTCCGTATGAGGACAGAGACCTCATCCCGACCCTACCCCGGTCTCATGCGCTTGAAGCTACGTCGAGCTTCGCAAGGTCACGTGGTCCGACGAATTGCCCTTATATCCACCAGGTCGTCCAGGGCCCTAGGACACATCACTACCCCTCTTGGGCGTCTTGAAGGTCTCGTACCCACAGTGCATGTACAATTAGTATTTTCTCATCATGCCATATAATCTGTGGTGCCACAGGTCCAACGGCCCCGACCCTCAACTCAACCTGCAGATGTTTGTCTTGACTAGTCCGGAGACCTGTCATGTCGCACATCCACTAGTTGACTGAATATGTCGGTCCTGTCTTGATACCATGGCCAAACAATTCATTTATTTAAAGTTTTATGACATATATCTCATATTTTTTTACGAGCTTTTGCTTGTGTCCACTGGCTCTGAGCCCACTATATGTGATTTTCTAAAATCAGGCATATTAGCCACCAAGTTCCAAAATCGAGGCCCCGACCTATAAGAGCTATCCGAGCTCCCGTCAAGAAGGTCTCCCAAATTGATTATGTAGTGGCACAATTAGGGGAGAGCACTTCCGAAAAAATATGTTTTCAACTATCCATCATACCAACATGGTATAAGGATATCTCCACTCATAACTGATGAACGGGTTTTCCACTTCCTCCGAGGAAGTTTCATCATACCAACGGAGCATGATCTACTTACAGTCGGTAAGTAGTTTTTCCGCGTGATTTTCACATCACTCCTCTAAGTTGTGATGTTTAAAATACCACTAAGTAGTGAGTTTTCATTTCGAGGTACTTATCATCCCCAACCAGGTATGATATAAAATACCACTCACAACAGGTAAGTGCTTTTTAACTTTGAATTGTGCTCATCATCCCAACCGGGTATGACGTTAGTAAGCCAACTCCCCCATTAATGTAGTGAATTCCACTCGACTGATTTTTTGTATTCACATGCACTTGTCCTTGCTGGCATTCTCAGTACTTAGTATTCCTACATGATATGAACATCATTGTTCATTATCACTCGACCTAATATCCTTCATTCATTCCAAATGAATGAGAAAACCAAACTTTTAATTTATTTGCAATTAGGTCCCTAAAGTTATTTTTCTTTAACTTTAAGTCCATAATGCCGGTTTTTCATCAAATTAAGTCTCAAAACTTTTAAAATTTATCTTAGAACCTCAATTTATTCAAATTCACAAAAAGGGATTTAATTTCCCAAATTTCCAATTTGGTCCCCCAACTTTTCCAAAATTACCATTTTTCCCTTCCTTTACAAAAATGGTAAGTTTCACCCCAAAATTTCTAAAATTCCTCAATTGGCCCTATAACATTCTTATCATGACCAATTGACCCTCAATATCATAAAATTGCATTTTGGTCCTTCAAAATTTGAAAATCCCCAATTTTCCCAATTCCTCCACCCCTCCAATTTCAACTTCTTAATACAGCCGAATTTGATTTTACCAAATTGACCAATCAAACACTTCTAGTTGTTGAATTTGAAATTGAAATTGGGATCCTACATCTTCATATGATCCAATAGCACTTTGAATCGCAAGTTTTGATACCGGAACAAGCTCAAATGGAGCTTCGCTGGAAAACAAACTGTATAGAGAGAAAGCTTCAATTATTCATCGTTGGGGGCATGGCAGTCCGAGCTTTCAATCTAGGTAGATAGCTCTTGTCCTAAGGTTTATCCTAGACTCAAGAATGGCATCAATTGATACTAAATTGAGTTAGAATTTCATCATCGAAATTTTGTCGGTTCTCTCTCTAGCACCGGTCGGAAATTGCAAAGGGGAGCTGAATTGGCTTACCTTTCAGTCCTAATTCGAGGGCTGAGGAAGTGTTGGGAGGGTTTTTGTCCTAAGGTTCTTTACCTAGGTTTTTATGAACACTTTGGATCATTGGAAGCTGTAAATTTCCAAGTTGCTTGTTCCCAAATGATCAGGTTTGTGAACCGGTTTGGTTTTCTTTACTCGGTTTGACTAGTTCTTTTCCCGTTTTTCCTTAACTCAATAGGATGGGGCTTTCACTAGTTCTTTAACTATCTCCTTCTTACTATTTTTCTTATCTAAACTTTTGGGTAGCTGTACCACTCGTCCTTCATTCCCATCCTATTGTCCTTCATAGAGTGTAGTCTTTTACTACTTCTCAGCCTTTCTTAGGGTTTTGGTTATTCTCTTTGACCATCACGTTGCTACTAGTTTCTTCTTTCTACTTGGTTCTCCTAGAATTGTTATTTGGTTCAACTGCTTTCTCCAAACATGTCACACTGGACCATCATGATACTTCCTTCATTTGAAAAGTTTCCTAATTATGGGTTGGTTTCTTGCACTCCATATTATGTCCATCCGCCCGTCAATGATTCCTTTAAGGGTACTTAGTCATATGCATCCCTCCAAAGTTTCCTTGCATAGCATATTTCTTCTCCTCTTCACTCTTAATGTGTCATACCCCTAAAGTTTTTGGAGGATGTTTTTCCACATTTACCCCTTATGAGGGGGTTCTAGTTATACTTTCTTACCTCCATTCTTGTGGTATCCTTCTCAGCTTGACCTTCTTAAGAAAAATTTTAAATTTGGTTTTTACCTTGTCATTTCTTGACCTTTTTGTGAATTGCTTACTTAACCTGTTCCGTGGTTTTGGTCACCAGTCCTTTATGTCTTTTGTGACCTTTGAGTAGGTATTGCCCTAAATGTATGAAGTGTGGAACAATCCTTCTTTACCTGTCCTATTCCCTTACACTTAAGGCATGTTTGGTACTTGTCCTTAGTAGGGTTGGGTACTTCTTCATGTAATGTCCCCATTGTTCACACTAATAATAGGTTATTCCCTTGCGTGGATCATGTAGTTCCTCCTTTCCTTCGAGTATTGTGGGGCCTTTCTAGGGTTTACTGGTAGTTGGTGCTTTGTCGTACTACCTTAAGAGTTTTCTTGTTAAGTCTTCCTTGCCAAATGGTCCCTCTAGGAGTCCTCCTATATTTCTTAATTCCCTAATTCAGATTACTTAAATGGGATGGGATTCTCCCTATTTTTTATGGTGAAGAAGTTTGTTTATTTACTATTCTTGGGACCATCTTCCTAGTAAGTTCACTTTATCGAGAGATAGGATTTTAGGAATTTCAAATACTTTATTAATAGAGGAGTACAATATGTTGGGGGTTTTAGTCCTATTACAGAAAATGGTCATAAAATAAATAGGGAGCTACGGGATTCTTGATAAGCATCCTCCTAGGTAAGGTTATATGCCCTTTACTAGCATTTAGCTTCATGCTTGACTTCCTTCGTACTTAGAGTTGTGCCCTCAATAGGTCATAGCACCATCCTCTTGGATACTTCCTCATTTGGTCTTTTGAGGGTTCTACCATATCTCAAGTATTGAGAAGCTTCTAGGGTTGTCATCCTATGATGACAGGGTATTGAATAGAGTCATTCATTGTTTTCTTGGTTCCTCTCCTGGAAACCATCTAAAAATTTTAAGATCAATCCTATTAGTTACTATATTTTCTAGTCTTGATTATGTATTTGAGGAAACAAGCTCTGATACCACTCAAGTTGTCATGCCCCGACCCAGTATGGTCAAATCCCCGTGCTCAACCTGCCACTCTCCCAGTTTATTTAAGGGTCTCCCTTTGTTATAACCCATAAAGAGTAAGACATCCTTTAACCTGCACCTTTCCTGGAATAACATAAATCAAAACCGCATATAATTTTAAATTTATCATATCTGTCTCACAAGCGTATTAGTTGTTAGTCCTTAAGGGTAGGCTTTCCGGGATTTCCTGAAAAGGGATATGAGGGAGAAGATGAGTACAACAACTTAGTGAATGGGTTTTCAAAATTTGACTTTTAAGAAAAAGGTTTATTTGGAGTGTGTCAGACTCCTTATTTCTTTTCAAAAATCCTTTCATTTCAAATCTCTATTTTATCACCATTTCTTATTAATCATGGTGTGTCATCACCCAACACACATCCTTCAACATGAAGGTCAAAAACACATAATTGCAGGCCAGCTCGTCCACTGAATCCACTTATGGCATTAGAGTGACTTTACTAGCCACCTAGATATAAGCACGTCCACTTCTACCCTGAAATGAGTGGATGTTCACGATGGAAACTTGTGGGCACGAGTAGGAGCACGTGCCACTGAATCACGTGCAGTGGGCCTAAGGCTAGTCGGCACGAGCAGGAGCTCATAAACAAACTTGAGTAAAGGAAACCCACAAAATTTCTAATGAAATTGTGTATGTGATTTCTCCATGGTTCTAAGTCAGGACCGACAATACTCGATGGGCTGGTGGTAGTGCGTTAGGGCCAGGTCGACAGACTGCCCTAGACAAATAGTTGCAGGAATGGTTGAGGGTCGGGGCCGTCGGACCATCAACATCAAATATAATGGCCATATGTCAAAAATTATTGTTTGTGCATGCACTTGTGGCATTGGACCATCAAAACACCCAAGAGGGGTAGTGATGGGTCATATGGGCTATTGGACGACATGGTGGAGATAAGGGCAGTTCGTCATGCCAGTCAGCTGGGAAGCTCGGAGTTGCTTCTTGTGCATGAGACCGGGGTGGGGTCAGGATGAGGTCTTTGTCCTTATACAGACACGGAGTGGTATTTGGGTATGAGGTCGGATGTCAAGAACATTCACTTAGACCTAGGGTAGAAGTGGACGGACTTCTATCTTGGTGGCCAGTAAAGACGCTCCAAGCCATAGGTGGGTGTAGTAGACGGGTTGCACCTGCGAATGTGTGTTACCCTTTCTGATGAGCTAAGAAAGCTAAACACACCTAATATGGAAATGGGTAAAATGCTTTGAGATTTGAGAATCTTTGAATTGAGAAAAATCCTTAAAAAGGAATGGAAAACCTTGGGAAAAGGTTTTGGAAAAAGAGGAAACCCTTTTGAAAGAAAATGTTACCCTTGGTAGGGTAAAAAGTTTTGAAAACCAAAATTGAGGAATAAAGCACTTTTAAAGGAAATGATAATCTTGGCGTGGTTTGAATAAATTAAGGCTATTTTGAAAACTCACTCCTAACACTCGCTCATTGAGTTGTAGAACTCACCCCTCTCTTTTTTACCCCTTTCAGGTAACCAAGGGAAAACCAAACTTAAAGACCTAATTTAGAACAGTAATAAGACAGGTAAGTATATTTCAAGATATTTAGTTTTGTATAATGATATTCTAGGAAAGACAGGAAAAATGACGTCTTACTCCTCACGGTTTAGAAAAGGGTGAAACCCTTCATAGACCAAAGGGAGTGACGGGTTGCTCACGAGGATCTGACCAAACCAGGTCGGGGCGTAACAGTAAGGCCCCCCAATCCTTCCATGAGCCAGAGTATGATAAGAGTAATTGGGGGTAAATTGTAAATTTAGAAGCTTATTTGATTTGAATTTCAATATTTAGGGACTATATTGCAATTATGCAAAGTTTTGGAAACAAATTGCAAATATGAAAAATGTTCCTAAGAGTAGCCTAAGAGGCTTAGAAGTAATTTTAAGACACATGGGGATGTCTAAAGTCCTTTTTGGGAATTCAATGGCAAAATTGTAAATATGGTGTAAATGAGGGGCAAAATGGTAATTTTTCCCAAATTGGGACACAATGGTCAATTTTTCCCCAAGGGATGTCAAATAGTTCATTTTGAAATATGAAGTGCAAAATGGTAAATTTTCCAATGTAAATATGCAAAAAAATAAATATTTTTGTAAATAAGGGGTAAAATGGTATTTTTTTCCCATTTTATGGACCAAAATATAATTAATACATTTTTAGGGCACAAGTGTGTTTAAAGGAATTATGAGGATCCAAATGAGAGTGTTGAGAAGTCTAGTTGGGGAAAAATATAAATTTTCCACACTTAAGGACCAAAATGCAAACTTTGGAAAAAGTTGGGTTATCTAAGTTGGGGACTTAGAAACTTTTAGGGCATTTTGGTAAATAAGTCCTAATACGGTCTAACCTTGATTTGATGGGAAATCATAGGTGGGGTTAGTAGTTATGAAGGGTCATCGACACGTTAGACATGAGAACCTAGCCTAAGGGGTAAAATCGTAATTTGTGGAAAATTACGAGATAATAGTTATCAGTATTTAGTAAACCTCTAAACTAACTCGGTTGTGTAATTTGATTAATTTAGAATGGATCATGCAACAGATCTAGTGAGGATCGCACAACCATGGATAGAGGAAAAGACAACCTAGACAAACAAGTCCCGATGAAAACTGTGAGTGGGTTTTGAAGGCAACTCCTCTTGGACCGATCGATGCTTTAATTAAAATGTTTGTGTGATTCTAAGTAGCAAGATAACCTTATAACTCATATATGCAGTGTAAATGAATAAGATCATGCCCATTAAATCAAATGTGATTTTTAAAGGATAATCAAAGCACCGGTCAAAAAATTGGGTAAATGACATGAGTACGGTTCTAAGGAACTGAAATGTTGATTGGGCCTTGGTCCATTGTTGTTGAGATTAGAGAGATGGTCGAGTGGTAGGTCAGGCTCCCAAATAATTATTTCTATGATATTATTTGATGAAATTTAGTGACTTGGCACGAGTAGGTTGTGAAACCCAAATGACATGATGCCCAAATTTGAGGAGATGACTGAGTGATAGGCCAGACTCCTAATGTCACGCCTCGACCCTGTTTGGTCAGATCATCGTAATCAACCCGCTACTCTCCTAGTTTATTAAAGGGTTTCCCTTTATTATAGACCGTAAAGAGTAAGACATCCTTTAAACATGCACCTTTTCTAGGAATAATATAAATAAAACTGCATAATAATTTAAATTTATTATACCTGTTTCACAGGCGCCTTAGTTGGTGGTCTTTAAGGGTAGGCTTTCTAAAATCTCTTGAAAGGGATATAAGGGAGGGGATGAGTATGACTACTCAGTGAATGGGTTTTCAAAAGCTTTTGACTTTTAAGAAAATAATTATTATTGGAGTCTGCCAGACTCCTTTCCTTTCAAAATCCCTTCATTTAAAAATTTGAGTTTTCCCATCATTTCTTAGTTACCACGGTGTGTCATCACCCAACACACATCTTTCATCATTAAGGTTACACACATTCGTAGGTTAGTACGACTACTGAACCCACTAATGGCTTCAAAGCGACATTACCGGCCACCCGAATAGAAGCACGACCACTTCTACCCTAGGAATGAGTGGATGTATGCGACATCCGACCCTCAATTCCGAAATTGGTTCTTCGTGTCCGTATGAGGATAGAGACCTCATCCCGTCCCTACCCCGATCTCATGCGCTTGGTGCTACTCCAAATTTCGCACAGACACCTGGAACGACGAACTGCCTTTATACTCACCGGGTCCTCCAGGGCCCTTAGGACGCATCACTACCCCTCATGGATATCTTGATGATCCCATACTCAGTGCATGCACAAACAAAGTTTTCTTAAATTACCATGTAATATGTGGTGCCATTTATCCCAACGGTCCTGACCTTCAACTCAACCTATAGTTGTTTATCTTGACTGGTCCGGAGACCGATCATGTTGCACTTCTATTAGTTGACTGAGTATGTCGGACCTGCCTTGGTACCATGACCAAACAATTCACTTATTAAATTTTAATGGCACATATATATATCATGTTGTTTTACGAGCTCCTCCCTGTGTCCATTGGCCTATGGCCCACTATTCGAGTTTTTCAAAAATTGGGCATTTTAGCCCTCAAGTTCCAAAACCGAGGTCCCAGACCTGTGAGAGCTATTCGAGCTCCCATCAAGAAGGTCTCCCAAATAGTTTAAGCATTGGCACATAGTCAGGGGAGAACACTTCCAAAAAAATAGGTTTTCACTATCCATTATACCGACCGGTATAAGAACAAACATCTTCGTCCATGACCGATGAACGGGTTTTCAACTTCCTTCAAGAAAGTATCATCATACCAATGGGGTATGATCTACTTACAACCGGTAAGTAGTTTTTTCGCATGGTTTTCACTTCACTTTCTCTAAGTTGTGATGATTAAAATTCTACTAAACTGTGGGTTTTTTTTATACCGAGGTACTTATCATCCCCAACCGGGTATGATATATAATCCCACTCACAACCAGTAAGTGGTTTTTATCTTTAAGTTGTGTTCATCATCCCAACCGGGTATGATGTTAGTAAACCCACACACCCGTTAATGCAGTTAATTCCACTAGACCGGTTCTTTGTATTCACGCGAGCTCGTCCATGCTGGCATTCCCGGTATTTTCCATTCCTACACGATACGGACATCCTTGTTCATTATTACTTGGCCTAACAGCCTTCATTCATTTCCAATGAATGAGAAAATCCAAACTTTTAGTTATCTGCAATTAGGTCCAAAAAAGTTATTTCTCTTTAACTTTAAGTCCCTAATGTTGGTTTTTCCTCAAATTGAGTCCCATAACTTTTAAAATTTATCTTGGAACCTCAATTTATTCAATTTCACCAAAAAGGTGGTTTAATTTCCCAAATTTCCAATTTGGTCCCCCAATTTTTTCAAAATTACCATTTTGCCCTTCCTTTACAAAAATGGTCAGTTTTGCCCCAAAAATTCCAAAATTCCTCAATTGGACCTCCAACATTATTTTCATGCCCAATTGACCCTCAATTTCATAAAATTGTATTTTGGTTCTTTAAATTTCGAAAATCCCCAATTTCAACTCCTTAGCATAGCCAAATTTTATTTCATCAAATTGACCGATCAAACACATCTAATTGTTGAAATTGAAGTTAAAATTGAGTTCCTCCATCTTCTTATGATTCAATAGCACTTTGAATCACAAATTTTGACACCGGAACGAGCTTAAACGGAGCTTCGCCGAAAAATGGATTGTAGAGAGAGAAAGCTTTAATTACTCACCGGTGAGGGTACGACGGTCCGAGCTTTCGATTTGGGTAGATAGCTCTCATCCTGAAGTTTATCCTAGAATCAAGAATCGCATCAATTGATGCCGAATTAAGTTAGAATTTCATCATTGAAATTATGTCAGTTCTCTCTCTAGCACCGACCAAAAATTGCTTAGAGGAGCCGAATTGGCTTAACTTTCAATCCTAATTCGGCTGTGGGAGGGCTGAGGAAGTGTTGGGAGGGCTTGGTTTGGTTTGAGGAGGGCTTAAAATGGCCGATTTTAGCTTGGTCAAAATAGGACAACTTCGGTCCGCTGGAGCTGGTTCACTGTTCCATCATGTCGACGCTTCTCTAGCGATTCTCGGATTGACTGGAGTTTGCTATTAGATAATTGTTTTCTCCCCGGTTCTAAAGAGCTCGACCTCTCCTTCCAATGCTTAGAAAAATGTTCTAGTTGAAGCTCTAGTTCGAGCTTCCCCGGGAAATGGAGCAGTAGAGAGAGAAGTGTTCAGGTGTAAGGAGAATGAATGGGGATGACCTCTTTGTATAGGTGTAAAATTGTGTATTAAATGGGAGAGATTTATTAATAGTATTAATATTTCCATAAATTATTGGTATTAATTCCAATAATTTAATTTTGATATTAAATTATTTGTATTAATTCCAATAATTTAATTTAGGTATTAAATTATTGGTATTAATTATAATAATTAAATATATATTAATTTATGGCTATTTATGATAATACGTACGTTCTCATAAAAACTTTTCACCCATCCTCACATTTCTCTTGGGCAAGCATGTTTAACTTCAAAGTTCTTATAGAATCTCATTCACTTGAACCAATTTGGTTTTTCTCTTCTAATTTATCTTAAGTTTCTTTTTCAATGTTTAATGAACCCTTTGGATCACATGAGAGTTGTAAATTCCTAAATTGCCCATTCACAATTGATCGGGTTTGTGAACCGGTTTGGTTTTCTCATTTGGTTTATCTGATTCCCTTCCCATTTTTCCTTAGCTCAAAAGGGCGGGGTTTACACCTAACTTGTCTGTTTGACATATTTGCATGCTAAAATAAGTGACCAAGACACGAGGTAGGTTGTGCGACCTGAAGCTAGGGCCCGATGGCCGAATTTTATTATACATTGAGATAGCCCCGTGACGGGTCGGACACTTGGTGCTTATTTTTCATTTATGTGGGAATCGGTAGAGTGAAGGCCCGAACTCCCAAGCATCTCCAAGTTTGCAGCATATCAATCTGATGCATATTTGTATGAATAGAAGAGTTGGGTGAATGATGCCCGAGCTCCCGGTAATGGGATGCTTTAGGCATCATTACGTGATTGGTCATGAGTGCCATTTGGGGAGATGGTCGGATAAAGGACCGGGCTCCCGAGTGTATATCCATATTATTTAACATGTTGATTTTGATGCATTAAATGTGTGCATGTGAAATTAGGAAAGTCGGGCAAGAAACGCACCGAGCTCCCGTTAACGAGATGCGTTAAACATTGTTACAAGGGTAGCCATGAGTGCCACCATTATGACTATGGGTCATGTTGGTCATTTTTGTGAATACTGTTATAGAAGAGAGGGTGATGGATGGATGGATGCTTGAGAGGTTGTGCTGTCACTCAAGGGAAAAATGGAAAGGAGATTGGGGAGAAATAATGTAATCTTCCATATTTTCCCAGGACACCCGAATTACGTACGTGTACCGTTTTAATACACTGCTACGATGAGACGATGGCAGAATTGAGTCGCATGTATATGGGTATGGGCCGATGAGTGGCAGTTACGCGGCCATGACCCAGGATGCACAAGAGATGCCAGTTGTGAGACGACATGTGAGCTTGTTAGTTGCGGTAGAGGGTTCGCGACCCTCGCACTCCAGTTCCCAGTCTGGTATTGTCCAAGAGGCAGTATATCACGCTCCAACCTGGTTTGGTTGGAATCTCATAATCAACCTGCCACCCTTCCCTATGGTATTCTCACCACCACATTCTAGGAAGGTAAAGACTTAACAACCTGAGTGTTTTCCACAACAAAATTTACAAAAAAATATAAGGGAATCTTTCTTCTTGAAAAGTTATTCTGTTCGTGGAATCCTCTTCTCTCTTGAAGTGACGACTTCCCTAAAAGGGGTTTAGGGAGAGGGATGAGTTTGTAACACAGTGAAAGGGTTATCTAACAATGTAACGACATGTCCACAATTCAGCACATACTCAAAAGGTAACGGGTTTCATTTCCAACGGTATAGAAAATAAATAAGTTGCAACTTATTTTATCATTGAAAAATAAATTTCAAGATTTAACTCACTACTTGTATCTCACAACCTTAAAACATAGTTATTTTACTTTTAGAAGAACTTTTATAGTTTATAAGATTTGTATCAGATAAACAATAATCACCCTTTTATCATTAAAGGGGTTTTCTTAGCTTGAGTCTCACATACTAAAACTTGGTTTCCTTCCTGAAATAACCTTTCACAATTATTATGGTTTGATTTCCATCTGTTTGTATCACACAAACTCACAAACACCCTTTCTCATTAAAGGGATCAAACAGTCGTAGAACAGACCCTCAAAGGCTACAATCTCGAATTGTTCCACTAGTGGCCCGTATAGACTTTACCGTCCACCCTTGTGAGAAGCCACAAACCTCCACCACATTGTCTGTGTGAGCACTATCGCCGAACCCCCAGACATAATCACTTCTTCTATCCACTATTAAGGGACAAGACCTCTACCCCTTCTTTCTTGATCTCAATACACATGAAGCTCCCAGAGCTTCTCGACATACTGGACCAACAATACTCCCCTTATGTTCCCTAGGCTGTCGAGTAGCCCTTAGAACCAATACAACCCCGTATCGGGTGTCTCTTTGGTTCTACATAATTGTAATCACAAACAAATGTATTTTTATTTAAGACCTTTATCTTTGCACTGGTAGCCCAACAGACTACGATTTGGCTTCAGCTCAACAGCTTCAACAAGCATTATCAAATTGTGATAATTTTATAAGGCTCTTAAATCATAAGTGGTTTACTTCACTGGACCCGTTTTTCATTGGCATTGGGCCCACTTGTATGAATTTTTAAAATATGGCATTGGACCCACTTCACTTTACAAAACTATGGCCTTGGGCCTACTTTCACAGAACTAGATCTAGCCAACCTTCTATCGACAATGGGACTCACCCATTTCCTACATAGATGGTCAGAATTGTACCATTCCCCTTGACGTGTATCCATACACCATTCAAGGTTGTCCTATAATCATACTTCATGCTTTATTCAAATGTATTATCCCAAAAGGATAAAGTGATTTCACACAATTAGGGGATTATACTTCTAAAAATATGATTTCAAAGTAAAGCATGCTTCTAAGTATGTGCAATCAGTCCAATCAGACTCAATTCCAATAATCCCACTCACCCGAGATCTATAACTTATTCATCTTGGACAAGATTCCAATAACTCGGGTTGGATTCTCAAATGTAGGCCACGACCTTTTTTTCGCACCTACATGATCATAGATAACTAATTCATCAACTATCCGTTATTTACACTTAGTTCCCTATGTTTTCTTTAATTACACATAAGCCACTAAGTATATTTTCTTGACAAATAAACACCAAAATATTTATCATAAATTCATCAATTTACTTTATTTGCAATTTTCTCCTTAAATAATTTTATTTAAATAAAATTATTTAAAATTACATACAAAGCATTTTAATTACTTTTAATTGCATTTAAATTCCACAAAATTATTTTAATTGGAATTAATTCTCCAATTTCATTTGAATCCTCAATTGACCCTCAATTTATGTCAATTAGACAAAAATACCCAAATTTCCAAAAATCCCCAAATCGCCCAATTTCTCCAAAATTGCACTTTAACTTCTGAAATCTCATTTCATCGAATTGATCACTTAAACTTGGTTAACTACCTCATATAATGCTGCTAATCATCTCCCCTACCTCTCCACAATCATTTCAAGTTTTGAATCATTTAATTTGGCCTAGAATTGAGCTCACATGAAGCTTTGCCGGAAAATATTTCTAGAGAGAGAAAGTTTCGAATTATTACCAACAAGGATGTGATTATCAAATCTCTTGATTTAGGGAGCTAGCTCTTATTGAGAGAATCCTCATAGGATCAAATTTCACCTCAATTGGTACCTTGAATAGGGAGAATTTGACCAGCAAAATTTAAGTAGTTTTGTCTATGTAATTTAACTAATCCGGCGAAGGGCATCGACAATGGCTTCCCTCAAAGGCTCAAGGAGGACTAGGCTTAGTTATGGAGAGACATGGGAGGGTCGGCTTGGCCTTAGGAGGTCTGAGGTGGCCTGAATTCAACTAAAATCTTTATGCTCAAAGTCGACTACTGGAGCAACTATATTGTGCGAACTCACCGACGCTTTTACGGTAATCCTTGAGCTAAAAGGAATATGCAGCAAGGTAGAGGCTTCCTCCCGATTCAAGGGAACCTGAATTCACATTTGAAGGTGGAGAAAAGGGTTGATGTCGGAGCTCTAGTTCAGGAAAGGTCAGAAACTGGAGTAGTTCATTTATTCGAGTTTTCAAGGGATGGAAAGCATCAATGGAGGGTAGCTCTTTATATAGGGAGCTTAGGGACTTTCATTCCTATCCATCCACCAATTGCTCAACCATTAACTCTCCGATTTACTCCCTTGTCAGAGAGATTTATTGGCTACCAGAGTTAAGGCGACTTTTAGCCTCCTTCACTGTTCAACTATTTGAAGGAAGAAGACGACACTATGCATGTGTGTGCGAGCTTCACACGTGCGAGATGCTACGTGGCACTCTGTGATTAGATGGCTTACTCATTGTTCAAGTCATCCATTGACTCATTCACCAGCCACGTGGCGACCTCCCATTGGTTGCTCTCTCCTACGTGGTCACTGACCGAACTCTAGCCATCCGTTAACCATGACACGCAGCGTCCTTTGATTAGCTGATTTAAATTCGTCAGTTTTCCCACCCGATGCACTGTGCCACTGCTACGTGTTAGCCTCTAATTGGTTGTGGTCATCCAACGTGGCTTTTCCATGTTTGAACTTCTAATTGTTCGACAATTCTCCAACATCCTAGTCAACCACTAATTTGACACCTTTGGCATGTGATAGCCTCTAATTGGTTTTCCCTACTGACTAGGTCCTCCTTAGTTGACCATTGGCCAAGTACACGTGCAACTTTCCTATTGGTCAGTTTCAGATAAAGTGAATTTTCCTCATCTGACCATTGACTGAGGACACGTGTCACACACTGATTGGCCAGCGCTTTCAGATGCTGACCGAGTGGCTAACTTGGTGCATTGCGCCACATCTCATACATGGATTGGTCATGCATACTGACTTGGCAGGCGGTTCGTTGACTGGCTGCACCATTGACTGGTTCGGTCGGATCAAGTTCAATGACCCAAAATAGAAAATTGGTCAGTTTAGGCCCAATTCGAGCAGTTTTCAAAAAATTAAAAATTTCTAAATTTATCTAAATTCATTTTCTACACATTGGTGACTTCAATTTACCAAATTGATATTTTAAGTTACTTAGAAAAATGAATCTTTGAACTAGCTCTTCTCGGTTTAAGCCGATTTAACCCTATTCAAGTTCGGTTTACCCTGAACAAATTTGATACTCACATACAATTTGGTTCATGACCCATTTCCTTCA
This sequence comes from Trapa incisa, assembly GCA_030064435.1. Classification (NCBI taxonomy): domain Eukaryota; kingdom Viridiplantae; phylum Streptophyta; class Magnoliopsida; order Myrtales; family Lythraceae; genus Trapa; species Trapa incisa. Next base: position 16,634,048 of record CM057776.1, read on the forward strand.
TTTTTGGATCTTCATTGAACACTTGGAATTTTTCCAATTCTCATTTTGACTTTCTCTTTACCAATTCCAGTTCACTTGAACCATGGTTTTCTCTCGAAATATTTCGATTCTCATTTCCGACTTTCTTATCTTTGAGAGACCAAGATTTACATGGTACATTCTCGATGAATTGTATGTGGGCTCTTGTGCCCATTGTTGTGAGAGGGGGTGGCGGCAAGGCTACCATAACATCGGGGTGCTAAGACACCAAGCTGTAAGTTAGGTGTGAGAGTACCCTTGAGACTCCCATAGTCCAGCTTCCGGTCTGGTATCGTCTACGAGACGATACATTCCGTATGAGTGATATGTTGAGGCCTGAGTTTTCGGGTTAAGGTGTGGGTTGTGAATGGTCCAAACGTACTACCCAAGCATAGGTCATACATTGTGTGCAGGACGGGAGTTCCTGATGGTTGTTAAGTAGCCCATGATTGTGTGTGTTTGCTTTGTTATTGTGTGTGGGTGAGGGGCCATGAGGCTGCCATAAACCTCGGTGTTGAGACACCCAACTATGAGGTTGTGGTGAGTGTCTTCAAGAAACTCTCACACTCTAGTTTACCGGTTTGGTATCACCTTGGTAGTGATACACTCCGAGGTATGTTGTTTTTCTGTTTAGGGCCTAAGTAGTCGAGTCAAGACACAAGTTATGGAAAGCGCGGAAGTGTCTCCCAAGCGTAGGCCATGCATTGTGTGTGGGTCGTGTGTTCCTGATGTTTGCTAGGGCCTTGAGTCGCCCATTCTTTGGGGCCTAAGTAGTTGGGTCGAGGCACAAGCTATAAATAACTAGAAATGTCACTCGAGCATATGTCATGCTTGTGTGTACGAGACTAAGTTTGAGTGTTTTCATATAAAATGCTAGATGTATAAAATCAAAGGGGGAAATCAAGGATAACCCGATCATAGTGTAGACTATGAGTCAGATGGCCTGGGACCGGTATCTCTAGGGTTGAAGTAAACCATGAGACTCAGAAGGATTTGTACGAGTAATAGAATAAAAAATCATGATAGGTGATTTATGGGAAAGATTTGAGTCATAAGCCATGTAGTGGCACGATGTCAATGTCCCACTCACTGAGTTGTGAGCTCACGACTCTCCCAAACTATTGTAGGTGAAAGCTAAGAAAGCTAGAGATGGAAGTGGGAGGATCTCCCTAGATCACCGCTACCTAAGATAGCCCTATTCCATGGTACAAATGTCGTAATTTACTGCTTATCAATTGTTATATTCCTGGGTTGTTGTTAAACTATTTTTGGGGTAACATGATTTAAAAAAAGTTTCAAATTTTCACTGAAAATAGAGATGTATTTTCTGTTATGAGCCTTAGTCATGACGATTTTAATTTGGTGAAAAATCCCACCACTATAACATCGAGGGGATTGGCGAGTTGCACGGAACCGTCGATTGATGAATCGAGTCAGGGATGACATCAATACACATGATCACACAAATTTAAATGATAACTCTCACTGGGACATTCAATTTGCTATTTAACCGACCCCTCTACTCGTGTTCTAACACATAACACAATGCATAACATACATCATTATTAATTCTCAGGGCTCGGTATTTCATCTGACTGACCCATTATCTGTATTTTTAAAAACTCTTTTCAAGTCAATATATGCATAAATTCATGAATTAACGGGCTTCTGTTTTTTTTCTAACTGAACAGCCCCTCATTACCCAATTCTTAAAAGTTTGCATTAGTGAAGTATATGGTAGGCTAGCTCCTTTTTCAATTCAGTAGCCACAACTTTAGCCCTACTGCTATTTCCGATTTAGGTCGCAACCTTCTTTTGAAAATTCTAGACGGGTCTTAACCCGATTTTTTCATGTATCTTTTAATGGTGGTTCTTAGTCCATTTCCTTATTTACACATGCTTTACCATTTTACACTATTCTTGAAAGTAATACTTATCATACTCTCTACTTGAAGCAAATTTAGTAAATGTTGTAAAAAATAATGGTCGGTCCAATAGGACTCACCATCTATAAACCCACTCACCATTGTTTCGTGAACTTGTTTGTTTCAGTATTTTCCAAAGTATCCCTGATCAATTAATCAACTCATAATACTTGTAGACGTTTAAACTACACAAACCACAGAGTATAATGTATGTCAAGTTTGGTTCTAAACGTATATTATAGTATTATCCTGTAATTTCTCAAAATTATGGTTGTCACTCACATCAAGTTTGCTTGATTTGTGCATTGGAAACCCATTTATACAACTCTTTTCCACATATTCTATGTCATGCCCCGACCCGGTTTGGTCGGATCCCCGTGATCAACCCGTCACTCTCCTGGTTTATTAAAGGGTTTCCCCTTATCGTAAACCGTAAAGAGTAAGGCGTCCTTTAACTTGCAGCTTTTTCCTGGAATAGCATAATCAAAACTGTATGAAATTTAAAACTTTACATACCTGTCTTACAGGCATCTTAGTTGACGGTCTTTAAGGAGAGGCTTTCTGGGATTTCCTAAAAGGGATATAAGGGAGGGGGTGAGTACGACTACTCAGTGAATGGGTTTTTAAAAGCTTTTAACTTTTAAGAAAAATATTTATATGGAGTGTGCCAGACTCCTTTGTTTTCAAAAATCCCATCATTTAAAATTTTGGATTTTTCCATTATTTCTTAGTTACCATGGTGTGTCATCACCCAACACACATCCTTCATCATGAAGGTTACACACATTCGCAAGTCAGTATCACTACTGAACCCGCTAGTGGCTTCGGAGCGACTTTTCCTGCCACCCGGAAAGAAGTACGACTACTTCTACCCTAGGAATGAGTGGATGTACGTGACATCCTACCCACAATCCCGAAATCACTTCTTCATGTCCGTATGAGGACAGAGACCTCATCTTGTCCCCACCCCGGTCTCATGCGCTTCGTGCTACTCCAGATTTTGCACGGACACCTGGAACGACGAACTGCCCTTATAGACACCAGGTCGTCCAGTGCCCTTAGGACGCATCACTACCCCTCATGGGCATCTTGATGATCTCGTACTCACAGTGCATGCACAAACAATGTTTTCTTATATTGCCATGTAATCTGTGGTGCCACTAGTCCAACGGCCCCGACTCTCAACTCAACCCGCAACTATTTGTCTTGACTAGTCCGTCGACCTATCATGTCGCACTGCTGCTAGTTGATTGAGCATGTCGGTCCTATCTTGGTACCATGGCCAAACAATTCACTTATTAAGTTTTATGGCACATGTATCATGTTCATTTACGAGCTCCTGCTCGTGCCAACTAGCCTTGGGCACACTGTATGAGATTTTCAAAATCGGGCATTTAGCCCCCAAGTTCCAAAATCGAGGCCCCCGACCTATTAGAGCTATTCAAGCTCCCGTCGAGAAGGTCTCCCAAATTGTTTAAGCATTGGCACACAGTCAGGGGAGAGTACTTCTGACAAAAATAGGTTTTTACTATCCATCATACCGACTGGTATAAGGACATCTCCGTTCATAACCGATGAACGGGTTTTCAACTTCCTTCGAGGAAGTCTCATCATACCAACCGAGTATGATCTACTTACAACCTGTAAGTAGTTTTTTTCGTATAACTTTCACATCACTTTCTCTAAGTAGTGATGATTAAAATACCACTAAACAATGGATTTTTATATCGAGGCACTTATCATCCCCAACCAGGTATGATGTTAGTAAACTCACTCACCCGTTAATGCCGTGAATTCCACTAGACTGGTTCTTTGTATTCACGCGAGCTTGTTCTTGCTGGCGTTCCTGGTATTTAACGTTCCAACACGATATGAACAACCTTGTTCATTATTACTCGGCATAACAGCCTTCATTCATTAATGAATGAGAAAACCCAAACTTTTAGTTATTTGCAATTAGGTCCCTAAAGTTATTTCTCTTTAACTTTAAGTCACTAATGTCGGTTTTTCCTCAAAATTTCCAAAATTCCTCAATTGGTCCTCCAACATTATTTTCATGCCCAATTGACCCTCAATTTCATAAAATTGTATGTTGGGCCCTTTGAATTTCGAAAATCCCCAAATTTTCCCCTAATTTCAACTCTTCAACACTACCGAATTTGATTTCATCAAATTAACTGAGCTAACACCTCTAATTATTGAAATTGGAGTTGAAATTGAGTTCATGTATGTTCATACGATTCTAAGAAACTTTGAATCGCAGATTTTAACGTCAGAATGAGCTCAAACGGGGCTTTGCCGAAAAATAGACTATAGCGAGAGAAAGCTTCGATTACTCACCGGTGAAGGCACGACAGTCCGAGCTTTTGATCTGGGCAGATAGGTCTCGTCCTGAGGTTCATCCTAAATCAAGTATTGTATCAATTGATGCGGAATTGGATTAGAATTTCGTCATTGAAATTCAGTCGACCCTCTCTCTAGCACTGATCAAAAATTGCAAAGGGGAGCCGAATTGGCTTACCTTTCGGACCTAATTCGGCCGTGGAAAGGCTGAGGAAGTGTTGGGAGGGCTTGGTTTGGCCTGAGGAGGGCTTGAAATGGCCAATTTCAACTTGGCTGAAATAGGGCAGCTTCGGTCCGCCGGAGTTGCTTCACTATTCCATCATGTCGGCGCTTCTCCAACGATTCTTGGATTGACTGGAGTTTGCTATCAGATAGCTGTCTTCTCCCCGGTTCTAAAGAGCCCGACCTTTGTTCAAGTCGAAGCTTTGGTTTGAGCTTTACCGAGAAATGAAGCAGTAGAGAGAGAGAGAGAGAGAAGTGTCCGGGTGTGAGGAGAATGAAATGGGGATGACACTACTCACACTACCCTCAGGTAAGCATGCTTAACTTTGAAGTTATTATGGAATCTAATTCACCTGAACCAATTTGGTTTTTGTTTTCTAGTTTGTCTTAAGTTTCTTTTCCAATGTTTAATAAATCCTTTGGATCAATCAAAAGTTGTAAATTTTCATATTGTTTATTCCCAAATGTAAACCGGTTTGGTTTTCTTATTCGGTTTGACCGGTTCTTTTCCCGGTTTTCCTTAACTCAAATGTGTGGGGTTTACATTCTAAGTCTCAATATTTCCCCCTTTTATTTGACCATATTTACAATGAGGTTCAAAGGTATTTAATCCCTTTAATTAAACCACATAACTTTCTACTTTTTACACTTTACTCCCTAAACTTTCAAAATTATAATATGATCCCTCTTCTTTCCACTTACCCACTTTTGAAACCATTAACTTTTAGATATATTTATTTCAAATCCCTTAACTTCCTTTGAGTTCTTTTGGGTCCTCAAACTCTTAGAAACTTTCTTTTTGTCCAAAAAATTTTAAAAATTACCATTTGGCCCTTAAATTTTTCCAAAAGTTTCACTTAGGTCCATAGCCTATTTTAAGTTATCATTTTGGGTCCCTATATTTCATCTAGCTTTATTTTAGGTCTCTAGACTTCCAATGAGTCTCATTCGGGTCCTCAATTTATTGAAATCATAGTTTGGCCCCCAAATTTTTTAAAAATTACATTTTAGTCCCCCAACTTTTCTCTCTTTTAAAACAACTCTATATACTCTCCAAAAAATAATTTCTAAGTCCATCATATTATTCCTCAGGTCCCTAAGATAACTTTTTGGCCAGCCTCGGTTGAAACAATGCTGCTTTGGCCATGATCGGGCCTTCATCGGAAAACTAACACATGTCAGAAATACGTTGGAAACTTATCGAAGAGAGTGAGTTGGTCATCCACGTAGGTGGTGTTTGAAAGCTAACTCTCTTGCACATCTATGACCATATGAACCAGCACAAATGGTGGTCGAACTCATCTGAAAAATGTGATTTACAATGTATATTTAACACATAGTACTCATTAGAGATTTTAAGAATTTTTACAATCACGATACTTACCTACAACTTAAATGACCGATAGCGTTTAATTTAGGGGACTAAGAGGAACTCGCAAAAAATATTTTGAGTTGTGTCTAAGATTAGGGAGGTTAGGGCAGGGTTTGAAGGGTACTGCTCTATTTTCTAACATAGTAGTAATGTTATTATTTGATTATACAAGTGCCAATAGAAGGCACATCGGTGTCGGAGAGGGTGCGATTGATGACATCCATGCGGTTTCAATGCCACCAAGATCTCCAAGTTTGGTGTTCGGAGTCGAGAGTTATGGTCTCTAAAACTGGGGCCACCGAAAAATTGTGTGTGTGAGCTTTTAGAGAGAATTTTGGTGGTCAAATGATGAAAACAAGATCATGGCTTATATAGCCAGCTCAGAGGACCAAGTGTCCATTAGACCGCACCCATAGTTGCTCGGATTGGACCTCCTCAACCTCATTTTTAATTATTTTCTTTTTGGGAGTTAGGGCTAGAAATCGCGCTACTTTCGACTGCGAATCGGGTTACTGTGTGGGTTCCAAGTCGGGTTTCCGAGTTGAAGTCAAGCGAGAAAAACAATCACGTTGGCACATGGGTGCACCCCACTAGTTTGGCATATTTGTGCACCCAACATAACACGTGGTCCGAATCGCACTGCAGCGAATCAATTTCTGATAAATAAATTAGTCGTGTTGGTTGATATTGATTATTTCTTGGTCATTTCACACATAATTCAGTTGGTTCATGGCCCAAATTATTTTTAGAAAATTTTATTTTTCAATTTTCTATGATTTGGACTAGAGAACAATTATTTTCAAATTTATCTTGCCCCATCTAAAAATCGGGGATTCTTCTGCTCCTAGTTAGTTCGATCAGTTTTGGCCGTTTCTTGGATTTACCTCCAATTTGACTAGTTCTTAGCCCAATTCCATTTTCTAAAAGTGCCTTATTTATTTACACGTCAATTAAGATCAAGGATTTCTATTTCCCAATTTATTTAGCCCCACCAAAAAATTAAGGGTTTTTGCTCCAATTTGGTTCGATCCCGATTCAAACTAGTTCTCACTTGCACTTTTCCTATTCCTTGATTTCCAATCAAAAAAGGTTATTTTGGAATAATTTATGGATTTATCCATTGTCTAAGTTCATGATCTAGAATAGTTTACTATCCAGCTCAATTTTGAATATGGGTTTTGGGGTTTTCATTCCTGGTTTAATATTAGTTTCCAGTCCAATCAGACTTTAATCCTAATTTAAAAATTTTTTGGTGTTATAACTACAACAGTCCTTTTTAGGAGCTTATTCCTCAAAACTTTTATGGACTAGGGGAGAGGATTGTTTTCCTCTTCTGGTTGACTCATGTCTTTTGCTTCGCATTCCTTCAACTAGTCATCTTATCGTCGTACATGTTGGTACTCTCCATTACTTCCTCACAACTCTAACTTTTTGCTCAATAACCTTATTTGAACTTGTCTTATTCCACCTTTTAGGCTCATTCAATCTATTACCTCTACTCCTACTATAATGCCTTGAGTCAATATTTTAGGTCGGACTAACGTTACAACTGCCACGCCCCCCCTACTACAATAGCGGAACCCTCACTACTATAGAACATGCATATTTTTAGGTACAAATAACATCAAGAATCTTTTAAATAAAGATTTAAGACATATCCACAATATTAGTATATAAAATTTTATCATTTTAAAATCCCAACCTGAAAACCTTTTTGTTGCTGCTTGGAAGACTACTGCAGTTTTCATGAGTAATCTTTCGCCTTGAAAATATTTGCTTCCTTTTCGGTCTTTCACTATATACTCTGATTTGTACCTAAAAGGGGTTTGAAAGAGGGGTAAGCTGTGAAGCATAGTAAGTGAGGCATTAACATTAGGATGTCATGTCCAAGAATACAAATCCTACTAAAAGTACTTGCATGGAGTATAAGAAATATTTTAAAGTTTTCTCATTTAAAAATACTTGTAATTTTTCCAATAATACTTCTTAGAGTAATGAGTCCCCATCCACACAAGAACACAACATCACATGGCAATGACTCACACATTGCCTCACAAACCATATTATGTTTGTCCACACAATATGTGTGTACTAGGGTCACAACCAAGCTGTGGGGTCATGCCCCTCTTTGCTAGTGCCTAGTGGTGTATCTCCGAAACTCCCAACTGGCCTTCCCTAAACCATGTCAGAAAGAGTACCCCTCATATTTGCTAAGGTCCGAACCACAAGTGCATTAGGATATATTATGACCATCTCTAACCATCGCTCGGTCAATTAATGGACACCGCCATATGACTCCTATGTCCTAAATATCTCAGAGTAAGCATTTATCCCCTTATTATTTTGTCTCCCAGATATCTCTTAGTACAAGGTATTACCCTTTCGTATGGAATTCTACCGGTACTATCTCATTTTCACCTCAATCACAATCAATTCAATAATAACAACACAAAATAACAATAAGGGTTGACATCGCTATCTTACTTGATCCCAATAATGTTATATCTCATTTGTTATATATATCACATTCTATAACGGTAATGGAGGGCACTCCATAGACTGTCTTTCAAAAAGACTCGTAAATGTTTTTCTCAAACATGGACCGAAGTTCCTTTTTATCATGGCTCAAAACCTTGTTTTTAAAATATGGATCTAAGTTCTTAGTTCATAAAATACAGTCGTAACCTTTCTTTCAAAATATGACTCAAATCCCTTCTTTCATAAAATACACTTATGCCCTCTTTCAAATTTATGGGCTGAAGCCCTTCCTGTCTTAAAACATGGACCATCACCCTCCTTTCTAAAAATATGGGCTGAAACCCTTTTTCTTAGAACTTGAGTAAGAGCCTAACCTTTTAAAAACATGGACCATAGTCCAATTTTCAAAAATATGGGACAAATCTCATCTTTCACCGGGTTGGGGTATAACATGATGTGTAGAAGCTCCAAAAGTTAAGCTAAGAAATCATTGATTTGGAGATCATCATTAGAAGCTTCAAATTGAGAGAATCCTTAGGACCAATTGAACTAAGGGAAAGAAAAAGGGTTGAGTACAAGTCGAAGTACCATCAATGACGAACCTTGAAAATGGAGGTATTCTCACAAGCTGGAAGATCTAGGACCTGAGCTAAAGGAAGCTCGATTTTAGCTAGGAAGGACTCAATCGCCTTGGTATCCTACCTTTTTACCAGGAATGGAAGAATCTTCCAATGTCAGAACATGGGTTTTAGATATCCATGGAGAGTGAACTAAGGAAAGAAATGAGCTTCAGATTTTGGTGAGCTGGCGGTTGAGAGGAAGGACGGATGACATTCGAGCAGAATGACCTAAATAACCCTTAAGGAAAAATGGTCAAATTTCCATCAACCCTGAACAAGAATTAACAAAATACCTAAGGGCGTGTTTGGGTGAGATGAAAGAAGGGCTAGTAAGGGTGTCTTTGGGTGTTGAAAAATTCGGACCTCGAAAGATACAGGTGCAGAAAGACTAAAATTAAGGCTACGTTTGGCTTAGAGACCATAAGGATAAAATTATATATGTGCCCTTGAAGCCATATTCAAGAATAGGAGATTTCTAAAGCCATGTGGGAAAGTAAGAATCAGACTCATGATTTCCAAGTACTAAACTCGGACTTGGGTGGTAATAATTATAGAGTTATTAATTTTGAAATTTTCTTAATTTTGAAATTTGGGCATAAGGGGTAAAATTCATAAATTTGAAAATGTTAAGGTACGGGGTATTAAATAACATATTTGTGAACCCAATGGTAAAAATAAATTCATGTATGATTTATAGGAGATGAATCATACTCGATCGTGCTAGATAGACATCCAGACTTAGAAATTCCTTGACATTAACACATTCCCAATTGAGGTTTGTGGGATTATGATTCTAGAATTTAGTCTGATTGAACCAACATTATGTTTTATAAGTTTTAAAATTTGTGTGGTGTACTATATGTTTATAACTATTATATTAAACTGAAATTAGCATGGATGCATTCAAACCGAATTTTATGAAATATAGATTTCGTCCTATATTTTAGAAAGTGGGGCTTTGGCTCAAATTTTATGAAAGATGGCATTTGTCCCATGTCTCAGAAGGTGGGGCTCTAGTCCTAATTTTTATGAATGATGGGTTTCGACCAATATTTTAGATTGAGGGGTTTAAGTTGGAACCCCGTGATCAACCCGCCACTCTTTCTAGTGTAACAACCATTTTGATACCGGCAGGAGTTAGGCGTAACCTGAAACGTTTCAAAATATTTTACGGATCATTTTATAACATATGTTACAACATGAGTATTGCATGAGGCTTACCAAGTTCACCCACGATCCTCTTCATATTTTTCTGAAAGGATTTAAGGGAGGGGTGAGTCTTTAACTTAGTGAGTGGGTAATAAGGTAAAGAGAAAGGTTTAAGTGATTATAGATTGATCAAATCCATTTTCTTTAATATGTTTTAGCACACAAAAAAATGCCCTTTATCATCAAAGGGATCATACATTTGCAGAGCAATCCCCAACTGTTCCACTTGTGGTCTGGAGGGCTTTATCGACAACCATGGTAGGAGGTTACACATTCTACCACAAGTCTGGGTGAACTCTACTACCCATCCCCCAGACTTAAATCGAGCCTTTGTGTCCCCAATGGTGGGACGAGAGCCCGTTGACGTAGCATCTTTACCACATGTTAGCTTCTCATTGGCCCGCCCGGTTGACGAGGCTTCTCCTCAATTATCTGTTGACTGAGGACATGTGTCACTCTCCTATTGGTTGGTTGTTGAAGATGTGGATTTTCTTTTGTCTAACTGTTGATCGTGGTCATGTGTCACACTCTAATTAGTCAATGCTTCTAGGCGCTAAGCGACTGACTAGACACTGACTGGTAGGTGGTCTGTTGACCGGTTTGGTGACCCGAAATCGAAAATCGGCCAATTTAGGCACAATTCAATCCGTTTTCTAAAATCTAAAAATTTCTAAATTCATTTTCTCTTCAATGGTGACTTCAATATCACAAATTGATATTTCTAAGTCACCTAGAAAAATGAATCTTTGAATCAATTTTTCATGGTTAAATCCGATTTTATCCGGTTCAGGTCTGGTTCACCCTGAACCGGCCTAGTTGCCTCATCCAATTTTATTCATGGTTTCATTCATGGTTCCTTTACATGGTCCCTTTATGTATAAAATTTTTGGTTTACTTAAATTCTCGATTTTCACTCAAAATTTTTTGGTTCCCATTTTCGGCTTCTTATTTGAGAGAATGGTGTTTACATACCACCTCCCCATTGATGATCTACTCTATTTACTTGTATGCCCCATGCGAGTTTCATCGTTTATTTCCTTCCCCTTGAGACATAGTCTCGAGTCATCCAGCTCGTCTCTACTTTACGATCGGGATGTTCTTGGTCTCCCCTTATCGGGTATTTGTGTATCCAGTTTACCTATCTCAAATATGGGACATTGTCCCGCACAATCACATTGCCTATGCTCGGGTGGCACTCCCGGGTTATCGTGACCCATGCCCCAACTCGACAACTCAGGCAAACAATATAAAACAAAAAGTACTCATGGCCCTAAACACACAAACGAAAATCTTTCTGGAATGGGTAGTCATTCAACAATCCTATAGGAACTAGAGTGTGAGATGCCCTAGGTTCCTCATACCCACCACCGGCATCTCACACATGCCACCTCATAACTCGGTGCCTTAGCACCCTGAGGTCCAGCAGCTTTGTGGCTGCTCTCCCGCACAACATGGCAATAACACCTACATGGCAACTTGGGCAACTCGGGCCCCACATATGCATAAAAACCTCTTGAGAATGCATTGCCCACTAGGGATGGCATCGGAGAGGGAACTTGAGTGAAGGGGTTGCAAACCTTCTTCGCACTCACAATTGGTGTCTCAACACCTGGGTCATAGTTGTATTACCACCTCTCATCGGCCTATGGCCCATACACATAAAACTCATCTTCACCATCTCTCCATTGTAGAGGTGTACTTGGATGGTACCCGTACGTATTGCGGGTGTCCTGGGAAATATGAAAGATCACATTATGCACTCCCCGACCACCTTTCCATTTTCTCCTTGGTGATGGCACAACCGCGTAGGAGTCCATCCATCGCCCCCATTTCTCCCATACTGGTATTCATGATAGAAATTCATATGACTACAGGTCATAACTCGACACTCATAGCCATTACTCATAACGATGCTACATGCACTATGCTTCTGGGAGCTTAGCACAATACATGCCTGACTCCCCATCACTTTGCACAAAAAATGTATATCACAACCATCATGCTAAAAACATGGTTAAACATGAGAATTTGGAACCTCACTAGTCTTCTCGTGTTAAAGGATGCATGCACAAACACCTGGAGCTCGACTCTACGGGAGTTGGCTACCCTTTACAAACAACTAGCCCAATGGCCCCAGACTCAGGTCTCATCATAATAACCCAACCTAGTCATTTTCATAGCAAATCAATGCACACATGTCAGGAGTCTGACTTTCAGCAACCCTCTCCCCAATCCACGCCAAGGCTCTAAGACCAAAAAATATGATTTTCCCTTGGTTTCTTAACAATAGGTATTTATCTTATACCCTGGTTTTCATGCCAATTCTTACTTTGCTTTTAAAAGTGTGTGTGAGTTAGTGGGCTTGCTTTTTACCAGTTTACACTTATTATATGATTTCTCAAAGTGCAACTTAATTATCTTTAGCACAAAAGGCCACACAACTTCAATTTATCGGACTTGATCAATCCAAGAGGATGCTCCATCAAACATGTAGCCCGCAAGTAGGACAAATGGATTTATGTTTTGTGAACGTATGATCCTTTTTATGATTAAAAATGTGTTTTGAATTATTTTTCTAATACAAACCTATAAATTAAACCTTAACATATAAAATATGTGTAAAGTCCTTCCAGGTATGAATGGACATTATTTGTAAACCCCGCACATTTGAGTTAAGGAAAACCGGGAAAAGAATCGGTCAAACCGAATAAGAAAAACCAAATCGGTTTACATTTGGGAATAAGCAATATGAAAATTTACAACTTTCGGTTGATCCAAAGGATTTATTAAACATTGGAAAAGAAATTTAAGACAAACTAAAAAACAAAAACCAAATTGGTTTAGTTGAACTAGATTCTATAAAAACTTCAAAATTAAGCGTGCTTACTTGAGAGTAGTGTGAGGATGGGTGACCTCCTGGAAATTAATACCAATAATTTAATACCTAAATTAAATTATTGGAATTAATACAAATAATTTATTACCGAAATTAAATTATTGAAATTAATACCAATAATTTATGGCAACATTAATACTAGTAATAAATCTCGCCCATTTAATACACGGGTTTTACGGCTATATAAAGAGGTCATCCCCATTTCATTCTCCTCACACCTGAACACTTCTCTCTCTCTCTACTGCTCCATTTCCCGGTAAAGCTCAAACCAGAGCTTCGACTTGAACAAAAGTTGGGTTCTTTAGAACCGGGGAGAAGACAGCTATCTGATAGCAAACTCCAGTCAATCCGAGAATCGTTGGAGAAGCGCCGACATGATAGAATAGTGAAGCAACTCCGGCGGACCGAAGCTGCCCTATTTCGGCCAAGCTGGAATCGGCCATTTCAAGCCCTCATCAAGCCAAACCAAGCCCTTCCAACACTTCCTCAGCCTTTCCACAGCCGAATTAGGACCGAAAGAATGAACCTCAGGACAAGACCTATCTGCCTAGATCGAAAGCTCGGACTGTCGTGCCTTCACCGAAACGTTAAATACCGGGAATGCCAGCAAGGACAAGCTCGCGTGAATACAAAGAACCAGTCTAGTGGAAATCACGGCATTAACAGGTGAGTGGGTTTACTAACATCATACCCGGTTAGGATGATGAGCACAACTTAAAATTTAAAAATCATTTACCTGTTGTGGGTGGGTTTACTAACATCATACCCGGTTGGGATGATGAGCACAACTTAAAATTTAAAAATCATTTACCGGTTGTGAGTGGGTTTACTAACATCATACCTGGTTGGGATGATGAGCACACCTTATAATTTAAAAACCACTTACCAGTTGTGAGTGGGTTTACTAACATAATACCTGGTTGGGATGATGAGCACACCTTATAATTTAAAAACCACTTACCGGTTGTGAGTGGGTTTACTAACATGATACCCGGTTGGGATGATGAGCATACCTTATAATTTAAAAACTACTTACGGGTTGTGAGTGGGTTTACTAACATCATACCCAGTTGGGGATGATAAGTGTCTCGATATAAAAACCCACTGTTTAGTGGTATTTTAATCATCACTACTTAGAGAAAGTGATGTGAAAGTTATGCGAAAAAACTACTTACGAGTTGTAAGTAGATCATACCTAGTTGGTATGATGAGACTTCCTCGAAGGAAGTTGAAAACCCGTTCATCGGTTATGAACGGAGATGTCCTTATACCGGTCGGTATGATGGACAGTAAAAACCTATTTTTTTTTCGGAAGTGCTCTCCCCTGACTGTGTGCCAATGCTTAAACAATTTGGGAGACCTTCTCGACGGGAGCTCGAATAGCTCTAATAGGCCGGGGGCCTCGATTTTGGAACTTGGGGGCTAAATGCCCGATTTTGAAAATCTCGTACAGTGGGCCCAAGGTCAATTGGCACGAGCAAGAGCTCGTAAATGAACATGATATATGTGCCATAAAACTTAATAAGTGAATTGTTTGGCCATGGTACCAAGATAGGACTGACATGCTTAGTCAACTAGCGGCAGTGCGTCATGACAGGTCGACGGACTAATCAAGACAAACAGTTGTGGGTTGAGTTGAGAGTCGGGGTTGTTGGACTAGTGGCACCACAGATTACATGGCAATATAAGAAAACATTGTTTGTGCATGCACTGTGAGTACGGGATCATCAAGACGCCCATGAGGGGTAGTGATGCGTCTTAAGGGCACTAGACGACCTGGTGGCTATAAGGGCAGTTCGTCGTTCCAGGTATCTGTGCGAAATTTAGAGTAGCACGAAGCGCATGAGACTGGGGTGGGGACAAGATGAGGTCTCTGTCCTCATACGGACATGAAGAAGTGATTTCGGGATTGTGGGTAGGATGTCACGTACATCCACTCATTCCCAGGGTAGAAGTGGTCGTACTTCTATCCGGGTGGCAGGAAAAGTCGCTCCGAAGCCACTAGCGGGTTCAATAGTGATACTGACTTGCGAATGTGTGTAACCTTCATGATGAAGGATGTGTGTTAGGTGATGACACACCGTGGTAACTAAGAAATAATGAAAAAAAACACAAATTTTTAAATGATGGGATTTTTGAAAACAAAGGAGTCTGGCACACTCCATATAAATGTTTTTCTTAAAAGTCAAAAGCTTTTAAAAACTCATTCACTGAGTAGTCGTACTCACCCCCTCCCTTATATCCCTTTCAGGAAATCCCGGAAAGCCTCCCCTTAAAGACCGTTAACTAAGATGCCTGTAAGACAGGTATGTAAAGTTTTAAATTTCATACAGTTTTGATTATGCTATTCCAGGAAAAAGGTGCAAGTTAAAGGACGCCTTACTCTTTACGGTTTACGATAAGGGGAAATCCTTTAATAAATCGGGAGAGTGGCGGGTTGATCACAGGGATCCGACCAAACCGGGTCGAGGCGTAACATTATTAGCTTGTCAAACACAAGCTCATAGGCTAAATCTAAACAGATAAATGTTTGTGGAAGATTTTCAATAACAAACAAGTTGTTAGCTCGTTTGTATATTAACTTGAAACCCTTTTTTATTAAACCTTTAGAATTGATTTTTAAAATCTCCTTATCAGCCATCTTAGAGTATGTGCTGAATCGTAGATATGACATCATGATGTTAGTCAATCCTACTCACTAGGTTACAAACTCACCCCTTCCATCATCACTTTCAGACAGTAAAATGACGAGGAGCTTAGAGGTCGATTTACCAGCCTCGTATATTTCCACTCTTACAGTTTTATGGACAACACTATACATTCTTACATATATTGGAAAAGTATTCTAATACTTATTTTGATATTATTTTGAGACTTACTCCTATCGATTCTACAGTGGTAGTTGTGGTTACTATTGTAACATCGGGAGGTGTGGCAGGTTATTCACAGATTTCGACTAGACAAACTGGGTTGGAGTGTGACACCTACTAAGTATACCACTATGATGAGAAGCTAGTGGAATTGAATTGTATGTGTACAAAGGCATGTATGTGGTGTTAGACAGGTTAGTGGCATGTCCTCGGGATGCTAAGACATCCAAATGAGAGACAAACCTGAGGGGTGTCAGTTATGTATAGTACACGTAACTCACACACTCTCATATTATCCAATTGAAATTATGGCATGACTTTCGGGCATGGCTTAGGCCATGAGTTACCAATATATATTATTGTGTGCATAGCTTGATATTATTGATGTGATTTTAGGGAGAGAGAGCTCGACCCGACGTAATTGTGATTACGGTTTTGGAAGGCCCAAGACATGAGTCTCAAGGATGAAGTATAATTGTGAAAGTGATTAAATTTGTGAAATTAAAAATAAATCTCCTTGTGTAGATTTTTATGTGAAGTCAAAAGTCGTAAGCCATGTAGTGATCCTATATTTGTATCTCATTCACTGAGTTGTGTTCTCATCCCACCCCCAAACAATTACAGGTGAAAGTCAATTTTCATGTGGTACAAATTGGGACGTCGCCTACAGAATTACATGACTTGAGTTATGTATCTCAAGATTCGTGTATGAAGGTTTTTAAGTTATTCTTATCAATTGTTTTAATTCTAGGAGTATTATATAAAGTTTTTGGATTCACTATATATTAAAGAAAATTTGCATTCCCATTGAAATATCGAGTCAGCCTTTTATTCTGAGTCCTAGTCCATATGGTTTTAGTGATGGTATTCACCATTATAACATTGAGGGGATTGGTGAGACGTACAAGACCGTCGACCATGAATTAGGCTTAGGCGTGATAACTTTTAGCGGTATTAGAGCCCATATTTTCAAAATAAGAGATTTTAGAAATGAAATATATTGGGATGGATAGAAAATAGGAATAATATTGATGGGACCTTTGTTTATAATATTAAAGTAATAAATATTACTTTAAATATTAATTACGTAAAAAACTTTTCGTAGATCATGGAATACACTGATGAATCATTGAGCAAACTAAGTTGGGGTTTACATGATACAGAGTCTAGGGGAGTTCATATTAGGAACTAAGTCGGGGTTTACCGAGATTTAATAAAGGAATTCAGGATGAAACTAGAGTCAATTAGGGCATCCCTTCCTATTCTACCACCTGAGGAGAAAGCGCTCAAGGCAGTGTCACTGCAGGTGATAGTTCTAGTCCATGAATTGGAGACACAAGTTTCCGATGTTCCAAAAAATTTCAAGGCTGATAGACAGTTGGGATGTAAGATTTTCACTAGTCAAAAGCATACTGTTGGAGCAATGGACTGGCTGTGAACCACCAAGAAGTTTCTGAACATAGTTAAATTATCTAAGGTAGAGAGAGTCACCATCATAAAGTTCTTTTTGGGGAAAATACATACCGGTGGTGGCTAAACATATTGGCCATGACACCTGCACCACTGGGTTGGTCCGAATTCGAGACAAAGCTCTTAGAAGAAACATGAGTTTCTCAAACTACAACAAGGCTCAAGAATGAGGATAGAGTATGAAACCCATTTTAATACCCTTAGGTTATTTGTTCTAGACTTCCTCACTAATATATGTCAATGATTTTTGGCTAGAATCATGGGAACCGAGCAAAATCATATATTTTTTTTAAATTATGGGATGGTACTAGAGTAACTAATGAAAATTAAATATGACCCCGACTTATATAATTTGATACATGTTGAGTAAATTGACATGCTATTATACGGGGGCACACATCCCAAGATAAGTGAAAAACTTGTAGGGGCGAACAAGTTCCGATTAAAATAGTGAGTGTGATTATTAACGATAAATCTAATTGGATCGACTGCTAAAATTTATGGATTTCTATGAACTTCTTGAATGTGTGCATGATTTTAGAAAAAATATTTTGTGAAATTAAAGAAAATAATACAAAATTATACTTTATAATAGAGAAATTATAAATGGCATGATATACTTGAAAATTGAAAATTTAAAGTTGTTTACATGAATTTAAGGAAATGGGCTAAGGCTCCAATTGAATTAAAATGGGTTATGAACTTTTCTAAAATAAATGCATGAGAAAATTATATAATTTGTACATTGAATTGTCCTCTAATATGTTATGCATATATATTATACTTGTTATTCGAGAGAAAGTAGTTGAATTACAAATCGATTATCAAATGACACGAGTATTTATCCTATCTATTGAGATTATGGATTGTCTTTCTATATATATATTATACTTGTTATTGTAAGAATGTTGTGTACAATCCCTATTTGGGTGTGTCAACTTTAGGGATTGACTATAAGGGACGGATAAGGGTATCGGGACTCAATGTAAATATAAAGTTAGGTCTTAGCATATTTATGGTCACATATAATTTAGTACAATCTTATTATGTGAATATTCAATTGAGCACAATTTTGAATATTCTTATAATGAGAACAACTCTGGTATAGAATTTTGCGAGATACCCTTATAAACATTCATGAGGGTGATAATTCTTGTATAGGATTTTGTGAGAATGTGATTTTATAAATAGCCTCTATAAACTCGAATGGTCAATAAATGACCTTAAGGGCATATTATTGTTATTTGTTTAATTATTTAAATATTTATTTATTACTTGCATATATGTTATGAATATAAGTTTTATATTAAATTCTTAAAATGTGATTAAAATTATATAAAAATACATACGGAACTTAGAATTAATAAAATTCTTTATAATATATAATTTAAGTAAATGTTGAGATCGAATTCATGTAGTAACTCAATCTTAATAATATTATTTACTCACTTATAAATTCATTATTCTCCCCCAAATAAATTTAATGTAAAAGTAGAGGTAGCTGAGAAAATGGAGTTACACCTCACTAAATCATTTATAAAACTTTAAGTTATAATATCTCTATCATGTATAAATATTTTCTTATATTATTATCTCATTTATAAAACTTTTAAGTTATAATATCTCTATCATGTATAAATATTTTCTTATATTATTATCTTTTATTATATATTTGATTATTTTTGTATATATTTTTTTGTACTCTCTCGTTAGGAAAGAATTTAAATTTTTTCATAAATTTTATTTTGAGACTTAATATTATCATTTGTATATTTGTAAAAGTTTACATTACTGTATATGATACATTATTGTCGTTTTTCATTCTAACAAGTTACCTATGATAATTTATAAAGTTTATACATTCAAATAGTTCATAATTTGTTAGATATGTGTGTATATATATTAAATATATAAAATTATTAATTATTTGGTATAAATTTTAGTATATGCTCATAAATTATGATGTTGAATTTTACTAATTCAATATGTTGTGTATTATGTATCAACTCACTCCCTAATGTAAGAATATAATAATATTAACATTAAAGTAACTCATTAGATTTATGAATTAATTTAAGAAAATTTATAAATTTTTAGATATATGAAAAGTTATTATAGTTTAAATAAATTTATGAATTTTGTAGGTACAATAATGTTTTGTTATGTAAAATTGTGAATTTTGGTATATATAAAAATTTTATTATGTATATAAATTATAATTTTTATGTATAAAATATTAATTATTTTTTGTATATATTATGAATTTTGCATATACATAAATAAAAAATTGTAGTATTTTATATAAATTTATAAAATTTTACATGTATATAAATTCATCTATTATTTTGTATAAATTTTTAAATTTGAGTGAGGATATGTAATTATAATTTATTTTTATATAAAAATTTAATTTTAAATTTAATTTATTTCTTACCGTATATATTCAAAAATTAATCTAACAGTTGACTTAAGCTATTAATACAAAACTCAACCAAGCAATATTCAATACATGAACAAGACTGAAATAAATATTAGAAAAATATGCAATCATAAAATGGAGACAAAGGATTAAGGCCCACACTAGGAGTTTGACTTTCATTCATAACCAGTGCACCACACAAAAGTGGACATTTCATATGCGAGACTGAATACCAAACCTGTTTTAAAGTTTGAGCAGATGTAGATGATTCTGCCCTATCATGTGAGTCATTTTTTTTAGAGTAAAGCACAAGCAGAATTTAGTGTTACTATCCCATTTTTCTCCTTGTGTCATATTAAGATATATTTCTTGTTAGATATTATTCTATCAAATCAAGATTCTATTAGCATCTACCTCTGTTCTTTGTTCTTAGTAGAACACACTGGGAGTACACCTAGAGGGTCACCAGGTAGGGGACATAAAGTAAAAATATTTTTAATTTTTATAATTAAACGTTATAGATAAGATCTAATATAATATACAATTTTTACATTAGCTAAGTATAAGCATATGTAAGAAAAAATTCTTTGACAATCTTTGAATTATATTGCAAATCTTCTAATTAACCAAATCATATTATAAATTTGTTTTAAAGAATAATTTATATGATTTTTATTATTTTATTATGAATCTTATTTTTCATACATATTTTATCTTTAATGTATATTTAATTATTTTTTAATACATAATAAAAAATCAATAATATTTTGTTAATAAATATATAAAAAAATAACATGCATACAATCAATATTAATAATACTTAAAATATTTCTTTTATTTATAAAAAATATATAAGTACATTTAAATATTTCAAAATTCTAAACACATGGTAGCATTATATAGTCCACCCCAATTTTTTTAGACCACCAATATGGCCTATACGACCTAAAATGTTGGGTAGTAGAGTCAAATTTGTGATGATATGCATGGGTTGTGCATATTGCTATTATGCTATAAATGATTTGTATTAATTAAAATATTGATAAGAAAATAAAATAATATTGTAAATTTTATATTTTTTAAGTAATTAACATTATAATAAGTAAAAAAAAAACTGAAACACGTTGAAGAGGCTAAAATGCTGAAGCTGGGCCAGAAGTTGGAGCCGATGATAAGTTGTCAACCATCAGCAGCTGAAGAGCAGCATTGGCTTCCCTTTGCCTGGAGTCTCTCTCCCCCATATTCTTATCACGGTCTCACGTCCACATTTGGGCCAGCATCGTGATTTCTTCCTTCATAGCCGAAAAGAAAACCTCTCCGCCTCCAATGGATCACATCACCAGTCCTTTTACTTGATTGTTGTCTCCGTTTTCGTCTTCTTCTACATTACCGGCTTCTCATTGCATATCATCTGTGGTGGAGTCTGATCAGATCTGGATTGGATCTGAGCTAATCGGCTCGTGATTTTTATGCTATACTGGTGAATTGCGCTGTTCTCGGGGTTCACAATAGCAATGCCGTCGGGAAATGTTGGTATCAGCGACGGAAAGAACAAGTTCCAGGCGGATGTCGGTTCCGGCGACGTCCGGCATGGTCACCAGCCTCCAGTGTTGTTCCAAGACGAGAGAGATGGTTTCATCTCATGGCTGAGGGGCGAGTTCGCTGCCGCCAATGCCATCATCGACGGCCTCTGCCACCACCTACGGGCGGTGGGAGAACCTGGAGAGTACGACTTTCTGATCGGTTTAATTCAGCAGAGGCGGTGTAATTGGACCCCGGTTCTTCATATGCAGCAGTACTTTCCTGTGAGCGAGATTCTTTATGCATTAAATCAGGTTATGCGGACGAGGCAGTTACAGCAGCCTAAATTTTACGACCATTCGAAGCTTGGAGATAAGGAATTTAGGAGGACAGGCCCAGGATTCAGTAAGAACCAAGGTCAGAAGGGTGGCGAGGCTGTCAAGGAAGTGCTTAATTCTGGATTTGATGGCAGCAACAATAATGGTACTGACCCTAAGGGTCAAAAATGGAAGGTTTCTACAAAGCCTGATGATGCGACTAATGATGAAAAAGGTGGTGTCTGTCACATTGAATTATCTGGCTGCACTAGCTTTATGTTTCCTTGACCTTATTCTCTCTCTCATTTTCATTTCTTAACTTAATATGCTATGCAGCGTTTATTTCTTTTACTTGAGTTCCGTGCTTGTGAATTCGGTTTTGCAATTTTCATATTCTAGCAGTTTCTTTGCTCCAATCATAAGGAGTGCTGTCTTTGATGATTATATCTTTTTTATCGCTTCAATCTATAAATCTGTAGCAGTTTGATCTATTTGTTCCATATTTTCTTGATATTTAGAGGATGTTGCATTCTAACTATTCCTGACAAAGTTAAGTAAATTGAGGTTGGTGTATGTGACGTCTGCCTTCAACTTGATTAATGATCAAGCCAATTTTCTTTTTTCACCTTGTGCTAGTTAGTGGATTAACTCTTTTCTTGTTTTATATTTGTTCACAAGGCAAGTATGAGTCACGCTAATTGCTTAAATTTTCCCTCGGTTTGTTCTCTTATCATAAGGCAGGGTTTATCAATAGTTCAAGTGGAATATTATTTTCTGTCTATTGTTTCCCTTATTGTTGCTAATTATTTTGGAATCACTTCTTTGACAATGCCTTTATCTATTTATCTGAATGGTGCAGTTGTTGCAAAATCTCTGACGGAGTATAACTTGAAGAGTCCTAAAACTTATGAGCAGATCTCAAGTGGGAATTCAAAATCTGATTCTGGATTGCCAAATGAAAGTTGCATGTCAATATCAAAAGGTAGTCCTTTTCTACTGGATTATTTATGAAAGATAGCTACTATTAGTTTATTTCTCTCATGAACTATTTGAGTCAATCCATTTGACCCTTCATCTTTTTCTTCATGATTGTGTAAATCTTTTCATCTCTACTCTCTTATCTCCTTTATTATTTCTACCAGAACTGGAGGATGTTGCTTTAGGATATTTGTATCTCTAACTAAAAGTTAATCCCTGAATATTCCTTCAGAGGTTGAGGAAGATATTCCTAACCAGAACAGAAAGCAACATCATCTTTCTACTCCCAAAAGTTTTGTTGGGAATGAAATATCTGATGGAAGGATGGTAATTTTCTATTTTATCCTCCACATGTTTGGATTTATAATTTTTACATGATCCAATAGCTTGTGTTCAGAAAATCTCTCTATGCTTTGATCTTTTGATTCAAAATGTAACAATCTGTTATTATAGGTTAATGTGGTTGATGGAATGAAGTTATATGAGAATCTACTAGAAGATGCAAAAGTTAAAAGACTTATTTCACTCGTTACTGATTTGAGGGCTGCAGGAAAAAAACAGCAATTCCGAGGCAAGTCTACATATAACTCTGCTGTTATCTCATATCTTTTCTTCCCTTTCTTAATTTCCTATTCTGCTTATTGAAGTTTGTAATTCGCTGACCTCCTTGCTCTATGTTTTTTGCAAAATGTACCAAGTATGAGAAGAAAAAGTGTACATACATATATATTTGCAAAGTAAATGAAAATAATTTTGATAACACAGGTCGACCGTGGTAGAAGAAATTTATTCAGTATATGTAATCTGTTTAATATATGGAACTAGGTTCGTTCTGAAAAGGGGAATGAAAGAGGAAACACATGATAATGCTCTAACTAGGAGAAATGGCTTTCAGAAGGATTTTATATGAAACTCTAGCAGTAGACTTGAATTCAAAATAATATTTTTAAGCAGATGGCTGCCAAATTTTATTCCAAGTATGAAAGAAAATGAGAACAAGGTGACTTGAATGGGCACAACTTATTGGAGAAGGAAGTCTAATATCGTAGAAGGGCTCTGATCTGCTTTAATGTTTTGTGTATCATATTGTCCTATGTCCATTTCATAGAGGAAATCCCCCTGCAAGTTATGTCATATGTCCATTAACTGCTTAGATAATTTGAAACAAGCAGGCAAGACATACTCCATCTCAAAGAGACCAATGAAGGGGCGAGGAAGAGAGATAATTCAACTAGGCCTGCCTGTTGCAAATGGGCCCTTGGAAGATGAGAAAGGTGGGTCATAAAAATCATGATTGGAAAACTGAGGAACTTATAAAATGAGGACCAAAAAATTGTATTCTGTGCAACAGGAGTATTTTGATATCTTTGCTACTTTGATATCTTTCTCTTTCAGTCCATCTAATGTGAACTCTCCACAGATCGGATAATAGAAGCTATTCCTGCCCTGTTGCAAGAAGTCATTGAATATATAGTTGACATGAATATCATGACACTAAAACCAGACTCCTGTATAATTGATATCTACTATGAGGTCACTCTCTTGTTCTTTTTCTTCTTAAGTTGTTTTCATAAATATGCTTGCATGACAATAGTTCTTTCAATATGTAGGGCGATTATTCTCAGCCCTGCTTATGGCCACATTGGTTCGAACGCCCTTTTTGTCTGCTTTCCTTAACAGAATGTAATGTGACTTTTGGAAAAGTCATTGCCATAGATAATCCTGAGAACTTTAAGGGCTCTCTCAAACTCTCACTTGCACCTGGGTAAGTATCTTACTCTCTTTACTGTAACAATGATTCCCTTGAACCCTCTCTCCCTCATTTGTCTCTTAGCATAAAGGGTAAAATGTTTTCATTGATCACGGTGATTGCATGGGAAATTCAAATTTGAAATTCATAAGTTAAGATCTAGATTTGCCTCTTCAAACTGATGATCATCCAAACTTGAAGGCATTTATGGTTTTTCTTTTGGCGCTTCTTGGTTTAATTAACTTAAATTGGACCCTTGTCAGTTTTTAACTTGGAAACATTTTTTTATGTCTAGAAGAGATGGTTCATGATGCTATACATAGAGATTTGTGTGCTATAGTTCTTCCTTGTACATTTGAAAAATCTGCTTGCATGCACTTTGTGCAATGTTAGTGTATAGATGTTTCTGCAGCTCCTTTCAATTTTGGTTGCTAGAGCTTCTGAAATAACTTATTTCAGCTGCACATTTGGCTCCCATGTTTATGCTGATGGAAAACCTATTTGCAGGTCTCTTCTTATGATGCAAGGAAAGTCTGCAGATATTGCTAAATACTCGCTTCCGTCACTTCGGAAGCAACGAATACTTATCACCTTTGCAAAGTCCCAACCCAAGAAATCCATTTCAATAGACAATCAACTTCACATTACTTCACCGGCCATAATCCAGAGTTCTCTTCAGGGTGCAGCACCCAACAGACCAATCAACTACATCAGTAACCCTGCTGGCTTCAAGTACTATGGGTCAGTCCCTTCCAAGAATATATTTCCAGCTGCAGCCATTATCCCTGCCATAAATGGGATGCAGCAATTGCTGGTTGCGGCTCCCTCCATGCCTTTCCCAACTTCAGTCCCCATTCCACTGACTTCCACAACCAGATGGGCAGCAGTACCTCCACGAAACCAACCACCTCACCCTAATATTCCTGGAACTGGAGTTTTCCTTCCTCCAGGCTCTGTTAACCCTTCATCCCCCGCCCTGCTATCCTTGTCCACTACCATTGAGCAGAACCCAAATGGGAACTCAATCTGGGAATATGGGACTGAGAAATCTAATCAAGGCAATGCTGACTGCAATTGCGATATAGTTGAAGGGAAGACAATAATGAAGAAGGAACACGAGGGGGGAGAGCAAAGCCATTGAAGTTTAGAGAGAGCACAAGAGCCAAAGTAGGAGGCTCTACAACCCAGTTGAGTTCCAAGCAAATGTAAAAAAACGGCAACAGAAAAATCGAGACAGCACTAATAGAGAAAGAAAGAGAGCATAAAGAAGTTAGCTTAATTCACTGTAATCCCTCTCTTTTGATACTCTGTTCCTGTTTTCCTCATTTGGGTACAATACGGAGAAAAATCAGGTTTGATACTTGAATCTAATTTTTATTTATCTAATTGATAATGCATCACTGGGGAATTATCTTGCAAATATTTAGCTGCTTGGTTAGGTTTGTCCTGGCTTAGTTCACATCCTTGTGTTCAGTGGAGAAAAGAGCAAGGAGTAGGAAGTCAGATTTTTATCAATGGTCAATGGTATATATCTCCAAATGAGTAGTCTGCCAATTTCTATTGATTCCTTGTGATAATTGTAGCTGAAATTTTTGCTCCCATGGTTGATCCATGGTCTGCTTATGAATTAGAGGAGCAGCGATGTAGAGCTTGGAACCAGTGGAAAATTCACTCTCTTCTTTGCCCGCAGGTTCCCAGGGTTTCTTGCTGATTTCTATCCCCAGCCCCTTTTGTCAGTGAAACCCCGTCAGATGGTCAACTGGCCAAAATCATCTCTATGATACCTACTACCCTTAGAACCAGGGTAAGCCACTAGTGTGGTCTAACTTTTGTATACACATAATTGAGTGCACTGAATTTAGTACCAAATTTGTAGCGAATTTCTAATCTTTGGTTTGCTTTTTGGCATGATTAGGTTTCCTTTCTTATGTAACAATTTCAAGTTTTTACTGCTATTGAATCTCCTGCTGCACTGGTAAAGAACAATGAATTTGCAGCAGGGGAGTTGTAGACTTTATCATTTGCACTACTTCCTAGTTTATGACCAATTTGTGCATTGGCCAATTGTGCCACTTGAGGCCCTTTCTTGTCTACTTTACGACTAATTTGACTGATTTAAACCCTTTCTTAGCAAATTCACGATAGATTTGGGGCCATCGAATGAAATGATTTTAGACTTCTTACTATTTCTCCTTACACTTTGGATCCAAATTATACGTTTTCCCTCTTTGGATTCCCTTGGGTAGTAAATATTCGATCCAATCCAATCTGTTGATTCAGTTCTTAACTTGATTTAATTTTCTAAACTGGTTCAATTTTCAATTTATGGTTTAACTTAGTTTTTTTAGAATAATTTAATATAACAACTTTTTATTTTAGAAATTTTATACTCAAAACTTTATTATATTCTAAAATAAAAGTGAGATTTTAATTCTCATTATTAACTTGATTTCCTATGTCTCTTTTTCTTGGTTGTTAGGGCACGACACCTTTACCATATTAATCTTCATCATCTTAATGTATTTTCTTATTGGCCTACTATCTTGACCTATTCCACTTGATAAATCAAAGTTCATATTAGTTATAAACCTCATCCTTTAAAAAGAAGAAAACCGGGAAAATAATCGTTTAATTCAAAAGAGAAAAAAAACTAATCCGATTCACGGATTATAATCGGTAGGAAAATGATAAACTAGGAAATTTCAAATCTCAAGTGACTCAAATAGTTATAAATATCATAAAACAAAACCTTGAGTCAAATGGGAATAGAAAACCAGACCAGTTCAGGGTGAGCCAGACTTGAACTGGATTAAACTGTTTTGAACCATATTTGAACCGGTTTCTAAATTCATTTTTCTTGTTTGCATAAAATGATCAAATTTGGGAATTAAAGCCACCATTAGTTAGAGAATGAATTTAGATAAATTTAGAAATTTTTAATTTTGAGAAAATCGGTCGAATCGGGCCTGAACCGACCGATTTACACATTGAACCCAGTCAGATCGGTCTGATCCGGTTCAGAATAGTGTCATCTTCTTCCTCAGGATAACAGCACTATTTAGCACTCCTCCGGCCAAACCAAGCCTTCCCAACACCCCTACAGCCCTCATATGACCTTAATAGAGCTTAAAGGTAAGTCAATTTAGCACACCTCATTCATTGCAAATCGGGTTAGAGAGAGAAAGTGCTAAACTATCAAGTCCCGACCTAGTTTGGTCGGAGTCCATGATCAACCTGCCACCCTTTCCTGTATCATTCGGGTATACCTACCCGAATGAGGCAAGGAAGGTGAAGGCGTGTTTACATTCAAATCCTTACTTTAAGTTGGGGGTAGGAAGCGTACCTTGAGGGCATGTGCACGTACAAGAACTTCCTATCTGGTTGTTATCCTAAAAAGGGGTGAGAGAGGGCGTGAGTAAAATACTAGGTGAGGGAAACTAAACATTTTACTTGGATTCATCTTTTTATCCTTTAAATTATTCCTTTTTGTTATTTCATACAATCTACATGATCAACAACTGCCCTCCTATCATAGGAGTGATCACAAATTCATAGAACAGTCCTCAACCGTGCCACTTATGGACCGGAGCGGCTTTACCGTCCACCCTAATAGAGGGATACTACCTCTACCCAGGGTTTGAGTGGACATCAATAGTCTAACACATTAAACCCCCAATTACTTCACCATTTTCGCTCAATGGGATGAGACCTCATTTCCCCTACTGCCTCGGTCTCCATGAGCAGGAAGCTCCTCGGCTTTATGACCTAGTGAATGACGAAACTGCCCTTATGCTCTCTAGGTCATCCAATAGTCCTTGGATTCCATCACTATATCATGCCAGGTGTCCTGATGGCCCAAACATCACAGTGTATGCACAATCAATAATTTTTTTGAAATATAGCCTTAATCTTTGGCCCTTTAGCACAATGGTCTCTTGGCTTGGCTTCGGCCCACCATGTGTACTGGCCCAACAGGTTCGATGACCTGGCTTTCGCAGAGTAGCGGTTCGGCCCAACAAGCTTGACAACTCAGCTTGGCTCGATGGGTATCACACAAGGTTCCCATTATTCAGGTCTTTTAGCATCATATATCACATGTATGTTTTGGACAAGTCCAATCCCGTATCCATCAAGCTTGGGCCCACTAGCATCTCGAGCCTAAGCCCGAAATTAGCTCCCAAATGTTTTAAGCAGAGTCACTTAGTCAGGGGATTCTAATTCCAAGAAAATAGTTTTCAAAACTAAACCGTCATTCCAACTGAAATGGACGTTTTAGAGGTTCCCACTCACCTAGTGATCTCAGCGGGGTCACGCCGGCGGAATCTCTCTCATCGGTGTGCTTCTAGGGTTGGTGCTCTGAATGTTTGTATCACAACATAGTGACAAATGGGTCAGATACTTTCTCATATCTGCACCTAAGACCCCGTACTTTGCTTACATTGTGCCTGGGTCCTTGATTTTTTTTCTTTAATCTCTATTGGGTCCCTTGGGTTCTTAATTATTCTTTTTGGGTCCTTAACTCTTTCAATTTCACCAATTGGCCCTAAATTCACCAAATTTGCCTTTTTGTCCTTAATTTTTCAAAAATTGCAATTTGGTCCCCCAACTTTCCAAAATTTTCAATTTGCCCCAAAGTTGTCCAAATTGCCCAAATGACCTTTGATTGGGGTGAATTTCATGAAAACACTCTCAATTTCGTGAAATTATCATTCAACTCTCCAATTTTTGAAAATTTCACAAAAGTCCCCCAAAATCCCCAAATTGAACTTCATCTTCTTCCCTAATTCAAGCACATGAAGCTTTAGATCTTACCTCATCCAATTGGTGGCCTGTAATTTCTTAATTTCTTCGATTCTTACTTCTATTCGCTTCCTCCAGCTCCACTTGATTGTCCTACACTTCAAATTTCTAGATTCGGTTGAGTTTTACGCTTCTTGGAGCTTTGCTAGAAAATTCATAGTAGAAAGGGAAAGCTTGCATTTCATTCTGATGGAGGGGCGGCAGTTGGAGCTTGAGGTGGGGGTAGCTAGAGCTAGTTGAGGGGGATCTAGCAGGACCGAATCCTGCTGCAATTCGCTGTTGTCCTATGGGAATTTGAAGAGAGAAATTTCGGGTGGTGCAACTCTAAAATTTAGAAATTCCGACAAGGGGAGGTAGAATTGAGCTTACTGGGGCTTGCAGGGGGTGTTGTGGAGAGTCTTAGGCGGTCAAAGGTGGCCAATGTGGGTGACAGAAGGGTCAAGAGGGTTGATGTTATGTCGGGCAGTAGCTCACTACTTCGAGCTCCGGAGCAGCTTCAGTGTGGGATCCCTTATGCACTTCTATGGGTGTCCTTCGATCGTTTTGGGAAGGCTTGGAGCTAGACACTCTTCCCTGGTTCCAATGTCACCCTTCAGAATTCCTTCGTGGAGATTTCACCCATCGTCTGAGCTCTGATTTCACCCGGGGGTGTTGTTTGGGTTTGAGGTTCTGATACCTCCCATCGTACCTGGGTTCGTTTACTCTTTCATCAATCTGGAACCTTGTTCGGCTGGCTATTGTGTTTTCCTTTCTCAGTGTACTTCCCTTTTTCTAGCCCTCTAGCCCCTCGTTGGTTATTGGAGTTCTTTCCATGTTGACGATTAACTTAGTTATCCCTAGTAGTGCGACTCCTATGGTTGTGGTTCCATTATGGGCCTTAGGTCCAACTTGCCTCACTCTTTCTTGATGTTGCTCTCCTTTGGATCATTGGTCACTTCTTAGGGTTCTTGCTGACTTGCATGTGGCATCTAGTCCGCAAGGTTTCTTACTCTGCTCTTTGAGCTGGCCATGGTTCGTTCTAGCTCTCCTTCATCCTTTAAGGCACTTCTCGAGCCTCTTGTCATCCTAGCTCTATCCTATGGGTATAGGGGATGTCCAACCTCAAGCGGGCTTTGGTCTTACTCCTTTAGGGTTCTTGGTATTTTAGGAGCTTCTCAAGCTTCCTTGTTTCGAGAATTGTTTATGAAATTTGGGGTTTTCTTTTGAAAAGAAAATTTTCTTTATTTGTTGGATTGGAAAAACCCGGTCAAGGTTTATTACAATGGATATCTCTAGAATTTATTACCCCTAGTCTATCCCCACTAGTTAACTGACCTAGAATAGTACCTATGCGGATTGCAAGACTTTGCATTTTGTCTGGAGGCGTCTTCTCCTTCTGGGTGGGCATTCTCCTCCATGGTATCTTCTGCAGCGGGGGCACGAGTTCATACTGGGCTCTTTGAAGTATGCGGATGCCGATAGACTAGGGGCCCTCCAGGCCTGTACAGGAGGTGCTATATTTATTCCATACTAGCATAAGATAGTTGCATCGTGGACGTGTTGGGTGGGGCCTATGGTACACGCACTACTGTAGATTAGGGGGAGTCGGTGAAAAACCCTCATGTAGTTGGCGTATGCTTCCCAGAAATTCCTTTCAGCTTTTGCCTGAATCTGGGCCAGGTCTAGTTCCTTGGGTGGAGACACTTCATCTTCCACCGAGTAGGGAGGGATCCTTTCTCAAGGTGCGTCCTAGAGGATGGGCTCCTCTAGTGCCTCTACCCGTTGTTCCATAGCATGGATCTAGGGAACATATTCTTTGGGGGTATTTCTGTTCATGTTTTCTACAAGGTTGTCGGGAATCGAGGATTAGGATGGGTTGGGGAAAAACTAATCAGGAAAGTTATGCTCTGATACCACTCAAGTTGTCATGCCCTGACCCGGTTTGGTCAGAGTCTGTGATTAACCCGCCACCCTTTCCTGCATCATTTGGGTATACCTACCCAAATGAGGTAAGGGAGGTGAAGGCATATTTATGTTCAAACCCTTACTTTAAGTTGGGGGTAGGAAGCGTACCTTGAGGGCCTAAGCACTTTCGGGAACTTTCTGTCTGGTTGTTATCCTAAAAAGGGGTGAGAGAGAGGGGTGAGTAAAATACTTAGTGAGGGAAACTACTATAACATTTTACTTGTATTCATCTTTTTTGTCCTTTAAATTATTCCTTTTTGTTATTTTAGATAATCTACATGATCAACAACTGCCCTCCTATCATAGGAGTGATCACAAATTCGTAGAACAGTCCTCAACCGTGCCACTTGTGGACCGAAGCAGCTTTACCGTTCACCCTGATAGAGGGATACTACCTCTACCCGGGGTTTGAGTGGACATCAATAGTCTGACACATCAAACCCCCAATTACTTCACCATGTCTGCTCAATTGGATGAGACCTCATTTCCCCTACTGTCTCGGTCTCCATGAGCAGGAAGCTCCTCGACTTCACGACCTAGTGAATGACGAAACCACCCTTATGCTCTTTGGTCGTCCAACGGTCCTTGGGTTCCATCACTATATCATGTCAGGTGTCCTGATGGCCCGAACATCACAGTGTATGCACAATCAATAATTTTTTTTTGAATTATAGC
Organism: Trapa incisa; assembly: GCA_030064435.1. Lineage (NCBI taxonomy): Eukaryota > Viridiplantae > Streptophyta > Magnoliopsida > Myrtales > Lythraceae > Trapa > Trapa incisa. The sequence goes on from CM057776.1 coordinate 16,665,875, forward strand.
CTTTATCTTTGGTCCTTTAGCACGACGGTCTCTTGGCTTGGCTTTGGCCCATCATGTGTACTGGCCCAACATGTTCACGACCTGGCTTTGGCAAAGTAGCGGTTCGGCCCAACAAGCTTGACAACTTAGCTTGGCTCGATGAGTGTCACACAAGGTTCCCATTATTCAGGTCTTTTAGCATTATATATCACATGTATATTCTGGACGGGTCCACTCTCGTATCTATCGAGCTTGGGCCCATTGGCATCTCGAGCCTAAGCCCAGAATTAACTCCCAAATGTTTTAAGTAGAGTCACTCAGTCAGGGGATGCTAATTCTAAGAAAATAGTTTACAAAGCTGAACCGTCATTCCAACTGGAATGGACGTTATTGCGGCTCCCACTCACCTAGTGATCTCGGTGGAGTCGTGCTAGCAGAATCTCTCTCTTCAGTGTGCTTCTTGGGCCGACGCTCGAGTAATCCGTTCCTGTAGGGTGCGGGTGTTCGTATTAAGACATGGTGACCAATGGGTCAGATACTTTCTCATATCTGCACCTAAGGCCCCGTAAATTGCTTACATTCCATCTAGGTTCCTGATTTCCCTTTAATCTCTATTAGGTCCCTTGGGTTCTCATTTATTCTTTTTGGGTCCTTAACTCTTTCAATTTCACTAATTGGCTCTAAATTCACCTTTGCCTTTTAGTCCTTAACTTTCCAAAAATTGCAATTTGGTGCCCCCAACTTTTCAAATTTTCCAATTTGTCCTAAATTTGTCCAAATTGCCCAATTGACCCTCAATTGGGGTGAATTTCATGAAAACACAGTCAATTTCATGTAATTGTCGTTCAACACTCCAATTTTTTAAAATTTCACAAAAGTCCTTAATTTCTTCAATTCTTGCTTCTATTCACCTCTTCAATTCTTGCTTCTATTCACCTCTTCAATTCTTGCTTCTATTCACCTCCTTCAACTCCCCTCGATTGTCCTACACTTCAAATTTCTAGATTCGATTGAGTTTTATGCTTCGTTAGAGCTTCACGGGAAAATTCACAATAGAGAGAGAAAGCTTGCGTTTCTTTGTGATGGAGGGGCATCGGCCGGAGCTTGAGCTGGGGGCTGCTAGAGCTAGTCAAGGGGGATCTAGGAGGACCAAATCCTACTGTAATTTACTGCTGTTTTGCGGGCATTTAAAGAGAGAAGTTTCAGGTGGTTAGCTATGAAATTTAGAAATTTCGACGAGGGGATGCATAATTGAGCTTATTGAGGTCTATAGGGGTGTTGTGGAGAGTCTTAAGCGGTAAGAGGTGGCCAGTATGGGTGACGAAAGGGTCGAGGTTGTGTCAGGCAGGAGCTCGCTGCTTCGAGCTCCAGAGCAACTTCACTGTGCTATCCCTTACCCACTTCTCTGGGCATCCTCCAGTCGTTCTAGGAAGGTTTAGAGCTAGAGCACTCTTCCCCAATTCCAATGCCACCCTTCAGACCTCCTTTGGTGGAGATTTCGCCTGTCGTTGGAGCTCTTGTTTGCAGCTCACCGGAAAGCATACCCTTCTTCTTCTTCGCTCGATTGTGGGATGTTGAGAATAAATAAGGAGGTGCTCTTTATATAGGGAGCTCTACAACTATTCAGGCTACCCACTGGTGTAAGATTCGGCCGCTGGCGAGCTGACTGGAGAGTTTTTCGAGTTGCCAGAGACTCTAGCTTTTCTAGCGATCTCTCTCTCCTCCCTCTTCTCTGTCAGCATATGAAGGTTAAAGACAATGATGTGGCGGTCGTGCCACATGGCACACTGTGATTGGTCAATTTTTCTGACGTAGAGTGTCTGCTCGATTGCCACGTCAGCCATTGATCCATTGACCGGACACGTGACAGCCTCTCATTGGCTGCTTGTGTCTACGTGGCATGCTCACAGGGCGCCAACTATCAGTTGACCGGGAAAGTGGCAACCTCCCATTGGCTGCCCCTTTTAGTGTGGTAGCTGACGAGGCACCAGCTAGCGTTCACTGTTGACCGCTGTCTGTTATCCGCTGACCGGTCCAGTCCGAACATGTTCACTATCCAAAATTCAAAAATCGGTCGGTTTAGACCCCATTCTACCATTTTTCTAAAATTTAAAAATTTATAAATTGATCTAAATTCATTTTCTATCTAATGGTGGCCTCAAATTCCCAAATTGACATTTTCAAACCACATGGAAAAATGAATTTGTGAACGAGTTCACTATGGTTCATGTTGGTTCGTTCTAGTTCGGATCCGGTTCACCTCGAACCGGTTTGGTTCTATCCTCAATTCCACTTCTTGGTTTCCTTGTCATTTTTGTGAACTTTTGGTCACTTGGGATTTTTCATTTTCCCATTTTTGCTATTTTTTGTTCATTAAAAGATTTGTTTCTTCATGTATAAACTTATACCGATACCTTTTACCTAGTTTTTTTTTAATTCCAAGGGACGAGTTTTACATAAACATTACTAACAAATTCTCATTCAATTTAGTATCAATTGTAGCAATTCTTGATCATATATGTAACATAAGTAGAAGAGCTACCTTCCCCGATCGAGAGCTCGGACTATCGCACCTCCAACGGTAAGCTTTCAAAACTTTCTCTCTCTAGGAGCAGTTTTCCGGTGAAGCACCATTTGAGCTCAATTCGAACTCAAATCGTGCAGTTCAAAGCTCAATTGAATTGTATGGAAGTGTAGGAACTGATCCATACATTCCATTAGAACAATTAACCCTAACTGGATGGCCAATTTGAAGAAATCATATCTAGTCAATCTTAAGGGGAGAAATTAGGGAAAAATTGGGAATTTCGAAAAATTGTGGGTCCTTTTTGCAATTTCTCAAAATTGAAGGCCAATTGGTCAATTTTTTTGGAATAATTGGTGTCAAATTGCCATTTTTGGAAAGTATGGGAAAAATTGGGGACCAAATTGGAAATTTGGAAAACTTTAGCCCCTTGTACAATTTTGAGTAAACTAAGGACTCAAAGGGAATTTTGGAAGATTTGAGACTCAATTTGGGGAAAGGTTGGCATTAGGAACCTAAAGTTAAGGAAAATGAACTTTAGGGACCTAAGTGTAATTAATCGATAAATTTTGAGCCTATGCTGTTATGCTAAACTTTAATTAATAAGGATGCCCAAATTGTGTAGGGACACGTGTGACCAGAACGCTAGTAAGAGAAAGCTCGCATAAACTTGGAAAACCGGCTAGGGACGAATACGTCATAGTCACCGGGTGAGTGGACTTAATTACATCATACCTAGTTGGGATGGTGAGCACTTTAGAAACAAAAAACCACTTGCGAGTGGGACTTTTAACATCATACCTAGGTGGTGTGATGTGCGATTTAAGCTAAAACCTACTTAACGGTCATAAGTAGAGGTAATTATATCCGATTGGTATAAGAAAATTACTTGAGAAAAGGAGAAATCCACTTACATGTTGTAAGTAGGGATATCATCACACCCAGTTGGTGTGATGAAGTTGAAAATATACTTTTTGTAAGAAGTTTTCTCCCCTAACTGTTTGCCACTACTTAAACTATTTGGGAGACCTTCTTGATGGAAGCTAGAATAATTCAAATAGGCTAGAGGCCTCAATTTTTGAACTCATGAGGGCTAGTGGGCATGAACAGGAGCTCGTAAACAAACTTGAGTTAAAGAAAGCCATGAAATTTCTAATGAAATTGTTGTGTTATTTCGCCATGATACTAAGTCAAGACCGACAGTACTCGATGGACTGGCGGTAGTGCGCTAGGACGAAGTCGACGGACCGACCTAGACAAACAGTTGTAGGTCAGGTTGAGGGTCAGGGCCATTGGACCAGTGGCACCAAAGATAATGGCCATATGTAAACCCCATCCTTTAAAGGTAAGAAAATCAGGAAAAGAACCGGTCAATTCAAAAGAGAAAACCGAGCTGGTTCATGAACCCCAACTGATAGAGAAAAGGGTAAAATGGGAAATCGATAAGTCCCAAGCTACTCAAAGGGTCATAAAAATCATGGAAAAGAACCTTGGGACAAATGGGAAGAGAAAACCCAGCCAGTTCATGCCGAAATGAAGCCACCATTAGATAGAAAATGAATTTAGAAATTTTTAGTTTTGAGAAAATCGGTCAAATTGGGCCAAAATCGGTCGATTTACGCATTGAACCCAGTCGGACCGGTCCAGTCCGGTTCAGAACCGTGTCATCTTCTTTCTTAGGGTAACATCATTGTTCATTAATGCAGAAAACAGATAATACCGATGAAGCTTAAATTGCTCTGATCAGAACATTTCAAGGCGAGGATAAGTTCAACTAAAATGGAAAGTTGTCGGGCAGACGGTCCCTGAGCTCCCTATATAAAGAGCTCATCTTCATCATCCCCCACACACCTGAAATCTCCATTCTCTCTCAACTACTCCATTTTTCAGTGAAGCTTGAACCAGAGCTCCGATATAGGCATTTTTCTTAGCCTCAGAAGGCATGGTCGGGTTCTATAGATTCCGGGGAAGTCAGCTACGTGACAGCAACTTCCTTTTGACTCGAGGACCACTGAAGAAGTGCCAGCGAAATCAAATAGTGAAGCAGCTCTGAAGGATCGAATTGCCCTATTTTGGCCTAGCTGAATTCGGCCAAATTCAGCCCTCCTCTAGCTAAAAGCCTCCCCAACACCCCCATGACCCTCACAAGACCCCAACAGAGCTGAAAGGTAAGCCAATTCAGCCTTCCTATATTATTTCCAATCGGAGTTAGAGAGAAAAAGTGTGAAACTTCACTAATGAAATTCTCCCTTGATTCGATGTCAATTGTAGAAATTCTTGATCCTAGAACTAACCTTAGGACAAGAGCTACCTTCCTAGATAAAGAGCTCAGATCACCGCACCTCCAATGGTAAGCTTTCAAAGCTTTCTCTCTTTAAGAATGATTTTCCTGTGAAGCTCCGTTTAAGCTCGTTTCAACCTCGATTCATGCGATTCATAGCTCAATTGAATCGTATGGAAGTGTAAGAACTGATTTATACCTCCAATTTAAATAATTAACCCTGATTGAATGGCCAATTTCTAGAAATCAAATTCGTTCAGTTTAAAAGGGCGAAATTGGGGGAAAATTTAGCTGGAAAATTGGGAATTTCAGAAAATTGAGGGACCTCTTTGCAATTTCCTAAAATTAAAGGCCAATTGGCCATAGGAAAGATGTTGAGGGACCAATTGTTCACTTTTTGGAACCTTTGGGGTCAAATTGCAATTTTTGTTAAGTAGGGGCAAAATTGTAATTTTTGAAGAGTTGGGGACCAAATTGGAAATTTAAAAAACTTGAGGCCCTTGTACAATTTTGAGAAAATTGAGGAGTCAAAGGAAATTTTGGAAGCTTTGGTACTTAATTTGGGGAAAAGTTGGCATTAGGAACCTAAAGTTAAGGAAAATGAACTTTAGTGACCTAAATGAAATTAATAAAAAATATGTGAGCATAGGATTTTATGTCAAACCGTAATTGGTAAGGCTGCCCAAATCATGTAGGGACACGTGTGACTGGAACGCAAGCGAGAGAAAGCTCGCTTTGACTCGGAAACCGACTAGGGACGAACACGTCACTATCATCGGGTGAGTTGGATGTCACCAAACAAGGTGAGGTGTTCTTTAGAATCGGGGAGAATTCAGCTACATGCCTGTTGTTACCATTTGCTTTGAGGGTCGCCGGAGAAGTGCCGGCGTGATGGAACAATGAAGCAGCTTCGGTGGACAGAAGCTGCCCTATTTCGGCAGAGTTGAAACCGGCCATTTCGAGCCCTCCTCAGGCCAAACCAAGTCCTCCCAACACTTACTCAGCTCTCCTACGGCCGAATTAGGACTGAAAGGTAAGCCAATTCGGCTCCCCTTTGCAATTTCTGGCCGGTGCTAGAGAGAGAACCGGTAGAATTTTAATGATGAAATTCTAACTCAATTCGGCATCAATTGATGTGATTCTTGATTCTAGGATAAACCTTAGGACGAGAGCTATATGCCCATATCAAAAGCTCGGACTGTCATGCCCTCACCGGTGAGTAATCGAAGCTTTCTCTCTCTACAATATGTTTTTCGACGAAGCTCCGTTTGAGCTCGTTCTAGCGTTAAAACTCACGATTCAATGTTCTATGGAATCGTATGAACATGGAGAAACTCAATTTCAACTTCAATTTCAACAATTAGAGGTGTTTGATTAGTCAATTTGATGAAATCAAATTCAACTGTGTTAAAAAGTTGGAATTGGGGGACAAATTAGGCGAAATTGGGGATTTTCGAAAATTAGAAGGACTGAAATGCAATTTCATAAAATTGAGGGTCAATTATGCATGATAAAATTGTTAGAGGGCCAATTGAGAAATTTTAGAATTTTTGGGGTAAATTTTACCATTTTTGTAAAGGAATGGCCAAATGGTAATTTTGGAAAAGTTGGGGGACCAAATTGGAAATTTGGAAATTTAAACCTCTTTTTGTGAAATGGAATAAATTGAGGTTTTTTGATAAATTTTAAAAGTTTCAAGACTCAATTTGAGGAAAAACCGACATTAGTGACTTAAAGTTTAAGAGAAATAACTTTAAGGACCTAATTACAAATAAATAAAAGTTAAACTTTCTCATTCATTTGCAATGAATGAAGGCTATGAGGCCGAAGGATAATGAACTGAGACATTCTTATCATGTAGGAACACGAAGTACTAGGAACGCCAGCAAGGACAAGCTCGCGTGAATACAAAGAACCGGTTTAGTGGAATTCACGGAATTAACGGGTGAGTGAGATTTTATATCATACCTGGTTGGGGATGATAAGTATATCAAAATAAAAATCCACTACTACGTGGTATTTTAAACATCACAACTTAGAGGAGTGATGTGAAAACCATGTGAAAAAACTATTTACCGGTTGTATGTAGATCATACCCGGTTGGTATGATAAAACTTTCTCGAAGGAAGTTGAAAACCCGTTCATCGGTTATGAACGGAGATGTCCTTATATCTGGGCGGTATAAGGAACAGTGAAAACTTATTTTATCGGAAATGCTCTTCCCTGACTATGTGCCAATTGCTCAAAAAATTTGGGAGACCTTCTTGATGGGAGCTCGAATAGCTCTTATAGGCTGGGGGCCTTGGTTTTGGAACTTAGGGGCTAATATGCCCGGTTTTGAAAATCTTGAATAGTGGGCCATAGGCCAATGGGCACGAGCAGGAGCTCGTAAACGAACATGATATATGTGTCATAAAACTTTTATAAGTAAATTGTATGGTCATGGTACCAAGGCTAGTCCGACATTCTCAATCAACTAGCAATAGTGCGACATGACCGGTCTTCGGACCAGTCAAGACAAACAGCTGCAGGTTGAGTTGAAGGTCGGGACCGTTGAACTAATGACACCATAGATTACATGGCATGATGAGAAAACATTGTTTGTGCATGTACAATGAGTACGAGATCATCAAGATACCCATGAGGGGTAGTGATGCGTCTTAAGGGCCCTGGACGACCCGGTGAGTATAAGGGCAATTCATCGTTCCAAGTGACCGTGTGAAATTTGGAGTAGCACCAAGCGCATGAGACCGGCGTGGGGATGGGATGAGGTCTTTTTCCTCATACAGACACGAAGAATTGATTTTGGGATTGAGGGTTGGATGTCACAAATATCCACTCATTCTTAGGGTAGAAGTGGACGTACTTCTATCTGGGTGGCCGGTAAAGTCGCTCCAAAGCCACAAGTGAGTTTAGTGGACGTACTGACCCGCAAATTTGTGTTTAACCTTCATGATGAAGGATGTGTGTTGGGTGATAACACACCGTGATTAAATAAGGAAATTGTGATAAAACCCAAGATTTCAAATGAAATGGTTGAGGGGTGACATTAAGCCTTGGCACATAGTCAAGGGAGAACACTTCTGACCAAAATGTTTTTTTTTCACTTCATCTGTCACGCCCCGACCCGATTTGGTTAGATCCCCGTGATCAACCCGCCACTCTCCCGATTTATTAAAGAGTTTCCCCTTATTGTAAACAGTAAAGAGTAAGGCGTCCTTTAACCTACACCTTTTCCGAGAATAACATAATGAAATCTATATGAAATTTTAAATTTTACATACCTGTCTTACATGCATCTTAGTTGATGGTCTTTAAGGGTAGGCTTTCCGGGATTTCCTGAAAGGGATATAAGGAAGGGGGTGAGTACAACTACTCAGTGAATGGGTTTTCAAAGGTCTACTTTTAACTTTTAAGAAAAAAACATTTATATGGAGTGTGCTAGACTCCTTTCTTTTTTAAAAATCCATTTATTTAAAAATTTGGGTTTTTCCATCATTTCTTAGTTACCACGATGTGTTATCACCCAACACACATCCTTAATCATGAAGGTTACACACATTCTTAAGTCAGTATCACTACTAAACCCGCTAGTGGCTTCAAAGCGACTTTTCCTACCACCTGGATAGAAGCATGCCACTTCTACCCTGAGATCGAGTGGATGTATGCGACATCCGACCCTCAATCCCAAAATTTGTTCTTCGTGTCTGTATGAGGACAGAGACCTCATCATGTCCCCACCCCGGTCTCATGCACTTGGTGCTACTCCAAATTTCGCACAGACACTTGGAACGACGAATTGCCCTTATACTCACTGGGTCGTCCAGGGCCCTTAGGACGCATCACTACCCCTCATGGGCATCTTGATGATCCCATACTAATAGTGCATGCAAAAAAAATGTTTTCTTATCAAGCCATATAATCTGTGGTGCCATTGGTCCAATGGCCCCGACTCTCAACTCAACCCACAGTTGTTTGTCTTGACTGGTCCATCGACCTGTCATGTGGCATTGCCGCTAGTTGACTGAGTATGTCGGTCCTATCTCGGTACCATCATCAAACAATTCCTTTATTTAAAGTTTTATGACATATAATTCATGTTTGTTTATGAGCTTCTGCTCGTGCCAACTAGCCTTGGACCCACTGTATGAGATTTTCAAAATCGAGCATTTAGCCCCTAAGTTCCAAAACTGAGGCCCTCGGCCTATAAGAGCTATTCGAGCTCCCTTCAAGAAGGTTTCCCAAATAGTTTAAGCATTGGCACACAGTCAAGGGAGAACACTTTTGACAAAATAGCTTTTCACTATCCATTATACCGATCGGTATAAGGACATCTCTGTTCATAACTGATAAACGGGTTTTCAACTTCCTTCAAGAAAGTCTCATCATACCAACCGGGTATGATCTACTTACAACCGGTAAGTAGTTTTTCCGTATAATTTTCACATCACTTTTTCTAAGTGGTGATGATTAAAATATCACTAAAAAGTGGGTTTTTATACCGAGGTACTTATCATTCCCAACCGGGTATGATATATAATCCCACTCACAACCTGTAAGTGGTTTTTATTTTTAAGTTGTGCTCATCATTCGAACCGGGTATAACATTAGTAAACCCACTCACTCGTTAACGTAGTGAATTCCACTAGACCGGTTCTTTGTATTCACGCGAGCTTGCCCTTGCTGGCATTCTCGGTAATTCGTGTTCCTACACGATATGAACATCTCGGTTCATTATCATTCGATCTAATAGTCTTCATTTGTAAACCCCGCACATTTGAGTTGAGGAAAACCGGGAAAAGAATCGGTCAAACCGAATAAGAAAACAAAACCGGTTTACATTTGGGAATAAACAATATGAAAATTTACAACTTTCGATTGATTCAAAGGATTTATTAAACATTGGAAAAGAAACTTAAGACAAACTAGAAAATAAAAACCAAATTGGTTTAGGTGAACTAGATTCCATAAGAACTTCAAGGTTAAGCGTGCTTACCTTAGAGTAGTGTGAGGATGAGTGACTTCCTGAGAAATATGATTTTTTTATAAACCGAAATTTCGGTCAAAAATTTTTATGCGAACGTACTACTTATCATAAATAGCCATCAATTAATATATATTTAATTATTGGAATTAATACCGAAATTAAATTATTGGAATTAATACCAAAATTAAATTATTGGAATTAATACCAAAATTAAATTATTGGAATTAATACCAATAATTTATGGCAATATTAATACTAGTAATAAATCTCGCCCATTTAATACACGGGTTTTACTACTATATAAAGAGATCATCCCCATTTCATTCTCCTCACACCTGAACACTTTTCTCTCTCTCTCTACTGCTCCATTTCCTAGTAAAGCTCGAACCAGAGCTTCGACTTGAACAAAGGTCTGGCTCTTTAGAATCGGGGAGAAGACAGCTATCTAATAGCAAACTCAAGTCAATTCGAGAATCGTTGGAGAAGCACCGACATGATGGAATAGTGAAACAACTCCGGCGTACCGAATCTGCCCTATTTCAGCCAAGCTAGAATCGGCCATTTCAAGCCCTCCTCAGGCCAAACCAAGCCCTCCCAACACTTCCTCAGCCTTTCCACAGCCAAATTAGGACCGAAAGGTAAGCCAATTCGGCTCCCCTTTATAATTTTCGATCTGTGCTAGAGAGAGAATCGACCGAATTTCAATGACGAAATTCTAATCCAATTTCGCATCAATTGATACAATACTTGATTGTAGGATGAACCTTAGGACGAGACCTATCTGCCCAGATCGAAAGCTCGGACTGTCCTGCCTTCACCGGTGAGTAATCAAAGCTTTCTCTCTCTACAGTCTGTTTTCCGACAAATCTCCGTTTGAGCTCGTTCCGACATTAAAATTTGCGATTCAAAGTTTCTTAGAATCGTATGAACATACAGGAACTCAATTTCAACTCCAATTTCAATAATTAGAAGTGTTTGATCGGTTAATTTGATGAAATCAAATTTGGGAGTGTTGAAGAGTTGAAATTGGGGGAAAATTTGGGGATTTTCGAAATTCAAAGGGGCCAAAATACAATTTTATGAAATTGAGGGTCAATTAACCAATTGAGGAATTTTGGAAATTTTGGGGAAAAACTTACCATTTTTGTGAAAAAAGGGCAAAATGGTAATTTTGGAAAAATTGGGGAACCAAATTGGAAATTTGAAAAATTAAACCCCTTTTTGGTGAAATTGAATAAATTGAGGTCCTATGATAAAATTTAAAAGTTACGAGACTCAATTTGAGGAAAAACTGACATTAGGGACTTAAAGTTAAAGAGGAATAACTTTAGGGACCTAATGGCAAATAACTAAAAGTTGGCACTTATCATTCATTAATGAATGAATGCCGAATAATAATGAACAAGTTTGTTCATATCGTGTAGGAATGTTAAATACCAGGAACGCCAGCAAGGACAAGCTCGCGAGAATACAAAGAACTAGTCTCGTGGAATTCACGGCATTAACGGGTGAGTGGGTTTACTAACATCATACCCGGTTGGGGATGATAAGTGCCTCGATATAAAAACCCACTGTTTAGTGGTATTTTAATCATCACTACTTAGAGAAAGTGATGTGAAAGTTATGCGAAAAAAAAAACTACTTATGGGTTGTAAGTAGATCATACCCGGTTGGTATGATGAGACTTCCTCGAAGGAAGTTGAAAACCCGTTCATCGGTTATGAACGGAGATGTCCTTATATCGGTCGGTATGATGGACAGTAAAAACCTATTTTTGTCGGAAGTGCTCTCCCCTGACTGTGTGCCATTGCTTAAACAATTTGGGAGACCTTCTCGACGGGAGCTCGAATAGCTCTAATAGGCCGGGGGCCTCGATTTTGGAACTTGGGGGCTAAATGCCCGATTTTGAAAATCTCGTACAGTGGGCCCAAGGCCAGTTGGCACGAGCAGGAGCTCGTAAATGAACATGATATATGTACCATAAAACTTAATAAGTGAATTGTTTGGCCATGGTACGAAGATAGGACCGACATGCTCAGTCAACTAGCGGCAGTGCGACATAACAGGTCGACGGACTAGTCAAGACAAACAGTTGCGGGTTGAGTTGAGAGTCGGGGCCGTTGGACTAGTGGCACCACAAATTACATGGCAATATAAGAAAACATTGTTTGCGCATGCACTATGAGTACGGGATCATCAAGACGCCCATGAGGGGTAGTGATGCGTCCTAAGGGCATTGGACAACCTGGTGGCTATAAGGGCAGTTCGTCGTTCCAAGTGTCTGTGTGAAATCTGGAGTAGCACGAAGCGCATGAGACCGGGGTGGGGACAGAATGAGGTCTCTGTCCTCATACGGACATGAAGAAGTGATTTTGGGATTGTGGGTAGGATGTCATGTACATCCACTCATTCCTAGGGTAGAAGTGGTCGTACTTCTATCCGGGTAGCAGGAAAAGTCACTCCGAAGCCACTAGCGGGTTCAGTAGTGATACTGACTTGCGAATGTGTGTAACCTTCATGATGAAGGATGTGTGTTGGGTGATGACACACCGTGGTAACTAAGAAATAATGAAAAAAAAACATAAATTTTTTAAATGATGGGATTTTTTTTGAAAACAAAGGAGTTTGGCACACTCCATATAAATGTTTTTCTTAAAAGTCAAAAGCTTTTAAAAACCCATTCACTGAGTAGTCGTACTCACCCCCTCCCTTATATCCCTTTCAGGAGATCCCGGAAAGCCTCCCCTTAAAGACCGTCAACTAAGATGCCTGTAAGACAGGTATGTAAAGTTTTAAATTTCATACAGTTTTGATTATGCTATTCCAGGAAAAAGATGCAACTTAAAGGATGCCTTACTCTTTACGGTTTACGATAAGGGGAAACCCTTTAATAAACTGGGAGAGTGGCGGGTTGATCACGGGGATCCGACCAAACCAGGTCGGGGCGTGACAAGAAAAGTTGAGGACCAAATTGGAAAGTTGGAAAACTTGAGCCCCTTTTTCAATTTTGAGTAAAATGAGGACTAAAAGGGAATTTTTTGGAAACTTTGGGACTCAAATTGGACAAAAGTTGGCATTATGGACCTAAAGTTAAGAAAAATAAACTTTAGGAACCTAAATACAATTTATCGATAATTTGTGAGCCTAGGCTTTTATGTCGAACCGTAAGTGATAAGGTTGCCTAAATCATGTAGGGACAAGTGTCAACGGAACGCAAGCAAGAGAAAGCTCGCATCAACTTGGAAAACCAATTGAGGATGAACACATCATGGTTATCATGTGAGTGGGCTTATTCACATCATAGCAAGTTGGGATTATGAGCATTTTAGAAACGAAAAACCACTTATAAGTGGAATTTTGACATCATACCCAGTTGGAGTGATGGGAAAATAAAGCTAAAACCTACTTATTGGTTGTACATTGAGGAAATCATACCCAGTTGGTATGATGGACTTACTTGAAAAAAGGAGAAATCCGCTTGCCGATTGTAAGCGGAGGTATCATTACACCCAGCTGGTATGATAAAGTGAAAATTATATTTTTGTCAAAAGTGTTCGCCCCTGACTATGTGCTAATCCTTAAACTCTTTAGGAGACCTTGATGGGAGCTAGATTAGCTCAGATATGCCAAAGGCCTCAGTTTTTAAACTTGTGGGGCCAAATGCCCGGTTTTGGAAAACCACATATAGTGGGCCCAAAGCCAGCGAGCAAGAGCAAGAGCTCATAAACAAACATGAGATATGAAAGTCATGAAAATTTCTAATGAAATGAATGTGTGATTTCGCCCTGGTACCAAGACAGGACTGACAATACTCGATGGATTAGCAGTAGTGCATTAAGGCTAGATCGACGGATAGGCCTAGACAAACAAATGCAGGCCGGGTTAAGGGTCGGGGCCGTTGGACCCATGGCACCAAAGATAAATGGCCAATTGTGAAAATTATTATTTTGTGCATGCACTTGAGGTACTGGACCATCAAGATGCCCAAGAGGGGTAGTGATGCGTCCTAAGGGCTACTGGACGACATGGTGGAGATAAGGGCAGTTTGTCGTTCCAGCAATTGGGAAGCTCCACAAAGCTTCTTGCACATGAGACTAGGGTGGGGTCGGGATGAGGTCTATGTCCTCATACGAATATGGAGTTGCTTTTGGGTATGAGGGTCGAATGTCATGAACATCCACTTAGACCTAGGGTAGAAGTGGACAGACTTCTATTTTGGTGGCCGGTAAAGACGCTCCAAGCCACAAGTGTATGCAGTGGACGGGCTGGCCTGCAAATGTGTCTTCCCTTCCTGATGAAGGGCATGTGTTGTTTGTTAAACACACCAGATGGAAAATGGAAAGAGGTTTTGAACACTGAAATTTGAGGAAAGATCATTCTTAAAGGAATAAAGATTTTGGCACACATTGATTAAAGCTGTTTTTATGTAAACTCACTACCAACACCCATTCACTGAGTTGTAGAACTCACCTCTCCCTTTACCCCTTTTCAGTTAACCTAGGGAAACCAACCCTAAAGACCTTTCTGTAGCCGAACCTTAAAACAGGTATGTAAGATTTAATATATTCAGTTTTATATAATACTATTCCAGGAAAAATGACGTCTTACTACTCGCTGTTTAGAAAAGGGTGAAACTCTTCATAAATCAAAGAAGTGGCAGGTTGCTCATGGGGATCCTACCAAATCGGGTCGGTGCATGACAACTTGAGTGGTATTAGAGCCTGTTTCCTCAAATGCATTATCAAGACTATAAAACCTAGTAACTAATAGGAATAAATCTTAAAAATTTCAGATAGCTCCCAAGAGAGGAACCAAGAGAACTAGAGCCGCAGTTTTTGACACTGCTCGACACCTTCCTATGGAAATTCCCTGAGGAGCCCAGACAGTTCCACCAGGACTAAGCTCGGAACACCAGAGATTGTACGTGGAATTCACCCAAGTATTTAGAAAACCTAACCTCAACCCTAAGGTGGGCACCAACTCTCGAGCTGAGTCAGAGGAAGTACAATCTCATCCCTCTCCTGCTAACCATCCTCCTCCAGCTAACATCCCCAAATAACTCAAAACTCTCCGTCAACTGGGGTGTAAGCCTTTCCTCAGAGAAAAGGATGCTGGAGCCACCATGGACTAGCTGGCCAACATCAAGAAGCTAATGGGGATAGTTAGATATCACCAAAGGATATGGTGATTCTGATAGAATTTTTCCTGGAGGGCAGTGCCAAAAGATGGTGGGATAATGTCCGAAGCATAAATACCTCCACCCCCTACTTGAGAACAATTTGTGGAGAGGTACACGAAGGAGTACCTGGCTCCGCATCTAATTAATGAGAAGAAGCAAGATTTCCTCTGACCCTAACAATGGCTTAACTCTATATCGGAGTACGAAAATTCAATGAGTTAAGACCCTTTGCCACTGACGTGGCTGGATCAACGGATATATGCTTGTTATTCGTGGATGGTCTCAACATGGACATACGAGACTAGATGGGATTACTAGGACTTCCCCTGGATTTGGCAGCAGTGATCAGTATGGCTCACGAATGTGAGCAACTAGTACAAACCCGACACTGCCAAATGGAGTAGGAAAATCGGAAGGAGGACAAGGACCAAGGCCATCATGGAGGATGGAAGGAGCAAAATGGTCCAAGATAGGGAAATAGGGTGGGTTTCCAAAAGAGAAAGGACGTACCTCCACCCCCATGAAGAGTGATCCCCACCCAACCACAAGGAAACCCTCGTTGTCCTAGGTGCCAAAGGTACCACGAGAGAGCTTGCTTGTCCTATTTCGCATGTGGGTAGGTGGGGCACTTTGCAAAGGAATGTCCCACTCTTAGGGAGAACAAGTAACAAAACACACTTGGACCACCCTAAGGGAACCCAGGGACTCCCCGACAGGACACCACAACCAGAGTACCAGCTAGGGTATACAACCTCACCCAGGAAGAGGTTAGAAAATACCCTAGTACTGTAATGGGTACATCCCAAAACCCTCTCAACTAAGATTGAGATAAACTTGTAATTTGAATTTCATTCAATAAAGAAACTTTTCTTCTAAAAAGATGTGTTTCTTTAATCAGGGTACGTACACTTGTGTGGAAGAAAGGTTTACACCCTCTTCAACTCAGGAACAGAAAGATCCTTCATCAAAAAAGATTTAATCCCAAGTCTCCCCCTAGAACTTACCACCCTAGAACAAAGTCTCAACATCCTCACACCCTTAGGAGAGGGACTGAAAAGGGACAAGCAGTTAAAAGGGTGCAAGGTTACAATTGGAAGAGTCAAACTAAAGGTAGATTTGATCCCACTACCTCTAAGGGAAGTAGAAATAAATATTAGGGATGGATTGGCCAAGTATCCATTAAGCTAAGATGGATTGTGGGAGGAAGATAGTAACTTTCCAAACTCCCAAAACACTCGTACTATAATTCCAAGGAGATAGGAGGAAGGGAGAAGTGCAAATGGTGTCCTACATAAGAGCCTGAAAGATGATATAGAAGGGTTGTAAATCTTTTCTGGAAACGATCATCAACGAGAAGTTTGAGGAGAAGGAACCAGAAGGCATTTCGGTAGTTGAACAGTACCCAGATGTATTCCCGAAAGAATTACCTAGATTAACCCCAAGCCGACAATTGGAGTTCACTATAGAGGTTATCCCAGGAACACATCCCATATCCCAAGCTCCTTATCACATGGCTCCAACAGAACTAAAGGAATTGAAGGAGTAGCTAGACGAGCTATTTGAGAAGGGCTTCATACGCCCTAGTCAGTCTCCATGGAGTGCACCAGCCCTGTTCATAAAGAAAAAGGACGGGAGTGTTAGGGTGTGCATAAACTATGAGAAGTTGAACCAGGTTACCATAAAGAATAAGTATCCACTTCCATGAATTGATGACCTGTTCGACCAACTAAAAGGAGTAGCCTACTTCTCCAAGATAGACGTTTGGTCAGGATACCACCAACTCAGGATCCAAGAGGATGATATTCCTAAGGCTACATTTCGGTCCCGATATGGACATTATGAGTTTAGGGTGATGCCTTTTGGCTTGACAAATGCCCATGCAGCCTTCATGGATTTAATGAACCGAGTGTTCCAGCCACACTTGGACAAGTTCATGATAGTATTTATAGACGACATTCTTATATACTCACGAACTAGAGCACGAAGAACATCTAACTATCACCTTGGAGATATTATGAGAGAACTGCTTATATGTCAGATTCTCCAAGTGTGAGTTTTGGTTGCAGGAGGTAGGGTTCTTAGGACACATAGTGTCCGAGGATGGAGTCAAGGTAGACTCGGCAAAGGTGGAAGCCATATCCGATTGGAAGGCACCCAAGAATCCCTTTAAGATATGTTGTTTCTTGGGCTGGGTGAGATATTACAGACTGGTTATGCATGATTTCTCTAAGATAGATGCCTCTTTGACTTGTCTCACAAAGAAAGGAGGAGAGTATAAGTGGGATGATTGCTGTGAGAAATCCTTCTTGTAGTTGAAGATCCGTTTGACAACAACACCTGTACTCTATCTACCAGTCCCAAGTGTAGGGGAGTACACTATCTATAGTGACACATCTGGATAGGGACTTAGATGTGTATTAATCTAACAAGGAAGGGTTATTGCCTACGCTTCGCGACAGCTAAAGCTGCATGGGAGGAACTACCCCACCCACAACTTGGAGTTAGCCGTAATAGTGTTCGCTCTCAAGATCTAGCGACACTGCCTATATGGGGTTTAGTGTAGGATATACACTAATTACAAGGGTCCTAAATACTTCCTAACCCTAAAGGAGTTGAACCTCTGCCAAAGGAGATGGATGGAATTGGTTAAATATTATGACCTTGTGATAGAATATCACTCCGGGAAGGTCAATGTAGTGGCAAATGCCCTAAGTCGCAAGTACAAAACTGAGGCAACGTAGATAAAGACAAGCTGCTTACCCTTATTGTAGTAGTTGGGAAGAATGGATGTGGATCTTAAGGTGGACAAGGGAGAGAAATGCTTATTGGCAGACGTAGTAGTACGACCCAGCCTAATAGAGCAAATTAAGGTCCAGCAAGAAGCGGATAAGGAACTCTAACCCTATTTGGATCCGGTCAATGGAGGGACAAAACTGGACTATGACCTTCGAGGCAAGGAGTACTAACCTACAAGGGTAGAGTATGTGTGCCTCAAGATAAGGAACTGAAGATGTTGATTATGGAAGAGGCACATGACTCTATTTATGCAATGCATTCGGGCAGTACTAAGATATACCTCACCCTCAAACAAGGTTATTGGTGGAAAGGGATGAAGAGGGATATTGCAGAATATATAGCTCGATGCTTGTCCTGCCAGCAAATTAAAGTTAAGCATCAAAAACTATCAGGATTGCTATAACCCATGCCAATCCTAGAATGGGAATGGGAGCACATCACTCTAGACTTCATCATGGGACTACCTAGGACTAGGAAGGGACGAGATACAATATAGGTCATTGTGGATAGATTGATCAAGTCCGCCCATTTCCTACCTATAAGAGTGATAGATTTGGTAGAACAACTAGCCTCTTGTACATAAGGGAGATTGTGAGACTCCATGGTATCCTGGTTAGCATAGTGTTGGATAGAGACCCTAGATTTACTTCAAGGTTCTAGCTTAGTTTGCAAAGTGCCTTAGGAACCAAGCTTCACATGAGTACGGAATTTTATCCTCAAACTGATGGATAGTTTGAGCGAACAATCCAAACCCTAAAAGACATGCTACGAGCATGCATACTCACCATGAAGAAGGGTTGGAAGGAATACATGTGCCTGATGGAGTTAGCATACAATAACAGCTATCAGACCAGTATTCAAATGGCCCCTTATGAGACCCTTTATGGATGACCATGTCATGCCCCCTAATTCTAGGAAGAAGTGGGAGAAAGGAAGCTGGAAAGGGTCGAATTAATCAAGGATGCCACAAAGAAAATTAAGATCATAAGGAGTCGACTTAAGGTAGCTCAGGACAGGCAAAAGAGCTATGTGGATCATTGGAGAAGGGATTTGGAATTTGATGTGGGAGAACAAGTGTTCCTAAAGGTATCCCTATGGAGGGGAATACTTAGGTTTCAACAATGGGGAAAGTTGAAACCAAGGTACATCGGTCCTTACACAATAGTCTAAAGGATAGGGCAAGTGGTATAAAAACTAGAACTGCCTCCAGACTTACAAAGAATACATGATGTATTCCATATCTCGGTACTCTGGAAGTACCAGCTAGATCCTAGCCATGTGTTTGACCGACCTCCACCAGAATTAGAAGAGAACCTAACTAATCAAGCAGAATCGATGCAAATCATCTACCGGAGAGATAAGAGCTTGAGGAATAAGAAGATTCCTATGGTCAAGGTTCTTTGGCAGAACGTACCCGTGCAAAAGGAGACATGGGAAACCGAGAGCGTTGAGGGACCTCTTTGCAATTTCCCAAAATTGAGGGCCAATTGGCGATGAAAAAGATGTTGGAGGACCAATTGGTCAATTTTTGGAAAAATTGGGGTCAAATTGCCATTTTTGGGAAGTATGGGCAAAATGGTAATTTTTGAAAAGTTAAGGACCAAATTGGAAAGTTGGAAAACTTGAGCCCCTTTTTAAATTTTGAGTAAAATGAGGACTCAAAGTTTGGAAACTTTGGGACTCAAAGTTAAGAAAAATAAACTTTAGGGACCTAAATATAATTTATCAATAATTTGTGAGCCTAGGTTTTTATGCCGAACCGTAAATGATAAGGCTGCCCAAATTGTGTAGGGACAGGGTGACCAGAACGCAAGCAAGAGAAAGATCATGTCGACTTGGAAAACCAACCGAGGATGAACACGTATGGTTATTGGGTGAGTGGGCTTATTCACATCATACCTGGTTGGGATGATGAGCATTTTAGAAACGAAAAATAACTTATAAGTGGAATTTTGACATCATACCTAGTTGGGGTGGTGGGCAAACAAATTTAAAACCTACTTACTGGTTGTAAGTAGAGGAAATCATACCCGGTTGGTATGATGGAATTTCTTGAAGGAAGGAGAAACCCGCTTACTGGTTGTAAGCGAAGGTACCATCACACCCAGTTGGTATGATTAAGTGAAAATTATATTTTTGTCAGGAATGTTCTCTCCTAACTGTGTGCCAATGCTTAAACTCTTTAGGAGACCTTGACGAGAGCTAAATTAGCTCAGATAGGCTAGAAGCCTCAGTTTTTGAACTTGTGGGGCTAAATGCCCAGTTTTGGAAAATCACGGACAGTGGGCTGAAGGCTAATGGGCATGAGCAAGAGCTCATAAACAAGCATGAGATATGAAAGCCATGAAATTTTCTAATGAAATGAATGTGTGATTTCACCATCGTACCAAGACAGGACCAATAGTACTCAATGGACTAGCAACAGTGTGTTAAGGCGAGGTCGACGAACCAGCCTAGACAAACATCTGCAGGTCAGGTTAAGGGTCAGGGCTGTTGGACCAGTGACACCAAAGATAAATGGAAAATTGTGAAAATTATTGTTTTATGCATGCACTTGAGGTACAAGACCATCAAGATGCCTAAGAGGAGTAGTGATGCGTCCTAAGGGCTACTAGATGACATGGTGGAGATAAGAGCAGTTTGTCGTCCCAGTACTTAGAAAGCTCGATGTAGCTTCTTGCGCATGAGACCAGGGTGGGGGTTGGGATGTGGTCTTTGTCCTCATACAAACACAGAGTTGCTTTCGGGTCTGAGGGTCGGATGTCTTGAACATCCACTCAAACTCAGGGTAGAAGTGGACGAGCTTCTATTTTGGTGGCTTGTAAAGATGCTCCGAGCTACAAGTGGGTGCAATGGACGGGCTGCCCTATGAATGTGTTTTCCCTTCCTGATGAATGGTGTGCGTTATTTGCTAAACACACCATATGGCAAATGGAAATAGATTTTGAAAAACCGGAATTTGAGGAAAGATCATTCTTAAAGGAATAAAGATTTTGGCACACATTGATTAAAGTTGTTTTTATGAATACTCACTCCCAATATCCATTCATTGAGTTGTAGAACTCACCCCTCCCTTTACCCTTTTTTAGGTAACCAAGGGAAACCAACCCTAAAGACCTTTCTATAGCCGAACCTTAAGACACATATGTAAGATTTAATATATTTAGTTTTGTATAATGATATTCCAGGAAAAATAGGAAAAAGGATGCCTTACTCTTTGTGGTTTAGAAATAGGTGAAACTCTTCATAAACCAAATGAGTGGCAGGTTGCTCACGGGGATCCGACCAAACCGAGTTGGGGCGTGACACTTGGGGTTTGTCGATTTCCCATTTTGCACTTTCTCTATCAGTTAAGGTACATGAACTGATTCAGTTTTCTCTCTTGAGTTAACCGGTTCTTTCCCCGATTTTGTTTCTTATCTTTAAGGGACAGGGTTTACAACTCTCTACTCCTTTTTTGGGGATTTGTCCCCAAAACTAAGTTAGCCATCATTTGCGTTAGAAGTGACTTTCCTTGATATTCTCTTGGGGTTCGCTTGGTGTGTTATCTCTTTGGCTACTCCTTTCATCTAGTCCTTTAGCCATGTGCTTGAGAAGTCTTTCTTCCTTTATATCTTCCATTCACTCTACAGAGTGTATCATGACTGGTTATTTTCAAATTACCTATCCCAAGTTACTTCCTTAGGTCTCCTCCTTACTCCACTCAGGGTACAACTTTTCTTCTTAAGGGTTCTTATTCGTGTCATTGGGTTGGACGTTTCATATACATTTGATCGTCCCTGTTTCCCATCATTTCCTAGATTGTTGATGCCCTTAGTTTAGCATCCTTTCAGACTCTTTGTCCTTATTCCCATGGGTTTGGACATACTTTCTTCCTTATCTTATTTTGGTCCTTCATTTTGGTTTAGCATAAATTTGGTTCCATTTCTTAGGTTTGACCATCGTACTCAGTCCCAGTTGGGTCACCTTTCTTGGAACTGTTAGCCCTACATGTTTCTAACAACGTGATCTGTTCTGAAATTATCCTTGCCTAAAATTGTAAACCCCGCCCTTTTAAGTTAAGGAAAAATCGGGAAAAGAAATGGTAAAACCGAGTGAGAAAAATCGAACTGGTTTACAAACTCGATCATCAGAGAACAGGCAATTTGGGAAATTTACAACTCCTGAGTGACCCAAAGGGTTCATAAATTATTGGAAAAGAACATTAGGACAAATTGGAAGAGAAAGACCAGACTGGTTCAGATGAACCAGATCCAACTAGACTGAACCAGTATATGAACCGAGTCAGTTCATAAACCGTAACCAATAGAGAAAGGGAAAATCGGAAAATTTATGGATCCCAAGTGACCTAAATAGTCACAAAAGTCAAGAAAAAGTACTTTAGGATGAATTGAAGATGAAAACCAAATCAGTTCAGGTGAATCGGATCCGAACCAGAATAAACCGATTTGGACTAGTTTTAACCACTATTGAACCAAATTCTAAATTCATTTTTCTAGGTGGCTTAAAAAATTCAAATTTGGGATATGAGGCCACCATTAGATAGAAAATGAATTTAGAAAGTTTTAGATTTGAAAAATTCAGTCGAATTAGGGGTGAACAGTGTCGTCTTCTTCCTTCATATGACAGCATTGTTCACTCGTCGAAAAATTGTGCAGTGCCGGTGAAGCTGAAAAGCCTCTGGCCAAGGAGTTTTAGGCAATGAATGACCGCCATTAAGATTCCAACCGGATGACCAGGAAGTCCCGAGCTTCCTATATAAAGAGCCCCTCCTCATTCATCCTCTCCTCACCTAAAAACTCCATTCTCTCTCAACTGCTCCAATTTCTTAGCCAAACAATGAGAGGTCAAGTTGAGTGGAGATATCCCCATAGTCGATTGTATGATGGACAGTTGAAAAGTTATTTTGTCGGAAGTGCTCTCCCCTGAATGTGCGTCACTGCTTTAACATTTTGGGAGACATTCTTGACGGGAGCTCGAATAGCTATGTTAGGCTGAAGGCCTCAGTTTTGGAACTTGGGGGCTTATATGCCCGATTTTGAAAATCTCGAACAGTGGGCCATTGGTCAGTTGGCACAAGTAGGAGCTCATAAACAAACATGATTAATATGCCATGAAAACTTAAGTAATGAGTTGTTTGGCCAAGGTACCGAGACATGACCGACATACTCAGTCAACTAGTGGTAGTGCGACACAACAGGTCTCCGGACTAGTCTAGACAAATAGCTATAGGTTGAGTTGAGGGTGAGGATCGTTGGACTAGTGGCACCACAGATTATATGGCATTATGTGAAAACTGTTGATTGTGCATGCACTGTGTTATAAGACCTTCAAGATGCCCAAGAGGGGTAGTGATGCGTCCTAGGGCTCTGGACGATCTGGTGGATATAAGGGCAGTTAGTCATACCAAAAGTCTTGTGAAGCTTGGAGTAGCTTCAAGCGCATGAGACCGGGGTGGGGACAGGATGAGATCTCTGTCCTCATATGGACACAGAGATTTGTTACGGGATTGAGGGTTGGATGTCACGAACATCCACTCATTCTCAGGGTAGAAGTAGACATACTTCTATCTAGGTGGACGGTAAAGTCGCTTTGACGCCACAAGTGGGTTCAAATGACAGGCTGGCCTGTGATTGTGTGTTTTACCTTCATGATGAAGTATGTGTGTTGGGTGTTGACACACTGTGGTAATAAGAAATGGTGATAAAAACCGAAATTAAAAATGAAAGGTTTTTAAAAAGAAAATAAGTAGTCATGCACACTCTAAATCAAACATTTTCCTAAAAGTTAAAATTTGAAAACTGATTCACTCAGTCGTTGTACTCACCCTCTCCCTTATATCCCTTTCAGGTAAACCCGGAAAGCTTACCCCAAAGACCACTAGCTAACGCACCTGTAAGATAGGTATGAATAGTTTAAAATTTTGTGCAGTTTTGATATATGTTATTCTAGGAAAGGTGCAGATTTAAAGGACACCTTACTCCTCATGATTTATAAATTGGGGAAACCCTTAGTAAATTGGGAGAGTGACAGGTTAATCACGGGGATTTGACGAAATCGGGTCGGGGCGTGACAACTTGAGTGGTATTAGAGCCAGTTTCCTGGAATACATAATCAAGATTATAAAATATAGTAACTAATATGATTGATTTTAAAATTTTTCAGATGGCTTCGAGGGGAGGAACCAAGAAAACTAGGATTTACGTTACCAACACCACCCAACACTCTGTCTCTATAGGGAGATCATCCTAAAATACTTGAGAAGTCCCAAAGAACCAAGAGACGTTAGTGTGAAGTATCCAGGTAGATGGTGTCAGGACCTATGGAGGTAACAATCCTAAGTTCAAAGGGAGTCAAGCCTAAGGCCAAGAACGCCATCATGGGCTTATAACCTTACCAAGGAGAATGCTTGTCAAAAACCCTGTAGCCCCCATTTATTTTGTAGCCATTCTTTTTTTTTTTTTTGTAATAGGGCTAAGACCCCAACATATTGTATTACTTTTGCACTAATAAAGAATTCCAAGTTCCTAAAACCTATATCTCTAAAAAAATTATGTGACCTTGCACTTCAGCTATAGGAAGATTGCCCAAGAAAAGTAACAAAACAAACTCGTGTTACCCTAGACATCACGGGGACCAAGGAGATTTTCATCCCAAATAAAGGAACGAATCAAGGGAATTATGGGGCAAAGAAGGCATGTCAAGGTAATTAAGGAGTTTGGAGAAATCTTGGAGTAACTGGGCAAGGAAAAAATCTATTTCAAGTGTAAGGAAATGGGATATGAAGTGAAGTACTACTATCCCACATCAAAAGGATTTAGGACAATATTCTCTAAGAATAATGGCCCCACAGCTATAGGAAACCCGAAAGGATACCATCCCTAGAAATACAACTCCTGCTCGAAATTTCAACTACATTTAGGAGAAAACTCTTCAAGATCCTAGCATAGTGGTAGGAGGGAAAAAGAACTGAAAGTAGGACCTCGATAAACCACAAACAGGAACAAAGTAAAGTTGTAGAAAGATTTTTCTTAGGGAGAAATTTCCAGCCACATTAGGAGCAAAAAAGGGAGCGCCTCCACAAAAGAAGATCAGTCGAGCATTTGACGATAAATGAAATGTCTCGAGATTTCAAATACGACTCACTTTGGAAAAGCAGTGAAGCCAAATAGAAGTTTCGAACAAACATAGTAGAAGGAAGCAAGTTGTTACAACAAGATAGTCAAGGAGAATAAAATGACGCTCTAAGGAAGACCGGGAAGTAGAAAGGATTACACCCTAAAAAGGGTAGTAGGATGGACATTAAGGACAAGAAGACTCGAGAAACAACTGGCCTAAAATAATTAGACTAAGAGAATAGTAAAGACGAGGCAATTAAAGAACTGATACTCATAAAAGTCATAATTTAAACTCCAACAAAGAAGGAAGAGATGGAAAGGCCAAATATTGGGGAAAAGAAGGATGAAAAAAATCCTTAAAAAGACCAATAGCCAAATTAACGACTAAACTCAAGTCAAGAAAGGAGTGGGCAAGCCTCTCACATAATGGTCAAGAAATCTTGAAACAAGGAAGATCTGAACTCTCCCTAAAAGAAATAGATGTGTACTATGGTACGTGTGGGGATGAGGATAGAGTATAAAAGATGTACCCACAAGATTTCAAGAGCAAGGATAAATAGAAGATGACGACATCAAAGGATGCCATTTAAGGGTAGATATTCGCTAGAACCAAGGAAAAAAGGGGAAAGGAGAGTCCTACCGAAGTAGGAAACCCTAGAAAGGCATATGTATCCCAACCAAGTAAAAGGTACAAAGAGATAAACTTACAAATGAAGTGCAAACTATGGTGAAATAACCAAGAAAGCATACTAGGAGGACCCAAGGAATAAGTTAAAAGGAATGGGGAAATAGGAAGTTAGCATCAAAAGATGCTGTGACAAATAATAATGAGTGGACTACCCATAATACAGAAATAAAGGAAAGAATATCTGAGAAACGTTGGGAAAGTAAGACCTCCAAATAACATGTGGCTAAGGAGAAATAACCACGATTAGTGAGACGAGTCGTAGTCCACACGCGCATAGTGAAGCCTAAAGAGTGGACGGTTGAGCATAGTGTGGAGTGCACATTATAAGATTGATAATCAGAAGTATCTCCAATAAGGAATGAGAAATAAAAAGAAGGTTGAGCATGTAACTCCTAAGATGGAAGTCTCTACTATGAGAGACATAGTAGAGAATGAAATCGGAAGAAGGGAACCTTCCCAAGTAAAGGAATTGACACATAGACCAAAAGTGATTAAATTTGAAATAATGAATCATGAAATGATCATGAGTAAGTAAAAGGGGA
This sequence comes from Trapa incisa, assembly GCA_030064435.1. Taxonomy (NCBI): domain Eukaryota; kingdom Viridiplantae; phylum Streptophyta; class Magnoliopsida; order Myrtales; family Lythraceae; genus Trapa; species Trapa incisa. The sequence goes on from CM057776.1 coordinate 16,691,969, forward strand.
TTTAGGAAAGGGAGAAATCCTTGAATGATGAATGCCAAGGACTTAAGAAGGAAAGAATCCTAGCTTGTCGGTAAACCATCGAGAAACAAATAATTTAAAATTGGAAGGACCCAATAAGGAAGTTGGGAAGGGACGAGTGGTTAAGGAGAACCAACACGATTAGGTAAGTTGATTGGATAACATTAAAGGTAGTTGAGGAGTACTACCAAACGAAACGAAGGATGAAGTTATACAATCCCTGAAGGGTTGAAAAGTTGAGAATGACCCTCAAAGAAGTGTTCTAGCAATCTAATGGACAAAGACAAGCTCTAGAAAATGTCATACTGTGAGGGGCATGTAAGCCCAACAATCCCGAGGAAAATATGACTCAAGGTATGGAAGAGACAGCTAATAAGCATGACAAAGTCAAACATAAAGTTGGACTGAAGTTATTATAAACAGCGAGTGGAAGAAGGGTCGAAATAGGACAAATAGGTGATAACACCGAAACCTTTACGTAATGCTCAAAAAAACACCGAGCTAAGGGTTTCAACGGTGAAGAGAATAACTACATAAAGGAATGATTGGGCATCTTGAAATTTTCAATCCTGAAATTCTAAGCAAGAACCCTCAAGAGGAAGAATCTTGCCCTAAGTAGAGGATGAAGTGAACTTAAGGATGTACCTTGGAATAGTGGTTAAGACATGTCTGATTATGATAAACTCCATGGAGTGAGAGAACCATGGAAAGGAAAAAGAAATTCCTTAAGTGAATAATATAAAAAGGGCCAATTGAAAGGACAACCGAAGAGTTAGCATGTCAAGCAAACCCCAAGTTGACACCAAAGGAATCTATTCCTGATGTAAAGGTTTCTAATTAATTTTTGGGGACAAAACTCCTAAAAGGATGGGAGAGTTATAAACCCCACCCTTTAGAGTTAAGGAAAACCGAGAAAAGAACTGGTTAAACTGAGTGAGAAAATCGAACCAGTTCACAAACCTGATTACTAGAGAACGGGCAACTTGGGAAATTTGCAACTCTTGAGTTACCCAAAGGGTTCATAAAACCTTGGAAAAGGACTTTAAGAGAAATTGGAGATAAAAACCAAACCCGTTCATGTGAACCGGATCCGAATCGAATTGAACCAGTTTGAACCACTATTGAATTGAATGCTCAATTCATTTTTCTAGGTGGCTTAGAAAATTCAAATTTGAGATTTGAGGCCACCATTGGATAGAAAATGAATTTAGATGATTTTAGAAATTTTTAATTTTGAAAAATTAGGTCAAATCGAGCATGAATTGGCCAGTTTAAGCCTTAAACTCGGTTCGGACCATTCAGTTCCAGTTCGGAACATTATCGCCTTCTTCCTTCAAATGACAGCACTGTTCACTCATTAAAAAATCGAGCAGCGCCGATGAAGCTGAAAAGTCTCTGGCCAAGGGTTTTCAGGCAATGAATGACCACCATTAAGGCACCAATCGGATGTCCAAGAAGTCCCCGAGCTTCCTATATAATAAGCCCCTCCTCATTCATCCTCACCATACCTAAAAACTCCAATCTCTCTCAACTGGTCCAATTTTCTACAAAGCTCAAACCAGAGCTATGATATAGGGAATTTTCTAAGCCAAAGAAGGCTTGGTCATATTCCTTAGAACCGAAGAGAAGTCAATTACACACCTGTAGTCTCCATTTGCTTTGAGGGTCGCTGGAGAAGGACCGGCATGATTGAACAATGAAGTAACTCCGGCGGACCGAAGCTGCCCTATTTCGGCCGAGCTGAAATTGGCCAATTCAAGCCCTTATCATGCAAAACCAAGCCCTCCCAACACCTCCACAGTCCTCCTACAGCTGAAATAGAGCTTAAAGATATGTGAATTTGGCTCCCCTCTATAATTTCCTATCAGTACTAAAGAGAACCGACATAACTTTGATGACTAAATTCTCATTCAATTCAACATCAGTTGATGCAATTCTTGATCCTAGAAGAAACCTCAGGATGAGAGCTATCTGCTCAGATCAAAAGCTCGAACCACCGCGCCTCTGACGGTAACCTTTCAAAGCTTTCTCTCTCTAACTCCAGTTTTTCGACGAAGCTCCATTTGAGTTCATTTGAGTTCATACCCGTTTGGTATTATGAAACTTACTCGAAGGAAGTGAAAAACCCGTTCATTGGTTATGAGCAGAGATGTCCCCATACTCGATTGGTGTGATGGATAGTTGAAAAGTTATTTTGTTAGAAGTGCTCTCCTCTGACTGTGTGCCACTACTTAAACATTTTGGGAGACCTTCTTGATGGGAGCTCGAATAGCTCTGTTAGGTCGAAGGCCTCGGTTTTGGAACTTGGGGGATTATATGACCGATTTTGAAAATCTCAAACAGTGGGCCCTAGGCCAGTTGGCACAAGCAGGAGCTCGTAAACAAACATAATTAATATGCCATGAAAACTTAAGTAATGACTTGTTTGGCCATGGTACCGAGACAGGACCGACATACTAAGTCAACTCGCGGCAGTGTGACATGACAGGTCTCCGGACTAGTGTAGACAAACAGTTGTAGATCAAGTTGAGGGTCGGGGCCGTTGGACCAGTGGCACCATAGATTATATGGCATTATGTGAAAATTGTTGATTGTGCATGCACTGTGTTACGGGACCTTCAAGACGCCCAAGAGGGGTAGTGATGCGTCCTAAGGCTCTGGATGACCATGTGGATATAAGGGTAGTTAGTCGTACTAGAAGTCTTGCGAAGCTCAGAGTAGCTTCAAGAGCATGAGACCAGGGTGGGGATAGGATGAGGTCTCTGTCCTCATACGAACACGAAGATTTGTTTCGGGATTGAGGGTTGGATGTCGCGAATATCCACTCATTCTCAAGGTAGAAGTGGACATACTTCTATCTAGGTGGCCGGTAAAGTCGCTCCAACGCCACAAGTGGGTTCAGTGGATGGGTTGGCATGTGATTGTGTATTTTACCTTCATGATGAAGGATGTGTGTTGGGTGATGACACACTGTGATAATAAGAAATGGTGATAAAAATAAAAATTGAAAATGAAAGGTTTTTAAAAAGAAAATAAGGAGTCTAGCACACTCCGAATCAAACATTTTTCCTAAAAGTTAAATTTTGAAAATCCATTCATTGAGTCATTGTACTCACCCCCCTCCCTTATATCCCTTTCAGGTAAACCCAGAAAGCTTACCCCAAAGACCACTAGCTAACACACCTATAAGACAGGCATGAATAGTTTAAAATTTTGTGCAGTTTTGATTTATGTTATTCCAGGAAAGGTGCAAATTTAAAGGACGCCTTACTCCTCACGATTTATAAATGGGGGAAACCCTTAGTAAACTAGGAGAGTGGTGGGTTGATCACGGGGATCCGTCGAAATTGGATCGGGGCGTGATAGTAACCCTACTTGGCTCCTCTACTTTTCCAAAGCAGGTTACACTTTGCCATCCCTAACTTCATGTTCCTACCCAAGGAACATCTAGTTCTCGTCCTCATCTTATGCACTCCCGATTATGCCTGGTCGTCTAATCCTAGGTTTCCTTAAGTAGCTGGGGTTAGAGACTAGTCTTGAGGTTTATTGCTCTTTAGTTAGGGGACGTACACCTTCTAAGGTCCTTCTCTCCTCGGAAATTCTTTCATTTGTTTCCTGGTCATGGTTACCTTACCTATCCTAAAAGGGGTTATCGTCTCCTTTGCTATTGTCTCCTTGTTCGCTCGTTCTTTTGGGTTTAGCCTTATGCATGGTCCCCCTTACATAGGCTTGCCTCTTTCGAAAAGGTTTGAGTACCTTGACCTCTTTTAAAGGCATTATTGTCCTTATTAGGTTTGTCCTTCTCGTTCCTTATTTGTCCTAGGGCATGAGATTTTGATTGTACACATTACGGGTCGGTGCAACAAAATATTATGAGAATTTAAAATCTTATTTCTTGGGAATTGAATACAGTACACTTTGGGACCTCTTCCCTCTAAGGGAGATGGTTAAAAGAAAGATCGGGAAGCTCTATGCTAGAATTTTGAGGAACTATCTCTGGGGTGGGTTTGAAATCCTCATTTGTAGTTATGGCTTCCGGGGCAGCCTCTTGTCTTCCATCCTCTTGGGCTCCGGTAGTCAAGGATGTATTATTCTTAGGAGGTATTGCCATCCATCTTGGTGGTGTGGGACATTTCCTTATCATGTGTCCTACTCCACACCTATATTAGGTTATCCCGACATCAATTCCTAATTGGGTCTTTTGGTGTTTACGTGGTGGAGAGGCTTCCTCTACCCTATTTTCCTTTCTTTTCCCTTCTTCATGTCCTTCCCTACTCGTGAAGGTAGTGCTTCCAAGAGTGGGTACCACATTCCTTAGTGGTATTGGGCACTTCCGTGCGTAGTGTCTCCTTTGTCCACAATTGTAGCAAGTCACTTCCATGTGTGGACCTTTATAGCTTCTTCTCCATCTCGGGCTTTGGGAAGCTTCTTCCGATGCTTGCTGGGGGCCTCCACGTGTCATCATCCTCAGGTGTGCACTATCTCTAGAATGGTCCCCATTCCTAAGCGCAAAACAAGGTTCCTCGAATACCTTGACGAATTCTTCGTAAAGTCTCCTTGGCTCAAGAGACATCCTTAGTCTCATGGGTTGGGTCCTCCTAGACTCTTGAGTTCCCAAGCTAATTCCCTCACATGAGGCAGAATTTTTGCTTGGTTCTGAGGTGGCTATGGCAGTGTGGGTTCGTTCAGTTTCTCTAGGGTGGTTATATCTGTTGACAAAAGTTTATCTTGGGTTAGTGTTCTAAGGCTTTTAGTTTTTAAACTTTGTTTGGAAAACATTACTCTAATACCACTTAAGTTATCACGCTCCGACCTAGTTTGGTCGGAGTCCCGTGATCAACTCACCACCCTTCCTCATACTAATCTAGTATTTCTACCAAATATATCAAGGAAGGTAAAGGCGTTGGAGTACATGTTTTCCATAAAAAATTTACAAAACATAAACGTTACCTGATGGCGGTGCCCATGCCTTTCTCTTCTAATCTCGACTCATCATAGCGAGGTGTTTCTCCTGAAAAAGTTTAATGGGAGGGGGTGAGTTTCTACAACTCAATGAGTGGGGGTTGGGAAGCGAGTTTTCAAAACAATCAATATATAAAAAAAAGTTTTATGATTTTAATTTATTGTAATATGAGTTCATCTTTTCTTGAGCTCTTCCCCTTGCTTGAGAGGCGTTTTAGCAAGCATTCACACGCCCTTTCTATCATAAAAAGCAATCACACATTCATAGAATAGTCCCTAACCGTTCCACTTGTGGTTTGGTGCGTCTTTACTGTCCACCCAAATAGAGGTGCAGTACCTCTACCTGAGTTGGAGTGGACATCAATAGTTCGACCCTCAAATCCTAATCATGTCCACTTGATAGAATGAGACCTCATTTCCCCTCCGGCCTTGGTCTCAATACCTCATTCCTCCTCCGACCTCAGTCTTAGTGCTTCATCATGTCTGCTCTGTGGGGAGAGTCCTCATTTCCCCTCCGGCCTTTGTCTCAGTGCACAAGAAGCTATCAAAGCTTCATGACCGACCGACACGACAGACCCTCCCTTATTGCATTCAGGTCATCGAGCAGCCCTTTAGACCCATCAACTACCCCTCTTGGGTGTCTAGATGCTCTCAGATTCCTCATGCATGCATACAATAGTTTTGATGCATTAACCATGCTCTTTAGTACCAACGGTCCAATGGTCCCGACACTCGACCTAGCCTGCTACTGTTTGCCTTAAGCGACCCGTCGACCTAGTCTAGGTGCACTACCACTATCCTGTCGAGCCTTGTTAGTCCTGTATTGGCCACCTAGCAAATCACACAATAATTCTAGTTTTTTTGAGGATTTTCATGGTTCGTATAATTCACATTTGTCTACGGGTCCAACCCGTGCACACTGGCATTGGGTCCACTTCACGAGTTTTCCAAAAACTAGGCTCTCTGCCCTACCATTTTTAAATTTGAGGCCTCATGCCTATTGGAGCACTTCTGGCTCCCATCAGGAACATATCCCAAAATGTTTAAGCAATTTCATGCAATCAAGGGAGATCATTCCTGGAAAAGCAGTTTTCAAACGTAAAAACGGTTCTTATTACACCAACCGGGTATCATGTTGAAATTCCCACTCACCCAGTACTGTGACGAATTCGTCCTAGCTAGATTTCCAATCTTCAATGTGCTCCTTGGCACCCATACCTGTTTGACTCGTGCCTACATGGTTCGAGCATCCATATTAGGAGGATTGACATAAGGGACCTTATACTTTTCGATATTTGTGCATAGGTCCTTATACTATACCTTAATTATAGTTAGGTCCCTTAAAGTTTATAACTTTACATTTTAGTCCCTAATTTTCATTAATCTTAGTCAAGTCCCTAGGACTTCCAATTTTCCTCACGAGTCCTTAGTTTTCCCAAAATTACCAATTGGTCCTCAATTTTCCCAAAATTGCCAATTGGTCATTAACTTCTCAAAAATTACCAATTTTCCTTAGAATTTCAAATTTTTCTAATTGGCCCTCCATTTCATCCAATTGCTTAATTGGGTCTCAATTTGAAGTTAATTTCATGAAAATGCTCCAATTTTCCTTAAATTGCAATTCGGCCCTCAATTTTCCAAAAATCCCCAAATTGCCCAATTTCTCAAAAATTACAATTTGGTCCCCGAATCACAATTTCATTCAATTGACCCCCAAACTTGGTTAGTTGCCCTCATTCTTGATTTGAATCATCTTCTCTATGTTTTTCTCATCATTTTAAGCTTTGAACCGCTCGATTTGGCTCAGAAATGAGCTCAAATGGAGCTTCGCCGAAAAATTCAATCTAGAGAGAGAAAGATTCGATATCTTACCAATTATGGTATGGTGACCGGAGCTCTTGCTTTCTCTGAATTGCTCTTCTCCTGGGGACCCTCCATGGATTAAACCGTGCCTCAATTGGTGGTTTGAGCAATGTGAATTTCTTTATTTAAGTTCTTATAGAAATGCATCATGAACAGTGTTTTCCGATGAAGGGGCAGGAGAGAGGCTTACCATGCTAGCTCGGGGCACCTCTTAATGGTGTTTGGGGGGCTTATTTTGGCTGGAATTAGCCTGGAGATGGTTCAAATTGAGCTCGACTAGCTCGGGTTATTGATAGCCGAGGGGCAATGTTATTGTTTGAGCTTCCTCGTTCTTCTACAGTGGTCCCCAAGCTAAAGGGAGGGTGCAACTGTGTAGAGAACTTCCTCCTGGTTCTAATGGTACCGAATGCAGATTTAGAGGTAGAGAAAAGCCCCGATGTCAGAGCTATGGTTTGCTGCTCACCAAAAAACTGAGCACCTATCCATCTTCAGTCGATTGTGAGATGCTAAGGACGTATGAATGGGTGCTTTTATATAGGGAGCTCAGCAACTATTCAGGCTATCGAACTGCATAAGTCTCAGTCACCGATGACCTGATCGGAGAGATTTCCAAGTTGCCGAAGACTCTAGCTTTTCCGGCTTCTCTTCTCTCTGTCAGCGGCTGGAGGTTAAAGATGATGACATGGCGAGTATGCCATGTGGCGCACTGTGATTGGCCAGTTTTCCTAACATGGAGGTCTAACTCAGCCACCACATCAATTGTTAACCGGACACATGGCAGTCTACCATTGGCTATCCGTGTCTACGTGGCATGCTGATTGGTCATCCGTTGACCATTGACCGGACACATGGTAGCATCCCATTAGTTTCCATGCTTGTGTGGCTGTTGATGGGGCATCGTTGACCGTTGATTGTTGACTATTGACCGTTGACCGATTCATTGACCATTGACCAGTCTGGTCTGACTAGGTTTGGTGACCCGAATTCGAAATTTGGATGGTTCGAACCCGATTTGATCGATTTTCTAAAATTTAAAAATTTTCTAAATTCAATATCTATCTAATGGTAGCCTCAATTTCCCAAATTAACATTTTTAAGCCACCGAGAAAAATGAATCATTGAATAGGTTTACTACGGTTCATCCTGGTTCAGGTCTAGTTTACCCCCGAACCGGTTCAGTTTTCTCATCAACCCCACTTCCTAGTTCTTCCTCATGATTTTTATGAATTTTTGGTCACTTGGGATTTTCCAATTTCCCATTTTAACCCTTCTTTATCATTTTTTGTTCCTTTTTCGGCTCTTTTTTCTCAAAACCACCAGTTCTTTCCCTGGTTTACTTGGTCTGGGGGAACGGGTTTCACACAGAGTGTTGGGTGGTGTTGGTGACGTCAATCCTAGTTTTCTTGGTTTCTCTTTTGGGAGCCATCTGTAAATTTTAAAACTTTGTTTCTCTTAGTTACTATGTTATATAATTGTGATAATGTATTCGAGAAAACAAGCTTTGATATCACTTAAGTTGTCACGCCCTGACCCGGTTTGGTCGAATCCCCGTGACAACTCACCACCCCCTTTGGTTTATGAAGGATTTTGCTTCCTTCTAAACAGTGAGGAGTCATGCGTCCTTTTTACCTAATTTTCCTAGAATAACATTACACAAAACTAAATATATTAAAACTTATATACTATCCTTGTCTTAAGGGTTTGGCTTCGAGGTATTCCTTAAGGGTTTGGCTTTGAGGTATTCCTTAAGGGTTTACCTTCCTTCCTCAAAAGGGGTTAGGGGGTGAGTTTCTACAACTAATTGAGCGGGTGTTAGGAGTGAGTTTTCAAAAATAAATATTGTTTATTTGTCAAAACCATTTCCAAGGTTTACCATTCCTTTTCAAGGATTTTCTCAATTCTCAACCCTCAAAATTTTTATCATTTTCATATTAGTGTGTTTAGCTCTTTTAGCACATCCCCTTGTCTCGGGAGGCATTTAGCACACAACACATGCCATTCATAAAGAAGGGTACACACATTCGTAGGGCAGTCCCAAACTGTACCCACTTGGGGATTAGTGCGACATTGTTGTCCACCTAGATAGAAGTCTCAAACTTCTACCCCGAGTCTGAGTGGATGTCTAAGACGTCCAACCCTTAGACCCAAATACCACTTCGTGTTTGTATGAGGATGGAGACCTCATCCTGACCCCATCTCGATCTCATGCGCAAGAAGCTCCCAAAGCTTTAAGACTGATTGGCAGAACAATCTACCCTTATCACCCCACATGTTGTCCTTCAGCCCTTAGGACCCATCACTATCTCGTGGGGCGTCTTGATGGTCTAGTACCTTAAGTGCATGTACAAACAAAAGTTTTCATGATTAAGCCATCCTCTTTAGTGCTAACGGTCCAACGACCCCGACACTCAACACGACCTGCAGCTGTTTATCTAGGCAGGTCCGTTAACCTCACCCTGACGCACTGCTGCTAATCCATTGAGCATTGTCGATCCTGACTTGATACAGTGGCGAATCACACAAACATTTCCATTTTAATTAGGAGTTTTCATGGCTATCCATAATCATGTTTGTTTACAAGCTCCAGCCCGTGTCCACTGTATGTGTTTTTCTAAAACTAGGTCTTGGGCCCTATGAGTTCAAAAACCGAGGCCCCTAGCCTATTAGAGTTGTTCTAGCTCTTGTCAAGAAGGTCTCCCAAATAGTTTAAGCAATTTTCACACAGTCAGGGGAGAACACTTCCGATAAAAATCACTTTTTATCTCATTACACCAACCGGGTGTGATGATGGATCTGTTTACAACCGGTAGGCGGGTGTCTCCAATCCTTAAGGAAACTCATTATACCAACCGGTATGATGTTTGTTTCTTCCTACTCACAACCGGTAAGTATATTTTATCCGTTAAAAATAGTGTTCATCATCCCAATCGGTATGATTTATAAAAATACCACTCACCCGTTGACTGTGATGTTTTCGTTCCTAGTTAGTTTCCAGTCCACGCTAACTCTCTCTTGCTTGCGTTCCGGTCTCATGTGTCCCTACACAGTTTGGGTATCATTATCAATAATAATTCAGTATGATAGCCTTCATTTTCTCACGTATGAGCAACTAGACTCAAAATTCTTGGTTTATTGCACTTAGGTCCCAAAAGTTTATTTTTCTAGACTTTAGGTCCCTAATGCTAAATTTTCCTCCAAATTAAATCCTAAGGTTTCCAATATCCTCTTTGTATCCTCAATTTACTCAAAATTGTGTAAGGGGCTCAAGTTTTCCAAATTTCCAATTTAGTCCCTAATTTTCCAAAAATTACGATTTTGCCCCTACTTTCCAAAAATAGCCATTTAGCCCCAAATCTTTCGAAAATTGACCAATTGGTGCCCCAACATCTTTCTTATTGCCAATTGACCTTCAATTTTGAGAAATTGCATGGAGGCCCCTCAATTTTTTGAAACCCCCAATTTCTCCCTAATTTCTTCCCTCTTTTCTGACCGAATTTGATTTATTCAAATTGGCCATTCAATTGGTGTTAATTGCTCCAATTGATGGCATGGATTGGTTTCTATACTTCCATACGATCAAATGGAGCTTTGAATTGCAAAATTTGAGTTCGAAACAAGCTCAAACAGAGCTTTGTCGGAAAACTGGTCGTAGAGAGAGAAAGCTTCGAAAGCTTAACGTTGGAGGTGTGGCGATCCGAGCTCACGATCTGGGAAGGTAGCTCTCATCCTTAGAATTATTCTAGGATCAAGAATTGCTACAATTGAAGTCCATATGAGGGTAAATTTTATTAGTAAAATTTAGCACTTTCTCTCTCTAATACCGATCTGCAATGATAGAGTATGGCCAAATTGGCTTACCTTTCACATCTTTGGAGGTCGTGTGAGGGCCGTGGGGACATTGAAGAGGCTTGGTTTGGGCGGAGGAGGTTTGAATTTGGTCGAATTCAGCTTGGCCAAAATAGGGCAGCTTCGATCCGTCAGAGCTGCTTCACTATTTGATTTCTCCTGTGCTTCTCCTGCAATCCTTGGGTTGAAGGGAGGTTGCTGTCAGGTGACTTCTCCCGGAGTCTGTAGGACTTAACCTTATATTCTAAGGCTGAGAAAAATGCCCAAGTAAGAGCTTTGGTTTGAGCTTCACCGAAAAATGGAGCACTTGGAAGAGGAGGGCGATTTGAGGTGTGTGGAGGATGAATGGAGGGGAGCACTTTATATAGGGAGTTCAGGGACCCTCACTAGTTTCCATTCTGGTCGAGCTTATCCTCGCCTGAAAATGCCCTGATCGAAGGAATATTCCTCTTGCCAAAAATGGAAAGTTTTTGAATCGATGAATAGTATTGTCATCATGAGGAAGAAGACGACACTATTCTAGACCGAACCAATCTAGTCTAATCGGGTTAAATGACAAAAATTGGCCGGTTAAGTCTCGATTGGATCGATTTTTTCAAATCTAAAAATTTTTAAATTTGTCTAAATTTATTTCCTATTCAATTGTGCTTCCATTTCCTAATTTAATCATTTTAAGCAACCTAGTAAAATAAATTTAGAAATCGGTTCATGTATAGTTCAAATTGGTTCAATCTGGTTCACCTTGAACCGGTCCGATTTTCCCATCCAAATTACTTGATGGTTCTCCCCCATAATTTTCATGACTTTTTGGTCACTTGGGATTTTCCAATTTCCCATTTTAACATCTCTTTATCATTTTTTATTCCTTAAGTGGTTCGATTTTCTCATTAAATTGACTAGTTCTTTCCCGATTTTCCTTAATCCGAGATGATGGATTTCATATGTATCATGTCAATTACTGAGCTCACTATATAAAGAGCTCATCCCCGCTCGTACTGCTCATCCTGCAAACGATCGAAGAAGAGAGAGTGTTCAGTTTTCTAGTGAGGTGTAAACCAGAGCTCCGACATCGGTATTTTCTTCAACCTCTGACGCTGTAATTGGCCTCATTGAAACTGAGAGGATGTTCTCCACCTTGGTGCACCCTTCGTTTAACCCTAAGACCATCGGAAGATCGCCAACAAGCGTGTACAGTACCGCTGCTCCAATAGACCCAAAGTGGCGAAGTTTTGTCGAGTTGAATTCTGGCCACTCCAAACCTCCTGCAACTAAACCGACCCTCCCATAACTACTCCTGGCCTACATTCGACATCCCTAGAGCTTTCACATAATTACATTCCGCCTCCACTTATCGGAATAGTAAAATTCTAGAGAGTGAAAGTGATAGAATTATATTAATTGAATTCTCACTACCCATGATGTTAATTGGGGCAATTCTCGATACTTGAATGACCCTCCAGACGATTGCTAGCTTTTCAAATTTAGAGCTCTGGCAACCGCACCCCAGCGGTTTCCGAGTGGCCCGAGATAGAAGTTTCAAGAGGTGGGATAAAATTATGAATATAAAATAAATTTGTAAAATTGAAAATAAATGTCAATACTAGCACTTTTATGTGAAGTATAAGGTTATAAGCCATGTAGTAGGCTCACCTTAGTACTTATTAATTGAGTTATGAGCTCACGCTCTCCCTAAACAATTACATCTGAAACTTGGGATTCTACAATGCACGAGTTGGGAATCATCTACAAAATAGCGCAACTTGAGGTAAATTTTGAAGTTTACGTACTAAGGTTTTTAACTATTATTTATCAATTACTATATTTTCAGTTTGATTGTGTGAACTATTTTGGGTACACTATATTTATAAGAAAAAATTAAATTTCTGTTAAAAAATTAAGTTAGCTTTTTTTTTATTATGAGTATTAATCACTTCAATTTTATTTTGTTCAATATATCCACCATTGTAAAATCGAGTTTATTAACTAGTTAAACGGGCCTACCGGTCGAGAATCGGGTTGACACGTGACACTTTATTTAATTTTTTATAAGTTTATTGTAGTGTAGAGATAATAGATAAATAGTGTCTCATCCGGACGTGCCAAAAAATTTTACATAATAAATTTTGTGCGCTTACAAGATAGAATTTATTGAGGTGTAAAACATATAATACGATAAAATCAATTTTTTTAATTTAGATGTTGTGATTATTCTATTTGTAGTAATTTTAATGTAATAAAATAAATATTTTTAGTATTCTTATACATAAGTTGAATGTTGCTCAATAATTAAATATAATCGAGATTAATTAAGTTAGTATTTGTACGAACTTAATCTAATATTATATGTGTATCGCGAATAGTGCTCGGAGAAAAACATGAAATAATTAGAGATTTTAATTTTTTATAAATTAATAATCAATGAAATTCGAGATAAATTCGATAATTATCATATTTTATAGAAATTTTTTAGATTATATTTTTTTTCTTATTTTTATCTTTTTTGACGTATTTTGTCACATGCGTTTATATTTTACATGAATTTTTAAAATAATTATTAGTAATTTTTCATACTAAAGAGTTTACTCAAACTATATATTTTTTTAATATGTCACCACGATATTTATAATACCTCAATTTTTTATCAAATATTATATATATTTTCCCCATAAAATATTTATATAATATTATATTTTTTATTATTTAAAATAATATTTTATAATTTTATCAACATTATTATTATTTTTATTTATTTATTCAAAAATTATTAATTATATTTAATAAATATTATTAAATAAATTTATATAACAATTTATAATTAATCACAAAATTTTTTAATATTACAATTGATATTAAGTTAACATTTTGTAGTTCCCATTTATTATTTTTTATATAAATTTATATTAATTTTAATGGAAAATGTTAAAATATTATATAATCTTATTATATTAGTATTTTATTGAATTATTATATATAATATAATTTAAACTAATAAAATAATTAATAAAGTTATATTATCCTATTTTATCTATTTTAAATATCAATAATATCAAAATATTATAAATTTAAAAGATTATATATATGGTTTAAAATTATAAATTAGTAATAATAATATTATTAGATAATATTTTAATTAAATATGGTCCACTGCAATAAACTCAATGTCCCATCAAACCGTGAACCTGTCCGATTCAACGGAGTGTTGTATCTAAGGTATAAATTATGTTAACGGACCATAAGTTATCCCGTAAATCATGTTGGGCTATAAAGGAGCAGACCTCTGACATAAAACGGAAATATCATCTAAAAAATTTATATTGTTATTAAATCTAGCTATTAAAAATAGGTGGAATAATTAATAACGCGTCACGGCATTTCTGTTTCTTCTTCTTCTCCGCCTTACACGTGTAGAGCGAGATCCTTCTGCACCTGCAGTGCCATGCCAGTCCAGCCCTTATAGGCTCCGATTTTGCCGAGTCTCCTTCGTAAACCTCCAAAAGAAAAGAGCTGACAAGACAAACGCTCTGCTTCAAAGACGCAAAGCCGAGAAGCTGAAGCCCATGATAAACTGTCGCTAAAGCTTTAAAACTATCAATAGCTGCATCAGACCATCACTTAGACTCTCTCTCTCTCCTATCAAAGACTCACCTTCACACTAGAGCCAGCGTTGTGGCTGCTTCTTCCATAGCCAGAAAGAAAGCCTCCCTCTGGCTCTCCTCTCAATCCCTACACTGGATCAGCGCTCCAGTCCTTTTACTTGATTATAGTCTCCTCAATCTTCCCCCACACTTTCTGCTTGGCACTGCGTATTTGGGAGTTCTTACGATACGTTTCTGTGAGTCTCGTGGACCAATTTTGCTCCGCATATCCGGTAGGATCATTAAACAATTTTGATCAAGTTGTATATGTTCTAGATCGTGCTGTGGTGGTGTCTGTCAGATCTGAATTGGATCTAACCTGATTAAATGGTCCTGGGCTAATCGGCTCCTCATTTTTTATGCCGTACTTTTGAATTGCTCTATTTTCGGGGTTCTCAATAGCAATGCCATCGGGAAATATAGTTACCAGTGACGGAAATAGCAAGTTCCAGGTGGATGCGGGTTCCGGCGAGATCCGGCACGGGCACCAACCTCCTGTGTGGTTCCCGGACGAGAGGGATGGGTTCATCTCATGGCTGAGGGGAGAGTTCGCTGCAGCCAATGCCATGATCGATGGGCTCTGCCACCACCTGCGGGCGGTGGGAGAACCTGGAGAGTACGATGGGCTGATCAATTTGATTCAGCAGAGGAGGTGTAATTGGACCTCCGTTCTTCATATGCAGCAGTACTTCCCTGTGAGCGAAATTGTTTATGCCCTAAACCAGGTGACCTGGAAGAGGCAGCAACAGCAGCATAAATATTACGATCAGTCAAAGTTTGGAGGGAAGGAATTTAAGAGGATCGGCCCAGGATTCAATAAGAACCAAGGGCAGAAGGGTGACGAGACTGTCAAGGAAGTTCCCAATTCTGGGTTTGATGGCTGCCAGAATAATGGCACTGAGGTGAAGGATAAAGGTCAAGAATGGAAGGTTGCCGCAAAGCTTGATGATACATTTAAAGATGAAAAAGGTGTGCCTTTGATATTGAATTAACTCACTGCACGGGCTTTATGCTTCTTTCACCTTGTTTTATCTTTCCTTTCCCTTCTTAACTTAGTTTTTAAAAGCCCAAATATTCATGATATGCAATGTTTGTCTGATTATTTGAGTGCCTAGATTGTTAGTTAGGTTTCCTGATTTCACATTCTAAAGTCGTTGTTACCCCCTTCAGACTATGATTAATTGATTGTCTTATTTCATATATGCTTGCTAGAGGGACTTATTATAACCATGAAGATGCCATTTCATAAATTGATAGCAGTAAATGTGCTGTCTACTTTAAATTTGGTTAATGCTTGAGGCAAAATTCCTTTTTCTTGGGGAACAATCTAGTGGGTTGGTCTTTTCTTTATCCGGCAGTATCTGCAGTGAAAGAGTCATGCTGCTTGGCTTACATTTTCCCTCGTTTATTCTGTTATTCCAAGAGAGCTTTAATCAGCATTTAAAGTGTAATGTTCTTTTCTATATTGAATTGATGGTGCAGTTGTATATATGCCTATGGAGTTTAGTAAATCAGTTATTTGACACTGCTTTTACCTTATCTATATGGTGCAGCTATTGCAAAATCTCCGATGGAGAATAGCTTGAAAAGTTCTAAGACATCTGAGCAGATTTCAAGTGGGAATTTGAAATCTGAACCTGGATTGACAAATGAAAGCTGCATATCAACATCAAAAGGTAGTCTTTTTCTATTAGATTATTGTCAAGAAATAGCTAATTTCAACTTTTCCATTTAATCTTTATTCTTTACCTTTTCCTTCATGATTGGTGTAATTCTTTCACACTCTGTTCTCTACTATCTCCCTTAATGTTCCTACAAGAATTTGAGGATATTGCTTCAGGATCTGTGTCTCTAATTAAAGATAACCCATGTACATTCTTTCAGAGTTTGAGGAAGATATGTCAAACCAGAGTGGAAAGAAACAGAGCCCTGCTGTTCCCAAAACTTTTGTCGTGAATGAAATATTTGATGGGAGGATGGTAATTTTCAATTTTGTCCTTCATCTGAGTCCAGGCTTATAACTTTTACTTGATCTAGAAGCTAGTGTTAAGAAAATGTCTCTGTAGTTTGGCCTGTTGATTTAGAATTCTACAACCTGTGTGTATAGATAAATGTGGTTGATGGAATGAAGTTGTATGAGGATCTACTAGATGATGCCGAAGTGAAAAGACTTGTCTCACTTGTTACTGAATTGAGGGCAGCAGGAAGAAGACAGCAATTCCGAGGCAAGTCTATATATGATTTTGCTGTATTCTCACTCATACCTACTCTTTTTTTATTTCTCAATCACATATTCTGCCTATTGAAATTTGTCATTGTTCACTCCTCATTCTGTGGTTTTAGTAATATGTAGGAAAGTCTGAGGAAAATAATTTTGATAACATGCCATAAGTTCAACAGGACAGGAGACATTTATTCAGGAAAAATAACCTTTTGAATATATGGAATAAGGCTTGGTTCTGAAAAATAGGAATTGAAAGATGAAACACATGAGAATGCTCTGACCAGGAGAAATAGCTGTCAAAAGGGTTTTGCATGGAACTCCAGCTACAGACTTGAGGTCAAAAGAATATTCTAAGCAGAAGGTTCATGCTCTTATTTCTAAGTAGGAAAAGGAAAAGTGAACTGAGTGAATCTAATGTATACTTTTTTTTGCCCAATCTAATGGATACTTGACTTGTAGGAGAATGAACAGTCTAATATAGTTGAAGTGCTTTGATTTGTTTGAATGTTGTCCACCTGATTGTCCTATCTTCATTTCATGGAGGAATTCTATGTGCAAGTAAATACATGTTAATTAATCTCTTGTTTTAGTTGCTAATTGACTGCTAAAACTATTTGATAATAAGCAGGGAGTACATACTCCATCTCAAAGAGACCCATGAGGGGGCGAGGAAGAGAGATAATTCAGTTAGGCATGCCCATTGTAGATGCCCCTTTTGAAGATGAGAAAGGTGGGTCTAAAAAGTCATATTTGGAAAATGGTGTGGAACATACCAAGTGAGAGTGAAGATTTCCAGTCTCTACAGTTACCAGAGTACATTTATTTCCTAGTCACTATGATATCTTTCATTTCTGTTCATCTAATGTGAATTATCCACAGATACAGTAGTTGAAGCTATCCCTGCCCTGTTACAAGAAGTCATTGATCGTATAGTGGGCATGAATATAATGAAACTGAAGCCAGATTCCTGTGCCATTGATTTATACAATGAGGTTGCTTTCTTTTCATATTCTTCCCAATTTTTGTATGGATAAATATTCCTGTTGACAAATGAATTCTTTCAATCTGTAGGGTGATTATTCTCAGCCTTACTCATGGCCACATTCATTTGGACGACCTTTTTGCCTGTTATCCTTAACAGAATGTGATCTATCTTTTGGAAGAGTCATTGCTATAGATAGTCCTGGGAACTTTAGGGGCTCTCTCAAGCTCTCTCTTGGTCCTGGGTAAGTGTCTCTTTTTCCTGCATCAATGATTCCCCTTGAACTCCCTCTGCCCTCATTTGTCTCTTATCATGAAATGTAAATGCTGGCGTTGAGCATGGTGATTGCTGATGCACTTCAAATTTCAAACTCATAAATGAAATAGCTCAAGGGTAAAAGACTGAATTGCCTCTTCCAGGTGATGTCATATCAAACCTAATGCGTCTGTGGTTTTAATAGTCTAAAAAGTTGATTCATGATCCTACGAATAAGAATTTTGGTCATGTCCATCCTGTATTGGCTAAAGAGTCGTTAGCTCTAGGTATCCAACAGCTCTGCAGGTACATGGGCTTTCTATAGTATGGTGTTAATGATGGAGATTTGTGTGCTACTGTTGTGCTACCTTACACATTTGCAATGTCAGCATACCTGCATTTCACCAGTCTTACTTTGGGTATATATGCTTTTGCATCTTTTTCTTATTTTGTATACAAGAGCTCGTAAAAGAACTTTTTTCAGCTGAATATTTGTCTCTCATACATCTGTTGATGTAAAACCCTATATGCAGGTCCCTTCTTTTAATGCAAGGAAAGTCTGCAGATTTTGCTAAATACTCCCTTCCAACCCTCCGGAAACAGAGGATACTTATCGCCTTCACAAAGTTTCAACCCAAGAGATCAATCCCAATGGACAATCATCCTTCACCAGCCTTAATTCAAACTTCCTTTCGGGGTCCAGTACCCCACAAACAGATCAACCACATTCGGAACCCTGCTGTTTCCAAATACTTTGGGTCAGTCCCTCCTAAGAACGTATTGTCTGCCACACCCATTATCCCCACCATAAATGGGATGCAGCAATTGTTGGTTGCTACTCCTTCCGTGCCTTTCCCAACTTCAGTCCCAATTTCAACGACTTCCACAACTGGATGGGTAACAGCACCTCCACATAACCAACCACCCCATCCTACTGTTCCTGGGACAGGAGTTTTCCTGCCTCCAGGCTCAGGTAACCCTTCATGTCATGATCAGCTGCCCTTATCAACCACTACTAAGCAGAACCCAGACATGGAGAATAACTCCATTGATGGGCTGGAGAAATCTAATCCAGGCAATGGCGAGTGCAATGGTAATCTAGATGGAGAGAAGGCAGTTGAGGAATGATCTTGATGATGCTAAGGGGGAGGTGGACAAAATTCTGAGTAGGGGACGCTCTGCAACCCAGTTGAGTTCCAGGCAAAAGTAAAGAACGGCAATAGACAATCTGAGAGTTCACATCAGTAGAAGTGAGAGAGAAGAGAGGAGCAATGTAGTCTCTCTCTTTTTTTTAATATTCTCTGTTCATCTTTTTCCTCTTTTAGGGTACTAATACAGAGAGAAATCAGGTTGAGTACTTGAACCTAACTTTTATTTCATCTAATTGATAATGCATCACTGAAGAATTAGCTTTCCAATGTCTAGGCTGCTTGCTTGGATATATGATATATCCAGGCTCAGATCAGATTCTCGTGTCTAACGCAGTATTGAGCAAGAAATTGTCCTGTTTGTTCCCTTGGATCCTTTGTGACCCATTATCATATAAATACTGTAATGAAATTATGATAACTGAGGTTTCCGAGTTAGACTAGCAGCATGGAAAGAGTTTGGCGAAGCTTGAGAATCCATATCACAGGTATTCATAACTTAGGCAAAGCTCTGGATTAATTTATCACATATCCCTGGACCATATTGTGTGTGACCATGCTAACCGAGAACAATTAGCATCCTAGTGCAATCGTAGTTACCTATCAGTTGTGACATCACTTTCATAGTATAACGCCAATTGGTAAGGTAAGAGAAACAACAAAGACTAATCGTTGATCAGAAGAACCGGCTCCTCATAGATTTCTGATTTTCGCCAGGAAAATCGATTTCTTGCTCCCTGGTTCTCGTTATATGTATTGTTCTACCGGGTTCATTACTCAGACACACACAGGACACTTTCTCCGGCAAGGTAATGCCTAACAGACCTGTATTTTTTTTATTTTCTTTAGAGCTTTAAGATCATGCAGGGAATTCTTTGTTGATATAGTAACGTGGTGTTCAGATTGTTCAATTTGGTTCAAGCCCATTTTGCTCCCTAATAATTGGTGAATACATATTTTCTCTGTATTTAAAATGTGAGGTGCACTAGTAACGTTCTTCATGGAAAATCAGTTAGTTAGAGTTCAAGTTGTCCATTTAGAAATTATATGGTTAGAGAATTATTGTCCACCAAGTTGGGGTTTTAATTTCAGCTGAGGTGAGCAGGCTTTTGGGTATTACTTGGTATAGATCCATTGGTGTAAGAGGGCAATCAAGATACTTCACCAACTTTAACTCTTAGTCTTCAACACCAACATCCTACAAGATTTCAAAATGTTCCAGGTTTTCAACATTGATCACTAGAACAATTCCGAATCTTCAATGTGTTGTTATTGATCGTGTGTAATAATCATACAATATTCTCTCTTTGTTTCCTCTTATCATAGGAATTGTAAATTATTTATGGTACGCAAAGCCTCAACAGGAAAGTGAAGAAAATTATTCCTTTCATATAATAAATTTATTTTTTATTATTCTTCCTTAATAATTCCATTCATAAGTTTTAATAGTATTAGAATCCGAGTTGGTTTAACAACACATACCCAAGGTAATTCGTATCCACCATTTTACAAGTATAGAAGCATCTCAATCTACTTAATAAAATTATGTCTTTTAACTCAAAATTCTAGAATAATCTTTATTTGCAGTAAATAGTTTTCCTGAAAAGTTATAGATATTTTAGGCTTATACAATTTATAGTAGTATCTAAGCTTTATACAATTCTTAGTCATCGTAAGATAATGATTGAGAGCGCCCACACTTCACACAATGTATCTGGGTGAGCTTAAGGCGCTCCTATTAGGTATTCACACGATATAAACTGGAGTTGCCTCCGGATCTATAAAAAATATATGATATATTTCACGTGTCGGTATTACGAAAATATGAGCCCGGCCCTAGCTATGTACTAGATCAGCCACCACTCGAGCTAGAGGAAGATTTGGTCTACAAGATGGAGATACTACAAATTCTCGACCGACGAGAGAATAACTTAAGGAACAAGAGGATTCCAATAGTGAATGTCCCTTGTCAAAATGACCAAGTAGAAGAGTAGACGTGGGAGACATAGTCGGTCATGGGGAATAGATACCTTAAATAGGAAAGCTGTCAACACTGTTCCTTTGAACTAAACTGGAGAAAAACCTCAAATACTTCCAAAAGAAAATCGGGTGTCTTTTGGAACCAAAAGGGGTAAAATAAGGGTTTAAGATGAAGATTTTGACATTCCAAGTGGCCAATAAATCACAAGAGTCTTGAAGGAGAAACCTAAAGTGGATATGATGTGAAAATCGAACTAGTTCAAGATTAATCGAATTTGAACTGGGTTGAACCATAGTGAATTGGATTGAACTATAAAGAAAGGTTCAAATATGCATTTTTCTAGGTAGCTTAAAAAAGTTAAATTGGAAAATTGAAGCCACCATTAGACAAAAAATGAATTTAGATAAATTTAGAAATTTTTAATTTTTAGAAAATCGATCAAATCGACCTAGAACTAGCTGATTTATGATTTTGGGTCACTGGACCCGATGGGACCGAACTGGTCAACGAACCGATGCCAGGTAAGCGCCCAGTCAGTAGGCGCAACTAATTAGTGTGTGATGCGTGTGAAGCGCACCCAGTGAGCCGCTCTGTCTGCGCCTGAAAGCGTTGACCAATTTGAGTGTGACACATGTCACTGGTCAATGGTCAGAGGATGAAATTCCGCTTCAGCGATAACTGATCAATAGGAGAGTGACACATATCCTGATCAACGATCAAGGTCGGACAAGCCCCATCAGCAAAGGTCAGCCAATGGGGAGCTGACACGTGGAAAAAGTGTTATGTCAGCATCGACATCTAGGAATGACCGACCAATCAGGGGTTGACATGTGGCAGTGCCACGTCAGATGACCTTGACCAATCAGAAGCTGACACGTGGCACTAGCACTGTGGAGGGAAATCTGACACATTTAAAATAGCCAATCAGAGGGCACCATGTATCACAGTCAACGGTCAACTAGGATCGGTTAGTAGCCACGTAGGAAGGAACAAACAATGGGAGGCTGCCATATGTCTGGTCAGCAAGTCAACGACTGACGGGGATGCTACGTCTGCAAAACCAACCAATCACGACGTGCCATGTGGCAACTTCGCACGTGTGAAGCTCGCACACATACCATATTGTCATCTTTCTCAAATGGCTGACAGGGAGAAGAGGATAAGGAAGAGAGAGAAAGTCTCAGGCTACTAGAAAAAAGCTCTAGTTCGGTGACTAGCGAGTGAGGTGGAGGCCGAGTCTTACGTCGACAGGTAGCCTGGACAGTTACCGAGCTCCCTATATAAAGAAGACCCCTTCCATCGCATTCCACATCTCATTAGCCATCGAAGAACCTGAAGAGGTCCATTTTCTAACAAGATGCAGACTAGAGCTTCGACAAGGGCCCTTTTTCCAGTCATAGAAGGTGCATTTGGGCTCTGTGGAACTGGAAAGAAGTCTCCCACCTCGCCCTCACATTCTTTTGGATTGAGGATAGTCGAATAAGCATCAGGAAGTCAGTACAGTATCGTCATCCCGGTGACCCCGAAACAACTTAAAAGCTTGAGTTGAATTCCGGCCACTTCCGACCTTAGGTGATCGAGCCAAACCTCCCCCAACTCCCCACAACCAAACCACAACCTCCAAGAACCCTCGAGGTAAGTCAATTCCGCCCCATTTCACCGAAATAGTGAAGTTGCAGAAAATGACACACTGAACTTCCCTCTTCGAATTATCCATGATCATGCAACTAATTGACCTAAGGTTTATCTTGGGAGATTCCCCTTGATGAGCATTAGCCACCCATGCCCAGAGCTCGGATCACTGTCCCCTCACCAGTAAGAAAATCAAGCTCTCTCTATAGAAAACTTTTCTGATGAAGCTTCATTTAATCTCATTTTTTTAGCCAAATGAAGTGTTTCAAAGCTTGAAATAACGAGGGGGACATGAGAAGGTCGTTCCGATCATGAATGGGAGAAATTGCCCACGTTTGGGTGCTTAATTGAAGGAAACAACTTTTTGGGGTCAAATGGGAATTTTGGGGAAAGTTGGGAAATTTGGGGGGGAAAATTGTAATTTAAGGAAAATTAGGGTATTTTCATGAAATTAACTCTCAATTGAGGTCCAATTGGCCAATTTGATGAAATTAGGGACCAATTGGCAATTTTGAAAGTTTAAGGACCAAATGGCAATTTTGGAAAATTGAGGGTCAATTGGTTATTTTGGAAAAGTTAAGGACCCTTGAGGGATAGTTGGAAACACTGTAAACTTAATTAAAAATTTTGAACATTCAAGAGGCCTTCATGCCAAAATTTCTCTCATGAGCATTTTTGAACCATAAAGGAACATATTGAACCAGAACGTGTGCAAGTAGACACCACTAGGACTGGAAGTCCAACTAGAACAAACTAGCCTCATTATCGGATGAGTGGGTTTAGCATCACGCCCGGTTGAACTGATAATTTCTGACTTCCCCCGGAGTCTGTAGGACCTAACCTTGCCTCCTAAGGCTAAGAAAAATTCCCAAGTCGGAGCTCTGGTTCAAGCTTCACCGGAAAATGCAGCAGTTGAGGGAGAATGGCAATTTGAGGTGTGTGGAGGATGAATAGAGAAGAGTTCTTTATATAGGGAGCTCGGGGACCCTCTACCTAACCACTTTCCATTTTGGTCGAGCTTATCCTGCCCGAAAATGCCTTGATCGAAGTGAATATTCCTTCATCGAAGAAGTAAAGTTTATGAACTGGTGAACAGTGCTGTCATCCTAAGGAAGAAGACAACACTGTTTCGAATTGAACCGGTCTGATCAGGTTCAATAGCGAAAATCGGCTGGTTCAGGTCCAATTCGACTGATTTTCTCAAATCTAAAAATTTCTAAATTCATTTCCTATCCAATGGTGGCTTCAATTTTCCAATTTGATCACTTTAAGCTACCAAGAAAAATGAATTTAGAATCCGGTGCATGTATGATTCAAACCGGTTCAGGTTTGATTCACCTTGAACCGGTTTGGTTTTCTCTAACCATTTGTTCCAAGATTCTTTTCCATAATTTTTATGACTCTTTAAGTCATTTGAGATTTTCCAATTTCCCATTTTACCCTTTCTTTACCGGTTTGGGTTCGTTAATCGGCTTGATTTTCTATTTTGAATTGACCAATTCTTTTCCTGATTTTCTTATCTTTAAAGGACGAGATTTACAGGAAGAGGTACATGACTCTGTATATGCGATGCATCGGGTAGTACCAAGATGTACCGCACCCTCAAATAGGGTTATTGGTGGAAAGGGATGAAGAGGGATATCGCGGAGTATGTAACACGATGCTTGTATGTCAGCAGATCAAAGTTGAGCACCAGAAACCCTTAGGACTGCTACAACCCCTACCAATTCCTGAATGGAAATGGGAACACATCACTATGGACTTCGTCATAGGACTACCGGTGACTAGAAAGGGGTGAGATGCGATTTGGGTCATTATGGATAGGTTAACCAAGTCCACCCACTTCTTACCAATATGGGTGATCAATTCCATTGAACAACTATGTAAACCTCGCTCTTTTGAGTTAAGGAAAACCGGGAAAAGAACCGGTGAAACCGAGTGAGAAATATTGGGCCGGTTCACAAACCCGACCATTTGAGGGTTCATAAAACCTTGAAAAAGAACTTTAAGACAAATTAGAAGAGAAAATCCAGACTGATTCAGATGAAATGGATCCCATCAAAACATTGAAGTTAAGTGTGCTTGTGTAAGAGTAGTGTTAGGATGGGTGACCTCCTCGGAAGTATGTTTTTTTTGTAACACGAAATTTTGGTAAAAAATTTTTTATGCGAATTTGGTTTAATTAGTATTAATCGTACACTATCATAAATACCCATAAATTAATACATACATTTAATTATTGGAATTAATACCCATAATTTAATACCTAAACTAAATTATTGGAATTAATACTAATAAATACTCATTAATTTTATGGAAACATTAATACTAGTAATAAATCTCCCCCATTTAATAAACAATTTTACATCTATATAAATAGCAAATCCTCATTGATCCTCCTCACACCTGAACACTCATCTCTCTCTCTTTCTCTACTGCTCCATTTCCTGGTGAAACTCGAACCAGAGCTTCGACTTGGGCATTTTTCTTAACCTCTGAAGAAGAAGTCGGGCTCTTTAGACACCGGGGTAAGTCAGCTATGTGATAGCAAACTCCAGTCAATCCGAGAATCGCCGACATAATCAAACAATGAAGCAGCTCCAACGAACCGAAGCTACCCTGTTTCGTTCGAGCTAAAATTGGCCAATTCGAGTGCTACTCAAGCCAAATCAAGCCTTCTCAACACCTCCACAACCCTTATACAGCTGAATTAGAGCTGAAAATTAAGCCAATTCGACTCCTCTCTACAATTTTTTACTAGTGCTAGAGAGAGAACCGATAGAACCTTGATGATAAAATTCTAACTCAATTCAGCATCAATTGATGCAATTCTTAATCCTAGGATGAACCTCAAGATAAGAGCTATCTATCTAGATTGAAAGCTTAGACCGTCACGCCCCCGACAGTAAGCTTTCGAAGCTTTCTCTCTCCAAGTCCAATTTTTCGGTGAAGCTCCATTTGAGCTCATTCCGACACCAAATCGTGCAATTCAAAGTGCAATTGAATCGTATGAAGGTGTAGGAACTTCAATCTAACTTCAATTTCAAAATTAGAAGTGTTTGATCAGTCAATTTGATGAAATCAAATTTGGCTGTGTTAGGAAGTTGAAATTGGGGGAAAATAGGGAAAATTAGGGATTTTCAAAAATTCGAAGGACCAAAATGCAATTTTATAATATTGAGGGTCAATTGGGCATGATAAGAATGTTAGGAGGGCCAATTGAGAAATTTTAGAATTTTTGGGGGTAAAACTTACCATTTTTGTAAAGGAAGGGCAAAATGGTAATTT
Organism: Trapa incisa; assembly: GCA_030064435.1. Classification (NCBI taxonomy): domain Eukaryota; kingdom Viridiplantae; phylum Streptophyta; class Magnoliopsida; order Myrtales; family Lythraceae; genus Trapa; species Trapa incisa. Next base: position 16,717,803 of record CM057776.1, read on the forward strand.
TGGAAAAGTTGGGGGACCAAATCGGAAATTTGGGAAATTAAACCCCTTTTTGTGAATTTGAATAAATTGAGATCCTAAGATTAATTTTAAAAGTTTCAAGACTCAATTTGTGGAAAAATCGGCATTAGGGACTTAATGTTAAAGAAAAATAACTTTAAGGACCTAATTGCAAATAAAGGAAAAATTAGTTTTCTCATTCAATTGGGATGAATGAGGGCTATTCGGCCAAAGAATAATGAACAAGAACGTTCATATCGTGTACGTACAAGAAGTACCGAGAACGCTAGTTAAGACGAGTTCGAGTAAGGACAACAAGCCAACTAAAAGGAATTTTACTATACGATCGGGTGAGTGGGAATCTTATACATCATATCGGTTGGGATGATAAACACTTTTCTTTAAGGAAAACCTACTTACCAGTTGTGAGTGGGCTAATTTACACTTCATACCTGGTTGGGATGATGAGCACTTTTTCTAAATTAGAAGCCATTATGAGTGGGATTTTTATATCATACCCGGTTGGGATGATAAGCACATTAAAATGAAAACCACTGCTAAGTGGTATTTTAAACATCACAACTTAGAAGAGTGATGTGAAAATGACATAGAAAAACTACTTACTGGTGGTAAGTAGATCATACTCGGTTGGTATGATAAAACTTTCTTAGAAGAAGTGGAAAACATGTTCATCAGTTATCAACAAAGATATCCTTATACTCGGTTGGCATGATGGATAGTTGAAAATATATTTTTGTTGGAAGTGCTCTCCCGTGACTATGTGCCACTGCTTAAAAAATTTGGGAGACCTTCTTGATAGGAGCTCAAATAGCTCTGTTAGGCTGGAGGCCTCAGTTTTGGAACTTGGGGGCTATTATGCCCAATTTTGAAAATCTTGAACAGTGGGTCATAGGCCAATTGGCACGAGCAGGAGCTCGTAAACAAACATGAATTATATGCCATGAAAACTTGAATAATTGAATTGTTTAGCCATTGTACCAAGACAAGTCCGACATACCTAGTCAACTAGCGGCAGTGCAACATGACAGGTCTCCGTATTAGTCAAAACAAACAGCTGTAGGTTGAGTTGAGTCTTGGGGCCATTGGACTAGTGGCACCATAGATTATATGGCATGATGTGAAAATACTGATTGTGCATGTACTGTGTTTATGAGACTTTCAAGACGCCCAAGAGGGGTAGTGATGTGTCTAGGGCCCTGGACAACCTGGTGGGTATAAGAGCAGTTTGTCGTACTAGGTGACCTTGTGAAGCTCGACGTAGCTTCAAGCGCACAAGACCGAGGTGGGGTCGGGATGAGGTCTCTGTTCTCATACGGACATGGAGAATTATTACTAGATTGAGGGTTGGATGTCACGAACATCCACTCATTCTCAGGGTAGAAGTGGACGTACTTATATCTAGGTGGCCGGTAAAGTCATTCTGACGCCACAAGTGGGTTCAGTGGATGTACTGGCTTGCAATTGTGTGATTGACCTTCATAATGAAGGATGTGTGTTGGGTGATGACACACCGTGATTAATAAGAAATGGTGATGAAACAGAGATTTGAAATTAAACGATTTATGAAAGGAAATAAGGAGTCTAGCATACTCCAAACAAATCATTTTCTTAAAAGTTAAATTTTGAAAACCCATTCATTGAATCATTATACTTAACCCCTCCGTCATATCCCTTTTCAAGAAATCCAAGAAAGCCTACCCTCAAGGACCACAAACTAATATGCCTTTGAGTCAGGTATGATAAATTTAAAATTTTATGCAGTTTTGATTTATGTTATTTTAGGAAAGGTGTAGGTTTACAAGACGCCTTACTCTTTACGTTTTATAACAAGGGGAAACCCTTAAATAAACCGAAAGAGTGGCGGGTTGATCGCGGGGATCCGACCAAATTAGGTCGGGGCGTGATAACTTGAGTGGTATCAAAGTATGTTTCCTTGAATACATAATCAAGACTAGAAAAGATAGTAACTAATAGGAATGATTTAAAAATTTTTAGATGGCTCCCAAGAGAGGAACCAAGAAAACAAGGACTGGCGTTACCAACACCACCCAACTCTCTATCCCCGTAGAGAGATCACCCTAAAATACTCGAGAAGTCCTAAAGAACCAATAGACATTAGTGGGAAGTATCCAAAAGGATGGTGCCAGGATCTGTTGAGGTCATAATTCTGAGTATGAAGGAAGCCAAGCCTATGGCCAGGAACGCCACCAAGGGCTTATAACCTTACTAAGAAGGACGCTTGTCAAGAACCTAGTAGCTTCACTTAGTTTCGTAAACACTTTTTGTAATGGGAATAAAATCCCAAGCTATTGTACTACCTCTCCAATAATAAAGAGCTCCAAGTTACTAAAAACTGTCTCTAAAAAATGATGTGACTTTACGCCTCAAGCTGTAGGAAGATTGCCCAAGAAAGGTAAACAACAAACCCGTGTTACCCTAGACATCATAGAGATTCCCATCTCGAATAAAGGAATGAAGCAAGAAATTGTTTGGGCAAAGAAGGCAAGAAAACCGTCAAGGTGATTAAGGAGTCTAGGAGAACACTTGAAGTAACAACTGGGTAAGAAAACGACATGTTACAAGCTGTAAGGGAAATAAGACATAAAGTGAAGAAATGTCTTACCCCACAAGGATTTAAAACAATACTTTCCATGAATAATGCCTCCACGGCTAGAGGAATCTAGAAGGATGCCATCCCTAGAAATAGAACTCTTGCTCGGAATTTTAACCACATCTAGGAGGAAGCCCTTCAAGATCCTGGCATAGTGGCAGGAAGGAAAAAGGACTGAAGGTAAGACCTTGATAAATCGCAAAATAGAACAAAAGGGTTGCTAAAGAAAATTTTTCCTTAATTTCAAATCATTTAGGAGCAAGGAATGAAGCGCCTCCACAAGAGAAGACAAGCTGACGACAAATGGAATGTCTCGGGATGATAAGCGCGACCTGCTTTGGAAAAGGTAGAGAAGTCAAATTGTAGTTTCGGACAAACATAACAAAAGAAAGCAAACTGAAATAACAAGATAGTCTAGGAGAATAAACAACACCCTAAGGGGGACCAAGAAATAGTATGGACTACACCCTAAGGGGGACCAAGGTAAAGTGCACAGGAAGCTCTTAGAGCTTCTCGACATACTGGGCGACAGACCGCCTATAAACCCCACCCTTTTGAGCTAAGGAAAACTAGGAAGGGAACCGGTCAAACCGAGTGAGAAAATCGAACCGATTCACAAACCCAATCAATTGTGAATGGGATATTTAGGAAATTACAACTCCCTAGTGATCCAAAGGGTTCATTAAACCTTGGAAAAGAAACTTAAGATAAATTAGAAGATAAAAACCAAATTGGTTCAGGTGAACGAGATTCCATAAGAACTTTGAAGTTAAGCGTGCTTGCCTGAAAATTTTTTTTGTAACCCAAAATTTCGGTCAAATTTTTTTATGCGAACGTACGCCTTATCATAAATATCCATAAATTAATATATATTTAATTATTGTAATTAATACCAATAATTTAATACCTAAATTAAATTATTAGAATTAATACCAATAATTTATGTCAATATTAATACTAGTAATAAATCTCTCCCATTTAATACACAGTTTTACACCTATATAAAAAGGTCATCCCCATTCATTCTCCTCACACCCGAAAACTTCTCTCTCTCTCTCTACTACTCCATTCCCCGGTGAAGCTTAAACCAGAGCTTCGACTTGAACATTTTTTTCTTAACCTCAGAAGCAGAGGTCGGGCTCTTTAGAACCGAGGGGGGGGGGGAGTCAGCTATCTGATAGCAAACTCTAGTCAATCTGAGAATCACTAGAGAAGCGCTGATATGATGGAACAGTGAAGCAACTCCGGTGGACCGAAGCTGCCCTGTTTCGGCCGAGTTGAAATTGGCCATTTCGAAACCTCCTCAGGTCAAACCAAGCCTTTCCAACACTTCCTCAGCCCTTCCACGACCGAATTAGTATTGGAAGGTAAGTCAATTCGGCTCCCCTCTACAATTTTCGGCCGGTGCTAAAGAGAGAACCGATAGAATTTCAATAATGAAATTCTAAATCAATTCGGTATCAATTGATGCGATTCTTAATTCTAGGATGAACCTCAAGATGAGAGCTATCTGCCCAAATCGAAAGCACGGACCGTCGTGCCCTCACCAGTGAGAAATTGAAGCTTTCTCTCTCTATAGTCTATTTTCCGGTGAAGCTCTATTTGAGCTCATTATGGCGTTAAAATCTGTGATTTAAAGTTTCTTAGAATCGTATGAACATGTAAGAACTCAATTTCAACAATTAGAGGTGTTTGATCAGTCAATTTGATGAAATCAAATTCGACAATGTTGAATAGTTGAAATTGGGGGAAAATTAGGGATTTTCGAAATTCAAAGGACCAAAATGCAATTTTATGAAATTTAGGGTCAATTGGGCATGAAAATAATGTTAGAGGACCAATTGAGAAATTTTGGAATTTTTGGGGCAAAAATTACCATTTTTGTAAAGGAAGGGCAAAATGGTAATTTTGGAAAAGTTGGGGGACCAAATTGGAAATTTGGGAAATTAAACCCCTTTTTGTGAAATTGAATAAATTGAGGTCACAAGAAAAATTTTAAAAGTTTCAGGACTCAATTTGAGGAAAAATCAGCATTTGGAGACTTAAAGTTAAAGAGAAATAACTTTAGGGACCTAATTGCAAATAACTAAAAAGTTTGGGTTTTCTCCTTTATTGAAAATTAATGAAGGTTGTTAAGTCGAGTTATAGTGAACAAGGATGTTCATATCTTGTTGGAACACGAAGTATCGAGAACGCCATCATAGACGACCTCGCTTAAATATAAAGAACCGGTCTATTGGAATTCACTACGTTAACGTGTGAGTGGGTTTACAAACATCATACTCGGTTGGGATGATGAGCACATCTTAAAATTTTAAAATCACTTATCGGTTGTGAGTGAAAATTTTATATCATACCCGGTTGGGAATGATAAGTACCTTGGTATGAAAACCCACTATTTAGTGGTATTTTAAACATCACTACTTAGAGAAAGTGATGTGAAAATCATGCGGAAAAACTATTTACCAATTGTAAGTAGATCATACCCAGTTGGTATGATGAGACTTCCTCGAAGGAAGTTGAAAACCTATTCATCGGTTATGAACGGAGGTGTGCTTATACCGGGTGGTATAATGGATAGAGAAAACATATGTTTTGTTGGAAGTGCTCTCCCCTGACTGTGTGTCAATTACTTAGGTTACTTAGAGGAGCATTAGCCCGATGTTTCCTCTTATTGCTACTGGCTTTTTCTTGGACAAACACTGAAGGAGACACTAGACTAGTAGAAGAAATGTCACTAACACTGAAGCTCTTTGTAGCCATTGTCGCCATTCCAAAGCGAGCATAATCAATAATAATCTCAACACATTGTAGAGGAAGGAGGAGTAATGAATATATGGACACATCCCCAAATGGAATTTTGTGATGATTACGAGTGATTTTGGGCTTCCTTTTTGCTTGGTGTCGAGTGACATGAAGCTACAGCAGCAAGTACCTGTCAAAGAACTATAGTCCAATTCTATATTAAACTGGCCAAGATCATTTGTTGTGTTTCCATAAACTACTAGGCTTAAACTACAATAGCTGCCTCTTAAAACCATATGATTAATAAGCATAGCCTTAACTTCTAACACATTTAAAGAAAGATGATAGGGGAGTGGAGGAGGGTGGAGGAGATGAGAATGGCGGGTTTGAAAAATGAGAAAGATGATAGGGTTTCATTATAAGTAGGTATTTATAGGGAGGCCCACTTGTGGTAAGTGGGCCTAACGAAATTAAATTATGATATATATTATTTATAATTAATATTCCTTTATCCCAAAACCTATTTTTCTCACTTTTCTTCTAAGGGGTCATTCAGGTTTTGTTTCAATTGTTTTGGAGAGAATATCTGGAAATCTTTATTTTATCACATTTTTCCCAAATTTCCAAAGCTTGGTTTGGTTCAAGCTCTTGTTTCTATTCTGGTTTGGACTCCATTATAGCACGATTCTATTGTTGGGGAACATTCTGGTGTTACACTAACCATGCCCCATATTAATCTAAAAAGAGCATAATGAAAGAAATCACCTACACAACTTCAGATTTGAGGATTGATTGTTACTCTACCGTTAGGAGATCATTACACACTACTAGGGCATGCATCAGGCTAAAGATATGAGAGTCCTCATATAAAAGCTAAAGCTAAGTAGAACATCGAAAGGGCTACAAATGTTGAGTAAAAAGGAAGTTCGAAACATGGGCAAATAAATACATGCCTTGAAAATGTAATTCCAGAAACTGACAACAAGTAATCGCAATGAGATCACCACTAGGTTGTACCAAACATGGGGTGAGGAGGAACTATACTGGTAGCAACGTGCTAGAAACAAATGGCTAAAAGAGTTGGACATGAACACTAAATTTTTCCATCACAATGTGATACAACATCGGGCAAAGATTACCTATCATTAGATTCTAGTGGGTAATGGGATGTGACTAGAATATGAAGGGGAGATTAAGGCATAATTCTGACAGCATTTCGTGACAATTTTTAGCTTAGAATAATGCTCACACACTAAAGAAGCATTGAGAGGGGGTAAAGAATGTGTGAGGAAATGAATAGGCAACTCACAGCCCCATTAGCACAAGAAAAAATAAAGAATGCAGCTTTTGAGTTGGGCTAAGGCAGGACCAAATTGATACAATGGGGCATTTTTCTAGGCACACAGGGACCTAGTTAGACCTGAAATGGTAGGTGGTGTCCAACACTTCTTTGGCACGAGTAATATGCTTAATTCACTAAATGAAATAGACATTGTTATAATTCGTAAGGTAACAACGCTTGAAGTAATAAATCAATATTGTCCAATCTCTTTGTGTAACTTAGCCTAAAAAATCATCTTGAAAATCATTACTAATCTCCTTTTCAACAAAGTTCTTTTGTTCCAGGTCGCCTAATTCTTGACAACATTGGGATTGCACATGATTGCTTCCACTTTCTCTAGCCAAGACAAGAGGTAAGCGGGCATAATGCATCATCAAGACATATATGAATAAAGCATATGAAAGAGTGGAGTGAGACTTCATTTGGACCCTCCTTAATAAGATGGGGGTTGCATATACATTTTATTGGTTGTGTGGTTTCTGTAAGTTACAGGTTGTTAATAAACGTGAGCAATACATAGAAGATAAAATCGAGTTAAAAATTGTGGTAGGGAGACCCACTAACACCCTATTTATTTTTCTTTATAGTTGATATCTTATCTAGGTTAATAAATGATACTTGTTATAGGAATTAATTAGTTCCCTTGAAAATGAATAAGAATTGTCCTAGCATATCACATGTTGTTCTTTGTTGATGATGCAATTTTTCTAATTAAAGTATTCCCTCAAAATATGTAACAACTTTAAAATATGTACTATTTGGCATGGGGACAAACAATACCTTATGAAAACTTTGTGCGATTTTTTAGTGTAATGCAAATACTAATATGTAGGAGGAGATTTAGACTACAATGAATCTATCCATGGGGCGATAAACCGACAAGTGCATGGGCCTTCCAATTTTTTGGGGCTGAAATAAGAGGAAGAGCATGCAATTCTTTAAGGATAGAATCAGCTCCAAGCTACAAGGATGAAAATCAGTGTATCTCTCACAAGCATGGAGGGCGGTCTTGATAAAACAACATCTGCTAAGTACGATTCCTAACTATATGATGAGCTATTTTTTATTATCATATATGGCTGGTGTGATGAAGTGAATACTATAATATCAAGGTTTTGGTGGAGTGGAATAAGTGAGCACCGAAAGATCAATTGGATCAAATGGCACAAAATAATGGACACTAATGAGGAGGGGGTTGGGGTTTAAGGATTCACACAACTTCAATAAGACTATGCTAATGAGCATGACACCTCTTGGAGAAATCGAATACTTTATGTAATTAGATACTAAATGGTCACTATATTATGAACTCGAACTTTATGGAGGAGGCTAGCCCGAGTAGGAGAACATCATGGGTGTGGCAATATATCTATGCGAGAAAAGAATTACTCAAAGCATGCCTAACTTTAAAAATTGGGATGAAGCAATACCTAGATTTAGGATACATGTCTATTCACTTATTAAGCCTCGATAGTTAAAAGAAATACAATACACAATCAACTTTTGTATGTGTTCACTTATTAAGCCTCACATGAAGCAGTGATAGTTGAAAGAAATACAATACACAATCAACTTCAAAGAGGCCTAAGCTATCTAAGTATCATTGTTTGAAGGTGACAACTCCAATAGAAGGCTATGGACTTGAAAAAAGAATAGAGAGTTAATAGTATACTCCACATATACTTTCATATAAAAAAGAGTAATAGGAATACTGCTAGTTCTTCCACTACCAGATATGAACCACCTTATGGAGTCTATTGTGTGAGCCAAAGATAAAACATTTCTTATGGAATGTGTATCATAATTTCGTGGCCTCTAATGAGAATCTGCTTAGGGGGGGTTTAAATCCCAACAACTGCTATAAGTTTTATGATAAAAATGAATCGTTGAGTATTTATTATTACGATATGATTGATATATACAATACAGGTAGATATTGTGTTGGTTGTGTATTTTTGAAGGTGGATAAAATACTGGGTAATAGATTAAATGCTGCCCAAACTATCGAAAGAATAACAATATTATGTTTGAACATATGAAATAAGTGTAAATAGACTAAGCGAGAAAAGAACTAGATCATGTTCAATATATTTTTGCATCTAATAGATCTATTTTGGAATGGGCAACAATAAAGGAGTGTGAGACATATGCAAGACCGATAGTGCAAAATTAGCCTTGCAAGAAAATGGTGCCAACTTTATTTGGATGTAGTTAAAATTAGCTACAATGGCTTTTTGGCGATCGGACAAGAACCAGCGGGACAGGGATAAAAACGGTAGCCATGTGGGTGGAGTTCTTTTTAGAAGTGGGCATCATATCATTTGTAAAACAACAATTGTGGTCGCAATCGTCCTTGGTGCACACCTAGCCAAAGAAATGGATTTGATTGAGATTATTCTAAAGGTTGAGTCAAGTGAATTATACAACAATATGGCAAAAAAGGGGAGAAAAATTGGTTCGTTGTTACTTTTCTCTTATAATTTTGTGTTATTTTTACAAGTTTTAACTATGTTCAAATTAGCTTGGTTAATACAAAAGCAAACTCAATATTTGATGCTATTGCATACCAATATGGACCGACTCGATTCTCAAAAAAATGTTTTCCTACTCTACTCAACTACTTAACTTATAAAATGTGATTCGAAAAACATAAAATTATCGCATAATTTCACCTATATACTAGAATCTTGTTTTATGTTTCAATGGACGTATGTTACATTTGTTGCAAAAAAAAGTAAATATCAGTATCTTCTCATATGATGAACATAAGTTTCACTCTCTAATGATCAGTTGTTCCCCACGATAGTGCAGCATTACAGTTTCTATAAAGGAGAAGTGATATGAATAATAGATGAAATATTGCAAAGCTGTTATCCAAGACTGGGAAACCTGTCTAATTCACGTGGCCACTAGTGCTGTGGCTACTAGTGCAGGTTACATGCTTCAGTTCACCCATCTTTGCGACCTCCACGAAGTAGCAGGCAACGAGGTATCTTTACTTGTGTGCTTATCATCAATAAAACCTCTGCTGAAACCTGATGTGTTTAAGCATGAATTTGTTATTTACATATCATAGTATCACCGTGAAACTTAATTGACTGAGATTCTTGTGCTGGTTTTGTCTATTCAGTGGATACTAATGTATATCATGTCTTGATTCTACACATCAACCACTAACTTGGTTCGTGACTGCAAATAATATATCCACGGAGCATAGGAGCCCTGAAGAATTTCATTATGGGAGAGGCTGGGAGGCAGCTGCAAAGGCACAACTTAACGAGGACAAGGCTTTATGAGCAAGAAGTAGCAAATCATTGACCAGGGTACCCATTCCGTAGGTATCAATATGGAGTTATCCTGTGAGCCACATCACCGTTTGGTTTTTCACCCTTTTTCTCATACACTAGAATTCCTAAAATGGGACTTTCACTGTGACAAAATTTGATGAACGATGGCAAAAGGACTGATTGTTCAAGTGACCATTTTGGGCCTCTACTTCAGATTGGTTCTCTTGCGCATTTGACAAGGAGGGCGGAGGGATTGCTCTGGTCAGTGTCATAGTCTGGTCCACAATTATTACTAATTGATTGATGCTATTATCTTAAATAGTCATATCCATGGACCGGGGCTGCCTTAATATTTGGGTCCCATGGCGGGGGTGGACGGGGGTGGAGGTGGAGGTATGTCCAGCCAGCTCTGTCGTGGGTAAAACGTTCACCTTTCATCTAATTGTTGCATTTATCCTTTCCCAACAACTTGGGTTCGTGGCACAGGATCCTAAGTCACGGAAGCAACTGTGAGTGAGTAGAATGTGCATCTTGGAATGGCTCGAGGAGTTCACTGTTCCAAGATTCTTTTTCCCGCTGGACCCAAAATTGAGAGTTTGCCCTGTTTATTTGCTAGCTATAATGTTGCCCTCCAGTTGTTGCAGTGTACTGTCACTGACCTCCAGCTGGTGCACACTGCAAATACTTATTGTATTTCCCTTCTTTTAGGCTAGTGAGTTTCTCATGTATTCAGAAGAAAATCATATGGGAAAAAAATTACTGGCTTCAAGAAAAATCAAATCCAGACAAGCAATGACTGAGAAAGGTTAGTATGAAGCGAGGAACTTGAGACGGATATGAGCTTCGTTTACCTGAAAATAATGGCGTGAAGCCACCGGTCTTCATGGAAATTTACTAGAGGGAGACAGTATACTTATGAGATCATAATGAGACAGTTAGAAAGGAGAATCGTGATTTCCTTTTTTGCTTTTTCTTAGTTTGATTCCTTTCACAGAAACAAAAGTAGGAGTACAAGTCTACGAGGAGGAACATATTCTAATTGTTTGAATTGGGAAACTGCAGAGACCACTGAAATTTTACATATTGACGCAATGAAACAGAAATCTTCTCACGTTTAAAGCTTGTTTCCCTGATCTGATATAGCTAAGCGGCCTTTGCAGTGAAAGACGAGCCGCTTTGAGCCGGATCACGGAGGAGATCGGCGAGATCTCCGCCAACCTCGCCGTTGAGGATCATCAGGACTGCCGTGATCTCGTCGTCCCTCCAGAACGTCAAAGATCGCGCCCCGGTGGACCTCAGCCTCTTCACCGCATTCCTCCGGCGATCGTGATCCGCCATCCTTCAGCAGAATACAAGCAAATCAGAGATCTCTAGCAGAGAAAAAAGAGGAAAAGTAAAACCTAAGGTGAAAAAAAAGTGAGGCAGGAGAGAGAAAAAGAGAGAGGTGATACTCTTTGGAGAGAGTGAGTGGAGGCGGGATCGAGGAGATGCAGAGAGGGAGGCCATAGCAGGAATTGATGTGGAGCATGGACTGCATTTTTGGCCGCCTGGAGAGGGAACAGCCAGGAGTGGACTTGAATTTTCCAAGAGAAGAAAGAACCGCTGCTCCTGCTGCCTATAGGAAGGAAAGGTCGTTTTAGAGGTGAATTTGGCGGTGGGGTGGAGAATTGCAAGGTCGTCAGAAGAGGCTGAAGAAGACACCAAGAATCTCTCTCTCTCTCTCTCTTTATTAAAGCTTAGATCAGTCTACAGTCTACACTCACCTCTGGCGTATCCACACGGAAGGAGAGGGAGAGGGACCCCTTTCCCCTCGCAGCGATACTGCTACTCGACTTTTCCGAGGTCAGTCTGTCTAATCCTAATAAGCCTTCTTTTTCATTATCTAACCCTCTGTCGATTACTTCAATTTTGTGCCTTCTGGAAAACAATATAGTAAACCAACGTGCATGAGAGAGAGCATTTAGAAATTAGAACTATAGTGCGCCGGCAGGTGCTCTTGCCGCTTAAACAAATTTAATATATTACATTATATATATATAGACAAGTGCATGGGCATGCCTACCCTGATCCATGTGGATCAGGTTCTAACCCGACCCGTGACATTGTTTCCAATTATTTAAAAATAAAATAATTTCGTATATTTTATTTAAAATATGATCAAATTTTTAAATAATAAAAATAACTCAGACAAATGTTGATATTCTAATCAGAGGATTGATTGGTCTAATACCTCCCTAAATTTGCCTTGAATATTTGAAAATATCTTCATTAATTATAATTATAAGCCTAATATATACTTCTCATAATTATTTTATCTAGTTATATACTTATTACTCATATTAACTAACATTTTACTATAAAGTATTCTAAATTACTTCATAATTATTCCAAATAATAATAATTTAAATAAAAATTAGTGCTTAAAAACCATAAAAAAATATTACATGGAGATTTTTTAAGATCCAAAATGGCTCTTGGTATAATTTTTTATCATGAAAAATTGTACCAAATAACTCAAGATCCGGTTATGCATGAAAAAACCTATCTATCCGCACCACTTTCATCCAATCATATATACATAAAAATCAAAATAAACATGCATAAAATGGATTAAGGAGATGCTTAAGAAAGTCATTCCTGAAATTTGAAAATTAATTATGAAAATAATATTATAAATCACAATATATTGTTTTATTTACGTTATATTATCTAATTCCACTAAGCCTAAATTATCTAATTATTTTCATATTGAACTTTCCCTCCACAATAATTTTTTTTGTGGATGCTATATATATACATATATGTATTATAGTCACGTTTTGGTCAAATTTGTCGCGAGTCAAATGTCGGGAAGCTCTCGGATGCACAGGAAGTTTCATTTCATTATGTGGGTATATGCACTCCGGGCAATTGCCTTGTCTGTTTTTCATCAGGACAGATAATTGGCTTGTCATGATGATGTAGCAATGAGATCCACCAAGCTGCAATTATAGGAGTATACCACAATGTGCCTCTTGTCACTCACTCTACAGTACCCACAGCGTCTAACATCTACTTCTTAGTCCATGCATTATATGGTAGGAAAAGAGACAGTATCTAAATTTTTAAGTGGTAAGTTGTACGGAGTCTACCTAATAGAAAATATATTAGCCGAATTGGATCTTCTCTTTTATTCTTTAACCATCAATTTCATACTTATTTCTTCGAACTTCTAATAGAACATTATTCACCTTAAGAATATCTTGAAATAGTAATGTAATGTGAACAGTGTGATTGTGAGTTTTTCCGAAATAATTTATATAAATAGTGTGATTAAGTTTTTCTCTTAATTATAAAAATAAATGATTATAATAAAATGATAATAGAGACTATTTCTTTGGCATTTTATGACACCAGTACAAGAATGCCCATTTCTGAGTTTCAATTACTTTATATTATTTTTAGTATAAAAATTTTCAAAAATATTTGAGCTACATATGTGTTCGAGCGTTCGAGCTAGAAGTGAATAATATAAAATCTGCTGAAAATTAAACAAATTCTACTTTCATTGCTTCAAAAAATGTTTTTCTACAATTAAAATTTGAATGTTATTATAAGTATCGGATAATCATTAGGAAGACTTTTGTCCGCTCGTTTAAACTTTGGACTTTAATTGATTTTGGGATTTCATCACTTTAAGATAAATAAGAAATGAATATCAACAAACATGAATAAATGCAGATAAAGGATCTAATGGTAAATAATTATTTGTTCCAACCCATTGATCATAAGATAATTTACACTATTATGATTAAAGAAACCTCTTGTAACAACAAAATTTCTGTAACTAAAATTTAAACTCAATGGTACTAGAAATCGATATTAAACAGGTAATAAATATCAAAACCGAGATTTAGAAATCAAATTTATTAGAAATTAGTTATGCAAATCTTGTCCCTTTAAAACAAGAAAACCAGAAAAAGAATCGATTAACCCGAGTGAGAAAAAAACTAAATTGTTTCACAAACCCGATCATCAAGAAATAGACAATTTGAGAAATTTACAACTCACGAGTGACCTAAACGGTTCATAAAACCTTGGAAAAGGATTTTAGGACAATTTGGGAGAGAAAACTAGACTGGTTCAGGAGAACTTGATTCGAACATGATTGAACCGATTTATGAACTGAGATGGTTCATGAACCAAAACCAATAGAGAAATGGCAAACCGGGAAATTTATGGATCCTGAATGACCTAAGAAGTCACAAAAGTAAAAAAAAAAAAGACTTTAGGATGAATTGGAGATGAAAACCAAAGCAGTTCAGATGAACCGGATTCGAACTAGATTGAACCGATTTGGACTGGTTTGAACTACTATTGAACCAGATGCTAAATTTATTTTTCTAGTTGGCTTAAAAATTTTAAATTTGAGATTTGAGACCACCATTGGATAGAAAATGAATTTAGAAATTTTTAGATTTGAAAAATTCGGTCGAATTGAGGGTGAATCGGCCAGTTTAAGCTTTGTACCTGGTTCGGAATAGTGTTGTCTTCTTCCTTCAGATGGTAGCACTGTTCACTCACTGAAAAATCACGCAGCGCCGGCAAAGTTGAAAAGTCTCCAGCAGAGTTTCAGGCAATTAATGACCCTTCTCATTCATCCTCTCTACACTTGAAAACTCCATTCTCTCTCAGCTGCTCCAATTTTCGGTGAGACTTAAACCAGAGCTCTAATATAGGGTCTTTTCTAAGCCAAAGAATGCGTGGTCGGGTTCTTTAGAACTGGGAAGAAGTCAACTACACGCCTATAGTCTCCATTTACTCCGAGGGTCAACGGAGAAGCGTCGGCGTGATCGAACAGTGAAGCAACTTCGATAGTTTGAAGCTGCCCTATTTCGGCCGAGCTGAAATTGGCCAATTCGAGCCCTTCTCAGGCCAAACCAAGCCCTCCTAACACCTTCACAATCCTCCTACAACTAATATAGAGCTGAAAGGTAAACCAATTTGGCTCCCCTCTATAATTTTCGACCGGTGCTAGAGAGAGAACCGACAAAACTTTGATTATAAAATTCTCACTTAATTTGGCATCAATTGATGTAATTCTTGATCCTAGTAGTAACCTCAGGACAAGACCTATCTGCCCAGATTGAAATCTCGGACCGTTGCGTCCCTAACGGTAAGCTTTCTCTCTCTAAGACCAGTTTTCTGGCAAAACTCCGTTTGAGCTCATTCCGACACCAAATTGTGCAATTCAAAGTGCAATTGAATCGTATGAAGTGTAGGAACTCCAATCTAACTTCAATTTCAACAATTAAACTCAATTGATTGGTTAATTTGATAAAATCAAATTCGAATGAGTTAGAAAGTTGAAATTAGGGGGGGAATTGGGGATTTCAAAAATTCGAGGGATTACAGTGTAATTTCATAAAATTGAGGGCCAATTAGGCATGATAAAGATATTGGAGGACCAATTGGGAAATTTTAGAATTTTTGGGGCAAAACTTACCATTTTTGTAAAGTATGGGCAAAATAGTAATTTTGGAAAAGTTGAGGACCAAATTGAAAATTTGGGAAATAAAACCCCTTTTTGTGAATTTAAATAAATTGAGGTCCCAAGTTGAATTTTAAAAGTTTTGGGACTCAATTTGAGGAAAAACCGACATTAGGGTATTAAAGTTAAAAAAAATAACTTTAGGAACCTAATTATAAATAAGGGAAAAGTTTAGTTTTTCTCATTTATTTAGGTTGAATGAGGGCCTCTAACACTGTGTTTTTAGTAACCAAAAAAATATATACCAACACTAATGCACTAAATCCCATTAGAACTTCGTAGTTAAGTGTGCTTGGGCAAGAGTAGTGCTATGATAGGTGATCTAATGGGAAGTATTCATTTTGCACCCCTCAATAGTTGTCACATCATATTTTTAATAACAAAAAAAGACCCAGTGGAAAACCCGTTTATCGGTTATTAGCGGATATATCCTCATATTCAGTTGAAATAACAAAATTTATTTTTGTTGGAAGTGTTCTCCCCTAACTATGTGCCACTGCTTAAACGATTTGGGAGACCTTATTGATGGGTGCTCGAATAGCTCCGATAGGTCAGATGCCTCGGTTTTGGAACTTGATGGCTAAAATGCCGATTTTGGAAAATCACGTATAGTGGGCCCAAGGCCAGTGGATATGAGTAGATGCTTGTAAACAAACATGATATATATGCAATAAAACTTTAAATAAATAAATTGTTTGGCCATGGTACCAAGACATGATCGACATATTCAGTCAACTAGTGGCAGTGCGACATGTTAGATCTCTGTACTAGTCAAGACAAACAGTTGCAGGTTAAGTTGTAGGTAGGGGCCGTTGGACCAGTAGCACCACGGATTATATGGCATGTTGTGAAAATACTAATTTTGCATGCACTGTGTTTACAGGATCTTCAATATGCTCAAGAGGGGTAGTGATGTGTACTAGGGCCCTAGACGATCTGCTGGGTATAAGGGTAGTTCGTCGGACTAGGTGACCTTGCGAAGCTCGGAGTAGCTTCAAGTGCACGAGACCGGGGTGGAGACGGGATGAGATCTTTGTCCTCATATGAACACAGAGAATTGTTACAGGATTGAGGGTCGGATGTTGCAAACATCCACTCATTATCAAGGCAGAAGTAGACATGCTTTTATCTAGGTGGCCGATAAAGTTGCTTCGACGACACAAGTGGGTTTAATGGACGGGCTGGCCTGCGATTGTGTAATTGACCTTCATGATGAAGGATGTGTGTTGGATGATGACACACTGTGATTAATAAGAAATGGTGATAAAACCAAGAATTTTAAAGTGGAGAAAATCTAAAGGAAATTAAGGAGTATAGCACACTCCAACTTGAAAATGTCACCCTCGGTAGGGTAAAGGTTTTAAAAACTAGTATTTTAGGAAAGAATATTCTTAAAATAAATAAGGATTTTGACACACTCTAATTAAAGTTGTTTTGTTCATGAAAACTCACTCCTAACACCCGCTTACTAAGTTGTAGAACCCACCCCCTCCCTTTTACCCCTTTTAGGTAACCAAGGGAAACCGACCTTAAAGATCTGTCGGTAGCTGAACCTTAAGATAGGTATGTAAGGTTAATATATTCAGTTTTGATTAATGTTATTACAAGAATGGTACAAGTGAAAAGGATGCCTTACTCCTTACGGTTTAGAGAAGGGGAATACCCTTAATAAATCGGAAGAGTGGCGGGTTGTTCACAGGGATCCGACCAAACTAGGTCAAGGCATGACAACTTTAGGTTTAAGGGATGCCTTACTCCTCCCAGGTTTCCAAGAGGGGAAAACCCTTACTAAACCGGGAAGAATGGCGGGTTGCTCACAGGGATCCGACCAAACCGGGTTGGGGCGTGACAGGGCTATTAGGCCAAAGGATAATGGACAAGATTATTTATATCGTTTAGGAACACGAAGTGCCGAGAATGCCAGCTAAGACAAGTTCGAGTAAGGACAATAAGCCGGCTAAGAGGATATTCACTGCACTATTGTGTGAGTGGGAATTTAATATGATACCTAATTGGGATGATAAGCACCTCAAAAATGAAAACTCACTGCTAAGTGGTATTTTAATCATCACACCCGAGAGAGGTGATGTGGAAATCACACGGAAAAACTACTTACCGGTTGTAAGTAGATCATACCCAGTTGGTATAATGAAACTTACTCGAAGGAAGTGGAAAACCCGTTCATCGATTATAAGTGGACATGTCCTCATACTCAGTTGGTATGATGGACAGTCAAAAAGTATATTTTGTCAGAAGTACTTGCCTCTGACTATGTGCCACTACTTAAACATTTTGGGAGACCTTCTTGACGGGAGCTCGAATAGCTCAGATTGGTTGGAGGCCTCGGTTTTGGAACTTGGGGGTTAATATTCCCGATTTTGAAAATCTTGAATAGTGAGCCCTAGGCCAGTTGGCATGAGCAGAAGCTCGTAAACAAACATGATTCTAAGCCATTAAAACTTAAGTAAATGAATTGTTTGGTCATGGTACTGAGACAGGACCAACATAATCGATAGATTGACAATAGTGCAACATAATAGGTCGACAGACCAGTCGAGACAAACAGTTGTAGATTGAGTTGAGGGTCAGGAGCCGTTGGACCAATGGCACCAAAGATTAAATAGATCTTGAGGAAAACTTTGTTTGTGCATACACTTTAGGTTCAGGATCATTAAAATGCCTAAGAGGGGTAGTGATGCGTCCTAAGGGCTGCTGGATGACATGGTAGTGATAAGGGAAAATAGAAGCTACTGGATTTTTGTTTCTCGTCATACCAATTAGTCATGGAGTTCTGTGTTTGTACTCCACGGAGTTCTGTGTTTATATTCCATGGAGTTTCTGTATTTGGACTCCACGAAACTACTATGTTTGGGATTTCCCAAAGCTTCTGTGTTCCAATTTCATGCGCACGAGACCGAGATATGGTCTCTGTCCTCAAACGAACACATAATTTTATTCATGCGTGTTCCCTTCTTGATGAAGGGCGTGTGTTGGTTGATAAGCACACCAGTTATGGTTGAGGAGCAATTAATGACTATGAAACCGAGATTTTGAGGATGAATTATTTTAAAATAAAATAAGGAGTCTGACACACTCCAATTCAAATATTTTTCCCTAAAAGTCAAAATTTAAACACTCATTCACCGAGTCGTTGAACTCACCCCCTCCCTTATATCTCTTTTCAGGTAACCAAAGGAAACATACCCAAAGACCTCCTGTTAGTCATACCTGTAAGACAAGTATGTAAGTTAAATTTTTTATGCAGTTTTGATTTATGTATTCTAGGAAAGGTATAAGTTTAAAGGATGCCTTACTCTTTCTGGGTTAAAGGAGGGGAAAACCCTTGGTAAATCAGGAAGAGTGGCGAGTTGCTCACGAGGATCTGACCAAACTGAATCGGGGCATGATAAGTTCGAATGGTAAATTTAGATTATTGATAAGTTCATGAATTAGCCTAAAAGAATTTCACTTGATCGGGAAAATGTTTGATTGAAAACTTATTTGAAATGGGATCGAATCGGCTTGAATCATAAAATCCCATATTTTTAGAAAATGTTATATAAATTAAAAAATAGCATTATAGAGCTCTATTAATATGAATTTGGACAAAAAAGTTTTAGAAAAATAAATCGGGTCAAGAACCAGTCAAATTGGGGTGAATTGGCTAGAAAACAACCAAAATCGACTGAACCAACCGATTTATTCCTCAAAAACCGATTCGCTATGGTGTGGACCAAATGGCGGCATGCTGAATGTGGGACAAGCACACGTGGTCATCTCTTTCGCTTGACTAAATACACGAATCCAACCAATAATCCGAACAACGACCCAATTTCAATGCAATTTTTGAAATCTTATCATTCAAGTGAAATTAAATGTAAAGTAAGTTTATGAGATTCAATCCTACCAGCTAATGATATGTATTAATATTCATTGACATCCATGAGCTTCTCACATAAGATCCATCCCTGCTCTCATGAGTCAGTCAATAGAATTCTTTCTAAAAACCAACCTACTCAATTTTTCGACGACCCTACTTCCAGAGACGATAACCTTTGATTCCAACCACCAAACTTTGTGATTTTGGTGGTGTTAGAACCATACAAAAGTTAGCTTTTAAATCACAACTCTCTTAATGACGTACCCTCTACTGACATTGATGAAATAGTAATATTGCTCCTCGACCAAAAATAGAGCAACATGTTCTAGAGCTTACCTCCACCTCCTCGATGTCAACTATTACTCAAATTAATAGACTATTACTCTAAAAGACTTCTCTTAGTTCCCTCTACCCAACACCACTGGCTATTTGAGCTGAATGTAAGACTTGTGGCTATGAAAATTTTAGCAAGTTTCGGTAAAACCATAGTTTTCAAACTTCTTGGTCAAAGGTAAGCCACATGGTTGTAAATCACATTTTCAAGTGACTTAAGCCACAATTTGGGGTGCTTCAAGAGACTACAAATATGCAAGAAAGTTAGTTTTTCAACCCACCCACATTGATGATCGACTTACCACCTTGAGTGAATTCTCATCATTTTTCCGAATTGTGCATGTTTTTCGGTGAATGGCCAAAAAAGATCGAAATAGAATTGTTCCGACCATAGCTGTCTGGAAAAGTAACCATGAGGACTTGAGAAATGTAATAAGGATCGTATTAAGGATTTTTGAAAAGTTTTTTAAGATGTTTTAAGAAAAGAGAAAGTTTAAGAACTAAAATGTGTTTTTCAAAAAATATGGGGGTTAAAATATAATTTTAGAAAAATGGGAACCTAAATTAGACTCAGTAGAAGTTTATAGACCAAAAACGAAGCTTGAAAAAACTTTTGGACCTAAAATAGTAGCTTGTAAAAGGTTAATAACTCAAATAAAGTTTTGAAAAAAGTTTAAGGGTAAAATGATAAATAATATAAAGTTTGGGCCAAAAAGTAAAATTTTTAAGAGCTTAAGTACCCAAATGAGATTAGAGAAAAGTTGAGGGACTCTAAATGAAGATGTGGGAGAGTTTAGGGATTAAAAAATGATAAATGGGAAGTTAGGAGTAATATTATAATTTTAGGAGTTTTAAGTACTTAAATGTAAAAAGTTAAAAAGTTAAGAGTATAGTGAAATAATTGCACATTTTCGAGTCTTAGAATAAGATGGCCAAATAGAGGAAAAATTCTTGAAATCTAAATAACATGGAAATGACTAAATAAACATATATGTAGACAGGTGAATCAAGAGACTCAACCCGGGGGTAAAAACCATAATTTTTGGAAAATTACGGAATAGTACTAACATTACAATCTAATATTATAAATATGTTTAGTTTATGTAGTGTAAGTTGTCATTCAAGTATATGAATATTGCATTGATTCAAGACATTTGGAAAATCTCTAAAACAAACAAGTGCTTTATAAAACGGTGAGTAAATTTATAAACGACGGGTACTATTGGACTGAACGTGATTATTTACAATTTTACATGACAATATATATATATGAGCATGATTGAAAATTATTATGAAAAATTCGTAAAGGAAAATTACATGGAAATATTCTACTGTGAGAAATTGAATTAAAAAAAATACACATATGAGTTTACACGAGAAAATGAGACTAAGATCCATGCCATTTTTTAATAAGAAAGAAGCTAAGGTCGCATGTAATGGATATGTAGAAAATTTGGGATAAGACCCATGATTATTTTTAAAAGAAAATAGTATTAAGTCTTGCAAATTTTATAAGTGGTGAATTACAAAAAAGGATATGAATAGCATGGTCGTTCAATTAGCAAATCGAACCCGTGAATTAATGGATAATAGTCACTTTTAGAAAAATATAGGTATAAGCCCATTTTCAAAATATATAGAATGCCTTGATGCTATTTTATAGTTTCAACATATTGTTTCAAATCATATGTAATATATAATTTTAAAAGCTATAAAAAATAAATGTATGTACAATTGAACTCAATACCCGTATAAAACTCACTTACCTTCGCTTGAGATCTTATTATCCCAATTAGCAATACTCTTGGCTAATTCGTACATGTAGTCCTCATTCATCTAGGCCAATTATAATCAAAATTCATTATCACTGAGTAAAGAAAAATAAATGCTAAAATACATACTTTACAAATCCGAGCCCACTACTTATGGGTGTAGTCCCTATCATTGTGGATGTTCAAACTAATCTACTTGAGATGTCATGAATTTATCTCTTTATTGTTAAGCCCACCTTGTGTAAGTACATCTCATATATATATACTCCATACTTTTATGAGTACAAACCCAATTTAATTTAGAGCATACAAATTCAATCTGATTAAAGCAACTCTAAAATTCCCTTCTCTTAGACCTTCTTACATTTGAGCCAAAATATCCCAATGACCCACTTGGAGACAATTTACTAAATCCCACCATTTGTACCCACAATGTTAAGATTTCAATTCAACCTATCTAACATGCCCAAATTTCCTATCATCCAAGCCAAGGCTATTTTCATCTACATCCATTCCATTTATTTCAATAATGATTTCATGCCCAAGCATTTAATCTATCAAGCATCCATCTCAAGCCCCTTTTAATTCATATAGCCCCAAAACCGATCTCAACCCATTCCTTTCTCCTTTCTTCTAGCCTGCTAAACCCACCATCCCAATAACACTACCACACTCCCAATCTATCAAGCATCCATGTCAAGCTCTTTGGACTTTGACACATGATATCAAGTGTATTCTATTCCTCTTCCTATCTCCTTCAAATACTACTATTTGTGCTTTCGGGGCGTGAAATATCACCCTTTTATTTCGATAGTCTATATTTGCTTGATGTGCGGACAACTAATCCATTCCCAAAACCATTTTCACTTCTCTTAAAGGCAGTGAAATTAAATCAACCTCCAATTTTGTTCCCATAATCTTTACCTCACATTCTTTTAAGAGTTTGTCTCTAGCTAGTTCCTCTCCTAATGGCATGAGGATGTTGAGAATTGGTTTAAGAGAAGTAAGTTCATGAGGAAGAGTTGAGAACAAGATTTCCTTGATGAAGGATCGTTCAACTCTATAGTCAAATAAAGCGTATGGTTTTCTCCCAAATAATTGCACATACCCTGGTTGAAGGACAATTACTAAATTCCCTTAGATGAAATGATATTTTATTAACTCAAAGAAAAAAATACAATATTTGAGAGGTTACATTTCCCTTAAGTGACTTAAGTGAGGGTTTGAGAGGTACAAGCCACTACACTATGTTCCTTTTTAGCCTCCTCTTATGTGAAAGGGGAGTAGGACGAATGGAATGGTTCTCTTTATAAAGGAAGCTCAACAATTATTTAGGCTACTGATCCGCGTGAGACTCGACCTCTTAACTCGGTCGCCGACAATGTGACTGTAGAGATTTTCAAGTCGTCGAAGACTCTAGTTTTTCGGACCTTTCTCTCTTCTCTATCAACAGATTGAGGTTGAAGATAATGACGTGGTGGGTGTACCATGTGACGTGCTATGATTGGCCAATTTTTCTGACGTGGAGGTCCAACTCAGTCGCTGTGTCAACCTTTGACCAGACACATGGCAGCCTCTCATTGGCTGCTCGTGTCTGCATGGCAGGCTGACAGGTTGCTCACTGACCATTGACCGGACACGTGACAGCCTCCTATTGGTTGTCCGTGTATGCATGGCTATTGACGGGGCATTGTTGACTGGTCTAGCCCGTTGACTAGTTCGGTCTGATCGGGTTTACTATCTCAATTCAAAAATCAGCCGATTTAGACTCGATTCGACCGATTTTCTAAAATTTAAAAATTTATCTAAATTTATTTTATATCTATTGGTATCCTCAATTTCCCAAATTGATTGTGTAAAAAAAATTCTCAAATTGACATTTTTAAACCAGCTAGAAAAATGAATTATCGAACCGGTTTACTATGGTTTCTCTTGGTTTAGTCTGGTTCAGGTCTAGTTCACCCCAAATCGGTCCAGTTCTCTCCTCAATTCCACTTCCCGATTCTTGCTTGCCATTTTTGTAAATTTTTTGTCACTTGTAATCTTCCAATTTTCAATGTTAAGCCTTATTTACTATTTTCTATTGATTAAATTGACCTAATTTTTAACAATAATGTCAATTTTTCTTCTGATTTCCTTAATTTGATGGGACGGATTCCATATAAACACTCTAAAAATCAAGCCTATAATAAGTCAAGAGTTCTAGAAACTGAAGTAACATATTGTATAACAAGTCATGGGGCAAAATTATATTTAACATAGTATAAAGACAACAATTTTGTACTTTAAAAGAGATGAGACTTGTGGTTTTGTGTGACTTGTACATCTGTATGAACAGAATCATTTTTCTAGTGAAGTTGTTCTTTCCCTTTTATTCCCTATCCATCGATTTCACACTTCCTTCATGCATCCAGCATATTATCATTCGCAAAATCACTACAAGATTAATCAAGAATGCACAAGTAAAATAGTATAATTGCAAGTTTTTTCCTTCACTATAAAAATAAACTACCATAATAAAATGAGGAGTAAAATTATTTCTGACTTTTTATGCTACGGAAGGCCTGGTTTTGAGTTCGAATCTGTACCAACAATTTTAGCACAAAACCTATATTTGGGAATATTTGTCGTCCTTCTATGTTCCATTCTAGAAGTGGATAACAATGTTCGTTTGTAAAATTGTGTTTATCTTAAAAAATCATGATATCTTCCATTATTGCAGAAGTGAAAAACACACGGTAAGTTTGTAATATGAATAGTGGTCTATCTATAATAAAGAATGTATATTAAAAAAATTTAGCCTTAATACAATATATGAATAGTGATCTACCTCTTCCTCCTCGAATGCCCTTATAGAACTAGTCTTGTTTGGTCCATGGCTAAACTTCCCCAACTATTTGCAGAGTCAACCCGCATTAATGGTAACTAAAATTGCTCTACTACCAAAGGAAGACCAACTCACATTCTTCTGAGACTGGTAGTTGCAATTGGAATTCCACAACATACCCCTCTGTGTAGACTGACCTTCAATTAGGAATGAAATATTACTAATAACCTTCAGACATGTAATTTAACGAATTAATTAGCCAAGTGTCAAGAATATTAATTAATAAAAATATGAAGATTATGATATGTTAGGATATTTGGTTAGTTGATATATAAGTAGACTTCAAATTATTCTTTCTTTTATTGATCATCCAACATAGAAAAAATAAAATGATTCTTCCCCACTAACATCTGAGGTCCATTTATTCATACTAATGATCAGCATTTAGTTGGGCGAAGGAAAAAAATTGCTCCCAAGAAATGGCTGGCACTAGTATGTATGAGTTATCTCTGGAACTGTGCATTGTAATATGATGAAGTGTCAATAGCTGCTTACTGCTTCTTACCTTTCTGAATTTCCACATTTTTTATTCTATAGTAGATGCACATTAGTTTCTTGTATTGCAGTTGAACCCAGAAGACAACTCACATCTCTTTATCATGTTGTTCCTCTTTATTGAAGCTTTTTAGTGGCCACATGCATAGGTATGTATGCCTTCAATATTTCAAACTGTCCAACTTCTTTGCAGTCATATTTCCAACTTTGCATCATTTTAACGTAAGAAGTTGAGAATGGTCTACTATCTTTCTTGGTAAGAATTATCAAGTATCTATTCTCTATCATGATTAACACATGAAGATCTGTTCAGAGTTGAGCTCTAACATCTAGCTAGTACTAAGCTTCCAAGTCTTTGTCGTGGCATATACCTTGGACTGCGACTGCGAGGATGGCCTAGTATCATATGACCGTGAAAGAGGTTCTTTCATAGTCGCGGCCCTGGCTCAGTGGATGATGAAATTGGATGTTGCCAAGGCAGTGTGCTTATCCGAGGGCAGCCAGCCAGTTACATGAAGGTTTTTTATTGCACTAAAGTTGCATGAAGGTTCGACCGGACAAGGTATGCACACCTTGACCTAGATCTTGGGCCAGCCCAGACGTATGCTGGACTTGGGCGTGGGTCCACTTGACTCGTGTTTTGGCAAGTAAGACATGATAATTCTCTTTACTTTGCATTGTAGGATGAGTTAAATGCATAATCTCAATTCCTTATTTTTTTTATACATTTTATTGTTCATCTACATAGTTGACAGCATATATGCGCAATTATAAGGATAAAAATGGTTGGATACGATCACCCAAGAACAAAAAAATGGAAATGCCAAGTTGAATCCCTGCTGCCAATTAGCATGATCATCAAAAGACTAGCCTAACCGTATCTGCATGCAAAGTCAAGTCCCTCAATTTCTAACATCATCGAATATATGCTAGTTGATATTGAAACTGGTCGCATACCTTACTGTCAAAACCTTCTGCTTCCAATGTCATATAACGCAAAACTTTCTTGAATCAGGATGATACAAATTCTTTACAATGGAATTGCAGCCATAGGAAAAAGGCTTGAAGCCATAGCCACATCAAGTTCTTGATCATGTTTGGTTGGTAGAGGCCTACCTTGCATTAAATACTTGGAATATTTCCAAATCCAACATGAGCTGTCATTCTCCAGAGACGCTGTTAGATTTAGAGTGTCTCATGCTCTCGCAGCCTGGGCAGTTATGCAGGCTCTCATGGATATAAATATCACAATCATAGCAGAAGAACTGTCTGCATTTAGGGCAGACAACACAGAGGCTACTTCTACTTCCTGCATCAGAAGTAGCAGAGTCACATGAGTATTTAACTAAGCATAGAAATGATAGAGATAGAAGATCAAACGTTGAAACAGCAGGATCCCGAAGGAAGAAGGGTTTAGAATCAGACATCACATAATTTATGGAGTTCCCTTTAAAGTTCTTAGGTTCACCGACTATGCAGAAGAGACAACTCAGTAGTGTCAAACAAATTCTATTAATGTCAATATAAGATAGATTGAAAAGAAAGGATCCTCATATGGTACACTTATATCTGAAAAATAAATAAATAAAGCACTAGCAAAAATAAGCCTTTTATCAGCATAAACTTACAAGAGCAACATGCATCGAGCAGCATACACAGGTCTAATTATTAATCTTATGTTGCATAAGCACATGCACAACACTGATAGTTTAAGTCACATGAACTAGGCACTTTACAATTTTATTGAAAGCATGATTCAAATTAAGATGATTCTAGTTATAGAAATTACTGAGAACATATTTCAGTAGATGGTAAGTGTGTTCATGTCCAAAAAACAACTTTTTGGGGGGTAAAAGTGAGAAATATGCAAGGGGATAACTAAGAGGAATTATTACCCAACAGGGATTCTCAAACTAATGTCTGAACACCTTATTATATTAACCCATTCAAAATCACACTTAATACAGATAAAGGGTCTCTTTCTATAGTTTATTTGGCAGCTAGATTCCCGAAGAAAAATTATAACATGCTTCCGGCAAAACAAGATGGAAAGAATAAGAAATGCATTAGATTATGTGACAATTACCTGGTCCTGTATTCAAAAGCGACTGTCTGCAACCAAAACAAGATTTTGGTAGCTTGTACTGTGTGGGAGCTACATCATCAAATGGGGTGATTGGGAACAAATGGTGATATGATCTTGCCAAATGGGGTGAAGAGACAAGGGTTAGGCCACAAATATGACATTCAGTAGGGAGCTCACAAACTCTTGCCTTGCACCGAGGACAAGTGTATCCTCCACCCTTGACCTCTTTATGACATACACAAATTGAAATAACATTTTCTGCTGCTCTTTGTGGGAAACCCATCTTGATTAAATTAGCAATTGCAAATTCAGCTATTGCTGGTGGAGGGGGAGCATGCTCTAGTATTAACTCTTTTAGATGGGACTGCCAAAATTGTCATAGGTTAATATTCATCTCAATGAAAACGAAAGTAAAATTATACAACCGTAAATGATAAAAGACTGCAACCTTAGACAACCTTCTCTTGCCACTTATTGTTGTTGTTGTTATTATTATTATTATTACCAGTATTGTCATTACTAGTTTTACTACAATGGGTGTTACTACAATCACTTTTGAAGTTACTTCCAAAAATGACATTCAAGAATCAATAAGATGATCAGAAAAAGAGTTTACTCACCCCATCCAATGCAATAGAGTACCAGCCTCCAGTTTCTTGGCAGATGTGCTTGCATATAAAGATTTCAGCAGACAGACCGATCACAGAACACCTTATTTTTGCATCCTTGCATTTTTGGATTGTGTTCATTATATCTCCAGGGTCACATGTACTCAGAGCCGAATATAAAATTAGAACTTCCCGATGACCATAAGATGGAATTTGAGTCAGATAGCCATGAACAAGATCCAAGGCATTCTGCAAAGAGGAATCACCAGAGCACTCGAGTTTACCCATTAAGGCTTTGATATGGGATTCCGGACTTCCACCAAGATCAGTCAAACTATGAGCAACTCCATCTTTTATGGTTATTAGACTGATCTGACTGAGAGGATTCTGATCAAAGAATTCCCTGATAAAAGCCTCAACTTGTTTGGCAACTACAGCCATTCGACTTGGTTTAAAGTCCATCTCTGATGCAGCCTGCATCCAAGGTTAGTCAGCATTTCGAGGATATCTGGAACTACCATTGCCCAAGACATGAGGTACATTTACTACATAATGCTTGACCAAAACTTTGTAGCAAAACCAAAACAATGGCCCCAAGTTAAAACAACAATAGCACAAAAATAGAGGCTTATAGTATGAGCATCACAAAATTATCTCAGAATTTGTATCCACCATAGAGGGTAATTTTTTAAGTAGCAGAGGTAGGATAACTAAGTGTATATAGCTGCCAAGCAGCAAAATATCTCAACATTATCAGAGCTACTGAAAAGTGTATCAATGAAATTTCGAATTTTAGGAAGATATAGCCAAAACCCAGGGAAATTCAGAAAGACATAAAGCATGATAACAGTTATGTTACCTTTGAAAGGTCAATAACAATGTAAAGATATCTGATAAGACCCTTTTGGATTCGAGAAGCAGTCGTAGAGGAAGATAGAGAACGAAGTCTTCTGCGATACTGTGAATGATAGAGAACATTGTTATCAATAGGACGTAGTAAACCAGACTCGTCCTCTTGAAGACATTCCCATGATCTCTCATCAGCATAGGTTCGTTCCCAAGCCTCAAGGCCTTCCCCATCTAATTCATCTTCTTCATCCTCCTCCTCAGCTTCCCCATTCAAACGCCTTTTCTCACCATTGTTCATGGCGTCCCTCCTTCATGTATGCAATATTTTTCACATTCAGACCTCTCTCGCATAACCACAGCTTTCAGGTCGAAAACAAATATATAAGCACAAGCATGAAACATGAAGCAGAAAGATACCAGACAATTATCTAGAGCAAAATAAGATGCTTAGTTGAATCAGCTAGAAGAAGCAGTTTAGAGGCTGCAATTTGTCCCAAGTTATGAATAATAAGCAGTGTCATAAAATTTCTTCTTCCAAAATTCAAACCAGGCAAATTGGCACAGGGGCGTGGGGATATTCGATTAATAATAACCTATCAATGAAGTTCAGGGACCTCCAAAAGAAACTTCACATACTTTGTATCTCTGCAGAAGGGGCCAAAAGACCCACAATCTTAAGCAATATGGTATGAGTTGCTCCACAAATCTGCGTTATCATCAGAAATGGAAAGCAATAGATTATTTCCCTCTGCTTCGACTATCGTCCAAAAATCGCAAATCAATAAAATCATCTTTAAGAAATGATATCTACAAATTAAAAATTCTGAAAATAACACTCACCTCTCACAAGTAATCGAAAATACTTACGGATACCGTACTAAGGCAGGACCAAGATCCTTTCCCTCGACGGAAAAGAGAAGAGTTGCAAAGCACTAACTCTACCCGGACGGCATCGAAAGCGAATGCCAGAGAGGGAGGCGTCGGCCGAGAGAGAGCTTACTGGTCAGACATTGAGCCGCGGGAAGGAGTGGGGCCGTTAAGTACAAACTAGGGTAGCTTAGTTAGCCTGGCCTTCCCCAGTAGGAGACGTGGCTGATTTATGGTGTACTAACGCTGAAATTTCACTAAGGTCATAAATCTTTATCATAAATCTAATACCTTAAAATAAAACAATACCTTTTGCACCTTACATTAAATAAATTTTAATTTTTGGTACTCCATATATATTATCATCCAATAAAAAAATAACAAGTGGCAAAAGTTGTAATTTAGTATGTGGATTTATTATGTATGTATAAAATATTTTAACTTTTTAGCAAAAATATTATAGTATAAATTTTTTTTTAATTTTACTTATATTATTAATATATATTATAAAAAAAGATTAAAAATATGTTTGGGTTGAGTGTTTGAAATTTGTATGTGAAGTGTTTGTAGGTGTTAGAGGTTTTTTTGGAGTGAAGTGAAGTGAAGTGATGGAGGTGATTTATTAAAATTTTTTAATAATATATTGTTTGGATGAGGGGAAAGTGCGAAATAATTATTAATTAAAAAATTAGAAAAATAAATTTAATATTTTAATTAATTTAAAAAATTTATTAGTGATTATATATATAATTAAATTATATTAAAAATATTTTGTATAATAATTTTTTATTTATAATATTTGTATTATATAATTTTATATAAAACATTATTTATATATAAATTTATTTAAAGTATATAATAATAAAAATAAATAAATAAATAAATAATATAAACAATAAATAAAAGTATTAAAGTAATTTAAATAATTAATGATACAATTACTACAAATAATTACTTTTAGAGATATTGTTTTATAGTGTAAATGTAGGGATCGAAAGGGTTTAGAGGTGATTTTATGTACTTTCAAACCCCTTTATTTTTTTTTTATTAAATTAGTAATTTTTTCCTGCTTAAAATTACTACCTTCAAATTTCTCCAAATCTCTCCATTCAAATATAGGGTAAAGTTAATTTTTTAGCCATTTGTTACCTTAGGCCTAATATTTTATCTTTTACTATAATATTCAAAGTATCTATACTTCAAAACAACACTTGAGACCATTTAGAGTACATATAATAACAAATATGAGAGCATCCATAGCTTGACATACGAGAAAATATGGGGCTTTACAAAATTATACTTCAATCACTAAATTCATACATTAATAAAGCTATTAAGAGACAATATATGTGAAAAAGAAAGTAAGATCATAAAAGTGAGGAATTTTTAGATTCTTAGTCTTCAGATTCCGCATCAACAACTAGTAAGATGTTCAAGGCTAATGATCGAAGATGCATTCCACAAACCACTACTCCATAGCCTAACTTGATTCTGCCGCACAAGATCAAGATAATCCCACAATTTAGTCCTTCCCTATAGATAAAAGTAAAAAGTTAATAACTCAGAAATAAGATTAGATGCAGACATGCATGATTTGTTAATAACTTTTCTGAAACCTTTATATATGATTTTGTGTCAGATAAAAGTTTTTTACATTCTCTTATCATTCTCATTTCTTCTCCTTTAGATTTTTAACAGCTCAAAGTATTATTTGTAACAATACATTCCTCTTCTATATAATACTTAAAATCAAAACATACCTTTACAAAAATCTACAAGAAAGTTAAAGAGCTCAATCAACAAAAATATTGTCCATACCTGAAGAGATAATTGTAGTTTCTCATCCCAGTACAAGGTAAATATTGGAGGGATTTACCTTGCTACAACAATTATACAACCCCTAGATAGAGAATAAAAGGGACACCAAATAAGATATCTATATATTTCTCAGGGAACGTCTCTATTTTTGAAAAAACTTCTCAAAGTAAAGGATTTAGGCTTGATTGAGTTCCAAAGTAGGATGTTGGATCCACATGTAGCATCCACTTTGGATACTCCAAAAATGAGCAAAAGAGATACAAGAGTAGGTGAGAATCAGTTGGGAGCTGGAGAATCCACTTCTTGTTCACCTTGTCAAAAACCTCTCCGTTGCACAAGTATTCATAATTCTTCAAACAAGTTCCTTCAACAAGCTCTGAGTTCAGAAGAAAAGAGTTATAAAGTTAAAAGTGCAACTGCAGTAGAAGTGAAGCGGAAAATACAAAAATTAACTCATCTCGAATTCTCTTTTACCATATATTTTATAGAAACAATGCTTCTTTGTGGTAGTATGAATTTAATTAATTCTTCTTTTAAGAGAGATATGAGCTTCTAATGTTCTTTTATAGCATCCACACATTCCTGCATAAGCATAACCAAGGATTCTGCTGTGGAATTTGTTGCACATTACTTAGAGGGACTTTTGCTGCCAAATTCAATGAGAAGTTGTATAGAAATAATTAAAGTATAAATTAAAAAGTTAGTTTCACCAAAGTGCCTGAACATATCTAATATAGGAAATTAAGTATTAGTTGAGATTTCAAGTTATCAACTTATACATAGAAGCATCAAGATTAGTATGTAATTGCTGAAGAAATCCTTCTTCATTTAGAGTAAATTGGGGTGCCATTCTTTGGCCCTATCTGTTGGAGTCACAGTGGGAGTCCCATTAGAAGATGTAACACTTTCCACTTTACTAACTGTGATTGAAACACTAAGCTTTGAAGTTGTTTCCATCACCTGAAGATCACCTCTAATTAAAATATGCATGCCTTAAGTATAGTTCAAGGTCATCACTTTAATTGAATAGATTGCTATATGTGTAAGTAACTCCTAATGTCATTGGACAAAAATGATCTATAGATCATTTAGCTCGATGTTCCTCAAATCATCTTTCCACCTTTTTTGCAAGCCAACAAGAGCAGAAATTTCCACAGGTTCTTAGTATCATTTTTTATGACAGTTAGATAATATATATATATATAGCTCTACAATTTTTCAGAGCCAAATTGAACAGATGAAAATAAGTGGATCTAGTTGATGACATTTAGTATGAACAATTTGATTTCTAGTTTTCCCAACCAGTAAAAAGTCACTAATATGAGAACCAATAGATAGTGGCTATGTCTCTGTATTTATGTAATTTATTAAATTATTAAAAATGATATGCCAGCCAAGAACATAACAAAGTCATACCTAGATATGATTGTTTTCTATCTTTTTAAGTAAAGGCTTATGCTTGAAAGCTTCAACTAATTCTTCCAATGACATTGGTGGAGGAAAATCACCCTATCCCTTTTTTTTTAGGGTGTGGCATTGGGAATTTCTAAGAACTAGGAGACATCCACACAAGCCTCAACCATTTACTCCATGTAGTCCCAGATGTATTAGTTGAACTAGTTGCAGTAGTAGGACTTGCTACGCCAAAGCCAGAGATAGTGGATCTTGGAGTTGCAATTTTACTAGTTGATCCAATGATCTTCTCATCAACTTTTGCTAAGAACAGTTCAAGTTTCTCTTCAGATGTAATTTCCTTCATATAGGATATTATCTTGTCTGACCATGGAGTCGAGATGTCGATGTTGATTTTTGAGAAGAGAGAGGGAAAATACCCCTTGACACTAGATATAAAGAAGAAGACTTTGGGGATTTTGATGGAGTACTGATGGTTTTGTTCATGCCTCCACCACTAGTGCTTAATCCATCATTGCTGATTTGTGATGAGTGACTAGAACTGCTGATATGCTGGTGGAATGAGACTAGGATATCTGAAGTAGGTGTGGATAAGGGTCTTGTTTTAGGATCAATCTTTAGTATTTCAAGTACAACCTAGTCAAACTTTGGCTTCAATCCCAAAAGCCCTAGTTGACGCTTTGTAAGAGTAGGTTATCCTTGTTGCATTTTGAGGAAGATAATCTTAGCATTACAGCGCTACTCCTTCCCATAAGCAAATAAATTGCTTTAGATGATGGTTCCAATGAGACTAACCTACCAACAACTTTTAAGGCTGTCTTAAATAAATTTAAAGTAAAATGGACATGAAATTAACACTGAAGAATATATAGGTTATACACATATGAGGCAAAGATAATGAACTAGAAGACTTACAAACTATATTGTGAGGCAAAATTTTTTAGCCTCAAAAACATGATGAACCAGTCCTCCCTTTAAACAATCTAAATAAAAATGAATTCTAGAATGGATGCAGATACTAATTAATACATGAAAAAATAAAATGAAAATGAGCTAGCCTCTTTATGATTTGATTAAACTAAGAATTGAACGGAATCAGTTAAAGAATTGAAACTTGTGAATTTCTAGTATTTGACACATAATGAAATTAATAGTGTTTTGAAAACACAAGTAGTGGTATTTGTATATCCTAAGAAATTATAAAATAATATGTGTGATACATTCTAATTTATAAGAACATGAGTAGTGGAGTTGGTAATATATCATATGGAATTCCAAGAATTTAAAAAATAAACATATGCTATAATTTGATACATGTTAAATAATATAAGTAGTGGGATCAATCATATAGCATGTCACATGCCCAAATAAAAATAATCATTATATTGTTTGGACCAGTTTGAAACACTATTGAACTGAATTCTAAATTCATTTTTCTAAGTGGCTTAAAAACTTCAAATTTGATATTTGAGGCCACCATTGGATAGAAAAAGAATTTAGAATTTTTTAGATTTGAAAAAATTGGTCAAATTGGGGGTGAATCAGTCAGTTTAAACTTTGAATCCGGTTCAGACCGGCCCATTCCGGTTCGGAATATTGTCGTCTTCTTCCTTTAGATGACACCACTGTTCACTCGCCGGAAAATCACATAGCCCCGATGAAGCTGAAAAGTCTTCGGCAAGGGAGTTTGAGGTAATGAATAACCGCCATTAAGGCGTCAATCGAACGGCCAAGAAGTCCCCGAGCTTCTTATATAAAGAACCCCTCCTCATTCATCCTCTCCACACCTGAAAACTCAATTCTCTCTCAACTGCTTAGTTTTCCAGTAGAGCTTGAACCAGAGCTCCGATATAAGGCCATTTCTGATCCAAAGAAGGAAAGGTTGGGTTCCTTAGAATGGGGGAGAAGTCAGCTACATGCTTGTAGTCTCCATTTGCTCTGAGAGTCATTGGAGTAACACCGGGGTGATCAAACAGTGAAGCAGCTCCAACGGACTAAAGCTGCCCTATTTTAGTCGAGTTGAAATCGACTAATTTGAGACCTCCTCTAGCCAAACCAAGCTCTCCCAACACTTCCTTAGACCTCCCATGGCCAAATTATGACTGAAAGGTAAGACAATTCAGCTCTCTTCTACAATTTTCGACCGGTGCTAGAGAGAGAACCGACAGAATTTCGATAACAGAATTCTAATCCAATTCGGCATCAATTGATGTCATTCTTGATCCTAGGAATAACCTCAGGAGGAGAGCTATCTGCCAATTAGAAAGCTCAAACCACTGCGCCCCCGACAGTGAGTAATTGAAGCTTTCTCTCTCTACAATTTGTTTTCCAACAAATCTCAGTTTGAGCTCGTTCCGGCGTCAAAATTGTGATTTAAAATGCTATTGAATCATATAAAGATGTATAAACTCAATTTTAACTTCAATTTCAACAATTAGAAGTGTTTGATCGGTCAATTTGATGAAATCAAATTTGACTGTTTTAGGAAGTTGAAATTGGAGGGAAAATTGGGGATTTTTGAAAATTCGAGGGAACAAAATGTAATTTTGTAAAATTGAAGGTCAATTGGGCATGATAAGAATGTTAGAGGGCCAATTGAGTAATTTTAGAATTTTTGGTGTAAAACTTACCATTTTTGTAAAAGAAGGGCAAAATGGTAATTTTGGAAATTTTGGGTATTTAGAAAACTTGTAAAATAAGAATGTTCATATCGTGTAGGAATACAAAGTACCAAGAACACCAGCTGTGACGAGTTCAAGTAAGGACAAGAAGCTGGCTAATAGGAATTTCACTGAACAATCGGGTGAGTGAGATTTTATATCATACCCGATTGGGGATGATAAGTACCTCGAAATGAAAACCCATTACTTAGTGGTATTTTAAACATCACAACTTAGAGGAGTGATGTGAAAATGATGTAGAAAAACTACTTACAGATTGTAGGTAGATCATATCCGGTTGGTATGATGAAACTTCCTCAGAGGAAGTGGAAAACCCATTCATCGGTTATTAGTGGAAATATCTTCATACTCGGTTGGTATGATGGATAGTTGAAAATTTATTTTGTCAGGAGTGCTCTCCCCTAACCATGTGCCACTACTTAAACGATTTGGGAGACCTTTTTGATGTGAGCACGGATAGCACTGTTAGGCCGGAGGCCTCGGTTTTGGAACTTGGGGGCTAATATGCCCAGTTTTGAAAATCTTGAGCAGTGGGTCATAGGTCAATTGGCACGAGCAGGAGCTCGTAAACAAACATGAGATATATGCCATAAAACTTTAAATAAATAAATTGTTTGGCCATGGTACCAAGACAGAACCGACGTATTCATTCAACCAGTGGTAGTGTGAGATGATAGGTCGACGGACCAATCAAGACAAATAGCTGCAGGTTGAGTTGAGGGTCAAGGCCATTGGACCAGTGGCACCACAAATTATATGGCATGATGTGAAAATACTGATTGTGCATGCATTGTGATTACGGGACATTCAAGACGCCTAAGAGGGGTAGTGATGTGTCCTAGGGCCCTGGACGACCTGGTGGGTATAAGGGCAGTTCGTCAGACTAGGTGACCTTGCAAAGCTAGATGTAGCTTAAAGCACATGAGACCGGGGTGGGGTCATGATGATGTCTCTGTCCTCATACGGACACGGATAATTGATTTTGGGATTGAGGGTCAGATGTCACGTACATCCACTCATTCTCAAGGTAAAAGTGGACGTGCTTCTATATAGGTGGTCGATAAAGTCGCTCTAATGCCACAAGTGGGTTCAGTGGACGTGCTAGCTTGTGATTGTGTGATTGACCCTCGTGATGAAGGATGTGTGTTGGGTAATGATATACCATGATTAAAAAGAAATGGTGATAAAAACAAATATTTGAAATTAAAGGATTTTTGAAAGGAAATAAGAAGTTTGGTACACTCCAAAATAAATATTTTTCCTAAAAGTTAAATTTTGAAAACCCATTCAGTGAGTCGTTTTACTCACCCCCTCCCTTATATCCCTTTCAGGAAATTCCGGAAAGCTTACCCTTAAAGACCATCAACTAAGACGCATGTGAGATATGTATGATAAATTTAAAATTTTATATAGTTTTTATTTATGTTATTCCAAGAAAGCTGTAGGTTTAAAGGACGCCTTACTCTTTACGGTTTATAATAAGGAGAAGCCCTTTAATAAACCGGGAGAGTGGCGAGTTGATCACGGGGATCCAACCAAACCGGGTCAGGGCGTGACAACTTGAGTGGTCTCAGAGCATGTTTCCTTGAAAACATAATCAAGACTAGAAAATACAGTAACTAATAGGATTGATCTTAAAATTTTCAAATGGCCCCAAGAAAAGTAGCCAAAACAAACCCACGCTACCATAGCCACCTTGGAAGCTAGAGAGAGAACCCCATCCCAAGGGAAAAAATGAACCAAGAGTATAGAAGGATCCTTAGTGTAACCTCGAGTCGAAGAGGACTCGACAAAAAAGCCTCCAAGGAGTTCAGGCTCAAGGATGGCAAGGTATTGAACCATCAACAACCTCTTAGAAAGGCCCCACAATGCTCAAAGTGTGGGAGGAACCATAAAGGTCCACACAAGGAGATGACCTGTTATAAATGTGGGTGATGGGGACACTACAGTAGAACATGCCCGACATTGCTGAGGACAAGACCCGAGAGGATCTGTTATGAGTGTAGGAAGGTGGAACACATAGCAAGGAATTGTCCCACACTACGAGGAATGCAAGCGATACCTTCTAATAAGGACACCCCCATTCCTACAAAAGATCAAAGGATGACATTAAAAGAACCACAATTGTGACTAGTGAACCAAATCTTACCCAGGAAGAGATCCCTCTAGACCATAGTTTAATAGTGAATACTCCTCAACCTATCATTGTAACAATCTCCTTCAAGAGATGTTAAAATCCCAAATTATATTCTTACTTCAATAAAGAAGATTCTAATTTTCTAAAAAAAATTTCTCTATTCCCTAATAATACTGTAGCATGCCTCAATAGCTCGAGGAAGGATCACAGAAAGAAGACAAAGGGTAGAACCTTAAGAAAACCCAAAAATAGTTGAATATAAAGGGAACTATCCTTAAAACCACCTAGGAGCAAAGAAGAAAATACCTCCTCCATAGAAGACAAGATGAATGATGAAAGACAACTAGAATACCTCGAGACAGTAAGGTATGATCTACCTTGGAAAAATAGAGGAGTCAAGTAGGGATGTAGACTAACCTAGCAGGGAAGGGGGAAGTGGAAAAGCCAGAATGGTGGAAATGACGAATGAAGAAAACCCTTGAAGAAATAACGGACCAAGTAACAAAGGATGAAGAGATGCAGTACACGCCGAGGTGAAAGAACCAATGAAAGTACATTAAGAGAACCTAAGGGGAAAGTTAAACCCAAGGAATGACTAAGTAGAAATAGCATCAAATGACGCAGTGACAAAAGAAAAGGGGTGGGCTAATCATCATAAGGAAATAGAACATCCTGAAAACCTTGGGAAAGTAAGCCCTTCAATTCGGAATAGGGTAAGGAGAGAAAAACAATGATATCAAAACTGGTTATGGTCCACATTCACTTAAAAGAGCCCAAGGAGTGTATAGCTGGATACCAAGGGTGCTAGGAACCGATCTAACACTAGGAGCTCTTTGAAGAGAGGATAAGGAATAAAAATGAAATGATAGTGAAGGATGAAGAAAAGGAAACAATACTGACCTTAGAAGGGTGTGAGAAGGAGGCAACTAGTAACAACGAGATAATCAAGAAGAATAAATGAGACCATAGGAAAGATAGGAGAGTAGTAGAGACTACACTCTAAAGAAGGGTAATAGAGCGGGTATAGTGTTAAATACATGAAATAAGACCCGATGATTGAAAAATGATTAAAGATGGATAAAAGCCCAAATCCAAAAGGGTGTAAGAATGTGAAGGAAGGAAACCTTTAAGGAGTAGTAAGGAATTTGAACATCTAGCACCTAAAGAGAAATCTTTACTTTGAAGGACATATTAGAGGATGAAAATCATTAAAGGAGAACACCCTAAAAATGATGGAATCAGAAATGATCACAAGTAAAGGAGAATGAGTTTAAGGAAAAGGGAATCCTTGAGTAAAAGACGTCACTAGAAATGAAGATAGATAAAAGAAGGGAAGAATCTTAGCATGATGATAAGTCATTAGGAAATTCAATAATTGGCACTAGAAAGACCCAATAGAAAAGTTGGGAAAGGACAAGTGAGTAAGGAAAACCGACACAAATATGTAAGACATGTTGTCAAGGCACGAAGGCTATTTGAAAAATAGTAAAGGTAGTCGAGGAATACCATCCGATAAAAGGAGGGATAAGATTATACAATCCTTAAAAGGTAGGAAAGTTGGAAGCAATCCTAAAGGAGGTGTTGTAGAAGTCTGAGGGACAAAGACATGTTCTGGACTATGTCATGTCGTAAGGGACATATAAGCACTAACAACCCCAAACGAAATGTGACTCGAGTAAGAAAGAGTTAGTTAGTAAGTATAATAAGGTCAAACATAAATTTTGATCGAAGCTGTAATCAATGATGTATGAAGGATGGGTCAAAATGGGATGAAGGAATAATCACACTAAAACCTGTGAAAACAAGTATGTAATGCTCGAAAGAACGTTGAGCTAAGGGTTTCAACGATGATGAGAATAACTAGACTATGGAACGATTGGGCACCTTGGAACTCCCAATCTTGAAATCTTAAGTAAGAACCCCAAAAGGAAGAACCTTACCATAAGTAAAGGGAGATGCAAACTTAAGGATATAAATTTGGATTAATGACCAGACATGCCTTGATTTTATAACTCCGTGGAAGGAGTAAGCGTTATAAATGAAATGAAATTCCTTAAATGAATGATTATGGGGACTAAGTGAAATAGCAATCAAAGTGTCCGCTTGTCAAACAAACCCAAGTTGACATTAAGGGAAATTATTTATTATATGGAATATACTGATTAAGTTTAGGGGACAAAACTACTAAAAGGAGTGGAGAGTTGTAAACCCTGTCTTTTTTGTAATAAGAAAACTGGGGAAAGAACTGGTCATTTTTTTTCAAATTTGAAAATTGAGATGGTCCACGAACCCGATTATCAGGAAATAGGCAAATTTGGGAATTTACAATTTCCAAGTGACTCCAAAATGGTTCATAAACCTTGGAAAAGAACCTTTGGACAACCTGGGAGAGAAAAACTAGACTAGTTCGGGTAAACTGGATCCAAACCAGTTGATGAACCAAGCTAGTTTATGAACCGAAACCGATAGAGAGAGGGTAATCCGGGAAATCTAGGGATCCCAAGTGACCTAAAGAGTCACATAAGCCATAAAAAAAGAACTATAGGATGAGTGGGGGATGAAAAGTAAACCAGTTCAGCTAAATCGGATCCGAACTAGATTGAACCGATTTGAACCACTATTGAACATGATTTTAAATTCATTTTTCTAGGTCGATTAAAATTTTCAATTTTGAGATTTGAGGCCACCATTGGATAGAAAATGAATTTAGAAGAATTTAGAAATTTTTATATTTGAAAATTTTGGTCGAATTGGGGGTGAACCGGCCGGTTTAAGCTTTGAACCTGGTTCGAAACGGTTCGGAATAGTGTCATCTTCTTCCTTTAGATGACAACACTATCCACACGCCGGAAAATTGCACAACACTGGCGAAGTTGAAAAGTCTTCGACCAAGGAGTTTTAAGCAATGAATGACCACCATTAAGGTGCCAATCAAACGGCCAAGAAGTCCCCAAGCTTCCTATATAAGAAGCCCCTCCTCATTCATCCTCTCTACACCTGAAAACTCCATTCTCTCTCAGCTGCTTAGTTTTCCGGCGAAACTTGAACCAGTGCTCCAATATAGGGTCATTTTTTAGCCATAAAAGGTGATGTTAGGTTCCTTAGAATCGGGGAGAAGTTAGATACATGCATGTAGTCTCCATTTACTCTGAGAGTCACGAGAGTAACACCGGCGTGATCGAACAGTGATGTAGGTCCGACGGATCGAAGCGGCCCTATTTCGGTCAAGCTGAAATTGGCTAATTTGAGCCCTACTCAGGCCAAACCCAGCTCTCCCAATACTTCCTCTGCCCTCCCATGGCCAAATTAAGATTGAAAGGTAAGACAATTCGGCTCTCTTCTGCAATTTTCGATCGGTGCTAGAGAGAGAACTAATAGAGTTTCGATGACAAAATTCTAATCTAATTCAGTATCAATTGATGTCATTCTTGATCCTAGGAGAACCTCAGGAGTAGAGCTATCTGCCCAGATAGAAAGCTCAGACCACTACGCCTTCGATGGTGAGTAATTGAAGCTTTCTCTCTCTATAGTTTGTTTTCTGACAAAGCTTCGTTTGAGCTTGTTCCAATGTCAAAACTTGCGATTCAAAGTGCTATTAAATTGTATGAAGATGTAGGAACTCAATTTTAACTTCAATTTCAACAATTAGAAGTGTTTGATCAGTCAATTTGATAAAATCAAATTCAACTGTGTTAGGAAGTTGAAATGGGGGGGGATTGGGGATTTTTGAAAATTTGAGGGACCAAAATGCAATTTTTTAATATTGAAGGCCAATTGGGTATGATAAAAATGTTAGAGGGTCAATTGAGCAATTTTAGAATTTTTGGGGTAAAACTTACCATTTTTGTAAAGGAAGGGTAAAGTGGTAATTTTGGAAATTTTGGGGGCCAGATTGGGAATTTGGGAAACTTGAACCCCTTTTTATGAAAATGAGTAAATTGAAGTCACAAGAGGAATTTTAAAGGTTTTAGGACTCAATTTGAGGAAAAACTGGCATTAGGGACTTAAAGTTAACGAAGAGTAACTTTAGGGACCTAATTGCAAATAAAGGAATGATTTGATTTTCTCATTCAATTGGGATGAATGAGGGCTGTTAGACCAAAGAATATTAAACAAGAGCGTTCATATCGTGTAGGAATACAAAATACCAAGAACGCCAGTTGAGATGAGTTCAAGTAAGCACAACAAGCCTGCTAATAGTAATTTCACTAAACAATCAGGTGCGTGAGATTTTATATCATACTTGGTTGGGGATGACAAATACATCGAAATGAAAACCCACTACTTAGTGGTATTTTAAACATGACAACTTAGAGAAGTGATGTGAAAATGACGTGTAAAAACTATTTACAGATTGTAGGTAGATCATACCCAGTTGGTATGGTGATACTTCCTTGGAGGAAGTGAAAAACCCGTTCATTGGTTATGAGTGGAGATATCCTCATACTCGGTTGGTATGATGGATAGTTGAATTTTTATTTTGTCGGAAGTGCTCTCCCCTAACTGTGTACCACTGCTTAAATGATTTGGGAGACCTTTTTTATGGGAGCTCGGATAGCTCTGTTAGGTTGGAGGCCTTAGTTTTGGAACTTAGGGGCTAATATGCCCGGTTTTGAAAATCTCGAATAGTGGGCCATAGACCAATTGGCATGAGTAGGAGCTCGTAAACAAACATGAGATATATGTTATAAAACTTTAAATAGTAAAAGACCAACATATTCAATGAACTAGTGGTAGTGTGCCATGACTGGTCAACAGATCAGTCAAGACAAATAGCTGCAGGTTGAGTTGAGGGTCAGGGCTGTTGGATTAGTGGCACCACATATTATATGGCATGATGTGAAAATACTGATTGTACATGCATTGTGATTATGAGACCTTCAAGATGCCTAAGAGGGGTAGTGATGTGTTCTAGGGCCGTGGACAACCTGGTGGGTATAAGAGCAATTCGTCGGACCAGGTGACCTTGCGAAGCTCGATGTAGCTTAAAGTGCATGAGATCGGGGTGGGTTAGGATGAGGTATCTGTCCTCATACGGACACAGATAATTGATTTCGGGATTGAAGGTCGGATGTCGCATACATCCACTCATTCTCAAGGTAGAAGTAGACATGCTTCTATCTAGGTGGCTGGTAAAGTCGCTCTGACGCCACAAGTGGGTTCAATGGACGTGTTGGCTTGTGATTGTGTGATTGATCTTTATGATGAAGGATATGTGTTGGGTGATGATACACTGCGATTAAAAAAATGGTGATTAAAATAGAGATTTGAAATGAAAGGATTTTTTAAAGGAAATAAGAAGTCTAGCACACTCCGAAATAAATCTTTTTCCTAAAAGTTAAATTTCGAAAACCTATTCACTAAGTGGTTGTACTCACCCCCTCCCTTATATCCCTAAAGACCATAAACTAAGATGCTTGTGAGACAAGTATGATAAATTTAAAATTTTATTTAGTTTTTATTTATGTTATTCTAGGAAAGTTGCAGGTTTAAAGGACATCTTACTCTTTATGGTTTATAATAAAGGGAAACTCTTTAAGAAAATGAGAGAGTGGTGGGTTGATCACATGGATCCGACTAAACCGGGTTGGGGCGTGACAACTTGAGTGGTATCAGTGCCTGTTTCCTCAAATACATAATCAAGATTAGAAAATATAGTTACTAATAGGATTGATCTTAAAATTTTCAAATGGCCCTAAGAAAAGTAGCCAAACAAACCCACGCTACCATAGCTGTAAACCCCGCCCTTTTGAGATAAGGAAAACCGGGAAAAGAACCGATCAAACCGAGTGAGAAACCGGACCAGTTCACAAACCCGATCATTTGTGAACGGACAATTTGGGAATTTACATCACTCGGGTGATCCAAAGGGTTCATAATAACCTTAGGACAAATTGGAAGAGAAATACTAGACCGATTTAGATGAACCGGATCCAACTGGATAGAACCGGTTTATGAACCAGGTCAATTCATGAACCGGAACCGATAGAGAACGGGCAAATCAGAGAAATTCAAATCACTTGTGCCCCAAAGAAATTTATAAACCTTGGGAAGTAACCTTTGAACAAAGTGAGAGAGAAAAACTAGATCGATTTGGGTGAACCGGACCCAAACCGGATTGAATCGGTTTAAGGACCAAGCTAGTTTATGAACCGAAATCGATAAAGAGATGGTAAACTTGGGATTTTATGGACCCTAAGTGACCCAAGTAGTCACAAAAGACATGTAAATGGACTTGTGAAGGAATTGGATATGAAAACCAATCCGGTTCATGTGAACCGGATCCGAACTAGTTTGGACCTATTTGAATCACTATTGAACTTGATCCTAAATTTATTTTTCTAGGTGGCTTAAATAATTCAAATTTGAGATTTGAGGCTACCATTGGATAGAAAATGAATTTAGAAATTTTTAGATTTGAAAAACTCGGTTGAATGAGGGGTGAACCGGCTGGTTTAAGCTTCGAAGCCTCTACGGAACATTGTCATCTTCTTCCTCAGGATGACAGCACTGTTCACTCATCAGAAAATCGAAACAGTGCTGATGAAGGAGAAATGCTTCCATTTGGGGTGTTTCAGGTCTTCAATGCCTGTAATAACGGTGCAAAATGGACGACCAATGGGTCCCCAAACTCCCTATATAAAGAGCCCCTCTCCATTCATCCTCTCCACACCTGAAAACTCCATTATCTCTCAACTGCTCCATTTTTCGATGAAGCTCAAATCAGAGCTCTGACATGGGCACTTTTCTGAGCCAAACAAGGTGAGGTCAGGTTCTTTAGAACTAGGGAGAAGTCAGCTACATGCTTGTAGTCTCCGTTTGCTCCGAGGGTCGTTGGAGAAACGTCGACGTGATGAAATAGTGAAGCAGCTC
Organism: Trapa incisa; assembly: GCA_030064435.1. Classification (NCBI taxonomy): domain Eukaryota; kingdom Viridiplantae; phylum Streptophyta; class Magnoliopsida; order Myrtales; family Lythraceae; genus Trapa; species Trapa incisa. The sequence continues at coordinate 16,762,035 of CM057776.1, forward strand.
CGACAGACTGAAGCTGCCCTATTCCGGCCGAGTTGAAATTGGCCAATTTGAGCCCTTCTCAAGCCAAATCAAGCCCTCCCAACACTTCCTTAGCCCTCCCACGGCAGAATTATGACTGAAAGGTAAGCCAATTTGGCTCCCCTCTGTAATTTCCGGTCGGTGCAAGAGAGAGAACCAGCAGAATTTCGATGATAAAATTCTAACTCAATTCGGCATCAATTGATGCAATTCTTCATTCTAGGATGAACCTCAGTATGAGAGCTATTTGCCCATATCAAAAGCTCGAACCGCCTTGCCCCCGACGGTAAGCTTTCAAAGCTTTCTCTCTCTATAGTCCATTTTTCAATGAAGCTCCGTTTGAGCTCGTTCTAGCATTAAAACTTGCGATTCAAATTGCTAAAGAATCGTATGAACATGTAGAAACTCAATTTCAACAATAGGAAATGTTTGATCGGTCAATTTGATGAAATAAAATTCGGTTGTGTTAAGAAGTTGGAATTGGGGGAATATTTGGATAAAATTGGGAATTTTCAAAAATTCGAAGGACCGAAATGCAATTTCCTAAAATTGAGGGTAAATTGGGAATGATAAAAATTTTAGAGGGCAAATTGATTAATTTTAGAATTTTGGGGTAAAATTTACCATTTTTGTAAAGGTTGGGCAAAATGGTAATTTTGGAAAAGTTGGGGAACCAAATGGGAAATTTGAGAAATTAAACCCCTTTTTGTGAAATGGAATAAATTGTGGTCCTATGATAAATTTTAAAAGCTTTGAGACTCAATTTGAGGAAAAACCAACATTCGGGACTTAAAGTTAAAGAGAAATAACTTTAGGGAACTAATTGCAAATAAATGAAAGTATTATTTTCTCATTCATTTGGAATGAATGAAGGCTATTAGGATGAAGGATAATGAACCGAAATGTTCATATCGTGTAGGAACACGAAGTACCAGGAATGCCAGCAAGTACAAGTTACGTGAATACATGGAGCTGGTCTAGTGGAATTCACTAAATTAACGGGTGAGTGGAATTCAATGCTTACCATCGTGCCCCCGATGGTAAGCTTTCAAATCTTTTTCTTTACAGTTCATTTTCCGGTGAAACTCCGTTTGAGCTCGTTCTGGCATTAAAACTTGCAATTCAAATTGATAAAGAATTGTATGAGCATGTATAGTCTCAATTTCAACTTCAATTTAAACTATTGGAAACGTTTGATCAGTCAATTTGATTAAATCAAATTTGGCTGTGTTAAGAAGTTGGAATTAGGGGAAAATTGGAGATTTTCAAAATTTTGAAGGACCGAAATGCAATTTCCTAAAATTGAGGGTCAATTGGGCATGATAAAAATGTTAGAGGGTCAATTGAGGAATTTTAGAATTTTGGGGTAAAATTTACCATTTTTGAAAGGAAGGGCAAAATGGTAATTTTGGAAAAGTTGGGGGACCAAATTGGAAATTTGGGAAATTAAACCCCTTTTTGTGAAATGGAATAAATTGAGGTCCTATATTAAATTTTAACAGCTTGGGGACTCAATTTGAGGAAAAACCGGCATTAGGGACTTAAAGTTAAAGAGAAATAATTTTAGGGATCTAATTGCAAATAAATGAAAGTTTGATTTTCTCATTCATTTGGAATGAATGAAGGCTATTAGGTCGAAGGATAATGAACCAAGATGTTCATATCGCGTAGGAACACGAAGTATCGGGAACGCCAACAAGGACAAGCTCGCGTGAATACAAAGAATCTGTCTAGTGAAATTAACTGCATTAATAGGTGAGTGAGATTTTATATAATACCCAGTTGGGGATGATAGGTACCTCGAAATGAAAACCCACTAATAAGTGGTATTTTAAACATCACAACTTAGAGGACAATTAGTGTTTTCTTATCATACCATATAATCTATGGTGTCATTGGTCTAACGACCCCGACCTTCAACTCAACCCACAATTGTTTGTCTTGACTAGTCCATCCACCTGTCATGTTGCACTATTGCTAGTTGAATGAGTATGTCAGTACTATCTTGGTACCATGGCCAAACAACTACTTTATTTAAAGTTTTATGGCATATAACTCATGTTTGTTTACGAGCTCTTGCCCATGCCAACTAGCCTTGGGCCCATTGTACGAGATTTTCAAAATCGGGCATATTAGCCTCCAAGTTCCAAAACTGAGGCCCCCGACCTATAAGAGTTATTCGAGCTCCCATCAAGAAAGTCTCCCAAATTGTTAAAGCATTGGCACACAGTCAGGGGAGAGCACTTCCAACAAAAAGATGTTTTCAACTGTCCATCATACCAACCAGGTATAAGGACATCTCCGCTCATAACCGATGAACTAATTTTCAACTTCCTTCGAGAAAGTTTCATCATACCAATCGGGTATAATCTACTTACAACTAGCAAGTAGTTTTTCCGCATGTTTTTCACATGCACTATGATTACATGACCATAAAGACGCCCAAGATGGGTAGTGATGTGTCCTTAGGGCACTGGATGACCTGGTGGGTATAAGGGCAGTTCGTCATACCAGGTGACCGTGCAAAATTTGGAGTAGCACCAAGCGCATGAGACCGAGGTGGGGATGGGATGAGGTCTCTATCCTCATACGGACATGAAGAATTGATTTCGAGATTGAGGGTTAGATGTGATGAACATCCACTCATTCTCGGGGTAGAAGTGGACGTACTCCAAAGCCACAAGTGGGTTCAGTGGACAGGCTAGCTTGTGAATGTGTGTTTGACCTACATCATGAAGGATGTGTGTTGGGTGATGACACACCTTGATTGATAAGGTGGTAAAAACTGAGATTTGATATGAAAGGATTTTTGAAAGAAAGGAGTCTGACACACTCCATTACAAGTCTTTTTTTCTAAGAAGTTAAAAGTTTTGGAAAAACCCATTCACTAAATAGTCGTACTCACCCTCCCTTATATCCCTTTCAGGAAATTTTAGAAAACCTATCCTTAAAGACCATAAACTAAGACACTGTGAGACAGGTATGATGAAATTAAAATATTATACAGTTTTAATTTTTGTTATTCTAGGAAAATGTGCAGGTTTAAAGGACGCCTTACTTTTTACGATCTATAATAAGGGGAAACCCTTTAATAAACTGGGAGAGTGGCAGGTTGATCATGGGGATTCGACCAAACCGCGTCAAGGTGTGACAACTAGAGTGGTATCAGAGCTTATTTTCTCGAATACATAATCAAGATTAGAAAATATAGTAACTAATAGGATTTATCCTAAAATTTTCAAATGGCTCCCATGAGAGGAACCAAGAAAACTAGGAATGGCTCTACTCAGCACCCTATCTTCGTAGGAAGACAACTCTAGAAGCTTCCTAAATGCCCGAGGCCTGACAGGAATCTCAAAAGACCAAATGGGGAAGTATCACGGAGAATGTTGCTAGGACCTATCAATGGCACAAATCTAAGTATAAAGGAAGCCAAGCATGAAGCGAAAAACGCCAGCAAAGAGGCATATAACCTTACATAGAAGGATGTTTATTAAGAATACCGTAGCTCCCTAGTTATTTTGTGACCATTTTCTGTAATAGGGCCAAAACACCCAGCATATTGTACTACTCTATTAATGAAGTACTCCCAATTCCTAAAAACCTTGTCTCCTAAAAGGATGTAATCTTGTTAGGAAGATGGCCCCAAGAAAAGTAACCAAACAAAACTGTAATTCCCTAGACACCATGGATATCAAGGATAAAGGAATAAATTAAGGAGATTATTATGCAAAGAAGGCATGACAAGAAAACCGTCATGGTTAGGAGTGTAGGAGAATTTTGGGGTAACTAAGTAAGGAACAACCTATTATAAAGTACAAAGGAAATAGGACATGAAATGAAGGACTGTCACACACCACTAAGATTTAGAACAATACTTTCCAAGAATAAGCACCCCACAATTATAGGAAATCCGAAAGGATACCATCCCAAGGAACACGACTCCCGCTTGTAATTTCAACCACAGATAGGAGGAAACTTTTTGAGATCATAGCAAAGTGGTAGGAAGGAAAAAGGGCTGAAGGTAGGATCTTAATAAAACCATAAACAGAACAAAAGGTAACTGAAGAGAACTCTCCCTTAAAGAAGAAATTTCCAATAATTTAGGAGAAACGAAGGGAGTGCATCCACAAGAGAAGACAAGTCGAGCGTTTGACGGCAAATGGGATGTCTTGGGATTTCAAGTGCGACTTCCTTTGGAAAAAAGTAGAGAAGTCAAATTGGAGATTCGAAGCAACATAGTTGAAGTAAGAAAACCGTGACAACAAAATAGTCAAAGAAAATAAATGACATCCTAAGGAAGACCAGGAGGTAGAAATGACTACACCCTAAAAAGGTCAGTGAGATGGACGTTAAGGACAGTAGTACTTGAGAAAAAATTGCCCTAAGAAACTTAGACCAAAGGAATGGTGGAGGCGAGGCAGTTAACGAACTAATACACGGGAAAACCATAATTTGAGTTCCAACAAAGAAGAGAGGGGTGAAAATGCCAAATACTCGGGAAAACAAGGATGAAAGAAATCCTTAAAAGGACCAAAGGCCAAATTAACGACTAAACTCAAGCCAAGAAAAGAATAGGCAAGCCTCTCACATAATTGTCAATAAATCTTGAAACAAGGAAGATTTGAACGCTCCATAAAGAAATACACTATTAAAGTAAACTTTGGAGGGATGCATACAACTAACTACCCTTGAAGGAATTATTGATGGGCGGATGGACATAATGTGGAGTGCAATGAACCAACCCTTAATTAGGAAATGTTTCATAGGAAGGAAGTATTATGATGGCCTAGTGTGACCTGTTTGGAGAGAGCAGGAGAACCAAGTAAAAATTCTAGGAGAACCAAGTAGAAAGAATAAACTAGTAGCAGCGAACAACCAAAGAGAATGAACAAAATCCTAAGAAAGGCTGAGATGTAGTAAAGACTACACTCTATGAAGGACAATAGGATGGGCATGAAGAATGAGTGATACAGAATTGGTCTTCGGGAGAACCATAGATTTAAACCACAACAAAGAAGGGAGAAGTGAAAAGGCCAAAACATTGAAAAAGAAGAACGAGGGAAAATCCTTAAAGAAATCAATGGCCAAAACCAGATTTATAGTTTAAAGGCTTGAGACGGTTAAGTGAGCCTCACGAAGGACGGACAAGAGATTTTGAAACAAGGAGGATGTGAACCCTCCTTAAACGTAAATAATTTAATGGGTTAGCATCAAAAGATGCTGTGACAAGTATGAATGAGTGGATAACCCATACTAAGGTAAAAAAGGAAAGAATGTTCGAGAAACGTTGGGAAAGTAACTTCCCCAAATAAGATGTTGCTAAGAAGGAATAACTGCAATTGGTAAGACATGTCGTAGTCCATACGCATATAATGAAGCCTAAAGAGTAGACGGATGAGCATAGTATGAAGTACACAAAATAAGACTAATAAGGTCCTCAAATAAAGAATTAGGGACAAAATGGTATTTTAAGATGGGGAAGGATTCTAAGCGAGCAAATGCCACAGTATAGAAGGAAAGTAAGGAAAACGGAGGGAGAAATCTTCAAGGAATAGTAAGAAGGTTGAACATGTATCTCCTAGAACGAAAGTGTTTACCTTTAGGGACATTAGAGAGAGAAATCATAAAAAGGGAACTCTCCAAACAAAACAATAGAATGAAAAGGGGTCAAACGGGAATAATGACCTATGAAATAATTATGAACAAGTAAGAGTGGATCAAGGCCAAAGGAAATCCTTGAGTAAATGATGTTATTGGGAACAAGGATGGACCTAAGAAAGGATGAATCCCGGCATGTTAGTAAAACATCTAGAAATCAAATAATTGGAACCGGAAAGAATCAATAAGGAAGTTAAAAAAGGATGAGTGGTTAAAGAGAAACAACACCATTTTATAAGTTGATGGGGACAACGATAAAGGTAGTCAAGAAATACTACCAAAAGAAAAGAGGGATGAAGTTATACAATCCCTGAGAGGTTGGAAAGTTATGAATAATCCTAAAGGAGGTGTTTTGGAAATTTAATTGACATAGAGACAAGATCTAGAAAATGTCATGCTGTAAAGGGCAGGTAAACCCAACAGACCCGAGGAAAACATGACTCAAAATAAGGAAGAGTCAGTTAGTAAAAATGGCAATGTCAAACCTAAAATTTGGACTGAATTGTAATGAGCAATAGATAAAGGAGGATGAAAAGGTGATGACAAGGAAATCTGTGAAAACAAGTATGTAACGCTCTAAAGGACGTCAAGCTAAGGGTTGTAACGACCAAGAGGTTAACTAGACACGAGAATGGTTTGGTATCTTGGAACTCCCAATTTTGAGTACGGGAACTCAAAGGGGAAAATGTTGCTCTAAGCAAAGAGAGATATGAATCTAAGGATATACCCTTAAGTAAGGTATATTTAGTTATGATAAACTCCATGAAGGGAGTAAATGATATAAAGGAAAAGAAATTCCTTGGGTGAAGGATGTAAAAAGGGCTAGTTGGAAGAACAAGAGAAGAGTTTGCATGTTAAGCAAACACCAAATAGATATCAAAGGAAATGATTCCTCATACAAGGTTGCTAATTAAGTTTTGGGGACAAACTCCTAAAAGGAGGGGAGAGTTGTAAACCCCGCCCTATTGAATTAAGGAAAACCAAGAAAAGAACCGGTTAAATCAAGTAAGAAAACCGAACCAGTTCATGTATCCGATCAATTGTGAATAGGCAATTTAGAAATTTACAACTCCCGAGTGATCCAAAGGGTTCATAAAAACTTGGAAAAGAACCTTATGATAAATTGGAAGAAAAAAACCAGACCGGTTTAGATGAACCATATCCAATTGGATTGAACCGGTTTATGAACCAAGTCGGTTCATGAACCAGAATTGATAGAGAAAGGGCAAATAGGGAAATTTATGGATCCCTTGTGACATGAAGACATTTATAAACCTTGGAAAGGAACCTTAGAACAAAGTGGGAGAGAAAAACCAAACTGGTTCAAGTGAACCGGATTAAACCGATTTAAGAACCGAGCCAGTTTATGAACTGGAACCGATAAAGAGATAGTAAACCGGGAATTTTATGGACCCTAAGTAACCTAAGGAGTCAAAAAAGTCATGGAAATGGAATTGTGAAGGAATTGGAGATGAAAACCAAATCGGTTTAGGTAAACCGGATCTGAACCGATTTGGACCGGTTTAAACCACTATTGAACCGAATCCAAAATTCATTTTTCTAGGTCGCTTAAATAATTCAAAATTGAGATTTAAGACCACCATTGAATAGAGAACGAATTTAGATGAATTTAGAAATTTTTAGATTTGAAAAACTCGGTCAAATGAGGGGTGAACAGACAAGTTTAAGCTTCGAAGTTGGTTTGGACTGGTCCGCTCCGGTTCAAAACAGTGTCATCTTCTTCATTTAGATGACAATACTATTCACTCGCTGAAAAATTAAGCAGCACTGGCGAAGAAGAAACGTCTCCATTCAATACGTTTCTAGCCATCAATGCCTATCATAATGGCACCAATCGAACGACCAAGGAGTCCCCGAGCATCCTATATAAAGACCCCCTCCCCATTCATCCTCTCCACACCTGAAAAGCTCACTCTCTCTCAATTGCTTAGTTTTCTGGCAAAACTCAAACCAGAGCTCTGATATAGGGTCTTTTCTGAGCCAAAGAAGGCACGGCAAGGTTCTTTAGAATAGGGGAGAATTTAGCTACACGCCTATAGCCTCCGTTTGCTCGGAGGGTCGCCAGATAAGCATTGGGTTGATGGAACAGTGAAGCAGCTCCAGCGGACCGAAGCTACCCTATTTCAGCCGAGTTGAAATCAACCATTTTGAGCCCTCTTCAGGCCAAACCAAGCCCTCCCAACACTTCCTCGGCACTCACACGACCGAATTAGGACTGGAAGGTAAGCCAATTCGGCTCCCCTCTGCAATTTCTAGCCAATGCTAGAGAGAGAACTGACAGAATTTCGATGATGAAATTCTAACTCAATTCATCATCAATTGATGCGATTCTTGATTCTAGGATGAAACTCAGGATGAGAGATATCTGAGATTGAAAGCTCGGACCGTCGTGCCCCGACGATAAACTTTCGAAGCTTTCTCTCTTTACAGTACATTTTCCGACGAAGCTCCGTTTGAGCTCATTCTAGCATTAAAACTTGCGATTCAAGTTGCTAAAGAATTGTATGAACATGTAGAAACTCAATTTCAACAATAGGAAATGTTTGATTGGTCAATCTGATAAAATCAAATTCGGTTGTGTTAAGAAGTTGGAATTGGGGGGAAAATTGGGGAAATTGGGGTTTTTCAAAAATTCGAAAGACCAAAATGCAATTTCCTAAAATTGAGGGTCAATTGGGCATGATAAAAATGTTAGAGGGCCAATTGAGGAATTTTAAAATTTTTGGTGTAAAATTTACCATTTTTGTAAAGGAAGGGCAAAATGGTAATTTTGGAAAAGTTGGGGGACCAAATTGGAAATTTGGGAAATTAAACTCCTTTTTGTGAAATGGAATAAATTGAAGTCCTATGATAAATTTCAAAAGCTTTGGGACTCAATTTGAGGAAAAATCGGCATTAGGAACTTAAAGTTAAAGAGAAATAACTTTAGGGACCTAATTGTAAAAAAATGAAACTTTGATTTTCTCATTAATTTGGAATGAATGAAGGCTATTAGGCCGAAGGATAATGAAACAAGATGTTCATATCATGTAGGAATATGAAGTACCGGGAACGCTAGCAAGAACAAGCTCGCGTGAATACAAATAACTGGTCTAGTAGAATTCACTGTATTAACGGGTGAGTGGGATTTTATATAATACCCTATTGGGGATGATAGGTACCTCAAAATGAAAACCCACTACTAAGTGGTATTTTAAACATCACAACTTAGAGGAGTGATGTGAAAAATATGCGGAAAAACTACTTGCCGGTTGTAAGTAGATCATGCACGATTGGTATGATGAAACTTACTTGAAGGAAGTTGAAAACTCGTTCATCGGTTATGAGCGGAGATGTCCTTATACCTGGTCAGTATGATGCACAGTTGAAAACATCTTTTTGTCGTAAGCGCTCTCCCCTAACTGTGTGCCAATGCTTAAATGATTTGGGAGACCTTCTTTACAGGAGCTCAAATAGCTCTTATAGGCCGGGGGCCTCGATTTTGGAACTTGGGGGGCTAATATGCCCGATTTTGAAAATCACGTATAGTAGGCCCAAGACCAGATGGCACAAGCAAGAACTTATAAACAAACATGAGTTATATGCCATAAAACTTTAAATAAATGAACTGTTTAGCCATGGTACCAAGACAGAACCGACATACTCAGTCAACTAGCAGCAGTGCGACATGAGAGGTCGATGGACCGGTCGAGATAAACACTGCAGGTCGAATTGAGGATTAGGGACGTTGGACCAGTGGCACCAAAGATTAAATGCTTGTGAGGAAAGCTATTGTTTTGTGCATGCACTGAGGTTCGGGACCTTCATGATACCCAAGAGGGTTAGTGTTGCATCCTAGGGTCTACTGGACGACATGGTGGAGATAAGGACAGTTTTTTGTGCCAGCAGTCAGGGAAGCTTGATGTAGCTTCATGCGCATGAGACCGGGGTGGGGTCGGGATGAGGTATCTGTCCTCATACGGACACAGAGTTTCATTACGTGATTGAGGTTCAGATGTCATTTACATCCACTCTTTCTTAGGGTAGAAGTAGACGAGCTTCTATCTAGGTGGCTAGTAAAGTTGCTCCGACGCCACAAGTGGGTGCAGTGGACGTGCTTCCCTACGAATGTGTGATCCATTCATGATGAAGGACATGTGTTGATTGTTAAACACACTGAATGTGGTTGATGAGCATTAAATGTTTTGAAAACCAAGAAATTGAGACTTTATTGAAACTTTATTTTTTTTTTAAAAACCCATTCACTCAGTTGTAGAAACTCAACTACCCTTTTTATCCCTTTCCAGGAATAGAGAAATGACTAGGGACAACATCAGGTTTTACCCTCTATCAAGTGTGCTTGATTTTATTAAGCTTACATTTTATTTGATATATGTCTTCCAGGGAACAAGATTGAAATTTTGTTTGGCTCCTCTTGAATTTAAGAAGGGGGAAACCCCTCTTGAACCAAGAGAGCAACGGGTTGTTAACGGGGATCCAACCAAACTAGGTCAGGACGTGACATATTATGGGGAAGTACCCAATTCCACCAAGGAATGTGGTGCCAACAGCTGTTGAGGTCACATCTATGAGTAAGAGGAGAGCCAACCTAACACCAAGGACACCGTAAAGGACTTATAACCAAGAAGGATGATTAGTAAAAACCTAGTATAGTAGCTCTACAAGCTAAAACTACTTCTTGTAATATGGATAACGCCCAAAAATTTATTGTACCCTTATTAATCCCTCGAACAAAGTCGCGTTCTCATACTTGGATATATGAGGAGGGGTCACATAAGATAAGAAGGACCAAAGGAAATACAATGAAGCAGAATATAGATAAAAGGAAAAGAGAAGTAGGAGGAATGTCTCAGTGAGAAAAGTAAGGATCAAGGAAGGACCGGTGACCAAAACCATGGAGCATGTTAAGTAAGATGTTCACAAGGAGGTCAAGAAATAGTAGAATAAAGAAAAAATTCAAACTTCTTTTTAAGAAGGTCAAACAAGAGAGAAATACCATAAGAATTAAGGTAAGGTACATGGGAAGTACACCTACAACCCCCTTGAAAAGGGCAAACGCAAAAAACGTCCTCCGACAACTTTAGGGTAGGATATAGAAAGAGTGAAGAGGGAAGAAACGTGCTAGGAAATGGAACTCTAGGAGGGATGTATACAACTAAGTACTCCTTGAAGGGACCATTGATGGGCGGCTAGACAAAACGTGGAGTGCAAGGAATCAACCCATAATCAAGAACTCCTCAAAGGAGGGATAAGGAACAAAAAGGGAATTGGAGGACAGTGAAGGATTAAGGGCGGATTACCAATGGGTGTAAGAAAGGAAAGAAGAAAAAGCCTTCAAGTAGTGTTTGGGTGGTTGAACATGAAACTCACAGGACAAAAGTCCCTAGGTAGAAGGATAAAGGTAGGAAGTGAGACTATAAAACAAAAAAAGGGGGAAATTCCCAAGCTAAGGAACCGACAGATGGGTCATAAGAGACTTAACCCGAAATAAGTAATCTCATAAAGGGGTATAAGTGATTAAGGATGTATTAGGATGGTCAAGTGTAACTAACTTTGGAAAAGTAGAGGAGTCAAATAAAGACTTTAGATGAACCTAGCGGAAGGAAACAACTAGTAACAATGGGATGGTCAAGGAGAATAAACGACGCCCTAAGAAGGACCAGGAAGTAATAAGGGCTACACCCTAAAGGGCAATAGGATGGAAATTAAGAACAAGTAGACTCGAGAGACAACTGTCTCAAGATAATTAGACAAGGAGAATAACAGGGATGAGGTAGTTAACGAACTGACACTTGAGAAGATCATAAATTTAAACTCCAACAAAAAAGGGAGGGATGGAAAGGCCAAAACTTTGGTAAATAAGGATGAAGGAAATCCTTAAAGAGATCAATGGCCAAGATCGGATTAATGACCAAACTCAAACCATGAGAAGGTTAAGTAAGCCTCTCGTAGGATGATCAAGAGATCTTGAAACAAGGAGAATTTGAGCTCTCCCTATAAGAAATAGACGTGTACTGGGGTACAAGTGGAAATGAGGATGGGGTACAAAAGTCGTGCCCACAAGGCTTCAAGAGTAAAGGTAAGCCGAAGAGAATGGCATCAAAGGATGGCATTTAAGGTTGGATGTCCTCAAGGGTGAATGAAAAGGGATGTCGGGAAACCTATAGTGGGAAAACATCCACAAGAGTAACATGAGTGTTATTAAGAATGTGATATGTGGATTTCAGGGAGAAATTGAAAAATATCCTTATAAAAGATTCATCAAAAGTTTGGAAAGCTGAAAAGATATACAAGAAACCTCATGAATGATACTCAACAAAGGAGCTGAAGGAAATAGAAAGGAATATGTAATTTCCTTACCTTAAACCTTTACATATGGAATGCCGTAAATATAAGTACTTTCATTTGAAGTAACAAAATTTTGTACTAAATGAAACCCATGAATGGAAATTTTATTGCAAGTAATAAGAAACTTGCCTAACTACCAATGATAACCGCAGGGGTGTTGTGGAAAACTTATAAGAGCCTAACCCAGTTGATGAGATCTAATGGATCTAGAGCATGAGTTTAAAATAAGTGGTTCTAGGAAATGTGAGACAAAGGTTTAATAAACCAAACACTCATGCAATACGCATAGAGTACCTCGATTTGGGTTAATGGATGCAATCAATGACAAATTTGAACGAGAGTAAAATCCTCAAATACCAATGAAATTAGTTCCTAAAGTGGGAAATGCCTAGGGAGGGCATTAAAGGAAAGGCGGTCACATATGTCCAAGATAAAATTTTCTAAAGCAATAGACTCAAATGTAAAAAAGAAGTCCAATGAAATGAAAGTCTCAAAAAAAAAAAGAATGACTTATAAAGTAATAAGTCGTAATAGAGAACAACAAAATGGTTATAAACAAATACCTCAATACAAAAGTATGTGAAGAATGGAAAATCATGGATAATGATATACCAACATGTCTTGCTATGAGGAAGGGCATGATGATGAACAATGGAGTAAATAAAAAAAAGTACAGGTATCGTAGACCCAATAAGTGGGAAAAATATTTATGGAAAAAGGACCTTGAAATGGGAGGATATAATCCAATGATGGGTGTATGAACCAGTGGAGGAAAAATTGTTAGATATTCTTAGAACCTTCGTTGGATTAAAAGGTGTCAAACAAACCTCCCAAAGCAAATGAACAACTAGTAAATATAAAGACCATGTGATCATGGAACATCAATTCTCTAATGAGAGATAGGTATTTGAAAATACACTGAAAGTGATATTTCCTTTTGCTAAAGAGGGCAAAAGTTTTATTTAAACACTAAGTGATCGATTAAGATCCAAAGATAATATTAACTTGGTGTGCATTTCAACCTTATAAGGAAGTCCTAATCGAAAATTTTAACCGATTAGAATGTATGGCTAAATACCCAATTTGCTTTGGATGAATTAGATAAGAGAACCTGAGTAAAATTGTCCACTGATAAAATAAATAATCTTGAGAAAAGATAACATTATCTTTAGAAGTTATTACTTTTAAGTAGATATGGGTCCGACCCCTTATTGGTTCACAATACATTCTCTAATATGGTATCAGAGCTAGTGGGCTCACACCCGTACCCGACCCGAGGCCAGAAACCCGGCTCATGGTTTGCCCGAGTTGTATGGAGGAGGAAAAAAATACCCAACTCGAGGCCATTGTGTCCCCCCTTGTCCGAGACCGGAAGGGGAATACCCGACTCATAGACAGGTGTTTAGGGCGGGTGTTGAGAATAAAATCTCACAATGGATAAAATAGAGAAGTGTTGTGGGTTGGTAAAGTAAACATATGTCTCTATAGAAAGTTATTGAAAATGAAACCACATAAGTGCACAAAAAAGGGTAAGAAGTAGAGACTAATGTTGCATTAGTTTTGGGGACAAAACTCCTAAAAAGGTGGGGAGTAGTTGTCACACCGTGTTTTTAGTAACCCAAAATTTTGGTCAGAAATTTTTATGGAATTGTACTATAAGTTTAAAATTCAATTGATATAATTGGAATAAATTTGATTTAAAATATAATAAAAAAAATGTTGTTTTCACCAAAATAAATAACTCGAAGGAATGGATAAGATAAATACCTAGTAAATTTTTTTAGGTGAAAATAATGAGATAATTATGTGAATTTGGTTTAGTAGGAAACTATTAACACTTTGTAGTATTAGTCCTACGCCTCTACCATAAATACACATAAATTAATATCTACATTCAATTATTGGAATTAATAACCATAAATACCCATAAATTAATAACTTCATTCCATTATTGGAATTAATACCCATAAATAAACATAAATTAATACTTACATTTAATTATTGGAATTAATACAAAAAAATACCCATCAATTTTCTAATTTAATGAGAATAACTGATAACATTAATACCCATAAATACTCATAATTTAGTAATAAATCTTCCAAACAATCTTACAACTATATAAGAAGCTTAGAACAATTTATCAAAGTGACACCTGAAAAGTCCATTCTCTCTCAACTGTTCCATTTTCTGGTGAAGCTCGAACCAGAGCTCCGACTTGGGCAGTTTTCACAACCTCAAAAGACAAGGTCGGGTTGTTTAGACTACGGGGAAAGTCAACTATCTGATAGCAACCTCTATTCGATCCGAGAACCGCTGGAGAAGAGCCGGTGGAATCAAACAGTGAAGCAGCTCCGACGGACCGAAGCTACCCTGTTTCGGCTGAGCTGAATTTGGCCAAATTTAGCTCTCCTCCTGCCAAACCAAGCCCTCTTAACATCTCCATAGCCCTCATACGACCTCAACCAAGCTAAAAGGTCAATTGTAGGAACTCTTGATTGTCATGCCCTAATCTGGTTTGGTCGGATCCTCGTGAGCAACCTGCCACTCTCTTAGTTTATTTAGGGTTTTCCCCTTCTTTAAACCATAAGGAGTAAGGCATCATTTAAACCTATACCTTTCCTAAAATAACATTAATCAAAACTGCATGAAATTTTAAACTTTCAAACCTGACCTTGCAGGTGTAGCTAACTAGAAGTCTTTAGGTAGGCTTTTCCCTTGATTTCCTGAAAATGGGTATAAGGGAAGGGGTGAGTTTGACAACTTAGTGAATGGGTGTTTAAAACTTGATTTTTCAGAAAAATAGTTTTAATTGGAGCGTGCTAGACTCCTTATTTTCTTAAAACCATTATCTCAATTTCTTGGTTTTTAAAACCATTAATCCTCATCAACCACATTTGGTGTGTTTAACAATCAACAAATGCCCTTCATCATGAAGGGATCACACATTTGTAGGGTAGTCCATCCACTGCACCTACTTGTGGTGTCGGAGCGACTTTACTGGCCACCTAGATAGAAGCCCGTCCACTTCTACCCTCAGAATGAGTGGATGTATGCGACATCCAACCCTCAATCCCATAAAGAAACTATGTGTCCATATGAGGAGAGAGACCTCATCCTGACCCCACTCCAGTCTCATGTGCATGAAGCTACGTCGAGCTTCCCTAACTGCTTGCACGAAAAACTACCCTTATATCCACCATGTCATCTAGTAGCCCCTAGGACGCATCACTACCCCTATTAGGCGTCTTGATGGTCCCAAACCTCAGTGCATGCACAAAGCAATAGTTTTCCTCATAAGCCATTTAATCTTTGGCGCCACTCGTCCAACAGCTCCAACTCTTAACTCGACATTTAGCTATTTGTCTCAACTAGTTCATTGACCTGTCTTGTCGCACTATCGCCAGTCCATCGAGTATGTCAATCATGTCTTGGTACCATGGCCAAACATATCATTCATTTAAATTTTCCATGGCTTAAACTCATGTTTGTTTACAAGCTCCTCCTCGTGCCAACTGGCCTTGAGCCCACTATACAAGATTTTCAAAATCGGGCATATTAGCCCCCAAGTTCCAAAACTGAGGCCTCTGGCCTATCTGAGCTATTCGAGCTCACATCAAAAAGGTCTCCCAAAAAGTTTAAGTAGTGACACACAGTCAGAGGGAAACACTTCTAACAAAATAATCTTTCCGCCGTCCTTCACACCAACCGGGTGTGAGGACATCTCCGCTTATAATCGATGAACGGGTTTTCTACTTCCTTCTAGGAAGTTCATCATACCAACTGATTTTGATCAACTTACAACCGGTAAATAGTTTTTCCGCGTAATTTCCACATCACTCCATCCAAGTGTGATGTCTAAAATTCCACTTAGTAGTGAGTTTTCATTTATGAGGTGCTCATCATCCCCAACCGAGTGTGATGTGAAAATCCCACTTACCCGATAACGTAGTGATTTCCTCTTAACCAGTTCTTTGTCTTCACGTAAGCTTATCCTTGCTAGCATTTCCAGTACTTCGTGTTCCTATACAATATGAACATCGTTGTTCATTATCCCTTGGCCTAATAGCCTTCATCCATCATGAATAGATGAAATACTAAAACTTTTTAATTAATTGTAATTAGGTCCCTAAAGTTCTTTTTCTTTAACTTTAGGTCTCTAATGCCGATTTTCCTCCAAATTGAGTCCCAAAACTTCTAAAATTCACTTTGGGACCTCAATTTATTCAAAATCCCAAAAAAGGGTTCAAGTTTCCCAAATTCCCAATTTGGTCCACAACTTTTCCAAAATTACCATTTTGCCCCTACTTTACATAAATGATAAAATTGAACCAAATAAATTCCAAAATTGGCCAATTAGTCCTGCCACATCTTTTTCATGTCCAATAGGCCCTCAATTTTAGGAAATTGCACTTTAGTCCCTCCAATTTTTGAAATCCCCAAAATTTCCCCCAATTTTAACCTTCCAACCTGACCGGATTTGATTTCATCAAATTGACCGATCAATCGAAGTTAATTGTTTTAATTGAAGGTAGATTTGAGTTTCTACACATCCATGCAATTCAATTGCACTTTGAATCACATGAATTGATGCCGGAATAATCTCAAATAGAGCTTCACCGGAAAACTAAGCGTAGAGAGAGAAGGCTTCAAAAGCTTACCGTCGAGGTCGCTGTGGTCCAAGCTTTCAATCTGGGGAGATAGCTCTTGTCCTGAGGTTTTTTCTAGGATCAAGAATCACCTCAATTCATGTCGAATTGAGGGAGAATTTGGTCAGTAAAGATCCATCGGTTCTCTCTCTAGCACCGATCAAAATTTACATAGGGGAGCCAAATTGGCTTACCTTTCCATCTAATTCAATTGTATAAGGGTTGTGGAAGTGTTGGGATGGCTTGGTTTGGCTTGAGAAGGGCTCAAATTGGCCGTTTTTAGCTCAACCAAAATAGGGTAGCTTCAGTCCACCAGAGCTGCTTCACTATTCTATCACTCTGACGTTTTTTTGGCTACCCTCGGAGCAAATGGAGACTACAAGCATATAGCTGACTTCTCCCCAAATCCAAAGAACTCGACCACACCTTCTTTGGCTTAGAAAAATACCCAAGTCAAAGCTCTAGTTTGAGCTTCACCAAAAAATGGAGCAGTAGGAAGAGAGTGGAGTTTTCAGGTGTGGGAAGGATGAATGAGGAGGGGCTCTTTATATAGGAAGCTTGGGGACTTCTTGGTCGTTCGATTGGCTCCTTAATGGCGTCATTCATTGCCTAAAACTCCATGGTGGAAGACTTTTCATCTTCGCTGACGCTGCTCGGTTTTCCAGTGAGTGAACAATGTTGTCATCTGAAGGAAGAAGACGACACTATTCTGAACCAGACCAGACTGGTCTGAACTGGGTTAAATGCTTAAACTAGCCAATTCAGACCCGATTTGACCACATTTTTCAAAATAAAAAATTTGTAAATTAATCTAATTTCACTCTCTATCAAATGGTGCCTCAATTCTCCAATTCAAATTTTCTAATCCACCTAGAAAAATGAATTTAGGAACCGGTTCAATAGTGGTTCAAACCAGTTCACATGAATCTATTTGGTTTTCACCTCCAATTCATACTAAAGTCCTTTTTCTTGCCTTTTGTGACTCTTTAGGTCACTCGGGATTCATAAATTTCTTGGTTTGCCCTTTCTCTATCAGTTCCGATTTATAAACCGACTTAGTTTTCTCATTAAAAATGACTGGTTCTTTTCCCGATTTTCTTATTATCAAAGGACGAGGTTTACAACTCTCCCCTCCTTTTAGGGGTTTTGTCCCTAAAACAGTTACATGTTAAATAATTAAGGATAGCCTTCTCTCATTACACTTTCGGTTTCCCATGTCTCTTCTTGCACGGGTCCGTTTTGCTAAATAATCTTGACCATAGGAATTTTCTTATTCCTCAAATTATTGTCCCTCTAGTTGAGGATTCGTACAAGTTTTGTTTGATAGGTCAAGTTCTCTTCCAATTCTAGTGGAGGTCAGTCCAACACATGGCTCAAATCAGCTGGTACTTCCAAAGTACCAAAATGTGGAATACATCGTGTATTCTCTCTAGGTCTAGAGGTAGTTCCAATTTATTGGCCACTAGTCCTATCCTTTGGATAATGGGATAAGCACCGATATACCTCGGTTACAACTTTCCCCATTGTTGAAACCTAAGTATTCCCCTCCACGGGGATACCTTTACAAATACTTGATCTCCCACTTTGAACTCTATATTTTTCCTCCGATGGTCAGCATAACGTTTTTGCCTATCCTGAGCGGTCTTAAGGCGACTTCTGATTAATTTTATCTTTTATGTGGCATACTCAATTAGCTCTGCCCTTTCTAGCTTCCTTTCCCCCACTTCTTCACAAAATAGAGGGGTACGACAAGGTCGTCCATAAAGGGCTTCATAAGGAGCCATCTGAACACTGGTCAGATAGCTATTATTGTAAGCAAATTCCATTAGGCACAAGTATTACTCCCAACCTTTATTCATGGTGAGTACGCATATCCTCCAAGGTTTGAATAGTTCGCCTAGACTATCCTTCAGTTTGAGGATGAAATGCCATGCTCATGTGGAGTTTGGTTCCCATGGCAGTTTGTAAACTTGACCAAAACCTTGAAGTGAATCTCGGGTCTCTATCTGAAACTATACTCACCGGAACGCCATGGAGTATCACTATCTCCCTCATGTACAAGACGACGAGTTGTTAAATTGTATTCGTCACTCTTATAGGGAGGAAATGAGCTGATTTGGTCAATCTATCCATGATGACCCAAATTGCGTCTCAACCCTTTCTTGTCACAGGTAGTCCAGTGACAAAGTTCATGGTAATGTGCTCCCACTTTCATTTCAGAATTGGTAAGGGTTGCAACAGTCCTGATGGTTTTTTATGCTCAGCCTTTATTTGCTACATATTCTACACTGTCCCTCTTCATGCCCTTCCACCAATATCCTTGTTTGAGGGTGTGGTACATCTTAGTACTACCCGAATGCATTGCATACATTGAATCGTGTGCCTCTTCCATGATTAACTACTTCAACTGCTTATCTTAAGGCACACAAACCCTAGCCTTATAGGTTAGCAGCCCATCACCTCGTAGGTCATAGTCCAGTTTCATTTCTCTATTAACCTAATCTAAATAGGTTTGGAGTTCCTTATCAATCTTCTGTTGAGCCTTAATCTGCTCGGTTAGACTAGGCCTCACTACGACATTTGCCACCAAGCATTTTTCCTACTTGTCTATCTTTAGGTCCACTTCCATTCTTCACAATTGTTGCAACAAGGGTATGTAACTTGTCTTTATTTGTGCCGCCTCAGTTTGGTACTTGTGACTTAAAGCATCTGCTACCACATTTGCCTTTCTGGGGTGGTATTCTATCACAAGGTCATAGTCCTTCACCAATTCCAGCCATCTTCTTTGACAGAAATTTAACTCCTTCTGAGTTAGGAAGTACTTTAAACTCTTGTGATTTATGTATATCCAACACTTAACCCCATAAAGTTATTATCGCTAAAATTTTAAGGCAAACACTATTGCAGCTAATTCCAAATCATGGGTTGGGTAGTTTCTTTCATGTACCTTAAGTTGTCGCGAGGCATAAGCGATAACCTTCCCTTGTTGCATCAATACACATCAGAGTCCTTGTCCAAATGCATCACTATAGATGGTGTATTCTCCCGCACTTGGGTTAGGAAGGGAGAGTATCGGTGTAGTTGTCAACCAAGTCTTCAACTCCAAGAAAGACTTCTCGCAGCTTACATCCCATTTATACTCAACTCCTTTCCTAGTGAGTCGAGTCAGAAGGGCTGCTATCTTACAAAAGTCTTGCATAGATCGTCTGTAGTATCCTACTAGACCTAAGAAACTCCGTATCTCCAAAGGATTTCTTGGTGCCTTCCAATTTGATATGACTTTCACCTTTGTCGGATCTCGTTTGACTCCATCCTTAGACACTATATGTCCCAAGAATCATACCTCATACAGCCATAACTCACACTTGGAAAAAATTTCATATAAATTATTTTCCCTTAATATCTTCAAGTGATTGCTAGGTGTTCTTCATGATCCAACCAATTTCGTGAGTATATTAAAATATCATCTATGAATACTATCATGAATCTATCCAAGTGTGGTTGGAACACATGGTGCATTAGATCCATAAAGGTTGCACGGGCATTCGTTAATCCGAATAAAATCACTCTGAACTCATAATGTCCATATCGAGATTGGAATGTCGTCTTGGGAATGTCCTCCTCTCAGATCCTGAGTTGGTGATAGCCCGACCAAAGGTCTATTTTAGAGAAATAAACTGCTCTTTTTAATTGGTTGAATAGGTCATCAATCCGTGAGCGTGGGTATCTGTTCTTGATGTTGACCTGATTCAACTTTTTGTAGTTTATGCACAGTCTCATGCTCCCATCCTTTTTCTTTACGAATAAGATAGGCGCACCCCACGAAGATTGGCTAAGATGTATGAAATCCTTCTCCAATAATTTGTCCAATTGTTCCTTCAATTCCTTCAATTCTGCCGGAGCCATGCGATATGGGGCTTGAGATATGGGGTTCATTCCTGGGATGATTTCTATGGTGAACTCTACTTGTCGACTTGGAGGTAGTCCAGGTAGTTCTTTGGAAAATACTTCTAGATAGTGCTTAACCACCGCAATGTCATCGTGTTTCTTCTCTTTAGACTCTTTGTTGATGACATTGGCTAGGAAAGTCGTACAGCCTTTCTATATCATTTTTCAGGCTTTCATATGGGACACCATTTGCACTTCACCTCTTTTTCGGTCTCCTTGGAACTTTAATCCACTTGCCTCGAGAGTGTAGAAGGTCATTGTTTTTTTTTCCACAGTCCATTCTAGCCTGATGATTACTTAACCAATCCATTCCCATGATTACTTCAACCTCCTTCAAGGGTTATTGAATGAAACTCGCTTCAAGTTTGATTCCCCCAATCCGTATCTCACATCCTTTTAATTGCTTATTCCTATTTAACCCTTCTCCTAAGGGTGTGAGGATGTTAAGGCTTTGTTCTAGTGGAGTAAGTTTTAGGGTACACTTGGGATCAAGTCTTCCTTGATGAAGGATCTCTCAGCTCCTGAGTTGAAGAGGGCATAGACTTGTCGTCCCCATAATTGTACATACCCTGATTTGAAGAAACGTATATTTTAGAGGAAAAACTTTTCTTTATTGAATAAAATTTAATTACAACATTCTCTTGAACTAGTACTCGTGTTGTAGCGTCTAGCATGGGGTTCCCTTGAGGTGGTCCAAGGGTATTCCTCTGCTTGTTCTCCCTAAGAGTGGGGCATTCCTTTGCAAAGTGCCCCACTTATTCGCATGCAAAGTAGGTCAAGCATGCTCCCTCATGATTCCTTTAATACCTAGGATAACGAGGGTTTCCTTGAGGCAAAGTGGGGACTACTCTCTAGGGAGGTGGTGGCATATCCTTTATCCTTTGAAATGTCATTCTATTTCATCACTTTGGACGATTATACTCTTTCTGTCCTCCCTGACAGTTTTGACCCTTATCCTCCTTCCGGGTCATTTGCTCCATCCGACGGCGTCGAGTCTGCACCAGTCGCTCACACTCATGAGCCATGCTGATTATCGCCATCAAGTCTGTGGGGCATCCTAGTACTCCCATACAGTCTCGTATGGCCATATTCAGACCATCACGAACCACTAGCATATATCTACTGGCCCAGCTAGGCTAGGAGCAAAAGGTCTTAACTCGTTGGATTTTGTTTCATACTTCAATATGGAGTTAAGCCCTTGTCGAAGTCAGATGAACTCTTGCTTCTTCTCATTAATCAAATGAGGAGCCAGGTAGTCCTCCATGTACCTATCCTCAAATTGCTCCCAAGTAGAGGTGGAGGTATGCAAATTTCGGACAATGTCCCATCATCGTTTAGCACTTCCTTCTAGGAAGAATTCTGTCAAAATCACCATGTCCTCTAGTGGTATCCTGACGATGCCCATCAACTTCTTAATGTTTACCAGCCAATCCATGGTGGCACCATCATCTTTCTCTTTGTGCAAAGGTTTACACCCTAGTTGATGGAGAGTCTTGAGATTTCTAGGGATGTCTACTGGAGGGGGATGGTTATCAAGAGGAGGATGGGATTATACTTCTTCTGGTTTAACCTGAGAATTGGTGTCGGCCCATAGGACGAGGTTAGTTTGCCCTAATACACAGGTGAACTCCTCGTACAACCTCCGATGTTTCAAGCTAAGTCCAAGAGGGGTTGTTTGGTCTCCTCTAGGAGTTTCCACAAGTAGGGGTGGTTGGGCAGAGTTGGAGATTACAACTCTAGTTCTCTTGGTTCCTCTCTTAGGACCCATTCTGGAAATTTTTAAATCATTCCTATTAGTTACTATATTTTCTAGTCTTGATAATGTATTCGAGGAAACATGCGCTAATACCACTCAAGTTGTCATACTGTGACCCGGTTTGGTCGGATCCACGTGAGCAACTCGCTACTTTTCTAGTTTATTTAGAGTTTTCCCCTTCTTTAAAACATAAGGAGTAAGTCGTCCTTTAAACCTGTATCTTTTTTGGAATAACATTAATCAAAACTACATGAAATTTTAAACTTTTATACCTAATCTTGCACGTGTAGGTAACTGGAAGTCTTTAGGTAGGCTTTTCCCATGATATACTAAAAAAGGGCATAAGGAAGGGGTGAGTTCGATAACTCAGTAAATAGGTATTTAAAACTTGATTTTTCAG
This sequence comes from Trapa incisa, assembly GCA_030064435.1. Classification (NCBI taxonomy): domain Eukaryota; kingdom Viridiplantae; phylum Streptophyta; class Magnoliopsida; order Myrtales; family Lythraceae; genus Trapa; species Trapa incisa. The sequence goes on from CM057776.1 coordinate 16,784,836, forward strand.
AAAAATAGTTTGAATTGGAGCGTGCTAGACTCCTTATTTTCTTAAAATCATTTTCTCAATTTCTTAATTTTCAAAACCATTAATCCTCATCAACCACATTCGGTGTGTTTAACAATCAACACATGCACTTCATCATGAAGGGATCACACATTCGTAGTACAGACCGTCCACTACACCCACTTGTGGCATCAAAGCGACTTTACCAGCCACCTAGATAGAAGCCCGTCGACTTCTACCTTGAGAATGAGTGGATGTACGCGGCATCTAACCTTCAATCCTGTATAGAAACTCCACGTCCATATGAGGATAGAGACCTCATCCCGACCCCACCCTGATCTCATGCGCATGAAGCTACATCAAGCTTCCCTGACTGTTGGCATGCCAAACTGCCCTTATCTCCACCATGTCGTCCAGTAGCCACTATGACACATCACTACCCCCTCTTGGGCATCTTGATGGTCTCGAACCTCATTGCATGTACAAAACAATAGTTTTCCTCATAAGCCTTTTAATCTTTGGTGCCACTGGTCAAACGGCATTTACCCTCAACTCGACCTGCAGTTGTTTGTCTCAATTGTTCCATCAACCTAACTTGTCGCACTGCTGCCAGTCCATCGAGTATGTCGGTCCTGTCATGGTACCATGGCCAAACATATCATTCATTTAAAGTTTTCATGGCTTAAACTCATGTTTGTTTACGAGCTCTTGCTCATGCCAACTTGCCTTAGGCCCACTGTACAAGATTTTCAAAATCAGGTATATTAGCCTCCAAGTTCCAAAACTGAGGCCTCCGACCTATTTGAGCTATTCGAGCTCCTGTCAAGAAGGTTTCCCAAAAGGTTTAAGCAGTGGCACGCAGTCAGGGGAGAGCACTTCTAACAAAATAATCTTTCATCCGTTCTTCACACCAACTGGGTGTGAGGACATCTCCGCTCATAATCAATAAATGGGTTTTCTACTTCCTTCCAGAAAGTTCATCATACTAACCGGGTATGATCTACTTACAACTGTTAAGTAGTTTTTCCGTGTAATTTCCACATCACTCCATCCAAGTGTGATGTCTAAAATTCCACTTAGTAGTGGGTTTTCATTTCTGAGGTGCTCATCATCCTCAACCGGGTATGATGTGAAAATCCCACTCACCCGATAACATAGTGATTTCCTCTTAACCAGTTCTTTGTCTTTACACGACTTGCCCTTGCATGCGTTCCCAGTACTTCATGTTCCTACATGATATGAACATCCTTGTTCATTATCCCTTGGCCTAATAGCCATCATCCATCATTAATGGATGAAATACTCAAACTTTGTAATGAATTGCAATTAGGTCCCTAAAGTTCTTTTTCTTTAACTTTAGGTCCCTAATGCCGATTTTCCCCCAAATTAAGTCCTGAAACTTTTAAAATTCACTTTGGGTCCTCAATTTATTCAAAATCTCAAAAAGGGGATCAAGTTTCCTAAATTCCCAATTTGGTCCCCAACTTTTGCAAAATTATCATTATGCCCCAACTTTACAAAATTTGTAAAATTGACACCAATAAATTCTAAAATTGACCAATTGGTCCTCCCACATATTTCTCATGCCAAATTGGCCCTCAATTTTAGGAAATTGCACTTTAGTCCCTCAAATTTTTAAAATCCCCAAATTTCCCCCCCATTTTCAATCTTCCAACCTGACTAGATTTGATTTCATTATATTGTCTGATCAATCAAAGTTAATTGTTGAAATTGAAGGTAGATTTGAGTTCCTACATATCCATACAATTCAATTGCACTTTAAATCACATGAATTGACGTCAAAATGAGCTCAAACGAAGATTCGTTGGAAAACTGAACGTATAGAAAGAAAGCTGCGAAAGCTTATCGTCGGGGGCACGACCGTCCCAGCCTTCAATCTAGGGAGATAGCTCTTGTCCTGAGGTTACTACTAGGATTAAGAATCACCTCAATTCATGTCAAATTGAGGGAGAATTTGGTTAGTAAATATATGTCGGTTCTCTCAAGCACTGATCAAAATTTATAGAGTGAAATCAAATTGGCTTACCATTCCACTCTAATTGAGCTGTATGAGGGTTGTGGAAGTGTTGGGAGGCCTTGGTTTGGCCTAAGAAGGGCTCGAACTGGCCATATTTAGCTTGGTCGAAACAGGGCAGCTATGGTTCGCCGAAGCTGCTTTACTATTATATCACACCGGTTTTTCTCCAACAACACTCGGAGCAAATGGAGACTACAAGCGTGTAGCTTATTTCTCCCCTAATCTAAAGAAACTGACCACACCTTTTTTGGCTCAGAAAAATTCTCAAGTCAGAGCTCTGGTTCGAGCTTCGTAGGAAAATGGAGCAATAGGGAGATAGTGGAGTTTTTAGGTGTCAGGAGAATGAATGAGGAGGGGCTCTTTATATAGGAAGCTCGGGGACTTCTTAGTCATCCGATTGGCACCTTAATTCTAGTCATTCATTGCTTGAAACTCCTTGTAAACCCTGCACATTTGAGTTAAGGAAAACTAGGAAAAGAACTAGTCAAATCGAATAAGAAAACCAAACTGGTTTACATTTGGGAATAAGCAATATGAAAATTTACAACTTTCGGTTGATCCAAAAGATTTATTAAACATTGGAAAAGAAACTTAAGACAAACTAGAAAACAAAAACCAAATTGGTTCAGGTGAACTAGATTCTATAAGAACTTCAAAGTTAAGCGTGCTTACCGGCAAAGCTCGAACTAGATTCTCTCTCTCTACTGCTCCATTTCCCGGTAAAGCTCGAACTAGAGCTTCGACTTGAACAAAGGTCGGGCTCTTTAGAACCGAGGAGAAGACAGCTATCTAATAGCAAACTCCAGTCAATCCGAGAATCGTTGGAGAAGCGCCGAAATGATGGAATAGTGAAGCAACTCCGGCGGACCGAAGCTACCCTATTTCAGCCAAGCTGAAATCGGCCATTTCAAGCCCTCCTTAGGCCAAACCAAGCCCTCCCAACACGTCCTCAACCTTTCCACGGCCGAATTAGGACCGAAAGGTAAGCCAATTCGGCTCCCCTTTATAATTTTCGATCAGTGCTAGAGAGAGAGTCGACCGAATTTCAATGACGAAATTCTAATCAAATTCTACATCAATTGATACAATACTTGATTTTAGGATGAACCTTAGGACGAGACCTATCTGCCTAGATCGAAAGCTCAGACTGTCGTGCCTTCACCGGTGAGTAATCGAAGCTTTCTCTCTCTACAGTTTGTTTTCTGGCAAAGCTCTGTTTGAGCTCATTCCGACATTAAAATCTGCAATTCAAAGTTTCTTAGAATCTTATGAACATACAGGAACTCAATTTCAACTCCAATTTCAATAATTTGAGGTGTTTGATCGGTTAATTTGATGAAATCAAATTCGATAGTGTTGAATAGTTGAAATTGGGGAAAATTTTGGAGATTTTCGAAATTCAAAGGGGCCAAAATACAATTTTATGAAATTGAGGGTCAATTGGGCATGAAAATAATGTTGGAGGACCAATTGAGGAATTTTGGAAATTTTGGGGAAAAACTTACCATTTTTTTGAAAGAAGGGCAAAATGGTAATTTTGGAAAAATTGGGGAACCAAATTGGAAATTTGGAAAATTAAACCCCTTTTTGGTGAAACTAAATAAATTGAGGTCCCACGATAAATTTTAAAAGTTACGAGACTCAATTTGAGGAAAAACTGACATTAGGGACTTAAAGTTAAAGAGAAATAACTTTAGGGACCTAATTGCAAATAGCTTAAAGTTTGGGTTTACTAAAATCATACCCGGTTAGGGATGATAAGTGCCTCGATATAAAAACCCACTGTTTAGTGGTATTTTAATCATCACTACTTAGAGAAAGTGATGTGAAAGTTATGCGAAAAAACTACTTACGGGTTGTAAGTATATCATACCCGGTTGGTATGATGAGACTTCCTCGAAGGAAGTTGAAAACCCGTTCATCGGTTATGAACAGAGATGTCCTTATACCGATCGGTATGATGGACAGTAAAAACCTATTTTTGTCGGAAGTGCTCTCCCCTGACTGTGTGCCAATGCTTAAACAATTTGGGAGACCTTCTCGACGGGAGCTCGAATAGCTCTAATAGGCCGGGGACCTCGATTTTGGAACTTGGGGGCTAAATGCCCGATTTTGAAAATCTCGTACAGTGGGCCCAAGGCTAGTTGGCACGAGCAGGAGCTCGTAAATGAACATGATACATCTGCCATAAAACTTAATAAGTGAATTGTTTGGCCATGGTACCAAGATAGGACCGGCATGCTCAGTCAACTAGCGGTAGTGCGACATGATAGGTCGATGGACTAGTCAAGACAAACAGCTGCGGGTTGAGTTGAGAGTCGGGGCTGTTGAACTAGTGGCACCACAGATTACATGGCAATATAAGAAAACATTGTTTGTGCATGCACTGTGAGTACGGGATCATCAAGACGCCCATGAGGGGTAGTGATGCGTCCTAAGGGCACTGGACGACCTGGTGGCTATAAGGGTAGTTCGTCGTTCCAAGTGTCTGTGCGAAATCTGGAGTAGCACAAAGCGCATGAGACCGGGGTGGGGACAGGATGAGGTCTCTGTCCTCATACGGACATGAAGAAGTGATTTCGGGATTGTGGGTAGGATGTCATGTACATCCACTCATTCCCAGGGTAGAAGTGGTCGTACTTCTATCCGGGTGGCAGGAAAAGTCGCTCCGAATCCACTAGCGGGTTCAGTAGTGATACTGACTTGCGAATGTGTGTAACCTTCATGATGAAAGATGTGTGTTGGGTGATGACACACTGTGGTAACTAAGAAAAAATGGAAAAATCCAAATTTTTAAATGATGGGATTTTTGAAAACAAATGAGTCTGGCACACTCCATATAAATGTTTTTTTTTAAAAGTCAAAAGCTTTGAAAAACCCATTCACTGAGTAGTCGTACTCACCCCCTCCCTTATATCCCTTTTAGGAAATGCCGGAAAGCCTCCCCTTAAAAACCGTCAACTATGATGCTTGTAAGAGAGGTATGTAAAGTTTTAAATTTCATACAGTTTTGATTATGCTATTCGAGGAAAAAGGTGCAAGTTAAAGGATGCCTTACTCTTTACGGTTTACGATAAGGGGAAACCCTTTAATAAACCGGGAGAGTGACGGGTTGATCACGGGGATCCGACCAAACCGGGTCGGGGCATGACACTCCTTGCCTGGAGACTTTTCATCTTCATTAGCGTTGTTGTCATATGAAGGAAGAAGATGACACTATTCTGAACTAGACCAGACCGATCTAAACTAGGTTTAGTGATTAAACCGGTTGGTTTAGGCCTAATTCAACCGAGTTTTTCAAAATTAAAAATTTGTAAATTCATCTAAATTCATTCTCTATCAAATGGTAGCCTCAATTCTCCAATTTGAATTTTCTAAGCTACCTACAAAAATGAACTTAGGAACTGGTTCGATAGTGGTTCAAACCGGTTCAATCCGATTCAGGTCTGATTTACTTGAACCGGTTTGGTTTTCACCTCCAATTGATCCAAAAGTCCCTTTTCATGCCTTTTGTGACTCTTTAGGTCACTCGAGATCCATAAATTTCTCAATTTTCCCTTTCCCTATCAGTTTCGATTTATTAACCGACTTGATTTTCTCTTTGAAAATGATCGGTTCTTTTCTCGGTTTTTTTATTATCAAAGGATGGGGTTTACATTGATCCTAGAAGGTACTTTAGGAAGAGAGCTACCTTTCCCAATAGAGAGCTCGGACTATTGTGCCTCTAACAGGACAAGTGTGATTGGAACGCCAATAAAAGAAAGCTCCCGTCAACTTGGAAAACCAACCAAGGACGAACACGTCACAATTAACAGGTGAGTGGCTAATTTACACTTCATACCCAGTTGGGATGATGAGCACCTTTTCGAAATTGAAAGCCACCGTGAGTGGGCTTATTTGCATCATACCTAGTTGGGATGATGAGCACTTTAGAAATGAAAAACCACTTATATGTGGGATTTTAACATCACACCAGGTTGGAGTGATGTGCGAATTAAGCTAAAAACCTACTTACCGGTTGTAAGTAGAGGAAATCATACTCGATTGCTATGATGGACTTCCTTGAAGGAAGTAGAAACCCACTTGTCGGTTGTAAGCGGAGATATCATCACACCAATCAGGTGTGATGAAATGAAAATTTGTTTTTGTCAAAAGTATTCTCCCTTGATTGTGTGTCAATGCTTAAATTTTTTTTGAGACCTTATTGACAGGAGCTAGAACAACTTAGATAGTCTAGAGGCCTCGGTTTTTGAACTTATGGGGCTAAATGCCCGGTTTTGAAAAATCACGTATAGTGGGCCCAAGGCCAGTTGGCACGAGCAGGAGCTCATAAATAATCATGATATGTTAAAGCCATGAAAATTCTTAATGAATGGATTATGTGATTTTACCAAGATACCAAGTCAGGACCGATAGACTCGATGGACTGGCGGCAGTGCGTCAGGGCTAGGTCGACGGATCGGCCTAGACAAATAGTTGTAGGTCGAGTTGAGGGTCAGAGCCATTGGACCAGTGACACCAAAGATAAATGGCTTTGTGGAAAATCATTATTTGTGCATGCACTTGAGGTTCGGGACATTAAGATGCCCAAGAGGGGTAGTGATGCGTCCTAAGGGCTACTTTATGACATGGTGGAGATAAGGGCAGTTTTTTATGCCAGGAGTTAGGGAAGTTTGACGTAGCTTCATGCGCATGAGACTGGGGTGGGGATGGGATGAGGTCTCTATCCCCATACGGACACGGAGTTGATTTCAGGTTTGAGGGTTGGATGTCACGAACATCTGCTCAAACCTAAGGTAGAAGTGGACGGACTTCTATCTAGGTGGTCGGTAAAGTCGCTCTGACATCACAAGTGGGTGCAGTGGATGAGTTGCCCTACGAATATGTGATTCCCTTCCTAGGAAAGGGCGTGTGTTGTTTGTTAAACATACCTAATGGGGAAATGAGAAAAAGGTTAAGAAAACCTTGGAAAGGATTTAAGAATCCTTGGAAAAAAGAAATGGTAAAACCTTGGAATAAGGTTTGGAAAAGAAATTAAGATCCTTTTGAAAGGAAATGACACTCTTGGCAGGGTGAAGGTTTTGAAAGCCAAACTTTGAGGAAAAATCTTCTTCTTAAAGAAATGATAATTTTAGTGTGGCTATTTTTAAAACTAACTCCCAACATCCTCTCACTGAGTTGTAGAACTCACCCCTCCCTTTTACCCCTTTTAGGTAACCAAGGGAAAAACCAAATCTAAATACCTCCCTGTATGGGAACTGTAAAGACAAATATGTCTGTTTAAAAGATTTTTAATTTTGTATAATATTATTCCAGGAAATATAGGAAAAATGACACATTTCTCCTCGCGATTTAAAAAAAGGGCGAAACCCTTCATGAACCAAAGGGAGTGCCAGGTTGCTCACGGGGATCCGACCAAACCATGTCGGGGTGTGACACTTCTACCTGAAGTCTGAGTGAATGTCTCCAACGTCCTACCCTCAGACCCAAAATACTTCATGTCCATATGAGGACGGAGACCTCATCCCTACATTCATAACAGGTTCTTTCAGATCCTATCCTCCGAAATGTAGGGCACCTTCTCATGCAGTGTCCCCATTGCCCACATCTATGATAGGACCTCTCCTTCTGTGGATCCTTGTGGTTCCTCCTATACTTTGAGCATTGTGGGGCCCTTCTAAGGGATTGTTGGTGGTTCAGTACTTCACCGTCCTTGAGCCCGAACACCTTGAAAGTTTTCTTGTCGAGTCCCCTTTTACTCGATGTTACTCCAAGAATCCTTCTATACTTTTGGTCCAATTTCTCCTTTGGAATAGAATTCTGCTTGGTTTCTGGGGTGGCTAGGGTAGCACAGGTTTTTCTAGCTACTTTTCTTGGGGCCATCTTCCTACAAGGTAGTTTTTCGTTTAATTATTTATGTTATATAGTCTTGATAATTTATTCGAGAAAATAGGCTCTAATACCACTCTAGTTGTCACACCCTAACCTAGTTTGGTCGAATCCCTATGAGTAGTTTGCCACTCTACTAGTTTATTAAGGGTTTTCCCTTTCTCTACACCATGAGGTGTAAAGCATCCTTTTCACCTGTATCATTCGTAGAATAACATAAATCAAAACTAAATATATAAACCTTACATACATGTCTTGAGGTTCAGCTATTGGAAAGTCTTTAAGTAGGTTTTCTCTCGGTTACTTGAAAATGGGTAAAGGGAGGGGGGAGTTTGACAACTCAGTAAATGGGTGTTGGGTGAGAGTTTTCACAAAAACAACTTTGAGTGTAGTGTGTTGAACTCCTTATTTCTTTTAAAAACATTCTTTACTCAAGTTCTGATTTTCAAAACCTTTTTCCAAGGTTTACCAATTCTTTTACAAGGATTCTCAAATCCTTTCCAAGGTTTTCAAAACATCATTCCCATTTCCATATTAGGTGTGTTTTACAAACAACACATGCCCTTCATCAGGAAGGGTACACACATATTTACGAGATGCAGTTACGCCGACTGCACCCACTTGTGAATCAAAGCATTTTTACCATCCACCCTGATAGAAGTCATTACCCGAAGTCTAAGTGAACATCTCCAACGTCCAACCCTCAAACCAAAAATACTTCATATCCATATGAGGATGGAGACCTCATCCCGACCCCACCCCGATCTCATGCACATAAAACTACATTGAGCTTCCCTAACTATTGGCATGACAAACTTCCCTTATCTCCACCATATCGTCCAGTAGCCCCTAGGACACATCACTACCCCTCTTGGGCGTCTTGATGGTCCCAAACGTTAGTGCATGCACAAACAATAATTTTCCATATAAGCTATTAATCTTTGGTGCCACTGGTCCAATGGCCCTAACCCTCAACTCGACCTATAGCTATTTGTCTAGACTAGTCCATCGACCAAATCTTGTCACACTGCCACCAATCCATCGAGTATGTCAGTCCTTTCTTGGTACCATGGCCAAATCACATCATTTATTAAAATTTTTATGGCTTAACATCATGTTTGTTTATGAGCTCCTGCTTGTGCCAATTGGCCTTGGGCACGCTGTACGAGATTTTCAAAATCGTGCATTCTAGCCCCCCAAGTTCCAAAACCGAGGCCTCTGTCCTAACTGAGTTATTCGAGCTCCCGTAAAGAAGGTCTCCCAAAATCTTTAAGCAGTGACACATAGTCAAGGGAGAACACTTCTAACAAAATATGTTTTCATTCGTCGATCACACCAACCGGATGTGATGACATCTCCGCTTACAACCGGTAAACAGGTTTTCCACTTCCTTCTAAGAAGTTCATCATACCAACTAGGTATGATCTACTTACAACCGGTAAATAGTTTTTCTGTGTAGTTTCCACATCACTCCTATCAAGTGTGATGTTAAAAATCCCACATGTTAGTGGTTTTTCATTCCGAGGTACTTGTCATCCCAACCGGGTATGATGTGAAATTCTCACTCACCCGATAGTGTAGTGTATTCCTCTTATTTGGCTCTTTACCTCCACGCTAGCTTGTCTTTGATGGCATTCCCGGTCCCTCATGATCCTACATGATTTGAACATCCTTTTTCATTATCATTTGCCCTACTAGCCTTCATTCCTCACGGATGAACAAAATACCCAAACTTTTTAATTATTTGTATTTAGGTCCCTAAAGTTCTTTTCATTTTACTTTTGGTCCCTAATGCCAATTTTCCCCCAAATTGAGTCCCAAACTTTCAAAAATTCATTATGGGTCCTTAATTTATCCAAAATCCCAAAAAGAGTTCAAGTTTCCCAAATTTCCAATTTGGTCCCTAACTTTTCATAAATAACCATTTTGCCCCTACTTAACAAAAAAGGAAATTTTACCACAAAAAATTCCAAAAATTGACCAATTGGTCCTCCAACATCTTCTTCATGACAAATTGGCCCTCAATTTTGGGAAATTGCACTTTAGTCCACCAATTTTTTTGAAATCCCCAATTTTTCCCTTTCAACCTAGCCGAATTTGATTTTATCAAATTGACCAATCAATTAAGGTTAATTGTTGAAATTGAAGGTAAAATTGAGTTCCTACACATCCATATGATTCAATTGAACTTTGAATCGCATGAATTGATGCAAGAACAAGCTCCAACGGAGCTTCACCGAAAAATTGGACTTAGAGAGAGAAAGCTTCGAAAGCTTACCGACGGGGGTGCGATAGTCTGAGCTTTTGATCTGGAAAAATAGCTCCCTTCCTAGGGTTTCTCCTAGGATCAAGAATCACATCAATTCATGTCGAATTCATGGAGAATTTGGTTAGTGAAAATTCGTAAGTTCTCTCTAACACTGATCGGAAATAACAGAAGGGAGACAAATTGGTTGATCTTTCCACTCTAATTTAGTTGTATGAGGTTGGGGGAGTATTATGAGAGCTTGATTTGGTTTGAGGAGGGCTCAAATCAGCTAATTTCAGCTCGACAAAAATAGGGCAGCTACGGTCCACCTGAGCTACTTCACTATTCGATCACGTCGGCACTTCTCTAGTTATCCTCGGAGCAATTGGAGACTACCATCGAATAGCAGACTTCTCCCCAAGTCTATGGAACTTGACCATGCCTTCTTTGGCTTAGAAAAACCCCTATGTCGGAGCTCTAGTTCAAGTTTCGTCAAAAAACTCAGTAGCTAAGAGAGAGTGAAGTTTTCAGGTGTGTGGAGGATGATTGGAAAGGGGCTCTTTATATAGAGAGCTCGAGGACTCTCTAGACGTCCGTTTGGCACCTTAATGATAGTCATTGATGGCCTGAAACGTCCTGAACAGAAACGTTTCCTTTCCATCGATGTTGTTCAATTTTTTGGTGAGTGAATAGTGTTGTCATCTGAAGGAAGAAGATGACATTATTTCAAACTGGACCAGTCTGAACTAGGTTCAACGCTTAAATCGACCGGTTCAGGCATGATTCGACTGAGTTTTTCAAAATTAAAATTTTCTAAATTCATTCTCTATCCAATGGTGGCCTCAATTATCCAATTTGAATTTTCTAAGCCACCTAGAAAAATGAATTTAGCATCTAGTTCAATAGTGGTTCAAACTGGTTCAATCCGATTTAGATCCGGTTCACCTGAACCGGTCTGGTTTTCTCTCCCAAATTATCCTGAAGTCCTTTTCCAAGGTTTTTATGACTCTTTGGGTATTCGGGAGTTGTAAATTTCCCAATTTACCCATTCTCTAATGGTCGAGGTTCGTGAACCAGTTCAGTTTTCTCACTCGGGTTAACCGGTTCCTTCTCGGTTTTCCTTAACTCCAACGGATGGGGTTTACACCTTGGTCATCTAATTAGCACCTTTATGATGATTATTCATGGCCTAAAACACCCTGAATGGAGACTTTTCATCTTTGTCGGCACTACTCACTTTTCCGACGAGTGAACAGTGATGTCATCTCAAGGAAGAAGACACCATTGTTCTGAACCAGACCAGACCGGTCCGAACCAGGTTCAATGCTTAAACCAATCAGTTCATGCCCGATTCCACCGAGTTTTTCAAAATTAAAAATTTCTAAATTCATTATCTATCCAATGGTGGCCTCAATTCTCCAATTTAAATACTTTAAGTCACCTAGAAAAATGAATTTAGAAACTGGTTCAATGGTAGTTCAAATCGGTTCAGGTCTGGTTCACCTGAATCAGTTTGGTTTTCACTTCCAATTCATCCCAAAGTCCTTTTTCCATAACTTTTATAACTTTTTAATTCACTCGAAATTTTTTAATTTCTTGTTTTTCCCTTTCCCTAATAGTTGATATTCGTGAACCAGTTCAATTTTCTCACATGGGTTGACCGTTTATTTCCTCGATTTTCTTGTATTTAAGAGAACGGAGTTTACATCATTGGTCACATAGGATTATTAATTTCTCATTTTTATTTCTTTTAATAATTCTCGATTCAATTGGCACCTTAGTTTTCTTTTGAAATTTTTTATTTCTCAATTTTGACTTTCTTATTATGAGAAAACATGGTTTACAACTTTAGTAAGGGTATTAATGTGGCTTTCCACTAGAGTATGAGAGGTCTCCTTATGCTTATTCATTCTCTTCATTTATTATTACTATATTTCTTTTCTTAAATTTCCCCCTTAATTGATTTAGATTTTTATATACTAACTTTCTATCTTTGTCGGAGGCCTTTACTCATGACATTTTAAACTCTCTCAAGGTTGGCCCATTGGCTTCTTTCCCAATTCAAGCGTTATCACCCTAAACTTGATATTTAATCTACCAGGTTAACTCATGTCATTTTAGCTGAGCCTTATCATATGGTTATTTATAGGTAAATCTTGAGTGAGTCTCATAGTCCCACAAATTTGTTAAGGCCAATACCCGCATGATTCTTTAAACTTATTGCAGGGAATAGGATTAACTATGTTATAAGTAGTGCGGCTGATTTTCCTTGACCTTTACCCAACATTGTGATTATGTAAAGGTAAGAAATTTTTGAGTTCTCTTGATTAATCCTAAAACTGGTTAATGATGTGCATAGTTAACTGCCAACTTGATAATAGATATATCATTTACCTTCTCTTTTTGCTAAACTCTTTAGTTGCAACATGTTTTCCAAAATATTTGGATTTACTACTCATGAGTCTACATTTTTTAGGTCTTTAAAACTCTTTACTTTCATCTGCACTTATTTCATTTCAATTTTTTCGGTGTTGTTAACGCATGATTGTAATTTATATGGGTTGTTCAGAGGACTATAGATCATGGACATAGGTACCATCTCCACTTCCATTATTGACTTACTTTTTTTTACTCAATATTGCTGACTTCTTAATTGTTTTTAAAAATGACATCGATGTATATTACCCTCCTTTATTATTATATCTTATGTAATATTATTGTTAAAGAATTCTAATCATTTGTCTAAAGTTCCTAATTGAGGCTCTCATTAAGCTATTACATTTTTCAATGTATACTATATTTAGCAATACCTATGCTTAGCATGTTGTTGTTCTATTTTTTTTTTAATTTGTTTTCATTGATTTTGTGATTTATATTTTATATTTATGGCTTGCTCTCCTTTGAACTTATGAGAAAACAAAAAAAAATGTGAGATATTTGGGTTCTCCACGTTTCTAATCACTCCGGATCCAAATTACCGCATTGCCCTTTGATCACCTTCTACAAGCCCCATTCGATTATAGTTTTATTTAGTTAATTTGGGCTTATCTTTTACAATTTTGTACTTATACTCATGATTTGTAATCATTTAAACTTTATGGCTTCCGTTTGAATTGTGATGAATATATTTATGGAATTTGGTTTGTGATTATATTTATGGACTTGGCCTTTTCCATTAAATTACTCTTATTATTTACTGTTTATCTAATTAGATCTGGCACATATTTGCACAAATTTTATTTTGTAGCCATTTAGATTTTATTTAAATAGGTCTATTATAAGATTTTAACCTATTTATATTATGAATGGATCAATATAATTTTTTTCTAAAAAAATAAATCATTAATTTATAACCATTTTATCTCACAATTAAATTAGAAAATTTTTAATATATTCAATTGAATTATATTAAATTTTAAAATTAAAAATATATTATGTGAAATAATTATTTCACTTCTAATGGAAAATTTTCCATTACAAAAAAATATAATGTTACCGTACATCTTATATATCTTACGAGAGGCTTTATGTGTATATATATATATATATCAAAACTATTATTCAAATTAAATTATTAATTGAATTCTAAGTTTTAGGATTTTTTCCAACTAATTTCTATTAAGTATACAGTAATTATGTGCAAGTTCTGCCACTTTCTATTGCCCATTCTATTATAAATAAAACTTATATATTTTACAAGAGGCTTTATTTATATATATATATATATCAAAACTATTATCCAAATTAAATTATTAATTAAATTCTAAGTTTTAGGATTTTTTCCAACTAATTTCTATTAAGTATACAGTAATTATGTGCAAGCTCTGCCACTTTCTATTATAAATAAAATCTATTGACATTTTATTAAATTCACATAATCGCATTATAATTATATGTCGAGTTTTTCATAGAAAGTATCCATAAATTACGTACGATTTTCATAGTTAGTGTTCGGATGGATGACTTGGCATCCAACCAAAAATTTTGTCTCACTCCCATTTTCAATAAATAATTCATCATACAGCCTCATCTCCCCCTAAACAACTTTTTATGTAAGAACGAGTATATTCTCATATGTAAATAATAAATTATGTTATAAGTAAATTTTTTTCAATTGCAATAAAAGACCCATAGGTCTAGAATCTATAGTAAGAATATGAGATTGGGACATAAAACCAATATCAATCATCCCAGCATACTGATGGTACACAAAGTGTGGGTTTATTTGGGGTTGTAATGGGCATCCAAATAGTTCTTGAAAAGAAGGTAAAAAGTGAAGTTATGATTGCATTTTAGTTTATATTAATTAAGGTCTGAAACATGAGTTTCTAAGGTTCAGGTTCTCTTACATGTAGTCTACATCTTCGTACCATTTTGACACTCTAATTTTATTTCTGACCATTTTATGGGATTGTTAAATGAACTTATGTTTCACACATGGATAAAAAAACTCATATGCCCCTAGAATGGTTTAATATTCTAATATTACATGTTCATAAAATATTTTCATTTTCTTAAATCAAGTAGTCATATGACTGATGCTCGTACCAAAATATTATTTTGAAAGAAAATGTCAAATCATGACTATATTATAGTTCATCCTACCTTATGATTGGTGAATGAATTTTGTTCATTCACCAACTCAATTACGAATTGTAGTGATTTCATGAATTATAAGTATACCTTATACCCCTTAAGACCATCTTTTATATTACATACATTATGTGTATAACATTAAGTATAAAAGTCATTGCTGATTATGTTCTCATTGACTCAAGCATTGATTGGTCCATTTATATATATATTGATAAAAAAAACTTTTCAAAAAATATTTCAAATATGTCACATAATCAAGAGAGTATTTGAGCAACTTATATAGATTAAATAACCTACTCTATACCAAATACGGCATAAGCAAAAATTGGGATAACATGTATCTTGTTGCAATGTTTTAGGCATAAACACTGGTATTGGGGAATTTTTGATCAATTGTTGGTGCCTCTGAGTCGTAGATGCACCTAGGATGGTAGTGTGGACAGGAATTAGCTAGAAATAAGTTAGTTGATCCGATTATTAAAGGCCATTTAAAAGGCTAGGTATGTGTGCATCAATTCTAGAGGAAGCCAATGATGGTTTTTAGAGGACCGAGAAAGTAATAAGGGTCGAAATGAGCCTTTTTTTGGCAATTGACCTACTACTCGTTGCATGTTTTTTAAAATTGATAGTTGATGGTTAATTGCAAACTGTGGCAGAATGGTTAACCACTTCAGTATGTATATGGGTTCCTAAGAAAGTTGACGATTTCAGTATGTATATGTATATCGGTTCCTAACAAAGTTGATGATGGTGTCATAAAAGTAAGTTGCCATATGGTGAGTGGTCAGTTATAAAAGGGATATTGTGTTCTTTGGGTTGCTTTGTTGTCACCATCTTGATTTGGAGAGTGGTTGATATCTCTACATGATTGTGGGAGGCAATGAGGTGGAGGACAAACTCAACATAGTAAATGCTTTTTTTTGGAGAGGGTCACATAAACTACTTTTTTTACTTTATCTCAGTTCTTCTTCGGTTTTGGATGTTAAGTGTTTTTTTATGCACGTTGTGGCTCCCTTTTATACCGATTAGGAGGTTGCCTGAAATTCACTCCACATTCTCTCCTTTTTCTTGTTAGACTACTTTCTATTGAATTATTTTTCATTTATCATTTTCAAATTTTTCATAGAGTGGACTCTTTGGACATGTGAGAGGTTTATCAAAGCTTAAAATGCGTGGTCAAAGGTTGTGTGATGGTTGAAAAACCTTGTAATAAGAGCTTTACAAATACATGGATGCCTTGTTGGGAGTGGCTGAGAGAGGATTGACTCTATTACAACCCATTGTTAATATTTTATGATTTCCTGTGAACTTTTTGGGATGTCCATGGTGGTGGGTATTGTGTCACATGGGTCGTAAATGGGCATGAATCATTGTTGAAAGGTGGCCAATGAATATGCATAACATATCAATGTCAATGGTTGAAATGGACAGTAAGGTTGTTATGGCCTATGGTAGCATCCATGGTCATGTGGGCTAAGGTTGGCAATTGGGAGTCCATGGAGACAAGCTATTGGAGCCAAGCCATAAAAGTTATGGATGACCACGAAATATTATTTGAAGGTGACCGTGAATATAACCAAATAGAGCTAGGCCGAGTTGGGCAATGAGGATTCTGCCTCGGGTTGGGGTTGGGGTCTACTCAGCTTGTGTTTCATTTCTTCTATTTCTTTCTAAATCGGTGTGTATGCATCCGTTTTGAGCACATATATTCTGATTCCTGAATGTAATCATGCCAATAAATCGACTTGCAATTGTTGTCTTGTTCAGTTTTTCCATTCACGCACTGCTACAATTCCATGATTTGCTTTTCAATCACAACTGTCAATATTGTTTTCATATAGAATGAGAAACAAACCAGTCAATCAGTTATATTACAAGCAAATCGATCAATCCCTTCAGGAAATTTGAGCCACAGAGCGTATGCATTCACCCTCTCTAATTGAAGTACATGGAAAGTTGAGAATAAGTCTGTTGTAAGGACAGATCTGGTCTAGTAATAGTAACCTCTGAACCAGTTCTCTCTCCATCAGCTCAAGACACTGCAAAAAAGGCAGAAGAAGATTTACAAGCAATGATGCAGCACCTTGTGAACAAATAGGTATAAATGTATAGTGAGATGGCAGCAGAACACGGAGCTTACTTGTATAGATAAGAAGCGATCCCCAGAATGACGCATAGAAGAATAATGTCGATGAAGAAGTTCCGACTGGATCTTATCTGTGGTAAGGAAATACAGGATCTTAGCCCTGTAACTTGGGGAACAAGAAAATTTAGGAAGTTTGTGCTTCTTACCTCAAACAGAGTTTTCTTGAGCCTCACGTTTGTATTCTTAATATCAGCTGTTGCCTTATCAGTCTGAACAAAGCACAAAAGTTACCATGTCAACATTGTTCTAATGTTATTCTCCTGATGGTCTACCTATTAAACTCGAAAGAAGGCGAGCATAAATGAAGCTAAGGTCCCACCTTTGTTTCAATTTCATCCATCAATGGAACTTGCCTATCCAATTCCTGAACTCGAAAAGGGAAGAGTTAGTCTGCAATTTTCAGAACATAAGAATCGTCTTGATTTAGTTATCTGAGCAAACCTCATTCATATCACGGGCCAGTTCTTTCAGCGTATCCAGTCCTTCTGAGATGAAATCGAGACCTTGATCCTGCAAGGGCGTAGATGGGCTAGTGTAAACCTTTGAAAACAGTTTGCATATATGTAGCAGAAAACCAATCCCAAAGTGTAAATGGTAGAAAGGATAACTATGCTGCTCATAATCTCACATGCTGGTATTGATTTGTATATACTTTAAGAGATGATACAACGATTTGCTCATCAAAACGAAAGCAAATCCCAGAAATATAACAGAGGACAAAAAAGACATGCAGTAAATATCATGCTCTTACATGCCTGTTTAATTTTTCGCATCTCATACTCTTGCCTAAACTGACTCGACTCTTCAGACTGTTGGAAGAATCCATCATCGAAATTCTCATCTGCTGTTTGAGGCAGCGATTAGTAGCAAGAAAACACAAGTGTACAATGACTGAACATTACCATTCAATAGTGAAGGGAAGGGAAGGGAAGGGATCTCATCACCTGATGAATCGAACTTGATATTCTTATGGGAGGCCGAAGTGGACCATCCTCCACCTTGTTTAGCTGCAGCTGCACTCCCATCAGGTATTGCCTCAATCCTTCCTTGCAAAACAAGAACCAGATCGCCTCGTGTCACCAATTCTTCTTTGGAGAGCCCTTTTACCTGTTCATTAATGTGTTTTAGCAAGGATTCCGAAGCGAACAAGTTGTAAGGGAATGGGCCTTTAGGTAAACAGAAAATCTTAGCTCTGTCTGGACCTTCCTTCCTGCTTTGATGAGGTAAACACATTGAAAAAGTTCACCTTTTTCTGTGCTAGCTTGTGCAGCTTAGGAATCTCCTCCAGCAATCGAGCCTTTGCCCTCCGAACCTCCGCATTTAGCGCAACCGAGGTAGCCCTGTTCTTTTCTACCGTTGCCCTCTCAATTTTCTGCAAAACAATGTCACAGATGTTTATATGGAGAAGACGAAAATCATGAATTTCCATCTCCGGAGCAAATTTCGACATCAGAAATCTATGCTTCATAAAGATTAAAGCACAAAGAATCACGGATTAGAGACTAAGCGGAGACAGAAGCTATGAACCTGAAGAGCTGAATCGACCTCCGACTCGAAGGTGGCATAGAGGCGAGCGAAGGCATCATCCCCGTAGGCATTCTTCTCCCGCTGCTTCTCGATGTCGTACTTGTCGTACTTCTTGCATATCTCGTCGACTCTGAAGAGGATGTCTATGACGCTCATCCTCGCCCTTGTCTCCCTACGATCGAAGGTGACAAAGAAAGAAGAGGAAGACGGATGAAAAAAAACAGTTCTCCAAAGACAGACTAAAAGATATGAAGCCTAAATCCGTCAGCACAGGTTTTTTTCCGGCCGGAGAGGACATCGGTAACGCCTCTGAAGCTGCCATGGCCAAACGAGACGTAGGACGTGGAGAGCGGTCAGAAAATTGAGGGGAGGCGACATAGAGCGGACGGCTTGCTCCCTCCCTGCCTCCCTCCGGAAAGATCATGTCCCACACCAATTTGGGTATCAGAAAGTCTTTAATTGTTATTATATTCATCAAATTAGTTCAAGTTAAGAAGTATTGAGTTCAATAAACTGGGTCAAATAAGAAGTATATTTATTATCTATATACAAATTTAAAAAAAATAATTTTGATTGATTTTCTACAAAATAAAATGCATAATTGATAATCTTTTTAGGGTGTTATAAATAAATTAATTAACAAGTAGAAAATTATAGGAGTTATTGAATTCTAAACATAAATATAATATATTATCGAGATAATCTTTTAGAATAAATACGATTGAGTGAATTCCCATAAAGGTTACCACACTATCAGATTATTGCGCCTTTGCCATTCCTCTCTCTCAAGGTCAGCGTCACCTACCAGCGAACCATAGTCCCGCCAATAATTAATCCCTGGATAATCATAATCTATTTCTCTCTCTACTTCTCTCTCTGAGAACAAGCGAAGGAACGAGGGTTCGTTATCTCACCTCAGCATCTGAGCCATGGCTAGAGGAACATCGCAGACTCAATCCGCTTCGTCGGCCACCTCACGACCGGGAGTGATGGCTCCTCGAGGATCGGCCGCAGCGACAGCCGGCATGCGCCGCCGCAGGCTCACCGGTGGATCAAACAGCTCCGGTGGAGTCTCCGGTGGCTCGGGACCTGGGAGCAACATGCTCAGGTTCTACACAGATGAGTCTCCCGGCTTGAAGATTACTCCCACTGCCGTTCTCGTGATGAGCGTCTGCTTCATTGCCTTTGTCACGGCTCTCCATGTCTTCGGCAAGCTCTATCGCTCCAAAACTGGATCCGGCGTCTAGATTTATGATTTTTTGACAGGATCGAAGAATAATAGTGTAAGTGGAGACACTAACAAGTGCAATTTTCTGTTTATGAGAGCTGATCTGAGATCGTTACCTATACCGGTATCTGATCGTTGACTCTTTCAGTTTATATTATTGTCCGTGTTTTGTACCAACGCCAAGAACTGCAGTCTCTTCTGTTTTGTTAACATTGCAATCTGAATCAAATTGTTTTGAACTAATATCGAGTATTATTTACTTCTATTAATCGTTGTAATGATCATCGATATGGTGGATTCTGATTTGACCAGAGCAGATGAGAAGCCTTGGTGTTGGTAGATTAATCATGCTTGGCTTTCCATTTATATACTAAATCAATTGAAACTGAAAACATCAAAAGCTGGAATGTGCCTAGGGGGAGCAAAAAGAAGATGAAAGGAAAGGTGCGCAAATATGATCCATATGGTTAAAATATTTTCAGTGTCTGCACATGGATGGACTTGATTTAACCATTACTTTCTTTGTAGCCAGATTATCATCTCTTGCCACTCAAAGCTGAATGCTCAACTTTACATTGGTCACTATAGAAAGCTTAGAGGATTCGGACAAAGTCCATCCTAGCTTATTTTGTCCATCCTAGCTTATTTATACTTTATGCATGAATATATGGCCTCTGCACTTTCATTTCTAACATTTTATCTTTCGGCAAGATATATGCATCATATCACCATAGGTACCTTAAGTTCGAAGGACGGCACACCGCTGGTCAGTCTCTATGGAAACTACACCTACCAATCATGGGGATTTTATCATCATGGTTGGTGGTCTTTATTCCTATGGTGTTGTTAGAACACAAACCATATAGAGACATATTATGAGTGCACCATCAATCAAGCACCATTTCCTTTTCTATATTTAGAAATGACTTGTTATTTGTAACTTTTGTCACTGGTAAACTTTTATTTTTGGCACTCACGAGGGGTCCTAAATTTCCACCTTCCATAAAGGTAAGAATGACATGTCGGTCTCATACTTTTCAAGTGAAATTACACATTATTTAGAGCATTTGCATGTGAATTATACTAATGATATGTTTGTGTTGAGTAGTTTGAATTGATTTAGAGGTAAAGTCTTCGGAAAAAAAGTAAAGGATATAAATTGTTTGGATGTTGGAAGACAAAGTGAAGTAATACATTGTTTGGATGGAGATTAAATGAGTTTAAATATTATTAATTAAAAAATTAGAAAGAAAAATTTATCATTTTAATTAAATTAAATAATATATTAGTTATTATATATAATTAAATTATATTAACAATATTTTATATAATAATTTTTTATTTATAATATTTGTATTATATAATTTTATATAAAATTTTATTAATATATAAATTTATTTAAAATATATATAAATAAATAATATAAATAATAAATAAAAATATTAAAATAATTTAAGTAATAAATGATACAATTCTTTTAAATATCTCAATTGTATTTTAATATAAATAAAAAAGTTTTAATAATTTGGAGGTAATTCACCTCTCCAAACTCCTCAATTTATTTTAATAATCTCATTACTTTCAAATCCCTACAAACTTCTATAGTAGCTGCCAATGCCTTTTGGATTTTGAGGTATAAAATCTCATATGGGCTAACTCCACTAGATGTTTGGTACTTATTTTGAATAAAAACAATTTCCCATGGAGAATAATAGAAGGCATGTGCAACATCAAGTTCACTAACTAATCAAATAATCAATAATAACTCATAAAATGTTTATGATTATGAGATTTTTATTAAAAAGTAAATGTCTCATATTCCCAGTCACATAAGTCCCAACTATTCAATAACTAGAGATGCCAAAGAAAAAGTTTCGAAGGTACATCTATCCTAAGGGTGGATCATGTGCCGATCTGGCCTTTCACTGGCTCTCTTGATTCGACACAAATATGATTTCTCTTCCTCTCATTTGTTTGGAGACATGTGCACCATATATCTAACTACCATCCTACTTCGTCAACTCTATGATCACTTGGTGAAATCAGTTCCTCTCTAGCTTCCAAATGTCAAGGTCCGCACAAATAGCTTCTAGTGTCTTGGGAATGATGGGACATGTATGGATATTTATCTTCCCAAGGAAGGAAATATGAATTGGAAATTTTGGCTTGTTATAGACTCGTAATTTTTTTTAAAAATATCTTATTATGTATAACTTTAATTATTAGGTCAATTATTTAAATAAATAAAATTTTAAAAATATTATTATAACTCAAATTAGACCGATATAACTCAACTAGTTAAATCTGATCCAAAAGAGAGAAACAATACTTCTTTTTCTCTAAAAGAATTGGAACATATGGTTTATTCCCTTGTTATGTTTTCCTTTTGTTGGTGTCTTATTTTTTTTACTAGAGAATAGAGAACAACCAATCATGTTTTTAGTATAAGTGTTGAAAAATATTATTCACTTTCCGTTATTAAATAAGGAAATAGTGATAAAATCCGAGATTTTAAATGAAATGATTTTTGAAATAAAGGAGTCTGGCACATTTCAAAACAAGTCTTTTTCTTAAAGTTAAAGGTTTTGAAAACCCATTCACTGATTAATCATACTTATCTCATTTCTTATATCTTTTTCACGAAATCTCGGAAAGCCTACCCTTAAAGACCATCAACTAAGATACCTGTGAGATAGGAGAGTGGCGGGTTGCTCATGGGGATCCGACCAAACTGGGTCGGGGCATGACAGAACTTCCTACCAGTTCTAGAGACACCAAATACAGTTTTAAAGGGGGAGGAAAGTGTCGATGTCAAAGCTTTAGTTAACATCTCGCCAGAAAATGGAGCACCTCTTCTTCTTCGCTCGGTTATGGGATGAAGAAAACTAATGGAGGGGTTCTCTTTATATAGGGGGGCTAAGAAACAGACAGGGCTATCGACTGACATAGGACTCGACCCCCGTCTCACTCGCCGATGGTCAAATCAAAGCATTTCTCGAGTCGCTGGAGACTGCCCCTCTGTAAACCCCGCAAATTTGAGTTAAGGAAAACCAGGAAAAGAACCGGTCAAACCGAATAAGAAAACTAAACCGGTTTACATTTGGGAATAAGCAATATGAAAATTTAGAACTTTTGGTTGATTCAAAGGATTTATTAAACATTGGAAAAGAAACTTAAGACAAACTAGAAAACAAAAACCAAATTGGTTCAGGTGAACTAGATTCTATGAGAACTTCAAAGTTAAGCGTGCTTATCATAAATAGCAATCAATTAATATATATTTAATTATTGAAATTAATACCAATAATTTAATACCTAAATTAAATTATTGGAATTAATACAAATAATTTAATACCTAAATTAAATTATTCGAATTAATACCGAAATTAAATTATTGGAATTAATACCAATAATTTATGGCAATATTAATACTAGTAATAAATCTCGCCCATTTAATACACGGGTTTTACGACTATATAAAGAGGTCATCCCCATTTCATTCTCCTCACACCTGAACACTTCTCTCTCTCTACTGTTCCATTTCCTGGTAAAGCTCGAACCAGAGCTTCGACTTGAACAAAGGTCGGTCTCTTTAGAACCGAGGAGAAGACAACTATCTGATAGCAAAACTCCAGTCAATCCGAGAATAGTTGGAGAAGCGCCAACATGATGGAATAGTAAAGCAACACCGGTGGACCGAAGCTGCCCTATTTCGGCCAAGCTGAAATCGGCCATTTCAAGCCCTCCTCAGGCCAAACCAAGCCCTCCCAACACTTCCTCAGCCTTTCCACGGCCGAATTAGGACCGAAAGGTAAGCTAATTTGGCACCCCTTTACAATTTTCGATCAGTGCTAGAGATAGAGTCGACCGAATTTTAATGATGAAATTCTAATCCAATTCTGCATCAATTGATGCAATTCTTGATTCTAGGATGAACCTCAGGACGAGACCTATCTGCCCAGATCGAAAGCTCGGACTGTTGTGCCTTCACCAGTGAGTAATCGAAGCTTTCTCTCTGTATAGTCTATTTTCCGACAAAGCTCCATTTGAGTTCGTTCCAGCGATAAAATCTGCTATTCAAAGTTTCTTAGAATCGTATGAACATGCATGAACTCAATTTCAACTCCAATTTCAATAATTAGAAGTGTTTGATCGATCAATTTGATGAAATCAAATTCGGTAGTGTTGAAGAGTTGAAATTGAGGGAAAATTTTGGGGATTTTCGAAATTCAAAGGGCCAAAATAAAATTTTATGAAATTGAGGGTCAATTGGGCATGAAAATAATGTTGGAGGACCAATTGAAGAATTTTGGAATTTTTGGGGCAAAACTTACCATTTTTGTAAAAGAAGGGCAAAATGGTAATTTTGGAAAAATTGGGGGACCAAATTAGAAATTTGGGAAATTAAACCCCCTTTTGGTGAAATTGAATAAATTGAGATCCCAGGATAAATTTTAAAAGTTTTGGGACTCAATTTGAGGAAAAACCGACATTAGGGACTCAAAGTTAAAGAGAAATAACTTTAGGCACCTAATTGCAAATAACTAAAAGTTTGGGTTTTCTCATTCATTGGAAATGAATGAAGGCTATTATGCCGAGTAATAATGAACAAGGTTGTTCATATCATGTAGGAACACGAAGTACCGAGAACGCCAGCAAGGATAAGCTCGTGTGAATACAAAGAACCAGTCTAGTGGAATTCACGGCATTAACGGGTGAGTGGGTTTTCTAACATCATACCCGGTTGGGGATGATAAGTGCCTCGATATAAAAACCCACTGTTTAGTGGTATTTTAATCATCACTACTTAGAGAAAGTGATGTGAAAGTTATGCGAAAAAACTACTTACGGGTTGTAAGTATATCATACCCGGTTGGTATGATGAGACTTCCTCGAAGGAAGTTGAAAACCCGTTCATCGGTTATGAACAGAGATGTCCTTATACCGATCGGTATGATGGACAGTAAAAACCTATTTTTGTCGGAAGTGCTCTCCCCTGACTGTGTGCCAATGCTTAAACAATTTGGGAGACCTTCTCGACGGGAGCTCGAATAGCTCTAATAGGTCGGGGGCCTCGATTTTGGAACTTGGGGGCTAAATGCCCGATTTTGAAAATCTCGTACAGTGGGCCCAAGGCCAGTTGGCAAGGGCAGGAGCTCGTAAATGAACATGATATATGTGCCATAAAACTTAATAAGTGAATTGTTTGGCCATGGTACCAAGATAGGACCGACATGCTTAGTCAACTAGCAGCAGTGCGACATGACAGGTCGACGAACTAGTCAAGACAAACAGCTGCGGGTTGAGTTGAGAGTCGGGGCCGTTGGACTAGTGGCACCACAGATTACATGGCAATATAAGAAAACATTGTTTGTGCATGCACTGTGAGTACGGGATCATCAAGACGCCCATGAGGGGTAGTGATGCGTCCTAAGGGCACTGGACGACTTGGTGGTTATAAGGGCAGTTCGTCGTTCCAAGTGTCTGTGCGAAATCTGGAGTAGCACGAAGCGCTTGAGATCGGGGTGGGGACAGGATGAGGTCTCTGTCCTCATACGAACATGAAGAAGTGATTTTGGGATTGTGGGTAGGATGTCACGTACATCCACTCATTCTCAGAGTAGAAGTGGTCGTACATCTATCCGGGTGGCAGGAAAAGTCGCTCCGAAGCCACTAGCGGGTTAAGTAGTGATACTGACTTGTGAATGTGTGTGACCTTCATGATGAAGGATGTGTGTTAGGTGATGACACACCGTGGTAACTAAGAAATAATGGAAAAATCCAAATTTTTAAATGATGGGATTTTTGAAAACAAAGGAGTCTGGCACACTCCATAAAAATGTTTTTCTTAAAAGTAAAAAGCTTTTAAAAATTCATTCACTGAGTAGTCGTACTCACCCCCTCCCTTATATCCCTTTTAGGAAATCCTAGAAAGCCTCCCCTTAAAGACCGTCAACTAAGATGCCTGTAAGACAGGTATGTAAAGTTTTAAATTTCATATAGTTTTGATTATGCTATTCCAGGAAAAAGGTGCAAGTTAAAGGACACCTTACTTTTTACAGTTTACGATAAGGGGAAACCCTTTAATAAACCGGGAGAGTGGCGGGTTGATCACGGGGATCCGACCAAATCGGGTCGGGGCGTGACACCCTCTCTCCATTATCCCTTTTTGTCAGTTATCCTAAGGAGGAAGGTGACACTGTGTCGCACGTGCGAAGCTCGCACGTGCAGACTTGCCACAAGGTGCATTGTGATTGGCCTTGTTGATGCAACTTCCTACTTAGCATCCTAGTCAACCTTTTACTCCCTAACGAGATACGTGGTGTCCTTCCATTGGCCACTCATTCATACGTGGCTACTGATCGTTGATTATGACACGTGGCATCCTCTAATTAGCTAATTTAAATGCATCAAATTTCCCTCCTAACGCATTGTGCCACTGCCACATGTCATCTTATGATTGCCTGAGGCCATCGGATACGGCTTTGCCATGTGTCGATCTTTGATTGGTTGACCGTTCCTCTAACATCCTAGTCGGATGCTAACGTGGCATCCTTCTCATGTGTCAGTTCCTCATTGGTCAACCTTATTGACGAGGCTTCTCCGCAGTTGACCATTAACAAAGGATACGTGTTGCTCTCCTATGGGTCGGTCGTCACTGATATGGCTTTGATCATTGACCGAGGACACATGTCGCCCTCTGATTAGTCAGCGCTTCCAAGCACTAATAGAGCAGCTGAATGGGCATGCTTCGCCATGTGGCGAACGATAGTTAGTTGTGCTTACTAATTGGGCACTGACCTAGCAGCGGTCCATTGACCGGCTAAACAGTTGACTAGTCTGGTCAGACCGGGTTAGGTGACCCGAATTTGAAAATTAGTCGGTTTAGACACGATTCGACTGGTTTACGAAAATTTAAAAATTTAATAATTCGTGTAAATTCAATTTCTACCCAATAGTGGCTTCAATTTTACATTTTTAAGCCACCTAGAAAAATGAATCTTTGAACCGGTTCCCTACGGTTCATCCCAGTTCAGGTCCGGTTCACCTTGAATCAATTCAATTCTCCCACCCAATTTCATCTATGGTTCCCTTACATGATTATTTATTGGCCACTTGGGATTTTCTAATTTCTCGTTTGACTCGTATTTACCAATTTTGGTTTGTTTCCACCCCAGTTTTCCTTTAAATTTTTCAGTTCCCTAATATGGCTTTCCTATGGTGCGAAAATGGGGTTAACAATACAATTTTTTTTTTACTTTTGAAAACTTTCGGTCTGATACCATCGAAGGGCTATCACATCCCGACCTGATGTCGCCTCGGTCGGGGTCCCGTGCATCCTGTCAATCCACTCAAAGTTATAGAGGCAGGTATAATCACCAAGGTAACACCGACGAGATCAAGGCTTAGAACTATGTAAATTGATAAAAAAAGGCAATGAAAATTTCAAACATTTTGTATCAAAGTCCCTTGTGGGGGCTCATGTAGATGCATAGTTAAAAATCACAAGAATAGTAGCGACATGATATGATAGGGAACTCAAACCTTCGTAAGCAGGAGGTGTGCTCACCTCGTAGTAAGGGGGTCTCGGTCCTGACCTTCCCCATCTCCAGTTCTCATACTTCTTTGGCTTATTTGAACATATGTTAGGGTAGGCGGTGAGCCCATAACTTAGTGAGTGGGATGCTGATGTAGTGCCATTGCATGGCTTACGACCCACACCTTTCCCATAAACCACCCAGCAGCAAGGTCTACGCTACTTGCTCTCATCGCCCATGTGAGCCCCGTGGTTTATTTTTGCCCCTCTAAGATAGAGTCTCAGGTCTTCCGGCTCATCTCTATTCTACGGTCGGGTTATCATTAGTCTCTCCCTTTTTGGGGTGTTCATGCCCCTAATTCATTAAATGCAGCATGGGACTTAGTCCTGCACAATAACACGACCTCCGCTCTGGTGGTACTCTGGGTTACGCATGACCCGTGCCCGAGCCTGACAACTTACACATCAACACAAAAACAAGTAATAACTCATTGCCCAAAGCACACAATCACATTTCCTCTTGGAATGGATCGTCACTCATGTGATCTGAGACTGGGAGATGGAGTATGAGAGGCCCTATGGCTCTCTTCCCACATCTAACACCTCCACGAGATGCCACACAGCTCGGTGTCTTAGTACCTCGGGGTCTTGGCGGCCTTACACCTACTCTCCCGCACAACATGGCACACAGGTCTGCACAACAATTTGGGCTACTTAGGCCCCACATAAAACATAAAACCTCTCTAGAATGCACCGCCCTCATAGGATGGCACCAGATAGGGAATTGAAGTGCGGAGGCACGAACCCTCACTGCAACTGACACCCTCATGTGTCATCTCATAGCTAGTGTCTCAACACCTGGGTCATACCTACATAATCACCTCTAGTCGTGTCTCAACACACGACTAATCCCACCATCTCCCTGTCATAGAGGTTTACTAGAACGGTACTCGTACATATTTTAGGTATCTTGGGAAATATGAAAGATTAATTGTGCACTCCCCGATCTCCTTTCCATTTTCTCTATAAGCGATAACACAACCACAAAGGCATCAATCTGTCACCTTTGTCCCCACATACCAGTATTCAAAATAAAAATCATATGACTTTAGGTTATAATCGTGTCTCTCATGGCCATCTTTCATAACAGTGCTATAGGCACTACGTTACCAAGAACTCAATACAATACATGCCCGACTCTCTGTCATTATGCACACAAGAAATTCACACAACAACCAACATGCTAAAACATGGATAACATCGAGAGATTTGGACCCTACTGGTCATCTACCTTCAATGACATATGCACAAACAACGTGAGCTCAACTCTATGAGAGTCGGCTTCCCTTTGTAAACAACAAGCCCAATGGCCCCATACTCGGATCTCATCACGTGATCACCGACCTGGTCACTAACACAGTAATGCACACAAACTAGGAGTTTATCCCTCATCGACACTCTCCCAAATTCACACAATGGCTCTAAGCAAACAGGGTTTTCCCTCAGTTTCTCAAAAACCGATATCTATTTCATACCCCGGTCCATATACACGATTCTTACTTGCACCTTTAAAACAATATTTTATTTAGTGGGTATGTTGTTACCAATTCACACTTCTTATATGAGCTTTTAAGATTCAGTTTATTACCTTAAAATACAAGGTCACACAACAAGTGATAATTGAAACTCGATCAATCCAATAGGATGCACCGTCAAAACACACCCACTCACCCAGTTCAACGGAACTTGTTTGTTCCATGGAGTGCCTTGAATCCCACACTAATTTCTTGTAAGTGCTCCTTGCATTCTTTGAAAGGTATAGCAAAACTATGGCCAGTCCTCCCATTGACCATTTTTACTTTCCTGACTATATTCTTTCTACGATCCTATAGTTTGTCTCTTTGGGTTTCCGGTTACCCCACATGCTAGTCGGTAACCCGACCATTGGTCTAACCTTTCCCCCAAGATGACCATTTCAAGTTTTCTTAGGTACCATTTAGGTCCCAATAGGCATTTGGAATGATTCCAAGCATCATTTCTCTTTATTTGCCAAAAGGCCCCTAAGTTTTGGCAAAATTACTATTTTTCCCCTCTACTTGAGGACTTAGGTCTTGGGATACATTTTACCCCCAAATTTCCCACATAGGTCCCTAAATTTCTTGTAATTAAGTTTAGGTCCTTGGACTACCCAAAAGTTCTCATTTGGCCATGCAAATAATCATATTTGCACTTTAGTCCTACACGTTGCCTATATTGAAAAAAGCTTCCTAAACCTTTCCCAATAGGCAAAATAGGTCCTCAAACTTCACCTAACTTTTCAACCATCCCTAAAATGTTTTTTTTACCGTTAGGAAGACCCCATAAAAAGCTCAAACCCATTTAGGTCCCCTAATTTTTAAATATTTTCTATTTAGCCCCCACCTTTGACAAATGACTCAAGTGTCTCCAAAATTTCTCAAATTAAGTTGGGAGGTCCCTCTAGCCTCCCTCTACCCAGTCATAACCTTGGTTTGGCTGGTGTCAGTCAGAGTCACTCCAACCAAGCTTGATCAGTAAGATCAATACATATTGATGTGAGTCAGGTCAAAGTCGAAAACTCACCATAGGTGGCACGTGCCATCAAGGTTCATGAGGCTGGATAGCTGACTCTTCCAGAAGTCCGTGGCCACTTGAATCAACTCAAATGGTGGTCTGTAGCTCCTAAACTTTGCATTTTAGTCAATTGAGTCACTTTTCCCATGTTATGGTATTTTCACAATTATATTCATATCCACTTCTTGATCAAATAGGGCAAGGCTAGTGGCTATAGAAGGGACTCACCTAATTTTTCTTAGCTCGCAAGGGCCATCGAGGCCATTGGAAGTGGCTTCAAAATTAGGTGCTTTGTTTTGGGTCACTAGAGATTGGCTACTATGCGATCTTGCTGGTGCCGACAAATGAAGAGTTGAGGGTCGAAAGGTTGGGGATGGAAAATTGAGGTCCTCAACTTTCCAGGGATACCAAGAATGTCATTGGAGGTGGTGGGCCGATGAAGTTATGCCTTATGGTAGCAAGGTCAATGAAGTTGGGAGTAGTCGGTGGTTAGGAAAAGATTATAAGCAAATTCTGGTGAGGGTGCAGTCCCAATATATATGGTTCTAATCTAAACCTCTGTGGTAATCAATGCATAGCTTCCTTTCAATAATTCATAGCATGTAGTGCTGATAATGAATTAATTTCCCCAAGTAGTAGAGTTGGTGGGTCAACGATGACCTGTCAGATAAAACATGGAAATTTGGGTAGGCGGTCGGGCGAAGAAGACGACACGTATGTGCATGGTCGCGTGTGTGCGCGCCTGACTTCTCAACCTATTGGTCTAACAATATAACAAACTGGTTTTCAACAAATATTTTGTTTGATTTAGTTGTTTTTGGCCTAGTTAACCTCCTTTATGGTCGGTTCTTGAGAATAAAAATTATACATTCAATTTCCTATTGAATATACTCAAGAACTGCTCTATTTGGATTTATTTTAACCCCTTAAAAATTCGGGGGAGGGGGGGGAGGTGTTTATAACCTCCGTGGTAATCAATACATAGCTTCCTTTCAATAATTCATAGCATATAGTACTGATAATGAATTAATTTCCCCAAGTAGTGGAGTCAGTGGGTCAACAATAACCTGTCAGATAAAATATGGAAATTCGGGTAGGCAGTCGAGCGAAGAAGACGACATGTATGTGCATGGTCGAGTGTGTGTACGCCTGACTTCTCAACCTAATGGTCTGACAATATAACAAACTGGTTTTCAACAAATATTTTGGTTGATTTAGCTATTTTTGGCCCAATTAACCCCCTTTACGGTCGGTTCTTGAGAATAAAAATTATATATTCAATTTTCTATTGAATATACTGAAGAACCACTCTATTTGGATTTGTTTGAACCCTATTGAACCCTTGATGTTACAATGGTGGGTACCTTCACCAAGGTAAAATTGGAGGGAGTAAGGCTCATAATAAAAAAAAGGCTAACTCGAATTTAAGCAAAAATTTAAACTTTTTTTAATAAATAGTATGCATAAAATGTTATACAAATAACTTGTAAGCAATAATTTAAAACATTCGTACTCAAACTTCGAGATCTACCTCAAGTCACGATTGTTCTATAGGTAATGTCTCGGCTTGTGACTCAAAGAACCTTAGCTTTCACATGTAATTGTTTGGGCAAGAATGTGAGCTCACAGCTTAGTGAATGAGTTACTCATGTTGGGCCACTACATGACATACGATTTCAGACATCACATAAACTCTACATACGGAGATTTTAATTCATGATTTCTCAATTTACTTTTTTACATAATACTTTACTTAGCCCTTAAAACTAATGCCCTATGCTTCTTGCATTCATATCTATAATATGCCGGGTAGAGCTCTCACTCCCCAAATCACATTAACAAAAAATCACACGTATTTGTATTTCACAAACATTATGGCCATGCCATGAACCCAAAAGTTACTCGCTTGTAGTCAGGTATATGAGCACATTTGAGTCACGTGCCCACACTCACTTGGTACAATAAAAGTTTGTGCACTCATATGGATGTCGAGATTATGACATCAATCATCCCTGTAAACCCCACCGTCAGAGTTATGGAAAATCAGGAAAGAACTGATCAACTCGAGTGAGAAAACTAAATCGGTTCACAAATCCCGACCAATAGAGAACGGGCAAATTGGGAAATTTACAACTCCCAAGTGACCCAAATAGTCATAAAAACCTTGGAAAGAACCTTAGGACAATTTGGGAAAGAAAACTAAACCGGTTTAGGTGAACAGAATCCGAACCGGATTGAACCAGTTTGAACAATCATTGAACTGAATACTAAATTCATTTTTCTAGGTAGTTTAGAAAATTCAAATTGAAGAATTGAGGCCACCGTTGAAAAGAGAATGAATTTAGAATTTTTTAATTTTGAAAAACTCAGTCGAATTGGGCCTAAACCGGCTAGTTTAAGCATTAAACCTGGTTCGAACCAGTCTGGTCTGATTTGGAACAGTGTCGTCTTCTTCCTTCAAATGATAGCACTGTTCACTCATCGAAAAATCGAACAACATCGATGGAAAGGAAATGTTTCCGTCTAGGATGTTTTAAGCCATCAATGACTGTTATTAAGGTGCCAAACGGATGGCTGGAGAGTCCCCGAGCTCCTTATATAAAGAGCCCCTTTCCATTCATCCTCCTCACACTTATAAACTTAATCTCTCTTAGCTACTTAGTTTTTTTATGAAGCTCGAACCAGAGCTCTGACATAGGGGTTTTTCAGAGCCAAAGAAGGCATGGTTGGGTTCCTTAGACTTGGGGAGAAGTCAGCTACCTAACGTTAGTCTCCAATTGCTCCGAGGATCGCCGGAGAAGCGCCGACGTGATTGAACAGTGAAGCTGCCATGTTTCTATTGAGCTGAAATTGGTCGCTTTGAGCCCTCCTTAGGCCAAACCAAACTCACCCAACACTCCCTCAGCCCTCATATACGACCGAATTAGAGCATAAAGGTAAGCCAATTTGGCTCCCCTGTATAATTTATGATCAGTGATAGAGAGAGAACCGACAAATTCATTGACTGAACTCTCCATCAAATCAATATGAATTGATGTGATTCTTAATCCTAGGAGGAACCTTAGGACGAGAGCTGCCCAGATCGAAAGGTCAGACCGTCGTACCCCGACGATAAGCTTTCAAAGCTTTCTCTCTCTAAGTCTAGTTTTTCGACGAAGCTCCTTCTGAGCTCTTTCCAGCATTAATTCATGCAATTCAAAATTCAATTGAATCATATGGATGTGTAGGAAGTTAATTTTACCTTCAAATTCAACAATTAACCTCAATTGATTGGTCAATTTGATAAAATCAAATTCAGTCAGGTTGAAAAGGGGAAATTGGGGATTTCAAAAAATTGAGGGACTAAAGTACAATTTC
The DNA here is from genome assembly GCA_030064435.1 of Trapa incisa. Taxonomy (NCBI): domain Eukaryota; kingdom Viridiplantae; phylum Streptophyta; class Magnoliopsida; order Myrtales; family Lythraceae; genus Trapa; species Trapa incisa. Next base: position 16,817,991 of record CM057776.1, read on the forward strand.
CCAAAATTGAGGGCCAATTGGACATGAAAAAGATGTTGGAGGACCAATTGGTCGATTTTTGGGAATTTTGGGGGGGTCAAATTGCCATTTTTATAAAGTAGGGGCAAAATGGTAATTTTTTAAAAGTTAGGGACCAAATTAGAAATTTGGGAAATTTGAACCCTTTTTCGGATTTTGGATAAATTGAGGACCCATAATGAATTTTTGAAAGTTTCGAGACTCAATTTGGGGGAAATTTTGCATTAGGGACCTATAGTTAAAGGAAAAGAACTTTACTGACCTAAATGCAAATAATTAAAAAGTTTGGGTATTTTGTTCATTCGTGAGGAATGAAGGCTATTAGGCCAAATGATAATGAACAAGGATGTTCAAATCATGTAAGAACATGAGGGGTCGGGAATGCCAGCAAAAACAAGCTTGCGTGGAGGCAAATAGCCAAATAAGAAGAATACACTGCACTATCGGGTGAGTGGGAATTTTCACATCATACCTGGTTGGGATGATGAGTATCTCGAAATGAAAAATCACTATTAAGTGAAATTTTAACATCACACCTAGATAGGGTGATGTGGAAACTACGTGAAAAAACTACTTAATAGCTGTAAGTAGATCATACTCGGTTGGTATGATGAACTTCTAGGAAGGAAGTGGAAAACCCGTTTACCGGTTGTAAGCGAAGATGTCATCACACCCGGTTGTTGTGATCAATGAGTGAAAATATACTTTTTTAGAAGTGTTCACCCCTGACTGTGTGCCACTACTTAAAGATTTTGGGAGACCTTCTTGACGGGAACTCGAATAGCTCAGTTAGGCCAAAGGCCTTGGTTTTGGAACTTGGGGGCTAAAATGCCCATTTTTTTTTAAATCTCGTACAATGGGCCCAAGGCTAGTTGGCACAAGCAGGAGCTCATAAACAAACATGATGTTAAGCCATGAAAATTTTAATGAATGATTTGATTTACAAGACCGACATACTCAATGGATTAGCAGCAATGTGTCAAGACCAGGTCGACAGACCGATCTAGACAAATAGCTACAGGTCAAGTTGAGGGTCAGGACCGTTGGACCAGTGGCACCAAAGATTAATGGCTTATATGGAAAATTATTGTTTGTGCATGCACTAAGGTTCAGGACCATCAAGATGCCCAAGAGTGATGCGTTCTAGGGGCTACTAGACGACATGGTGGAGATAAGGGTAGTTTTTCGTGCCAACATTCAAGGAAGCTCAACGTAGCTTCATGCACATGAGACCGGGGTGGGGTCGGGATGAGGTCTTTGTCCTCATATGGACACGTAGTTTCTTTTCGGGTTTAAGGGTCAGATGTCGCGAACATCCACTCATTTCCTACGAATGTGTGATCCCTTCATGATGAAAGGCATGTGTTGGTTGCTAAACACACTGTTTGTGGTTAATGATGAGTAATGGTTTTGAAAATTGAGAAATTGAGGAAGAAATAATTTTAAAGGAAATAAGGAGTTTGTTACACTCCAATTCAAAAACTATTTTATTGAATTTTTTTAAATACCCATTTACTGAGTTGTAGAAACTCACCCACCATTTTTATCCCTTTTCAGGAATAGAGAAATAACTAGGGATAATACCAGGATTTACCCTCTGTCATGTATACTTGAATTTCTTTTAAGCTTGCATTTTGATTGATATTTGTTATTCTGGGGAACATAGTTGTAAATTTTGCCTGGCTACTCTTGATTAAAAAATGAGGAAAACCCTTCTTGAACCAAGAGAGCGGCGGGTTGATCATGAGGATTCGACCAAAACTGGTCAGGGCGTGACAATCCCCATACAAGCATTCTCTGCCATCCATGCAATAGTATGTGTATACTTTAACATTATCACCATCCACATCACAAGTATAATTATATATCTTGCATTCTCCACTATGCATGTAAAGATATCTATATAAACTAGCGATTCTTGCCACATGTATACATGTACCGGTATTCCCTGCCATCCATACACCCGAGTACACTTGGACCCATTAGGTCCACCACATCACAATCAAGGTATATATGCTAATTCACAAAATCAATCGAAGTATAATAAACTTTGATTTTCTCATAGTCTGACTCTTTACTAGTCGATCATGCTATTCACGAAACATGAGGTTATATGCCCTTAGATCAAATCCACTTTGGATTTACACCTAGTTAAATTTCCATGATTATAAGCTTCGCGATTAACTCATGACATCATCTCATATTCTTTTAAAGGTATATTCTCTTACCAACACACAATTAAACGACATGCATGTTCACTTATAACATAGTCCAGTACTCGAACTGACCAACTCACTATCACAGATGAATGCATATAACACAACAAGCAATAATCAAGTTTGAATTTAATCATGAGGAGGTTGGTCCTAAATCCGACCAACTCTATATCAGAAAATCAATCTCGGCACACAACCCTTATTCACAATCTCAAGCACATAGCCCTTATTCACAAAGTTCTAGCATGCGCCTATGGTTTTCTAATGTTCTATCCATCATATCCTATTTAGTCATTTTAGAAAAATGGTCTTTCTTAGTGAACATACATCCATATAGTTTTTCATTACTTTTCAAATGATTTTTCAAAACATGCATTTCACGGCATTATAGAAAAGCAGTAAAGCGTATTGGTCAGTCCATTCGGACTCGCCATTAATACTCTCACTCACAATTACTATCGGGACTCGTTCATCTTGATTGTATCCCATAATTTTCCAAAATTTATGGTTTTTCCCATCAGACTTACTTCTCTCGACCAGTGTGTCGATGAACCATAAGAATTACTAACCCCCATCAATGTTTTCATTCTACATATCATAGGGTAAAGCCACATTTGGTCTTATTTACCAAAATTCCAAAACTTTTATAAGTTTCCTACTAAGATAACTCAATTTTTCCAAAGTTTGCATTTTGATCCTTATGATGGGTAAAATTACTATCATTCCCTTACTCATCAAAAGTTCCTCATTGTGGACCCTAGACTTCTTAAGTCTTTCATTTGAGTCCCCAAAACTCCTTTAACATATTTGGTTCCCAAAAATGTATTAATTACACTTTGGTCCCTAAATGGAAAAAATTACTATTTTGCCCTCAACGGTTCAAAATGACCAATTTGCCCTTATTTGAGCAAAATTATCACTTTGCCCCTCCTTTACAAAAAGTTACAATTTTGCCCTCGAACTCCCAAAAATTACTTTATACATCTCAATTTGTCTCAAAATCACTTACAAGACCCTCAGAGCAAGTGAAGACTACCGTCGAGTAGCTGACTTCTCCCCGAATCTGAAGAACCCGACCTCGCCTTATTTGGCTCAGAAAAATGCCCAAGTCGGAGCTCTGGTTCGAGCTTCACTGGAAAATGGAGTAGTAGAGAGAGAGAAAGGAGTTTTCAGGTGTGAGGAGGATGAATGAGGTGGGGCTCTTTATATAGAAACATCGGGGACTTATTGGTCGTTTGATTGGCACATTAATGGTGGTCATTCATTACCTGAAACTCCCTAGCTGAAGACTTTTCATCTTTGCCAGTGCTGCTCGATTTTTTGGCGAATGAACAGGTCTGTCATCTAAAGGAAGAAGATGACATTGTTCAGAACTGGATCGGACCGGTCCAAACCAGGTTAAATGCTTAATCCAGTCAGATCGGGCCCGATTCGACCGAGTTTTTCAAAATTAAAAATTTGTAAATTTATTTAAATTCATTATCTATCCAATGGCGGCCTCAATTCTCCAATTTGAATTTTCTAAGCCATCTAGAAAAATGAATTTAGAAACTGGTTCAATAGTGATTCAAACCAGTTCAGGTCCGTTTCACTTGAATCGGTTTGGTTCTCACCTCCAATTCATCCTAAAGTCCTTTCTCATGACTTTTATGACTCTTTAGGTCACTCGGGATTAATAAATTTCCCAATTTTCCTTTTCTCTATCGATTTCGGTTTATAAATTGACTCAGTTTTCTCTTTGAAAATGGTCAATTCTCTTATTATCGAAGGACGAGGTTTACACCAGGTCTGTGTGAACATCAATTACCCAATCCCCAGACCTAAATTTCTTTATGTCCGCTAATGTGGGACGAGACCTCTCCCCTCCATCCTTGGTCTCAATGCGCATGAAGCTTCTCCAAGCTTCGAGACTCACTTGATGACGAAACTTCCCTTATGCTCTATGGGTCATCTAACAACCCTTAGAACCAACACTACCCCATGTCAGGTGCCTCAATGGTTCCGTATCTCAGCATGCATATACAAAAGTCTTTTAATTTAGACATTTATCTTTGGTGCCACCGGCCCAACGAATTCAGTGACCCAGCTTTGACTCAGTAACTATCAGCTCAATGAGTTCGACGGTCTGGCTTTGGCTCGGTAGCTACTAGCCCAACGAGTTTTATGATCTAGCTATGGTTGGATGGCTACATCACACAATTTAACCATTTTTGGTAAATTGTCCATAATGCTTAGTAATCAAGATTTTATCTATGGGTTTAAGCCCATTCTCATTGGCCTTGGGCCCACTTCACGTGTTTTTCCAAAACTAGGCATTGGGTCCTATTAGTTTCAAAATTGAGGCCTCGAGCCTGCTAGAGCAATCCCAGCTCTAATCAGAAACATCTTCCAAAAGTTTTAAGTAGATTCACATAGTCAGGGGAGATTATTTCTGGAAAATAATTCACAATTCCAAAAATGTGCTCATCATCCAAACCGGGTATGATATTGAAAATCCCATTCACCCGGTCGGCTACGTGCTCCTCTGCACGAATCCTTGAATCGCCCATTCTACATGGTCCGAGTGTTCACAACAGTAAAATTAAAATGAAGGGACTCATACTTGCACGTATGGACACCTAAGTCCTTAATTATGCCTTAATTGTAATTAGGTCCATAAATTTTATAATTTTACATTTAGGTCCCTAATGCTCAATTTATCTTTAATTAAGTCTCTAGGGTTTCCAATTTCCCTCCTAGGTCCCTAATTTTTTGACAATTACCAATTGGTCCTTAATTTCTTCTAAATTACCAATTGGTCCCCAATTTTCCTCAAAATCACATATTGGCCCTCAATTTCATCCAAATTTTCAATCAGTCTTCAATTGGAAGTTAATTTCACAAAAGTCCCCCAATTTTCCTTTAATTGTAATTTTGCCCCCAATTCTCTGAAAATCCCTAAATAGCCCAATTTTTTTCAAAAATTGCACATTGACCCCCAAATTCTTATTTCATTAAATTGACCACTTAAACTTGGTTAATATCCCCTATCATGCTGCTAATCATTTTCCCCATCTCCCTACGAGCATTCTAACCTTTGAACGACATCAATTGGCCCACCTCTAAGCTCAAACGGAGCTTCGCCAAAAAAACTTTCTAGATAGAGAAAGCTTGGTTTTCTTATCGGCAGAGGGGTGACGATCGGAGCTCTAGATAGGGACAGCTAGTGCTCATCCAAGGGATCCTCCTAGGATCAAAAAGCAAGTCAATTAGCAGTCAGAGCAAGGTCAATTTGATGAGAGAAGTTTTAGTGCTCTAGTTTCTGCAACCTTACTATTCCGGTGAAATTGGGCAAAATTAGCTTACCTTCTAGGTTCCAAGGGGTCGAGGGTTGGTCAAGGAGGGTTGGTCAAGGAGGGTTGGGGGAGGTTTGGCCAAGCTGTAGGAGGTCGGAGGTGACCAGAATTTGACTTGGGCAATTCAATTCATTTACGATCGCCAGAGCAGCAACATTGTTTGAGCTTGTCGGTGCTCCTGCAGTGGTCCTCAAGCCGAATAGAGGGTGCAGCTAAGTGGAGAACTTCCTTTCGGTTCTAGAGACACCAAATGCAGCTTCAGAGGTTAAAGAAATGCTCGATGTTAGAGCTCTAGTTTATGCCTCGCCAGAAAATGGAGCACTTCTTCTTCTTCACTTGGTTGTGGGATGAGGAAGACGAGAGGAGGGGTGTTCTTTATATAGGGAGCTCAACAACTAACTGATAAACCGTCTGCCCAAGACTCGGCCCCTAACTTGGTCGTCGATGGTCATACCAGAGCATTTTCCGGGTCACTAGAGACTACCCCTTTCTCCCTCCTCTCTTCTATCAGCTTTCCTAAGGAGGAAGATGACACTGTGTAGCGCATGTGAGCTTTGCACTTGCAGGCTTGCCACATGGCACGCTGTGATTGGCTAGCTTTGCTGATGTGACTCCCTACTCAGCGTCCCAGTCAGCCTTTGACCTGTTGACCAAACACATGACAGCCTCTCATTGGCCGCTAGTTCATACGTGGTTGTTGACCATATTTTTTTTACCATTGACCATGACATGTGGCATCCTCTAATTGGCCAATTTAAATGTGTCAGATTTCCCCCCTAACGCATAGTGCCATTGCCATATGTTAGCCTCTAATTGGCTGAGGTCATCCGACGTGGCTCTGCCACATGTCGACCTCTCATTGGTCGACCGTTTCTCTAACATCCTTGTCGGATGTTGACGTGGCACCCTTGCCACGTGTCACTCCTCATTGGTCAGCATTGCTAACGAGGCTTCTCCTCAGTTGACCATTGACTGATGACACGTATCACTCTCCTATTGGTTAGTCATCGACCAAGGACATATGTCACACTCTGATTGGTCAAAGCTTCTAGGCGCTAACTGAGTGGCTGACGGGGCACGCTTCACCACGTGTTGCACCCTGATTGGTCACGCCTGCTGACTGGGCGTTGACCTGGTGATGGTCCATTGACCAACTGAACCTTTAATCGATCTCGTTTGACCAAGTTCATTGACTCGAAATCGAAAATCGACCGGTTTAGGCTTGATTCGACCGATTTTCTTAAAATTAAAATTTTCTAAATTCATTTTCTATCTAATGGTTTCTTCCATTTTCCAATTTGATATTTTAAACCACCTAGAAAAATGAATCTTTGAACTGGTTATTCACGGTTCAAGTACGTTTCACCCTGAACTGATCCGGTTTTCACATCCAATCCACTTTATGGTTCTTTTCCATGATATTTAGGTATTTTTTGGCCACTTGGGATTTTACAAATTCAAGTTTTGATCCTTCTTTACCACTTCCGGTTACTTAGATTTTTTATTTTCTCTTGAAAATTTTTGGTTCCCTTTTCCAGTTCCTTATTCCAAGAGAACGGGGTTTACAAACAACCCAAGGAGACACTAAAGGACATACAAAATCCCCTCCTCGTAAGGCTCATCATTAAGGGGCAAAAATCAGAGTACAAAACTAGACTAAATATGTGAAGGGAAACTATGAGAAAATAGGCGAAGGACTTACTATAGATGGAATCCTCTCGAATAGATGTCGTCAACATTGCAGATGCAACAAGGGTCAATTAAAACCCTTAGTATGATGGGCTTTGGGAGCATGATTCGGAAATGGGAGGGTTCCTTCGAGGTTGTGATGGTTTAAGCAGAGGAAACATCTAAGGGTTGGATATGAGTTTCATATATGAAGGGTTGCATGGAGGTGGAAAGAGGTTGGGTTAGATACATTCAACTAGTAATGCTTCCCAGTGTGCACCCCATGCATCATAGATATTCCATTAGTGGAGGTTCAACCGATGGAAGGTCGGGGAGCAGATGATAGAAATATCTTTTGGGAGATATGACTAGAAGAAATTAGTGCTCTTGCGAGAGGACTGAATCCACACCATACACTCTCGTTAGAAGCTTTACCATCATCCAATTGTGACCAAGTATCGGAAATGGGACCTTAACAGAGGTGGGACCCAAATGGAGCATCAAACGCTTGTGTTGGTGGCTCCCACGGTCAATGAAGAACCTTAGCAATAGCTACAAGGAGGGATTCAATCCGATTAAGGCCTTCGACATGATTTCAGTCGTCAAGAGATTCCGATAGAAGAATCAGGGAGCTAAATGCCATGGACTGAAGCTAGGGTTTTTAGAGAGGAAATTTTGGATCGAATGAGCAGTGAGAGTGATCAAATCGAGGGTTCGACTACAAGCTTGGGGAGAGGAAGATGAATTGGTGATCATACCCTCGGCTTAGAGGCAAAATATTTGAATTATTCTCAACTATATGTTTGGATAGTGGGATTAAATCCTTTATAAGGCTATGTTTAGCGAATAAAAAAAATATATTCTTGAGGTTATATTTGGCCGAAAGTCCCTGTGAGCAAATTTATAGAAATATCATTTAAATCACATTTGTAAATAAGAAATTTCTAAAGTTGCACGTAAATGCCTTTTAAAATACTATTACAATATAAAAATGATATAGTAAGTTGTTTGTGGGCTCATTATAGAAACTGTGTAGGGGTGTGATACTAAGTACCCATTACTATATAGCAGAATATCGACTGTTATATCTTCGACCTACCATCCAGGTCGAGACGTAATATTTCTACTCAATATTTACTTTAATAAAATACTCAACCAACTTGAAAAATAATAAAAAAATTTCAATTGAAATCAATTGTATTATTTTTTTGTGAAATAGTAAGTGTGATAAGTTTATCTAGTAATTATATATTAATGTACATTGGCCAACCACCTTTTTCTATCATAATATTTGTATTATACAAATAAATAATATATTATAAAATATATGATACTATCTTTAAATAAAATTTATAAAATATGATCATTCCAAAAAATATATTCAATTTTTAATAATAAATAATTACATTAAGAATTAATGATATATTAGTAATAAATGTTCCATCTTCATCTTAGACGGTTTTTCCCATTTCCGCCTTTTTGCTTATGCGTGATTCAATTTATCTGTGTGATTTCATCCATAAAATTTCCTCCTTTTTGACGATGAGTCCGGATGATCGTTTCATCTGTTCCGGGGCCAAGGGAAATTTGCAGTTTTTTTTCTGTTTTTTTGTTGTTGGTGTCCGATCAAGCTTGTGAATGCTCTGCTCTGTTCATGCCTGACCTCCGCTCTTGTCTCTTTTGGTGCAATCTCTAATAAATTCTGGAACCATGTCTGTCTGCGTATCTACGGAGAGATATTGATTATTATTGATTGAAGTTTTTTCATCTATGGCCAACGCTAGGTGAAGCTTTATATTTGTTTGCGGGATCCTGAATTTGATTCTGACCGGAGAATACGGAAGATTTCGCTCGATCGCCTGTTGCTTTTTACTACATAACATTGCGAAACGAGTTTGAAAATTGAACTTTTTTCCATGTTCGTGGAAAGGTTTTAGCCGTCTCTCGAGGATGGAATATTGCCCTTGGTTCATTAGAATTCTACAGATGCTTAGAATCAGACTATTTTCATATTTCGCAGTGATGTATGTGAGGAATGATTCATCTTATTATTGCGTTATAGCACAGGGAGGTGGAAGGATAAAATGGGTAACTCAGGAAGCAACGGGACAGGTCGTAGAAGACGGCAGAGCCACCCCGCTCTGCCATCTCCCCAAGCACCCCTTCCACCAACACAATTGCCACAACCTGAGTTGACTGGGAATCGCTACGTTTTTGCTGCAGCAACTCCGTACCCAATCCAGTACCCTAACCAAAATGCAATGCATCCTTATTACCACCAATACCCAGGCTATTATTCACTACGACCACCGACTCCTATGCCAGGCCCTTATGTCAGCCCTATGGAAACTGGGTCAATGGGCAGTATTCTTATATGCCTTTTCCGGCCCCTGTCACACCTTATGTTGAGCACCAGAGAGCAGTTACTATTAGGAATGATGTAAATATCAAGAAAGAGAGCCTGAGGATTGAACCTGATGAGGATGACGATGGAAAGTACCTATTGTCCTTCACCTTTGATGCCACAGAACCTGGAAGGTATTGTTGTATAAGTTTAATTGCTATCTGAGATGTTTTATCTGTTTGTCTTTCTGGTTGATAATTTTTCCAGAGGTTATATTTCTGTTTTCCACACCTACCTGTGTGAAAAATTAGTCATAGTGACATGTTAGTATTAAGTCAAATTTTCTCAGTTGAATATGTTACTTCACAGTAATGCTATGCATGTTCTTTTCTGCTTCTGTCCGATGGATGCTTTAAATTCTGCTCTAAGGCATGAACCCTTTGTTAAAAGATGGTATCATTAGGTATGCCTATTAAATATGATGTGAAAGTTTGTTGAAATATATTTCAACTTGATGGGAGCAGTTTATGTAGATAACTCCTGGAGATGCTAATAGTTGGCCAAGTTATTTTGGTCCTTTTTTCTGATTTTCTTCCAAAGTTTTTGTGTTGTGTTGTGTTCAGCAATCCTTGGTGAAGCACTGACAACAATACATATCATCCATTGCATGTTGTTTATATTTCCATATTAAATCACCTGTCCCCTGTAACAGCATCACAGTCATCTTCTTTGCTAAGGAGACAGAAAACTGCAATTTGATAGCAACAAGGGAGAACATTCTCAAACCTGTAACAGTTTCTTTCAAGCAAGGCCTTGGTCAAAAGTTCAGGCAACCCTCTGGGACAGGTATTGATGTGTCGGTGTTAGATGAGATGGGCTTGGGAAAAGATGCTAGAGACATTGAAATCTACCCTCTCGTGCTGATGGCTGAGGCGTACCCATCAGCCAGTAATGGTAGTGAAGAGGATTCTGACAGAAATCCAGGTAGGAATTCACAAATAACCCAGGTGGTGATTGAGAAGAAGGGGGAGTACAAGGCGAGGGTGTTCTTTGGGTGAATGAAATGAGGTACGAACTTCAGGAGATCTATGGGATAGGCAATGTAGTTGATGGAGATTTTGACGAGGATGAATCTGGGAAGGAATGTGTCATTTGCCTATCAGAGCCTCGGGATACAACAGTTCTTCCATGCAGACACATGGTACATATTTGATCCTCTTTTCACTCTTGTATGTTTCCTCCTTGACAGCAAGTGACCATGTTGGATTTCTCATGAGAACTAACGATAGGTGCCTAAATTAATCTATAGTAGTAACTAACATGATATTAGGAATCCTTTGGCTGAGTCCTGGTATCAAATCTTGCGTCCAAGTTAATTTTCTTCCCATGTTGAAAACAAAGATCAATGAGGGAGCAAATTCACTAGGATCCAACATGTCTTACTATGCTTTATCATAAAGAGCATTGTCCTGCAGTTTCTCTCTACTTTCAAAACAATGAAAAAAAATTGGGAACTGGAGGATTTTGTCCTGAAACTAGCAGGTACTGAACCCCTTTAGCCTAATGTGTTTACTGTTGATTTTGCAATGCAGTGCATGTGCAGCGAGTGTGCCAAAGTTTTGAGGTTTCAAACAAACAGATGCCCAATTTGCAGGCAACCTGTGGAACGGCTCCTTGAGATTAAAGTGAATGAGGGGAGTGAAGGTTCCAGGCAACCTACTGCTGCTCCCGGAGAAACATCATAATCCTCTTCCATATCATATTATAGTTATTCTATCTTCCCCTTTCTTTTCTTTTTTTCCTTCTTTTCTTCCTTGGGTTGGGTTATTCCTGGTTTCCCTGAATAATCGTTCATTGAGATTTAAGGAAATTTCTGTCAGCCATGGGGATAATTGATGTGACAGGAAAAGCTCCATCATCTCGATGTTGAGAGAGAATAAGCTTGACCTGTATTGTACTGCCTAAGAAAAATGTGATTCACTGCCGGAAAGTTTCGTTGTTTTTTCAGCTAATTTTCACGAGAAGACGTTGACATGAAAAATGAATATGATCTTCCAGGAAAGAGACTATATAATATGTTGTAAATCACATGTATACTCCCCATCCCTGTAGTTTACTGTCCAGCTTGTGGCCTTCAATTTTGATCCTTTGTTGCAGTGAGTTGTGAGGATCTTGTATAATAATTGCTGTATGGCCGTGCCAAAATATGAAATAGGGGGAAAACCATATAAAGAGTGCCAATTTCATCCAACTTTATTTGGACCATATATTTATTTGTCTAGTGTCCAAGGTCACTCATCCTCTCCAGGTAGTCAGTCAGCACTACTTCAAAGTTGCAAATGTGTATAATCTCGGAGTTAAGCTTGCTCCTTTTACTTATGGAGAGGGTGCCCATGCAATGTTGTTCAATAGAAGCTGCACTAAGTCAAGGTGGACGTCTATGTTATGCTGAAAGTGCGAAGAAACTTTTAGTTACAAGATCGATCTTTATTCCCCTTCTCGATTCTCGAGAGCCATCATTGCAAATACAGGTGATTTTCTCCTATTCACACACATTCTCTGTGAACCCATCAAGTCATTTTCGAACTGAATGACCTCATCAGGTCTTCTGCTGACCACGGAGTCAATGTTTGGCAGCTTTGTCTTAAACTCGACCCTCAATTTGCTGATATTGGGATGATGCCACTGATAGTGATAATGGTGATTCGCCCTTCTTTTCCCTTTTGGAATAACAAAAATATTTGTCTTTGGAAGTATGTCGGAATGGTGAAAACCGAACAAATAAAATTTCAGTTTCAGAAAACAAAGCCATAGTTTAGTCGTCCCCTTGAACCGCCCCCTTTTCACTACTGCCAAGCCCACAGAGTGGATTCATCCTCTTCCTCTGCCCATCTAAAGAGACCCCAAAAGAAGCTGTATTTTAGAAGGTGCAGACGCTGAACTGAAATGTCATTTATGGGTAAATTACAGCAAACATACCTGATCTTACATGGGTTGATGCATTGAAAGATGAGATGAAGCACAGTGCAATCTCTGGGGATGTCACTGATCTTTCGTGTTTGGTGGGTCAATGAAGATTACGTTTTGTGAGGGATAACATCACCACTGCAAGTAGGAATGATGGAAGGAAGATGGGCTTGGGTGGACAATTACTGGGGAAACTATTGCTCTCTTCCCCAATCCTATCATCTCTGGACTAAAGTTTCACGCTTTTCCTCCTCCCTTCAATAACTGTCTCCCACTGCCTACCTCCACGTGAAGGCTGAGGATTGTCAACAATCAGTTCACATTTCAAAAAGGTATATTTTATGTTCTATCCCCTTGGTTTCAGTTCAATATGTTGGCAATTGAGGATGCAATTTCAATTGGGTTAGGCTGAAATCGGCCGATCCCCGGTATGGTACAATTCCAACTAACTTTTCTTCACCGAGGGTGGTGTGTCATTGACATAGACGGAGTTCTTATTCTCCTCAATTCATTGCTAAGCCTATGAGATTTGTTTTTGAAAAGTTAAAATTCTTTTGATAAAAAGTTGCAAATTTTTTCAGTTTCTTTATGCCATCCATCTCCTTTTGCGCAGACCAAATATTTAAAGTCATATGTTCATTTGAAAAAGCATCTTAGACAGAGACTGCCATAAATAGCCATGGCCACCACCACCACTGGCCCTCCACTTCACTTTTGACATCAAACATGAACTGTTTGTTCCTGAGGATCCTGTGATTGGTTATTGATTAGCTCAAATCTTGGTTCATCATCACTTGTGTCAGCAAATTTATGAACTCTTTGCCTTATGATCTTAATTCATATTAATTGCGATTTCAGGTAGGTCTTTGGAGGACTAAGCTGGATAAATGCAGATTCTCTACATTGGGGTTCAGGTGCAAGCCCCCTTCTGATCAAGATCTGGAGCTGTTGGACTAAGATATTCAAATGGCAGAAGCTTTCATATTAAATCAAGTGGCTTTGATGTTCTCTAGAAACAAAAGCAAAAAAAGGCAGCGGCCTGCATATCGAACTCTTTAGCTAACCAAATATAAAATGACAAAGGATGGTCATCATGTGGAAGATCTCTTTCCACCCCACCAAGAAATCAATGGAAAAAAAATTCCCCTCCACCCTCATTCATGTTTTCCTGTCTAATCTGAGGCACTCTGCTCTCTCTACAGAAATATTTAAAAGGACTATTGAACCTATGAGAAAATTATAACCCAAAAGTGTTCTTCCTGAACTCTTTTGATTAATTCCACTTGCAGGAAAGAAAGGTACAAGTAGTCTGTTAAAGATGGCTATGCTATATCTTGAAGGGAAGGGTATCATATGTGCCTTTTTACATCAAACAGTGCCAGCCTCTCTCTATATATATAATACACGGAAAAAGGAAAAGGCTTATCTTAACATATCCGTGCGGATAGACGATGCTGGCCATGCCATCTATTAATAATCGATGCCATCATATCACATTCATAAGCCTTCAAGGGCTTAAATTAAATATGAATTATTCGAATTCGAATTATTCAATCTAACCTAAGCAAGTATTGAGTTTTTGCAACTTGGAAATACTGGTGTACGTGGGATGGATAAATTGCCTTGATTATATAAAATATTTTAAATTTATAATATTTTTGTACAAAATTTTTAATACCTAATCTTTCAAAAAAGTAATATAAATTATCAAATTTCTAATAAAATTATTAATGAAAATTGAAATTATAATATTGAGGTGATATAATAATAAATATAATTAAAATATTAAAAATAATTAAATAAAATTAGGGAGAGTGGGAGGTCACTACAACCACCCTGACCGACCACCAATCTCTTCGGGCATCCATCGGTGTAACTCTCCCATAAAATTTTATTTTTTTCACAAATTTAATTATTTTTTAAAATAAATTTAGTTGAATTAATTTATTATTTAAAATGTATTAATAAAATTAATGAATAAATAATAAAATGGTATAATAATATCTTGTCACATGAAAGAGTAAGTTCAATCCACATTTAATGCAATTATTTTTAATTATTTATATTTTAAGTGAAATTAATTAAAAATTAAAAATGAACTGACGTGTCAAAATTTTCCAATGATAGAGTTGGAGTTTAATTGTAAGTAAATTCAATTTTGGTTCAAAATAATAATTGAATATAAATATTGTATACTATTTACTATGACGCTTATATTAATTAATTGTTAAATTATATAAGGTTTTTAGTTTACACTATTTAAACAATTAGACAAATTTTGTACAAATATATTAGAATATTTTTAAATAAAATATATGAAATAAAGGGATTTGAATAATAGTTTACCTAATGTTATATTTATTATTTAAAATTAGATCATTATTTTATTTTTTTTTATTTTATCGATATTATATAGATTTAATAGATTGATAAAATAATAATTTTTTGAGCAAAACAACCCAAATTAATCACATTCACACATGGTTCAGGCTGCTGAGGCGGAGGTTATTTGTGATTCGGAAATAAAACAAGTCACGTGAAAGAAAAGCATGACCATCCTAATGGGGTAACTAGCTGAAGATCAAGACTTCCGGTAGATTATCCCTTCTCCTTTTCCAAAAGTGGGCTCATTAACGCCAGGGAAAGAGATGACACAGGAGCTTACATCATCAGCTGCAAAGTATACAGTTTCTAACGTGTACTGGAAATAAAGATAGTGAGCGATAGACAGCAAGCACAAGGCTTGTTTTGATGTTTCCTGCAATTTTTTTTTCAGTAAAAAATTAATATGAGATTGACTGCATTTGTACGTTTAGAGTGTTAATTTAAGTTCATGAGACCCTTGCCATGTTCTGCCCCCACACCCCCACCACTCACCACCTTTTGCCATTAATGAGCATATAACAGAGAGATATAACACCAACCCTTCCTCTCTCTGTTCTGTCTCTCACACTCTTCATATAATTAAATTCGATCCTCACATAATTCTCTTCATGCTTGTTTCCATCCCTTTCACAGGGAATATGGGTTTCCCGTTTTCTATACTTGGATGAGAGAGACGAGCCTCCTTTTTGGGTGGCGGGGCTGCGGGAAGATTTAGGTTTGTGGGATTTCTTCTTCTTTATTTTTTTGTTAGTTGTTGGTGGGTTTTTCACATCTCGAGCTCATTAAATACCCTGATACTATCTCTTGTCTGGGAAAGTTTTCTGGGTCTGCTGAATCGTCGAGCTTTAAGCAGGATGGGAGATGAAGAGAAGCTGGCAGTGAAGGACCATGATCCAGAGAAAAGAACTGCTCTTCCTCACGAGGAGGTATCTCTTATGTGTTGTCGTTGTATTGAATTCTCAGTTTTCAGATGAATCATCTAAACATTTATTACCCAAGTAGAATATGGTGCGAATTTTGAGCGTCAGTGAGAAATTAGGGTATTAGCTTGATCCATACTTTGCCTTTTCTTATAATTTCCTGTTTCATCTTTTGAGTGCTTGGCCGGGTAATGCATCCAGCAACTCAATAGAATTGTTGGGATTGATTCAGTTAGTATCCACTCCGTTTCTTCATCTCCAGTCATATATAACAGATAGCAGTAGCACAGTTCAGCACTTGCACAATTTCTACAGAAGGAGAAATATTAGATCTCAAAGAACTTCCATCGAGTTAAATTAGAATACTGGGTGCTGCAATTTTTTTCTCAAAGCTGAACATTCATGTAACCGTAATCTATATGGAGGTTGCATATCTCATTTGGTGCTTTCATGATACATTTCATGGAAGTTGCTTCTCTTATGCACTTTTTAAGGTTGAAAGCTACGACAAAGGGATGACCCCACAAGTCCATCAATGGAGGCGACAAAACCTCTTCCTTGAGATACCATCAAGGAAGGTGGAAGTTTCTTCTCAGGATAGTGTCACTGCAAAGGCGCCTATAACTCCCAGTTCCACACCAAGGAGAGTGAATTTTCTCGTGACACCAAACTACAACGAGGTAAGGCTGGATGGATCACCTGGCCCTCCTTCCTCATCCACAAGCAAATCTTCCATCAAGGGTCTGTTCATCAAGCTGAGCTTCAAGTATCGGAACTCGACTCCAGTGGATATTGAGAAAGGTTCGGAAATAGTCCGTGAGGCTTCTTCTGCCACTAACCGGGAAAGGCCTTCCCTATCAAGGTCACTCTCGTTTTTATTCACTCCTAGAATGAAGAGGACATCTTCATTGCCAGAGCTTGCAGACTCCAATCCCGGCTCTTGGCACGGTGGTAGTGTAAGTGATGTTTTAGATTCTGGTATAAGTTGAGAACCATGCTAGCATGATCGTGTCTCCCCTCGTGTATACTAATAGCTAGTCTGCTATCTGCATTGAATCATTGAGTCTCTGTTGATGTTTTTTTCTTCTGATGGTTCAGAGGAAAGGACCCCAGAAGCAGATGTTTCGATCACTCTCTGTCCCCGCCAATGGCAAAGAAAGAGGCATCCGAAGGATGGACTCTTTCTTCCGTGTGATCCCGACTACCCCTTGCGCGAAGGAAGACGATGCAGTCATCAGTATTTCACCAGCTGCTGATCCTGGTAAAGCCCTTTTGAAAATTTGGCTTTTCTATTAGCAGCTTCTTATATCATACACTTTTCTTCCAGAAACCAGTGATGACAATGGAGAGGACATACCTGAAGAAGAGGCTGTCTGCAGGATCTGTCTGATAGAGCTGAGTGAAGGAGGGGAGACCCTGAAGCTGGAGTGCAGCTGCAATGGAGAGCTCGCTCTTGCTCACCGAGACTGTGCTGTGAAATGGTTCAGCATCAAGGGCAATAAGACATGTGATGTCTGTAGACAAGAAGTCAAGAACCTGTCCGTGACTCTCCTTCGGATACAGAATGTTCAGGCTCAGATCCGGACAAACCGAGTTCTACAAGGGGATCTCACCCACTACAGGCTAGCTTCCTAACAACTAGATTTTCAAGATGAAAAGGAAGCTGAAGTTGCCTTTCTTCTTGTTATTTTTATGACTTGCTAAACTCTGAAAACTTCACCAGGGTATGGCAGGAAGTTCCCGTGCTTGTGATCATTAGCATGCTGGCCTATTTCTGTTTTCTTGAGCAGCTCCTGGTAATTCGCTGAAACATAAACCTATTAATATCTTATCTGCTGCAATTTCAATCTGGAAGGTTTATGTTCATCCCTAAATCTGTTGCGGTATACAGGTGGGAAAGTTGGGCACTGGTGCAATCACCATATCTCTACCATTTGCTTGTGTCCTCGGTCTCCTGGCATCAATGTCAGCATCCACAATGGGTATGGTATAGCTGCTAATGCACTAATTTGTCAAATGCTCATTATGTAAGATAAGTCCATTGATTGATCCCTCCTATGACAGTGAAAAGTAGATATGTCTGGTTTTACGCCTCCATACAGTTCGCCCTTGTAGTTCTCTTTGCCCACATATTCTACTCTCTGGTAAGAGTCTCTCTAACCACCACCACACTTACAAACCGAACCTGTGATTATCTATCTTTTGGGCTCATGGGTTGCGATCTTTTGTCTAGCAGATCCATCTACAAGCGGTGCTATCTGTGCTATTCGCTACATTTGCAGGTTTCGGGGTGACAATGAGTGGGAGCTCTATTCTAGTTGAGTTCCTGAGATTGAGAAGGATGTTGAACAACAGTTCCTCATCATCCCCCCAATCACGTATCACTCAGCTGGGCACACGGCCTGGCCAGCTTCCGAGGCTTGCAGTCCCCTCGCAGCAGCAAACAGCTGGCCAATTTCAGATCCATCAACAACAGGATGAAGTGAATAGTATGGGATCTGATAGCACTAGACATACTTGCTAGAGAGGTAGTGCACTGTGGAAGGATCAAATTTGTTTTGGGAACTGGGAATCTGCTTCCTGCATAGTTTGTGAGATTTTGTAATGGAAGAAGACACCTAGCTATGCTATGTTGAAATAAGTTCTCGTTGATGTTGCTATACTAAAAAGTTCGTGCAATCCAAGACGATAAAAAAGTTTCATACTAAAATAAAAAAAAAAGAGTAAAGTTTATATTTTTAGATGAATAAATTATTATAGCTTATATTTATAAATATTTACTCTAAATAATTTTTAAATAGAAAATGAATAATTTATAAAGTCCTCCTATTTTATTTAAAAAAAATAAGCGAATGAGATTGACCATTAATTATTTAAGGCCAAATTAGTTAAGAGAATTGTATTTTACCAAATAGGTAAAAGATAAATAAAATATGATGTATAAAAATATATTATATGTAATAATAACATATATTAGTAAATATGATATTTATTTTATATAAAATATATTTATATTAATATAATAGGTAAATTATTGATATAATTTTATTTAATAAGATATAAAAAATTATTAAAATTTAAAATAAAATTATTTATGATAATAAATTTATTTATGTAATATTTATTATGGGAAAAAATATATAAAAATACGTCAAATAATTGAGAATAACTCATTTCTATTAAATATTGGACATTTAACTAACTTTTTCGTAAATACTCGGTTTTTACTATAATTGTCTTCGTTTAATCACAACATTTAACACTAGAATTTTAGTAACCTTATTTTCTTAAACATTCGTTTTTATTTTTTTCCTTTTTCTTAAACGCTCAGTTTTTACTATATTAGTCCTCGTTTAATCACGGCATTTAACGCTAGAATTTTCTTAACCTTATTTTCTTAAACACTCTCATTTTTTTTCCTTTTTCTTAAACACCTTTTAGTTTTTTTTCTTTGCTTTGATGTAATACTTGTATGGTATGGATTTATCTTTTAAAAGTTAAATTGGATGTTGATGTTATTTTTTCATATGTTTTATGCTTATGTGAAAAGGCAATTTGAGTGCAAGATAGTTGATCTTACAAGGATAGTGAGTTAAATAAAAAAGTTTTTATAAAAATGGGATACAAAAATATTAGTATTTACTTAATTTTGTGTGTTTTTTATTGTTTCAATAGAGAGTTTGTTACAAATATTTGAGTGATTGTGTAACTACGGTTGTTTATTTGATTAATATAACTTCTTCCAGAATTGATAAGAAAACTCCTTTGTAAATATTATATAAAAAAAAGTTACCTTATAATAATTTGTAAATATTTAGTTTCTATATTATATGTACGCATTAACTTCAATAGAAATAAATTTAGTTATAGAGCAAATTTGTGTATTTATATGGTATTTAGTTGTCTATAAGAGTTATAAGATTTTAGATTTGAAAGATAATTTGATTCATGTGTCTAGAAATGTTGTATTCTATGAAAGTATATTTCTATTATTAAGGCAAGAGAAGTTGATTATATATTGGATGATTGGCATGTTACTTGAAGAGAATTTGATCATTTAGAGGATAATCCAGTAGTAGAGGGTAATACAACATGATGTTTTGCGTAAAACTAATGCTCATTAAAATGATTTTGTTGCCTTAAGATCATGTGTAATATGAGTTGTCTTTAGAAATTATTTAAAGAGTAAAGTGGAAAACAAGAAAATTGGTAATATTTAATAGGCACTATTTGAAAAAAATTGCAAAATTATTTGCATGACTATGGTTGTGATGTTTTTAATTCAAAATGTGTTAGTTATTTTGTTTAATAAAAATGTTTGAATGTAAATGAGTATAGTTATGTATTAAAATTGAATGCGTTTGGGAGCTTAGTAGTTATGGATGTCTAATTAAAAATAAAAATGGGTGCATTGCTATGGAAGATGAAATTGAGGTATAAGAAAGAAATTTGTTATTTTATTACCTAAAATTAAAAGAGTAATAGAATATAAGTGAGTTCATAAAATTAAATATAAACCAAATGAAATAATTTATAGATTTAATAGCTAAAATACTCTGATAGATGGATTATATTATTTAAAAACCTTCTCATTATTGCTAAATTTGTTACTATAAAATTATTATTTGCTTTATATGTTATTTTTAACTGAAAAATAATACAATTGTATGTAAATAATGTTTTTGTTAGGGGTGATTTGTTAAAATAATACAATTATATGTAAATAATGTTCTTGTTAAGAGTGATTTGGATGAAAATGTTTATATGGAAATGTAAGTTATTATAAACAGAGTATTTTCATAAATTGATTTGGTTAAATAAATCACTATATAGATTAAAGAAAACAAGGTAATGAAATGTGAAATAAATAGGTTGAAAATGAATTTAATAGAAAAATATTTATATATATCTTTATTTACGAAAGGTAAAATATGGAATAAGCTTATTTTATATATTGATGATATTGTGCCATTTGATTTTAATATGAATTTGTTCAAACATACGAAATTTTATATTTTAAATTTGGATTGAAAGTATTAGTACAACCATAATATTTATATTTTATGGGAATTGATATAATTAAAAATTCGAAAGATATACAATTAAATAAAAGGAAAGATGTTTTACAAATATTACCAGATATAGGTTTTTAGGTCGTAAGGCTACCTGTGTCTATTAGATATAAATGAGAAGTTTAGTAAATGTGAAAATAATCCTATTTATGAATATTCTGAACAATTTAAATGAGAAGTTTAGTAAATGTGAAAATGAAAATGATCCAATTTATAAATATTCTAAACAATATATAAATAATGTTATAATATAGTTATATTGTTTATAAATTATCATCTTATACGAAGTAATGTATATATACACTTGTCATATCTAGGGGTATATACTTTTGGATATATAAAAATTATTAGTTAATATAGAGTTTGATATATCTTTTAAGGATTAGTATTTTTATTTTATGATAATAAATTAGCTATTTATATCGCTACTAATTCGATTCATTACATACATATATCAAGTAAATTAAATTAAAATATTATTTTGTAAAAAAAAGATTGACACATATTATTAGGATTTATTAAGAAAAGAATTACATCCAATAATATTGAATATGTTATTATATAATATGATCATTAATAATTAGTAATAAGGTGATCAACACTGATCAAGGGCTCCGTCCATTAACACAACACAGACTTCCCACTATCGTCCCCTCATAGCAATGCAAACTGTGATCCGAATAAATCTGGTGATCCAACCATCTGTACTGGTAAGAAGGTAAAGTCAACAATGGTCTTCGGCCATTAACACAATTCCGACACTTTGGTAAATCGGGCTCCTGTGGCCAACCATCTGTACTGGTAAGAAGGTAAAGTCAACAATGGTCTTCGAATACAAATGGAACAAATCCTATGATTTGGGTTTCGGCCTATGTCTGACCCAATAACGCATATCACTAGTGAGGGGCTGCTCTTGAGATAATTCCTTATCCAATGTGTATATTACCAAATTTTCCTACAACTTCATGTAGTATATCTCAATTATAGAATTCCTGTGGTAATCTGATACAAAGTGGGACGGGAGATAATGATGCCTGGATTACTCCCTTACTCTATAAATGCTAATAATCAATCATAATTATTAATTAATTAACGAGAATAATAATTTCAATTATTATATTTTATTATATACTTCAAAGGATCCATATAAAACATAAACTCCAAGGATAATTGATATTTTCTTTTCGCTAAAATTATAAATAATGTGTATTTTTTATGTGATAGTTTCATGTATGTGTAGATTTATATTTAATTCAATTCTCACATAATATCTCAATTTAAAAAAAAATACCCTGAAGCGTTAAGCGAAGATTTTAATATAAATTAAGTTAAACAATATTTATACTAAAATTGAATCAAATACCTTATTTTGAAATTTGGTCCTTCATTTTTTTGTACCATACTTATTGGTACCCAACAATCTCGTTGGATTTAGACCACTGCAAATTGAATTGCTTCAGTTTGTTAAAAGTAAAGGTCGCGTATTGATATAAAAAATAAAATAAGAAAAGATAATTGAGAGTTATTAGTATATGTTTTGCAATAACATTTACTACAAATTATTAAAGAAAATATAATTAGTTATGTAAAAAGAACTTATCAAATTAATAAATATTGTAGAATATTAATATTATCATATAGATCCAAAGTATGGATAAATAATTTGCATCTCATCCATAATATATATGTTACTTCATTTTCAATCATATTACACAATGAGTAGCCTCCATGTATATGTATAAAAATCTCACCATGAAATAAAATTATAAGTGAATTTTTAAATTTTTTTCTCTTAAAATAATTTTTAAACTTATTTAATGTTTATTTGTGTTCAAATAGTTAAAGTAATTAAAGTTATTATTAGGTGATTCTAATGTTATTTCTACAAATTTATATTCCTCATCTCTAACAATGTAATATTACATTTCACTCTATTAATTTAGTGCATTTTCATATTTTGTTTAAAATGTCATCCTTCCATTATTAGTAGGGTTCATATCATGTGTTAAAGTCTAGAAAAGTTCACCAATACTCAAAGAAAAAGTAAAAAAAAAATATATGAAAAATAGAGCAAAGAAAAAAAAACTAAAATCTATACTATTTTCTTATTTCAACTTTCTATTATATTAAACGTTCATTTTCTTTCTATATTCATGTGAGTATAGTATTACTATTAAGTCATACTTAAATATTTTTTTAATTTCTTTTAAAATTACTTTAATATATTACTTAATTCCCAAACATATTATTTGGCCCACAACTAGCACCATATCTACGTATAAAAATACTCACGGTACAGATTTTTAGGGAACATAAAATTATGTGGGTTATATTCTTCTTTCTATTTTGATATAAATAAGTTTTAAACTTATCAAATTATTTATGCCATTTCAAGTAATTACACTTATTTGAATGAGTTCTTACGTAATTCTAGTGTGACCTTTACCTATCTTTACTTTTTATTTGCTTTAATTAGATCTTATTTTTTTTCTCCCATGTAAAAAAGTAGGATCCAATAAGTTGTTTTTTAGATTGATTAATTGAATTATAAAATTTACTTATTAATATTATATTTTTTATTTTATATATTGTTTGGGATATGTTCAAATTTTTATTAAATTATTATATTAATGCTAATTTAACTTGTCTAACTCGTTAATATGATATAAGAGCAATAGCCTAATTACTTATAAAAATAATTAATAAATATAACAATTATATATATACAAAATTGGCAAGGAACTTTAGTCTTTAATGAAAATAAAATTTTATATAAAATAGAATTCAAAATTAAAAGTTTACGACAAACATGATTAATTGAAAAAAATAAAAAAATTGTATATTTTTAAATAATTCATATTTTTCAATCTTGCCTGGCCCATAAAATATTTTCACCCTATAGATAAGGGGTCACGACCAAGAATAATAGCACTAATTGAGGACTCCCACCATGTGCACTCAGAGATGTGACACAAGCACCCACCAAGAATAGCAAGCTCAGGTAAGATTGACGAATTACTAATGGGTGGATTAAAAGAATAACGACTCTGAGAAGTAATTTTGGCAAACATGAAGGACCAAAATGTAGGTTTACTCACAAGGCAAATGAGTCATCCCTCTCTCCTCAATAGCCACCATAAGTTACTCATCTTCCATCACATCAGCAAACCAATAATAGTCTTACCTAATCATCTGTCTATTAATGGCCACGTACCAGCTTTTAGGTAAGGATGTTAATAATTCCCTCTCCTACCCCTAATAAAAAATGCATGTTGGTCGGTCAATGGTGCATGTCATCTCTCCATTGTCTTGGCTATCATTCTGGGGATGAGTATGCTAAGCTCGTTACCAGATGCTTCCACCAGTTCATAGTGTCTTAGTAGTCAACCAGTTCTGAATTATAAGCACAGTCTGGCGATAAAAAAGATGTTTCTATTGATTGTTTTAAGCAGGAACTTCGAAAGGAAAGAAGGGTAAGTGACCCATAAAGAGAGAGTTCTTGGTTGAAGAAACAAAGGATACAAATTGATAGAGTAGTAGCATTCTTTTAGGTGGTTTGTAGGAGAACCATCATCATGAAAACACCACTTTCTGGAAGGAGATGATAAAGATAAAAGAAAGACAGCCCACTGTGGAAAGCATGAAAAAAAAGGAGAACAAGAACAGAGAAGATGATGATCACATTTTGCCCAATGCAACTCCCACGAAATTCGCTTCTGTCTCTTTTTTTGGTCCCTTTTTCTTTTGTAATTACAGTTTCTTGATAGATAAAGAAAGTTGTTTGTCGTTGCTTCCCTCTTGATTGTCACCACTGCACTGATTGTACCTTAAGCACTGCTCCTGAAGGAGCTGAGGGCTTTAATGGCAGACGCCCTGAGAATGTACTGATGGTAGAATGCGGCTATGGCTGCTCCCACGAAGGGTCCCACCCAAAATATCCACTGCAAAAATAACAAATCGTTAAGAAATTTAGTGTTCAGATTGTGGGGTGGAACAACAAGGTGAATCTACCAAGTATAACAAATGTCAAATATATCAATCACCTGGTCATCCCAGATCTTGTCCTTGTTGAAGATGACGGCAGCCCCAAGACTCCTTGCAGGGTTGATGCCGGTTCCAGTGATCGGAATCGTGGCCAAGTGGACCATGAAAACCGCAAACCCGATCGGAAGGGGTGCCAGCACCTTCATTTTTTTTTTCAACCGCCATAGCGTCAGAGATCTAATGAGGCTTGCGATGGTATTATATATATATAACAACTAGTGAAGGATCGAGTTTATTTGAGCCACTTACAGGAACATGGGAGTCCCTAGCGTTCCGCTTAGGGTCGGTGGCGGAGAAGACGGTGTAGACGAGGACGAAGGTGCCTATGATCTCAGCGCCTAGGCCGGTCCCCTTGTTGTAATCGGAGGCGAGCTGGTTGGCGCCGCCATCATACTTGTTGTAGTAGGACTTCTGGAAGGCCTTGACGAGGCCGCAGCCGCAGATGGCGCCCAGGCACTGGGCTACCATGTACATTACCGCCCTGATCAGCGACACCTTGCGGCCCAGGAACAGCCCGAAGGTCACCGCCGGGTTTATGTGCCCTCCTACAAAAAGAAACAGACTGTTATGGTTTAAATAGATCACTATAAGGCCTTTCGTAGTGTACGTAGAGGATAATGTGTATTTTGGAGTACCGGAGATGCCGGCGGTGCAGTAAACAAGGATGAAGATCATGCCGCCAAAGGCCCACGCGATGCCGAGGATTCCGACGCCGCCGCAGGGATCAACGCCGGCTTTACTGGGATCGGTCTGGCTTCTGTAGCCGATCACGGTGAGGACGGTGACGTAGAGGAAGAGAAGAGTGGCGATGAACTCCGCTATGAGGGCCCTGTAGAAGGACCACTTGGTCAGCTCCTCGGGGTCAATGAGCAGCGCCGGCGGCGGGTCGTGGTAGTCCTTGGCCGAGAACTCGCCGTGCTCCGCCCCCTCTGTGCCCTTGGCCATTGGATCGGATGGAAAATTGTTGGTATAGAGCAGCAAAGAACACTCACTCACTTATGGGGGTTTCTCTTGTGGATCTGTGTGGAGGAGATGGTGAACGTGTGGGCTATTTATGAAATTGACGGGAGAGAAAGTGAAAGTGGATACGAATTCCTAATTTTCATGCTTAAGGAAGTTTCTCGACGAAAAAAAAATAACGAGAATAATTAACAAAGAAGAAAAAAAGTTGGGGGGCTGTGGCTGATGGCATTATTAGGCTTAATAATATGATTTTTGGACCGACCATGTTACTATTGATGATGATTTCTTATCTTGCATGGTCCCACCTTCTCAACCACTCCCTTATGTGCTTTTCCTTGTACCTTTTCCTTTCCTTCTTCTGGTTGCACAAGGCATCTACAAAGTTATGCAGGTATATGGAAATTATAGGAAGAAAAGAGTACTTATGTTTAGTTTTATGACAAGATTTCTAAATTTATAATCGCTTGGCTATTAGATATAGGGATGGCAATTTGTGGTGTCCCACCTCACCCCTATAGTCTATTTGTCACACACCTTGTCGGCCTTCCTTTTGCATCTATATATATATATATTATAATTTAAATAATTTATCATATAATTTAGAATCCTCTATCATGTTTAAATGGTAAATATTTAGCAATATCTTCATTTTTTTAATAAAATTTTGTGATAATTTACCACTTAAGCCTGAAAAGTGGCAAATATTTGTTGGAGGGGTTTAGATTTAAAATGGGAAAGTCTGTTGGTCCAGCGTGAAATGAGAGGTTGTCTTAATGGAATCTCATGACAACCTTGGACTTGGAGTTCACATATCTTATATTATCCAATGGAGCCAAGACAAAAACTACTAATTTTTCCCAACTTTTTTAATAGAATGATTAGGCCATTAATTAATATGTATGTCATCTAGTTGTTGATGAATGAATGATTTGAAATTCTTATATGCTGTTATTTGGCCATTAGTTGTTTAATAGGTTATTCATATTTTTAAATTTATTAATGAATATATTACATAATTTTATTTTTTAATAACTTGTTATTTAATTTCACAAAAGCATAATATCTTGGTCTAATTATCACACATGTGATACAACACTATAAATAATAGTAGTAAGTATATAAGCATTCAAAGCAATGCCAAGTATTCAGCAATGTCTATTCTATTAATAATATCACGTGCTAGAGTAAAATTCCATGTCGGATGAGCTTGGTCATTGAAGATGATAATGTATATATAATAGGTGAAACCGACTATGCTGAAGACTTGCATCAACCGGCCATCTTATAACAAATATATTAGTAATTAATTTTGTATATTATATATGGTCACATCATGCTAATGTATACACATGCGAGGAAAAACTGTGATAAAACGTGCATCATGGAAGATGGATCCATCACTGATGAAGAGCGGTAATGGCTAGAAGCATGACACCTGTCCATTAAGCCAAAGGGGCTGCGGTACACTTTTGACTTTTTGGCACCGTCCTTTTAGCATGTTTGTGTGGTGGCCAAAAATAGTTCAATGGGGCTTCCCTTAAAATTCACTTCTTTATATGTTGATATTATATGATATTAAAGAATGTTATATACATATACTAATTTATATCTATATTTAATTAAAAATATCATTTTTAAATAGTACAATTATTCTAATATTATATATTAATGATATTTTTTATTTTATTTAATATACAATATTAGGTTTCTAAATCCTCGATACCAAATACAATATGTATAAATTTAATGTGTTATTTTTAATTAATAATTATATTGAAGATTATAATTTTTTATTTTCATACAAAATAAATAATAACAATTGACATATCCTTTAATATTTGAGTAAACTATAGGAGATTTTTAATTAAATATAATATTATATTAAAGATTATTATTAACAGATAAATAAGTGAGAAAAATAAAGAGGGTAAATCGTGCTACTATACTGCCCATCTCCACCTGATAACTGTATTACCAACTTAGTTTTGAACTATGAAATACTCTGATAATCATTACTATTTTATATTTTACGGTAGAAGGAGTAATTATATAAGAAAAAAATATAAGCTTAATTATTTTCATCATTTTGAAATTATTTCTGTAGATCTAATTAATATAAAACTTTATCAAAAGTTTTATATCAATTAATTGAAATTACTTTTTAATTATCTATTATGATATTATATCTTATAATTTTGGTAATTTATGACATAATTTAATAATTTTTTTAAAATTGACTAAATTGAATATACCATCTTGTGTACACTAAACTTTAATTAGTGATTGGTTAAATAATAAGATTATGTAGTTTATACTTCAATCTTAATCTCCTTACTAAATTCTTTACAAAACTCCATTAATTTACACTTATTTACGAGTTTTTGGATGATTGTGCTTTCCTTATTTTCGTTCATATCAAACTCATAAATTTCAATCTTTCTCCAAACCTTATATCTTCCTTAGGTATCTTACTGATTTGATTGATTATCGATGTCTTGATCCACAAATAGAGCGTATCTATATTAGTCTAACTGTACACTTTAATAAGACTAACTTTCCTTTTGATAAGTATTTGTCAATAGCTGGTACAACTCCAACGAATCCAGGTAATTCTATTATTCTTTTTCTTTCCTTTTATTTTTTTTCCTCAATACCTGTATCTAATTCTCCAATAACAATATTTGATTAGCTATCTTCATTTATTTACTCTCCTGTCATTGAACACTCTAATGCTGAATCTTTAGCTTCTCCGGAGGATATTTCTACATCATCCACACATCGCATGATTACCAGGTCACAAGATGGTACATTACCCACACGTCGTTTTCAAATAACTTCTGGGGCTTTTCTTACTATTTCTATTCAGGAACCTTGTACTCTCAAGCAAGCACAAAAATATCCATGTTGGGTTCATTCAATAAATGTTGAATATGATGCTTTTATAAAAAATTACACGTGGAATTTTGTTCCTGCTCCAACCAACAAACATATTGTGGGGGGTAAATGGGTCTACAAATTAAAGCAACATTCTAATGGATTTATTGCTAGATGTAAAGCTCGTCTCGTAGCTCAAAGTTTTTCTCAACAAGAAGGTATCGACTATTATGCTATATTCAGTCCAGTCATTAAACCAGTTATTATTCGTATTGTACTCTCTATTGCTCTCAGACATAATTGGCATATTCAACAACTGGATATTGACAACACTTTCTTTCATGGTCATCGGAAAAGAATCCATTTATGTGTTGGAGAGACCGTTTCATATCGGCGATTACTAGCTCCGATGATTCGAATACCGGCTAGAATCCATGTTGTATATTTGAAAGAGGTTGATCTCTTTGCTTCTCTCTGATTCGGGCGGGGCATACTCTATTTTATTTAAAATTTCATGTGATTCAGTAAACACAACCTGTGTTTTTGGTAAACAGTCGCTCAGGCCTGGTCGCTGCGACAGGGCTAAGTGATCTGCCGAAATCTGATAAGTGAGATTTCGAGTTGAATCTCTCTTTGATTGATCAATGTGTGTCGATACGCACAACGCCTAGGGTCTTGCAGCCAAGCTCCCTTTTGCCTTTTCACTCGAGGGTGGAGGAAGACCTCCTACGGATAAGAGACATAGGGCTAAAAAAATCAATACAAAACCTAATAGTATATGCATGCAAGAGGTATTAGAGGGTCCTGGGGGATAATATTAACCACTTGACGTTCTGTACCTTGTTAAAAAATTGATCCTTATTTACCAACCACACATTGATTTGCATGGACCAATACACGATTTTCTTTTAGTTTTTCTAGGTTAAAAATTTTTAAAGAAGAGAAAAAGGTGCTTTCACATCTTCTTAACCCGAAATTGGCTGGAGAACTATTCTCTTTTTTCTTTGTTTTTTTATGATGAAGAGGTTTACATGGCTCAACTACCAGGCTATATTTGTTCATCACGTCCTCATCATGTTTGTCCTCTTTGTCGGTCCTTATATGGTTTAAAGCAAGCACCTAGAGCATGGTTTCTTTGTTTGAGTACATTTTTACTCACCCTTGGCTTTAAAGCATCATTGGCTGATACATCCCTATTCATATACAAAATCCCAAATTTTGTCATTTTTCTCCTGGATTATTTAGATGATATTATACTCACATGATCTTGTAATGCTTCTATGGACTCCATCCTCAGTGCCCTCAAACAAGAATTTTCTATCAAGGATCTAGGCACGCTACATCCATTTCTTGGCATAGAAGTACATTCACATTCTGGTGGACTTATTCTAACTCAACAAAAATATATTTATGATCTACTTACTTAAGCTGCTATGGTTGATTGCAAACCTTCATTGACCTCTATTACTATGAGCTCTCGCCTATCTATTCATGATGAAACTCCTCTGGATGATTCTCGCCTTTATCGACAGGTCGTTGGTTCTCTTCAATATCTCACACTGACAAGACCTGATATTTCTTATGCAATTAATCAAATATGCCAATTTATGCAACAACCAACTACATTTCATTGGGTGATAGTTAAACGAATTTTGAGATATCTCAAAGGCACATCAAGTCATGGTATTTATTTTTGGAAGAATTCTCAATCTCAACTCTATTGTTTCTCCGATGCCGATTGGGCTGGTAATCTTGATGATTGACGTTCTATCAATGGTTTCTCAATTTTTCTTAGCAGTAATTTGATTTTATGGAGTGCTAAGAAGCAACATACAGTTGCACGATCTAGCACTGAAGCTGAATATAAAAGTTTGGGAAATTCTACAGCTGAACCAATCTGGATTCAATCTATTCTTCGTAAACTTGGATTCTCACCTTCAAATTCTCCTAATTTATGGTGTGATAATCTATCTGCAATTTATCTAAGTGATAATCCTATTTTTCATGTGCGTACCAAGCATATTGAGATATTATCACTTTTTTCGAGAAAAGGTCGCGACCAAAAAATTTATCATTTGTTTTATTGGCACTTATTCTCAAATTGCAGATATATTCACCAATAGACTATCTTATTATCGTTTCTATATAATTTGTTTCAAGTTTAATGTTTTGAGACCTACCATTATGTTTGCGGGGAGTAATAACTTGATTTAACGTGGTTATTTAAATATTTGTAACTTATAATTTATTATTGTATATTAATTATATTATATTAATAGTTCTATATTAATTTATTTACTTTTGTTTATCATTTTCTGCATATATAAAGAATAGGTTGTAAATGTAACAATATAATACAATTTACACTTTTATATATATATATCTAGTTTTGTATATTTTCTATTCTATATTTCTTTATTTCTTTCAGAATATACTGTATTGTTTACACTAAACTCTAATTAGTGATTGGTTAATATCTCTATGTCACATATAATGTTTCAAATGAAAAAAAATAGGAATGATTTAATTTTTTTATAAAAAAAATAAATTTTATGTTACGTTGGATCAAAGCTAAAAGTTTAGTACTAATTTAATCTACAAAGCATATTTATATTAAAATGAAAAAAAAGTAAAACTTAAGTATTTTTAGATAATTTGCCATAATAAGAGCGTGAAAAAAGAACTAAATAATTTGTAAAATCCAGGTTCAAATATCCAAGCTAATCTGAGTCCGCCTCAACCTAAACCCCACTAATGAAAGTAGAGAGTTTATACCTCTTAAGAAAGAAAGGATAGTGTCCACCTTCCAAAGAATTCAACATTTTGTATTCGTACATGCTAATTGACGAGTTCAAGTAGTAGGACAGTATAGGTGTAAGAAACTATTATACCCTTTTATATGAATTAATTAAAATTGTTGATCAATAAAAATTTAACTATTTTACGATAAAAATTAGAGAAATAATCACTCATCCAACAAAAACAGATTATTAATTTTGGCCATTAAAAGTATTTATAAATATTATTCTAAATTGAATAAAATATAAAATTATTGTATATTTATAATTTTATAAACTTTATATTAATTATAATTTATAACTTTTAAGTTATTCGTATATAATATATTATTAAATGTTATTAGATACAATGTAATCGCACCTATAACATATAACCGCCCGATACTATAAAATTTGATTTGTAGTATATTTAATTATATAAAAAATATCTAATTCAAATTTATTATTCTCAATTTATATAAACTGAATATATATTATAATTGAGTGTAATTTTTTAAGAATACTATTAAAATTAGATAAAATAAAAAAATAGTATTAATTTATAAAATTAAAAAAAGTTACACAATTTAAAATTTATTATTTTTAATTATATATTAATCCGATAACTTCTTAATACATAATAAATTATCGTAATAATTAAATAGCAAACATTTTGAATAATAAACGATTTATAAAATTTTAAAAAAATTAATACATGTTCCTCAAATTTCTAAAAAATAACACTTATGTGAAACTTTTTATGTAAGTGTTATATATTTTTTCATTGAGTATTAGAAAAAAAGAAGATATCTAAATATTGTATCATTTGTTTCAAGGGAAAAGAGGTTGTTGTCCGTCTTTCTCATGAATAACTAGCAAGCATACTAGATTAAATATTTTCCATCTCATACACTGTTAAATTACTCATTAGGATGAATTACTTCATTGTTACTAATCCTTTTTTTTGTTAATGATCAATTTTGATTAATTTAATTATACGATTAATATATAAATTATTTTATAATTTTAAAATGAGTAGAGTGCTTTGTTTTAGTTCATTTTGAGTGCAAAAACTCTTCACATTTATATTATAAATTGCCCATTTTAACCGAGATAATAGTATATTTTTATACAATATTAGACAAAATAGTATTTATATTAATTAAAAAATAAATTAATTTATATACTATAATTAACTTGTACTCACCCGTATAATTTAAAAAACAATCATACTAATATTGCACTCTTTAAGGAGTTTTTGTACAAATAAAACCAATAATATTTGTACCAATTTAAAATATAGGAGACATAATTAACACTACTAATTATATACAAAGTTTTGAGATTTTCAAAGATGGAAATGAATCATTCCCCTATCTGTTTGGAATTCCATCCCCTTCATCCTAGACAAAAGGAGGATCAGCATTGCCATGCAGACTCCTAGATGTAGAGAGCACTAATGGCGTTGATCGTCATGTTCCTCGCAGCAATCCTCAGCTCTCTCCTCTACGATGGTCTCCAAGCTCGGACAGACGGAGGACTTCCTGGGGAGGCCGATGAGCGAAGGGGCGACCTCGATCCATGGCTTCTTCATCCGGGCAGCAATCTCCTTGACCATTGGTTTTTACGGTAAACAATCAAATAAATAGACTTCTGAATAGCGGTTTATCTCTCTTCCTTCTTGGTCTAGAAGAGAAAAGAGAAAACAGAGTCTCAAAGAAAAGATGCCGAAGTCGATGGAAATATCAGATCATACGGTACGCTATATGTATGTTGCAGCTTGCACCGGCGCTGGAATAAAATTGCTAAAAAATGGAGGGCAGGCCGAAGAATTATGGATTCTCAATTCAGAATCCATGGGAGGGGTGATTGGATACTCCAGAAATAGGTATGCTTCTTATGCTGGAAGGTGAGAATGGACGGACGATAGAGGATATAGTAGTAGTTTTCTTCTTTCCAAGGGAAGTGGTTTCAGTTCCTGCCCAGTTCACAGTCCAGTTGTGCCGACCCATTTAGGGGCGAAGCACCTGGTTAAGAGCTCCTTACAAGTTCGGCGTTTGGCTTGATGGTGAAGGAAAATGGCCCATCTCAACAATTTTTTGGTAGAAAAAGGTAATTATATCATGATATCATACAAATGTCTTATAAATCAGTAATAATAGCTCACTTAGTAAGACGATAAATGAGACTGAGGAGGGTTTTTTAGGGTCAACTTGGTCTGTTGCCCATTTGACAATTTAGTGGACTACGACCCTTTCATACCGGGTTCCGTTGAACTGTTTTCGCTCTCTTTAGGCTTCTTGTAGAGAGTGTTTTCCCCTGTTCAGCCTCTTAATTTGTCAATTATGACAATATGGATGCAAATTAATAGTGTAGTTATCAACCAAATTGTAATTTTCAATTAGTACTTAAATAATAAAGATTATAAGGAAGGGGTTCTATCGACTTGTTTTTTAGAATTAGAGTGGAGGATAAAATGTAAATGATCCAATGCTAGAGTCTGAAGCAAGTATGAATGGAGACAAAAACGGGTTGTAATTTAAATACAACCATTTTACTTTATGGGTGGTCAATATAAGCCATACCATAAAGTACTGTAGCGAGAAGCCACAATCTAAGCAACGGTATGACCATTAGCTGCTGGTAGATGGAGCTAAAACAATTCATATGATTCTAAAGTTGGGGAAACCTCCCTTTGAGAACAAAGCAAATCCATCAACCAATATCTTGCATCAAATAGTGGTGAGAGCTGCATCAAAGGGAAACAGAGATAAATACTTTAAACGAAATATAAAGGATAAGAAAAATAATGAGAGATAAAGAAATGTGTGATTGAGAGCACCCTTTCATTTACTATAGTGTGGAATTTACATGGATAAAAAGAATATTTTATATAACTATAATTTATACTATTAATACATGTAAAATAAATATTTTATAATTTATATAATTAATAGTCTTGTATTAATACAATTGATAATGTATTAATGAAGTCGTTGATTATAGTGTCACGGGTGGTGTGGTGATCCTAGAAGCTACGGGCGGTGGTCCTCATAGGTAATAGTTGTGATTTTACTCCTCAGAGTTCAAGCAGAGCTCGTGTAGATTGAGTTTGGATTTGAGTAAATAGAAGTGAGTATAAGAAAAGCAGAAACTGAAGATTGACTTGATCGCAAAAAAAGTGATAATCGATTTTAATATATTTAATAGGTGCATGCAAAATATAATTTGACAATTCAATAGATAACATATAGATTATCGCATTAAAGGACTAGTGAGCGGCAAATAGAAAGAGGAAGCTATTAAAGAAGAGACTGTATTTATATAAGCTCGGTAGTATCATTTCAATACTCTTGTATTCGGCCTCGGTGCTGGTAATGATAAGTTACTTTTTCGAGCATGAAAAGATCAAGTTATATCTGAGAAAAATGACAAATTCACTAGTAGAGCGACAATTATCAGGATTATCAATCTAATCGGCATTCAAATAACAGTGAAGCGCAATGGGTGAGTGACAGTAGAGAGTGAGACCAAGAGAAAAAGTACTGAAAAGATAATACAAAATACATTTGAAAGCTGACCAATGAGTATAAGTGGTGCGATGCATAAATAGACAAGTCTGATTGACAATATAAGTAATTTCAACTCGAGTAAGATATTTGAGAGACTCCACGATGTAGCAATACTAAGTAGGATCAGTAAGGGAAACCTAGTAAAAGCAAAAAGACAAGGTCACAGAGCGATATATGTAATGCTGAGAAAGAAGATCGTGAATATATTTACTTTGTATCAGATAATTCAATGCCAAGAAAATAATGGAGAGATTCTAAATCATTGATGGAGAATTCTACCTAAAGAGACTAAAGAATGATTGTAAGAGGAGCCCACGAGGATAAGATCATCCACTTAGATGAGTAGGAAGATGACACCTAGATCCATGATATATACAAAAAGAATTACGAGAGAATCACATAAAACCAACTGTTAGAGGAATACACTCACACATAAAAATCAATCACAACTTATTTTAGACCATAGAAAAAGAGAGTGATGAAAATCATATATATAATCAGGAAAGTGAGAATCAATAAAGTTTAGTGGTTGAGTTATGTAAACTTATTTAGTGAGTTAATCATGTAAAAAAGTATTATTGATCTCGAGTTGTTGAAGGTTCTAGTTGTAATAAACATCAATGGAGATAATTAACCAGATGGTGATAGATTTGATAATTGAGCTGAACATTGTACTATAATAAGACTTGGTTATTAAAAGAAGTCTTAAAAGGTTACCGTTAAATTAGTTTATACATTTTTTTAAGAAGTATACACAACAACAAATATATAACTATTCGTTGATAGTACCAAAATATATTTAAACTTACATATGAAAACTTTATTGTACCCATAAGATAAATAAATTTATGCGGATATAATGTTATAATATTTAAGCAATTAATGTGAACTTAGTCAATAAAAGTCCTACTTATCCCTTTAATGTTGCATGTGTTATAGAATAAAATCCATTAAACAATTATTAATTTCTTCTAATTGGACTAGGTTTATATGGTTTAAACGTGATATTAGAACTTATTTTCTTAGATGCAACCTAAGCCTTTTGTTGCATGTGTTATATGATAAAATCTATTAAACAATTATTACTTTATTCTAATTGGACTAGGTTTAAACCTTTTGTTGCATGTGTTATAGGATAAAATCTATTAAACAATTATTACTTTCTTCTAATTGGACTAGGTTTATATGATTTAAACGTGATATTAGAACTTATTTTCTTAGATGCAACCTAAGCCTTTTGTTTGGATCAACGGGTTATGCAAAAGGTGCATAATAAAGTAGAAAATGAGAATTGTAAGGTAGATATTTTTATGTTTAATACTGAATTGCCTCTAGAAATGTGTAATGGATGATATTTTTAAAAAAATATTTGAATTTGATTTAGCTCAAATTCAGGTTTTGTCATTTGAAGGATATATAAGATAGTTGGCATGTACATTACCCACCTTCCAACATTAATTATCAAAATTAAATGTGATATATATTTTGAAGCTCAAACCTGCTTTAGATTCTTACTCAAAGATTTTGATTATTTAAATGTTAGTTTTATAATATGGTTATTTTTGCATCTACATAGAGTAACATGTTTCTAGTGGTTATTATGTTTTCTACCTAGTCCAATAGTGCATATGGTGAAAAGATATGTACATTAAATAGGTTTTGATTGTTTATTGAATAAAGTATTATGTTAAAAAAATATTTAGTGATGCCCAAATAACAGATGGTAGAAGTTTCATTAAACACAGTGAATAGATTATGATTTACAAGCCCTTGTGTTTTAGCCATAGAGAACAAAGAATCAAACTGGGCCTATGAAAGAATGCAGGACAACCCTCCATCCTGTCTTTCTCTCATCATTTGGTCAAAAAAGGCAATACTTCCAATATCATTAATCTTATCCTAATCATATTAATTAACCAATATGTCTTCAAGAGGACAATACCTTTCTTGATTCGACCTAACTACATCTACATCGCCCTCATTGCTTTTGCGTTTAAAGTTAATGGGGGTCATGCATCTAACAAAGCTAGGTGCCTTGCTAGACAAGACAATACCATACCCAACAATGTCCCAAGTTATTCCTTGATC
The DNA here is from genome assembly GCA_030064435.1 of Trapa incisa. Taxonomy (NCBI): domain Eukaryota; kingdom Viridiplantae; phylum Streptophyta; class Magnoliopsida; order Myrtales; family Lythraceae; genus Trapa; species Trapa incisa. The sequence continues at coordinate 16,855,234 of CM057776.1, forward strand.
TTTGTTGGATTTCTCTTTTTTTTTTGCTCAATTTTGTTGGGTTTCTTTAAGCAATCCCCTCTTGTTGTATTGCCAAGTGGTTTATCCTCATGGTGTAAAGGAGTGTCATCACTGTCTTTGAATAATATGATGCTTATAAATGCCTAGAAAAAAAATCACAGTGCACTCATCAAGAAAAAAGCTTTGATTGATGAGTTCTTAGTAGAACGTAAATACGACACATCGCATCCTACCCCGATTCCACACTGCTACACATTTACCAAATGTCGCCTATTGGTTAACATATGGATGGGTATTTTGCTTAGATTACAAGAAAAAGTATTAGTTTTACGAGGATATCAATGACTACCCGGTGTAATAATTAACTATCTAAGAAAGGAGTCATCACATTATATAGTTTTGGATTAAAGAAATGTCGTATAACCCAAATTATTGGTTCCTATTCCAACGGTCCCACTAGAAACCTTGAATTGGTCCCCTTGTCATCATTTTCTTCCCTCTATAATTTCCAAGCAAAAAAAAGTTAATGACGACCGATGGGCATTAAAAATTATACCGTAACATATATAAAAATATAATATTTACCTAAATTATAAAAATATATATTATACTGAAATAAGATAAATATTTAATAATTAGAACTATTCTCGGTGATGGGAAATAAAATCTAAAATATGGCATAATATAATATATTTAATTGATGCACGACAACGTAAATTTGGTAGATCACGGGGATTAATCTTTTAAACAATCACGTGTTAATTGCAGGGTAAATATGCGATGAATAGTGTGTATGACATTCTAGCTAGCTAGTAGCTTCTATGCACCTAGCTAACTAGCTAGCTAATCTCCATTGAAATTCAGACCAGCCGAACACTGACCAGATTTGCATAAGAAAGGGAATCAATTCTTAGATATCGATTCCCCATATGAAAAGAGCATAACACTATTTTTTATGGGGTCCAAAGTATAACTCTATTAATAATAGATACTTGATATGCGTGTCGGTCAAAGATAATGTGCCAATTCGCCATGCACTGCACGAAACAATTTGTTAGGTGAAATTAACTAAAGAGTACTAAGTTATTTTCTTCATATATATATATATTATTTATATAATTAGTATATAGGATATTATACTAAAAAATAAAATTCCTGATCCAGTTAAATTTTTTTAAAAAATCTTAAATTATATTGTAAACTACACAAATTAGAAAAAAATAATAATGTTAAATCATTCACATTATATTAAATAAATAAATAAATAAAATAAGACAAATTAGAATTTCAATCAAAATCTAATAATATGAATAGTATATTAAAAGGGAAACAAACTGAAAAAAGTTTGTACCAAAATAAATAAAATATTTCAAATTTATGTATTTTTAGATAATTAAATATATTTACTATATTTTTAGTGTCATAAAGTTTCAAACAGTTATTCAATATAATATATTGATATATAATAATTTTACTAATATTTAAATTTAAAAAATCCAAAATTTAACTTAAATAACTATGGAAGTAAGCTCTATACAATTAGAGGGTAGTTTATTGCACTTCTTCTTCCTTTTTTTTCTGTTTTCTTTGGTAGTACAGTGGGAGTGGCACACATTCACGTGAATATATATATATATATATATATATATATATTAAAATACTCTACAATAATATAGAAGAATTAAATGAAAAATCTCATGAATAAATCATGAATAAACTTATAAAATAAAATTTTATATTGTATCCACTAATAATTTTATCATTGATTTTCTGATTTAAAAAGTTTAATATTCAATAGGAATTGAGTAAACTTATAAAATAAAATTTTATATTGTATCCACTAATAATTTTATCATTGATTTTCTGATTTAAAAAGTTTAATATTCAATAGGAATTGAGTAAACTTATAATTGTTTTATGCTAGCAAGTATATTAAGTGGGCAAAATCAATTCAACATATTACAATTATATGGCATCACATTTATATACATGGTGAGATATTACTAAAATTTGTTCATACCGCAAGCTAACATGATCTCTTCCTAATAATATATCATCTTAAATAAAATAAAAATATTTTACTATTAATAACTAATTATTTTTTAATGAATATTAACTCAATAAATTATAGATATAAAATACTTTTTAATATGCTATAATAGTAACTTGCACTCTAGCTGACCGAACAATTTAAACTTATTTCGTTATCTTTTTTAGTATGAAATTTAAAATATATAACTTAATTTTATTGTTACTATCGTAAAAGTTTAACGTGTTACCTGAAATAATGATTGATACCTGAAATAATGATTGATGGTAGGTTTAAAAGTTTCACCATCAGGTTATAATAAAATTATATATTAACTAAAATAAAATAAAAAAGTGTCAATAATTTATAAGTTGGGTAGAGTGCGATTGTTTTTAAATGGATATATATCAATTTTTTTATTTGCATATACACACGATAAGATGTGCAAAATATATTGGTACCTATCATAACATATTAATATACATTATCATAACTCTAATATATCCAAAACATTGACTCCATAAGTTCGGTTACTATTGGAATTTCAGTAAATATGGAGATAGTACAAATTTCTGTTATTCTATTGGAACTTATGGATACCACAAGTATTGAAAGTAAGTGCAACTTGTACAATAGAGTGGATTCATACGAGTTTGGAGCCTTACTAGTGTATATAACAAGTGTGGAGATCCATAATATCCAATGGTAAATGCATATACTACATTTTGTATTAATTTTCTTGTTAAATAACGATATTGCTAAATAACATTAATAGAGTGACTGCATTTTGTAAGCTTTTTTATTCAAATTATCTCATAAATAGTTTTAACCATTAATTTGTACTTTATTTCTGTTGATAATCGAGTGACTGCATTTTGTTTCTTACTCCTCCATGATACACAATTACATCAAACAAACACATAATAGTAAGATGTAGATTTTCTATTATCCACACAACTAGCCTAATCTGAATTACAAAAACATTTACCTGAACTCCTTTTTAAATATCTCAATATTCTCATTATAGCCTTCTAATGATATGTAATAGGATCGTGTATATATATACTCATAATACTAATTGCATATTTGATGTATGATATAGATAAATCAATCATCCCACATTCCTCTCATATTGTTATTTATCCACCAAGTCACATGGCTATGATTCGGTTCTATTGGTGTCGAAACTGTTCAACAACTTAACATCACTATCTTAGAGAGTAAATCCAATATATACTTTCTCTAAGAAAGTATTATGCATTTTTTAGACCTTATAATATCAATATCGAGAAAATACTTTAAAGGACCTAAGTCTTTCACCTCAAATTATTTGTTTAGTTATTTTTTCAGTTGCAATATCTCAACACCATCATTCCCAGTGATGATAATATCATCCACATATATTGCGAGAATAGCAATTCGACCATTAGAGTATTGATAGAAATTTGTATGGTTTCTATTACACCGAGGGTAACCCATTTTGACCATTATACGTCGAAATCGGTCAAACCATACTCTAGGTGACTGTTTGAGTCCATAAGAAGATTTCTTCAATCTATATACCTTTCCTACAGTCTTCATCATACCAAATCCAGGTGGAACCTTCATATATGTTTTCTCTTGTAAGTTTCTATGCAAAAATGCATTCTTTACATCCATTTGATTTAATATCCACCCAAAGTTAGCAACACATGAAATAAGCATTCTAACAATGCTCATCTTAGCTACTGGTGCAAAACTCGTATCATAATCTATTCCATATGTTTAACTATAACCTTTTGCCACCAATGTTGCTTTGTACCTCACAACTTCTAATTTAACATTTTGTTTCACATTGAATACCCACTTACATACTACAACTTTTTCTCATTTGGAAGTTGAGTAAGTTCCCACGTTTTATTTTTCTCTATCTCTAATGCTTTCATCTCCTTATGCATTGCTCCAAGCCATTTCGGATCCTTTGTAGCCTCTTGCCAATTCTTTGGTATGTGCACTAACTGTAGTGACGTAATAAATGTCTTGTATGCAGGTGAAACATATGCATATGAGACATAATTAGATATATCATTCTCAAAACCATACCTAATTGGAGGTTTCACTGTGATAGCTCTACGTTCTCTACTAATAGCAATATATAAAGAATCATTACGATATGATGACATAAATGAACTATTAAAGGGTTGATGAATACCTAAGACATCCATATGCATGTATTATGGAATAAGTATTTGTTCTTGTATTGAGTCATTATCTTCTGATAATGTTGAGAAATCACAAGAGGGTAGAATGATACTCAAGATATTTAGGGGAATGGATTGTGGTGATATAAGTATTTGTCCTCTATATACCTTTAATTATAGTTAATCCTTCTTTTCATCTTTACTTTTCCAAATTCTGAGACATGGGGTCACTCCTACAATAATATTTTTAATACTCTCATTATTGACAATTTCTTAATTTTTTGTTGTATATTAGAGATTGAAAATTCAAGTAATATTGTTGAAGACTGCATTGATTCCTTATAGAATAGTTTTTTCTCATGAAAAGTTATATCAATGCCCACAAATAGTCTTTTCTCGCTTGCACTGCAACACTTATATCCCTTTTGAGTACTGAAATAATCCATAAAAATAAATTTCAACGCATGGAGATCGAGCTTGGATATAAAAGTCGATGATCTCTAACAAAATATACACATGCAAACACAAGAGAAGGAACTATATATATATATATATATATATATATATTTCCCATCAATACTTTACAAGATGATCTAACACTATGTTTAGATTGGGTTTCGAGGGATTTGGAGTGGTGAATGGATCTTTCATTTGGTAAATTTTTTTTGAAGGGTTAAAAAACCTTTCCAACCCCTTGGTTAAACTAAAAAGTAATCCCTCTAATTTTGGGAGATTTTGGAGGTAATATAATATTTTTAATTAAAATAATATTAAATTACATTCATATCTTTATCTTTCTTATATATATAATACGTTATCTTTTTTTCTTATTCAGATTTACTCACATTTAATTTTTAATTAAATAAGCTTAGTTAACTATTTTCGGAATATATTTGTAGTTTTTTTTTATTTTATCTACAAATATTTATATTTAAAAATTTTTTATAATATATTCTAGATTTGTTGATTAGTTTATATTCACTATAAATTATTTATTCTATGTGTTTATTGTAATTTTTTTTTGTTAATGTTTATATGTGTTAGGTTTTACATTTTATATTTATATATATTGATATTTTATATTTATATATTAATATATATATATATTATATTATATTATATTATGTGTTGTATTTTTTATATATGAATTTTGATATATTAAATAAGACTATTATTGCATATAAAGAAAATCAAACTGCAATCGCTACTCTAATATATTTGGTTACTATTTGGATTATTTTTCAAAAATATCCTTATCAAAATGTGTTACTCTTTTTTGTATATTTTAAATACAAAAAAGAGACAATAAGAATTTTATATTAAATACAATATTTGATAATTTTGTAAGGGTATATTTATTTGAATACATAATATATTGTTATTATTTTTTGATATTGTCCTATCTAATTTATAGTATTTATAAATAATATTATTATAAATTAACGGCAAAAAGAATAAGGAATTATTCATCATGTAAAATGGAGTGCTGGACTACTATAATGGATGATGCTCTTAACATTATTGCATCAAAATATTAGGGACAATCGAGTTAACGACACTTTTACAATTAATGTATATGATAACATTATTTCTGAAATAAATTTAAAATTTGAAAAAGTATTGAAAAAAGAAAATATTATAAACTGTTGGAAGGTATTAAAAAGGACATTTTTCAAAATATTTTGAAATTTTTAAAAGGGGTGTAAGTAGATTTTCATGAAATTCAACTAATAAGATGTGGGATACTGAATCTCAAGTTTGGAAGAAACTAATTGAGGTTGTTAAAAATATGATCCCACACTAGATAAAATAGAGAAATATTATGGATTTATAAGGTTGAAAAAGTTACATTACTTATAAGTCATAACTTTTAAGTAAATATGGGTCTGATCCCTTATCGGTTTATAATACCTTCCCTCACATGGCATCATAACCAGTGGGCTCGCACTTGTATTCTAACCAAGACTGGAAATCGGCTCGTGGTTTGCTTGAGTATGAAGAAAAAAATACCCAACTCAAGGTCGTTGTTTCCCCTCTCTCATAGAGGTATGATGTCCTTTTATACTCTATTGAAAATTTTGTTATGTAAATTTTATTTTTGTAATTATATGTATTTATCTATTTTCTTAATAATAGGCACATCCTCATGCTAAGAAGTGAATAAATAAGCCAATTCTAAATTATGATAAATGCTAGTATTATATGGAAAGGATAGAGTGACTAAAGAGTATATTTGTAAAACCCGCCCTTTTGAGCTAAGGAAAACTAGGAAAAGAACCGGTCAAACTAAGTGAGAATTCAAAACCGGTTCACAAACTCGATTATTTCTAAACGAGCAAGTTGGAAATTTACAACTCTTGGGTAATCCAAAGGGTTCATTAAACCTTGAAAAAGAAACTTAAGACAAATTAGAAAATAAAAACCAAAGTGGTTCAGGTGAACAAGATTCCATAAGAACTTTAAAGTTAAGCGTGCTTGCTCGAAAGTATGAATTTTTTTGTAACCCAAAATTTCGGTCAAAAATTTGTATGTATGCCTTATCATAAATAGCCATAAATTAATATATATTTAATTATTATAATTAATACCAATAATTTAATACCTAAATTAAATTATTGGAATTAATACCGAAATTTAATTTATTGAAATTAATACCAAAATTTAATTTATTGGAATTAATACTGAAATTAAATTATTAGAATTAATACCACTAATTTATGGTAATATTAATACTAGTAATAAATCTTGCCCATTTAATACATGGGTTTTACGCATCCCCATTTCATTTTTCTCACACCTGAACATCTCTCTCTCTACTGCTACATTTCCTGGTGAAGCTTAAACCAGAGCTTTGACTTCAACATTTTTCTGAACCTCGAAAGTAGAGGTCATGCTCTTTAGAACTGAGAAGAAGACAACTATTTGATAGCAAACTCTAGTCAATCCGAGAATCGTTGGAGAAGCGTCGGCATGATGAAATAGTGAAGCAGCTCCGACGGACCGAAGCTGCTCTATTTCGGCCAAGCTGAAATGGGCCATTTCAAGCCCTTCTTAGGCCAAACCAAGCCCTCCCAACACTTCCTCAGCCTTTCCATGGCCGAATTAGGACAGAAAGGTAAGCTAATTCGGCTCCCCTTTGCAATTTTCGATCGGTGCTAGAGAGAGGGTCGACTGAATTTCAATGACGAAATTCTAATCCAATTTCATATCAATTGATGCGATTCTTGATTCTAGGATGAAACTCAGGATGAGAGCTATCTGCCCAGATTGAAAGCTCAGATCGCTGTGCCTTCACCGGTGAGTAATCAAAGCTTTCTCTCTCTATAGTTCATTTTCCGGCGAAGCTCCGTTTGAGCTCGTCCTGACGTTAAAACTTGCAATTCACATTTCTAAAGAATCGTATGAACATGTAGAAACTCAAATTCAACTTCAATTTCAACAATTGGAAATGTTTGATGAGTCAATTTGATAAAATCAAATTCGGCTATGTTAAGAAGTTGGAATTGGGGGAAAATTGGGGATTTTTGAAATTCAAAGGATCAAAATGAAATTTTATGAAATTGAGGGTCAATTGGGAATGAAAATAATGTTGGAGGACCAATTGAGGAATTTTGAAAATTTTGGGGAAAAATTTATCATTTTTGTAAAGGAAGGGTAAAATGGTAATTTTAGAAAAATTTGGGGACCAAATTGGAAATTTGGGAAATTAAACCCCTTTTTGTGAAATGGAATAAATTGAGGTCTTATGATAAATTTTAGAAGTTTCGAGACTCAATTTGAGGAAAAACCAGCATTTTAGACTTAAAGTTAAAGAGAAATAACTTTAGGGACCTAATTGCAAATAAATGAAAGTTTGATTTTCTCATTCATTTGGAATGAATGAAGGCGATTAGGCCGAAGGATAATGAATCAAGATGTTCATATCGTGTAGGAACATGAAGTACCGGGAATGCCAGCAAGGACAAGCTCGCGTGAATACCAAGAACCGGTTTAGTGGAATTCACGGCATTAACTGGTGAGTGGGTTTACTAACATCATACCCAATTGGAATGATGAGCACAACTTAAAGATAAAAACCACTTACTGGTTGTGAGTGGAAATTTTATATCATACCCGGTAGGGGATGATAAGTACCTCGATATAAAAACCCACTATTTAGTGGTATTTTAATCATCACCACTTAGAAAAAGTGATGTGAAAATTATGCGAAAAAAACTATTTACCGGTTGTAAGTAGGTAATACCCGGTTGGTATGATGAGACTTTCTCGAAGGAAGTTGAAAACCCATTCATCGGTTATGAACGAAGATGTCCTTATACCGGTTGGTATAATGGACAGTGAAAACCTATTTTGTCAGAAGTGTTCTCCCCTGATTGTGTGCCAATGCTTAAACTATTTGGGAGACCTTCTTGACGGGAGCTCGAATAGCTCTTATAGGCCGAGGGCCTCGATTTTGGAACTTGAGGGCTAGAATGCCTAGTTTTTTTTGAAAATCTTGTACAGTGGGCCCAAGGCCAGTTGGCACGAGAAGGAGCTCGTAAACGAATATGATATATGTGCCATAAAACTTAATAAGTAAATTGTTTGGCCATGGTACCAAGATAGGAACGACATGCTCAGTCAACTAGCAGTAGTGCGACATGATAGGTCGATGGACTAGTCAAGACAAACAGCTGCGGGTTGAGTTGAGAGTCAGGGCCGTTGGACCAGTGGCACCACAGATTACATGGCAATATAAGAAAACATTGTTTGTGCATGCACTGTGAATATGGGATCATCAAGACGCCCATGAGGGGGTAGTGATGCGTCCTAAGGGCACTGGACGACCTGATGGCTATAAGGGCAGTTCGTCGTTCCAGGTGTCTGTGCGAAATTTGGAGTAGCACTAAGCGTATGAGATCGGGGTGGGGACAGGATGAGGTCTCTATCCTCATACGAACACGAAGAAGTGATTTCGGGATTGTGGGTCGGATGTCGCGTACATCCACTCATTCCCAGGGTAGAAGTGGTCGTACTTCTATCCGGGTGGCAGGAAAAGTCACTCCGAAGCCACTAGCGGGTTCAGTAGTGATACTGACTTGTGAATGTGTGTAACCTTCATGATAAATGATGTGTGTTGGGTGATGACACACCGGTAACTAAGAAATAATGGAAAAAACCAAATTTTTAAATGAATGGATTTTTGAAAAGAAAGGAGTCTGTCACACTCCATATAAATGTTTTTCTTAAAAGTTAAAAGTAGACCTTTAAAAACCCATTCACTGAGTAGTCGTACTCACCCCCTCCCTTATATCCCTTCTAGGAAATCCTGGAAGGCCTACCTTAAAGACCGTCAACTAAGATGCTTATAAGACAGGTATGTAAAGTTTTAAATTTCATGAAGTTTTGATTATGCTATTCCAGGAAAAAGGTGCAGGTTAAAGGACGCCTTACTCTTTACGGTTTACAATAAGGGGAAACCCTTTAATAAACCGGGAGCATGGCGAGTCGATCACGGGGATCCGACCAAACCGGGTCGGGGCGTGACAATATTGAAACTCCAAGTGAGATGAAATATCATTCATAGAAACCATAGATGGTATAAATAGTATGGTTTCTCAAAATGAAGTTATTCTTGAGAATATTGAAAAGGTAGGATATACTTCAATTAATTTGGAAGATAAGGAAATTGAATATGATAGAAAATATGTGAAAGCAAAAAAGGCCAAGCATGTCAAAGTTGATATGAATGTCATGTGCATTAAGAGTGCATTAGATGGTGTTGCTGAAGTAATTCGAGAAAGTAATGAATATTTCAAGGAGGTTTTTCATAGTTAAATTCTCATTTAAAGGATTTAGGTATTGATGTATAGTATTTGAGTGATGTTTATCTTTATCTTATTAGGCATCTTCATATACTAAGAGTGGTATTGGGCACTTTGATAGAAGTGCATAAGGGAATGATCATGAAGATAGTGTCTACTTATCATTGAATAATTATATGTTACTTTATATTATAAAGGAAATGTACTAGTCAATGGAGATAATCTAGCCTTTTGTTACTAGATGGTCTATAACGATTTTGGATATTGTTTATTTTATCTTAAATATATGTGAACTTTGTGTTTTAAACTAACATATTATATTTTCTATATTATAAATTATGTTATTATTAATCTAAATGTTATTTTTATTATTGTTAAAATGTGTAATGTATAATATATATGTATAATTGTATATGATGCTGGAGAAATCATATGTTAGTATAATAGTATATGATGTTGGATAAATTAGATTGTGGTATATTTTTTAAAAAATATATAATTATTTTAAAATATTTAATTTAAGGATATAATAGTATATTTACACTTTTAATAATTTACACTTCCCCTCAATCCAAATTTGGAGGTGTTTAATAACACCTCCAAACCCATCACTTCACCTCCCCCTCCAAACCTCTCAACACTTGTGAGAGCATTTGATTAATCAAATACGGTGCTATTAGTACAACTTTAATTCATAAAGACTTTGATACATTCATCTTGAAGACAAGAGAATGAACAACTTCTAATAAATTATGATTTTTCCTCTCTCGCATACCATTTTATTCAGCTATATCTAGACATATAGTCTAATGAATAATTCCTTTACTTGATAGATAAGACGAGAATTCTCGATTCACACACTTAAATATTATTTTATGTTCTAAGAGTATAAACTTTGGCATTAAATTGAGTTTGAACAAGAGTTAGAAAATCATTGAAATATAATAGTGCTTCTCCTTTGTGCTTAATCAAATATAACCATGTAATTGGAGAGTGACAATTAATAAAAGTGATACACAATCTGAATCCACTATTAGAGATAATTGGATATGACCCCCAAACATCCGAGTAAATCAATAAAAATGACTTAATACTTCTTAAACCAATATAATTATAATTTATTTTTTGTGCTTTCCAAACTCACAAGCATCACAAACAAATTTATTGCGTTCTACTTTACTTATTAGTTCCTGTCTTAATATTTTAAGATTCTCAAAAGATGGATGTCCCAACCGACAATATTCTAACATTGCTTCATCTTCTTCTTTACTATTAACTGCAACAATTAAACTTTTATCCATAACTCTCCTATTCAGACACCAGAATCCTCCACACTTACTGCTAGTTCTAAGTATGTTCTTAGTGTTCCTCTCTTGAAAGAAACAAGTGTTCCCATAAAAAATTACTTGAAAATTCAATTGATCCATGATACTACTAACTGACAATAGATTAACTAGAAAAGAGAGAACATGTAAAACAAACGATAATGTGATCAAATCACTACATCTAATAGAGCTCTTCCATTTAATAGATTATACTGTTTCATCTGTTATATGAACAACTCCCTTATGAGATTGATGATATTGATAATATGTATAAAACTCTTCTAATGATCTTGTCATATGTCATGACCCAACCCGGTTTGGTCGGATCCCCGTGAGCAACCCGCCACTCTCTTTGGTTCATGAAAGGGTTTTGCCCTTTTCTAAACCGCAAGGAGTAAGATGTCCTTTTTCCTGTCTTTCCTGGAATAACATTAATCAAAATTGAATAAATTTAACTTTACATACCTATCTTGCAGGTTCAGTTATAGGTAGGTCTTTAAGTGGGTTTTCCTTTGGTTACCTGAAAAGGGGTAAAGTGAGGGGATGAGTTCGACAACTTAGTGAATGGGTATTGGGAGAGAGTATTCAAAAAATCTTTAATCGGAGTGTACCAGACTTCTTATTTCTTTCAAAAATATTCTTTCCCTAAATTCCCATTTCTTCAAAACTATTTTTCCTCATTTCCATATCAAGTGTGTTTAACAATCAACACATGCTCTTTATCAGGAAGGGAATCACACATTTGCAGGGCAACCCGTCCATTGCACCCACTTGTAGTGTTAGAGCGACTTTACCGGCCACCTAGATAGAAGCCCATCCACTTCTACCCTGGGAATGAGTAGATGTTTGCGACATTCGACCCTTAAACTTGAAATCAACTTACTGTCCATGTGAGGATAAAGACCTCATCCCGTTCTCATGCGCATGAAGCTACGTCGAGCTTCCTTGGCTGTTGGCATGACAAACTGCCCTTATCTCCACCATGTTGTCTAGTAGCCCTTAGGACACATCACTACACCTCTTGGGTATCTTAATGGTCCCGAACCACAGTGCATGCAAAAATAATAATTTTCCATATAAGCCAATAATCTTTGGTGCCACTGGTCTGATGGCCCCAACCCTTAACTCGACCTGTAGCTATTTGTCTAAACCAATCCATCGACCATGTCTTTTCATAGTGACGCCAGTCCATCTAGTATGTCGATCCTGTCTTGGTACCATGGCCAAATCACATCATTCATTTAAAATTTTCATGGCTTAACATCATATTTGTTTACGAGCACCTGTTCGTGCTAACTAGCCTTGGGCCCACTGTACGAGTTTTTCAAAATCGGGCATTCTAACCCCAAGTTCCAAAAGTGAGACCTCTGGCCTATTTGAGCTATTCCAGCTCTCGTCAAGAGGGACTCCTAAAAGTTTTAAGCATTGGCACATAGTTAGGGGAGAACACTTCTAACAAAATAAAATTTTCCATCCATCACACCAACCGAGTGTGATGACATCTTCGTATACAATCGGTAAGCGGGTTTTCTACTTCCTTCTTGGAAGTCCATGATACCAACCGTGTATGATCTACTTACAACCAGTAATTAGTTTTTCCGCGTAGTTCTGACAACACTCCAATTAGGGGTGATGTTAAAATTCCATATAGAAGTGGTGTTTTTCATTTCCGAGGTGCTCATCATCCCAATCGGGTATGATGTGAATAAACTTACTCACTTGTCAACTGTGACGTGTTCGTCCACGGTTGATTTTCCCAAGTCGACACGAGCTTCTCTTGCTGGCGTTCTAGTCCTTCATGCTCCTACATGATTTGGACAACCTTATCTATTAATACTTGGTATAATAGCCTCCGTTCCTCACATATGAACGACAAAACTCAGAACTTCCAGTTAATTGCACTTAGGTCCATTAAGTTCATTTTTCTTGACTTTAGGCCCCTAATGCAAACTTTTCCCCAAATTGAGTCCCAAAACTTTTGAAATTCACTTTGGATCCTCAATTTACTCAAAATCACTTAAGGGGTTCAAGTTTCCCAAATATCCAATTTGGTCCTCAACTTTTCAAAAATTACCATTTTGCCCATACTTTTAAAAAATGGAAATTTGACCCCAATTATTTTAAAAAATCAACCAATTGGTCCTTCAACATCCTTTTCATGGCCAATTGACCCTCAATTTTGGGAAATTATAATTTGGTCCTTCAATTTTACGAAATACCCAAATTTCCCCAATTTCCCCCTTTCAAACTGGCCGAATTTGATTTTTTTCAAATTGACTATTAAATCGGGGTTAATAACTCCAATTGAAGGTATGGATCAGTTTCTACACTTTCATATGATTCAATTGAGCTTTGAACCACATCGTTTGGGTCCGAATTGAGCTTAAATGGAGCTTCGCTGAAAAACTAAACTTAGAGAGAGAATGCTTTAAAAGCATTTAAGCTGAGGTATGGCGGTCTGATCTCTCTATCGAGAAAGATAGTTCTTTTCCTGAGGTATCTTCTAGGATCAAGAAATCCTACAATTGATCTCGAATTGAGGGAGAATTTCGTTAGTGAAATTCTGTAGTTTCTGTCTTTAACTCTGACATGCAACGACTAAGAAGGGCCGAATTGGCTTACCTTTCATCTCAGTTGAGGTCATCTAATGGCTGAGGGGACGTTGAGAGAGCTTGGTTTTGCTAAAGGAGGGCTGAATTCGGTCAATTTCAGCTTGACCGAAATAGGGCAACTTCAGTCCGTTGGAGCTACTTCACTGTTTGATTACATTGGCGCTTCTCCGGCGGTCCTTGTATCAAATGGAGACTACCGTCGGGTAACTAACTTCTCCCCGAATCTAAGGAACCTGACCTCACCTTCTAAGGCTTAGAAAAATGCCCAAGTCAGAGCTCTAGTTCGAGCTTCACTAGAAATTAGAGTAGTAGAGAGAGAGAGAGGAGTTTTCAAGTGTGAGGAGAATGAATGGGGTGGAGCTCTTTATATAAGGAGCTTGGGGACTCTCTGGCCATTCGGTTGGCTCCTTTATGGTGCTCATTCATGGCCTAAAATGTCTTGAATGGAGACTTTTCACCTTCACCGATGCTATTCATTTTTTCGACGAGTGAACAATGCTATCTTCTGAAGGAAGAAGACGACACTGTTCCGAACCGGGTTCAATGCTTAAATCGGTTTGTTCAAGCCTGATTCGACTGAGTTTTTCAAAATTAACAATTTCTAAATTCATTCTCTATCCAATGGTGACTTCAATTCCTTAATTTGAATATTTTAAGCCACCTAGAAAAAATAAATTGAGAAACCGGTTCGATGTTGGTTCAATCCGGTTCACCTGAACTGGTTTAATTTTCTCATCCAATTCATCCCAAAGTCCTTTTCCATGACTTTTATGACTCTTTAGGTCACTCAAGATTTGTAAATATCACTTTGAACCCTTTCCTTATCGGTTGTGGTTTGTTGACCAACTCAGTTTTCTCACTCGGGTTGACCCGTTCTTTACCTGGTTTTCTTATCTTTAAAGGATGGGGTTTACAACTCTCCTATCCTTTTAGGAGTTTTGTCCCCAAAACTAAATTAAGATCCTTTGCCTCGGGAATAATTTCCCTTGATGTCCATTGGCGGTTTGCTTGACAAGCTAACATTTCATTTATTCTATCACTTAGCCCATTTTAAACATGCACCTAAGGAACTTCTTTTCCTTTCCACCGTTTACTCTTTCCATGGAGTATATCATAACTAGATGAGTCTTATCCACTATTCCAAAGGCACATCTTTAGGTTCACTTCTTCTTCTGCTTAAGGTAAGATTCTTCCTCTTGGGGTTCTTGCCCTGGTCTTCATGATTGGGAGTTCTAAAATGCCCAATCATTCCCATGTCTAGTTATTCTCTTGATTGTTTAAAGCCTTAGCTTGAGGTTCTTTCGAGCATTACGTACTTATTTTGACTAGTGTTGGTGTTATCCCCTCTTCGTCCTATTTTGACATTTCCTCCATCCGTTATTTATTACAACTTCGGTCCCACTTAGGTTTGATCTTGTCATGCTTACTAACTGACTCTTACTTACTTGAGTCACATTTTTTCTTTGGGACTATTGGGCTTACGTGTCTCTTACAGCATGACATATTCCAACATCTACCTCTATTCATCAGATTTCTATAGCACCTTCTTTAAGGTCGTTCTCAACTTTCCAACCTTTCAATAATCGTATAACTTCATCTCTCTTTTCGTATGGTAGAATTCCTCGACTACTCTTACAGTTATCCAATCATCCTTCATGCCCTTGACGTAATGCCTTTCATTACAATGTTAGTTTGCTTACTCACTCCTCCCTCCCCAACTTCCTTATTTCATTTTTCCAATTCCAATCATTTGGCTTCTTCGATGACTTATTGACACGCTTGGATTCTTCCCTTCTTATATCCTTCCTCTTCTCTAACGTCGTCCTTTATTCAAGGACTTTCCTTTTCCTTAATCCACTTTTACTTACTCGAGACCATTTCATGATTCATTATTCCGGGTTGATCCCTTTCGGTCTATGTGTCTATTGTTTTGTTTGGGGAGTTCCATTCTTACGGTTTCATTCTCTTCTATGTCCCTTAAAGTAGAGACTTTCATCTTAGGAGCTACCTGCTCAACATTCTTACCATTCCTTGAAGGTTTCTTCCTTCATTTCCTTCTTTTCCTTCTATATTGAGGTATTTTCCCATTTTGAATCCTTCCTCATCTTAAAATTCTATTTCATCCCTTATTCCTTATCTCGGTAACTTCCAATTATTAGTCTTATTTCATGTACTCCACTCTATTCCCTACCGTCCACTTTTTATGATGTCAGGCCCTGACTCAATTTGGTCGGATCCCCGTAATCAACCCACCACTCTCCCGGTTTATTAAAGATTTTTCTTTATTATAAACCATTAAGAGTAAGACGTCCTTTAACTTGTACCTTTTCCTGGAATAGCATAATCAAAACTACATGAAATTTTAAACTTTACATACCTATCTTACATGCATCTTAGTTGATGGTCTTTAAGGGTAGGCTTTCTGGGATTTCCTGAAAGGGATATAAGGGAGGGGTTTTCAAAGGTCTACTTTTAACTTTTAAGAAAAATATTTATATGGAGTGTGCCAGACTCCTTTCTTTTAAAAAATCCATTCATTTAGAAATTCGAGTTTTTCCACCATTTTTAGTTACTATGGTGTGTCATCACCCAACACACATCCTTCATCATGAAGGTTACACACATTCGCAAGTCTGTATGACTACTGAACCCACTAGTGGCTTCATAGTGACTTTATTGGTCACCCGGATAGAAGCACGACCACTTCTACCCTGAGATCGAGTTGATGTACATGACATCCGACCTCCAATCTCAAAATCAGTTCTTCGTGTCCGTATGAGGACAGAGACCTCATCCTGTCCCCACCCCGGTCTCATGCGCTTAGTGTTACTCCAAATTTTGCACAGACACCTGTAACGATGATCTGCCCTTATACTCATTGGGTCGTCTAGGGTCCTTAGGACACATCACTAACCCTCATGAGCATCTTGATGATCTTGTACTCATAGTGCATGCACAAACAATGTTTTCTTATCAAGTCATGTAATATGTGGTGCCACTGGACCAACGACCCTGACTCTCAACTCAACCTGCAGTTGTTTGTATTTACTAGTCCGTCGACCTGTCATGTCGCACTGCCGCTAGTTGACTGAGCATATCGGTCCTATCTTGGTACCATGGCCAAACAATTCACTTATTAAGTTTTACAACACATATATCATGTTCGTTTACGAGCTTTTACTTGTGCCAACTGGCCTTGGACCCACTGTATGAGATTTTCAAAATCGGGCATTTAGCTCCCAGGTTTCAAAACTGAGGCCCCCGGCCTATCAGAGCTATTCAAGCTCCCCTCAAGAAGGTCTCCCAAATAGTTTAAGCATTGGCACACAGTTAGGGGAGAGCACTTCTGACAAAATTATATTTTCAACTGTCCATTATACCGATCGATATAAGATCTCCGTTCATAACCGATAAACGGGTTTTCAACTTACTTCATGTAAGTTTCATCATACCAACCGGGTATGATCTACTTACAACCAGTAAGTGGTTTTTTCGCATAATTTTCACATAACTTTCTCTAAGTGGTGATGATTAAAATACCACTAAACAGTGGTTTTTTTATACCAAGGTACTTATCATCCCCAATTAGGAATGATATATAATCCCACTCACAACTGGTAAGCGGTTTTTATCTTTAAGTTGTGCTGATCATCCCAACCGGGTATGATGTTAGTAAACCCACTCACAACTGGTATGTGGTTTTTAATTTTTAAGTTGTGCTCATCATCCCAACCGGGTATGATGTTAGTAAACCCACTCACAACTGGTATGTGGTTTTTAATTTTTAAGTTGTGCTCATCATCCCAACCGGGTATGATGTTAGTAAACCCACTCACCCGCTAATGCCGTGAATTCCACTAGACTGGTTCTTTGTATTCACACGAGCTTGTCCTTGTTGGCGTTCTCGATACTTCATGTTCCTACACGATATGAACATCCTTGTTCATTATTATTCGGCTTAACAACCTTCATTCATTTCAAATGAATGAGAAAACCAAAACTTTTTAGTTATTTGCAATTAGATCCCTAAAGTTATTTCTCTTTAACTTTAAGTCCCTAATGCCGATTTTTCCTCAAATTGAGTTCCAAAACTTTTAAAATTTTTCTTGGGACCTCAATTTATTCAATTTCACAAAAAGAGGTTTAATTTCCAAAATTTCCAATTTGGTCCCCCAACTTTTCCAAAATTACCATTTTGCCCTTCCTTTACAAAAATGGTAAGTTTCCACCAAAAATTCTAAAATTCCTGAATTGGCCCTCTAACATTTTTATCAAGCCCAATTGACCCTCAATTTTAGGAAATTGCATTTCAGTCCCTCGAATTTTTGAAAATCCCTAATTTTCCCCAATTCCAACTCTTAAACACAGTCGAATTTGATTTCATCAAATTGATCGATCAAACACCTTTAGTTGTTGAAATTGAGTTTCTCCATGTTCATACGATTCCATAGAACTTTTAATCGCGAGTTTTAATGCCGGAACGAGCTCAAATGGAGCTTTGTCGAAAAATAGACTATAGAGAGAGAAAGCTTCGATTACTCACCAGGGAGGGCATGTCGATCCGAGCTTTCGATATGGATAGATAGATCTTGTCTTGAGGGTCTTCCTAGAATCAAGAATCACATCAATTGATGCCGAATTGAGTTAGAATTTCATCATTGAAATTCTGCCGGCTGTTTCTCTAGCACCGGTCAGAAACTACAGAGGGAAGCCAAATTGGCTTATCTTTCAGTCCTAATTTGGCCGTGGGAGGGCTAAGAAAGTGTTGGGAGGGCTTGGTTTGGCCTGATGAGGGCTCAAAATGGCCGATTTCAGCTGGGCCTAAATAGGGCAGCTTCGGTCGCCGGAGCTGCTTCACTGTTCCATCATGTCGACACTTGTCTAGTGATTCTCGGATTGACTGGAGTTTGCTATTAGATAGCTAACTTCTCCTCGGTTCTAATGAGCCTGACCCCTCCTTCCGAGGTTAAGAAAAATGTTCAAGTCGAAGCTCTGGTTCGAGCTTCACTGGGAAATGGAGCAGTAGAGAGAGAGAGAAATGTTTAGGTGTGAGTAGAATGAATGGGGATGACCTCTTTATATAGGTGTAAAATCGTGTATTAAATGTGAGAGATTTATTACTAGTATTAATATTGCCATATAGTTTTGGTATTAATTCCAATAATTTAATTTTCGTATTAAATTATTTGTATTAATTCCAATAATTTAATTTAGGCTAGCACGCTTAACTTCATAATTCTTATTAGATCTCATTCACTTGAACCAATTTGATTTTTCTCTTCTAATTTGTCTTAGGTTTCTTTTTCAAGGTTTAATGAACACTTTGGATCACCCGAAATTTGTAAATTTCCAAATTGCTTATTACCAAATGATTGGTTTTGTGAATTGGTTCAATTTTTCTCACTCGGTTTGACCGGTTCTTTTCCCGGTTTTCCTTAGCTCAAAATGGCGGGGTTTACAGTGGACCACAACCCATCTTGATATGTGTGGTTGTTCCCCCCTCAAGCACTTCTTATTTGGAGGGTTACTTCTCCAAGGTTTCCCAAATTTTCTTTCCTTTTTTCCTTATTTTGGGCAGTCCACCCCTGTCTTACTTGTACAACATCTTTTGATTCTATCTTCCTACTTACCCGTTCCTTGGGTTTGACTTAGTCCTTGGGTCCTCCTTATATGGTCCCCTTGGTTCTTCCACCTTAGCATGCACTTCATTTTACAAGTTAATCTCCTTATACTTCGTCACTTGGTTCCATTACCTCTTAGTTGGAACATGTACCCCTCCACAGGATTTCCTTCCTTCGGAGGATTCTTACCCTTTTCTCCCGAAATTCCTTTTTCATTCGCCCTTGAATGCACCAAATCTTTAAATGACATCCTTTGATGCCATCCTCTCCTGCCTACCTTTACTCTTGAAACCTTATTTGCACATCTTTTTTACCCTATCTTCATTCTCACTTGTACCCAGTACCAATTTATTTGCTCAGGGAGGCTTTCCAATCCCCCTTGTTTCAAGGTCTTTTGATCACCTTGCGAGATGCTTACTTAACCTTCTCATGACTTGAGTTTGGTCGTAAATATATTCTTGGCCATTGATCTTTTAAGGATTTCTTTCATTCTTCTTTTCCAATATTTGGCCTTTTCACTTCTCTCTTCTTTGCCAGGGTTTAATTCCATGGTTCTCCCGAAGGCTAGTTTGTTAACTGTCTCATTCCTACTATTTTTCTTGTCCAACTGTCTGGGTAGCTATACCTAGAATTCACTCGTCCTTCATGCCCATCCTATTGTCCTTCATAGTGTGTAGTTTTTTTTACTTCCCAGCCCTTCCTAGGACATTGTTTGTTCTCCTTGACCATCCCATTGTTACTAGTTGCTTCTTTCTACTAGGTTATCTTAGAATTGTTATTTGGTTTTTTTGTTCTACCAAATAAGGTCACACATGGCCATTCCGATACATCCCCCCTTCGAGAAGTTCCTAATGATGGGTTGGTTCGTTGCACTCCACGTTATGTCCATCTGCCCATCAATGATCCCTTCAAGGGGTACTTAGTCATATGCATCCCTTCATAGTTCATTTTCTTAGCACATTTCTTCTCTTCCTCACTCTTACTGTGTCCTATCATGTAATTTCTGAAGGAGATTTTCCGTGTTTGCCCCTTTTTGAGGGGGTTCTAGGCATACCTTCCATGTACCTTACCTCTATTCTTGTGGTATTCCTCTATGTTTGACCTTCTTAAGAAGAAGTTTAAATTCCACTTTACCTCACCATTTCTTAACCTCTTTGCTAACGGCTTACTTAACCTGCTCCATAGCTTTGGTCACTTGTCCTTCTTGTCTTTCGTGACTTTTTAGGAGGTATTTCCCTAAATCTATGGGGTGTGGGACAATCCTTCTTTACCTTTCCTATCACCCTACACTTATAATTGGTTATCTTGGTACTTGTCCTTAGTAGGGTTGGACACTTCTTCACATAGGGTCCCCATCGTTCACACTTGTAATAGGTTATTCCCAAGCGTTGACCATTGTGGTTCCTCCTTTACTTCGAGCATTGCGGGGCCTTTCTAGGGTTGTTAGTGGTTTGGTGCTTTGCCGTCCTTAAGTCTGAACACCTTGAGAGTTTTCTTGTTGAGTCTTCTTTGCTAAAGGGTCATTCTAAGAGTCCTCCTAGATTTCTTAATTCCCTAATTCTGTTTCCTTAACTGGGATGGGATTTTCCCTAGTTTCTATGGTATTGCGGATTTGTTTGGTTAGTTTCCTTGGGGCCATCTTCCTAGCAAGATCACATCATTTGAGAGATATGATTTTAGGAATTTTGAGTAATTCATTAATAGAGGAGTACAAAATGTTGGGGTTTTAGCCCTATTACAAAAAGTGGTAATAAAATAGATAGGGAGCTACGAGGTTCTTGGTAAGCATCCTCCTTGGTAAGGTTATATGCCCTTGTTGGCGTTCCTGGTTTCAGGCATGACTCCCTTTGTACATAGGACTGTGACCTTAACATATCCTGGCACCATACTCCTTGGTGGTACTAGATACTTCCCCATTTGATCCTTTGGGGCTTCTACTATGTCTTGGGCATTAGGGAGCTTCTAAGGTTATCTTCCTACGAGGACAGGGTGCTAAGTAGAGTTAGTCCTAGTTTTCTTGGTTCATATCTTGGGAGCCATCTAAAAATTTTGAAACTTTCTCTTAGTTACTATGTTATATAGTCTTAATAATGTATTTGAGGAAATAGGCTATGATACCACTCAAGTTGTCACGCTCCGACCCGGTTTGGTCGGATCCTCGTGAGCAACCCGCCACTCTCTTTAGTTCATGAATGGGTTTTGCCCTTTTCTAAACCGCAAGGAGTAAGACGTCCTTTTTCTTGTATTTCCTGGAATAACATTAATAAAACCTGAATAAATTTAACTTTACATACGTGTCTTGTAGGTTAAGTTACTGGTAGGTCTTTAAGAGTTTTTCCTTGGTTACCTGAAAAGGGGTAAAGGGAGGAGGTGAGTTCGACAACTCAGTGAATGGGTGTTGGGAGAGATTATTCAAAACATCTTTAATCAGAGTGTGCCATACTCTTTATTTCTTTTAAAAATATTCTTTTCTTAAATTCTCGATTCTTCAAAACCATTTTTCCTCATTTCCATATCAGGTGTGTTTAACAATCAACACATGCCCTTCATCAAGAAGGAAATAACACATTCGTAGGGAAGCTCGTCTACTGCACCCACTTGTGGTGTCAGAGCGACTTTACCCACCACCTAGATTGTAAACCCTATCTCCTTAAAGATAAGAAAACTGGGGAAAGAACTGGTCAAAAGCAAGAAAAAGAACCGAACTAGTTCATGAACCCCAACTGATAAGAAAGGGCAAATAAGGAAATTTACAAATCCCGAGTGACCTAAAAAATCATGGAAAAGGACTTTGGGATGAATTGGAAGTGAAAACCAGACCGGTTCAGGTGAAATGGACCTGAACCCGATTGAACCTCTTTGAACCACTAATGAACCAATTTCTAAATTCATTTTTCTTGATGGCTTAGAAAATTCAAATTGGAGGATTGAAGCCATGATTGGATAGAGAATGAATTCAAATGAATTTAGAAAATTTTAATTTTGAAAAACTCGGTCGAATTGGGCCTGAATCGACCAATTTAAGCATTGAACCCGACTTAGATAGGTTTGGTCCGGTTTAGAACAGTGCCGTCTTCTTTTTTTAGATAACAAGATTGTTCACTCGTCGGAAAATCGAGTAGCACCGGCGAATATGAAAAGTCTATGTTCAGGGAGTTTTAGGAAATTAATGACCACTATAAAGGCACCAATCGGACGGCTAAGGAGCCCTCGAGCTTCCTATATAAAGAGCCACTCCTCATTCATCCTCCTCACACGTGAAAACTCCTCTCTCTCTTTACTACTCTATTTTTTGGTGAAGCTCGATTAGATCTTCGACATTAGGGTATTTCTGAGCTAAAGAAGGTGAGGTTGGGTACCTTAGATTCGGGGAGAAGTCACCTACCTAATGGTATTCTCCATTTGCTCTGAGGATCATCGAAGAAGCACCGACGTGATCGAACAGTGAAGCAGCTCCGATGGATTGAAGCTGCCCCATTTTGGCCGAGTTAAAAATGGCCAATTTGATCCCTTCTCATGCCAAATCAAGCTCTCCCAACACTTCCACAACCCTCATACGACTGAATTAGAGTAGAAAGGTAAGCCAATTTAGCTCCCCTCTATAATTTCTGATTAGTGTTAGAGAGAGAACCGACGAAACTTCATTGACCAAATTCTCACTCAATTCGGCATGGATTGATGTGGTTCTTGATCCTAGGAGGAACTTCAAGATGAGAGCTCTCTGCCCAGATCGAAAGCTCGGACCACCGCACCCCGACGGTAAGCTTTCGACGCTTTCTCTCTCTAAGTCCAATTTTCTGACGAAGCTCCGTTTGAGCTCAATTCGGACCCAAATGACGCGATTCAAAGTTCCATTGAATTGTGTGGAAGTGTAGGAAATCAATTTTACCTTCAATTTCAACAATTAAACCTAGTTGAATGGTCAATTTGATGAAATCAAATTCGGCCAGTTTGAAAGGAAAAAAGTTTGGGGAAATTTGGGAATTTCATAAAATTGAGGGATTAAAGTGCAATTTTCCAAAATTGAGGGCCAATTGGCCATGAAAAAGATGTTGGAGGACCAATTGGTCAATTTTTGGAATTATTGGGGTAAAATATGCCATTTTTGTAAAGTAAGGGCAAAATGGTAATTTTTGAAAAGTTGAGGTCATATTGGAAATTTGGGAAACTTGAACCCTTTTATGCGATTTTAAATAAATTGAGGTGCCAAAGTAAATTTTAGAAGTTTCGAGACTCAATTTGGGAAAAAATTGGTATTAGGGAACTAAAGTTAAAGAAAAAGACTTTAGGGATCTAAATGAAAATAATTAAAAGTGGCATTTTATTAATTAGCGATGAATGAAGGCTATTAGGCCAAAGGTTAATTAACTAGGATATTTATATTGTGTAGGAACACAAAGTACCGGGAACACCATCAAGGATAAGCTTGCATGAGGCAAAGAGCTGGTTAAGAGGAAAAAATACACTACACTTATTGGGTGAGTGAGAATTTTCACATCATACTTGGTTGGGATGATGAGTACCTCGGAATTTAAAACCCATTACTATGTAGAAATTTAATATCACACCTAGTTGGTGTGATGTGAGAAACACCCGGAAAAACTGCTTACCAGTTGTATGTAGATCATACCTGTTTGGTATGATGAACTTTCTAGAATGAAGTGAAAAACTCGTTGACTGTAGTAAGCGGAGATGTCATCACACCTGGATGGTTTGATAGACGAATGAAAAGTGATGTTTTTGCTAGAAGTGTTCTCCCCTAATTGTGTGCCACTACTTAAACATTTTAGGAGACCTTCTTGACAAGAGCTCGAATAGCTTAGATAGGCCAGAGGCCTCGGTTTTGGAACTTGAGGGCTAAAATGCCCGGTTTTAAAAATCTCGTAGAGTGGGCCCAAGGCCAGTTGGCATGAGAAGGAGCTTGTAAACAAACATGATTTTAAGCCATGAAAATTTTAATGAATGATGTAATTTGGCCATGTTACCAAGATAGGACCGACATATTCGATGGACTGGCGGTAGTATAATGAGACAGGTCTAGACACATAGCTGCAAGTCGAGTTGAGGGTCGGGGTCGTTGGACCTAGATTAATTGCTTATATGGAAAACTTTATTTGTGCATGTACTAAGGTTCATGACCATCAAGACACTCAAAAGGGGTAGTGATGCGTCCTAGGGGCTACTGGATGACATGGTGGAGATAAGGGCTGTTTGTCGTGCCAGCAGTCAGGGAAGCTTGACATAGCTTCATACGCATGAGACCGGGGTGGGGTCGGGATGAGGTCTTTGTCCTCATACAGACACAAAGTTTCTTTTTGGGTTTGAGGGTGGGATGTCATGAACATCCACTCATTCCTAGGGTAGAAGTGGATGGGCTTCTATCTAGATGGTCGGTAAAGTCGCTCCGATGCCACAAGTGGGTGCAGTGGACATGCTGCCCTTTGAATGTGTCATCCCTTCATGATGAAGGGCGCGTGTTGATTGTTAAAGACAATGATTGTGAGGA
Source organism: Trapa incisa (assembly GCA_030064435.1). Classification (NCBI taxonomy): domain Eukaryota; kingdom Viridiplantae; phylum Streptophyta; class Magnoliopsida; order Myrtales; family Lythraceae; genus Trapa; species Trapa incisa. The sequence continues at coordinate 16,880,311 of CM057776.1, forward strand.
AATTAGTTTTGAATAACCAAAAATTCAAGTAAAGAATGGTTTTAAAAAAAATAAGGAGTTTGGAACACTCCAATTCATTTTTTTTTCAAAAACTCATGTTTCAAACACCTATTCACTGAGTTGTCGAACTCACCCCCTCCCTTTACCCCTTTTTAGGTAACCGAGGGAAAATCCTACTGCTAGCTAAACTTGTAAGATAAGTATGAAAGTTTGAATTTATGCAGTTTTGATTTATGTTATTCTAGGAAAGGTACATGTATAATGGACGCCTTACTCCTCACGATTTTAAAAAAAGGGGAAAACCTTAATAAACCGGGAGAGTGGCGGGTTGCTCACGGGGATCGGACTAAACCAGGTCGGGGCGTGACATTGATAGAAGCCCATCCACTTCTACCATGGGAATGAGTGGATGTTCGAGACATCTGACCCTCAAACTCGAAATCAACTTTGTGTCCATGTAAGGACAAAGACCTTATCCCGACCCCACCCCAGTCTCATGTGCATGAAACTATGTTGAGATTCCCCGACTACTGGCAAGACAAATTGCCCTTATCTCCACCATGTCGTCTAGTAGGCCATAAGATGCATCACTACTACTCTTGGGTGTCTTAATGGTCTTGAACCTCAAGTGCATGCACAAACAAAAGTTTTCCACGAAGCCATTTATCTTTGGTGCCACTAGTCCAACAACCCCAACCCTCAGCTTGACTTGTAACTATTTGTCTAGATCGGTTTGTCGGCCTGGTCCTATCGCACTGCCGCTAGTCCATCGAGTATGTCGATCTTGTCTTGGTACCATGGCCAAATCACATAATTCATTCATTAATAATTTTCATGGCTTAACATCATGTTTGTTTACGAGCTCTTGCTCGTGCCAATTGGCTTTGGGCCTAGTGTACGTGATTTCCAAAATCGGGCATTTTAACCCTTAAGTTCCAAAACTGAGGCCTCTAGCCTATTTGAGCTATTCCAACTCTCGTTAAAAAGGTCTCCTAAGGATTTTAAGCATTGATACACAGTCAAGGGAGAACACTTCTGACAAAATTAATTTTTCCATCCATCACACCAACCGGGTGTGATGACATCTCCGCTTACAACCAGTAAGCGGGTTTTCTACTTCCTTCCAAGAAGTCCATCATACCAACTGAGCATGATCTACTTACAACCGGTAAGTAGTTTTTCAGTGTATTTTCTCACATCACCCCATCCATGTGCAATGTTAAAATCCCACGTAGAAGTGATTTTTTTCATTTTCGAGTTGCTCATCATCCCAACCGAATATGATAAAAATAAACTCACTCACCCGTTAACTGTGACGTGTTCGTTCTCGGTTGATTTTCCCAAGTCGACGCAAGCTTCTCTTGGTAGCATTCTGATCCTTCGTGCTCCTACATGATTTGGACAACCTTATCTATTAATACTTGACATAATAGCCTTCGTTCCTCATGTATGAACGACTAATGTCAAAAGTTCTAGTTAATTGCACTTAGGTCCCTAAATTTCATTTTCCTCGACTTTAGGTCCCTAATGCAAACTTTTCCCCAAATTGAGTACCAAAACTTCTAGAATTCACTTTGGGTCCTCAATTTACTCAATATCACTTAAGGGGTTCAAGATTCCCAAATTTCCAATTTGGTCCCAAACTTTTCAAAAATTACCATTTTACTTTACAAAATGGTAAAATTAACCAATCAATAGAGGTTATTGTTGAAATTGAAGGTAAAATTATGTTCCTACACTCTCACATGATTCAATTAAACTTTGAATCGTGTCATTTGGATTCGAATTGAGGTCAAACGGAGATTCGTTGAAAATTTGGACTTAGAGAGAGAGCTTCGAAAACTTACTGTCGGGGCTGTGGCAGACCAAGCTTTCGATTTGGGTAGATAGCTCATGTCTAGAGGTTCCTGCTAGGATCAAGAATTGCATCAATTCATGCCGAATTTAGGGAGACTTTGGTCAGTGAAATTTCATCCGTTCTCTCTCTGACACTAATTGTAATTATAGAGGGGAGCCAAATTGGCTTACCTTTCTGCTCTAATTCAATTGTATGAGGGCTGTGGAAGTGTTGGGAGAGCTTGGTTTGGCATGAGAAGGGCTTGAATTGGATGTTTTAGCTTGATTGAAATAGGGCAGCTTCGGTTCACCAAAGCTGCTTGACTGTTCTACCACACTGGTGTTCCTCCGATGATCGTCGGAGCAAATGGAAACTACTGTCGGGTAACTGACTTCTCCCCGAATCTAAAGAACCTAACCTCGCCTTCTTTGGCTCAAAAAAATGCCCAAGTTAGAGCTCTGGTTCAAGCATCACTAGAACATGGAGCAGTAGGGAGAGAGAGGAGTTTTCAGGTGTGAGGAGGATGAATGAGGAGGGGCTCTTTATATAGGAAGCTCGGGGACTTCTTGACCGTTCGATTGGAACCTTTATGATGTTCATTCATTGCCTAAAACTCCCTGGCCAGAGACTTTTCATCTTCGTCGGCGCTACTCAATTTTTCGACGAGTGAACATTGCTATCATTTGAAGGAAGAAGATGACACTATTTTGAATCGGACTAGACCGATCTAAACTGGGTTCAATGCTTAAACTAACCGGTTTAGGCCCCTATTCGACCGAATTTTTCAAAATTAATAATTTATAAATTCATCTAAATTCATTCTCTATCCAATGGTGATCTCAGTTCTTCAATTTGAATTTTCTAAGCCACCTAGAAAAATAAATTTAGCATCTGGTTCAATAGTGGTTCAACCCGGCTCAATCTGGTTCACATGAACCCATTTTGTTTTCACTTCTAATTCATCCCAAAGTCATTTTTCGTAACTTTTATGTTTCTTTTGGTCACTTAGGATTTGTAAATTTCCTGATTTACCTTTTCTCTATCGGTTGGGGTTCTATCTCTTGGTTTTGACCAATTCTTTCCCTGGTTTTCTTATCCCGAAGGGGCGGAGTTTACAACTCTCCCCTCCTTTTAGGAGTTTTGTCCCCAAAACTAAATCAACATTTTTCACTTCAGGATAACCTTCCCTTAATGTTAACGTGGACAAGTTAACACTTCGATCATTCTATCACTTAGACCACTTTAAATCACGCGCTTAAGGAATTTCCTTTCATTTACATTATTTACTCCTTGCATGGTTTTTGCCATAACTAGTATGTCACGCCCCGACCCGGTTTGGTCGGATCCCCGTGAACAACTCGCTATTCTCCCGATTTATTAAACGGTTTCCCCTTATTATAATCTGTAAAGATTAAGGCGTCCTTTAAATCTGCACCATTTCCTGGAATAGCATAATCAAAACTGCATAAAATTTTAAACTTTACATACCTGTCTTACAGGCATCTTAGTTGATGGTCTTTCAGGGTAGGCTTTTCGGGATTTCCTGAAAGGGATATAACGGAGGGGGTGAGTATGACTACTCAGTGAATGGGTTTTTAAAGGTCTACTTTTAACTTTTAAGAAAAATATTTATATGGAGTGTCCTAGACTCCTTTCTTTTCAAAAATCCCTTCATTTAAAAATTTGGGTTTTTCCATTATTTCTTAGTTACCGGTGTGTCATCACCCAACACACAGCCTTCATCATGAAGGTTAGACACATTCGCAAGTCAATATCACTACTAAACTCGCTAGTGGCTTCGAAGCGACTTTTCCTACCACCCGGATAGAAGTACGACCAATTCTACCTTTAGAATGAGTGGATGTATGCGACATTCGACCCACAATCCTGAAATCACTTCTTCATGTCTGTATGAGGATAGAGACCTCATCCTGTCCCCATCCCTGTCTCATGCGCTTGGCGTTACTCCAGACACCTGGAACGACGAACTGACCTTATAGCCACCAGGTCGTCCAGTGCCCTTAGGATGCATCACTATCCCTCATGGGCGTCTTAATGATCCTGTACTCACAGTGCATGCACAAACAATATTTTCTCATATTGCCATGAAATCTGTGGTGCCACTAGTACAACGGCCCCGACTCTCAACTCAACCCGTAGTTGTTTGTCTTGACTGGTCTGTCGACCTGTCATGTCGCACTGCTGCTAGTTGACTGAGCATGTCGATCCTATCTTGGTACCATGACCAAACAAGTCACTTATTAAGTTTTATAGCACATATGACATGTTCGTTTACCAGCTCCTGCTCATGGCAACTGGCCTTGGGCCCACTGTACGAGATTTTTAAAATTGGGCATTTAGCCCCCAAGTTCAAAAACTGAGGCCCTAGACCTATCAGAGATATTCAAGCTCCCGTTGAGAAGGTCTCTCAAATTGTTTAAGTATTGGCACATAGTCAAGTGAGAGCACTTCCGACAAAAATAGGTTTTTACTGTCCATCATACCGACCGGTACAAGGATATCTCCGTTCATAACCGATGGACGGGTTTTCAACTTCCTTTGAGGAAGTCTCATCATAACAACCAGGTATTATCTACTTACAACCTGTAAGTAGTTTTTCTGCATAACTTTCACATCACTTTCTCTAAGTAGTGATAATTAAAAATACCACTAAGCAGTGGGTTTTTATACCGAGGTACTTATCATCCCCAACCGGGTATGATATAAAATTCCCACTCACCCGTTAATGCCGTGAATTCCACTAGACCGGTTCTTGGTATTTATGCGAGCTTGTCCTTGCTGGCGTTGTCGGTACTTCATGTTCCTACACGATATGAACATTTTGGTTCATTATCCTTCGGCCTAATCACCTTGATCCATTCCAAATGAATGAGAAAGTTAAACTTTCATTTATTTGCAATTAGGTCCCTAAAGTTATTTCTCTTTAACTTTAAGTCCCAAATGCCGGTTTTTCCTCAAATTGAGTCCCAAAACTTCTAAAATTTATCGTAGGACCTCAATTTATTCCATTTCACAAAAAGGGGTTTAATTTCCAAAATTTCCAATTTGGTCCCCCAACTTTTCCAAAATTACCATTTTGCCCTTCATTTACAAAAATGGTAAAATTTGCCCCAAAAATTTCAAAATTTCTCAATTGGTCATCCAACATGATTTTCATGCCCAATTGATCCTCAATTTCATAAAATTTTATTTTGATCCTTTGAATTTCAAAAATCCCCAATTTTCCCCCAATTCTAACTTCTTAACACAACCGAATTTGATTTCATCAAATTGACCCATCAAATGTTTTCTATTTTTGAAATTGAAGTTGAAATATAGCTTATACTTGTTCATACGATTCTTTAGAAATGCGAATCGCAAGTTTTAATGTCGGGATGAGCTCAAACAGAGCTTCGCCGAAAAATGAACTATAGAGAGAGAAAGCTTCGATTACTCACCGGTGAACGCACGACGGTCCGAGCTTTCAATCTAGGCAGATAGCTCTCATCCTGAGGTTCATCCTAGAATCAAGAATTGCATCAATTGATGCAGAATTGGATTAGAATTCCGTCATTGAAATTCGGTCGACCCTCTCTCTAGCACCGATCGAAAATTGTAAAGGGGAGCCGAATTGGCTTACCTTTTTTTCCTAATTCGGCCGTGGAAAGGTTGAGGAAGTGTTGACAGGGCTTGGTTTGGCCTGAGGAGGGATTGAAATGGCCGATTTCAACTTGGCCGAAATAGGGCAGCTTCGGTCTGCCGGAACTGCTTCACTATTCCGTCATGCCGGTGCTTCTCCAACGATTCCCGGATTGACTGAAGTTTGCTATCAAATAGCTATCTTCTCCCCAATTATAAAGAGCTCAACCTATCCTTTCAAGGTTAAGAAAAATGTTTAAGTTGAAACTCTGGTTCGAGCTTCACCAGGAAATGGAGCAGTAGAGAGAGAGAGAGAGAGAGAGAGAGAGAGAGAGAAGTGTTCAGGTGTGAGGAGTATGAATGGGGATGACCTCTTTATATAGGTGTAAAATTGTGTATTAAATGGGTTTTGACCAAAATTTCGGGTTACAAAATAAAAAATCATACTTTCCAGGAGGTCACCCATCCTCATACTACTCTCAGACAAACACGTTAACTTTAAAGTTCTTATGAATTCTTGTTCACCTGAACCAATTTGGTTTTTCTCTTTTAAATTGTCTTAAACTTCTTTTTCATGGTTTAATGAACCCTTTGTATCACTCGGAAGTTGTAAATTTCCAAATTGCTTGTTCCCGAATGATCTGGTTTGTAAACCGACTCGGTTTTCTTAATTGGGTTGACCGGTTCTTTCTCGGTTTACCTTAACTCAAAAGTGTGGGGTTTACAACTCTTCTCTCCTTTTAGGAGTTTTATCCCCAAAACATAATTTGCAACCTTGCATGAGGAACCATTTTCTTTGATGTCCATTTGTTGTTTGCTTAACATGCAAACTCTTCTCTTATTCTTTCAATTAGTCCTTTTTACATCCTTCACTTAAGCAATTTCTTTTCCTTTATATTATTTACTCCCTCCATGGAGTTTATCATAACGAGACATACCTTACTTCAAGGTATATTCTTAGATTTATATCTTTCTTTGCTTATTGCACATTCTTCCCTTTGAGGTTCTGTACTCAAGATTGGAAATTCCAAGATACCTAACCATTCCCGTGTCTAGTTAACCCCTTGGTCGTTGAAGCATTTAGCTCAATGTTCTTTCGGGTGTGACGTACTTGTTTCCATGGTTTTCTTTATTATCACTTTTTCGTCCTATTTTGACCCTTCTTCCATTCATTTTCTATTATAACTTTGGTCCAAATTTTTATTTTTGACCTCGTCATGCTTATTAGTTGACTCTTTCTTACTTTGAGTTATATTCTCCTCGGGATTGTTGGGCTTAAATACCCCTTACAACATGGCATTTTCTAGGACCTGTCTTTGTCCATTAGATTTCTAGAACATCTCCTTGAGGGTCTCTCTTAGCTTTTTTTTTTTTTACCTTTCTGGGATCATATAACTTCATCCCTCTTTTCTTTTGATAGCATTCCTCAACTATCCTTTTTACCGTTATCCTCTCATCCATGATGCCTTTGAAGTTATGTCTCACATAACCGCATGGATTACTCTTACCTACTCATCCTTTCCAAATATTTTTATTGGGTCCTTTCAATTCCAATCATTGGGTTTCCTGATGATTATTAACATACGATGATTTTTTTTCCCTTCTTATGTCCTTTCTCTTCTTTAGTGACATCCCTTATTCAATGACTTTCTTTTTCCTTAATCCACTTTTACTTGCTCATAAATCACTTCATGATTCTTCATTCTGCAATAATTGCTTTCAATCTATGTGTCGATTACTTTGCTTGGGAAGGTTCACTCCTTCCAGTTTTGTTCTCTACTATGTCTCTTACAATAGAGATTTCCATCTTAGGAGTTAAATGCTCAACCTCCTTATCATTTATTGTATGGTTCTTTCTCCCTTTCTTTGCACCCTTATCTATGTTAGGGCATCTGTTTGCTTTGAATCCTTCTCTATCCACAACTTTTATTTTATCCCTTAGATGGGATACTTCTAATTATTGGTTTTATTCCGTGCATTCCACCCTATGCTTGGTCGTCCACTCTTTAAGCTTCATATGCACGTGTGGACTATGACCCATCTTACCAATTGTGGTTATTCCTTCTTAGCCACATATTATTTGGGGGATTTACTTTCACAACGTTTCTCAAACATTCTTTCCCTTATTACCTTAGTATGGGTTGTTCACTCATTCATACTTGTCACATCATCTTTTGGTGCTAATTCATTAGATTATTTCCGTTTAAGGAGGGTTCACATCCTCCTTGTTTCAAATTCTCTTGTTCGCCCTTCGTGAGGCTCACTTAACCGTCTTAAGTCTATAAACCCGGTTTTGGCCATCGATTGCTTTAAGGATTTTCCTACGTTCTTCTTTCCCAATGTTTTGGCCTTTTCACTTCTCCCTTCTTTGTTGTGGTTTATATCGATGGTTCTCTTGAAGACCAGTTCTTTAACTGTCTCTTTCTCTTTATTTTTCTGGTCCTATCGTCTGGGCAACTATATTCATGCCCATCCTATTGTCCATCATAGAGTGTAGTCTTTACTACATCTCATCCTTTCTTAGGGTTTTATTCATTATCTTTGGTTGTTCGCCGTTACTAGTTTTCCTCTTTCTACATGGTTCTCCTATTCTCTCCAAATAGGTCACACTAGACCATTACAATACTTCCTTCCTTGGAAAACATTTCCTAAATAAGGGTTGGTTCCATTTCCTCTTAATTGGGATACGCATGTCTTTTCGGGGCTTCCTTCCTTGGTAGGATTCTATGCCTTTCCCCTTACATTCTTTTCTTATATTTTCTCTAGGGGATTTCTACCCTTAAATGACATCCCTTGATGTCGTCTTCTCCTATTTACCTTTACTCCTCAAATCTTGTAGGCACATCTTTTATACTCTATCTGCATCCTTATTCGTACCCAGTACTTGTCTATTTATTTAGGGAGCGTACAAATCTTCCTTGTTTCAGGATCATTGTGGGAGAGGCTTGCCTATTCCTTTCTTGGCTTGAGTTTAGTCGTTAATTGGCCTTTGGTTCATTTAAGGATTTCTTGCATCCTTCTTTTCCCAAGTATTTGACCTTTTCACCTCTCTCTTCTTTGTCGGAACTTACATTATGGCTTTCCCGAGTATTTGTTCGTTAACTGCTTTGCCTCCACCATTTGTTTGGTCTAAGTTTCTTAGGGTAGTTGTTTCTCGAGTCCTCCTATCCTTAACATCCATCTCACTAACCTTTTTAGGGTGTAGTCCTTCTTAGGTTGTCATTTATTCTCCTTAACCCTATTTGGCTTCATTACTTTTTCCAAGTTGATTCATTCCAATACATCCCGTTATTTGGCTTTATTACTCTTCCAAGGCTGGTCATAATTGGCCTCCAATACATCCTTCCATCAAGAAGTTTCTAATGGTGGGCCGGTGCCTTACACTTCACGTTATGTCCATCTGCCAATCCAATGATTCTTTCAAGGTACTTAGTTGTATACATCCCTCCAGAGTTCCCTTTCCCAACGTATTCCTTCTCTTCTTCACTCTCATTGTGCCCTTCTCTAGAGTTTCCAGAGGACGTTTCTCTGTGTTTGCTCCTTATGAGAGGGTTCTAGATATACTTCCCATGTACCTTATCCCTGTTCTTGAGGTATCTTTCTCGGGTTGACCTTCTTAAGAAGAAATTTAAATTTTGCATTTACCTTGTCATTTCTTGACCTCTTGGTGAACCGCTTACTTAGCTAGCTCCATGGTTTCGGTCTCCAGTCCTTCGTGGCCTTTGAGGAGTTATTGCCTTGAATTTATGAGGTGTGAAACACCCCTTCTTTCCTTACACCTATAATAGTTTATCTTGGTACTTTTCCTTAGTAGGGTTGGGTACTTCTTCAGGTAATGTCTCAATCGTTCATACTTGTAATAGGTTATTCCTTTACACGGATTGTTGTGGTCCCTTCTTTCCTTCGAGTAGGGCATTTCTAGGGTTACTATTGGTTTGGTGCTCTATCGTTCTTTGTGTTTGATCACTTTGACAGTTTTCTTACTGAATCTCCTTTGCTAAAGGGTCATGATAAGAGTCTTCCAAGGTTTCTTAATTCCCTGATTCATCTTCCATAATCGGGATGCAACTTTTCCTTAGCTTCCAGAATAGTGTGGGTTTGCTTTATTTTCCTTAAGCCATATTCCCAACACGATTGCATCATTAGGAGAGTGAGTTTTGAGAATTTGAGTATTTTATTAACAGGGGGATACAAAAGATTAGGCTTGCAGCCCTATCACAGGAAATGGATGCAAAATAACTAAGGAGCTATGAAATTCTTGATAAACGTTTTCCTCCATACTTAGAGTTGTGCCACCAATAGGTCCTAGCACCATTCTCCATGATACTTCCCCATTTGGTCTTTTGACATTTCAGCTCGGTCTCAAGCAATTGGGAAGCTTCTAGGGTTGTCTCCCTACGGAGGTAGGGTGTTGAGTAGAGCCATTCCAAGTTTTCTTGGTTCCTCTCTTGGAAGCCATTTGAAAATTTTAGGATAAATCCTATTAGTTACTATATTTTCTAGTCTTGATTATGTATTCGAGGAAACAGGCTCTGATACCACTCTAGTTGTCATGCCCCGACCCGGTTTGGTCGGATCCCTATGAATAAAGGGTTTCCCCTTATTATAATCTGTAAAGAGTAAGGCGTCCTTTAAACCTGCAACATTTCCTGGAATAGCATAATCAAAACTATATGAAATTTTAAACTTTACATACCTGTCTTATAGGCATCTCAGTTGATTGTCTTTCAGGGTAGGCTTTCCAAGATTTCCTGAAAGGGATATAAGGGAGGGGATGAGTACAACTAATTAGTGAATGGGTTATTAAAGGTCTACTTTTAACTTATAAGAAAAACATTTATATGTAGTGTGCCAAACTCCTTTCTTTTCAAAAATCCCTTCATTTAAAAATTTGGGTTTTTTCATTATTTCTTAGTTACCGGTGTGTCATCACCCAACACACATCCTTCATCATGAAGGTTACACACATTCGCAAGTCAGTATCACTACTAAACCCGCTAGTGGCTTCAGAGCGACTTTTCTTGCCACCCGGATAGAAGTACGACCAATTCTACCTTTAGAATGAGTGGATGTATGCGACATTCAACCCACAATCCTGAAATCACTTCTTCGTGTCTGTATGAGGATAGAGACCTCATCCTGTCCCCATCCCTGTCTCATGCGCTTGGCGCTACTCCAGATTTCGCACAGACACCTGGAACGACGAACTGCCCTTATAGCCACCAGGTCGTCTAGTGCCCTTAGGATGCATCATTACCCCTCATGGGCATCTTGATGATCTTGTACTCACAGTGCATGCACAAACAATGTTTTCTCATATTACCATGTAATATGTGGTGCCACTGGTCCAACGGCCCCGACTCTCAACTCAACACGCAGTTTTTTATCTTGACTAATCCGTCGACCTTTCATGTTGCATTGCCGCTAGTTGACTGAGCATGTCGGTCCTATCTTGGTACCATGGCCAAACAATTCACTTATTAAGTTTTATGGCACATATGACATGTTCGTTTATGAGCTCCTGCTCGTGCCAACTGGCCTTGGGCCCACTGTACGAGATTTTCAAAATTGGGCATTTAGCCCCCAAGTTCCAAAATCGAGGCCCCTGACCTATCAGAGCTAGTCGAGCTCCCGTCGAGAAGGACTCCCAAATTGTTTAAGCATTTGCACACAGTCAGGGGAGATCACTTCCGACAAACCGATGAATGGGTATAAGGACATCTTCGTTCATAACCAATGAACGAGTATAAGGACAACTTCGTTCATAACCGATGAACGGGTTTTCAACTTCCATTGAGGAAGTCTCATCATACCAACCGGGTATGATCTACTTACAACCCATAAGTAGTTTTTCTGCATAACTTTCACATCACTGTCTCTAAGTAGTGATGATTAAAAATACCACTAAGTAGTGGGTTTTTATACCGAGGTACTTATCATCCCCAATCGGGTATGATATAAAATTCCCACTCACCCGTTAATGCCGTGAATTCCACTAGACCGGTTCTTGGTATTCACACGAGCTTGTCCTTGCTGGCATTCTCGGCACTTCATGTTCCTACAGGATATGAACATCTTAGTTCATTATCCTTCGGCCTAATCGCCTTCATTCATTCCAAATGAATGAGAAAGTCAAACTTTAATTTATTTGCAATTAGGTCTCTAAAGTTATTTCTCTTTAACTTTAAGTCCCAAGTGCCAGTTTTTCCTCAAATTAAGTCCCGAAACTTCTAAAATTTATCATATAACCTCAATTTATTCCATTTCACAAAAAGGGGTTTAATTTCCCAAATTTCCACTTTGGTCCCCCAACTTTTCTAAAATTACCATTTTTCCCTTCCTTTACAAAAATGGTAAATTTTGCCCCAAAAATTTCAAAATTCCTCAATTGGTCCTCCAACATTATTTTCATGCCTAATTGACCCTTAATTTCATAAATTTTCATTTTGATCCTTTGAATTTCAAAAATCCCCAATTTTTCCGCAATTCCAACTTCTTAACAAAGCCGAATTTGATTTAATCAAATTGACCCATCAAACGTTTCCAATTGTTGAAATTGAAGTTTAAATTGAGTTTTTACATGTTCATACGATTCTTTAGAAATGTGAATCACAAGTTTTAACGCCGGGACGAGCTCAAATAGAGCTTCGCTGAAAAATGAACTATAGAGAGTGAAAGCTTCAATTACTCACCGGTGAAGGCACAACGGTCCGAGCTTTCGATCTGGGCAGATAGTTCTCGTCCTAAGGTTCATCTTATAATCAAGAATCACATCAATTGATGCGGAATTGGATTAGAATTTCATCATTGAAATTTGATCGTCCCTCTCTCTAACACCGATCGAAAATTGTAAAGGGGAGCCAAATTGGCTTACCTTTCGGTTCTAATTCGGCCATGGAAAGGCTAAGGAAGTGTTGGGAGGGCTTGGTTTGGCCTGAGGTGGGCTTGAAATAGCCGATTTCAGTTTGGCTGAAATAGAGCAGCTTCGGTTCGCCGGAGTTGCTTCACTATTCCATCATGCCAGCGCTTCTCCAACAATTCCCGGATTGATTGGAGTTTGCTATTAGATAGTTGTCTTCTCCCTGGTTCTAAAGTGTCACGCCCCAACCCGGTTTGGTCGGATCCCCGTGATCAACCCGCCACTCTCCCGATTTACTAAGGGGTTTTCCCTTATATTATAAATCGTAAAGAGTAAGGTGTTAACCTGCACCTTTTTCCAGTAATATCATAAATCAAAACTGTATAGTAATTTAAATTAGTTGTACCTATCTTGCAGACGTTTAATTGCACAAGTCCTTTAAGGTTCAGCTTTCCGGGACTTCCTGAAAGGGGGTATAAGGGAGGGGGTGAGTATAACTACTCAGTGAATGGGATTCAAATCTTTTAACTTTCAAGAAAAACATTTATATGGAGTGTGCCAGACTCCTTTGTTTTCAAAAATCATTTCATTTAAAAATTCGTGTTTCTCCATTATTTCTTAGTTATTAGTGTGTCATCACCCAACACACATCCTTCATCATGAAGGTTACACACATTAGTAAGTCAGTATCACTACTGAACCCGCTAGTGGCTTTGGAGCGACTTTTTCTGCCACCCGGATAGAAGTATGACCACTTCTACCCTGGGAATGAGTGGATGTATGCGACATCCGACCCACAATCCCGAAATTGCTTCTTCGTGTCCATATGAGGACAGAGACCTCATCCTATCCCCACCCCGATCTCATGCACTTTGTGCTACTCCAAATTTCGCACAGACACTTGGAACGACAATCTGCCCTTATACTCACCGGGTCGTCCAGGGCCCTTAGGACACATCACTACCCCTCATGGGCGTCTTGATGATCCCGTACTCATGTGCATGCACAAACAAAGTTTTCTTAAATTACCATGTAATATGTGGTGCCATTTGTCCCAATGGTCCCGACCTCCAACTCAAGCTGTAGCTATTTGTCTTGACTGGTCCGAAGACCGGTCATGCCGCACTGCTACTAGTTGACTGAGTATGTCAGACCTGCCTTGGTACAATGGCCAAACAATTCACTTATTAAGTTTTAATGGTACACACACACACACACACACACATATATATATATATATATATATCATGTTCTTTTATGAGCTCCTGCCCGTGTCCATTGGCCTATGGCCCACTGTTCGAATTTTTAAAAAACTGGCCATTTTAGCCCTCAAGTTCCAAAACCGAGGCCCCCGGCCTATAAGAGCTATTCGAGCTCCCATCAATAAGGTCTCCCAAATAGTTTAAGCAATTGCACACAGTCAGGGGAGAACACTTTCGACAAAATAGGTTTCCACTGTACATTATACCAACCGGTATAAGGATATCTCTGTTCATAACCGATGAACGGGTTTTCAACTTCCTTCGAGGAAGTCTCATCATACCAACCGGGTATGATCTACTTAAAACCGGTAAGTGGTGATGATTAAAATAGCACTAAACAATGGGTTTTTATACCGAGGCACTTATCATCCCCAACCGGGTATGATATATAATCCCACTCACCCGGTAGTGTAGTGAAATTCCACTTAGTCGGGTTCTGTCCTTAGCAAACTGGACCTCGATTGGCATTCCCGATGTCTCATTCTCCTACGTGAGATGAACATAATTGTTCATTATTCTTTTGCCTAATAGCCCTCATTCGTTCCAAATGAATGAGAAAACCCAACTTTACATATATTTGTAATTAAGTCCCTAAAGTTAATTTTCTTTAACTTTAAGTTCCTATTGCCGGGTTTTTCCTAAATTCGGGTCCCGAAACCTTTAAAATTTATCTTAGGACCTCAAATTATTTGATTTCACACAAAGGGGTTTAATTTCCCAAATTTCTAATTTGGTCCTTCAATTTTCCCAAAATTACCATTTTGCCCCTTCTTTAGAAAAATGGTAAAATTTTGCCCCAAAAATTCTAAAATTTATCAATTGACCCTCTAATATTCTTATCATGACCAATTAACCCTCAATTTTAGAAAATTACATTTTGGTCCTTCAAATTTCCAAAAATCCCCAATTTCCCCAACTTTTTTTCCCCAATTTCAACTCTTCAACACTGCCAAATTTGATTTCATCAAATTGATTAATCAAACTCCTCGAATTGTTGAAATTGGAGTTGAAATTGAGTTCCTAGATGTTCATACGATTCTAAGGAACTTTGAATCACAGATTTTAACGCTGGAATGAGTTCAAACGGAGATTAATCGAAAAACAGATTATAGAGAGAAAAATCTTTGATTTCTCATCGGTGAGGGCGTGGCGGTGAATCTTCCAAATCTGGGCAGATAGCTCTCCTCCAGAGGTTCTTCCTAGGATCAAGGAAGACATCAATTGATGTCGAATTGGATTAGAATTTCTTTATTGAAATTTAGTCGACTCTCTCTCTAACGACGATCTAAAATTGTAAAGGGAAACCGAATTGGCTTACCTTTCGATTTTAATTCGGCCGAGGAAGGACTGAGAAAGTGTTGGGAAGGCTTGGTTTGGCCTGAGGAGGGCTTGAAATGGCCGATTTCAGCTTGACCAAAATAGGGTAGCTTCGGTCTCCTAGAGCTACTTCACTATTCCATCATGCCGGTGCTTTTCCAATGATTCTTGGATTAACTGAAGTTTGCTACCAGATAGCTGTCTTCTCCTTGATTCTAAAGAGCCCGACCTTTGTTCAAGTCGAAACTCTAGTTCGAGCTTCACCGGGAAATGGAGTAGTAGGGAGAGAGAGAGAAGTGTTAAGGTGTGAGGAGAATGAAATGGGATGCCCTCTTTATATAGGCGTAAAACCCGTGTATTAAATGGGCGAGATTTATTACTAGTATTAATATTGCCATAAATTATTGGTATTAATTCTAATAATTAAATTTCGGTATTAATTTTAATAATTTAATTTAGGTATTAAATTATTAGTATTAATTACAATAATTAAATATATATTAATTTATGGCTATTTATGATAAGCCGTACGTTCGCATAAAAATTTTTTACCGAAATTTCGGGTTACAAAAAATTCATACTTCCCAAGAGGTCACCCACCCTCACACTACTATAAGGCAAGCACGCTTAACTTTGAAGTTCTAATGGAATCTAATTCACCTAAACCAATTTGGTTTTTATTTTCTAGTTTGTCTTAAATTTCTTTTACAAGGTTTAATTAACCCTTTGTATCACCCAAAAGTTGTAAATTTTCATATTGCGTATTCCCAAATGTAAATCGGCTTGGTTTTCTTATTCGGTTTGACCGGTTCTTTTCCCAGTTTTCCTTAACTAAAAAAATGCGGGTTTTACATAAAGAGCTCGACCTCTCCTTTCGAGGTTAAGAAAAATTTTTAAGTCGAAACTTTGGTTCGAGCTTCACCGGGAAATGGAGCAGTAGAGATAGAGAGAGAAGTGTTCAAGTGTGAGGAGAATGAATGGGGATAACCTCTTTATATAGGTGTAAAATCATGTATTAAATGTGTTTTGACCGAAATTTTGGGTTACAAAAAAATCATACTTCCTATGAGGTCACCCATCCTCATACTACTCTCGGACAAGCACGATTAATTACAAAGTTATTATGGATTCTTGTTCACCTGAACCAATTTAGTTTTTCTCTTTTAACTTGTCTTAAATTTCTTTTCCAAGGTTTAATGAACCCTTTGGATCACTCGGAAGTTGTAAATTTCCAAATTGCTTGTTCCCAAATGATTTGGTTTGTAAACCGGCTCGATTTTCTTAATTGGGTTGACCGGTTCTTTCCCGGTTTTCCTTAACTCAAAAGTGCGGGGTTTACATAGTATGTCTTGCTCGCGAGTCCAAAGGTATATCTCTAGGTTCACATCTTCCTTTACTTAAGGCATGACTCTTCCTCTTGAAAGTTCTTGCTTAGTATTTCAGGATTGGGAGCTCCAAGATGTCAAATCATTCCTGTATCTAGTTATTCTATTTATCGTCAAAACCCTTAGCTTAGGGTCCTTTCAAGTGCTACGTGCTTATTTTTCACAGGTTTCGGTGTTATCACCTTTTTGTCCTATTTCGGTCCTTCCTCCATCCGTTGTTTATTATAACTTCGGTCTAACTTTTATGTTTGACCTTGTCATGCTTACTAACTGACTCTTCCTTACTTTGAGTCATATTTTCCTCGAGACTGTTGGGCTTATATGCCCCTTACAACATTACATTTTCTAGAACTTATCTTTGTCCATTAGATTTCTAGAACACTTCCTTAAGGGCCGTTCTCAACTTTCCAACCTTTCAGGGATTGTATAACTTCATCCCTCTTTTCGTTTGGTAGTATTCTTCAACTACATTTATCGTTATCCAATCAACTTACATAACCATGTTGGTTTTTTTTACCCACTCATCCTTTCCTACTTCCTTATTGGGTCTTTTCGGTTCCAATTATTTGGTTTCCCGATGGTTTACCAACAAGTTGGGAGTCTTTCCTGCTTAAGTCCTTTGCATTCTTTATTCAAGGACTTTCCTTTTCCTTAATCCATTTTTACTTACTCATGATCATTTCATGACCCAGTATTCCCATTTGATCCCTTTCGGTTTATGTGGATATTGTTTTTTTTGGGGAGTTCCCTTCTTACGGTTTCATTCTCTATTATGTCCCTCAAAGTGGAGACTTTCATCTTAGGAGCTACATGCTCAACCTTCTTACCATTTCTTGAAGGTTTCTTCCTTCATTTCTTTACACCTCCTTCTATATTGGGGCATTTGCCCACTTTGAATCCTTCATCATCTTAAAATTCCATTTCGTCCCTTATTTCTTATATGTGGAAGTTTCGATTATTAGTCTTATTTTGTGTACTCCACCCTATGCCCAACCGTCCAATCTTTTTTCGAGTGTGGACCACAATCCGTCTTGATACTAGTGGTTGTTTTCCCCTTCAACCACTACTTATTTGGAGGGTTTACTTCTCCAAAGTTTCTCAGATGTTCTTTCCTCTTTTTTTCCTTATTTTGGACAGTCCACTCCTCTCTTATTTGTACGACATCTTTTGATGCTATCTTCCTACTTACCCATTCCTTGGGTTTAACTTACTTCTTGGGTCCTAATATGTTTTCCCTGGGTTCTTCCACCTCAACACGCGCTTCATGAGCAAGTTCATCTCCTTATTCCTCTTCACTTGGTTCTATTTCCTCTTAGTTGGGATATGTATGCCTTTCTGAGGCTTCCTTCCTTGGTAGGATTCTTTCCCTTTCTCCCGGAATTCCTTTTTCATTCGTCCTTTGGAAGTATTTAACCATTAAATGACATCCTTTGATGTTGTCCTTCCCGTGTACCCTTCTTGAGAATTCTGGCGATATGTCCTTGTACTATTTCCTTAATTCTACTTGTATCCCACACAAGTTTTCTTCCTTGAAAAGGGTTCAAACACGGTTTGTTTCAAGACCTCTTTGTGTGAGGCTTACTTAATCCTACTCATGGCTTGAGTATGGTCCCCATTCCGTTTTCAGCCATAATTTCCTTTAGGGATTTCCTTCATCCTTCTTTTCCAACATTTGGCCTTTCCACTTCTCTCTTCTTTGTCAGAGCTTAAATTATGACCTTCACGAGTATTAGTTCTTTAACTGTCTCGTCCTTACCCTTCCCTTGGTCTAATTATCTTAGGGCAGTTGTTTCTCGAGTCTTCTTGTCCTTAATGTCCATCCTATTGCCCTTTTTAGGGTGTAGTCCTTCCTACTTCTCGGTCTTCCGTAGGGCGTTGTTTATTCTCCACGACTATCTTATTGTTATGACTTGCTTCCTTCTATTAGGTTGGTCTGAAACTCCTATTTGTCTTCACTGCTTTTTCTAAAGTGAGTCGTACTTGCCATCCCGAGACATTCCATTTTATCGTCAAATTCTCGGCTTGTCTTCTCTTGTATAGATGCTCCCTTCCTTGCTCCTAAATGGCTGGAAATTTCTTCTTAAGGAAGACTTCTCTTCAGCTACCCTTGTTCTATTTGTGGTTTATCGAGGTCCTACATTTAGTCCTTTTTCCTTCCTGCCGCTATGCTAGGATCTTGAAGAGCTTCCTTCTGGATGTGGTTGAAATTCTGAGCAGGAGTTGTATTTCTTAGGGTGGTATCCTCTCAGATTCCTATAGTTGTGGAGGCATTTTTCTTGGAAAGTATTGTTCTAAATCCTTGTGGTATCGAATAATCCTTCACTTTATGTCCTATTCCCCTTACATTTATAACAAGTTATCTTGATACTTGTCCTTAGTAGTGTTGGGTACTTTCTTAAGCAATGTCCCTATTGTCCATACCTTGTAATAGTTCATTTACTTGCCTAGTTGTTACTCCAAGAGTTCTACTAGACTCCTTAATTACCTTAATGGTTTTTCTTGTCGTGCCTTCTTTGCCAAATAATTCCTCTAATCTATTCCTTTATTTGGGATGAGAATCTCCTTAGTCTCTGTGGTGTCTATGGTAATGCGGGTTTGTTTGGTTACTTTTCTTGGGAAATCCTCCTACGGCTAAGGCGCAAGCTCACATCATTTTTTAGAGATATAATTTTTAGGAACTTGGAGTTCTTTATTAGAGGAGAAATAGTAAAATGTGTTGGGGTCTTAGCCACATTACAAAAAGTGGTTACGAAATAGATGGGTAGTTATGAGTTCTTGACAAACGTCCTCCTTGACAAGGTTATAAGCCTTCAATGGCATTCCTGGCCTTAGGCTTGGCTCCCTTCGTACTCAGGATTGTGATCTCAACAGGTCCTCACACCATCTTCCTGGATACTTCCCACTAACGTCTCTTGGTTCTTTGGGACTTCTCGGGTGTGGAAGAGCTTTTTAGGGTGATCTTCTCACGAGGACAACGTGTTGGGCAAAGTCAGTCCTAGTTTTCTTAGTTTCTCTCCTTGGAGCCATCTAAAATTTTTGAAACTTTCTTTTAGTTACTATGTTATATAGTCTTGATAATGTATTTAAGGAAACATGCTCTAATACCACTTAAGTTGTCACTCCCTAACCCGGTTTGGTCGGATCCCCGTGAGCAACCCGCCACTCTCCCAGTTTATTAAGGGTTTTCCCCTTCTTTAAACCATGAGTAGTAAGACATCCTTTAAACCAGTACCTTTCCTAGAATAACATTAATAAAAACTACATAAAATTTTAACTTATATACTGTCTTGCATGTTTAGCTAGCTGAAGGTCTTTAGGTCAGTTTTTTCCTTGATTTCCTGAAAAGGGGTAAAGGGAGGGGGTGAGTTCGACAACTGAGTAAATGGGTTTTGATATATGAGTTTCTTTAAAAAAATGGTTTGCATTGGAGTGTGCCAAACTCCTTATTTTCTTGAAAATCATTTTTTTCTCAAGTCTTAGTTTCCAAAACCTTTTTCCAAGGTTTACCAATTCTTTTCTAAGGATTCTCAAATACTTTCCAAGGTTTTCAAACCTCTTTCCCATTTCCATATTAAGTGTGTTTCACAAACAATACACACCCTTCATCGGGAAGGGTTCACACACATTCGTAAGATGTAGTTACGCCAACTACACCCGCTTGTGGATCAGAGCATCTTTACCATACACCATGATAGAAGTCTCCAACTTCAACCCGAAGTCTAAGTGAACGTCTATGACATCCTACCCTCAAACCCAAAATACTTTGTGTCCATATGAGGATGGAGACCTCATCCTGACCCCACCCCGGTCTCATGTGCATGAAGCTACATTGAGCTTCCCTGACTGCTTGCACCCATACTTTACCAAAATGCTAAAATTGACCCCAATAATTCCAAAAATTGACCAATTGGTCCTCCAACATCTTTTCCATGGCCAATTGGCCCTCAATTTTGGGAAATTGCACTTTAGTCCCTCAAATTTTCGAAATCCCCAATTTCCCCCTTCCAAACAAGCCGAATTTGATTTCATCAAATTGACTGATCAATCGAGGTTAACTGTTGAAATTGAATTTAAAATTGAGTTCCTACACTCCCACATGATTCAATGGAACTTTGAATCACATCATTTTGATCTGAATTGAGCTCAAATGTAGCTTCGTCGAAAAACTGGACTTAGAGAGAGAACTTCGAAAGCTTACTGCGGGGGTGCGGCGGTTTGAGTTTTCAATCTAGGCAAATAGCTCTTATCCTGATGTTTCTCCTAGGATCAAGAATTGCATCAATTTATGCCGAATTGTGGGAGAATTTGGTTTGTGTAATTTCGTCGGTTCTCTCTCAAACATTGATCAAAATTTACATAGGGGAGCCAAATTGACTTACCTTTCCACTCTAATTCAGTTGTATGAGGGCTGTGAAAGTGTTGGGAGAGCTTGGTTTGGCCTGAGAAGAGCTTGAATTGGACGTTTTTAGCTTAACTGAAATAGGGGAGCTTCGGTTCGTCGAAGCTGTTTCATTGTTCTAACACGTCGGCATTCCTCTAGCGATCTTCGGAGCAAATGGAGACTACCGTAGGGTAACTGACTTCTCCCCAAATCTAAAGAATTGGACCTCACCTTTTTTGGATCAGAAAAATGCCATAGTTGAGATCTGGTTCGAGCTTCATCAGAAAATGGAGCAGTAGGGATGGAAAGGAGTTTTCAGGTATGAGGAGGATGAATGAGGTGTGTCTCTTTATAAAGGAAGCTCCAAGACTTCTTGGCTGTCCAATTGGTGCCTTTATGGTGGTCATTCATTGCTTGAAACTCCTTGGCCAGAGACTTTTCATCTTTGCTGGCGCTGCTCAATTTTGCGGTGAGTGAACAGTGTTGTCATCTGAAGGAAGAAGATGACACTGTTCTGAACCGGACCATACTGGTCCGAACTGGGTTCAATGCTTAAAGTGATCAGTTTAGGCCCGATTCGACTGAGTTTTTCAAAATTAAAAATTTGTAAATTCATCTAAATTCATTCTCTATCCAATGTGGCCTCAATTTTCCAATTTGAATTTTTTAAGCCACCTAGAAAAATGAATTTAGCATCTGAATCAATAGTGGTTCAAATTGACTCAATCCGGTTCAGGTCCGATGCACCTCAACCGGTCTGGTTTTCACTTCCAATTCATCCCAAAGTCCTTTTTCATGTCTTTTTTTACTCTTTTGGTCACTCGAGATTTGTAAATTTACTGATTTGCCCTTTCTCTATCGGTTGGGGTTCGTGAACCAATTCGGTTCTTTCTCTTGATTTTGACCGATTCTTTTCCCAGTTTTCTTATCTTGAATGGGAGAGGTTTACACTATTTGTTAATCTATGGAATGAATAGTGTCATCATCTGAAGGAAGAAGATGACACTTGTCACGCCCTGACCTAGTTTGGTCGAATCCCTATGATCAACCCGTCCCTCTCTTGGTTCAAGAGGAGTTTCCTCCTTCTTTAACTCAAGTGGAGCTAGACGTACTTTTAACCGTGTTCCCTGGAAAGACATATATCAAATAAAATGCAAGATTAAGAGAGATCAAGCATACGTAACTGAGGGTAAGGTTTGGTGTTATTCCTTGTCATTTTCTTTATTTCTTGAAAAGGGATAAAAAGAGGGGTGAGTTTCTACAACTCAGTAAATGGGTATTAAAAAAATTTAAGTTCAATGAAAAATAGTTTTACCATAAATGGAGTGTACCGCACTCCTTAATTTCTTTAAATTTTCCCATCTTCAAATTTTGATTTAAAAAGAATCATTTCTTATTACCACAGTTTGCCATCACCCAACACACATCCATCATCATGAAGGCAAAACACACAATCGCAGGCTAGCCCGTCTACTGAACCCACTTGTGGTGTTGGAGCAACTTTACCAACCACCTAGATAGAAACACGTCCACTTCTACTTTGAGAATGAGTGGTTGTTTGTGACATCCGACCCTCAATCCCGTAACAAATCTCTATGTCCGTATGAGGACACATACCTCATTCTGTCCCCACCCTGGTCTCATGCACTTGAAGCTACTCCAAGCTTCACAAGACTTCTGGTATGACTAATTGCCCTTATATCCATCACGTCGTCCAAAGCCCTGGGACGCATCACTACCCATCTTGGGCGTCTTGAAGGTCTTGTAACACAGTGCATGCACAATCAACAGTTTTCACATTATACCATATAATCTGTGGTACCATTGGTCTAACGGCCCCGACCCTCAACTCGACCTACAACTGTTTGTCTTGACTAGTCCAGAGACCTATCATGTCGCACTGCCGCTAGTTGATTGAGTATGTTGGTCATGTCTTGGTACCATGGCCAAACAATTCATTTACTTAACTTTTCATGGCATATAAGTCATGTTTGTTTACGAGCCCTTGCTCGTGCCAACTGGCCTTGTGCCCACTGTTCGAGATTTTCAAAATCGAACATATTAGCCCCTAAGTTATAAAATCAAGGCCTCCGGCCTAATAGAGCAATTTGAGCTCCCGTTAAGAAGGTTTCCCAAATTATTTAAGCAGTGGCACATAGTCAGAGGAGAGCACATCGGACAAAAATATATTTTTCAACTGTCCATCATACCAACCGAGTATGATGACATCTCTGCTCATAACTGATGAATGGGTTTTCCACTTCCTTTGAGTAAGTTTCATCATACCAACTGGGTATGATCTACTTACAACCAGTAAGTAGTTTTTTCGCTTGATTTCTACATCACTCCTCTCAGGTGTGGTGACTAAAATACCACTTAGTAGTGGGTTTTATTTTTGAGGTGTTTATCATCCTAATCAGTTATGATATAAAAATCACACTCACCTGTTCGTGTAGTGTATTTACTCTAAGTCAATTTTTCATCCCTTACGAGCTTAACCTCAGCTAACGTACTCGATATCATATGTTTCTACATGAAATGAACATTTTTGTTTATTAACATTTAACTTGATAATCTTCATTCATTATAAATGACTAAAATATCCAACTTTTCTAATATTTGTAATTTGGTCCCTGAAGTTCTTTTTCTTTTATTTTAGGCACCAATTGCTAGTTTTTCCCCAAATTGAGTCCCAAAACTTTTAAAAATCCCTCTTGGGGGCTCAATTTATTCAATTTCATAAAAAGGGATTCAATTTTCCCAAATTGGCCCCCAATTTTTTCAAAATTACCATTTTGCCCTTCATCCTACAACATGAAGGTTACACACATTCGCAAGTTAGTATCACTATTGAACCTGCTAGTGGCTTTATTGCGACTTTTCTGGCCACCTAGATAGAAGCACGACCACTTCTACCCTAGGAATGAGTGGATGTATGCGACATCTGACCCACAATCCCAAACTTTTCTTCTTCGGGTTCGTATGAGGACAAAGACCTCATCTCATCCCCACCCTGGTCTCATGCGCTTGGTGCTACTATAAATTTCGCACAGACACCTGGAATGACGATCTGCCCTTATACTCACTGGGTCGTCCAAGGCCCTTAGGACACATCACTACCCCTCATGGGTGTCTTGATGATCACGTACTCATCGTGCATGCACAAGCAAAGTTTTCTTAAATTTCCATGTAATATGTGGTGCAATTTGTCCCAACGGTCCTGACCTTCAACTCAACATGTAGCTATTTGTCTTGATTGGTTCGGAGACCCATCATGTTTCACTGCTACTAGTTGACAAGTATGTCGGACCTGCCTAGGTACCATGACCAAACAATTCACTTATTAAGTTTTAACGATACATATATATATATATATATCATGTTCTTTTACGAGCTCCTACTCGTTTCCGTTAGCCAATGGCCCACTGTTTGAGTTTTTCAAAAACAGGACATATTAGTCCTCGGGTTCCAAAACCGAGGCCCCCGGCCTATAAGAGCTATTCGAGCTCCCGTCAAGAAAGTCTCCCAAATAGTTTAAGCATTGGCACATAGACAGGGGAGAACACTTCCGACAAAAATAGGTTTTTACTGTCCATTATACCGACCGGTATAAGGACAACTTCGTTGATAAACGATGAATAGGTTTTCAACTTCCTTCAAGGAAGTCTTATCATACCAACCAGGTATGATCTACTTATAATTGTTAAGTAGTTTTTCTGCATATCTTTCACATCACTTTCTCTAAGTAGTGATGATTGAAAATACCACTGAGCACTGGGTTTTTATACCGAGGTACTTATCATCCCCAACCGGGTATGATATATAATCCCACTCACAAGTGGTTTTTATCTTTAAGTTGTGCTCATCATTCCAACCGGGTATGATGTTAGTAAATCCATCGACCCGATATTATAGTGAAATTCCACTTTGTTGGGTTCTGTCCTTAACAAGTTGGACCTCGACTATCGTTCCCGATGTCTCGTTCTCCTACACGAAATGAACATAATTGTTCATTATTCTTTGGCCTAATAGCCCTCATTTGTTCCAAATGAATGAGAAAACCCAACTTTACATATATTTGCAATTAGGTCCCTAAAGTTATTTTTCTTTAACTTTAAGTCCCTATTTCCAGGTTTTTCCTAAATTTGAGTCCTGAAACTTTTAAAATTTATCTTAGTACCTCAAATTATTTAATTTCGCACAAAGAGGTTTAATTCCCAAATTTCCAATTTGGTCACCCAACTTTTTCAAAATTACCATTTTGCCCTTCCTTTACAAAAATGGTAAGTTTTGCCCCAAAAATCCCAAAATTCTTCAATTGGTCCTCCAACATCATTTTCATGCCCAATTGACCCTCAATTTCATAAAATTGCATTCTGGTCCTTTGAATTTCAAAAATCCCATATTTTCCCCAATTTCAACTCCTTAGCACAGCCGAATATGATTTCATCAAATTGATCGATCAAACACCTCTAATTGTTGAAATTGAAGTTAAAATTGAATTCACCCATCTTCTTACGATTCAATAGCATTTTGAATTGCAAGTTTTGACGCCGGAACGAGCTCAAATGGAGCTTCGCCGGAAAACAGACTGTAGAGAGAGAAAGCTTCGATTATTCATCGGTGAGAGCATGACGGTCCGAGATTTCAATCTAGGCAGATAGCTCTCATCATGAGGTTCATCCTAGAATCAAGAATCACACAATTGATGCCGAGTTGAGTTAGAATTTCATCATTGCAATTCTACCGGTTCTCTCTCTAGCACCGGCCGGAAATTGTAGAGGGGAGCCGAATTGGCTTAACTTTTGGTCCTAATTTAGCCGTGGGAGGGCTGAGTAAGTGTTGGAAAGGCTTGGTTTGGCCTGAGGAGGGCTCAAAATGGCTGATTTCAACTTGGCCGAAACAGGGAAACTTTGGTCTACCGAAGCTGCTTCACTATTTCATCACGCCGGTGATCCTCGGAGTGAACGGAGACTACAGACGTGTAGCTGACTTCTCCTCGGTTCTAAAGAACACAACCTCGTCTTGTTTGGCTTAGAAAAGACCCCATGTCGGAGCTTTGGTTTGAGTTTCATCATAAAATAGAGTAGTTGAGAGATAATGAAGTTTTCAGGTGTGTAGAGGATAAATGGGGAGGGACTCTTTATATAGGGAGCTCGGGGACCCGTTGGCCGTCCATTTGTCATCGTCATGACTGATATTGAAGACCTGAAACACCCTGAACAGAAATGTTTCTTCTTCACCGGCGTTTCTTCAATTTCCCGGCGAGTGAACAGTGTTGTCATCCTAGGAAGAAGATGACACTGTTCTGAACTGGATTGGATTGGTCCGAACCAGGTTCAAGCTTAAACTGATCGGTTCATCCCCCATTCGGCTGAGTTTTTCAAATCTAAAAATTTCTAAATTCATTCTCTATCCAATGGTGGCCTCAAATCTCCAATTTGAATTATTTAAACTATCTAGAACAATGAATTTAGGATTCGGTTCAATAGTGGTTCAAACTGGTCCGAACCGATTCGAATCCAGTTCACCTGAACCGATTTGGTTTTCATCCCCCAATTCCTTCACAAGTCTATTTACATGTCTTTTGTGACTACTTGGGTCACTTAGAGTTCATAAAATTCTAGTTTACCATCTCTTTACAGATTCCGGTTCATAAATAGGCTTGGTCCTTAAACCGGTTCAATCCGGTTCGGGTCTAGTTCACCCGAATTGGTCTGGTTTTTCTCTCCAACTTTGTTCTAAGGTTCCTTCCCAAGGTTTATGAATTTCTTTTGAGTACAATAGAGCTGAATTTCTTTGTTTTGCTCGATCTCTACCGGTTTCGGTTCATAAACCGGTTCAATTCTGTTGGACCCGGTTCATCCAAACCGGTCTAATTTTCATCTTCCAATTCATCCTAAGGTTCTTTTCCATATTATTTTGAACCCTTTGGATCACCTAGGAGTTGTAAATTCCTAAATTGCCCATTCACAATTTATCAGGTTTGTGAATCGGTTCGGTCTTCTCACTTGGTTCAACCGGTTCTCTTCCTGGTTTTTCCTTAGTTCAAAAGGGTGGGGTTTACAACTCTCCCCTTATTTTAGGAGTTTTGTCCCCAAAACTTAGTTAGCAACCTTGCATGAGAAATCATTAACTTTGATGCCCCTTTGGTGTTTGCTAAAGATGCAAACTTTTCTCTCGTCCTTTCAATTATCCCCTTTTACAACCTTCACTTAAGGAATTCCTTTTCCTTTATATTATTTACTCCCTCCATGGAGTTTGTCATAACTAGACATACCTTACCTCAGGGTATGTTCTTAGATTTTATCTCTCTCTTTGCTTAGAGCAACATTCTTCCCCTTGAGGTTCTGTACTCAAGATTGGAAATTCCAAGATAACTAACCATTTTCGTGCCTAGTTAACCACTTGGTCATTGAAACCCTTAGCTCGTCGTCCTATAGAGCATTTCATACTTATTTCCACGGATTTCTTTATCATCACCTTTTCATCCTATTTTGACCCTTCCTCCATTCGTTGTCTATTATAACTTCGGTCCAAATTGTTATATTTGACCTTATCATGCTTATTAATCAACTCTTCCTTACTTTGAGTCATATTCTCCTTGGGTTATTGGGCAAACATGCCCTTGCAACATGGTATTTTCTAGGACTTGTCTCTATCCATTTGATTTCTAGAACATCTCCTGGAATGTCTCTCTTAGCTTTTAGACCTTTCAGGGATCGTATAACTTCATCTCTCTTTTCTTTTGATAGCATTCCTCAATTATCCTTTTTACCATTATCATCTCCTCCATCATGCCTTTGAAGTTATGTCTCACATAACCGCATGGATTCCTCTTACAACTCATCTTTCCCCAACTTCTTTATTGGGTCCTTTTGGTTCCCATTGATTGGGTTTTCCAATACTAAACCGACAAGTTGGGATTCATCCTTTCTTAGGTCCATCCTCGTTCCCAATGACATCCTTTACTCAAGGATTTTACTTTGCCTTAATCCACTCTTATTTGTTCGTAATCATTTCACAATTCTTTATACCGAGTTGATTCCTTTCGGTTTACATGTCATTTGCTTGGTTTGGGGAGTTTCCCTTTTTTACGGTTTCATTCTCTACTATTTCCTTCAAGGTAGAGACTTTCATCTTAGGAGATACATGTTCAACCTTCTGACCATTTCTTGAAGGTTTCCTTTCTTCATCTCCTTACACCCTTTCCATATTGGGGCATTTGCCCCCTTTTAGTTCTCCATTGTCTTAAATTTTTCTCATTCCATCCCTTATTCCTTATTTGAGTAGTTTATTAATCTTATTTCGGGTACTTCATATTATGCTCAGCAGTCCAATCTTTAGGCTTTATTATACGCGTGTGGACTACAGCCTATCTTATCAATCACGGTTATTCCTCCATAACCACATCTTATTTGGAGGGCTCCCATTCCCAACATTTCTCAGACATTCTTTCCTTCCTTACCTTATTATGGATAGTCCACTCATTCTTACTTGCCACAACATCTCTTAATATGCTTTCTTGGGTTTCTTTCACCTTAGCATTCATTTTATTTGTGAATTTGTCTCCTCACCTCTCACCACCAGGTTCCGTTTATTCTTTATTACGTCATGTATCCTTTCTTAGGATTTCCTTATTTGGGAGGATTCTTACCCTTTTCTCCCGTAATTTCTTTTCCATACATCCTTGAAGTCACCTAACTTTAAATGATGCCCCTTGATGTTATTCTTGTATGCTTACCTTTACTCTTGAGATCCTATGGATACATTTTCCGTACTTCATTTTCATTCTCACTCATACCTCAACACATGTCTAGAGCTCGCATTCACCTAGTTTCAAAATCCCTTAATTACCTTTCGAGAGGTTCATTTAACTGTCTCAAGACTTTATAGTCTCGGTTTTGACCATTGATTTCTTTTTCTTTTTAAGGATTTTCCTTCGTTCTTCCTTTTAAACTATTTCCTTAGATCACTTAAGCATGCTTTCTTGGTTCCTTCAAATGGGCTTGCGCTTCATTTGCAAGTTTATCTCTTTGTCCCTTTCTCTTGGTTCCATTATCTCTTAGTTGGAATGCATATGTCTTTCCAAGATTTTCTTCCTCGGTAGGACTATCCCCTTTTTCCTGGTACTGTGGAATATCTGCCTTTAAATGGCATCCTTTGATTGTCGTCCTCTTTTGTTTATCCTTTTTCTTGAAATTTTGCAAGCATATCTTTGGTTCCCTATCCTCATCCTTACTCGTACCACAATACACGTCTATTTCTTTTAAGGAATTATAATTTTCCTTGTTTCAAGATATCCTGACCATCATGTGAAAGGCTTACCTACTCCTTTATTGGCTTGAATTCTATCATTAATTTGGTCATTAGTTCTTTTAAGGATTTCTTTCATCCTTCTTTTCTCCAATATTTGGCCTTTCCACCTATTCCTTCTTTGCTGGAGTTTACTCTATGACCCTCACGAGAGTAGTTCGTTACCTGTCTCACCTTTACTTTTCACCTTAGTTAGTTTTCTTGAGGAAGTTGTCTCTCTAATCGCCTTGTCCTTAACGATCCCTCCAATGCCCTTTTTAGGGTGTATTCCTTACTACTTCCCGGTCCTCCTTAGGGTGTCGTTCATTCTCTTTGACCATCTTGTTGTCATGGTTTGCTTACTTCTGTTATGTTGCTCCGAATTTTGACTTCTCTATATTTTCCAAAAGAAGTTGTACCAAAAATTCTATCACTTTTCCAAAGCAAGTCAATCTTGGCCTCCGATACATCATCCCTTCAAGTAGTTTATAATGAAGGGTTGGTTCCTTGCACTCCACGTTATGTCCATCCATCAACCAATGATTCCTTCTTTTCTTCACTCTCACTATGTCATTCCCTAGAGTTTCGGGGAACATTTTTTTGTATTTGCCCCTTATGAGGGGGTTCTTAAGTATACTTCCCATGTACTTTATCCCTATTCTTAAGATATCCTTCTCGATTTAACCCTTTTAAGAAGAAATTTAAATTTTGCATTAACCTCGTCATTTCTTGACCTCTTGGTGAACCACTTACTTGGCCAGCTCCATGGTTTTGATCTCCAGTCCTTCGTGACCCTTGAGGAGGTATTGCCCTAAATTTATGAGGTGTGAAACACCCCATCTTTCCTTACACTCATAATAGTTTATCTTGGTACTTGTCCTTAGTAGGGTTGGGCACTTCTTCGAGTAATGTTTCCATCGTTCATACTTGTAATAGGTTATTCCCTTATATGGATTGTAGTCGTCCCTTTTTTCCTATTGGTTTGGTGCTCTACCGATCTTGGGTCTGATCGTTTTGACAGTTTTCTTACTGAATCTTCTTTACTAAAGGGTCATGGTAAGAGTCCTCCTAGGTTTCCTAATTCATCTCCCATCATTGGGATGTGATTTTTCCTTAGTTTCCAAGATAGTGTGGGTTTGTTTTATTTTCCTTAGGCCATATTCCTAGTAAGATCACATCCTCAGAAGATAGTGTTTTGGAGAATTTGAATATTTTATTAACATGGGAATACAAATGGTTGGGCTCTTAGCCTAATTACAGAAAATGGTCACAAATTAACTAGGGAGCTATGGGATTCTTGATAAGCATCCTCCTTTATACTTAGGGTTGTGCCATCAATAGGTCCTAGCACCATTCTCCAGGATACTTCCCCATTTGGTATTTCGACATTTCTGCCAGGTCTCAGGTATTTGGGAGGCTTCTAAGGTTGTCTCCCTACGAAGGTAGGGTGTTGAGTAGAGCCATTCCAAGTTTTCTTGGTTCCTCTCCTAGGAGCCATCTAAAAATTTTAGGATAAATCCTATTAGTTACTATATTTTCTAGTCTTGATTATGTATTTGAGGAAACAGGCTCTGATACCACTCTAGTTGTCACGCCCTAACCCGGTTTGGTCGGATCCCCCTGATCAACCCGCCACTCTCCCGGTTTATTAAAGGGTTTCCCCTTATTATAAATCGTAAAGAGTAAGGCGTCCTTTAAACCTGCACCATTTCCTGGAATAGCATAATCAAAACTGCATGAAATTTTTAAACTTTATATACCTGTCTTACAGGCATCTTAGTTGAGGGTCTTTAAGGATAGGCTTTCCGGGATTTCCTGAAACGGATGTAAGGGAGAGAGTGAGTATGACTACTCAGTGAATGGGTTTTCAAAGGTTTACTTTTAACTTTAAAGAAAAACATTTATATAGAGAGTGTCAGACTCCATTCTTTTCAAAAATCCCTTCTTTAAAAATTTGGATTTTTTCCATCATTCCTTATTTACTTGTGTGTCATCACCCAACACACATCTTTCATCATCAAGGTTACACACATTCGCAAGTCAGTATCACTATTGAACCCGCTAGTGGCTTCGGAGCGACTTTTACAGCCACCCGGATAGAAGCATGACCACTTCTACCATCAGAATGAGTAAATGTATGCGACATCCGACCCACAATCCTGAAATTTTCTTCTTCATGTCCATATGAGGATAGAGACCTCATCCCATCCCCACCCTGATCTCACGCACTTGGTGCTACTCCAAATTTCGCATAGACACCTAGAACGACGATCTGCCCTTATACTCACCGGGTCATCCAAGGCCCTTAGGACACATCACTACCCCTCATGGGCATCTTGATGATCTCGTACTCATAGTGCATGCACAAGCAAAGTTTTCTTAAATTGCCATGTAATATGTGGTGCCATTTGTCCCAACGGTCCCGACCTTCAACTCAACATGTAGCTATTTGTCTCAACTGATCCGGAGACCCATCATCTCGCACTGCTACTATTTGACTGAGTATGTCAGACCTGCCTTGGTACCATGACCAAACAATTCACTTATTAAATTTTAATGACACACACACACACACACACACATATTTATATATAACATGTTTTTTTTACGAGCTCATGCTCTTTTCCATTAGCCTATGGCCCATTGTTCAAGTTTTTCAAAAACAGGGCATATTAGCCCTCAGGTTCCAAAACCGAGGCCCCCGACCTATAAAATCTATTTGAGCTCCCGTCAAGAAGGTCTCCCAAATAATTTAAGCATTGGCACACAGTCACGAGAGAACACTTAAGAACATCTCCGTTCATAACCGATGAACGAGTTTTCAACTTCCTTCGAGGAAGTCTCATTATACAAACTAGGTATGATCTACTTACAACTGGAAAGTAGTTTTTCCGCATAACTTTCACATCACTTTCTCTAAGTAGTGATTATTGAAAATACCACTAAGCAGTGGGTTTTTATACCGAGTTACTTATTATCCCCAACTGGGTATAATATATAATCCCACTCACAACCGTTAAGTGGTTTTTATCTTTCAGTTGTGCTCATCATCCCAACCGGGTATGATGTTAGTAAACCCACTCACCCGATAGTGTAGTGAAATTCCACTTAGTCGGGTCCTGTCCTTAACATGCTAGACCTCGACTGTCGTTCCCGATGTCTTGTTCTCCTACACGAAATGAACATAATTGTTCATTATTCTTTGGCCTAATAGCCCTCATTCATTCCAAATAAATGACAAAACCCAACTTTACATAAATTTAAAATTAGGTCCCTAAAGTTATTTTGCTTTAACTTTATGTCTCTATTGTCGAGTTTTTCCTAAATTTGAGTCCCGAAACTTTTAAAATTTTTCTTAGGACCTCAAATTATTTAATTTCACACATAGGGGTTTAATTTCCCAAATTTCCAATTTGGTCCCCCAACTTTTCCAAAATTATCATTTTGCCCTTCCTTTACAAAAATAGTAAGTTTTGCCCCAAAAATTCCTCAATTGGTCCTCCAACATCATCTTCATGCCCAATTGACCCTCAATTTCATAAAATTGCATTCTGGTCCTTTAAATTTTGAAAACCCCCAATTTTCCCCAATTTCAACTCCTTAGTACAGCCGAATTTAATTTCATCAAATTGACTGATCAAACACCTCTAATTGTTGAAATTGAAGTTAAAATTGAGTTCACCCATCTTCTTATGATTCAATAGCACTTTGAATCGCAATTTTGATGTCGGAACGAGCTCGAACGGAGCTTCGCCGAAAAACGGACTGTAGAGAGAGAAAGCTTCGATTACTGACCGGTGAGGGCACGACGGTCTGAGCTTTCAATCTGGGCAGATAGCTCTCATCCTGAGGTTCATTCTAGAATCAAGAATCGCATCAATTGAGACCAAATTGAGTTATAATTTCATTATTGACATTTTGTCGGTTCTCTCTCTAGCATCGGTCGGAAATTGTAGAGTGATGCCTAATTAGCTTACCTTTCGGTCCTAATTCGGCCGTGGAAGGGCTATGGAAGTGTTGGGAAGGCTTGGTTTGGCCTGAGGAGGTCTTGAAATGGCCGATTTCAACTCAACCGAAATAGGGCAGCTTCAGTCCGCCGAAGCTCCTTCACTGTTTCATCACACTGGCGACCCTCGGAGTGAACGAAGACTACATACGTGTAGCTGACTTCTCACATGTTCTAAAGAACCTAGCATCGCCTTGTTTGGCTCAAAAAAGACCTCATGTCAGAGCTCTAGTTCGAGTTTCACTGGAAAATGGAGCAGTTGAGAAAGAATGGAGTTTTTTTCAGGTGTGGAGAGGATGAATGGGGAGGGGCTCTTTATATAGGGAGCTCGGGGACCCATTTGGCACCGTTATGACTGACATTAAAGACTTGAAATACCCTGAATAGAAATGTATCTTCTTCCCCAGCGTTTCTTCAGTTTCCCAGTGAGTGAACAGTGCTGTCATCTTAAGGAAGAAGATGACACTGTTCCGAACCAGACCGGACCGGTCTCAACCAAGTTCAAGCTTAAATCGGCTGGTTCACCCACCATTCGACCAAGTTTTTCAAATCTAAAAATTTTTAAATTGATCAAAATTCATTGTCTATCCAATGATGGTCACAAATCTCCAATTTGATTTATTTAATCCACCTAGAAAATTGAATTTAGGATTCGGTTCAATAGTGGTTCAAACCAGTTCGGATCCGGTTCACCTAAACCGGTTTGGTTTTCATCCCCCAATTCCTTCACAAGTCCATTTTCATGTCTTTCGTGACTCCTTGGGTCACTTAGGGTTCATAAAATTCTTGGTTTACCATCTCTTTATCGATTCTGGTTCATAAACCGGCTTGGTCCTTAAACTGGTTCAATCTAGTTCGA
The DNA here is from genome assembly GCA_030064435.1 of Trapa incisa. Taxonomy (NCBI): domain Eukaryota; kingdom Viridiplantae; phylum Streptophyta; class Magnoliopsida; order Myrtales; family Lythraceae; genus Trapa; species Trapa incisa. The sequence goes on from CM057776.1 coordinate 16,914,151, forward strand.
ATCTGGTTCACCTGAATGGGTCTAGTTTTTCTCTCCCACTTTGTTCTAAGGTTCCTTCCCAAGGTTTATGAATTTCTTTGCAGTACAATGGAGTTGAATTCCTTTGTTTTGCTCAATTTCTATCGGTTCCCGTTCATGAATTGACTCGGTTCATAAACCGGTTCAATCCTGTTGGACCCGGTTCATCCAAACTAGTCTAATTTTCCTCTTCCAATTCATCCTAAGGTTCTTTTCCATAGTATTTTGAACCCTTTGGATCACCTAGGAGTTGTAAATTCCTAAATTTCCCATTAACAATTTATCAGGTTTTTGAAGTGGTTCGGTCTTCTCACTTGGTTCGACCGATTCTCTTCCCAGTTTTTCCTTAGTTCAAAAGGGCGGGGTTTACAGATCATGCCAGCATTTCTCTAGCAACCCTCAGAGCAAATGAAGACTACCAACAGGTAGTTGACTTCTCTCCCATTCTAAGGAACCCGACCACGCCTTCTTTGGCTCAAAAAAGACCCTATATCGATTCTCTAGTTCGAGCTTCATCGGAAAACTAAGCAACTAAGAAGGAATGACGTTTTTAGGTGTGGAGAGGGGCTCTTTATATAGGGAGCTCACGGACTTGTCAGTCATCCATTTGATACCTTTGTGACAGTCATTGATGGCCTGAAACATACTGAACGAAAACATTTCCTCTTCGTCGATGATGCTTCGATTTTCCGTTGATTGAACAATGCTGTCATCTAAAGTAAGAAGACGACACTGTTCCGAACCGGACCGGACCGGTCCAAACTGAGTTCAATGCTTAAACCGACCGATTCATGCCCAATTCGACCGAGTTTTTCAAAATTAAAAATTTCTAAATTCATTATCTATCAATTGGTGGCCTCAATTCTCAAATTAGAATTTTCTAAACCACCTAGAAAAATGAATTTAGCATCTGGTTCAATAGTGGTTCTAACCGGTTCAATCCAGTTCAGATTTGGTTCACCTGAATCAGTTTGGTTTTCATCCCCAATTCATCCTAAAGTCCTTTTTCATGATTTATGTGACACTTTAGGTCACTTGGTATCCATAAACTAGCTCAGTTCATAAACCGATTCAAGCTGGTTTAGATTCGGTTCACCTGAACCGATATGGTTTTTCTCTCCCAATTGGTTCTAAAGTTCTTTTTCAAGGTTTATGAACCTTTTTGGGTCACATGGGAGTTGTAATTTCTCTAATTTACCCGTTCCTCAATAATCGGGTTTGTGAACTAGTTTGGTTTTCTCACTCGATTTGACCGGTTCTTTCCCAGTTTTCTAAACTCCAAAGAGCAGAGTTTACAACACTGTTATGAACCGGACCGGACTGTTTGACCTGGTTCAATGCTTAAAATGGCAGGTTCGGGCTCGATTCGAGCGAGTTTTTCAAAATTAAAAAATTATAAATTCATTCTCTATACAATGATGGCTTCAATTCCCCAATTTGAATATTTTAAGCTTCCAAGAAAAATGAATTTAGCATCGGGTTCAATGATGGTTCAAACCGGTTAAAATCGGTTCAATATGGTTTAGGTCTAATTCACCTGAACTGGTCTGGTTTTCTCTTCCAATTTGTCCTGAAGTCCTTTTCCATGATTTTTATGACTCTTTAGGTCTCACGCCCCGACCCGGTTTAGTCGGATCCTCATGATCAACCCGCCACTCTCCCGGTTTATTTAAAGGGTTTACCCTTATTATGGACCATAAAGAGTAAGGCATCCTTTAAACCTACAACTTTTCCTGGAATAACATAAATCAAAACTGGATAATATTTTAATTTCATCATACCTGTCTCACAGGCATCTTAGTTGATGGTGTTTAAGGGTAGTCTTTCTAGAATTTCCTGAAAGGGATATAAGGGAAGGGGTGAGTACAACAACTCAGTGAATGGGTTTTCAAAACTTTTAACTTTTAGGAAAAAGACTTGTATTGGAGTGTGCCAGACTCCTTTCTTTCAAAAATCCTTTCATATCAAATCTCGCTTTTTACCACCATTTCCTTATTAATTAAGGTGTGTCATCACCCAACACACATCCTTCATCATGAAGGTCAAACACACATTCGCATGCCAGCATGTCCACTGAAACCACTTGTGGCTTCGGAGCAACTTTATCTGCCACCTAGATAGAAGTTCCACTTCTACCCTGAGAATGAGTGGATGTTCGTTACATCCAACCCTCAATCCTGAAACCAATTCTTCATGTCCGTATGAGGATAGAGACCTCATCCCGTCCCACCCCGGTCTCATGTGCTTGGTGCTACTCCAAATTTTGCATGGTCACTTGGTACAATGAACTTCCCTTATACCCACCAGATCGCTCAGTGCCCTTAGGACGCATCACTATCCCTCTTGCACATCTTGATGGTTCCATAATCACAGTGCATTCACAATGATGTTTTCTTATCATGCCATATATTTTGTGGTGCCACTAGTCCAATGGCCCCAACCCTCAACACAACCCGCAGTTATTTGTCTTGACTAGTCCGTCGACCTGTCATGTCGCACTACCTCTACTTAACTGAGTATGTCGGACCTGTCTTGGTACCATGGCCAAACAATTTCTTTATTTAAAGTTTTATGGCATATAACTCATGATTGTTTACGAGCTCCCACTCATGCCAAATGGCATTGGGCCCAATGTACAAGATTTACAAAATCAAGCATATTAGCCCCCAAATTCCAAAACTAAGGCCCCCAGCCTATAAGAGCTATTCGAGCTCCCATCAAGAAGGTCTCCCAAATCATTTAAGCATTGTCACATAGTTAGGGGAGAGCACTTCCGACAAAAATATAATTTCAACTGTTCATTATACCGATTGGGTATAAGCACATCTCCGCTCATAACCGATGAATGGGTTTTCAACTTCCTTCGAAGAAGTTTCATCATACCAACTGGGTATGGTTTACTTACAACTGTAAGTAGTTTTTCCGCATGATTTTTACATCACAAGTTTTAATGCTAAAACTAGCTCAAACGGAGCTTCGCCAGAAAATAAACTGTAGAGAGAGAAAGCTTCGATTACTCATCGGTGAGGGCACGGCGGACCGAGCTTTCTATCTGGATAGGTAGTTCTCCTCCTGAGGTTCTTCCTAGGATCAAGAATGACATCAATTGATGTCAAATTGCATTAGAATTTTGTCATTGAAATTCGGCCGACTCTCTCTCTAACACCGATCAGAAATTGGAGAAGGGAGCTGAATTGGCTTAACTTTCAGTCCTAATTCGGTTGTGGGATGGCTGAGAAAGTGTTGGGAATGCTTGATTTGGCCTATGGAAGGCTCGAAATGGCTGATTTCAACTCGGCTGAAATAGGGCAGCTTCAGTCCGCTAGAGCTACTTCACTGTTCCATCAAGCTAGCACTTCTCTGGCGACCCTCGGAGCAAACAGAGACTACAAGCGTGTAGCTAACTTCTCCCCGGTTCTAAAGAACCTGACCTCACCTCCTTTGGCTCAGAAATGACCCTATATCAAAGCTCTTGTTCGAGCTTCATCGGAAAACTAAGCAACTAAGAGAGAGTAAGCTTTTCAGGTGTGGAGAGGATGAATGGGGAAGGGGTCTTTATATAGGAAGCTTGGGGACTCCTTGGCTGTCTGATTGGTGCCTTTATGACAGGCATTGATGGCCAGAAACATATTGAACAAAACGTTTCTTCTTCATCGGTGATGCTTCAACTTTCCGGCGAGTAAACAGTGCTGTCATCTGAAGGAAGAAGACGACACTGTTCCGAACCGGACCGGATAGGTCTGAACCAGGTTCAAAGCTTAAACCGGCCGGTTCACCTTCCATTAGACCTAGTTTTTCAAATCTAAAAATTTATAACTTCATCTAAATTCATTTTCTATCCAATGGTGGCCTCAAATCTCATATTTGAATTATTTAAGCCACCTAGAAAAATAAATTTAGAATTCGGTTCAATAGTGGTTTAAACCGGTCCAAATTGGTTCAGATCCGGTTCACCTGAACCGGTATGGTTTTCATCTCCAATTCACCCTAAAGTCCTTTTTCATGACTTTTATGACTTTTTATGTCACTTAGGGTCCATAAATTTCCCGGTTTACCATCTCTCTATCGGTTCTAGTTCATAAACTAGCTCGGTTCTTAAACGGTTTAATTCAGTTCGGGTCCAGTTCATCTGAACGGTCAAGTTTTTCTCTCCCACTTTGTTCTAAGGTTCCTTCCCAAGATTTATATATCTTTTTGGGTCACAAGGGAGTTGAAATTTCTCTAATTTGTTCGTTCCCCAATAAACAGGTTTGTGAACTAGTTCAGTTTTCGTACTCAGTTTCACCGGTTCTTTTCTCGATTTTCCTTAACTCAAAAGGGCGGGGTTTAGAATAGGTCACTCAGGATTTGTAAATTTTCCATTTTGCCCTTTCTCTATTAGTTAAGGTTCATGAACCGGTTCGATTTTCTCTCTTGAATTGACCGGTTCTTCCTCTTGTTTTCTTATCTTTAAGGGATGGGGTTTATAACTCTCCCCTCTTTTTAGAAGTTTTGTCCACAAAACTAAATTAGTATCCTTTGCCTCAGAAATAACTTCCCTTGATGTTCACTTTGGTTTGCTTGACATGCTAACATTACGATTGTTCTTTCACTTAGACCCTTTACAACACGCATTTAAGGAATTTCTTTTCCTTTTCATTGTTTACTCGTTCTAGAAGTTTATCGTAACAGAGCATGTCTTACTTGTGAGTCCGAATGTATATCCTTAGGTTCACAACTTCCATTGCTTAAGGCAAGATTCTTTCTCTTGATGGTTCTTGCTCAAGATTTTAGGATTGGGAGTTCCAAGATGCCCAATCCTTCCTATGTCTAGTTATTCTCTTTATCATTGAAACCCTTAGCTCGGTGTCCTTTCGAGTGCTATGTACTTGCTTTCATGGGTTTTGGTGTTCTCACCTTTTTGTCCTATTTTGTCCCTTCTCTCATACGTTGTTTATTATAAATTTCGGTCCAAATTTAATGTTTAACCCTATTAGGCTTAACCAACTAACTCTTCCTTACTTGAGTCATAATTTTCAATCGATTGTTGGGCTTACATTTCTCTTACAGCACGACATGCTCTAGAACCTGTCTTTGGCCATTTAAATTTTAGAACACTTCCTTAATGGTTGTTCTCAACCTTCCAATCTTTCAGGGATTGTATCACTTCGTCCCTCTTTTTATCTGTTAGTATTTCTCGACTACCTTTACCATTATCCAATCATCCATCTTGCCTTTGACATCATGTCTTACATAACCATGTCAGTTTTCCTTACCTACTTGTCCTTTCCCAACTTATTTATTGGGTCGTTTCGGTTCCTATCATTTGGGTTTCACGATAACTTACCGACACACTGGGATTCTTCCCTTCTTATGTCCTTCCTCATTTCCAGTGACATCCTTTCCTCAAGAACTTTCCCTTTTCTTAATCCACTCTTACTCACTTGTGACCATTTCACGATTCTTTATTCCAAGTTAATCCCTTTCGGTCTATGTGTAGATTACTTTCTTTGGGGAGTTCCCTTCTTATGATTTTGTTCTCTTCTATGTTCCTCATAGTAGAGACTTCTACCTTAGGAGCTAAATGCTCAACCTTCTTACCATTCCTTGAAGGTTTCTTTTTTCATTTCTTCACACCCCTTTCTATATTAGGGCATTTGCCTGGTTTGAATCCTTCATTGTATAAAAATTTTCTATTTCATCTCTTATTCTTACTTGATAAACTTCTGATTATCAGGTCTTATTTCATGTATTCCACACTATGCCCAGACATCCACTCTTTAGGTTCCATCAAGTGAGTGTGGACCACAATCCAATCTTGATGTCAGTGGTCATTTACTTTAATCTCTTCTTAACTGGAGGGCTTACTTTTCCAAGGTTTCTTAGATGTGCTTTCCTTTGTTTCCTTTTTATGGGAAGTCCACCCCTTTCTTACTTGTATGGAAACTTTTGATGCTATTTTCTGACTTACCCGTTACTTGGGTTTAACTTACTCCTTGGGTCCTCATGAGTACTTTTCCTTTATACTTGATCTTTCCATCTCAACTAGTATATCATTTATGAGCTTATCTTCTTTTCCACTTCTATTGATTACATTACTTCCTAATTTGGACATGTATGTCTTTCCAGGGTTTCCTTCCTTGGTAGGATTTATAATCTTTTCTCCTGGAATTCTCTTCTCGTTTGCCATTGAGGACATCTAACCTTAAATGACATCCTTTGATGCCATCCTCTCCTGCTTACCTTTACACTTGACACCTTACGTGCACATCTTTTGTACCCCATCCTCATTCTCACTTGTATCTTAGTACACGTCTATTTCTTTTAGGGAGAGCTCATATCCTCTTTGTTTTAAGATCTCTTGATCATCATGCGAGAGGCTTACTTAACCTTCTCCTGGCTTTTGGTCATTAATCATGTCTTAACCATTAATCTTTTTAAGGTTTTCCTTCATCCTTATTTCCCAAATGTTTTGGCATTTCCACCTCTCCTTTCCTTGCTGGAGTTTTGACTTTCATGAGGGTTAGTTCATTAACTACCTCGTTCCTACTATACTCCTTTAATATTCTTGAGACAGTTGTCTCTCGAGTCTTCTTATCTTTAATGTCCATCTCATTGCCATATTTAGGGTGTAGTTCTTACTACTTCCCGATCCTTCTTAGGCATCGTTTATTCTCTTTGATCATCCCATTGTTACTAGTTCTTTTCTTCCGCTAGGTTCACCTGAAATTCCTGTTTGGGTCCTATGCTCTTCCAAAGCAGGTCACACTTGGTCATCTCGATTCACCCTTAACCACTTATGCCCCTTTTATGAGGTTCTTTTCTCTAGTTAAGCCTCTTATGATTCATCTATTTGTTACATTACTTGGAAATTTCACTTTCCATGGTCCCACTTCCTAGCTTTTTCCTTCTACCTAGGGACTTCCATCTTGCAAGTTTCACGTTCAACCTCCCTAACACTCCTTGAAGGCTTTTCCTTCTTTCTTTTCTTACACCCTTCTGACATTGGTATGGTTATTTTCCTTTGATCTTTGCATGTCCTCCAATTTCTTTTCATTTCTTATCCTTCCTTCGGAGAGCTCCTGATTCTTGGTGAGTTCCTAATAATTGATGTCATGCCTATCACTAACTCTTTCAAGGGTACTTGGGTATTCCTCTAGAGTTCTCTTCCTATCACACTTTTTTTCCTCTTCCCTCTCTTCGTGTCTTATCCTAAAGTGACTTAGCACTTTCTGAGCTGCTACTTCTTCCTTGTATCTTACTTTCTTCTTAGTTATCTTCTATCCAACTAGTTTCCTTTGGGGCAGCCAAATCCTTCTTAGTTTCCTAACTTTTTTATGGGGGCTCTTCCTTAACTCCTTATGGTCCTTAGGTCTTTCCTCTACTACTCCTGCATCTTTTGACGCTTACTTCCTTTACACCAAACTTCATACTCTTCTTCTTCTTCTTCCTACCCTTAGTTAGGATATGCCTTTCCTGGTGATTCTAGGCAGACTCTTGGTATTTCTCAAAATTCCTTTCATAGTCTTGTTGCCTTGTTACTCCATATTCCTAGTGGAGAACTTAAGGTTAGTGTTAACTAGGGGTGACCCATAGTCTTCCTCCTTAGGTGCTTCTTTCTCCATCTAATACCATGGTCTTTATTGGCATACTTCCAATTTGTTTAGTTGTACTTGTCATTATCAAGGAAAACCGAACTTTCATTCATTCAAAGAGATAGTTTCTTGTCGTATTCGACTTATTACAGGAATTCACTATTTCCTAGACCCTTGGAGTCATAGGTCGGGAGTTAGCCTCTAAACGGTTGTGGGGATTCATGGTCTCAAGGTTCTAGACTAGTTGAAGTCCATCCATATTACCTTTGGATTTCCCTAATAGGACGAACATCATTAATGGCCTCGAGTTCGTACCTTCTCAACACCTCAACCTCACATTTGTATGTCCACTTCATCCATTGGGAATGATTGAAGTTGGATTGTACTGATAGAGGTATTTGGTGAACTTTCATAAAGGTGGCATAGGCATCCCAATAGTTGTCCCATGCCTCCTTAGTGGGAGTCCTTTAGGTTGTTGTGGGGCTGGAGGAGGTGTTAGGCTCCTTGGAGGAAGATAGGTGATGCATTTAGGCTTTAATAAGGCTCCAACTAGTTTCCTATAATCTTCGACCATGTTGTTAGGCACTCTCTTCTCACCCTCCAAGAATCGTTGAACAGCTATCTCTTTGGAGATAGGCATCTTTTTTCACGATTTCATGTGAGGGTTTGGATTTTACAGCGAATTTTCTAGTAACTCTCCTTCTTACACGGTAATTAAGTTTCTATTATTGTCGGGGCATAGTATTGATAATGCTTTCAAGGGAACCAGGCTCTGATACCACTCAAGTTGTCATGCCCCGACTCAGTTTGGTCGTATCCCCATGATCAACCTGTCGCTCCCTTGGTTCAAGAGGGGTTTCCCCTATCTTTAATCAAGAGGCGCTAGGTGCAATTTAAACCTTGATCCCTGGAATAACATAAATCAATAAAAATGCAAGCTTAAAAGAACTTTTAAGCATACTTGACAAAGGGTAGATCCTGGTGTTATCTTTAGTCATTTTCCCCTACTCCTAATAAGGGATATAAAAGAGGGGTGAGTTTCTACAACTCAATGAATGGGAGTTGGGAGTGAGTTTTCATGAACAAAATAGCTTTAATTGGAGTGTGCCAAATTCATTATTTCCTTTAATAATGTTCTTTTCTCAAATTTCAATTTTCAAAACCTTTTTTCCTCATTTTTCCACATTAGGTGTGTTTAACAGTCAACACACACCCTTCATCAAGAAATGATCATACATTTGTGGGGTAGTCCGTCCACTACACCCACTTGTGGCTCAGAGCAACTTTACCGGCCACCAAGATAGAAGCCTATCCACTTCTACCATGGGTCTGAGTGGATGTTCGTGACATCCAACCCTCAAACCTGAAATTAACTTTGTGTCCGTATGAGGACAGATACCTCATTCAGACCCCACCCCGGTCTCATACACATGAAGCTACGTCGAGCCTCCCTGACTACTGGCATGACAAACTTCCCTTATCTCCACCATGTCATCCAATAGCCCTTAGGATACATCACTAGCCATCTTGGGCATCTTAATGATCAAGTGCATGCACAAACAATGTTTTCACATAGCCATTTATCTTTGGTGCCACAAGTCTAACAGCCCCGACCCTCAACCCGACCAACAGCTATTTGTCTAAGTCGGTCCATTGACCTAGCCCTAACACACTACCGCTAGTCCATCGAGTATGTCGGTCTTGTCTTATACCATGGTGAAATCACATATCTATTTCATTAAGAGTTTTCATGGTTTTCATGGCTTTCATATCTCATGTTTGTTTACGAGCTCCTGCTCGTGCCCACTAGCCATGGGCCCACTGTACGTGATTTTCCAAAACCGGGCATTTTAGCCCCATAAGTTCAAAACTGAGGTCTCTGGCTTATATAAGCTGTTCTAGCTCCCGTCAAGAAGGTCTACCAAAAAGTTTAAGCATTGGCACAGAAGTCAGGGAAGAACACTTCTAACAAAATATATTTTCACTTCATTACACCAACCGACTATGATGATATCTCTGCATATAAATAGTAAGTGGGTTTCTACTTCTTTCCAGGTAGCCATCATACCAACTGGGTATGATCTCTACTTACAACCGTTAAGTAGGTTTTAGCTTAGTTCTTACATCACACCAACCGGGAGTGATATCAACATTCCACTTCATGTGGATTTTTCTTTTCTAAAGTGCTCATCATCCCAACGGGTATGATGTACATAAGCTCAATCACCCGATAGTGTAACCTTCTCCAATCAGTTTCCACTTCGATGCTAGCTTATCATTACTAGTGTTCTGGTCTCTCGTGTTCCTACACGATTTGGGCACCCTTATCTATTAGAGTTTAGCATAATAGCCTTCATTTCTCACATCTAAGTGACTAGGCTCAAAATTGTTAGTTCATTGCACTTAGGTCCCTAAAGTTTATTTTCCTTGAGTTTAGGTCCCTAGTGCTAACCTTTCCCAAATTGAGTCCCAAAACATCCAAAAATTCAATTTGGGTCCTCAATTTACTCAAAATTATTTAAGGGGTTGAAGTTTTTCAAATTTCCAATTTGGTCCCCAACTTTTCAAAAATTACCATTTTGCCCCTACCTTCCAAAAATGGAAATTTGACCCCACTTCTTCAAAAATCGACCAATTGGTCCTCCAATATCTTTTCCATGGTCAATTGGCCCTCAGTTTTTGGAAATTGCAAAATGAACCCTCAATTTTACGAAATCCCCAAATTTCACCATTTCAAACTGGTCGAATTCAATTTTATCAAATTGACCATTCAATTAGGGTTAATTGCTTCAATTGGAGGTGTAAATCAGTTCCTACACTTTCATACAATTCACTTGAACTTTGAATTGCAAGAATTGAGGCCGAAATGAGCTCAAACGGAGCTTTGCCGAAAAATTGTGCGTAAAGAAAGAAAGCTTCGAAAGCTTACCGTTAGAGGTGCGACGACCCGAGCTCTCTATCTGCGCAAGTAGCTCTCATTTTAAGGTTCCTTCTAGGATTAGGAATCAATACAATTCACCCATAATTAAGGGAGAATTCTATCAGTGAAGTTTTACAATTTATCTCTCTAAAGCCGACCAGAAATGACAGAGGGGGCCAAATTGGCTTACCTTTCAGCTTTGTTATGGTCATGTGTGGGCTGTGGAATTGTTGGGAGGGCTTGGTTTGGCCAGAGGAGGGCTGAATTTGGCCGATTTCAGCTCGGTCGAAACAGGGCAGCTTCAGTCTGTCAAAGCAGTTTCACTATTTGATTCTGTCGGCACATCTCCGGCTGTCCATGGATGGAACGAAGATTACTATTAGCTAGCTGACTTCTCTCGGAATCTAAATAACCTGACCTCACCTTCTAAGGCTTAGAAAAACCTCTCTGTTAGAGTTCAGGTTCGAGCTTTGCTGGAAAATAGAGCAATTGAGAGAGAATGAAATTTCAAGGGTGAGTAGGATGAATGGAGAGGAACTCTTTATATAGGGAGCTCAGGGACTCTCTGTCCGACTGTTTTGCAACTTCGTGACCTGAAATGCCCTGAACGGAGGCATTTCATCTCCGTCGACACTGTCTATTCATACGTTGAATAAAGAGTGTCGTCATCTGAAGGAAGAAGATGAAACTCTTCCAAATTAGACTGGGCTGATCCGACCATTTTCAATTCTTAAATCGTCTCGTTCAAGCCCAATTCGATCGAGTTTTTTAAAATTAAAAATTTCTAAATTCATTCTCTCACCAATGGTGGCTTCAATTCCCCAATTTGAATATTTTAAGCCACCAAGAAAAATGAATTTAGCAATTAATTCAATGATGGTTCAAACTAGTTCAATCTTGCTTAGGTTCGGTTCACCTGAACCAGTCTGGTTTTCTCTTCTAATTTGTCCCAAATTCCCTTTCCATGATTTTTAGGACTCTTTAGGTACTTGAGATTAGAAAATTTCTCAATTTTCCCTTTCTCTATTGGTTAATGTTCATGAACTGGATCTGTTTTCTCTCTTGATTTGACTGGTTCTTCCTCTGGTTTTCTTATCTTTAAGGGATGGGGTTTACACTAGGTCTTTGGAAAAAATAGGTTTTCACCTGAACAAGATCAAGATTTTTGGATTAAATTAAAAAAATTCCATCAAGGGGAAAGAGGTAATTTAATTTGCAAAAACAACAAAGAAAAAAAAGGAACTCGGGTTAATTTGACATGGGTTGGGTCAACCCAACTTGGATCACTCAACCGCGGGCCCTTCTCTCTCTAACCGGAATTGTGGTCGCACACCATCATAAATGCAATAGAAATTCATCAATTCTTGATCAAATTGCATGCAACAAAATGTAGAGATTAACTAAGCTAGTGTTTTCCCTACAAAGTTATTTGAATTAATTCCAACTGGATTGATCGAATTTGGACTTTAAATTTAGCTAGAGGAGGTTTGAATTTAACTGAACTCAGCTCGTCCAAAACAGGGCAACTTCGGTCCATCAAAACTGCTTCACTATTTGATTTTTCCAACACTTCTCTGGCGGTCTTCGGGTCGAAGGGAGGTTGTTGTTAGGTAACTGACTTCCCCTGGAGCTTGTAGGATTTGACCTTGCCTTCTGAGCTTGAGAAAAGTTCCCAAGTTGGAGCTCTAGTTCGAGCTTTACAAAAAATGGAGCATTTGAGAGAGAATGGAGATTTTAGGTGTGTGGAGAATGAAAGGAGATGAGCTCTTTATAAAGGGAGGTCGAGGACCCTCTGCCTGACCACTTTCAATTTTGGTGGAGCTTATCCTCACCCGAAAATGCCCTAATCGGAGCCAGTATTCCTTCACCGGAGAAGGAAAGTTTCTGAATTGATGAATAGTGTTGTCATCTTAAGGAAGAAGACGACACTGTTTCGAACCAGACCGGTTTGGTCTAACTAGGTTCAATGGCAAAAATCAGCCAGTTAAGGCCCAATTCGACCAGTTTTTCTCAAATCTAAAAATTTTCTAAATTCATCAAAATTTATTTCCTATCCAATGGTGGCTTCAATTCTCCAATTTGACCACTCTAAGCCACCACAAAAAATGAATTTAGAAACTGGTTCATGTATGGTTCAAACTGGTTCAATCCGATTCAGGTCCGGTTCAGCCTGAATCGATCTAGTTTTCTCTTTCCATTTGTTCCAAGGTTCTTTTCCATGATTTTTATGACTCTTTGAGTTACTTGGGATTTGTAAATTTCCCATTTTACCCTTTTTTATTGATTTGGGTTCGTTAACCGACTCATTTTTTTCTTTTGAATCGACTCGTTCTTTTCCCGGTTTTTCTTATCTTTAAAGGAACGGGGTTTACATTCATGGTTAAATTTGATTCAGATCCAGTACACCCTGAACTGGTTCAGTTTTCACATCAAAACAACTTCATAGTTCTTTTTCATGATGTTTGGGTATTTCTTGCCCACTTGGAATTTTCCAAACTCCCATTTTGACCCTTCTTTACTAATTCCAGTTCACTTAGATCCTCGGTTTTCTATCTAAAATTTATGGTTCCTTAGTCCGAGAGGACGGGGATCACATTGTAGCTCGTTGGGTTGGTGGTACAAAGAGAAAGGTCTTATACAAAATACAATTGTATGTGTTTTGTCACGCCCCGACCCAGTTTGGTCGGATCCCCGTGAGCAACCCACCACTCTCTCGGTTTATTGAGGGTTTTCCCTTTTTTTAAACCATGATGCATAAGGCTTCCTTTAAACATGTACCTTTCCTAGAAAAAAATTAATCAAAACTATATAAAATTTAAACTTACATACTTGTGTCCTAGTGGTTTAAATAACTGAAGGACTTTGGGTAGGTTTTCCTTTGGTTACCTGAAACGAGGTAAAGGGAGGGGGTGAGTTTGACAACTCAGTGAATGGGTGTATGAAACATTAGTTTCTGAAAAATAGTTTGAATTGCAGTGTGTCAGACTCTTTATTTTCTTAAAAATATTCTTTTACTCAAGTTATGGTTTTCAAAACCTTTTTCCAAGATTTACCAATTTTTTTCCAAGGATTCTCAAATCCTTTATAAGGTTTTCATAACTTTTTTCCCATTTCCATATTAGGTGTGTCTCACAAACAACACATGCCCTTTATCAAGAAGGGTTCACACACATTCGAGAGATGCAGTTACGCTGACTGCACACACTTATAGATCGGAGCATCTTTACCATCCACACTGATAAAACTCTCTGACTGCTACCTGAAGTGAGTGAACATCTCCAATGTTCAACCCTCAGACCCAAAATACTTCATGTCCATATGAGGACGGAGACCTCATCCCAACCCCAGCCCGGTCTCATGCGCACGAAGCTATGTCGAGCTTCCCTCACTACTGGCACGATAAACTGTCATTATCTCCACCATGTCATCCAGTAGCCCCTAGGATGCATCACTACCCCTCGTGGGCATCTTAATGGTCTCGAACCTCAAGTGCATACACAAAACAATAATTTTCCACATAAGCCATTTAATCCTTGGTGCCACTTGTCCAATGACCCCAACCCTCAACTCGACCTGCAGCTGTTTGTCTCAACTGGTCCGTCGACCTGTCTTATCACACTATCGTCGGTTCATCAAGTATGTCAGTTCTATCTTGGTTCCATGGCCAAATCACATCATTCATTAATGTTTTCATGGCTTAACATCATGTTTGGTTACGAGCTCTTGCTTGTGCTAACTAGCCTTGGGCACACTATGCGATATTTTTAAAAAAATCAAGCATTTTATCATCAAAGTTCCAAAACCGAGGCCTCCGACCTATCTAAGATATTCGAGCTACCGTCAAGAATGTCTCCCAAAAGGTTTAAGCAGTGGCACACAGTTAAGGGAGAGGACTTCTGAAAAAATAACTTTTCACCAGTCCATCACACTAACTAAGTGTGAGGACATCTCCGCTCACAATCGAAAAGTGGGTTTTCTACTTCCTTCTAGGAAGTTTATCATACCAACCGGGTATGATCTACTTACAACTGTTAAGTAGTTATTCCGTGAGTTTTGTCACATCACCCCAACCAAGTGTAATGATAAAATTCCACAAAACAGTGGATTTTAAATTTAGAGGTACTCATCATCCCAACCAGGTATGAAGTGAAAATTTCCACTCACCCGATAATGCAGTGAATTCCTCTTAACCGGCTTTTTACCTCCACGAGAGCTTGTCTTTGCTGGCATTCCTGATACTTCGTGTTCCAACATGATATGAACATCCTTGTTCATTATCCTTTGGCCTAATAGCCTCCGTTCCTCACTAATGAATAAAATGCCCAAACTTTTAGTTTTTTGCATTTAGGTCCATAAAGTTCTTTTTCTTTAACTTTAGGCCCCTAATACCAATTTTCCCTCAAATTGAGTCCCGAAACTTCTAAAATTTACTTTTGGGCCTCAATTTACATAAAATCGCAAAAGGAGAGCAAGTTTCCAAAATTTCTAATTTTATCCCCAACTTTTCAAAAATTACCCCTTTGCCCTACATTGCAAAAAATGGCAAATTTGACCCCAACAATTCCTAAAATTGACCAATTGGTCCTCTAACATCTTTTTCATCCTTAATTGGCCCTCAATTTTGGCAAATTTCAATTTAGTCGCTTGAATTTTCAAAATCTCCAATTTCCCCCTTTCATACAGGTTGAATTTGATTTTATCAAATTGACCTATCAATCAAGGTTAATTGTTGAAATTGAAGGTAAAATTCAGTTCCTACACTTTCACACGATTCAATGGAACTTTGAATCGCATCATTTGGATCCAATTTGATCTCAAACAGAGCTTTGTTGGAAAACTAGACTTAAAGACAGAAAACTTCAAAAGCTTATCGTCGAGGGGTACGGCGGTCTGAGCTTTCGATTTGGGTAGATAGCTCTCGACCTAAGGTCCTTCCTAGTATCAAGAATCACATCAATTCATGCCGAATTGAGGGAGTATTTGGTCAGTGAAGTTTCACTAGTTCTCTCTTTAACACTTATCAAAAATTACAGAGTTAAACCATATTGGCTTAACTTTCCACTCTAATTCGGTCGTATGAGGGTTGTGTAAGTATTGGGAGAGCTTGTTTTGGCATGAGAATGGCTTGAATTGGTTGTTTTTAGCTCGGCCAAAACAGGGCAGCTTTGGTTCGTTGGAGTTGCTTCATTGTTATATTATGTAAGCGTCTCTCCAACAACCCTCAGAGCAAATAGAGACTACCACTGGGTAGCTGACTTCTCCCCGAATCTAATGAACCCGGCCTTGCCTTCTTTGGCTCAAAAAAATGCCCAAGTCGGAGCTCTGGTTTGAGCTTCACCGAAAAATGGAGTAGTAGGGAAAGAAAGTAGTTTTTAGGTGTGAGGAGGATGAATGAGGAGGAGATCTTTATATAGGAAGCTCAGGAAATTCTTGGTTGTATGATTGGTGCCTTTATGGAGGTCATTAATTGCATGAAACTACCTAGCTAGAGACTTTTCATCTTCATCGGTGGTGCTCAATTTTACGGTGAGTGAACAGTGTAGTTATCTGAAGGAACAAGACGACACTATTTTAAACCGTATTGTACATGTCCGAACCCAGTTCAATGCTTAAACAGGACGGCTTAGGCCTGATTCGACTGAGTTTTTCAAAATTAAAAATTTGTAAATTCTAATAAATTCATTTTCTATCCAATAGTGCCTTCAATTCTCCAATTTGAATTTTCTAAGCCACCTAGAAAAATAAATTAAGAAATTGGTTCAATAGTGGTTCAAACCGGTTCAATTCACTTCAAGTCTGGTTCACCTGAACCGGTATGGTTTTCACTTCCAGTTCATTCCAAAGTCCTTTTCCATGACTTTTAGGACTCTTTATGTCACTTGAGATTTGTAAATTTCCCATTTTTCCATTTCTCTAACGGTTGGGGTTCGTGAACCGGTTCGATTTTTCTCCCCGGTTGACTAGTTCTTTCCCCGATTTTCCTTGTCTTTAAGGGATGGGATTTACATGTTTGATATGAATACGGGTTCATGAGATAGCCGGTATGGGGTAGTGATAGTTTTAAGGACTGCTAATCAGCAAGGAGGGAACAAGGGAAGATAACACTGGTCTAGTATGTCTCGGGGCTCTAGTAGTCCCATGTGCAATAGACCTAGCGAAGGAGAATGGTTTCGTCCCTCTAATAGCGAAAAATTTCATCAGAATTATTTGGGGGTTGGGCAATGGTGCTCAAACAAACTAATGGTCGAGGTTGTATCCTCTCACCAATGTGGTAGATCTTTTAGACTCTTACCAATGTGGTCGGTAAAGGTGCTCTGAACCATAAGTGGAACAGACCGAAAGACTATTCAACAAATGTGTGCTATTTTCCATGAGGATAAATTTATGTGTGATGCTTGTCAAATTCAAGATCCATTTAATTAAAACTTTAAATCCTTACATGGTTTAAATCTTATTGTTTGAAAATGTTAATTATTATTTAGAGTATTTGTTGAATTGTGGACATGATGTCACGATGTCAGTTACTCTACTCACTAAGTTGTGAACTCACTCCCCTCCAAATACCTTTTTCAGGCAACTAAGGTGATAAAAGGACATGTTTATACTTGAGAAGCCACCCTAAACCAAAGGTACGCCTTACATTCAGTACTTAGTCTCGTTATGATTTATAAAGTTTATTTTCTAATTTTTAAATGAATATCTTTTGGAAATAATTTGAGATGTTTTATATTGAGTCTTACATCATGTCGGACTTATAATGATGGCACACTCATTATTGTAAAACTATGAAGATGTGGTGGGTAGTCTACAGGTCCAATCAAGGAAATGGGGTCGAGGTGTGACACTATCTCTCATTAGGTCTGCTGGCAACACCCAATTCTTCCATAAATGATATATACCAAGCATATTGTCACGTCCCGACCCGGTTTGGTCGGATCTCGAAGAACAACCTGCCACTCTCCCAGTTTATTAAGGGTTTTGCCCTTCTCTAAACCGTGAGGAGTAAGACGTCCTTTTCACTTGTATCTTTCCTAGAATCAAAACTGACTATATTAACCTTACATACCTGTCTTGTAGCTTCAGCTATCAGGAGGTCTTTAAGTGGGTTTTCCCTCGGTTTCCTAGAAAGGGGTAAAAGGGAGGAGGTGAGTTCGATAACTCTGTGAATGGGTATTGGGAGAGAGTATTCAAAACATCTTTAATTGGAGTGTGCCAGACTTCATATTTATTACAAAAAATATTCTTTCCTTAAATTCCCGGTTCTTCAAAATCATTTTCCTCATTTCCATTGGGTGTTTAACAATCAACACGCGCCCTTCAATCGGAAGGGAATCACACATTCATAAGGTAGCCCATTCGCTACACCCACTTCAAGCGTCAGAGTGACTTTACCGGCCACCTAGATAGAAGACCGTCCACTTCTACCCTGGGTATGAGTGCATGTTCCCGACATCTAACCTTTAAACTCGAAAATCAACACCATGTCCATATGAGGACAAAAACCTCATCTCGACCCCACCTCGGCCTCATGCACATGAAGCTATGTTGAGCTTCCTTGATTGCTGGCACGATAAACTACCCTTTTCTCCACCATGTCATCCAATAGCCCCTAGGATGCATCACTACCCCTTTTGGGTGTCTTAATGATCCTGAACTGCAAGTGCATGCACAAACAATAGTTTTCCACAAAGCCATTTATCTTTGGTGCATCTAGTCCCTCAAATCAACCTACAGCTATTTGTCTAGATCGGCCCATCGACCTAGTCCTGTCACACTACTGCCAATCCATTGAGTATGTCGGTCTTGTCTTGGTACCATGGAGAAATCACATAATTCATTCATTTTGAATTATCATGGCTTAAACATCATGTTTGTTTATAAGCTCCTGCTCATTCCAACTGTCCTTGGGCCCGCTCTACGTGTCACGCCCAACCCGGTTTGGTCGGATCCCCGTGATCAATCCGCCACTCTCCCGATTTATTAAAGGATTCCCCCTTATTGTAAACTATAAAGAGTAAGGCGTCCTTTAACCTGCACCTTTTCCTGGAATAGCATAATCAAAACTGTATGAAATTTAAAACTTTACATACCTGTCTTACAGACATCTTAGTTGATGGTCTTTAAGGGGAGGCTTTCGGGGATTTCCTAAAAGTGATATAAGGGAGGGGGTGAGTACGACTACTCAATGAATGGGTTTTTAAAACTTTTAACTTTTAAGAAAAATATTTATATGGAGTGTGCCAGACTCTTTTGTTTTCAAAAATCCCTTCATTTAAAAATTCGGGTTTTTCCACCATTTCTTATTTACATGGTGTGTCATCATCCAACACACATCCTTCATCATGAAGGTTACACACATTCGCAAATCAGTATCACTACTGAACTCGCTAGTGGCTTCGGAGCGACTTTTCCGGCCACTCGGATAGAAGTATTACCACTTCTACCCTAGGAATGAGTGGATGTATGTGACATCCGACCCACAATCCCGAAATCACTTCTTCGTGTCCGTATAGGACAGAGACCTCATCCTGTCCCCACCCCGGTCTCATGCGCTTGATGCTACTCCAAATTTCACACAGACACCTAGAACGACGAACTGCCCTTATAGCCACCATGTCGTTCAGTGCATTTAGGACGCATCACTACCCCTCATGGGCATCTTGATGATCTCGTACTCATAGTGCATGCACAAACAATGTTTTCTCATATTGCCATGTAATATGTGGTGCCACTGGTCCAACGCCCCGACTCTCAACTCAACCCGCAGTTGTTTGTCTTGACTGGTCCGTCGACCTGTCATGTTGCATTGCCGCTAGTTGACTAAGCATGTCGGTCCTATCTTGGTACCATTGCCAAACAATTCACTTATTAAGTTTTATGGCACATATGTCATGTTCGTTTATGAGCTCCTACTCGTGCCAACTAGCCTTGGGCCCACTGTACGAGATTTTCAAAATTAGGCATTTAGCCCCAAAGTTCCAAAACCGAGGCCCCTAGCCTATCAGAGCTAATCGATAGGCTCCCAAATTGTTTAAGCATAGGCACACAGTCAGGGGAGAACACTTCCAACAAAATAGGTTTTCACTGTCCATTATACCAACCAGTATAAGTACATCTCCGTATATAACCAATGAACAGGTTTTCAACTTCCTTCGAGAAAGTCTCATCATACCAATCGGGTATTATCTACTTACAACCGGTAAGTAGTTTTTCCGCATAATTTTCACATCACTTTCTCTATGTGGTGATGATTAAAATACCACTAAATAGTGGGTTCTTAAACCGAGGTACTTATCATCCCCTACCGGGTATGATATAAAATTTAAACTTACAACCGATAATTGATTTTTATCTTTAAGTTGTGCTCGTCATCCCAACTAGGTATGATGTTAGTAAACCCACTCACCCGTTAATGTCGGGAATTCCACTAGACCGGTTCTTGGTATTCACGTGAGCTTGTCCATGATGGGGTTCCCAGTACTTCGTGTTCCTACACAATATGAACATCTTGGTTCATTATCTTTCGGCCTAATCGCCTTCATTCATTCCAAATGAATGAGAAAGTCGAACTTTCATTTTTATTTGCAATTAGGTCCCTAAAGTTATTTCTCTTTAACTTTAAGTCCCAAGTGTCGGTTTTTCCTCAAATTGAGTCCTGAAACTTCTAAAATTTTATCATAGGACCTGAATTTATTCCATTTCACAAAAAGGCGTTTAATTTCCCAAATTTCCAATTTGTTCCCCCAACTTTTCCAAAATTACCATTCTGCCCTTCCTTTACAAAAATGGTAAATTTTGCCCAAAAAATTTCAAACTTCCTCAATTGGTTCTCCAACATTATTTCCTTGCCCAATTGACCCTCAATTTCATAAAATTTCATTTTTGTCATTTGAATTTTGAAAACCCCAATTTTCCCCCAATTCCAACTTCTTAACATAGCCGAATTTGATTTCATCAAATTGACCCATCAAACGTTTCCAATTGTTGAAATTGAGTTTCTACATGTTCATACGATTCTTTAGAAATGTGAATCACAAGTTTTAACGCCAGGACGAGCTCAAACGGAGCTTCGCCGAAAAATGAACTATAGAGAGAGAAAGCTTCGATTACTCACCAGTGAAGGCACAACGGTCCGAGCTTTCGATCTGTACAGATAGCTCTCATCTTGAGGTTCATCCTAGAATCAAGAATCACATCAATTGATGCGGAATTGTATTAGAATTTTGTCATTGAAATTTGGTCGACTCTCTCTCTAGCACCGATCAAAAATTGTAAAGGGCAGCCAAATTGGCTTAACTTTCGGTCCTAATTCGGCCGTGGAAAGGCTAGGAAAGTGTTGGGAGGTCTTGGTTTGGCCTGAGAAGGGCTTGAAATGGTTGATTTCAACTTCGCCGAAATAGGGCAGCTTCGATCCGCCGGACTTGCTTCACTATTCAATCATGTCAGCGCTTCTCCAACGATTCTCAAATTGACTGGAGTTTGCTATCAGATAGATGTCTTCTCTTTGGTTCTAAAGAGCCCGACCTTTGCTCAAGTCGAAGCTCACACTACTCTCGGGCAAGCACGCTTAACTTTAAAGTTCTAATACATTCTTATTCACCTGAACCAATTTGATTTTTCTCTTCTAATTTGTCTTAAATTTCTTTTCCAAGGTTTAATGAACCCTTTGGATCACCCGAAAGTTGTAAATTTTCAAATTGATTGTTCCCAAATGATCAGATTTGTAAACTGACTTGATTTTCTTATTTGAGTTTACCGGTTCTTTCTCAGTTTTCCTTAACTCAAAAGTGTGGGGTTTACACTACGTGATTTTCCAAAATCGGGCATTTTAACCCCCAAGTTCCAAAATCGAGGCCTATGGCCTATTTAAGCTACTCTAGATCTCGTTAAGAAGATCTCCCAAAAGTTTTAAGCATTGGCACACAGTCAGGGGAGAACACTTCTAACAAAATAATCTTTCCACTCATCACACCAACCGGGTGTGATGACATCTACGCTTACAACCGGCAAACGGGTTTTCTCCTTCCTTACAAGAAGTCCATCATACCAACAGGGTATGATCTACTTACAATCGGTAATTAGTTTTTCTGCATAGTTCTCACATCACTCCAACCAGGTGTGATGTTAAAATTCCACATATAACTGGTTTTTCATTTCCGCGGTGTTCATCATCCCAAAGGGTATGATGTGAATAAACCCACTCACCCGATAATCGTTGTGTATTCCCTCTTAGTCAATTATGCATCCATGCTAGCTTATTCTTCTTGGCGTTCTAGTCCTTCATGTTCCTAAATGATTAGGACATTCTTATCTATTAATATTTGGTATTATAGCCTTGATTCCTCGTGTATGAATGACTAAGCCCAAAATTTTTAGTTAATTGTATTTAGGTCCCTAAACTTCTTTTTCCTTGACTTAAGGTCCCTAATGCTAACTTTTCCCCAAATTGAGTCTCAAAACTTCAAAAAAATCACTTTGGGTCCTCAATTTATTCAAAATTGTTTAAGGGGTTCAAGTTTTCCAAATTTCTAATTTGGTCCCCAACTTTTCAAAAATTACCATTTTGCCCCTACTTTACAAAAATGCCAATTTGACCCCAATTATTTTAAAAAATCAACCAATTGGTCTACCAACATCCTTTTCATGGCCAATTGGCCCTCAAGTTTGGGAAATTGCAGTTTAGTCCTTCAATTTAACAAAATTCCCAAATTTCCCCAAAAAATTTTCCCAATTTTCCCCGTTTCAAACTAACCAAATTTGATTTCATCAAATTGACATTCAATCGGGATTAATTGCACAATTGATGGTATGGATCAGTTCCTAGACTTCCATATGATTCAATTGAGCTTTGAACCACGTCATTTGGGTCTGAATTGAGCTCAAACGCAGCTTCGCCGGAAAATAGTGCGTAGAGAGAGCAAGCTTCGAAAGCATACCGTCGAAGGTGCGGTGATCCAATCTCTTTATCAGGGAAGATAGCTCTCTTCCTGAAGTATCTTCTAGTATCAAGAATTTTTACAATTGACCTCGAATTGTGGGATAATTTCACCAGTGAAATTTTACAGTTACTCTCTCTAACTCTAACCTACAATGATTGAGTAGAGCCTAATTGGCTTAACTTTTAGCTTAGCTGAGGTGGTCTAAGGATTGTGGGGATGTTGGGAGAGCTTGATTTGGCTGAAGGATGGCTGAATTAGGCCGAAACAGGGTAGCATCGGTCCGTTGGAGTTGCTTCACTATTTGATTACACTAGCGCTTCTCTAGCGATCCTCGGATCGAATGGAGGTTACTATCAGATAGCTGACTTTCCCTGGAGTCTAAAGAACCTGACCTCACCTTCTGAGGTTGAGAAAAATTCCCAAGTCAGAGCTCTCATTCGAGCTTCATCAAAAATTGGAGTAGTAGAGAGAGAAAGAGGAGTTTTTAGGTGTGAGAAGGATGAATGGGGAGGAGCTCTTTATATAAGGAGCTCGGGGACTCTCTGGTCGTCTGTTTGTCACCTTTATAGTGCTCATTCATGGCCTAAAACGCCTTGAATAGAGAAGATTCAGCTTTGCCGGTGCTGTTCATTTTTTCTCCGAGTGAACAGTATTGTCATCTGAAGGAAGAAGACGGCATTGTTCTGAACCGGACCGGACCGGTCTGAACCAGGTTCAATGTTTAAACCGCCTGGTTCTAACCCGATTCGATCGAGTTTTTCAAAATTAAAATTTTCTAAATCCATCTAAACTCATTCTCTATCAATTGGTGGCTTCAATTTCTCAATTTGAATATTTTAAGCCACCTAGAAAAATTAATTTAGAAATCGGTTCAATGTTGGTTCAAACCAGTTCAGGTCTGGTTCACCTGAACCGGTTTGGTTTTCTCTTCCAATTCATCCCAAAGTCCTTTTCCATGACTTTTATGACTTTTAAGGTCACTCAAAATTTGTAAATTTACCTTTTTACCCTTTCCTTATCGGTTGTGGTTTGTGAACCAACTCGGTTTTCTCACCCAGGTTGACCGATTCTTTCCCCGATTTTCTTATCTTTAAAGGACGGGGTTTACAACTCTTCCCTTTTTTTAGGAGTATTGTCCCCAAAACTAAATTAACATCCTTTGCCTCAGGAATAATTTTCCTTGATGTCCACTTGGGTTTGCTTGATATACTAACATTTCGTTTGTTCTTTCACTTAGCCCCTTTTAAACATGCACCTAAGGAACTTCTTTTCCTTTCCACTGTTTACTCTTTCCATGAAGTTTATCATAACTAGACGAGTCTTATCCACTATTCCAAAGGCACATCTTTAGGTTCACTTCTCCCTCTCCTTAAGGCAAGATTCTTCCTCTTGGGTTCTTGCCTTGGTCTTCAGTATTGGGAATTCCAAAATGCCCAATCATTCCAGTTTCTAGTTATTCTCTTGATCATTAAAACCCTTAGTTTGGGGTTCTTTCGAGCATTACATACTTATTTTCACAGGTTTCAGTGTTTCCCCCCTTCGTCCTATAGCGACCTTTCCTCCATCCATTATTTATTACAACTCCGGTCCCACCTAGGTTTGACCGTCATGTTTACTAACTGATTCTTCCTTACTTGAGTCATATTTTTCCTCGAGATTGTTGGGCTTACATGTCCCTTACAGCATGACATGTTCCAATATCTATCTCTATCCATCAGATTACTATAGCACCTTCTTTAAGGTTGTTCTCAACTTTCAAACCTTTTAGGGATCATATAACTTCATCCCTCTTTTCATCTAGTAGTATTACTCGACTACCTTTATAGTTATCCAATCATCCTTCACACCCTTGACGTAATGCCTTTCATAACCACATCAGTTTTCTAACCCACTCGTCCTTTCCCAACTTCCTTATTGCATTTTTTCCAGTTCCAATAATTTGGATTCTCCGATAACTTACCGACACGCTGGGATTCTTCCCTTCTTATGTCCTTCCTCTTCTCTAATGGTGTCCTTTATTCAAGGACTTTTCTTTTACTTACTTGTGACCATTTCATGATTCATTATTTCAAGTTGATCCCTTTCAGTCTATGTCTATTGTTTTGTTTGGGGAGCTCCCTTCTTACGATTTTATTCTCTACTATTTTCCTCAAAGTAGAGTGTCACGCCCTAACCCGATTTGGTTGGATCCCCACGAGCAACCCTCCACTCTTCTGGTTTATTAAGGGTTTCCCCCTTCCAAACCATAAGGAGTAAGGCATCCTTTGTACATGTACCTTTCTTGGAATAATATTAATCAAATCTGAAATAAATTAAATTGACTTACTTGTCTTGCAGGTTAAGCTAGTGGGATACCTATAGGTGAGTTTTTCCCTCCATTACCTGAAAAGGGGTAAACGGAGGGGTGAGTTTGACAATTCAGTGAATGAGTGTTTAGAAACAGGAGTTTCTGCAAAAATAATTTGAATTGGAGTGAGCCAGCCTCCTTATTTTCTTTAAAAACATTATTTTCTCAATTTCTGGTTTTTAAAACCTTTTTCCAAGGTTTACCAATTTTTTTCCAAGGATTCTCAAATCCTTTCCAAGGTTATTAAATCCATTATCCCAATCGGTGTGTTTAACAATCAAAAACACACCCTTCATCATGAAGGGATCACACACATTCGCAAGATGCAGTTACGCTGACTAAACCCACTTGTGGATCGGAGTGTTTTTACCATCCACCCTGATATAAGTGTCTGACTTCTACTCGAAGTATGAGTGAACATCTCCGACGTCCTACTCTCAGACCCAAAATACTTCATGTCCATATGAGGAGGGAGACCTCATCCTGACACCACCCCGATCTCATGCACATGATGAAGCTATGTTGAGCTTCTCTAACTGCTGGCACAACAAACTACCCTTATCTCCACAATGTCGTCCAGTAGCACCTAGGACATATCACTACCCCTCTTGGGCATCTTGATGGTTCTGAACCTCAGTGCATGCACAAAACAATAAATTTTCATATAAGCCATTTAATCTTTGGTGCCATTGGTCCGTCGACCAGTCCCGTCACACTGTCGTCAATCTATTGACTATGTTGGGCTTGTCTTGGTGCCATGGCCAAATCACATCATTCATTAAATTTTTCATGGCTTAACATCATGTTTGTTTACGAGCTCCTACTCGTGCCAAATGACCTTAGGCCCACTGTACGAGATTTTCAAAGTCAGGCATTCTAGTACCTAAGTTCCAAAACTGAGGCCTCCGGCCTATCTGAGCTATTCGAGTTCCTATCAAGAAGGTCTACCAAAATGTTTAAGCAGAGGCACACAGTCAGGGAGAGCACTTCCAACAAAATAATCTTTTCATTCGTCTATCACACCAACCGAGTGTGATGACATCTCCACTTACAACTAGTAAATGGGTTTTCCACTTCCTTCCAGGAAGTCCATCATACCAACCGGGTATGATCTACTTAAAACCGGTAAGTAGTTTTTCTACGTAGTTTCCACATCATCACATCCAGGTGTGATGTTTAAAATTCCACTTAGTTCTAGTTTTTCATTCTAAGTTACTCATCATCCCAACCGGGTATGATTTGAAATTTCCCACTCACAAGTGGTTTTTCATTTCAAAAGTGCTCACCATCCCAATCGGGTATGATGTATAATTAAGCCCACTCACCCGATAGTGCAGTGAATTCCTCTTAAAACGGTTTCTACCTTCACGCGAGCTTAGCATTGCTAGCGTTCTCGGTACTTTGTGTTCCTACATGATATGAACATCCTTGTTCATTATCTTTTGGTCTAATATCTTTCATTCATCATGAATGAATAAATGCCCAAATTTTCAGTTATTTGCATTTAGTTCCCTAGAGTTCCTTTTTCTTTAACTTTAGATCCCTAATGCCAATTTTTCCCCAAATTGAGTCCCAAAACTTCTAAAATTCACTTTGGAACCTTAATTTATTCAATATCACAAAAGGGGGTTCAAATTTCCCAAATGTCCAATTTGGTCCCCAACTTTACAAAAATTACCATTTTGCCCCTACTTTACAAAAATGGCAAATTTGACCCCAATAATTCCAAAAATCGACAAATTCGTCATCCAATATCTTCTCATGCCCAATTGGCCCTTAATTTTGGAAAATGGCACTTTTGTCACGCCCCGACCGGTTTGATCGGATCCCCGTGATCAACCTGCCACTCTCCCAGTTTATTAAAGGATTTTCCCTTATTGTAAATCGTAAATAGTAAGGTGTCTTTTAACCTATACCTTTTCCTAGAGTAGCATAATCAAAACTACATGAAATTTAAAACTTTACATACCTGTCTTACAGGCATCTTAGTAGACAATCTTTAAGGGGAGGCTTTTCGGGATTTCCTGAAAGGGATATAAGGGAGGGGGTGAGTACAACTTCTCAGTGAATGGGTTTTTAAAAGATTTTAACTTTTAAGAAAAACATTTATATGGAGTGTGCCAGACTCCTTTGTTTTCAAAAATCCCTTCATTTAAAAATTCAGGTTTTTCCACCATTTCTTAGTTACCACGGTGTGTCATCACCCAACACACATCCTTCATCATGAAGGTTACACACATTCGTAAGTCAGTATCACTATTGAACTCGCTAGTGGCTTCAAAGCGACTTTTCTTGCCACCTGGATAGAAGTACAACCACTTCTACCCTGGGAATGAGTGGATGTACGTGACATCCGACCCACAATCCCAAAATCACTCCTTTGTGTCCGTATAGCCACCAGGTCTCATGCGCTTGGTGCTACTCCAAATTTCGCACAGACAGTTGGAACGACGATCTGCCCTTATAGCCACCAGGTCGTCCAGTGCCCTTAGGACGCATCACTACCCCTCATGGGCGTCTTGAGGATCCCGTACTCAAAGTGCATGCACAAACAATGTTTTCTCATATTGCCATGTAATCTGTGGTGTCACTGGTCTAACAGCCCTGACTCTCAACTCAACCCACAGTTGTTTGTCTTAACTGGTCCGTCGACCTGTCATGTCGCACTGCCGCTAGTTGACTAAGCATGTCGGTCCTATCTTGGTACCATGGAAAAACCCTTTATTAAGTTTTATGGCACATATATCATGTTCATTTACGAGCTCCTACTCGTGCCAACTAGCCTTGGGCCCACTGTACGAGATTTTCAAAATCGGGCATTTAGCCCCCAAGTTCCAAAACTGAGGCCCCTGGCCTATAAGAGTTATTTGAGCTCCCGTCAAGAAGGTCTCCCAAATAGTTTAAGCATTGGCATACAGTCAGGGGAGAACACTTCCGACAAAATAGGTTTTCACTGTCCATTATACTAATCAGTATAAGGACATCTCCGTTCATAACCGATGAGCGGGTTTTCAACTTCCTTCGAGGAAGTCTCATCATACCAATCGGGTATGATCTACTTACAACCGGTAAGTAGTTTTTCCGCAAAATTTTCACATCACTTCCTCTAAATGGTAATGATTAAAATACCACTAAATAGTGGGTTTTTATATAAAGGCACTTATTATCCCCGACCGGGTATGATATATAATCCCACTCACAACCGGTAAGTGGTTTTTAAATTTTAAGTTGTGCTCATCATCCCAACCGGGTATGATGTTAGTAAACCCACTCACCTGTTAATGCAGTGAATTCTCCTTGATCGGTTCTTTGTATCGGGGTTCCCGGTTCATCATCCCAACCGGGTATGATGTTAGTAATCCATGCTAGCGTTCCTGGTATTTCACGTTCCTACACGATTTGAACATTCTTGTTCATTATTACTCGGCATAATAGCCTTCATTCATTTCCAATGAATGAGAAAACCCAAACTTTTAGTTATTTGCAATTAGGTCCCTAAAGTTATTTCTCTTTAACTTTAAGTCCCAAATCTCGATTTTTCCTCAAATTGAGTCCTAGAACTTTTAAAATTTATCTTGGGACCTCAATTTATTCAATTTCACCAAAAAGGGGTTTAATTTCCCAAATTTCCAATTTGTCCCCTAATTTTTCCAAAATTACCATTTTGCCCTTCCTTTACAAAAATGGTAAGTTTTGCCCCAAAAATTCCAAAATTCCTCAATTGATCCTCCAACATTATTTTCATGCCCAATTGACTCTCAATTTCATAAAATTGCATTTTAGCCATTTGAATTTCGAAAATCCCCAATTTTTCCCCCAATTTCAACTCTTTAACACTACCGAATTTGATTTCATCAAATTGACCAATCAAAACCTTCTAATTGTTAAAATTGGAGTTGAAATTGAGTTCCTGCATGTTCATACAATTCTAAGAAACTTTAAATCACAGTTTTTAACGCCGGAACGAGCTCAAACAGAGCTTCACCAGAAAATAGACTATAGAGAGAGAAAGCTTCGATTTCTCACAGGTGAGGGCACGACAGTTTGAGCTTTTGATCTAGGCAGATAGCTCTCATCTTGAGGTTCATCCTAGAATCAAGAATCACATCAATTGATGCCGAATTGAGTTAGAATTTCATTATTGAAATTTTGTCGGTTCTCTCTCTAGCACCGACCGAAAATTGTAGAGGGGAGCCGAATTGGTTTACCTTTCAGTCGTAATTCGACCGTAGGAGGGCTAAGAAAGTGTTGGGAAGGCTTGGTTTGGCCTGAGGAGGGCTCAAAATGGCCAATTTCAACTCGGCCGAATAGGGCAACTTCGGTCCATCGGAGCTACTTCACTGTTCCATCATGTTACCACTTCTCTAGTGATTCTCGAATTGACTAGAGTTTTCTATTAGATAGCTGACTTCTCTCTAGTTCTAAATATCCTGACCTCTCCTTTCGAGGTTAAGAAAAATGTTCAAGTCGAAGCTCTGGTTTAAGCTTCACCGGGAAATGGAGCAGTAGAGAGAGAGAGAGAGAGGTGTTTGGGTATGAGGAGAATGAATGGGGATGACCTCTTTATATAGGTGATAAGCCGTACGTTCGCATAAAAATTTTTTACTGAAATTTTGGGTTACAAAAAATCGTACTTCCCAAGAGGTCATCCGTCCTCACACTACTCTCGGGCAAGCACACTTAACTTTAAAGTTCTTATAAAATCTAGTTCACCTAAACCAATTTAGTTTTTATTTTTTAATTTGTCTTAAGTTTCTTTTCCAAGGTTTAATGAACCCTTTGGATCACCCGAAAGTTGTAAATTTCCATATTGCTTGTTCCCAAATGTAAACTGTTTCAGTTTTCTTATTCGGTTTGATCGGTTCTTTTCCTAGTTTTCCTTAACTCAAAAGTGCAGGGTTTAAAACTTTAGTCCCTCGAATTTTTTAAATCTCCAATTTCCCCCTTTCACACAAGCTGAATTTGATTTCATCAAATTGAGCAATAAATAGAGGTTAATTGTTGAAATTGAAAGTAAAATTGAGTTCCTACACTTCCACATGATTCAATGGAACTTCAAATCGCATCATTTGGATCCAATTTGAGCTCAAATGGAGCTTCGTCGGAAAATTGGACTTAGAGAGAGAAAGCTTCGAAAGCTTACCGTCGGAGGTGCGACGATTCAAGCTTTCGATCTGAGAAGATAGCTCTCGTCCTAAGGTTCTTCCTAGGATCAAGAATCGCATCAATTCATGCCGAATTGAAGGAGAATTTGGTTAGTGAAGTTTTGTTGGCTCTCTCTCTTGCACCGATCAGAAATTAAAGAGGGGAGCCAAATTGGCTTACTTTTGAGCTCTAATTCAGTCGTATGAGGGATGTGGAAGTGCTGGTAGAGCTTGGTTTGGCTTGAGAAGGGCTCGAATTGGCCATTTTTAACTCAGCCGAAACAAGGCAACTTCGGTCCGCCGGAGCTGATTAACTGTTCAATCACGCTAAAGCTTCTCTGGTGATCCTCGGAGCAAATGGAGACTATCGTCAGGTAGCTGACTTCTTCCCAAATCAAAAGAACCCGACCTCACCCTATTTGGCTCATAAAAATGCCCAAGTCAGAGATCTGGTACGAGCTTCACCAGAAAATGGAGCAGTAGAAGAGAGGAGTTTCCAGGTGTGAGGAGGATGAATGAGGAGGAGTTCTTTATATAGGAAGCTCGAGGACTTCTTGGTCATTCGATTGGTGCCTTTATGGCAGCCATTCATTGCCTGAAACTCCTTGGCAGAAGACTTTTTATCTTCATCGGTGCTCCTCGATTTTCCAACAAGTGAACAGTGATGTCATTTGAAGGAACAACACAATACTGTTCCGAACCGAACCGGACCGGTCCAAACCAGGTTCAATGTTTAAACCGGCCGATTCAGGCTCGATTCGACCGAGTTTTTCAAAATTAAAAATTTGTAAATTCATTCTCTATCCAATAGTGGCCTAAATTCTCAAGTTTGAATTTTTTAAGCCACCTAGAAAAATGAATTTAGAATCTAGTTCAATAGTGGTTCAAATCGATTCGATCCGGTTTAGGTTTGGTTCACTTGAACCGGTTTGGTTTTCACCTCCAATTCATCCTAAAGTCCTTTCTCGTAACTTTTGTGACTCTTTAGGTCACTCGAGATTTATAAATTTCTCGGTTTGCCCTTTCTCTATCGGTTGGGGTTCGTGAACTGGTTCGGTTTTCTCACCTAGTTTAACCGGTTCTTTCCCCAGTTTCCTTATCTTTAAGGGATGAGGTTTACATAGAGACTTTCATATTAGGAGCTACATGCTCAACCTTCTTACTATTCCTTGAAGGTTTCTTCCTTCATTTCCTTACACCACCTTCTATATTGAGGCATTTTCCCGCTTTGAATCCTTCCTCATCTTAAAAGTCCATTTCATCCCTTATTCCTTATCTGAGTAACTTCTGATTATTAGTATTATTTCAGTACTCCACCCCATGCCTAGCCATTCACTTTTTATGCGAGTGTGGACCACAACCCGTCTTGATATTAGTGGTTGTTCCTCCCTCAACCACTTCTTATTTTGAGGGCTTACTTTTCCAAGGTTTCTCAAATGTTCTTTCCTCTTTTTCCTTATTTTGGGCAGTCCACCCCTCTCTTACTTGTATGGTATCTTTTGATGATATCTTCCTACTTACCCGTTCCTTAGGTTTAACTTACTCCTTGGGTCCTCCTAATATGCTTCCCTTGGTTCTTCCACCTCAGCATGCACTTCATTTGCAAGTTCATCTCCTCATCCTTCATCACTTGTTTCCATTACCTCTTAGTTGGAACATGTATCCCTCTCCAGGGTTTCCTTCCTTGGGAGGATTCTTACCCTTTTCTCCCAAAATTCCTTTTTCATTCGCCCTTGAGGACACCCAATCTTTAAATGATATCCTTTGATGCCATCCCCTCATGCCTACCTTTACTCTTGAAACCTTAGTTGCACATCTTTTATACCTTATCCTCATTCTCACTTGTACCCTAGTACCAGTTTATTTCGTCGGGGAGGCTTTCTAATCCCCCATGTTTCAAGGTCTTTTGATCACCTTGCAAGAGGCTTACTTAACCTTCTCATGACTTAATTTTGGTCGTTAATCCATTCTTGGTCATTGATCTTTGTAAGGATTTCCTTCATTCTTCTTTTCCAATATTTGGCCTTTCCACTTCTCTCTTCTTTGTCGGGGTTTAAATCCATGGTTCTCCCGAAGGTCAATTCGTTAACTGCATCATTCCTACTATTTTTCTTGTCCAACTGTTTGGGCAACTGTATCTAGAATTCACTCATCCTTCATGCCCATCCTATTGTCCTTCATAGAGTGTAGTCCAACCCTTCTCAGGGCATTGTTTATTCTCCTTGACCATCCCATTGTTACTAGTTGCTTCTTTCTACTAGGTTCTCCTAGAATCATTATTTGGCTCTTTTTCTCTTCCAAAGTAGGTCACATTTGGCCATTTTGATACATCCTTCCTTTGAGAAGTTTCTAATGATGCGTTGGTTTCTTGCACTCCACGTTATGTCCATCCACCCATCAATGATCCCTTCGAGGGGTACTTAGTCGTATGCATCCCTTTAGAGTTCCTTTACATAGCACATTTCTTCTCTTCTTCACTCTTACTGTGTCCTACCCTGGAATTTCTGGAGGACATTTTCTGTGTTTGCCCCTTTTTGAGGGGTTTTAGGTGTACCTTACCTCTATTCTTGTGGTATTCCTCTCTGTTTGGCCTTCCTAAAAAGAAGTTTAAATTCCACTTTACCTCAATATTTCTTGACCTCTTTGCTAACCGCTTACTTAACATGCTTCATAGTTTTAGTCACCAGTCCTTCCTATCTTTTGTGACTTTTTAGGAGGTATTACCCTAAATCTATGGGGTGTGGGATAGTCCTTCTTTACTTTTCCTATCCCTGTACACCTATAACAGGCTATCTTGGTACTTGTCTTTAGTAGGGTTGGGCACTTCTTCACGTAGTGTTCCCATCATTCACACTTGTAATAGGTTATTCCTAGGCGTGGACCGTTGTGGTTCCTCCTTTACTTCGAGCACTGTGGGACCTTTATGGGGTTGTTGGTGGTTTGGTGCTTCGCCGTCCTTGAGTTTGAACACCTTGAGAGTTTTCTTGTTGAGTCTTCTTTGCTAAAGGGTCATTCTAAGAGTCCTCCTAGATTTCTTAATTTCCTAATTCAGTTTCCTTAGCTAGGATAGGATTTTTCCTAGTTTCTATGGTAGTGTGGGTTTGTTTGGTTACTTTCCTTAGACAATCTTACTAGAGCTGAGGCGCAAGGTCACATCATTTTTTATAGATATGGTTTTAGGAAATTTGGAGTTTTTCCTTAGTGGAGAGGTAGCACAATATGTTGGGGTCTTAGCCCCATTACAAAAAGTGGTTACGAAATAGATGGGGAGCTACGGGGTTCTTGACAAGTATCTTCCTTGATAAAGTTATAAGCCCTTGATGACATTCTTGGCCTCAGGCTAGGTTCCCTTCGTACTCAGAGTTGTGACTTCAACAAGTCTTGGAACCATCCTCCTGGATACTTCCCCATTTTATCTTTTGAGACTTCTACTATGCCTCGGGCATTGGGGAGCTTCTAGGGTTGTCTTCCTACGAGGACAAGGTATTGGGTGGTGTTGGTGACGTCAGTCCGAGTTTTCTTGATTACTCTCTTGGAGTCATCTGAAAATTTTTAAAACTTCCTCTTAGTTACTATATTATATAGTCTTGATAATGTATTCAAGGAAACAGGCTCTGATACCACTTAAGTTGTCACGCCCCGACCTGGTTTGGTCGGATCCCCATGAACAACCCGCCACTCTCCCGGTTTATTAAGAGTTTTCTCATTCTCTAAACCGTAAGGAGTAAGGCGTCATTTTCACATGTATCTTTCATGGAATAACATTAATCAAAACTAAATATATTAACCTTACATGCCCATCTTGCAGGTTCAACTATTGGAAGGTATTTAAGTGGTTTTCCCTCAGTTTCCTTAAAAGGGGTAAAACGGAGGGGGTGAGTTCGACAACTCAGTGAATGGGTGTTGGGAGAGAGTACTCAAAATATTTTTAATCGGAGTGTGTCACTCCTTATTTATTACAAAATATTATTTCCTTAAATTCTCGGTTCTTCAAAATTATTTTCCTCATTTCCATATTAGGTGTGTTTAACAATCAACACACACCCTTCATCAAAAAGTGAATCACGCATTTATAGGGCAGCCCGTCCACTGCACCCACTTGTGGCATCAGAGCGACTTTACCGGCCACCTAGATAGAAGCTCATCCGCTTCTACCTTAGGTATGAGTGGATGTTCGTGACATCCGACCCTCAAACCCAAAAATCAACTTCGTGTATGTATGAGGACAAAGACCTCATCTCGACCCCACCCCGGCCTTATATGCATGAAGCTACGTCAAGTTTCCCTGACTGCTGGCACAACAAACTACCCTTATCTCCACCATGTCATCTAGTAGCCCTTAGGACGCATCACTACCCCTCTTGGGTGTCTTAATGGTCCTGAACCTCAAGTGCATGCACAAACAAAAGTTTTCCACAAAGCCATTTATCTTTAGTGCCACTAGTCCAACGGCTCTGACACTAAACTCGACCTGTAACTGCTTGTCTAGATCGGTCCATTGACCTAGTCCTATCGTACTACCGCCAGTCCATCGAGTATGTCGGTCTTGTCTTGGTACCATGGCGAAATCATATAATTCATTCATTTAGATTTTTCATGTCTTAAACATCATGTTTGTTTACGAGCTCATGCCAACTAGCCTTGGGCCCATTGTACGTGATTTTCCAAAATCGGGCATTTTAGCACCCAAGTTCCAAAACTGAGGCCTCTGGCCTATTTGAGCTATTCTAGCTCTCGTCGAGAAGGTCTCCAAAAAATTTTTAAGCATTGGCACACATTCGTGGGAGAATACTTCTGACAAAATAATCTTTACACTCATCACACCAACCGGGTGTGATGACATCTCTACTTACAACCGGCAAGCGGGTTTTCTCCTTCCTTCTAGGAAGTCTATCATATCAACTAGGTATGATCTGCTTACAATCGATAAGTAGTTTTTCGGCATAGTTCTCACATCACTCCAACCAATTATGATGTTAAAATTCCACATAGAAGTGGTTTTTCATTTTCGCAGTTCTCATCATCCCAACCGAGTATGATGTGAATAAACTCACTCACCTGATAATCGCAGTGTAATCCCTCTTAGTCAGCTTTTGCCTCCGCGCTAGCTTATCATTTTCGGTGTTCCAGTAATTCATATTCCTACACGATTTGGATATCCTTATCTATTAATATTTGGCATGATAGCCTTGATTCCTCATGTATGAACGACTAAGCCCAAAATTTTCAGTTAATTGCATTTAGGTCCCTAAAGTTCTTTTTCCTTAACTTTAGGTCCCTAATGCTAGCTTTTCCCTAAATTGAGTCCTGAAACTTCCAAAAATTCACTTTAGGTCCTCAATTTACTCAAAATTTTTTAAGAGGTTCAAGTTTTCCAAATTTCCAATTTGGTCCCCAACTTTTCAAAAATTACTATTTTACCCATACTTTACAAAAATGGCAATTTAACCCCAATTATTTTCAAAAATTGACCAATTGGTCCTCCAACATCCTTTCATGGCCAATTGGCTCTCAATTTTGGGAAATTATAGTTTAGACCCTCAATTTTACGAAATCCCCAAATTTCCCCAAAATATTTCCCAATTTTCCCTTTCAAACGGGCAGAATTTGATTTTATCAAATTGACCATTCAATCAAGGTTAATTGCTCCAATTGAAGGTATGAATTAGTTCCTACACTTCCATATGATTCAATTGAGCTTTGAATTGCATCATTTGGGTCCGAATTGAGCTCAAACGAAGCTTCGCTGAAAAACATACCGTAGAGAGGGAAGGTTTCGAAAGCTTACCATCGGAGGTGTGGCAGTCTGATCTCTCTATTGGGGAAGATAGTTCTCTTCCTGAGGTATTGTCTAGGGTTAAGAATTCCTACAATTGACCTCGAATTGAGGAAGAAATTTGTTAGTAAAATTCTGTACTTTCTCTCTCTAACTCTGACCTGCAACGACTGAGTACAGCCGTATTGGCTTACCTTTCAACTCAGTTGAGGTCATCTAAGGGCTGTGGAGATGTTGGGAGAGCTTGGTTTGGCTGGAGGAGGGCTGAATTCAATCGATTTTGGCTCGGCCGAAATAGGGCAGCTTCAGTCCGCCAAAGCTACTTCACTATTTGATTATGTCGGCGTTTCTCCGACAATCCTCAGATCGAATGGAGGTTGCTATCATATAGTTGACTTCCCCCAGAGTCTGAAGAACCCGACCTCGCCTTCTAAGGTTAAGAAAAATGCCCAAGTTGGAGCTCTGGTTCGAGCTTCACCAAAAATTAGAGCAGTAGAGGGAAAGAGAAGTTTTCAGGTGTGAGGAGGATAAATGGGGAGGAGCTCTTTATATAGGGAGCTTGGGGACTCTCTGGCCGTCCGTTTGACACCTTTATGACACTCATTCATGGCTTGAAACGCCCTGAACAGAGATGATTTAGCTTCACTGGCATTGTTCATTTTTTCGGCGAGTGAATAGTGTTATCATCTGCAGGAATAAGACGACACTGTTTCGGACTGGACCGGATCGGTTCGAACTAGGTTCAATGCTTAAATCGGCCGGTTCATGCCCGATTCAACTGAATTTTTCAAAATTAAAAATTTTTAAATTCATTCTCTATCTAATGGTGGCTTCAATTCCCCAATTTGAATATTTTAATCTAACTAGAAAAATGAATTTAAAAATTAGTTCAATGTTGGTTCAAACCGGTTCAATCCGATTCAGGTCCGGTTCACTTGAACCGATTTGGTTTTCTCTTCCAATTCATCCAAAGTATTTTTCCAATACTTTTATAACTCTTTAGGTCACTTGAAATTTGTAAATTTCTCTTTTTGCCCTTTACTTATCGGTTGTGGTTTTTGAACCAACTCGGTTTTCTCACTCGGGTTGACCGATTCTTTCCCCGATTTTCTTACCTTTAAAGGGCAAGGTTTACACATGCATTTAAGCATGATAAATTTTGATTTCTCGAAGTTTCATTCTCTACTAACCGACTTCATTACTCATGTTACTTATGAATTTCATACCCTTAATTCATATAGTTTTATTTCATGATTATCATTCTCATGTTCTTCAACCCTCCTTTTCTATATAGAAAATTTGGGTCTTCACTCGTATCTTAAACCACTTGAGCCTTTACCCCTTTCATAAACGTAGTGCTCTAGCCCATTCATAAAACACTAGATCCTTAACCTAATTTCATACACGTCTGGTCTTATCCCCTTTTCTAAATATTTGGCTCTAACTAATTTCATAAATATCGAGATTTAACCTATTTTATAAAAATCAAACTTTAGTTCATTCGATAAACATCAAACTCTATCACATTTTATAAACTCCATACCTTTAGCCCATTTTATAAATTATCAGGTTTTAACTTATTTAATAAATATCAAGTTTTAATTTATTTAATAAACATTAGACTCTAACCCATTTTATAATTGTATCCCTCTAGTCTTAGTCCTAGCATAACAGTTGGCCCTAGCCACTTTATTTTTAGATTGTTCTAAAGTGTTGGGTTTTTAGTCATTTTTAAATATTCAGGTTTATTGCCACCTCTTTTCAAAACTACGGGTAGGGTGAGTTCTCAAATTAATAGAGATATCTGGCATATTTTCATAAAAGTTTATGTATAACATTTTTATAAATTCTTTAAATTTTATTTTTTTCTAAAAAATATGTAATATTTTATAAAGTGCTAAGAATCAATTACATATGTCCAATCTGACATTAAATTAAAAATCACACTTACTAATTCCAAAGTTACACCAAATCTTCGAGTTTCACTCGTACAATCATTTATTATTATATATATATTCCTATAATAATATATATATATCAACAAAATATTTAAAACTCGTTTAAAAATAGTGTATATTAATATATTTTATATTATTATATAATTTTACTTAATTATAAATTTATCATTAAGTTATAATTTGTCTCATCAGTATATATTACTATTTACTTGATGTTGCACACCATTCATTATAAAATGATTATCGTATATTTTATTGGAAAAAGGATTATTTTATCTCTCTACCTTTATTTTTTATTCTTTAAAAATAATAAAGAGTACTTTGATAAATAGTTTTTTTAAAGTAAAAAAATAAGTTAATGAGAGAATTAATAATATATTGAATATAATAGATAAATTTAATATGAGTATAATAATTTAAGATAATATCACTTAATAGTTTAATTTTTTAAAGGAATACAACTATATCCGGTTATAAAATAAAAATACTTAAATTATAAGAATAGAGAGTTGTTAATAAGGATTTTGGGTTAAGATAATTAATTTTAAATTTAGTAAAATAAAAAAAATTGTATAATATATAAATATATGTAAATTATATAAACTGGTAAAAAAGTTATATTTGTAATATATCAATAATTTATAAGTCTCGTTTAACAGTATGCATGAACACATTGCCCACTTGTCCACAGTTCCATCTTCTTTTAACATACATCCTAAGATGTTGACTTTAGGGACTCATCTACGGAGATGTTGTGCTTAGTGCAAAATCTTATAATGTATTATTCGGATTCAACACCTTATACTTATATTCGTCAACTAATTTATTAATAATTTAATTTATAAATAAACATTTTTACCATACCTTAATTCAAATACAGAGTTTAACTTGAATTAAATAAATTCATCCATAAATTAAGATTTGTGCTGACGCATGAGCCATCAGTTTTGCACATTGTAAGGACAAACTGAATTAGCCAGCTGGGGGGATGGAATGGCACTCATAATGTCTCCGAGTCCTGGGCCCATGGATGGACGGTGGGATCCTACTTCACGTGCCGCCACGTCGCCCTCCAAAACCCAAAGCCTCCATCCGCCACGACGTGCCCGACACCACTTTTCAAGGGACCCGCGTCACGGTCAGCATCTCTCGGAGTTGGGGGCGGGGGGTTAGGTGTAGGGGCCCCCCTTCTTTTGTCACCTTTCCCTCAAATCCAGTCAGGTGAACTCCCGCCCCCTTGTCGGGCCCTGGTCTCCTCTCTACCTCCTGTTTGTGTCCTAATAATAGCGAAGATGAGGAAAGATTAATTAATGGCTAAATAAAATTAAATGAATGGGATTGAAGGAATTTGTGAATCCTCCCCAACCCTTACAAATATAATCTTATAATTTTGATGTACTTGGAGATATCATAATTTTTTTATATTTTTTTAGAAATTGTATGTATATAATATACTGTATTATATATATATATTTTATTGTTATTATTATATATTAATTATATATAATATACATTTATTTTTATTGTAATAATTATTAAATTATATTATATTATTTGATTATATAATAAATATGTAATATATATAATATAATATAATTATATGTATTATTATATATTCTTTATTTTATCATATATAATAATTACTAATAAATTAATTAGTAAATAAATTTGTTTTTTTTATTTTTCATTAATTTTCCACTATTGATTTAAAGGGATTATTAAATCACACATTCTCCAAACCCGTACACTCCAAACAATATCAAGTATAGTCTAAAGGGGGTTTGGTTCATTGCAATGCATTATAATGTAAGATTATATGAAATATGGACCATGATAATTAGGTTTGTGAATATAAAGTTTTTGCATGAAAATTTTTCGAGTATGGTAAAATATTCATAATCCAATAATCTTAACAAATCATACCCACACGTAAAGTTGACATCAATTCAAACACGTCCTAAATATTTAGTAGTATACTCTCAACTAAAATATGTTTAGCATAATTTTTACGTTATTTGAATATATTTTAATTTTTTTATAATGTGTTAAAGATGATATATATTTTATTGGTTCTTATATAGTCGAATTGTTTATAAAGTATAAATAAGATAAAGTTAAAATTATCAAAATTTCCCTGTAGAAAATGTTTTTGTTTTAATTATTAGAGAGTGCATTGGAATTCGTAAACAATAAATATAAAAATAATTTTATAATAGAAAAGGCAATAGTAGAAAAGCAATATTATAAAATTAAATGATTGTTTAATAGTTAATTGTATGAAAAAAATATTACAATATAAAAAGAATTTATTAATTAAAAATAATAATAAGAACGTCTTTATTGGAAAAGTAGAAAGTTGAAACTATAGCTGCTATGCAAGTGTGAACTACATTGATTTATTTAAGTGTAAGATAATATAATATATTTATATCTTTTCTCCTAAATAATATTACAATTCTATGGGCTTATTTATTTTCATACCATTCAATAATTTTATTAAAATAAAAAAATTTTAAATGTATTTTTTAAATGTACAAATTTCAGAACTTGTAATAATTTGCTTTAGAGAAATATTCCTATAATTGCAAAACTTGAGTTGAGTACACGCCAGCTAAGTAATTAAAATATATGAGGGTAATAAATTTGAGAAATAATAATAATAATAATAATAATAATATTATTATTATTATTATTATTAGTTTTTTGAAAGTGGTTGGGTGTTGGCTTCTTTTCCTTGAAAATGGATATGTTTGAAACGGGGAAGGTAACGATTTTCCGCGTCTGTCGGTGGTTCGCATGAAAAAGCTGCTTCTGCACACTTATTTTTCCTTCCTTTTTTTATTATTTTCCCCTATAAAAAATATTGACATCATATGTAACAAATAAGTTTGTGGAATTGAAGTGAGTATGAAATATTTTATATTTATTTTTAAAATTTTAATAGAATTATAATATTTAAATAAAAATTATTAAAAATATTAATGTTTTTGAATAAATATGAGTAAATTTTGTGATCATACTATTATATTTTATTGGTTTAATCATTTAAATAGTTATTATAGTTAAATATGTATTAAATATAGAATTATTAGAACAATGCAATAATAATATACAATTATCCACATATTTCATTGTTAGTTAATTTTATTGTTAGTTAATTTCTATTTTCCTTTTCAAGGTTCTCTTTGATTTTCTGTGGGACCCACCTCATTCACACCAAAATGACGCACGGCCCATAATGTTATAGATAAGACAAAAGTTTCCTACGTGGCCAGTTGAGGGCATTGCGGTAAATTCAACTGACAATGCTTGGAAGAAATCAGATAGACCTGGCCTTATCCAATGCCACCATACCCCCTTGCTTTATAAAAGCGCAACCAAATCACTTGAAAACGAAAACTCCAACTGAACGCGGAGCCCTAACCATAGACTATAGGAGTAAAGTTTGGTTTAGAGAGAGAGAGAGAGAGAAAAGGCATCTGATTCCATCCATTTCTGTCCTCTTCAATGGCTAACGGAAGGACTTACTACGGCCGCCCGAACTACCGCTTCATCTCGAGCGATATCGCCCCTGTGAGCCCCGCTGATTCCGCCTTGGAACTGGATGAGTCCGACGTCTACTTCTCCGCCTTCTCGAGGTCGGACTCGCCGGAGTGCCATAGGCCGTCGCGGTCGTCGAGGAAGCCGTCCAGCAGCGAGCGTCCTCGAGCGACCTCCGCGTCATCGCTTCCCGTCAACATCCCGGACTGGTCAAAGATCCTGAGAGATGAGTACAGGGACTGCAGCCGCCGGAGGGGTGACTGTCTGGAGAACTTCTTCGACACCGACGAGGACGAGGAAGATGACGCCAGTGGGAACAGGCTTCCGCCGCACGAGTTCCTGGCAAGGCAGATGGCGAGGACGAGGATCGGATCGTTCTCGGTACACGAGGGGGTTGGCCGGACGCTGAAGGGGAGAGATTTGAGCCGCGTGAGAAATGCGGTATGGGCCAGAACTGGTTTCCAGGACTAGCGCAAACCCTAGAGAAGGGGATGGTGGTGGTGGGTGGGTGGGCCAGTTTCATATAACTAACATGCTTCCAGTACCGGTCCGCTTGCTGTTACTGTGGAGTTTTCCTTTCCAACCGCTCTTTTTATTTCCATAATGAGGAGTTGGTAAATGGTGTTTTTTCTTCTTTTTTTGCTTCTGGGTTGTCTCTTCCTGGGTTTTTTTTTCGATGGAGGTGACTGTAATTCGGCCAGAACCTAGAAATGGCTTATGAAGTCCATTTTACATGTCCTGAATCAATCTTTTCTGTTTAGTGTTACTCGGAAAATAATGGAACTTTTTTTGGCTGCATCCTGAGATTTTTACCATTGATGCGTGCCAGAGTGACATTTTTGTAATTTAAGAGAAGGGACGGTGGATCAGATCGAGAGGGATGACTGGCGTGGCGGTCGACGAGGGGAATGGGTCAAATCTACCAACGAGGGTCGACCGGGGAGATTGTTGTACGCACGTCGGTCAAATGGTCGGCGAGCCGTTCGTCCAATTTATGCTAATTTGACTTTTTGGGTCCACCTCCACTCACAAAAGGAGGAACCAAAAACTAGATCTGTGTATATTTTTCTTTTATTGCCCATTACATTTAGTGTTTTTTTTTATTCAAAACCCAGTTTGATTATTATATTAATCACTAAATTGTTAAAGACTCATTGCTGCAGAATTAAAAGGCAAGTGATTGGAATTATATTACTA
Source organism: Trapa incisa (assembly GCA_030064435.1). Classification (NCBI taxonomy): domain Eukaryota; kingdom Viridiplantae; phylum Streptophyta; class Magnoliopsida; order Myrtales; family Lythraceae; genus Trapa; species Trapa incisa. Next base: position 16,956,564 of record CM057776.1, read on the forward strand.
GGTAAAGTGGATGGATGGGTGGACGGATGAGTGATGGATGGGATTGGGAAGGGGGAAGGGGAAGGGGGAGCTACCTATGAAGTCCAGTCTATCTGTCCTATTCGCTGTTAATTCACTTGCGGATAAGGCTGCCATTTTCACGGGAAATCGATGAACCTCATCCACACTGATAATAATATAACACTTAGATAATTAGAAGTCTGCCCACTTGTATGCATAGCTTTACTTCTTCTTGGTCCAAAGAGAATAAAATTGAGTTATTAAGAAGACATGATCTAAAATAACATGTTGTAATAGAAAAAGAACATTCATGTAATAAAAAAATGAAGTACTTGTTGTATTAAATTAAATTAAATAAAATATACAAATATATTTTATGAATTTTAACTTCATATAAAGTACTTGTTGTATTATTTAATAATTTCATATAATATTTTATGAAAATTATAATAATATAAAGTTCATGGTGTATATTATAATATGATATTATTTTGAAATTTTATTATATAATAAAATTTAGATACAGTATTATAATTTATTTACTATTTGATTTAATATTACTACAATTTATTAAAAATAAAATAAAATAATGTTTGAGGAAATTTATTTATTATACACATTCTTAAAATAATTTCATATGTTATTCCTCAAATTTAATAATTTTAATAAATACATATAATTTTAATGCCGAAATAAAAATGGATGTTATTAAGAGTATGTAATTTAAATGATAGAAGAATTGGAGAATAAGGGGTCCCAAACCTGCCTACCCTCTCATTGGCATGCTCCACCTCTTTCTCATTTTTCTGTATGTTTTTAATTGCCGGTAAAGGAAGGATTATAGATAGAGCAGGAGATTGATATATCTCTCCTAATCTTATATGAGACCAACTTGGGTTGTGGGATTGGGTCTAACCTTATATGAGTCTTGGGTTATAGGATAATCAAAGTGGAAATCTAGTATATTTGTGCTATTATTTTTTTGTCCTAAAATGTATAATATTAATAAATTAGGGATATATTTATAAATAGTGTAAATATATATTATATATATTTTTAATATAATTTAATATTATAAAATTTTATTTTTCAATATTCAATATGGTATTAAAGCTAGGATTTTCTGGTATTTTTAAGTTTTGGCGGATTTGAAGGATCAGGGGAGTCTAAGACGCTCCGGATGCGAATTAGTTGAATTGTCAAATAAGACGAAAAGATATATGTAAGATTTATCGTCGTTGGAAGCTGCGACCTGAAAAACCAAAAGCTTGAAAGGATTCGAGAGATATGGAAAATATGAATAACAGATGTCAACGAGAATGAGATCAATTGTGGTAATTAGGTACAATTACTTTAATTTTTCACAGATTGTATTATTGATTCTGGAGCATCAAGACATATGACGGGATCAATAGAATAATTTAATACATATAATAAATATCCTCAAACTTATAAGGGAGTTGTTCATACGTCAGATGAAACAGTACAATCTATCAAAGGGAAGGGCTCTGTTAGATATACTGATTTAATCACATTATCATCTGTTTTACATGTTCTCTCTTTTCCATTTAATCTATTGTCAGTTAATAGTATTATTGATCAATTGAATTGTAGAGTAATTTTTTATGGGGACACTTGTATCTTTCGAGAGAAAAACACTGAGAAGATACTTGGAACCGGCAATAAGCGTGGAGGATTATGGTATCTAAATAGAAAAGTTGTAGATAAAAGTTTGAGTGTTGCAGTGAATAGTAAAGAAGAAGATGAAGCAATATTAGAACATTGTCGGTTGGGACATCCATCTTTTGAGAGTCTTAAAAGGTTAAGACCAAAGCTGATGAGTAAAGTATAATGCAATAAACTTGTTTGTAATGCTTGTGAGTTTGGAAAACACACAAAAAAAAATTATAATTATATTGTACTAAGAAACATAGAGTAATTTTCATTGATTCACTCGGACGCTTGGGGGCATGTCTGATTACCTCTATTAGTAGATTCAGATGGTTTATCACATTTATTGATTATCATTCTTGGATAACATGGTTATATTTGATGAAGAACAAAGGAGAAGTACTATTATGTTTCAAGGATTTTTTTACTTTTTTTCAAATTCAATTTAATGTCAAAGTTTGTACTATTAGAACAGACAATAGCACTAAGTATGTGAATTGAGAATTTTTGTCTTATCTATCTAGTAAGAGAATTATTCATCAGACTACATGTCCAGATACCCCCAACAAAATGGTGTTGCAGAGAGGAAAAGTCATCATTTGTTGGAAGTTGCTCATTCTCTTCTCTTCAAGATGAATGTACCAAAGTATTTATGGAGTGAAGTTGTACTGACAGCAGCTTATTTGATTAATCGGATGCCCTCGCAAGTGTTGAACTTTAGATCACCTTGTGAAGTATTGATGGAAAAAAATAGATACATAGTCCATCCTCGTGTGTTTGGATGTATATGTTTTGTGAGAGATTATCATCATTCGGTAAGCAAGCTCGATCCTCGTGCATTGAAAAGGGATACAAGTATTGGAGTCCAAGTGAGAAAAGACTCTTTGTGAGTATGAATGTGACTTTTCGTGAGAATGAACTATTCTATAAGGAATCGACAAAATCTGCAACCGTATTACAAGACTTGTCAATTCCTGATATATGGCAAACAAATAAAGAAATTATTAATGATCAAAGTGCTAAAAATATTATTATAGGAGTGAATCCGTATCCTATAATTTGGAGTAACAAAGATGAAAAGGATGAGTCTCAATTGAAGGTATATAGCAAGAGAAATAAGGATGGTGCTAAGGGAGAGAAAGATGAGTCAGGTGATGGTGAGTCAATCCCAAGTATCAATCAACCCTCTAATGGTTCATCAACGTCATCAGAAAGTAATGACTCTATACAACCTTCATCAACATCACCAGAAGGTAATGACTCTATACAACCTTCTAATGGTTCATCCACATCATCGGATGGTATTGATTCCTTACCTATTGCCAATATTAGAGAACGTAGAGCTAATGCAGGGAAACATCCAATTAAATATGGTTTTGAGAATTATATATCTAATTATGTTTCATATGCATCTGTTACACCTGCATACAAGTCGTTTATTGCATCACTACAATCAGTACAGATACTAAATAATTGGCAAGAAGCTACATGGGATCCAAAGAGGCTTAGAGCAATGCATGAGGAGATGAAAGCTCTAGAGAAGAATAAAACGTGGGAACTTGCTCAACTTCCAAATGGAAAAAATATTGTATGATGTAAGTGGGTATTCAATATGAAACAAAATGTCGAAAGAGAAGTTGTGAGATACAAAGCAAGGTTGGTGGCAAAAGGTTATAGTCAAACATATGGAATAGACTATGGTGAGACTTTTGCACTAGTAGCTAAGATGAACACTATTAGAATGCTTATCTCATGTGCTACTAATTTCGGGTGGACATTACATCAAATGGATGTAAATAATGTATTTTTGCATGGAGACCTATAAGAGGAAGTATATATGGAGATTTCATCTGGATTTGGTACGATAAAGACTATGGGGAAGGTTTGTAGATTGAAGAAATCTTCGTATGGACTCAAACAGTCACCAAGAGTATGGTTTGATCGATTTCGACGTGCAGTGGTCAAAATGGGTTACCGGCAGTGTAACAGAGACCATACGATTTTCTATCGACACTCTAATGGTAAAGTTGCTATTATCGCAGTTGTAAACCCCGCACATTTGAGTTAAGGAAAACTAGGAAAAGAACCGGTCAAACCGAATAAGAAAAACCAAACCGGTTTACATTTGGGAATAAGCAATATGAAAATTTACAACTTTCAGTTGATCCAAAGGATTTATTAAACATTGGAAAAGAAACTTAAGACAAACTAGAATACAAAAACCAAATTGGTTTAGGTGAACTAGATTCCATAAGAATTTTGTGAGGATGGGTGACCTCCTGGGAAGTATGATTTTTCTGTAACCCGAAATTTTGGTCAAAAATTTTTATGCGAACGTACAGCTTATCATAAATAGTCATCAATTAATATATATTTAATTATTAAAATTAATACTAGTAATAAATCTCGACCATTTAATACACGGGTTTTACGACTATATAAAGAGGTCATCCCCATTTCATTCTCCTCACACCTGAACACCTCTCTCTCTCTACTGCTCCATTTCCCGGTAAAGCTCGAACTAGAGCTTCGACTTGAACAAAGGTCGGGCTCTTTAAAACCGGGGAGAAGACAGCTATCTGATAACAAACTCCAGTCAATCCGAGACATGATAAAATAGTGAAGCAACTCCGGCGAACCGAAGCTGCCCTATTTCGGCTAAGCTGAAATCGGCCATTTCAAGCCCTTCTCAGGACAAACCAAGCCCTCCCAACACTTCCTCAACCTTTCCACGACCGAATTAGGATCGAAAGGTAAGCCAATTCGGCTCCCCTTTATAATTTTCGATCGGTGCTAGAGAGAGAGTCGACCGAATTTCAATGACGAAATTCTAATCCAATTCCGCATCAATTGATACAATACTTGATTTTAGGATGAACCTCAGGACGAGACCTATTTGCCCAGATCGAAAGCTCGGACTGTCGTGCCTTCACCGGTGAGTAATCGAAGCTTTCTCTCTCTACAGTCTATTTTCCGGCAAAGCTCCGTTTGAGCTCGTTCCGACGTTAAAATCTGTGATTCAAAGTTTCTTAGAATCGTACGGACATACATGAACTCAATTTCAACTCCAATTTCAATAATTAGAAGTGTTCGATCGGTTAATTTGATAAAATCAAATTCTGTAGTGTTGAAGAGTTGAAATTGGGGGAAAATTCGGGGATTTTCGAAATTCAAAGGGGCCAAAATACAATTTTATGAAATTGAGGGTCAATTGTGCATGAAAATAATGTTGGAGGACCAATTGAGGAAGTTTGGAAATTTTGGGGAAAAACTTACCATTTTTGTGAAAGAAGGGCAAAATGGTAATTTTGAAAAAATTGGGGAACCAAATTGGAAATTTGGAAAATTAAACCCCTTTTTGGTGAAATTGAATAAATTGAGGTCCCACAATATATTTTAAAAGTTACGGGACTCAATTTGAGGAAAAACCGACATTAGGGACTTAAAGTTAAAGAGAAATAACTTTGGGGACCTAATTACAAATAACTAAAAGTTTAGGTTTTCTCATTAATTAATGAATGAAGGCTGTTATGCCGTGTAATAATGAACAAGGTTGTTCATATCATGTAGAAACGTTAAATACCGGGAACGCCAGCAAGGACAAGCTCGCGTGAATACAAAGAACCAGTCTAGTGGAATTCACGGCATTAACCGGTGAGTGGGTTTACTAACATCATACCCGGTTGGGGATGATAAGTGCCTCGATATAAAAACCCACTATTTAGTGGTATTTTAATCATCACTACTTAGAGAAAGTGATGTGAAAGTTATGCGAAAAAAACTACTTACGGGTTGTAAGTAGATCATACCCGATTGGTATGATGAGACTTCCTTGAAGGAAGTTGAAAACCCGTTCATCGGTTATGAACGGAGATGTCCTTATACCGGTCGGTATGATGGACAGGAAAAACCTATTTTTGTCGGAAGTGCTCTCCCCTGACTGTGTGCCAATGCTTAAACAATTTGGGAGACCTACTCGACGGGAGCTCGAATAGCTCTAATAGGTCGGGGGCCTCGATTTTGGAACTTGAGGGCTAAATGCCCGATTTTGAAAATCTCGTACAATGGGCCCAAGGCCAGTTGGCACGAGCAGGAGCTTGTAAATGAACATGATATATGTGCCATAAAACTTAATAAGTGAATTGTTTGGCTATGGTACCAAGATAGGACCGACATGCTTAGTCAACTAGCGGCAGTGCGACATGACAGGTCGACGGACTAGTCAAGACAAACAGTTGCGGGTTGAGTTGAGAGTCGGGGCTGTTGGACTAATGGCACCACAGATTACATGGCAATATAAGAAAACATTGTTTGTGCATGCACTGTGAGTACGGGATCATCAAGATGCCCATAAGGGGTAGTGATGCGTCTTAAGGGCACTGAACGACACGGTGGCTATAAGGGCAGTTCGTCGTTCCAGGTGTCTGTGCAAAATCTGGAGTAGCACGAAGTGCATGAGATCGGGGTGGGGATAGGATGAGGTCTCTGTCCTCATACGGACATGAAGAAGTGATTTCGGGATTGTGGGTAGGATGTCACGTACATCCACTCATTCCCAGGGTAGAAGTGGTCGTATTTCTATCCGGGTGGTAGGAAAAGTCGCTCTGAAGCCACTAGCGGGTTCAGTAGTGATATTGACTTGCGAATGCGTGTAACCTTCATGATGAAGGATGTGTGTTGGGTGATAACACACCGTGGTAACTAAGAAATAATGGAAAAATCCAAAATTTTAAATGATGGGATTTTTGAAAACAAAGGAGTCTGGCACACTCCATATAAATATTTTTCTTAAAAGTCAAAAGCTTTTAAAAACCCATTCACTGAGTAGTCGTACTCACCCCCTCCCTTATATCCCTTTCAGGAAATCCCGGAAAGCCTCCCCTTAAAGACCGTCAACTAAGATGCTTGTAAGATAGGTATGTAAAATTTTAAATTTCATACAGTTTTGATTATGTTATTCCAGGAAAAAGGTGCAAGTTAAAGGACGCCTTACTCTTTACGATTTACAATAAGGGGAAACCCTTTAATAAACCGGGAGAGTAGCGGGTTAACCACGGGGATCCGACCAAACCGGGTCGGGGCGTGACAGTAGTATATGTGGATGATATCATTATCACTGGAGATGATGATGTTGAGATATTGTAGTTGAAAAAATAACTAAGTAAAGAATTTGATGTAAAAGACTTGGGTCCTCTAAACTATTTTCTCGGTATTGAGATTATAAGATCTAGGAAAGGCATAGTACTTTCTCAGAGAAAGTATACATTAGATTTACTCACTAAGACAGGGATGTTAAGTTGTCGACCTACTTCGACACCGATAGAACCGAATCATAAGTTATATGCTCAGTAAGGTGACCCAGTGGATAAAGAACGATATCAGAGAATTGTGGGACGATTGATCTATATATTTCATACAAGACCTGATATCACATATGCAGTCAGTATTGTGAGGAGATATATGCACGATTCTAGGAAAAATCATTGGGATGCTACCATAAGGACATTGAAATATTTAAAAGGGAGTCCAAATAAAAGACTTTGGTTTAAGCCTCAGAGTCACACTAGAGTGGAATACTTTTGTGATTCAGATTAGGTAAGTTGTGTGGATAATAGGAGATCTACGTCTGGCTATTGTGTATTTGTTGAACGTAATCTTGTATTTTGGAAAAGTAAAAAACAAGAAGTAGTTGTCTAATCATTAGCAGAATAAGTAGAGTACATATCAATGGTTCAAACTGTTTGTAAGATAATTTGGATAATAAGCTTATTAATAATTTTGTAATTTCACTAATATAATTAAATTCCTTGACATTAATTAGTTCAAATTGATTAACTATCATTTAATTCAAATTTTTAATCTAAATCAAATTCAATTAAATAAATTTCTTTTACATTGTATTTCAAATCAAATTAAATCCAATTAAGTTGATAAAAATTATAATCCAATAATTACAGGATTATTATTATAATTTATCATAAATTAATCTATTTTTTATTCATTTTCTTTTTTATATTAAATTTTTTATCAAAGTTTTCGGTTACTAAATTATAATGTTAAAGCACCAGTATTAGCAATAAGACTAACAAAAGATTAATCACTAAGTGTTGGTGCATGAGCTTGAGTCATCATCATCTTCACTCTTATATTTCATGTTAATGATGACAAATTTTATTAGTATCATATTCTTTTTGTAAGTTTATTGCAAAGCAGAAATAAGAGTAAGAGTGTCCCACTAGGCGTGCTTCATAAAACATGTAATATGATAAAATTAGTTTTTTTATTGATACATATTATGAGTACACCTTTTATATAAATTTTAACATATTAAAATAAATTATCTAATTCTCCTTAAAGGCAACCGTAGAGAAAAGTTAATGTAAGCCTTTGCACAAACTTGATCCAATGTCTACATGAGCTTCCATGAGTGTTTATAGACTCGTTTGTCAATAGGAGTATAAGGTGAAATAGTCGGGACTTTTAAAATTTAATAATAGGTCGAATTAATGTAAGAAATTTCTTATTAGTCTCATATTATTTAAAGTTTTCTCGTATTATTTATTTTATTGTTAGTTTTATATTTTTAACATATTTTGTTATTTTACACTTATATTTTATACCAAATTTTGAGATATTTTTAAATAATTTTTAATTCAGTAGAGTTTACTTGTACTTTTTATACAATCTCTATATAGCCACTCTATTTATAGAGTAAATATGATTTACACTTAATTTTTTTTTAGTAAATATTATATATATCTCATAAGATATTTAGGTAATATATTTTTAAAATATTATTTTATTATTATCTAAAATAATAATAATAATAATTTATAATTTTATCAATATTATCCTTTTATTTATACAAAAACTAATAAAATTACATTTAACCAATATTATTGAATAAATTTATATAATAATTTGTAATTAATCACAATTTTTTATTATTATAATCTAAATATGTTCTAATTTTCTTCTTTTTTTTTTTCGTTACAAATATAAAACACGATCTCTTAAAAAGCTAATGGGGCAACTAACATGACATTTTCATCGGCCCCGACTGTGTCTCATTATTGCGCGAGTTAACCCTCCAACTTCTTCTTCTTTCATTCTATCAACAAAAAAAATGAAAATTAATAGTTTGACTCTGACCCTACTATCAATGTGCGGCTTAGGCTTGAAGTTTATGCCTCTCTTCCCGGCACATTTGATAGCCTCAATGCAGAAAATAATGTTCCAACAATTACAATACATACATGGAAGTAGAAAACAGGAGAGTTTTATTATTTTGTGCAGATTTGAGACGTGAGATTTTGTTGAGCAACTGGTGTGAAGATGCAATGCTATATTCTATACATCATCTACAATGGCTTCATGGGCTTCTCTCATATGGGTTTCTTATTCACATCAATTGCCCATTTTTTCAACTACTCTCCTCCAACATTTGCTAATATATACTGTGAGATATGTCACTACATCTAGATGACACCCCATTACTTCTACAAACAAGTTCAAGAAGTGCTTTCAAGTACTTAACTTTGAGAACTTTGGTAGAGAAATTCATGGGTATTTGTGTACCACTACACCTCCTCCCATGAGCACATGCTCATTAAATACCCAACATTGATTAGGTCCCCTTTCCATTCTTTTGCCTTCCCCCACTTCTACTTTCACTCAACTCATACTTTTAACTCCCCCTCCTTCCCTCCATCCCCATCTTTAATGCACCATTAAAGTACTTCAATTATTTATTAAAATATTTATATATTGATATAGTATAATTATACATTCCTCATTTAGGCTTCCAATACCATCAATCCATTTCCAAACTAGTAGCAAGAAGATAAATTGAGTGAAGGGATGGAATTAACGGTTAAAATTAAAAGTGAATTAAATATAGTTTAGACAAGATCTAGTAAAATCTACCTAAAATGTCATATTTTGCAGATTTTTTTTGCTCAATCATATTTTGCATATTCAAAGAGCCAGGTTAGATTGTATCCATATTGCATATGGAGACTCCTTTATCTAACAAATATTGCAAAAAATCATAAATTTATTATTTATAGTTCATTGGGTTGATAGTTTGATTAATTACATTTTTCTAAAAATAATATAAATTCCCATTATAATTTGACATCGATTCAAGAAATTCTATATAAATTTAATTTTTCTAGTATAAAGGTTATTAACTTATATTATGCCCATGCATGTCCTAATGTATAATGTCAATAACTTTTATATGTCATAAAATTGACTGTATTTTTTATATTCTAAACATTCTCCTCCTCCAACAATACCAAGAAAAAAAAATCTTTTTTCAGCTGTAAATCTCGACTCCATCAGAAGAAAACAAACCCCATAAAAATCGAGCAACTCCAAATGCCTTCCTAAAGCATAGATTGGGAGAAGAGAGGTGGTTTAGTTGAACGCTGAGGTGTAACATCTCGCCACTTTCCTAGGCCGCATGGGACGTATCCACGACAAAAAAAAATGTTCATTTTACAGTTAGGAATTCCACCCATGCTTTGGACCCTATGTAACGGCAACAAGCAATAGCTTATAATTCATCTGATTCAGCCACTATCGGTCCAATTCCATTAACCTTGGTAAAAAAAAGGGAGCCATGCAATCGGCCGTGGCATTCCCGTAATTATCATTCGGTCAAAGTTCATCAACTTCGGGGATTAATAAAGGTTATTATTGTCCCCCACTTACGATTGCCCCCACCATGCACCGGCAAGGTCCTGTGATTTCACCACTATGGCCCGTACCGGAGTGGGACCGCCTGAGGTGGCCCAGGGGCAGTTCCCTCATGGGTGCTCTCGAGCTGGGTGGACGATGTTGGAGTGGATATGTGATGGTGTGCATATGCTTTCACTTTGTGGGCATCAATATCTCATCATTAGTGAAAAAAAAGCATGCACTAAGGTTACCATCAAAATAAGACAAATGCAAAATTTCAATTCACTGGAAAAAAAAGTTGATAGTGGACACGCCACCTTTCCATTATATAAAAAAAATATTAGTACGTGATAGATAAATTATATAAATAAAAGTATATGAAACATTTTAAATTAATAATCAAATCTATAAGTATGTAATTACTTGTAATTTTAAAAGCAATATCATTGTATCACGGCCTAAATATGAACGTTAAAGTCGATATACAAATAATTTAAAATTTAAACTATATTGATATTATTAGTCTTTTATAAAACAAATGGCAGTTTAATATGAAATATTTAAAAAATATTTTGATGTTAAATATTTAGAAAAGTGATCATTTATTTAATTTATTCTAAATATTAAACACCTAAACAATATTTAATAATAGACTATAACTTAAATTTAGTATCATTAACCTGAAAATATAATTAAACACGTAATAATCATATATTATAGCTATGTGATAATGATTGTATTAATCATAACACCCATACAAAAAACATATAATAAAATTATATGAACGCATATATATATATATTATATTTGTAGTGGTCATGGGGACTAATTATGGGGTAGTTGGTGTAACACTAATGTCCAAATAGAAATTTGAATGAATGGCGATAGTGCTTGACAATTGAGGGTCGTTAGATACAAAGTCAATAGTTTTACTTTCATGATAAGAACATGACATGAGGGAGGGAGGGAGGCTGCGGGTATCCGATCGCTCGGACCGTTGGCCAATTGATCCACACCGCACTGCACCACACCACGGCCAACTGATCCACACCGCACCGCACCACACCACACCCGCATAACACAGACACCGCCGGGCACCGTAGTATTTGGCCAGTTTGTTTTCAAAAGAATCAACTTCCAATGTGCAGATTGGATATGCCCGCCCCCTTTGGGCACCTGTCCAGTCTAATCAGCGTCATGGGTAGGTTCCGGGTGGGGTAGACCGGAGCAAATTTGACCCTTTTTTTTTTGCTAATATCAGTCATGTGGTTAAATAAAACACTGATAAAGATGTTATTTACGTGAGTAATTACCATTTATTATACCGAGTTAATAGTTCAAAATTAACTCTTATATGATTTAATAAATTTAAACTCCTAAGTTTTAATTTCTCTTATGTAGGTTACTTCTTGCACACTAATTTCTTAAATTATACTGGACAACTAATAGAAATATATGATAGGTTATATAACATCGTCCCATGAATATTAAGTTATATTGGTGAATTGATCATATATCATCAATTGGGGTGGATCATTATTGTAACAACATATAGTGAGTGCCATGAGACAATCTTCATAAATAAATAGAGGCTACCCATGGCTCAAATCTTCATTTATGTTTTTTTTAATGGAAAATCAATTAATTATATATAATTAATTGCTTACTAAAATAAATTTACTATTTTTATTTAATTAAAGCATTAACACGTTTCCTTGATAAAAAGTCAAAGATGCTTTTACACACATATTGGAAGATAATGCTGTGGGAATAATTATTGAGAATTTTAAAATTTATTAAAATAAATATTTTTTTATAATTTTTATTTATTTTGCTTCATTATTATTAATTACATCAAGCTATCTATCTGCAAGGTGAGGCTAAAGGAGGGTGAGTTCATAAATGTTCAGTTGACTCGTCTTACTCTTGTCTTTTTTCTCTCTCTGTTCTCTCCATTAATAGCCAAACCCCATTTTCCCTCCTCCCTTTCTTCCTCCCCCTCTTCTCGGTAGGAGGGTTGTTTTTTTGGATAAATTTTCTCCGTAGGAGAGTTACTCTCCCATCTCTCTGTGTTTTCTGGGAAGAAACCCTAACTAGGGTCTTCGTCGATCTCGCCTGAGATGGGTAGGTAGAGAAGGGTTGGGAGCGAAAACCGAGAGATACGTTTCACAGGTTCCTGGGCCGGGCACCGCTCTGCTGGGAGGAGGAGAAGCCAGGAAGCAAGCTGAGAGGTGGTCAACAGTGGTTGAAGTCGGAGGGATGTACAAGAACCAGCTGCAGGAGCTGGCGCAGAGGAGCTGCTTCAACCTTCCGTCGTACACATGTTTGAGGGAAGGCCCCGACCACGCCCCGCGTTTCAAGGCCACCGTCAACTTCAACGGCGAGACCTTCGAGAGCCCCCAATATTGCTCGACCCTCCGCCAGGCCGAACACTCGGCCGCTGAGATCGCCCTCAGCTCTCTCTCCACCCGCCACTCCCTTGCGGCCCGCATCCTTGTCCGTACTCTCTTTTTTCCTTTCCCTCTCTTAACTTCAGTTGCTTCGACATTGCATTTGTTTCTAGCTAGATGGCTAGCTCGATCAACCTGACATTGAGAGTTCTGAGAGGACATGCTCTTCATTCGAGTCATGACCCAGATGCAGACGCTTCTCGGATTTCACTTTTGAGATCATTTGATGAATCGAGGAACTTTGCTAAGAACGTGTCCATAAAACCGGTAAAATGATTAAAAGTTTTCTCTTTTAGCATGCCTCCACGAGGTTTCTTCTTTCCAACTATGGAAAGAAACTAAAGCTGCTCGCTTGTGACTAGAATAACAGGCTTTTGTTGTACCAATTCTGATGAAGCAGTTCGGAAAAGTACTCTTTTTTTCGGGTATGGAGTCTCTTTGCAGCTCTCATGAACATATGCAAATTCAACCGGAATTGACCTGTATAATAGAAGTTCATAGGCAAGATTTGCAGGTCTATTTTGTAGGCCAAGCAAGTATCTAATTTGAATTCCATGACTGCTTACCGTGGGCATTTGCCTCATCTCTCTGCTTGCACTATGGATTCTATTTGAATTGCAAGTGTGTCCATGTCCAAATATATATCCGAGCAGCCTGTTAATTGACTTCTAATCACTCCTTTGCATGGCTAGGATGAGACTGGTGTTTACAAAAACCTCTTACAGGAAATTGCACAGAGAATAGGAGCTAAATTGCCCCAATACACCACTTACAGGTCAGGGCTTGGACACCACCCTGTATTTACAGGGACAGTAGAATTGGCTGGGATTATATTCACAGGTGAACCTGCCAAGAATAAGAAACAAGCCGAAAAGAATGCAGCTATGGCAGCATGGTCCTCTTTGAAGCAGTGTGAGTAAAATTCTTGATGACTTTACTGTGCTCCCGTGCAAAAAAGTAATTGGTAGAAACATTGGTATTTGATGCATTCATCAATAGACCAGTTACATATTTTATTTTTGCCTGAATAAATTGACTGCTGTGACTTTAGTGTTTGTACTGGTTAGCTTTATTCCCACTATTCAAGGTTCAATGCAGCCCTCAATTTCTATTCAGTAGAAATGCAGCATTCAATCAAATGCTTGGACCTTTTTTCATGAATAAGCAGGAAATAAAATAACGTCCAATATGATGGGTTCATTCTGCTCAATTTTCATTGTGAGTTTGGGACTTTTCTGAATATGGGGATCACTTTGGTCTATAAGTGACTCATGTTCTAGATGTTTTGATTATAACGTAACCATATTTCTGCCATGTGCAGTGGCAAAAGAATCTGCGAGTTCTTCACTGGAGCATGAGAACACTGATGAGCTAGAGCAGATCAGGATAGCCCGAGCGTTGCTGAGCTACCGCCTAAAAGAGAGGATAGCATTAGCTAACTCCCATAGTGGTTCAATTCCATTCACATTGAACTTCCCTTTGCAGGGTCCTCGATCATCTAGTACACAACCTCCATCTGCAGCCACTTCTAAGATTCTTCCTTTAATCTGTCCGAAGTCTAACAGGAACAGATTCTCAGCACCTTCTTCAATGAGCGAGATCCCAGTCCCACCACCACAGTTAAAATCTGTGGATAGTCTAGTAGCCCGCCCCCACAAATTCCCTGCTACCGGTGCTACTCCTTATGTGCCAATCCGCACCTTCAGAACAACTTGTAGGGGAATTGCACCTGCAGTGACTATAAGAACCGCTATGCCTGTATTCTCTGCACCACCAATACCACAACCCCAAAGTTTGTCTTCTCCACTGGTGCAAGCAGGGTGTCCACCACCCCAAAGTTTGTCTTCTTCACTAGTGCAAGCAGGGATGACACTGCAAGCTGGGATTGCACCACCTGTTTGCCTCACACAAGCTGTGCCGCCAATGCTTGTTGCAACTCCTGCTACAAAGGAAGATGATCCTTCAAGAGTAGATAAGGCACCCCAAATGGTCACGACCATTGCCCCAGCCCAGAAGGAATCTTCCATCCTCTCTGTGATTTCTGTAGCCCCATTGGATGAATCTGTTCCTTTGACAGAGGAGGGAGCTGCACACGCACACAAATATGAGAAAAATCAGGAAACATCCAAAGCCAAAGTAATAGATGCAGTAGTACAGGGTACGAAAGAACTTAAGGTCTGATTAGCATGTACAGACCGCATAAAATGATCATCTGTCTTTCAGGTTTTTCCTTTTCCTTTTCTTTCACATCCTCGGTTCTCATTTAGATAGTATCTCCGCCTTTTTGTCATGTTTGGTTTTAGTTTTTGCTTTGGTTGAAGCTGCTGGCCCATGAGCTGCATTTACAGCTTCATCTTATATATTGCACCTCTCTTGATGCTACCATGACAGACTGGTTTCTACCTGAATAAATTAAATCAACCAGATCAATGGGTGAATATGGGTCATATGGGCATGATATATTCATGGGTCATCTAATGAAGGATTATGTATTGACTTGTAAAATGTGATGACTATCAAACTTTAGTTTTTTATGTGCAACGGGGTGATTGTGGGTTTTTTATTTGCAACTGGGTGATTGTGGGTAATTGGTATGAGAGGGATTACCAATTACAAATAAAAGTGTAAGTTAGAAGAACATTTTTTTTCTTATATCAAGTTAAGATACTCTATACCACAATAATATAGAGAGGGCAGCAATAAATAGCATGAGACACTCCTCTATGAGAACATTAAATTGGGTGCTCCTCCTACCCCTCTTGTCCTATCTTTTCTTTTCTTGTTGTCTTCTTAAAGAAGGGTTAGGGATGAAGGTATAAATGTAAGAGATTTGATATGTGAAGGTGGTCCAAGATCAATGCATGATGATGTCTTTGCCATTTTCTGGGTGTAGTGCCGCATGTAGGTGAACTCTTGACTTCTCAATCATAAAATAACCATGGAAAAATAACATTTTCTACCATGAACTATAGTTAAGTCCTCAAATCTACCTAAACTACTTTTTTTTTACATATATCTAAATGAACCCCATTGTTTTTTTCTATGATTGTAGCAAAAGATAGTTCTTTATAAATAAAGAATTTTGACTTAATGTTAATGGTCAAAAGTAAAATTTACCCGAGAACCACCTAATGAGGAGAATGGATTGACATTGTGCAAAAAAAAAAAAGGAGAATGGATTGACAAGCTATTGGATCCCAATATCTCCTTTATCATAAATGAAGAGGGAATATTGGGTGGTTCGTCTTTATCGGGCTCATTTTTAGAATTAATTACTCAACCCATTAATCAGATCTCCCGCCAATTGATATTAAATGTTCGATTATTAGACTACATGGACCAAGTTGAGTCTGCATTTGTTATTTGGATTAGATTTAGATAAAAAAATGTTAAAACTCCTTAAAATCCTAAATTAATTAGAATTTAAAAAAATTTTATTCGAATTTTGATTTACTTCTTTAGTTCCAATTTAAATATTAGTTCACTCTGTCACCATTTAAGATATTAAATTCATATACAAATTAAAAATAAGCTTAAATTCGAATATCAATACATTTTATTTTCTTTAATTTGAATACAAACCACTCAACTCACTTCAATTTAAATCTTAATTAGTACAAATTGCCTCTGATTTAATTTTCGATCCATCTAAACCACCCTCAATTTAAATCCCGATCTACTCGACCAACTCCCACTTAGATATTAATATAACCGACCTAATCCTAATTTGGAACTCAATTCAAAGTTATTTAAATTATTATCTATATGACACACATCGATATAAATTATTTTTCACTCGACATGAATCAGTTTAGATATTAATTTATTCGAATTTACTCGATTTAGATATATTTCATCTAATCTATCTCAATTCAGATATCAATTTATCCGATTTAACTCAATTTAAGTACCAATTTATCAACATAAATTTAAAATTTACTATATATTCGTGACAAATCTGTTATAACTCAATCAAGTTATTTGTTATAAAAAGGTATAGGTATAGTTACAACTTCCTAATCTAATATTAATAATGTAATCAAATTCTAAAAAGAGAATTCATATCATTAAATTTTGAAACAAAACACCCTCACCATCCAAACACAAGTTAGCCTAATTATTATAGTATAATGAGTACTATGTAAAATAGACAAGTCACCATGTTAAACTTGGGCACAAGAAGATCTTGAGAGCTCAAGGGAGGGAATCAATTGGGAGGGTCCCAAGCATCCCGCCCAAATCCTTGATGGATTTAAAGTAAGGAAGGGGAGGCTTGGGGTCCTTGGCGGCCCCTTACTCTCGCCATCCCATGGAGAGCTTGCTGTGAGTTGGCTGAACTCCATGGGACAATGAGAGTGAGGGGATTGACTCGAGAAATCTCTAACTAGCTTTAAGGCAACAAATAGAAGATCATCTTAAAGAATTATAATTTTTTGAATATGGGTAAATATATTTTAATTATTTATTAACCAATAATTTATAATTATTAATGTGACGACTACAAAATTAATCTACCATGTGCTCTTAATATTGTAATTGTGGGTATATTGAATAAAATAGTACTAATAAAGTTAAGTTTTAAATTAAATAAATACTAATTTTTATTATAAATTAAAATTTTTTTCATAACTAATTTTCTAAAAAACTAATACAAAATTATTAAAAATATAACAACGGCTAATCATGTAATTTAAAATTTAGTATACTTCAAGATTCATTACTCAAGTAATGCTCGTGATGTACTTGATTTCTTATATTTATATCTTACAAACTTATACTTTCACATATAATTAATTATTTTGAATAGTATAATGAACTCATAATTCAGTAAATAAGATTACTCACGTTCAATCATTACATACTTTACAACGTTAGACTTCACTAGAAAAGGTTTATACATTGATAATTATTTATAAATTTATATATTATACTATTTTCATAATTTTTTTACTCTTAGTAATCATGTATTAGGCTTTTTGCACATAAATATATTTAAGTAGAGCCCCATCTCACTAATTACCATATCAATCAATTATATAAATTTAAATATAATATAATCAAGGTGTAATCCACGTTTCCAATAATAAGAAAGCACACAATTCGAAACCAGACCATTTCGAGAGAAAACAAATGTTCAAATAGAACCAAATATTGGTATAAGAAAACCAAAGTGAAATTTTGGAAATTGTAAAGTGGTCAATAATAACCCAAGATTCATGGAAAGTAACTATAAAGTGAATGGGATGTGAAAATTAGACCGGTTCAGGGTGAATCAAATCTGAACCGGATTAAATCATATTGAACCGTGAATATCAGTTCAAATATTCATTTTCTAGGTGATTTAAGAATATCAAATTGAAAAATTGAAGTTAGCATTGTATAGAAAATAAATTTAGACGAATTTAGAAAATTTTAAATTTTAGAAAACCGGTGGAATCGAGCTTGAACCGATCGATTTTCGATTTCGGGTTAGCGAACCTGATCCGATCGAACTAGTTAACAGTCCAACCGGTCAATGGACCTTGTAAACCCTGTCCTCTCGGAATAAGGAACCGAAAAGGGGAACCGAAAAATTTTGAGAGAAAACCGATGATCTAAGTAAACTGGAATTGATGAATAAGGGTCAAAACGGGAATTTGGAAAATCACAAGTGGCCAATAAGGACTTAAAAATCATGGAAAAAACTATGAATTGGATTGGATGTGAAAATCAGACCGTTTCAGTGTGAACCTGTAAACCTCGCTCCTTTAGGATGAAAAAACTGAGAAAAGAACCAGTTAAATCGAATGAGAAACACCGAACCGATTCACAAACCTGATCATTAGAGAACAGACAATTTGAGAAATTTACAACTACTGAGTGACCCAAATGGTTCATAAAACCTTAGAAAAGGAAAAGGACCTTAGGACAATTTTGGAGGGAAAATCAAACCAGTTCAGGAGAACCGAATCCAAGTCAGATTGAACTAGTTTATGAACCGAGTCGATTCATGAATTGGAACCAATAGAGAAAGGGAAAACCGGAAAATCTATGGATCCCGAGTGACCTAAAGAGTCACAAAAGCTATGAAAAAAGAATTTTAGATGAAAAACAAACCGGTTCAGGTGAACCGAATTGAATCCGTTTGAACCACTATTGAACCGGGTGCTAAATTCATTTTTCTAAGTGGCTTAGAAAATTCAAAATGGAGAATTGATGTCACCAATTGATAGATAATGAATTTAGACATTTTTAATTTTGAAAAACTCGGTCGAATCGGGATTGAATTGGCCGATTTAAGCTTTGAACCCGGTTCGGACTAATCTGGTCCGGTTCGGAATAGTGTCGTCTTCTTCCTTTAGATGACAACACTGTTCACTCGCCAGAAAATTGAGCAGCGCCGGCTAAGATGAAAAGTCTCTGGCCAGGGAGTTTCAGGCAATGAATGACCGCCATTAAGGCACCAATTGGACGACCAAGAAGTCTCCGAGCTTCCTATATAAAGAGGCCCTCCTTATTCATCCTCCTCATATCTGAAAACTCCATTCTCTCTCAACTGCTCCATTTTTCGGTAAAGCTCGAACCAGAGCTCCGACTTGGGCATTTTTTTGAGCCAAAGAAGGCATGGTCAGGTTCTTTGGATTCGGGGAGAAGTTAGCTACACACTTGTAGTATCCATTTGCTTCGAGAGTCGTTAGAGAAACGTTGGCGTGATAGAACAGTGAAGCAGCTCCGGCAGACTAAAGCTGCCCTATTTCGACCAAGCTGGAATCAGCCAATTTGAGCCCTTCTTCGGCCAAACCAAGCCCTCCCAACACCTCCACAGCCATCCTACAATTGAATTAGAGAGAAAAGGTAAGCCAATTTGGCTTCCCTCTGTAAATTTCGATCAATGCTAGAGAGAGAACCGACAGATTTTCAATTCAATCTGGCATCAATTGATACAATTCTTGATCCTAGGAGGAACCTCAGGACAAGAGCTATCTGCCCAGATTGAAAGCTCGAACAGTCGCACCCCTGACGATAAGTTTTCGAAACTTTCTCTAAGTCCAATTTTCCGGTGAAACTCCGTTTGAGCTCATTTCAACATCAAATAGTGTGATTCAAAGTGCAATTGAATTGTATGAAGGTGTAGGAACTTCAATCTAACTTCAATTTCAACAATTAAACTCATTTGATTGGTCAATTTGATGAAATCAAATTCGGTTGAGTTAGAAGGTGGAAAATTGGGGATTTCAAAATTTTTAGGGACTAAAGTGCAATTTCATAAAATTAAGGGCCAATTGGGCATGATATGGATGTTGGAGGACCAATTGGGCAAATTTTGGAATTTTTGGGGCAAAACCTACCATTTTTGTAAAGTAGGGGCAAACTGGTAATTTTGGAAAAGTTGGGGACCAAATTGGAAATTTGGGAAACTTGAACCCCGTTTTGTGATTTTGAATAAATTGAGGTCCTAAGGTAAAATTTAGAATTTTCGGGACTCAATTTGGGGAAAATCGGCATTAGGGACCTAAAGTTAAAGAAAAAGAATTTTAGGGACCTAATTGCTATTAATTAAAAAGTCTAAGCCTTTCCTCCATTCATGATGAATGAAGGCTATTATGCCAAGTGATAATGACCAAGGATGTTCATATCGTATAGGAACACGAAGTAGCAAGAACACCAACAAGAACTAGCACGCGTGAAGGCAAAGAACCGGTTAAGAGGAAATCATTGCATTCACGTGTGAGTGGGATTTAATATCATACCCGGTTGGGATGATAAGCACCTTGGAAATGAAAACCCACTATTAAGTGGTATTTTAACCATCACACGTGAGAGGAGTGATGTGAAAATTACACGGAAAAACTACTTATAGGTTGTAAGTAAATCATACCCGATTGGTATGGTGAACTTGCTAGAAGGAAGTGGAAAACCCGCTTATCGATTATAAGCGGAGGTGTCCTCATACCCGGTTGGTGTGATGGATGACTAAAAGTTTATTTTTTCGGAAGTTCTCTCCCCTGACTATGTGACATTGCTTAAAATTTTTGGGAGACCTTCTCGACGGGAGTTGGAATAGCTCAGATAGGTCGGAGGCCTCAGTTTTGGAACTTGGGGGCTAATATGCCCGATTTTGAAAATTTAGAACAGTGGGCCCTAGGCCAGTTGGCACGAGTAGGAGCTCGTAAAAAAACATTATTTTAAGCCATGAAAACTTAAGTGAATGAATTATTTGGCCATGGTATCAAGACATGACCGACATACTCAATGGATTGGCGGCAGTGCAACATGACAGGTATACGGACCAGTCAAGACAAACAACTGTAGGTCTAGGTGAGGGTCGGGGCCTTTGGAACAAATTATATGGCTTATGTGGAAAATTATTGATTTGTACATGCATTGAGTTTACGGGACCTTCAAGATGCCCAAGAGGGGTAGTATTGTGTCCTAGGGCTCTAGACGACCTGGTGGAGATAAGGGTAGTTAGTCGTACCAGCAGTCTTGAGAAGCTCGACATAGCTTCATGTGCATGAGACTGAAGTGGGGACGGGACGAGGTATTTGTCCTCATACGGATACGGAGTTTTGTTATGGGATTGAGGGTCAAATATCACATACATCCACTCATTCTTAGGGTAGAAGTGGACATGCTTCTATCTAGGTGGTTGGTAAAGTCGCTTCGATGCCACAAGTGGGTACAGTGAACAGGCTGGCCTGCGAATGTGTGTTCCCTTCATGATGAAGGGTGTGTATTGGTTGATAAACACACCAGTTATGATTGAGGATTCAGTAATGACTATGAAAATGAGATTTTAAGAATGAATTATTTTAAAAGAAAATAGGAGTCTGACACACTCCGATTCAAACACTCTTCCTAAAAGTCAAACTTTAAAAACCCATTCATCATTGAACTCACCTCCCCCCTTACATCCCTTTTCAGGTAACCAAGGTAAACATACTCAAAGACGTCCTGTTAGTCACACCTGTAAGACATGTATATAAGTTAAAATTTTTATGCAGTTTTGATTTATGTTATTCCAAGAAAGGTACAAGTTTAAATGACGCCTTACTCTTCTTGGGGTAAAGAAGGGGAAAACCCTTAGTAAACTGAGAGAGTGACGGGTTGCATAGGGGAATCCGACCAAAAGGGGTTGGGGCATGACAACTTGAGTGGTATCAGAGTCTTTTCCTCGAATACATTATCAAGACTATATAACATAGTATCTAAGAGAAAATTTTTAAAATTTTCAGATGGATCCAATGAGAGAAACTATGAAAACTAGGACTGGGGTTACCAACACCATCTAACACTCTGTTCCTGTAGGGAGATCACCATAAAATACCCAAGAAGTCCCAAATAACCAAGAGACATTAGTGAGAAGTATCCAAAAAGATAGTGTCAGGATTTGTTGAGATCATAATCCTAAGTACGAAGGAAGCCAAGCCTAAGGCCATGAACACCATCAAAGACTTATAACCTTACTAATTAGGACGCTTGTCAAGAACCCAGTAGCTCCCCATCTATTTCGTAAATACTTTTTGTAATTGAGCTAAGACCCCAACCTATTGTACTACCTCTCCAATAATGAAGAACTCCAAGGTCCTAAAACCATATCTCTTAAAATGATGTGACATTGCGCCTTAGCTGTAGGAAGATTTCCCAAGGAAAGTAACCAAACAAACCCGCATTACCTTAGACACTATGGAGACCAAGAATATTTCCATTTCAAATAAAGGAATGAATCAAGGGAATTGTTGGGCAAAGAGAGCACAACAAGAAAAATCGTCAAGGTAATTAAGGAGTTTAGGAGAACTCTTAAAGTAACTAAACAAGGAAACAACCTATTACAAGTGTAAAAAAATGGGACATCAAGTGAAGGACTGTCCCACACCATAAAGATTTAGGACAATATTTTCCAAGAATAACGCCTCACACCTATAGGAAACCCGAAAGGATACCATCCCTAGAAATACAACTCCTACTCAGAATTTCAACTACATCCAAGAGGAATCTCTTCAAGATCCTAACATAGTAGTAGGAAAAAAAAAGGACTGAAGGTTGGATCTCGATAAACCGCAAATAAAAACAAAGTATAAGCTATAGAAAATTTTTCCTTAAGAAGAAATTTCCAGCCATTTAGGAGCAAGGAAGGGAGCGCCTCCATGAGAGAAGACCAGCCGAGCATTGATGACAAATGAAATGTCTCGAGATGGCAAATACGACTCACTTTGGAAAAAGCTGTGAAGCCAAATAGAAGTTTCAAACAAACATAGCAGAATGAAGCAAGTCGTTACAACAAGATAGTCAAGGAGAATAAACGATGCCCTAAGGAAGACCGAGAAGTAGAAAGGACTACACCCTAAAAAGGGTAGTAGGATGGACATTAAGGATAAGAAGACTTGAGAAACAACTGTCCCAAGGAAATTAGACCAAAGGAATGGTAAAGACAAGGCAATTAACAAACTGATAATTATGAAAGCCATAATGTAAGCTCCAACAAAGAAGGGAGAGGCGGAAAGGCCAAATATTTGGAAAAAGAAGAATTAAAGAAATCCTTAAAAAGACCAATGGCCAAATTAACGACCAAACTCAAACCAAGAGAGGAGTAGGCAAGCCTCTCACATGATCAAGAGATCTTGAAATAAGGAGGATTTGAGCTCTCCCTAAAAAAATAGAAATGTACTGGGGTACAAGTAAGGATGAGGATAGAGTACAAAAGATATGCCCGCAAGACTTCAAGAGTAAAGGTAAACGAGAGAAGACAACATCAAAGGATATCATTTAAGGTAGATATTCCCTAGAGCAAATAAAATAAGGAATTTCGGGAGAAAGGGAAAGAGTTCTACCAAGGAAACCTTGTAAAGGCATATGTATCCCAACTAAGAGGTAATGGAAGAAAGTGAAAGGGATAAAGAGATAAACTTGCAAATGAAGCGCAAGTTGAGGTAAAAGAACCAAGGAAGCATATTAGGAGCACCCAAAGAATAAGTTAAACCTAAGGAACGGGTAAATAGAAAGTTAGCATAAAAAAATGTTGTGACAAGTAAGAATGAGTGGACTACCCATAATAAGGAAATAAATAAAAGAACGTCCGATAAAAATTGGGAAAGTAAGCCCTCCAAATCAGATGTGGCTAAGGAGGAATAACCATAAATAGTAAGATGGGTCTTAGTCCACAAGCGCATAATGGAGCCTAAAGAGTGGACGGTCTCTCCAAGAAGGGCCACTCCATTTGGTCATAGTCTTTTAGCATATGTAGTTTCACTCCACACCATTCTTTCTTTCCTCTCATTTTGCTGTTTAAAAAATGGAAACACTCATGGATTACACATATCGAAATAAATGCACTTTGTTCCCTAGAAACTATCCTATCCATAAGAGGTTTTAGTCTATTAACCAGAATTGTTAGAATAATTTTATATATAAAATTACAAAGGGAGGTAGATCAAAAGTGAGATATTTCCTCTAGATTAGCTACCTTTGGTATGAGGATTATATGTCTCATTCAGTAGTCGAATGAGATGTCATGTTAAGAAGAAATCACACATAGCTGAAAAAATGTCAATCTTGATAATCCCCCAGTAAGATTGAAAAATACCGACCATTAAACCCATCTGAACACACTGTTTTATTTCCCCCAACTGGAAGGTTGCTTTATCCACTCTCTCTCTTGTGACTGAGTTGATCAGCATGTTATTGTCATTTTCAAAGATAGCTCCCTCCACAACACTTAGGTTTTGTTCAATCTCATCACATTGTCCCTCTATAAACATATTCTTATAGTAGTTGTAAAAGCCCTTTATAATTTGGTCATGTTATGTCACCTAAGTGTCATCTGTGTCCTCACTACAAGAATGGCATTACGGTTTCATTGGATCATAGTGATTTGATGGAAGAACTTTGTGTTGTTGTCTCCCTCACACAACCATTTGATCATCGACCTTTGGATCTAGTATAGTTTCTCCTCCTTCCAAGCTTGATCAAGTCTGAATATTAGCCTAAATCTTATGTCAATGCCCCTTAGTGATATAGGGTTCACTTTGGCTAGTTCCTCCTATAATCGGTTGATCTCCTTTCTACATGATTATAGTTGTCCCGACTCCAATTTCGAATGTGTTTGGCAATGTGACCAAACTAAAAGCATGCCTAGTTGAGTGTACTCAAAGGCCTAGATCCCCAAATTGTCTCAATAACAGACCCATAGTC
The DNA here is from genome assembly GCA_030064435.1 of Trapa incisa. NCBI lineage: Eukaryota > Viridiplantae > Streptophyta > Magnoliopsida > Myrtales > Lythraceae > Trapa > Trapa incisa. Next base: position 16,981,541 of record CM057776.1, read on the forward strand.
TGGGTTCATTAACCATTTATCTTCAAAATGGAAATCTTTCAAGTTGTGTTGTATGCTCCTTGCACAATCCACTACCAAGGGAACATGGTCTAAATCAATCCAATCCCCATGATGAACTCTCAAAACAGGGAACAGACTTCCCAAGTTGTTGGAGCATAGTGTTCGGTTTAAGCATTCAATGACATTATATGGACTTTCTCGTTTATTCGCCCATGTACCCATATGTCCAACATAACCAAAATCCTGCAGATATGTTCTATTTAGAAACTTTTGAAAGCTCTTAATATTATTATGTTCCTTTGGGCAACCCCATAACTTTTCGCTTTGTGAAACAGTTGAATTAAGTCCCCTATGACCATCCAAGGGTCATGTAGTTCTAAGCACGCCCATTGCAATTCTGTCCATTGTCGCTTGTGTTCATACTCATCATAATAACTATATATCCAAGTCGTTATCTTGCTTCTCTAGTTCTTTGCTTCCATCAGAAAAACCATTTATGGGTGATGCTTTATAATGAAATCCTTTAAGTTGTGAATTTTCTAGGGAGAACCTATACCTTGACAATTCCAAGATATCAGTTTTATGGGGTTCGTGCAGTTGTTGTAGGCCAGTCATCACTACCTCGAGATTCTTGTTAGTGTCGAATTGCACAAATCACTCTGCCTTCTACAATAGCTGATTTTGAGAGTTCTTCTAAGATCACCCTTGTGTTCACTTGAGAGTTTTTTGGAGCTCTCAAGAGCTTCCTATAATAACGTGAGAAAATATTATTTCACAGGTTATATTCCTTGTTTGGAGTATGGTCCTTCGTAGATATTTCCTCCCATGTATATCCTTGTGGATAACTTGAAGGTGTATCGTCGGGGTTATCCTAACCTGCTAAGATCCCTAGTGGATGTGGATGTGCTCCAACTTTGTAGAGTTCAACATTTACTAATGACTTTGTATATTTGTTGCAACCTTCCCCTTGGGTGGCATGTTGCCACTATTATGCAGGGTCAACCTCCGTACGAACGTAGACATTTAGAATATTATAGGATTTGTTGCCCTTTACCTTAGCTTTCTCATGTCATTTCCATTCCTTTGTGACGTTATCCTTTGAAAATAAGTTTGTTCCAAGGTTGGGATTAATCAATGTTAATTGAATCTGAACTAGTGATTTTTCCTAAAAGGCATCCCTAACGGTGGTTGACATGGGATTTATTTAGAGGGCATGAGTGTTTCCCTGGTTGTTGAGGTTGCATTTATTATTTTAAGCATCAAAAACATTTAGCTTAAAGGATCGAGTAATGTTGAGCATTGCACTGTGTCCCTTCCCAACATATGCTTTTGTCCATAGTCCAATGGTTTGTTTAGTTGGGATGTCCCCACTACAATTACAAAAGGTGTGAGCTAATTTCCTACAGTGGTAGCATAAATTGATCAATCTTTCATACTTGAAGGGGAGCCAAATTTTATATCCTGCACTTCAATTAACCAATAACTTCATTCCACTAATATCTAAGTTTTTTTATTTACTTTGAATTTCAAATGAGAATGTGTTGTCAAATAGTTTATTCTAATTGTGTCAACATATTTTCATGCCCACTTAATAATACCTTTAATCGCTTTTCAGCTGATCTTTCTCAATGAGATCACTTGACCTATTAAGCGAATACTTCCAATGGGGTATGGTGCAGCAATGTTAATAGTGGTTATCTAGTTAGAAATTCACTTTCCCACTAGGCGACGTCTTGGTTCTCTTGATTCCATCAGTTTGCAATCCTTGTTGGTGAACTACTCCCGACTACCTACAAGACAATTGTACCAATTAGCTAATCTACATATGTCCACCGGAGGTAACTCACCTTATAGAAGGGAGCGACCAAAATTAAAGTGAGGTTGTGTTGGTCGAGGTTCTACACTGCCGTGAAAATAGACAACTCGGGACTAAATACGGGACGAGTGGACTTAATACTCGAATATCAATGAGGGGCGTAACAGCTAACAACATAACAACTTGCTACACTAGCAGACTACTGTAGTGCTTGGTCAAGAACAAAGGTCCAGTATACATGGTATCCACTTTTATATTCAGATTTTAATAAATAGAAGAGGCGTAAGCCATCTGCAGCTAGTGAAGGGTATTCGGACCGGTATAGCAATGCACTAGATTGTAGGAAGTGTTTAATAAGAAAATTTGAATGAAAAGTTTAAACACTTGCGATTGATAGTGAAAATGGAGATACAAGTAATAATTATATAAATTCTAATAAACGAATACAAATATAATATTAGTATAACTTAGGACGGTTAGAGTAGCATACTAGCTTATGAAAAGTTGTTGGAACAGAATTGCGAGTGATGGCAAGGACAAAATTATTAGCATTCTCACATTTGGGTAAATTATACAAATAGAGCAAAAACGATTAAAATATTTTCGAATCGGGCTTCTTAAATTGCACTTTTTCGTACGGAGAATGAGATGAGAAACAGAGATACCATTTTCAAAAGAGAGAAAAAAGAGTGCCCCACGCCCATCTACATTCGCTACTTATTAGACGATTTAAATTATGATTGAAAGTCAAAAGTCACCGTCTACCCTTGTGAGGCAGATTATGTAAACCACTGATGATCATCCAATTCGCCTTCTGATAGTGACCCGTGAGCGGAACTGAATGGAAACAAGTCGAGACAGTCATATATAGGTTTCTTGCTCGGATCCCATCCAAGGTGGGGACCGTGTCATCTCACTTACAGAAAAAATATATAGGAGTTCCTGCACCAGCTAATTAGAAGACTTTTTTTCCATTACATGACTTGTATGATTAAGATGTACATACAAATCAATTAATAATATCTTAATCTAAAACAACCAGGATCATATTGGTAATGGTCAGGCAATAGGGAGGAATACTGCCAAAGTATGATTTCGATCCAGTGGGTTGCATTAGAGAAGGCTCGCCTACCTATTTATTCCCTTGAAGCTTGCCTAATAATGGGTAATCCATGGTAATTATATAGGAATGTGCCTCATCAGTGATTGAAAGGGGGGGCCAAGATGGACGGAATTCTTTTAGAAACAGTCCCTATATATTATATATATTATAAGTCACTGTCTGTGTCACTCTCTCTGATTCTGTTGGTGATGGTTTGACATCACCACAGGCAAGGCACAGGCGCACCCATGAATGGCTGCTGCTCACTTCACTTCTCTATGGAAGAGAAGAGAGGACCCAGGTGGGGGTGGGTTCTTTTACGTAATTAATTATTTATTGGTATTTTAGTGAGAAATGAAAGGCGGGGTCGGTGGATTTTCCCTATTTATAGTGGCTGATTATTGCAACATTTTAAAAGATTTGTCAGTTTGCCGGGAATGACATGTACAACAGTGTAAGTTTATGAAGGGAATCGAAATTAACCTCAATGAATTTGATAGAATAAAATTTAGCATTAGCTAATATGAGATAAAAATTGAGGTTGTCATGATCATTTTAAAATATGATCAGTAGATGTGGGTGACTGGAAGCAATAATTGAATAGCCCCTTTTAAGGTATATGTTGATTTCATGGGGGAAATTGGTCACCCAATGAGGAAGGTATGCATTCGTTGTAAGCCTTTAAGCCTTCAGAATGCAAATTGAATACCTTAATTTTTTTTTTCCAATGAAGCTATCATTAGGCTTCCAATTGCCCTTTTCCCCCAATTGATAGATTTATCATAATTACTGAATTTGGAGTGGACGCCCCACTCGACAATGGTATCGCTTGGTGGACGACCTCAGAAAAGGGTATGAAGAAAAATGGTAAATGAATAGAGTTTAGTCGTCATCTTCCATTTCTCAAGCTCCACTATATATATTGCTCAAAATCCTACCCCTTATTTGTCCCTCACCCAGTAAGCAACTAAGAACCACGCATAAGAACAACCGTATCCTCTCAGCTCCGGTAAGCATCAACTATTAATAGATGGAAACTGTTTTCATGAATGTTTCCTTGCACAATCCTAATCATATCCCTATTCTACAATGTTTTCTTCCCAATGACAAAGCTCATTCATTCACTTCTATTGCTTAGCAAAGTTGGATCCTTGGCTTTCTGTGCCATATGATGATCATATTATATATATATATATATATATTCGTTGTGTTTTTGACAGGTAAAGAGGTGCAGAAATGAGTACAAGGAATGGGATGGTAGTTGCTCTAGTATTGTTGCTGATGGTGGCCAGCGCATCATGCTCAGCTGTGGGTAGGAGGACAACTTTCATTGTTATGGGCAGGCCTGGGGGTTGGGGGAATCGGCGGCTCCTTGGAGAGCTAGTTACTGAGACAGCTGCTGCTGCTGATGGCGATGAAGGTGATGGTGATGGTGATGATGATCCTCTTCAGTATTCTGGAAGCAGACCCAGTGATGGCCACCACGCTATCCCAAGGGCCCAGTACCCTCCTGGGGGCATCATACCCTAAAAGAAGCATTTGCAGCGTAGCCTTAGAGGTCGACGGGAAGTTGAAGCTTCTGTATAATCTGAATAGTAAAATATACAATCAATAAGGGTAGGATTTTATCCTATAATGGTAGTCCCCATGTGCAAGGCATGCTTCCAGGTTTTATTAGCAATTAATAGATGTGTGTGCCAATTGTTAGTAAGTTGTTTTGTGTCATAGGTCTATAAACATCTATATGTGCATACAATCTCCAGTCTGTAAAATTACAGGCATATATCAGCAGTTGAATCATTGTCTGTGCCTTCGTGTTTTGAAAAATGGTCACTCAGCTGAAATAACATGGATGTCTTTCATAGGCTATAAATTATAATTAAAATGGTAACTCAGCTGAAATAACATGGATGTCTTTCATAGGCTATAAATTATAATTAAAATGGTCACTCAGCTGAAATAACATGGATGTCTTTCATAGGCTATAAATTATAATTCATGGAAATTTCCTACCCACGACATCATTCCATGTTCTCGCCTAGTCGTAATTTGCATGAACATCAGAATCATATAGGAAACATCATTCTAAGATCTCACTCAATCATATGGCCTCGAGGTCGGTCCATATTTTGGTTCATGCTGACTCGGTACGAGACAGATCTTATTATTAGAGTACACATTTCACTTACTCAGGACACAAGCATGCTCAAATGTAAGTTGAAAGGTTAGTCTCTTGATTTGGCTGTCATATACTCTACCAGTAGAAGTCATATATGGGTCAGTTGTTCCATAAAAGTTCAATCCACAAACTCGTGCATCCTTTCATCACCAAACTGCTGCCCATGTTGTTCGTTGATCTGTCGCTGCTGCGCATTGTGCCTCAGACCCAGCGACAATGAAACAGCTCCCATCCCTGCGAACTCCATGGCGCCCTGTGGATACCTCATGAAACCGGTCAGGGGTCCATTTGAGTGGATGGGAAGTTGACCATCACGTTGAGAACAAAGATCCTTATTCCACTGTTGCACAGAAAGGCCATCCCTGGAGAACCCATCATCGGCTGCTACTGAAGCCATTTGTTGGTTGACTCTGCAAGAATTGGAACGCTGTAGATACATTGCCTCTTTTTGTTGGCTGGGAACCTGATCGATTGAAGAGGTTTGCCCATTTAGAGCAGAATTTGGGTTTCCTTCAGCCAAGCGTCTTGTCTCAAGTGCATGTATCTCCTCTACCATGGGTTTCCAAAGACGAACCCTAGCATTTATAAACCAATTCGACACCTGCAGCATTAAATTTACCCTTTATACAGTTCGGCGAATGTATACATGTAAAGAGAGGAACAGTCCCAAGATCAGGAATAGAGAAGACTAAGATCCCTTAATGAGCAAAATGAAAAGAAAATTCATATCTTCGGTAGGTGAAAAAACTAAAGCAATACATACCTCTTGGTCTATCCCTCCATATACAAGAATGCATGAATAAGGGGTCCTACACTCTAGTTTTTCCCCTTCCCATATTCATAGAGTTCGTATATGTTATCGTGGAGTAATGACTAAAAACAAAGAACCAGCATCATAGATAGCAGTAAATATAGGAACTTAACTCTAAATTCCAGGACTTGGGTCACAGTCAATGAAGTAATAATTGGAAATACAAACGCTTTTCGTTGTAACCATGAGAATGAATACATTGGCAACATGCATTCAGAAGGTAGTGGCAGTACCTGGTTTCGGGACAGTCCAGTTTGAGTGGCCAAAATTTGCTTGTCGGTGTCAGTTGGATACCTTTACAAAGTTGGTACAGTGAATAATAATGAGATGATAAAAAAATGCTATTGACCAATTAAAAAGGTAGCCTGCTTTTACTATTGAGAGAGAGAGACTCACGGGTGGAGAAAATGCTCAAATAACCACGCCTTAAGAACAGCAACTGATTGTTCTGGGAGACCTCGCTGGGGCCGCCAGACATGATACTTTCCATCATTGAAGCCCATATTAACCCCAAATGGCCTGGTCTTAGTAAAGCTTTGATTCAGAAGTGTCAGCCTGGATGAGTTCAAATCCCACTTATTATTGGTAGCACCATGATCTGAGGATGAAAAATCGTCCTGCATGGACTTCACGTTCTGGAGCTGATTGGAAATGGCATCCTTAAGGCAACAGAAGTTCCTCACTATCGTCTTTAATGCTAGGGAAATATATGGAGTGGTGGCACTAAGACCAGCCACTGTCTCAAATGATGAGACAATTAATTGCATTTGCTGATGGTATTGGTTATACCTCCGACAAACCTGCAACAAATTAATTGAGTTGAATCATAACGATCATTCCACCAGATAGTACAAATAATTATAAGGAGGTGACGGAAAGCAAGAATATAAATGGTAAACCTAAAAAAAGGAAAGAAAAAGTGCAAGTACAAACAAAAATACAGCAATCTATCCACGGTAAAAAAAACACTTCCTTGACAATTGACAACAGTTTCTTCACCACGAATTTTTCATAAAGTAACAAACAGGAAGTGGCCTGCACTTGATTTGAAAATATGATGTTGTCAGTGCTGCACATAAGTAGGGCTACTTCTCAGCAATTTTCATCAATAATTGCATTGACAGGTGTCTAACTGATGAAGTGGGGCATCAATATTTGTATCTTGCATTTGTACAAGAATCATGTTACACAGAGAACACAATTATCCTTAATTTCCTGGTCCAAAATCATTGTTATTCTGACATCATTGGTGCACTGCGACAGGATTGTGAAAGACTCTTTCAAATGGACACAATTCTGTCAGTGTAACAATAATATCAATAGATGGATAGAGGTTCCAAGGCTTTATCGTGATTTTCCACCATTTGACCCCATACATAAGCATATTATATCCATAATGAAAGAAATCATCTTTATTTCGAAGACAAGAAGGATAAGGGTTTAAATAGGCAGCACAGATGACATTAACCTAATTCCATAAAATTTTCTCACATTCAACAAAATCTTATTATTTTAAATAATATGCAATATGTAACTTGGTTAACTTGCAACAATACCAGTTCTCAATATAAGTTATGAAAACATGGTAGAGCAAAACTACACAGGTTCACTTATTAATACATACACGAACTGCTGGCAGAAAACATGCTATAATGCACTGATAATCACTGTATGCAATATGTGAATAAGTCTGCAGGATTTAGTAGCCTGAACATCATCCGAACCAAAACCAGCTCGTGTCCATAGTACACCCTAAAACACAGTTTGGATAATCTATTATCTGATGAGATACTGAGTAAAGAAGCCTTTTAGCAAAACAGTGTAGTGATAATGGACTGTCACACCCGTGGGAGTGAAGTGCATCCAGGATATTTTTCTCCTGAAATCCTTTGGTAACTCGTCTATAAAACAGAAGGCATCTGGCCATTAAAAGTTAAGGTTTCCATCCTACTTTGCAAACTATAACCCACCATCAAATTGAATGACTGAAAATTTACTAACCATGTTTAAAGCAACAACATAGAGTATAAAATGTCCATAAATATAGAATAATAAGAGTAGACGTCAAATTCTGTTTCGAAGATTTAAAACCAATGGCTTATAAAACAGGAGAAGTTTAAACTATTTTGAGTCATCATTTGTCAGGAACAGGAGATCCCTAATCAACAAAGACACCAATACAGATAATTTAGCACCTTCTGCATGGACGTTTATATGGGAAAGAAAGAACAAATAAACTAAACTGAGAAAGAATGTCTATTTATGAGGCAAGATAAATCAACCTCATCTTGCATAAATAAGAGAGCTGCTCTCTTTTGTTGATCCTCCGGGTGAACATTGGTAGATGAGCAGCTCACTCCTCCATTACTACAATTCATATAACTCTGATAATAAAATCAAGAGAATGTCAATACTGGATATAATCAGATCAAATAAAAAAGATTCAGCAACATTTGCAGATCAGTTATAGTGTTAACCTCTATAGATATCTTCTCCAGCAAGACACGGATTTCTATGGGTTTAGGACTCGTAACTCTACATAAATCATCCAGTAGATCTTGAGCCGGCTTGAGGAACTGCGAACTCTTTAAAATGGTAGAATACCCAGTGAAAGGACCAAGAGGTCCAGTAGTCCTCCACTGAGAACTGTACGTGGAAACCCCCATTATCTCATGGAGAGCCTTCCCAGGTTTTTTACCGATTATTGAAGGCTTTTCTACTGGATTGGTGATATCTGAACTGAATAAACTAGGGTCTTGTTCATCACGTATCATGAGCACGGAGGAAGAAGGATTTGATGACAACGTTAGAGATAGACCTTGTGCACTAGTATCTCCAATCCCTTGATGACAGCTAAATTCCCCAGCATTATTGTTCCAGGCAACTCTATTTCTACAACTCAAGGCATTAATTTGTCTTCCATAAGCAGGAAGAACACCAAGTTTATTACCAGCATTTAATTCAGAAGCCCCATCAGCAGAAGAAACAACTTCATGCAGAGTATGGTGGTAAAGTTTTGAAGGAAAACCGTCTGCATTCTTGTGACGCTTCAGACTATCTTGACTAGATATTTCACTGGACGGATCTTGGAACCTATTCATACTATCACTGTTACTAAAATAATATGCTGGGCCAGGTATAGTCTTACTAGCCTTCAAATTAGCTGACAACACTTCCCTGACAAAGGTTAGGTTGCGATCAGTCTCATCAGTTGAGCCACCTGAGCTATGGGCTACCCAACTAGTAGAGTAATGTGATGATGGTCTTCTTAAGCTGTCAAAATTGTGTGCATCTCCACAGAGTTTAGCCGAGGCATCTTCAGAAACCACAAGCTGCTGATTCAACGGGGAAACACGTGCAGATAGTTGAGGAAGCATCACGTCCCTGTGAATCAACTGATCATTTGAGTATGGAGGACAGTCCACCGCTTCGGACGGAAACATAAATCCGGAGTAAGGCATCCTTTGTCCCGGATTGCTAGAGATCTCATCTAAATGGTGGCCGGAAGACCTCAACTTGTCCCGCAGGCTTCTCCGAGGAACATGTGATTCATTACTCGGAATATATGTTTCCATTAAATGAGTACTAGCGCGGCAAAAACCTTCACCAAGCCTCCGATGTCTGAGAAGAAACCGAGCTGACTACAACTTATTGTTGACCTGCAAATGCAATGTTCAACTTCCACTAAGTTCTCAAGAAATAAGCGGCGTCTTCACAAACAAAAGGTAAACCAAAAAATAGAATTCAGAAAAAAAAAGAGCCATAAATGGTCATACGGCTAGTGTATGTAGAATGCAACCAATAGTTAAGAAAACTCATCATCTAAACAGTAGATAGCATGTATAACGACAGAAAGAGAGAGGAGAGAGAATTCCATTATCGAGACAGATTTTTGCTTGATTTCATGTATTATTAACAGTAACTTTGAGAAGATAGTGAGTGGAGGACGAATCTAATGCTTACAACAGAAACCTTGAGAAAATGGGGTGAATCGAGGACGAATCTAATGCTTACAACGCTACCAACAGAAGAACACCAGCTATTTTTCCCAAGAAATTACACAAGAAGCACAGGCAAAAACGAGCCTAGAGAGAGAAAGACGTGATAGAGATGTCTACCCGTAATTCTTTGTTATCTACACTTTTTTTCATAAAATTTACTTTGTTTTCGCTATGACTTGGATGTTATCTTCATGTTGACTGTATCACGGTTTCATCAACTGGCGAAGAAAGAGGACCCTAGCATACCTTATCACCCGCAACCGACATGGACCACCGCGATGCTGTAAAAAAAAGGGGAGAGAGAGAGAGAACACAACGCCAACGAAAACGAAAATCGGAAAGAAGGCTTCAATCAGCTGCAGGAACTGAACAACCTTCGGCACCACCTCCTCCGCGTAACCCTAATTCGCTCAGTAATACGATCCGATGGTGGATCTGGCGGATGAAGCTCCAGCGTCGGTTCTCCCTTCACCAGAAAACGTGCATCTCATGCTAGCAGTGAGCTGCTTCGAGTTTAAGAGATTGAGAAGTGCGCGAGGATGCACATAGGGGTAAGCAAAATATAAAGATAGTAACACTCAGAAGAAGACGCAAATGAAGGCTCATAAAGCGAGACGCAGAATCTTCAAATAAATTAGTTAAGAGAATAAGTGCGAGAGAGAGTAGATTTGCGAATACATACAATCTCAGCTTGCACTGCTGTTCCGACTAAGCTCAGATGCATGACGGCGAGATTCGGAAGGCATTTCTATTTTCTACTATGAAGAAGAGAGCATGCAGAAGGTTTCTTAGTTCTTACAACTGAGTGTGTGAGGGAGGCGAATTTTAGCAGCTAATGACTTCGGGGGACAATGATTACGAGAGGCAGTTAGTTATAGGCGCCGTTAGGTTGGGTGGGGTTGATGTGAACGAGTTCGAATTGGAGGCCTCCGTCAAATTAACGGCAAATAACGTCCACCTCTCCCCCTTCTCCCCTCCGTAAGTTCGAGAGAATTTTCTGAATTAAACCGGCGTAGGTGGGTGGGTGGATGGCGGGTCCTGGCAGCACTTTAATTATACTATTAAATTTTATAAATTTAAATAAGATATTAGAAATAAAGAATTATGTATCACATATTACATAAAATATCCCACTATAAATCAAACTATAGTCACTTTTCATTGTACACACTTATTCATGCACTTTGCCCAGATTGAGTCAAAATTTTAAAATGACTATTTATTATTAAATATTTATAAGAATAGACCATTGGTCAAAGCTATTATTAATTATTTTTATTTTTTATTATAATAAAATATACACGTCTAAAATAAATAATATGAAAGTAATTAAGCCACGAAAAATCTCACATTTTAATTAAACACTTGTTAGTAAGGAGTTATAGTACTCCACTATATACTTATATATAATCATATTTATTTTTAAATAGATAGTGATAATGAATCTATGATTTTTATATGTTAAATTATAATAATATTATTAAAATTTTATATATAGGGTTGATGTGTAAATAAATATATTTACCATTATATGTCACATATTTTTTTACTAAATACTTATATTTTATAAAAAAAATGAAATTTAAAAAGTTGGAATAGCTCGTATTATTCAAGTTTAATTTGTTTGTAGGGGTGTATTGGGGAGAGGCACAGCAAAAAGAACAATCGAAGGAGAGGGTGATCACTGTGACTTAGACTCAGACTCAGACTCAGACTTGAGACTGACAGCAGGTCGGAGAGAGGGTGTTAGTGAAGTTGAATGACATCATCCTTTCATGTCACACAGATCCCCTACTACTCTACTACCCCTAATATTACACCCTTCTTCTCTTGCCTATTTTACATACACACACATACACATACACCTATATACATGTATATATACGTAATATTCATTCAAAAATAATAGATTTTATTCATAGATTTTAATCTCAAGCTAAACACATATTTAGTGGGACTACATTCATCAAAGACGGGGAAACCTAATAAGATAGGATGGCGTCAAATTTAGGGATAAAATGAGATAGTTTGATGAATTATAGATACAATTGAATAAAATTTACTCGGTGATGTACACTATTCCCCGAATCCATGTGTAGCCTCCTTGGATTTGTCATTCAAACTGGTGTTTATCTAGCAATACTTCCGTAATAAAACGATAGCGTATACCCCTTCACCCCACCCCCACCCACACGATGTCTACTGCGAAACCCCGTCATCAATGGCCATTCTAAGGAAAAGCTGAGTAGCTTGTTTAAAGTGACGAACCTGCAGTCCCAGTCTGTCACTTTAAGCTATTATGATAGATGGGGATGAAGGCATGACGGATGATGGATTTGATGCCCAAATGTCTCTCTTTTTTTTTTTAGACATATGTGTATGTGGCCCATTCACCAACCGTACAAAGTTAAACCATAATGTCTGATCTTTCGCAATTCATTTTCTGGTCCGCTATTAATAAGTGAGGAACGAGCAAAAATGATTTCTCCTGGTACTAGGTAGATAGATGACCTACAGCTGCATTATCATCACTTAATTATATACCCGTTCATGACAATTATATATATATATATGTGTGTAAAGAGGCTGTTCTTTCTGTCCTTTAATCTGTTGATTAGTAAGTGGAAAATGAAGCTGACGATAATTATGTAGGGAGATAGTGAGACCTAAACAAAGAAGCCCAGTTTGCCCAACAACCTTTCTGTTCTTTCTCAAATGAACGCTGCTAGCTTTTACCAGATTTGGCTGTTTGCCCTGAAAAGATGAATTCTTTAGTGCATAGTGTCTACTTTCCAATATTCATCAAAACGAGGGAAAACAAGAGAGAGGGAGTGAATAAGTGAATCTACTTTTTGTAAGAGGCTTGATAAGCTAATTGAGCATATTTTGACCATTTTATCAAGTATTTTTGTTATGCTGGACCCCATTGATACATTGTATTTTGTTAGCAACTATCCATAATTTCAAGCTTATTTATCACATTTTATCAAGGTTATAAATGTGATAATTTAGGTGAGAAAGAGATATAACAAAGTTTGGAGATATGGCACTAAAGTGTTAAATGATATAATGAATTGAACCTATAATATTCAAACCACTACAAATTAAGAAATGTGAAATGTGCTATATATTCATCAAGCCAACCATTTCCAAGGCAAAATTATGGATTTAAGAAGAGATCATGATGCTCTTATTTAAGTGCTATGTGGTGAGTTCAAACTCTTCACTTTACCACATTATTTTAATATCATAAATTTCAATCACTTACCGGATAATACATTATATAATATAAGATTTATCCATGAATTATATATTATAACTCAATAAATAGAATGCATAATCTATAAGGATTTACACTTATAAATTAAAGTATTACACTTGATTAGTTTAGCACATTACTTGTGAAGTATACGATGTATCTCTTTGGTTTTATGTTGGAGAACACAAACTTTCATAGACTACATTAAACTACAGCTCAATGGTGTCACATTGATGAAATTAATGTTAAATATTAGTTGAATCGCCTATACGTTTTGAACAAAAAAAACCAGCATTATGTGAGAGGTGTAAGGTTGCCAGTAACTCCCCTTTCTTTAGCCGACACAAAAAAAGGAACAACCAAAGTGAAAAAGATGAATCCACCTTCTATTGAATATCTATAAATGTGCAAGGTGCCTCTCTCACCCTCTCTGTCATTTTATACACGTCAACTATTACTTTAATTCTTTTCCTTCCTGCCGTCTTTTTTGCGATGAAGTTCTTGGGGACATCAATATCAAACCCAGCTCACAGATCACCAAACAGGTTTGAAAAAGAAATAAAAAATGTCGGATCAAAACTTTCAAGCGTAGAAACATAACTAGCTAACTTGCCCTTTCCTTTAAACCAGAGGGCAATAGACTGTGGGTGGAGTGGACACACTCACGAGCCAACAAAAGTTCCCACCGAGCAGACAAAATGGCCATAACAGTACCGAGATAAGTCACCTTATATGGTCCCACAAGAACTAGACTAAAGAATTTCCCACCGAGAAACTTCAGAGAAGAAATCCAATGTGTCCGATTATTGCAACCACCGTCTAAGAGGAGGAGCAGGAGGAGGGTGATAGCCCTAGGAGCTAGCGAGGTACCAGTGACAGAGCAGACTGATAGCTGACCATTTCAATCGACAAGGAAGAAAATCGGTCGGATACGTACTGGGAATCCTTCTACCGTCCAACATGCATGGATGGATATGTACTACATTTTTTATTGTTTCTCAATAAAATCCGTGCCCAAAAAACTAGAACATCTCTAGCCATATGGAGATGTACGTACTCGTACTCTGACCATATAGCTCACTAAAATAGCCAAAAAATTGGTGGATATGAGTTGCATAGGAAGTTTAATCACATGTATCAAACGTACTAGTACGCCAACGCCAAGTTAGTATGGTACTAGAAGATCTTCACACCATCAACAGAAAATTTGTATTTAAGAAATAGTTGATAAGATGACATCAAGTAGGCTAGTTAGAGGGTACAACTTCTAGACAATCGGACAATATATATATATATATATATATAAAATCTTAGTAGCATCTGGATGAGACTTCTTCACTCACCTAAACATGAAAACTATGAACAATAAAGTGAGAGGAACAATATTCACTCAATCACTCAACAATACATCCCAGGAAGTCTCATACTCCATCAGTATGCACTACTTGAATTTTTATATGATTAGGTATAAATATATTTTAAAATAGTACAAATATATTTTATATTTATGATATAATTTATTTAATATAATAATACATTTTTAATATTTAATATAGTATAAAAGTTAATATTTTTAGTAATTTCAAATTTTAGTGGATATGCGGAGAATTTTCTAGATGCAATTTAATTGAATTGTGGTTGTAGAGAAAAAAAATTTAAATCTATTACAGTAACTAAAATATCTAAAAATTGCAAAAGTTTTTAAAAATATAAAAATATAAATAATAAATATATTATTATATTAGATGTTATTGAGATCGATTATATTAATTATGTACATATAATTGAATATTTGAGACTATTATATAATATTGAATTATTGAATTATTGATTTTGATTATTCAAAAAATATAACATAATTATTAGAAAAATTTCATACATATTTTTATTATACTCAAACTTACAAAATAATTATTTATACAAAAGATGAAATAGTACAATTTATCAAATAAAATAGTTCTATTATAACTATAAATTCTATCAAATTATTATATATTTTGCATGTTCACTTTTTTCTGATTAATTTATTGTCAATTAATATTATGTATCAATTTAACTATCAATTAGTTTTTAATCAAGATAATTGTATGTTTAGAGAGTGAAATATTGATAATATACTTGCAACTAGTAATAAGCATGAAAAATTACAATTATTAATAAAAAATTAACTATTGTAGTAAGTAGCAAAAAAGAATATAAATCAATTTTAAAATATTGTCGGTTGATACACTTATTTTTTGAACGGTTGAGATTAGATCTAATTAATAAAGTAAAATATAATAAACTTATTTATTATACTTGTTAGTTTGGAAATTAAACAAAAACACGTTATAATTCTACTGTATTAATAAGTGTTTGAATAATTTTTATTGATTTTGAGTGTCATGTCAGATTACCTATATTAGTGAATTTAGATGATTTATTACCTTTTATTAAATATCACTATCATTATATAGTTATATTTGATAAAACACGAGAATCACTAATATGTTTTAAGAATTTTCTAGTTTTATTTAAACTAAATTTAATACGAAAATTTAAAGTTTTAGAATAGACAATAATACTAAATATGTGAATTGAGAATTCTCTTATTATCTATACAATAATGAAAAACTATTCATCAGATTAAATGTCTAAATACACTTAAACAAAATGGTGTGTTAGAGAGAAAAAATTGTTATTTGTTGTAAGTTGCTTATTATCTTTTTTTCAAGATAAATGTTCTAAAATATTTATTAAGTAACGTTGTACTAACTACAAAATATTTGATTAATAGAATGCCCTGACAAGTGTTGAGTTTTAGATCACCTTTCCAAGTATTGATTGAAAAAAAATATATACATATTCCCTACTTGTATATTGTATGTGCATGTTTTATGAGAGATTATCGATATTTAGTAAGAGAACTCGATTCTCATACATTAAAATGTATTTATTTGGGTTATTCATGTAATTATAAGAAATATAAGTGTTGAAGTCCAAGTGAGAAGAGACTATTTGTGAGCATATGTGTAAATTTTCATGAGAATGATCATTAGTAGGAGGATGCTAAGGGGAAAAAATGGGTCTAATAATGGTGAGACAAAAGGAAAAATACTTATACCACAATTCATGCTCTCAGATGTCTCGGGTAACCATAAACTCTCTAGCATTGTAGAAGGACATATACTTATATCACAATTCATGACTCTAAATGTTTTAAGAATTATATATCTAATTATGTCTAATATGCATATGTTTCACATGCATACAATACATTGTGTCATTATAGTGAATTGATAAGAGGCTAAATAGGATCCGAAATGGCTTGAAATAATGCATGCACAAATAAAAACATTAGAGAAGAATAAAATGTGAGAATTTACTCAACTTACAAATGAGACAAAAGTTGTAGGATGTAAGTAGGTATTCAATGTAAAATTGTGTGTAAAATGAGAATTTGTGAGTTACAAAATAAAGAAATGTTGGTGAAAAAAGATTATAACCAAATATATGCAATAGATTATAATGAGATTTTTGCAATAGTGACTAAAATAAGAACTATAAGAATACTTATTTCATTTGTTGTTAATTTTAGGTGGACAATATACCAAATATATATAAAAATAAATTTTTGTATGAATACTTAAAATAATAAGTATATATGGAGATTTTGCCTAGATTTGGTATGATAAAAACTATGAGTAATGTATATAAGTTGAAAAAATTTCTATATGAACTCAAGTAGTTAGCAAGAACATGATTTAACCAATTTCGATATGCAGTGGTTAAAATAAGTTACCGAAAGTATGATGGAAACCATTAAGTATACTCTAATGGTCAAGTTGATATTTTCATAATGTATGTAGATAAAATTATTATCGATGATAATTCTGAGATATTACGGTTGAAAAAATAATTGAAAAAAAAATTTAAGGTGAAAAAATTGTGTTATATTAAGTATTTTCTCAATATTAAGATTGTGAGGTATATAAAAGGTATAGTATTGTTTTAGAGAAAATATACACTATATTTACTTATTGAGATAATAATATTAAATTATTAAATAATTTTGATACAAATAGAATTAAATCATAAGTTATGTATTAATTTTAATAACCCGGTATATAAATAACGATAATAAAAAATTGTTACACGATTGATTTATATGTTATATAAGAAATAATATCACATATATAATTATTATTATTAGCATATATATGGACAATACTATCACAAACCATTAAAATATCACCATTAGAATATTTATATATTTAAAAAAAGAGTAGATGTAATAAACTTTAGTTTAATCGTGGGAAATATTTTTTGTGATTTAAATTGTAATAGCAGTATGGATCATAAAAAATTTATATCTAAGTATTATGTGTTTGTTGGAATTAATTTTATATAATAAAGAATTAATAAAAAAGATGAATTTGTCTGATTATAAGTAAAAATAAAGTATAAATTAATAATGTAAATAATTTAAATAAAAAGTTTATTAATAGAGTTTACTATGTTTAATTAACTAATGAAATTATGGTAAGGGACAAAAAAATGTGTAAATTAATTAATTTTTTTATAAAAAAATAAAATTAAAATAAATATTAAAAAGTTATAATATATAAATATTAAAAATTTATCACAAATAGTAAATTAATGTTAATATGTGAGTGATATATTTGGAAATGGTACAAATATATTATATATATATTAATAATATAATTTATTTAATATAATAATATATTTCTAATATTCAATAATTACTAACGAAAAAAGAGTTATTTCCCCTATCTTCCTGCAAGTGATCGTGGTGACGAAATCATGACAAGAACAGGCTGCATAGGGTAGTGGTGTTAAGAAGGCAGGCTAATAATTACTCCACAAATATCGGAAATTAACTAGAAAAATGAAGGAAAAAAATACGCTACTGATTAGTTATAACGTGGGTAACGGGGTATAGGGTGAATACGTGTAGTAGCTTCAATAGACACTACAACATGAAACTAATGAACATGACCAAGAAAAAAGATTTTGCAAATAATCTTTATAAAAATTAAAAAATTCTTATTCATATTTAATCCCATGGGAAATACATTATATAAAGATGAGACTCTATCCACCAAAATAAAAGTATACCAAAAAAAGAATTTGAGGAGCTTATAACCTTCGTAATGGGAGTACGATCACTTCATGGGAGAATCTACCCCTCCATCTCCATAGGTATGACAAGGAAAAAGTAAACCACACCTTAAAGTGATAATTTGTTCAGTGGATTCAAACTGGTGCATTTCAAGGTTCGATCATACACAATATTTGTCCATCTAGTAACATTTTGTGTCATGTCAATTATAGAGTTTCTTCATCTAAACAAAAAAAATATAAAAAGATCATTCTGTTGTGTTTGAGTTCGTATTAGTGTTTAGTTTTGATGTGTTTGAATGCGTGAATGGGATAAGAGTTTTGTTTTGCTGAGAAATGGAACTAGAGTTATGTTAAAATGCGGTTAGTAGTAGTTAATATTCAATCAAAAACCAAAATACATCACGGAAACGCCATAGCTGAAAATGAAGTGACAACGAACTGTGGCAAGTTTTCCAGAGGATGATTCACAGCACAGCAGCCATGGGAAGACCACCCATCTGGTTCCATCACTCGGCAATCAGTCGGACCATCAGCAGCAGCAAAACAGATGGACAAAACTGTCATACAGGAAGAATGCCCTAAGGCCCACCACGAATCCTAGGCCTATTATATTGAGGCCAGACCATGTTTACATTTCCCTGTTATTAAATTAAAATCGTTGAAATTGCGTGCAGCCCAGGTGATAGCACAACACCAAAAGTTTGAGTGCTCTAATTTATTTGAAAAAATTGAGTCTATTAGGAATAGTATAGCAATTAAAAGAGAGTCGGGTATACTTGAAAATGATTAAGGATTCATATAAACAACCATAGTTTCAATAACTTTAAATAGTATACTTAGCTAGTATTTTGAAAAGAGGAGGGGTTTAGAAGGTCGGCCGACTTCGGAGAGTCACAGACTCACTATTACATCCCCCTTCCAAAAAGTGGAAGAAATAATTTGAAAAAACATGCCTTTTCCATCTATCTTATCCTATACATATTGGGTATACGTAGTAGGGTGCCCTTTGTGCAACTAAAAGGTACTTCACTCATCAGCATCCCAATTATTGATGGGTTTCTTTTAATAATATATTGGAAGGTTCGTTTTTCCATTTCTTTTTAACAAGCATGGGAAATGCTCGAATGGATGAAGGAGGGGCTCCACTTCCGGACAATGAATTCCCCTCCAAACTTGAAAATCTGAAGAAATGGAGTATCCAAGAGACCCACCAACCGTGTGTTGTCCTTGTCCCTATCACTGTCGACCCATCTGCTTATAATAGAGCTTCCATATATGACAAGTGGAAATATTATTTGATTATTATGCAAAGAAATACTATTGGGGTATAGATTTTTGTTGGCTTATTTCATTATGTAGACCTATCATGAAGTGAAACACAGTCTAGGTTATCCGGTGGAGTTCCTAATTCAGACGTATTTAACACTAATTTAAATTCAACCCGTGAATGATGGATAATAAATAATAATACTTTTTTAACATAAGTCTTCTCCACCGAGATTCACAAATATTAGAACTTAGTTCTTATTTAATGAATGTTTATATCATACCATTTTGATATTAATTGTGTGCAGGTATGAAAAATCTTTAACATTGATTGAACTTAAAATTCTCGATTATTAGGTAGTGTTTTGTTGTTGAATTATATATGCATTCACAATTGTGTACTATTTCCGGTGGTCATAGAGTGATATCAACTTCTTTATTTAATATTTATGTTCACGAGATCATAAAATATTTGAGCAACTACCGAGACTATATCATGGGGTTTTGGTATACAATTAAAAACTCACCGATGTCAACTTCTTATATCATATAAAATTGAGTCATATTTATTTTTGTTAGGTTGAACTTATTCACTTTGTCCGTCCCATATTATATGATCAAATTCAAAGTTTGCGTTTCAAAAATGTAGAAAGCTTGCAATCGTTAATTCCCAGCATGTAATTTATCTTGAGATAGGCAAAAAAACAGGAAAATAAGTGAATACGATATAATTAGCCAAGTTATAATTAGGGTTTTGATTAAACTAATATTTTTTTGTTTTACATTTAAATAGTAATCGATTTAGCACTCGATCTACTGAAAACGATTTTTTTCGATTTGCCATTTATTAATTAATTTATATAATTAAAATTTACTAAAGTTTTAATTTGATAATTAAATAAGATTATATAGTGAGTAAACATCAATAAAAATTAAGTAATATTATAAATCAAACAAGAAAAAGCATATGGATATTTACAGGTCACACTAATAAATCCCCCAACAAGTCTTCAAAGTGAATAAAAATTAATATAGTGACTTAACATCAATCTAGTTCAACTAATTGTCCCTCAATTATCAAGATAAGAATGCTTACAATTATCAAGGTAAGAAAGAAGAGATAATATAGAACAAGAGAAATAAGAATTTGTGATATTGGAAGTGGAGAATTCATCATGGAAATAAGAATTTTTTTGCATAAAAAAATATTTGTACCAAGGAAAGTTGTAAGAGATGTAAACTTATTGTGATCACATAAATACTGTCTAAGAGATAATGCAAATTGGACAAGTAGAGTAGTTAAATCACTTGAACCATTTTTATTCGACCATTAAAAGAAAGAAAGAGTAAGTCGATAATTTATGTGTGTATTCATTCTTCACTTATATGATAATTTATATATAGCTTTTACGTACAAAATGAGAAAAAATATGCAATAAATGGAGATAATTACTGTTGATAATAAATTTCTACATATATGATGATTTGACTTTTATTATGTAATCATTGCTGATAACAAATTCATGTAGATATGTTGAGTTGGCTTGTAGGTAGTGTTATCCTTGTAGGTGGTGTGGTGGTTTTAGCTGCAGATATGCTGAGTTAGCTTTTACTCCCCCGCAAGTTCAATGGGAGATCTCGGAGATTGAGCTTGGACTATAAAAAGTAGAAGCGAGAAGTAGACAGGCCTTTGATAAGAATGTTAACCAATTGAGAATTGTTATTAATAAAACAAACATAAAGATGCCCATTGCTAACTTGTTCACGAACAAAGTGATAATCAATTTCAATATATTTGGTGCGGGCATGAAAAACAAGGTTGTTTGTGAGATAAATGACTGAGAGATTATCACACCACAATATAGGAGGGTCAGAGAGAGGTGGATGAAGTTCGTGAAGTAGGGAGTGCAGCCAGATAATCTTTGTAGCAGCATTGCCAATGCTTTTATATTCAGCTTTAGTACTTGAGTGAGTAATAGTGCGCTTATGGGAGTTCCATGAGATCAGATTACTAACCAGAAAAATAGCAAATCCACTAACAGAGTGACGATCATCAGGGTTGCCGACCCAATTGGCATCAGAAAAATAATGCAGATCATGAGGTGAGTGACGCCAAAAAGTTAAGCCAATGTGGACAGTACCTTGGAGATAGCAAATGATATGATATGCTTGATGGCTGTCCAATGAGCATCCGTGGGTTGGTGCATAAACTGACATTCTTGGTGAACATCATAAGTGATATCAGGCTGTGTAAGAGTGAGATATTGAAGAGAACCCACAATCTAATGATATTGGGTTAGATCAGATAGTAAAGTGCTCGTAAGAGTAGACAAACGGGGGTCAGAGTTAATGGGAATTGAGATGGGCCGATAGGTAGTCATGGCAGCTTTAGAGAGAAGATCATAAATATATTTGGTTTGGGTAAGGTGGATACCTTGAGAGGAGTGCTTGACTTCAATGCCGAGGAAGCAATGCAGGGGACCCAAATCGTTGATAGAAAATTCAGCTTGAAGAGTACAAATAATGGACTCGACAGGAGCAGTGCTCGAGACCGTGATGAGAAGATCATCAACATAGATAAGCATAAATATAACAAAATGAGCAGTGCGATAAATGAAGAGAGAGCTATAAGTAATGGAGCCACAAAAATCCAGAGTTTGAAGAAAGGAGCTGAGGCAGAGGAACCAAGCACGAGGAGCCTGTTTGAGTCCATAGAGTAACCGTTGAAGTTGACACACATGATGATGATAAATATGGCAAGAGAATCCGAGTGGTTGAGACATGTAGACTTACTCGGTAAGGTGACCATGCATGAAAGTATTATTTACATCTAATTGACGAATAGGCCAATTCAAAGAGATCACAATGGAGAGGATGATTCGAATGGTGACAGGCTTGATGACTGGGCTGAAGGTGGCCTCATAATCCAGACCCGGTTGTTGGGAGAAACCTTTGGCAACGAGTCGAGCATTATGTCGAGCAATGGTACCATGAGGATTTTCCTTAATCTTATAAACCCATCTGCAGCCAATAACAAGATGATTAGGAGGGGTGGGAACCAAATCTCACGTATGATTGTGAAGAAGCGTAGAGAGTTCAGCTTTCATGGCCTCCATCCAAAGAGGGTCATGACGAGCTTGAGCAAAGGTGCGAGGTTCTTGCACCACAAACAATGAGGGGTTGATGGTAAAGTGACAAGGAGGAAGAGAGCCATCCTAAGAGTGAGTGACCGTGCGGGGAATCAGTGGAGGAGGAGTAGGTGAACTCGTAGGAGAGGCATGCGAAGAAGTCTAATGTATATTCAAAGGAGAAGGAGGAACCATACCTGAGTCCAATGGCGGCGTTGGGACAGGGGAGGGAATCGAGAGAGTAGAGATGGAGTGTTGGACGGGGGCAGTCGGGGGCAGAGGATCATGAGAGAAGGGGAAGACAAACTCATTAAAGTGGACGATACAAGAAATAAAAATGCAACCGGTTTGAGGATCAAGAACTCGGTAACCTACATAATTAGAGGGATATCTGAGAAAAATACAAGGCGAAGAGCGGGGTTGTAATTTGTGGGAAAGATAAGGACGAAGGTATGGAAAACAAAGACAACCAAAAACACGAAGAGATTTATAATGAGGAAGAGTATGGGTGAGGACCTGAATAGGCGAACGAAACCCAAGAGACTGAGTAGGAAGATGGTTGATGAGATATACAGCTGTCTCAAAGGCAAAATCCCAGTATTTAATAGGAGCATGAGAATGACTTAGGAGAGTAAGGCCCATATCGACTATGTGGTGATGCTTACGTTTAGCAAAACCATTTTGTTGAGGCATGTGCGGACATGAAATACGGTGAGAGATTCCTGTAGCCTACAATTCTGACAGGAAAGATTTGGACAAAAATTCTTTGGCCCCATCAGATTGTAAGTATTTGATTTTGAAATTAAGTTAATTTTTAACTTGTAAACGAAATGTTCGAAAAATAGAGATAATGTCAGAACGATACTTCAGAACGTAAAACCAAGAAAACTTACTATAATCATCAAGAAAGTGTACATAGTAAGTATGACCTATGTGAGAGAGAATGTTAAGGAGTCCTCATATATCAGTATTAATTAGCTCAAGTGGAACAAAACTCTTATCATGGGTGAGAGGAAATGGTTGTTGAATAATTTTACCACAAGAACAAGATTCACATAATGGCAATGGAGATATATTTTTTTCATAAAGAGATGTTCAGAAAGTACATGACTAATAATGGGAAAAGCAGGATGTCCCAAACGTTGATGCCAAATAGAAACAGATGCAACATGATTGACATAAGTAGCAGGAAAAACAGGAGAAGATGTACGACTTGTGCGAAGATAGTAGAGTTCGCTCTTACGACTCCTGCACAAAAACTCCTGATGAGAGAAGAGATCTTTGATAAGGAAATATGTAGAATAAAATTCAAAATAACATGGGTTATCTCGAGTAAATTGAGAGATAGAGAGAAGATTTAATGAAATCTATGGAACATAATAGATACAATTGAGAAGGAATTTATGAGGTGGAGAGTGAAGATAAGTAGAACTAAAGGATCAAATTGGTAAACTTGTTTCGTCGTCGATCATTAGATTCTTAGGAAGGGTAGGATTGTCTTGAATAGTCATGTGAGACAAGGTGTTAGTGATATGTGTGGTAGCACCTGAATCAACATACCAATCGAGTTGATGGGGGGTGGGCTCCGAATTGTAAGAGGGATGAACCTGAGGTGTAACGGGCTTGAGCTCGTATGATGGAAAATGGATGGCCATGTGGCCCATTAATCCACACAGTTGACATGTAGGCTCGGAAAGCCGTAAGTCGGGACTTTTAGATTGACTGCCTTTTTCTTTCCCAGAGAGGCCTTGTGCGCCCCAAGTACCAGAAGAGCGAATGGAGCCTACCGGATGACACCCAAATATTGGATTGGATGGAAGTCGTTGGGCTGAAAATCTCCCATTAGGGATTTTATAATTCCATTGAGCATATCCTCCATGTGGTGCAATATGTCGGTTAGAGTTAGGAAAGAACCTCTGTTGCGATTGTTGACCTGTAAAACGAAAAGGAGGTATCAAAGGCATTGAAAGGAGATCGAGGGAGCTTCGGGCAGCTACAACAACTACGAGAGGCTGAGATATGTTGGTAGTTCCTGTGAATCCAGATAGGGGTGCAGACCCTGAATTGATTCCATACTTTTGAACACGACGGATGTCCTAGGCGAGCAACAATGCCTTTAAGGAGTCCGGAGTCATGTCATCCAGAATGGGAGACATAGCAAAGGTGAGTGCCTCCCATTCCCTATAAAGACCATTAAACAATTTGTCTTTGATTTCGTCAGGTTTGGGGTGACCGATTTGGGCGAAGCTGGTGGCGAGGGTTGAGATGATGGAGAGGTAGGTGGCCATGGGTTAATCACCCTTCTGTAGCTCTCACCATTGTTAGTCAAGAATGTCCTTTTGAGCACGAGTTTGAGAGTTGTATAAAGTCTCCATGCTTCAACTGATGTGAGAACACCAATGATATGTAAATTGACTTATGTAGACAGAGATGCGATTAGTGCAGTCAAGGTGAACTTATCTCGAACCACCCACGCATCATATTCTAGGTTGACAATCTCCAGTTCCTCATCTTCTTCTTTCACCTGTAAGGTAGGTTTTGGCTGAGGTATGCTACCATCGACATAGCCATACAATTGATAGACTTGTATTATATTATTGATGTTATTCTGCCACAGGTAGGTAGTAGTTGGTATTGTCAAGTTTGATTGGTAGGGAGGGAAGTGTATTGGAAAGAATGATGGTGGTTGAGGAGCTCATTTTGAGTGTTCAAGGTAGTTATGTGTCTGAGAAAATACTTGAATGAGAAAGAAGTGTGTTACGTAGGCTATGTGTTTGAGAAAATGCTTGAATGAGGAAGAAGTGGTCTACGTAGGCTATGTGTTTGGGAAAATGCTTGATTGAGGAAGAAGTGTGTTACGCAGGCTATGTGTTTGAGAAAATGCTTGAATGAGGAAGAAGTATGCTACACAAGCTATGTGTTTGAGAAAATACTTGAATGAGGAAGAAGTGTGCTATGCAGACTATGTATTTGAGAAAATGCTTGAAAAAGAAAAGATGATTTTATGCAGGAGCCAAATTCCCAGGAGAAGAAAGCTGTTGAGCATATGCTCTGATACCATAAAAGAAAGGAAGAGGAAGTGAGTAATTTCTATGTGTATTCATTCTTCCCTTGTATGATAATTTGTATACAACTTTTACATACAAAATGAAAAAAAATATGCAATAAATGGAGGTAATTACTGCTAATAATAAATCCCTACATATATGATGATTTGACTTTTATTATGCAATCACTGCTGATAATAAATTCCTGCAGATATGCTGAGTTGTCTTTTAGCCACAAATGAGTTAAGAGAATGTTCCACTAAATTAACTTTAAAAAAAGTAAAAATGAGGGATAGTATTTTAATTTCCTTTAGATGGATATAATAGTTGAATGATGGGTCGATTGAGTACTATTCAATCCATCAAAGATGATCTTAAAATCAATTTTTAGGATGATATTATGTCATACTTGACTCACCCATGGTAATGTAACTACTACATTAACATCTTCAACTTTCAACGGGCTAGAAACTTAAATCCTTGCCCCTCTTCTTAGTAGCACCTTCCTAGAGTAATCACTTACCACATATACAACATCGATATTTTTGAAAATCGGATTTAAGCCTCTTAGACCATAAATCACGATCGAGTCGAGAATGGAATCCCGACTAGGAATACCAATAAAAATGGGGAATGTAATAACGGGACTGTTAGTCCAATCAAATTAGGAAACCAAGGTCAAAATGAGAATACAATCCCAAACCTATGATATAAACTAAAATTGAGGATGAAACCCCGAATTGGAAAGGAAACCAAAGTCGAATTAGATCATAAGCCAATGTTGGAAGTGGGAAAAGGAACTTGATATTGGGAATTTGGATTCGATCGGATTAGGGTTCGGATTTCTAAGCACGAAAATTGAGTCTTGAAAAATTCAGTTTTCACCCAAATGGGGTCAGGATTTCAGATTAAATTGCCAAGGGGACCGAAGAGTGCAAGAAGGTAAATTTGGGTTTTGGAAAGATTGAAAATGATATGGAACCAGGTCAGATTAAACCTGACTTTGGCCGATCCGACCCAACTCATGGTTATACACTCGAGTTCGCCCCTTTACCCACTCTAGACAGTTTTTGGAGATTGCAGGTTATGAAAACACTCTTAATTGACCCATTTCTTTATTAAATTGCATGCAATGAGACATGACATTACAATGATAACTCCCTGAGTGACCTACAAATAAAGTTAATTGCATTTCCATCGCCCCATCAGATTGAATTTAATATGAGAAGTTCGAAAACCCATCCTCAAACTTGCTTCCAACACTCAAATGTTCCTACTCAAAATTCTTCACCACCCAACCGCCAAATAGAGTGATCTTGGTGTAAAAATACCGCTAAAAGACTACTCTTGAGTTCAATGGTTGGTCCTAACCTATTAGTGGCCAGAAAACTCTACACGAGGGTTGTTTTGGCAAACTCCGACTTGGGATAAGAAATAGCCACTTTTGGGGGCCAAATTTGGCAATCTACGACCAACATCGATGCCAAAATAACCGTCTGTCTCCCCTTTACCTCTCCATGGCAAGGGGAAAATCGGATGCCACGAGCCGATTTCCACCGATGGATTTGTCGGGTTCCGCCCGATTGCGGCCAATCAATGACCAAATTCTCCCAACTTCAGCGACCACTTGGCCAACCACCACCACATAAAGATTTGCTTGGACCATGGCTACAAAACACCTAAGCTCCAACCACCTCGAGTGAGAATTTCTGACAATTCTCTAAGTAGCTATATTTTAGTAAATTTTGGTACTTGGCCAATTTCAGCCAAATTCAGTCGGGGCAAGACCTCCACTCCACCTATGATCTATTAAGAGTATAATGAAGGTATTTGAGAGGGATTAGTGAAAATAGAATTTGGTTTAGTCAATCTTTATAGTTTATGGAATAAAGTGCAAATTTAGAAAAGTTTGGGGACCGATTTGCAAAAAAATGAGAAACTTATGGAAATAGTCCCCAAGGGTAGCCTAAGACTAGGAGATGATTTTGGGACAAACATGGATGTTTAAAGTTATTTTCAGAAGTTTGGGGGGCTAAACCCTAATTTTCGGTAAATTAGAGGCAAAAACATAATTTTACGAAAAAAGGAGGGCAAAATAGCTAATTATTCCCAATGTAGGTTAAAATAATTAATTTTAAAATATAAAGGGTAAAATTAAAAATTTTCAAAGTAAAGGAGATAAAATGAGATATTTTCAAGTGAGGAGCAAAATGGTAATTTTGCCCATTTTAGGTATTCAAGTGTAAAGTCATGAATCTTGGGGATGCATGATTAATCTGTAGGAATTTGGAGACCTAAATAAATGTAATGGAAAGTTGAGGACCCAAATGGGAGACTTAGAAAGTATATGGTACAAAGTGAGAAAGCCTAGATAAGTTAGGGCAAAAGGATAATTTTGCCCTTTTAACAAACCAAAATGCAACTTTGGAAACTTTGAGTATCCAAGTGAGTGCATTGAATACTTTTAGTTAATATGACCAAATAACGATATAGCTTTGATAGGTTGGATGAAACCACATAAGGGGTTTAGTTAAAGTGGGGTTATTGACGTGCAAGTCGAGCAAACCCAACCCAAGGGACAAAACAATACTTTTTGAAAAATTACAGGGTGACACTATAGTTACCCGAAGAAACCAAATCTGACATTGTTCATGTAACTTGATTTATATAGTGAAATTGTCATCCAAGCAACGTGGGAGTACACACATCTAGAGACATTCGGAAAACCCTCTGGAATGAACAAGTATTGAATATAACTGTGAGTGAGTTTATAGGTGACAAGTCCTATTAGACCGATCGTGGTGCTTTACATACTTTACATTAAAAACTATCGAAATAGAGAGCATGATAGGGCTTGCCTAAGTTAAGCAAAGATATGAATATGCATGCTAAGTCATGAATTAAATTAATGTTCCATAATGACTTAAGAGAAAAACTGTAAACCCCGCCCTTTTGAGCTAAGGAAAATCGGGAAGAGAATCGGTCAAACAAGTGAGAAAACTGAACCGGTTCACAAACCCAAAAATTGTGAATGGGCAATTTAGGAATTTACAACTCCCAGGTGATCCAAAGGGTTCAAAATACTATGGAAAAGAACCTTAGGACGAATTAGAAGAGGAAAATTAGACCGGTTTGGATGAACCGGGTCCAACGAGATTGAACCGGTTTATGAACCGAGTCGTTCATGAATCGGAACCGATAGAGATCGGGAAAAACAAAGGAATTCAACTCCATTGTACTCCAAAGAAATTCATAAACCTTGGGAAGGAACCTTAGAACAAAGTGGGAGAGGAAAACCAGATCGGTTCGGGTGAACCGGACTCGAACCGGATTGAATCGGTTTAAGTACCGAGTTGGTTTATGAACCGGAATCGATAAAGAGATGGTAAACCAGGAATTTTATGGACTCTAAGTGACCCAAGTAGTCACAAAAGACATGGAAATGGACTTGTGAAGGAATTGGGGATGAAAACCAAACCGGTTCAAGTGAACTGGATCCGAACCAATTCGGACCGGTTTGAACCACTATTGAACCGAAACCTAAATTCATTTTTCTAGGTGGCTTAAATAATTAAAATTGGAGATTTGAGGCCACCATTGGATAGAGAATGAATTTAGAAGTTTAAAGATTTGAAGAACTCGATCGAATGGGGGGTGAACTGGCCAGTTTAAGATTTGAACCCGGTTCAGAATTGTGTCATCTTCTTCCTTAGGATGACAACACTGTTCACTCGCCGGGAAACTGAAGAAACACTTCTATTCGAGGCATTTCAGGTCTTCAATGTCAGTCATAACAGTGCAAACAAATGGCCAACGGGTCCCCGAGCTCCCAATATAAAGAGCCCCTCCTCATTCATCCTCTCCACACCTGAAAACTCCATTATCTTTCAACTGCTCCATTTTCCGGTGAAGCTTGAACTGGAGCTCTGACATGGGGTCTTTTCTGAGCCCAACAAGGCGAGGTCGGGTTATTTAGAATCGGGGAGAAGTCAGCTACAGGCCTATAGTCTCCATTTGCTCCGAGGGTCGTCGGAGAAATGCTAGAGTGATGAAACAATGAAGTAGCTCCAGCGGACCGAAGCTGCCCTGTTTCGGCGGAGTTGAAATCGGTGATTTCAAGCCTTCCTCAGGCCAAACCAAGCCTTCCCAACACTTCCTCTATCATGCCCTAACCCGGTTTGGTCGGATCCCCGTGATCAACCTGCCACTCTCCTGATTTATTAAAGGGTTTTCCCTTATTGTTAACCGTAAAGAGTAAGACGTCCTTTAACCTACGCCTTTTTCCTGGAATAGCATAATAAAAACTGAATGAAATTTAAAACTTTACATACCTGTCTTACAGGCATCTTTGTTGATGGTTTTTATGGGGAGGCTTTCCGAGATTTCCTGAAAGGGATATAAGGGAGGGGGTGAGTACGACTACTGAGTGAATGGGTTTTGAAAAGCTTTTGACTTTTAAGAAAAACATTTATATGGAGTGTGCCAGACTCCTTTGTTTTCAAAAATCCCTTCATTTAAAAATTTGGGTTTTCCACCATTTCTTATTTACCACGGTATGTCATCACCCAACATACATCCTTCATCATGAAGGTTACACACATTCATAAGTCAGTATCACTACTGAACCCATTAGTGGCTTCGGAGCGACTTTTCCTACCACCTGGATAGAAGTACGACCACTTCTACCCTGGTAATGAGTGGATGTACGTGACATCCGACCCACAATTTGGAAATCACTTTTTCGTGTCCGTATGAGGACAGAGACCTCATCCTGTCCCCACCCTGGTCTCATGCGCTTGGTGCTACTCCAGATTTTGTACAAACACTTGGAATGACAAACTGCCCTTATAGCCACCAGGTCGTCCAGTGCCCTTAGGACGCATCACTACCCCTCATGGGCGTCTTGATGATCCCGTACTCACAGTGCATGCCCAAACAATGTTTTCTTATATTGCCATGTAATTTGTGGTGCCACTGGTCCAACGACCCCGACTCTCAACTCAATCCGCATTATTAAGTTTTATGGCACATATATCATGTTCGTTTACGAGCTCCTGCTCGTGCCAACTGGCCTTGGGCCCACTGTACGAGATTTTCAAAATTGGGCATTTAGCCCCCAAGTTCCAAAACCGAGGCCCCTGACCTATCAGAGCTATTTGAGCTCCCTTCGAGAAGGTCTCCCAAATTGTTTAAGCATTGGCACACAGTAAGGGGAGAGCACTTCCGACAAAACATATGATTTCTCTATCCATTATACCGCCCGGTTATAAGGACACCTTCGTTCATAACCGATGAACGGGTTTTCAACTTCCTTCGAGGAAGTCTCATCATACCAACCGGGTATGATCTACTTACAACCGGTAAGTAGTTTTTTCGCATAATTTTCACATCACTTTCTCTAAGCAGTGATGATTAAAATACCACTAAATAGTGGATTTTTATAACGAGGTACTTATCATCCCCTACCGGGTATGATATAAAATTTCTACTCACAACCGGTAAGTGGTTTTTATCTTTAAGTTGTGCTCATCATCCTAACCGGGTATGATGTTAGTAAACCCACTCACCCTTTAATGCCGTGAATTCCACTAGACTGCTTCTTTGTATTCACGCGAGCTTGTCCTTGCTGGCATTCCCGATATTTTGCGTTCCTACATGATATGAACAACCTTGTTCATTATTACTCGGCATAACAACCTTCATTCATTTCCAATGAATGAGAAAACCCAAACTTTTAGTTATTTGTAATTAGGTCCCTAAAGTTATTTCTCTTTAACTTTATGTCCCTAATGTCAGTTTTTCCTCAAATTGAGTCCCGTAACTTTTAAAATTTATCCTGGGACCTCAATTTATTCAATTTCACCAAAAAGGGGTTTAATTTCCCAAATTTCCAATTTGGTCCCCCAATTTTTCCAAAATTACCATTTTGCCCTTCTTTTACAAAAATGGTAAGTTTTGTCCCAAAAATTCCAAAATTCCTCAATTGGTCCTCCAACATTATTTTCATGCCCAATTGACCCTCAATTTCATAAAATTGTATTTTGGCCCTTTGAATTTCGAATATCCCTAAATTTTCCCCCAATTTCAACTCTTCAACACTACCGAATTTGATTTCATCAAATTGACCGATCAAACACTTGTAATTATTGAAATTGGAGTTGAAATTGAGTTTCTGCATGTTCATACGGTTCTAAGAAACTTTGAATCACAAATTTTAACGTCGAAATGAGCTCAAATGGAGCTTCGCCGAAAAATAGGTTGTAGAGAGAGAAAGCTTCGATTACTCGCTAGTGAAGGCACGGCGGTTCGAGCTTTCAATCTGGGCATATAGGTCTCGTCCTGAGATTCATCCTAGAATCAAGAATTACATCAATTGATTCGGAATTGGATTAGAATTTCTTCATTGAAATTCGGTCGACTCTCTCTCTAGCACCGATCAAAAATTGTAAAGGGGAGCCGAATTGGCTTACCTTTCGGTCCTAATTTGGCCGTGGAAAGGCTAAGGAAGTGTTGGGAGGGCTTGGTTTGACCTGAGGAGGGCTTGAAATGGCCGATTTCAGCTTGGCCGAAATAGGGCAGCTTCGGTCCGCCGGAGTTGCTTCACTATTCCATCATGTCGGCGCTCCTGCAGTAGAGAGAGAGAGAGAGAAGTGTTTAGGTGTGAGGAGAATGAAATGGGGATAACCTCTTTATATAGGCGTAAAACCGTGTATTAAATGGGTGAGATTTATTACTAGTATTAATATTGGCATAAATTATTAGTATTAATTCCAATAATGTAATTTTGGTATTAAATTATTTGTATTAATTCCAATAATTTAATTTAGGTATTAATTACAATAATTAAATATATATCAATTTATGGTTATTTATGATAAGGCGTACATAAAAATTTGACCGAAATTTCGGGTTACAAAAAAATTCATACTTCCCAGGAGGTCACCTATCCTCACACTACTCTCGAGCAAGAATGCTTAACTTTAAAGTTCTTATAGAATCTTGTTCACCTAAACCAATTTGGTTTTTGTCTTCTAAATTTTCTTAAAATTCTTTTACAAGGTTTAATGAACCCTTTAGATCACCCGGAAGTTGTAAATTTCCATATTGCTTGTTCCCAAATGTAAACCGACTCGGTTTTCTTATTCGGTTTGACCGATTCTTTTCCCGGTTTTCCTTAAATCAAAAGTGCGGGGTTTACATCCTCAACCCTTCCACGGTCGAATTAGGACTGAAAGGTAAGCCAATTCGACTCTCCTCTACAATTTTCGGCCAGTGCTAGTGAGAGAACCGACAGAATTTTAATGATGAAATTCTAACTCAATTCGACATCAATTATTGTGATTCTTGATTTTAGGATTAACCTCAAGATAAGAGCTATCTGCCCAGATCAAAAGCTCGGACCGCGTGTCCTCACCTATGAATAATTGAAGCTTTCTCTCTCTACAGTCCGTTTTTCGGCGAAGCTCCATTTGAGCTCGTTCCGATGTCAAAACTTGTGATTCAAAGTGCTATTGAATCATAAGAGGATGGAGGAACTCAATTTTAACTTCAATTTCAACAATTAGAGGTGTTTGATCGGTCAATTTGATGAAATCAAATTCAAGTGTGCTATGGAGTTGAAATTGGGGATTTTTGAAATTTAAACGACCAAAATGCAATTTTATGAAACTGAGGGTCAATTGAGCATGAAAATAATGTTGGAGGACTAATTGAGGAATTTTGGAATTTCTGGGGCAAAACTTACCATTTTTGTAAAGGAAGTGCAAAATGGTAATTTTGGAAAAGTTGGGGGACCAAATTAGAAATTTTGGGAAATTAAACCCCTTTTTGGTGAAATATAATAAATTGAGGTCCCAAGATAAAATTTAAAAGTTTCGGGACTCGATTTGAGGAAAAACTAACATTAGGGACTTAAAGTTAAAGAGAAATAACTTTAGGGACCTAATTGCAAATAACTAAAAAGTTTGGATTTTCTCATTCATTTGAAATGAATGAAGGCTGTTATGCCGAGTAATAATGAACAAGGATGTTCATATCATGTAGGAACGCGAAGTATCAGGAACGCCAGCATGGACAAGCTTGCGTGGATACAAAGAACCGGTTTAGTGGAATTCACTACGTTAACGGGTGAGTGAGAATTTTATATTATACTCGGTTGGGGATGATAAGTACCTCAGTATGAAAACCCACTATTAAGTGGTATTTTAAACATCACAACTTAGAGGAAGTGATGTGAAAATCATGTGGAAAAACTATTTATCAGTTGTAAGTAGATCATACCCGGTTGGTATGATAAGACTTCCTCGAAGGAAGTTAAAAACCCGTTCATCGGTTATGAACGAAGGTGTCCTTATACCCGTGCGGTATAATGGATAGAGAAAACATATGTTTTATCGGAAGTGCTCTCCCCTGACTGTGTGCCAATGCTTAAACAATTTGGGAGACCTTCTCGACAGGAGCTTGAATAGCTATGATAGGCGGGGGGCCTCGGTTTTGGAACTTGGGGGCTAAATGCCCGATTTTGAAAATCTCGTACAGTGGGCCCATGGCCAGTTGGCACAAGTAGGAGCTCGTAAACAAACATGATATATGTGCCATAAAACTTAATAAGTGAATTGTTTTGCCATGGTACCAAGATAGGACCGACATGCTCAGTCAACTGGCAGGAGTGCAACATGATAGGTTGACGGACCAATAAAGACAAACAACTGCGAGTTGAGTTGAGAGTTAGGGCCGTTGGACCAGTGGCACCACAAATTATATGGAATAATGAGAAAATATTGATTGTGCATGCACTATGAGTACGAGATCATCGAGACGCCCAAGAGGGGTAGTGATTCGTCCTAAGGGCCCTGGACGACCCGGTGAGTATAAGGGCAGTTTTCGATCTAGGTGTCTATGTGAAATTTGGAGTAGCACCAAGCGCATGAGACTAGGGTGGGGACAAGATGAGGTCTCTATCCTCATACGGACATGAAGAATCGATTTCAGGATTGAGGGTCGGATGTCGTGTGCATCCACTCATTCCCAGGGTAGAATTGGTCGTGCTTCTATTTGGGTGGCCAGTAAAGTCGCTCTGAAGCCACTAGTGGGTTTAGTGATCGTGCTGACCTGCGAATGTGTGTAACCTTCATGATGAAGGATGTGTGTTGGGTGATGATACACCGTGGTTAAATATGGAAATGATGGAAAAACTGAGATTTTTTAATAAAGGGATTTTTGAAAGAACGAAGTCTGGCACACTCCAATAACAATTATTTTCTTAAAAGTCAAACTTTTGAAAACCCATTCACTGAGTAGTCATACTCACCCCCTCCCTTATATCCCTTTCAGGAGATTTCTGAGAGCCTACCCTTAAAAACCATCAACTAAGACGCCTGTGAGACAGGTATGATAAACCTAAATTATTATACAGTTTTGATTTATATTATTTTAGGAAAAGGTGCAGGTTAAAGGACGCCTTACTTTTTACGGTTTACAATTAGGGGAAACCCTTTAATAAACTGGGAGAGTGGCGGGTTGATCATGGGGATTCGACCAACCCGGGTCGAGGCCTGACAAAAACCGAGACTATATTCCGTGTATGATTTTTTTGGGAAAAATAAGATCCTAGTCGACTATAGCAAAAATGCTAGTGCCAAGATTTTCTTAATGAACAAGTGAGCCAGTCTTCATGTATATCAATTAAGCAAATAAGAGAAAATAATGATAAACTACTCAAATAATTTATAAGAACAAGAGTATTGGAGTCGATCAGATATCATATTGAACCTTGTGAAGCATGCATTAGAATATAAGTAGTGGGGTTGGCCCGATGACATACCACATGCCCATATTTAAAATAGTCATTGTTGTTATTATGTGTACATAATTGTGACATGATTGGGAGGATGCTTATGTCATTGGTATGACACCTAAAATGGAGGTGATACTGAGCAGAAATAGGAAGACTAGAGCGGGGATACATGGTAATAGTGGCTCCATAATCTTTCCACGAACCCAGGAGGCTTATGGAAGGGGTTCAAGCATCACTTGTGATCCCAATGTAGTTTGAATGGATCAAAGGATGTGGATGTTAGATGATACATCATCGACATTAGTACATGGGGGAAAGGTCATCTAAGGATGCTCCATGCGAGTGTGGAATACGTACGCACCCTACCCTTTATACCTCAAAGTCACGTGTGTGTGAACTCCAGGGATATATAATTTAATTTAAATTAATGTGTGATGTTGTGACAACATGAGTTCCCTCATCGTCGGTACATGGGGGAAGGTTATCTAGTGATGACCCCACGAGTGCAGAATACGTATGCACATTACCCCGAGTTTGCACATATTTCCCAATCAAACACATCTAATTATTGAAATTAAAATTAAAATTGAGATCCTAAATCTTCATATGATTCAATATCACTTTAAATCGCAAGTTTTGACACCAGAACGAGCTCAAACAGAGTTTCGCCGGAAAATAGACTGTAGAGAGAGAAAGCTTCGATTTCTCATCGGTGAGGGCACCACGGTCTAAGCTTTCTATCTGGGTAGATAGCTCTCGTCTTGAGGTTCATCCTAGAATCAATAATTGTATCAATTGATGCCGAATTGAGTTAGAATTTCATCATTGAAATTCTGTCGATTCTCTCTCTAGCACCGGTTGGAAATTGCAGAGGCAAGTTGAATTGGCTTACCTTTTAGTCCTAATTCGACCGTGGGAGGGCTGAAGAAGTGTTGAGAGGGCTTGGTTTGGCCTGACAAGGGCTCGAATTGGCCGATTTTAGCTCGACTGAAATTGGGCAGCTTTGGTCCACTAGAGCTGCTTCACAGTTCCATCATGTCGTCGCTTCTCCATTGACCCTCAGAGCAAATGGAGACTACAGGCGTGTAGCTGACTTCTCCCTGGTTCTAAAGAACCCGATCTAGCCTTGTTTGGCTCAGAAATGACCCTATATCGGAGCTCTGGTTTGAGCTTCACCAGAAAACTAAGCACTTGAGAGAGAGAGTGAGCTTTTCAGGTGTGGAGAGGATGAATGGGGAGGGGGTCTTTATATAGGAAGCTTAGAGACTTTTTTGTCATCCAATTGGCACCTTAATAGCGGTTATTCATTGCTTGAAACTCCCTAGCCGGAAACTTTTCAGCTTTGCTAGTGAGTGAATAGTGTTGTAATCTGAAGGAAGATGATGATATTGTTCCGAACCGGATTGGACCGGTCCGAACCAGGTTCAAAGCTTAAACTGGTCGATTCACACGCCCCCATTTGACCGAAATTTTTAAATCTAAAAATTTCTAAATTCATTTTCTATCCAATGGTGGCCTCAAATCTCCAATTTGAATTTTTTAAGCCACATATAAAAATAAATTTAGGATTTGGTTCAATAGTGGTTCAAACCGGTCCAAACCGGTTCAATCCGGTTTGGATTTGGTTCACCTGAACCGGTTTGATTTTCATCTCCAATTCATTCTCAAGTCCATTTCCATGACTTTTGGGACTATTTGGGTCACTCAGGATCCATAAATTTTTCGATTTGCCCTTTCTCTATCGGTTCTGATTCATGAACCGACTTAGTTCATAAACCGGTTCAATCTAATTGGATCCGGTTCATCTAAACCGGTCTGGTTTTTCTCTTCCAATTTGGCCTAAGGTTATTTTCCAAGGTTTTATGAACCCTTTGGATCACTCGAAAGTTGTAAATTTCCAAATTGCATGTTTCCTGATAATTGGATTTGTGAACTGGTTTGGTTTTTTCACTCAATTTGACCGGTTCTTTTTCCCGATTTTCCTTAACTCAAAAGGGTGGGATTTACAAATCTCCCCTTCTTTTAGGAGTTTTGTCCCCAAAACTTAATTAGCAACCTTGCATGTGGAACCAATTCCTTTGATGTCCATTTGGTATTTCCTTAACATGCAAACTCTTATCTTTTTCTTTCAATTTACCCTTTTTACATCCTTCACTTAAGGAATTTCTTTTCCTCTATATTATTTACTCCCTCCATGGAGTTTATCATAACTAGACATACCTTAGTTCATGGTATATTCTTAAATTCACATCCTTTTTTGCTTAGAGCAATATTTTCCCCTTTGAGGTCCTATACTCAAGACTAGGAGTTCCAAGATACTTAACCATTCATGTGTCTAGTTAACCTCTTGGTCGTTGAAACCCTTAGCTCAACATCCTTTAGAGTATTATGTACTTGTTTTCACAGATTTTCTTGTCTCACCTTTTCGTCCTATTTCAACTCTTCCTTCGTCCGTTGTTCATTACAATTTCAGTCTAAATTTTATGTTCGACCTTGTCATGCTTACTAACTGACGTTTCCGTATTTTGAGTCATATTTTCCTTGGGACTTTTGGGTTTACCTGCCCCTTACAACATGACGTTTTCTAGATTTTGTCCATATGTCCATTAGATTTCTAAAACACCTCCTTTAGGGTTATTCCCAACTTTCCAACCTCTCAGGGATTGTATAACTTCATCACTCTTTTCTTTTGGTAGTATTCCTCAACTACCTTTACCGTTATCCAATCAACTTACAAAACTGTGTGGGTTCTACTTACCCCCTCGTCCTTTCTTAACTTCCTTATTGAGTTTTTCTGATTCCAATTGTTTGGTTTCCAAGTGATTTACTGACATGCTAGGATTATTTCCTTCTTAGGTCCTTGGCGTTCTTTATCCAAGGATTTTTTTTATTCCTTAATCCACTTTTACTTACTCGTGGTCATTTCATGATTCTTCATTCTAAAACAATCACTTTTGATCTATATGTTGATTCCTTTGCTTGGGAAGGTTCCTTTCTTCCTGTTTCATTCTCTACTATGTCCCTCACAATAGAGACTTCCCTTTTATGAGCTACATGCTCAAGCTTCTTATTATTCCTTTTAGGGTTCTTTCTTCTTTTCTTCACACCCCTATCTATGTTAGGGCATTTGCCCGTATTGGGTTCTTGTTTATCCACAACTTCTGTTTCGTCCCTTATTTCTTACTGGAGATACTTTCTTATTATGTGCACTTCACACTATGCTCAGTCGTCCACTCTATAAGCTTTGTATGCGCGTGTGGACTATGACCTGTCTTGCCAATTGTGGTTATTCCTCCTTAACCACATCTTTATTTAGAGGGCTAACTTTTCTAATGTTTCTCGGACATTCTTTCCTTCATTACCTTATTATAGATAGTCCACTCATTCTTACTTGTCACAACATCTCTTGATGTTGACTTCCTACTTACCCCTTTCTTGAGTTTAACTTACTCCTTAGATTCTCTTAATATGCTTCCCCTGGTTTCTTTCACCTTAGCATGCATTTTATTTTCAAATTCGTCTCCTCACCTCTCATCACTTGGTTCCATTTATTCTTTATTAGGTCATGTATCCTTTCTTAGGATTTTCTTATTTGGGAGGATTCTTACCCTTTTCTCCCATAATTTCTTTTTCATTCATCTTTGAAGGCACATAACTTTAAAT
The DNA here is from genome assembly GCA_030064435.1 of Trapa incisa. Classification (NCBI taxonomy): domain Eukaryota; kingdom Viridiplantae; phylum Streptophyta; class Magnoliopsida; order Myrtales; family Lythraceae; genus Trapa; species Trapa incisa. The sequence continues at coordinate 17,020,733 of CM057776.1, forward strand.
GATGTCCCTTGATGCCATTCTTTTATGCTTACCTTTACTCTTGAGATCCTATGGGTACGTCCTTCGTACTCCATCCTCATTCTCACTCGTACCTCAGTACATGTCTATTTCTTTCTAGGGAGAGCTCACATCCACCTAGTTTCAAAATCCCTTGATCATCCTTCGAGAGGCTTACTTAACCATCTCATGGCTTTCTGATCATAAATCCTGTCTTGGTCATTGATTTCTTTAAGGATTTCCATTATCCATTTTTTTAACATTTTAGCCTTTTCACATCTCCCTTCCTTGTCGTGGTTTAAATCGATGGTTCTCCCAAAGGTCAGTTCATTAACTATCTCGTTCCTACTATTTTTTATTATCCAACTATCTAGATAGTTGTTTCACTTGTCTTTCATGTCCATCCTACTGTTACTAATTACTTCTTTCTACTAGTTTCTCCCGGAATCGTTATTTGGCTCTATTACTCTTCCAAAGCAGGTTAGACTTGGCCTCCGATACATCCTTCCTTCAAGAAGTTTCTAATGATGAGTTGGTTCCTTGCACAACATGTTATGTCCATCCACCAACCAATGATCCCTTTAAGAGGGTACTTAATCATATGCATCCCTCTAGAGTTCCTATTTGTAACTCCTTTCTTCTCTTCTTCATTCTTTTTGTATCCTACCCAGACATTTCGGAGGACGTTTTCCATGTTTGCCCCTTTCTGAGGGGGTTCTAGGCATACCTCCCATATACCTTACCTCTATTCTTGCGGTATTCCTCTATGGTTGACTTTCTTAAGAAGTTTGAATTTTCCTTCCTTTACATCACTATTTCTTGTCCTCTTTGTGAATAGCCTACTTAACTCGCTCCATAGTTTTTGGCCTTTGGTCCTACAAGTATTTGGTGTCCTTGGACTTTGATAGTCAGCATGGTCCTTAGATGGCATTGCCCTCAATCCACGGGGTATGGAACTGTCCATAACTACCTGTCTTATTTTATTATTCCATATTATGTTCTTTCTTGCATGGATTGATATGGTTCCTTCTTGACTTCAAGCGTCTTTCTAGGGTTGCTGGTGGTTTGGTGCTTCGTTGTTCTTGAGTTGAACACTTTGATAGTTTCCTTGCTAAGGGTCATTCTAATAGTGTGGGTTTGTTTGGTTATTTTCCCTAGGGCAATCTTCCTAGCAAGATCACATCATTTAGAGATAGGAATTTAAGAATTGAGTACTTCATTAATAGGGGAATACAAAAGGTTGGGGTTTTAGCCATATCACAAAAAGTAGTCACAGAATAGATAGGAGGCTACGGTTTTCTTGGCAAGTATCCTCCTTGGTAAGATTATACGTTTGTACTAACATTCCTAGCTTTAGGCTTGGCTCCCTTTGTACACAGGATTGTGACCCAAACATGTCTTGGCACCGTACTCCTTGGTAGTACTGGATATTTCCCCATTTGGTCCTTTGGGATTTCTACTATATCTCGGGCATTGGGGAGCTTCTAGGGTTGTCTTCCTATGAGAACAGGGTGTTGAGTAGAGTCATTCCTAGTTTTCTAGGTTTCTCTCCTCAGAGCCATCTAAAAATTTTAAGACAAATCCTATTAGTTACTATATTTTCTAGTCTTGATTATGTATTTGAGGAAATAGGCTATGATACCACTCAAGTTGTCATGCCCCAATCCGATTTGGCTGGATCCCCGTGATCAACCCGTCACTCTCCCGGTTTACAAAAGTGTTCCCCCTTATTATAGACCGTAAAGAGTAAGGCATCCTTTAAACATGTACCTTTCCTGGAATAACATAAATCAAAACTGCATAAAATTTTAAATGGATGGTCTTTAAGGGTAGGCTTTCCAAAATTTCTTGAAAGGGATTTAAGGGAGGGGGTAAGTACGACTACTTAGTGAATGGGTTTTCAAAAATTAACTTTTAGGAAAAAGATTTGTATTAGAGTGTGTCAGATTCCTTATTTTCTTTCAAAAATCCTCTTATTTCAAATCTCTGTTTTTATTATCATCTCTTATTAATCACGGTGTGTTATCACCAAACACACATCCTTCATCATAAAGGTCAATCATACAATCGTAGGCCAGCCCGTCCACTGAACCCACTTGTGGCGTTGGAGCGACTTTACCGGCCACCTAGATAGAAGCACGTCCACTTCTACCCTAAGAATGAGTTGATGTACATGACGAATGAGTTGATGTATGTGACATCCAACCCTCAATCCTAAAATCAATTCTCCGTATCTGTATGAGGATAGAGACCTCATCCCAACCCCACCCCGGTCTCATGCGCAATGAAGCTACGTCGAGCTTTGCAAGGTCACCTGGTCCGATGAACTACCCTTATATCGCCCAGGTCCTCTAGGGCCCTAGGACACATCACTACCCCTCTTGGGCATCTTGAAGGTCTCGTACACACAATGCATGCATAACCAATATTTTCATCTCATGCCTTATAATCTATGGTGCCAACTAGTCCAATAGCCTCGACCATCAAATAAACCAGCAACTGTTTGTCTTGACAATTCCGGAGACCTGACATGTCGCACTGCCACTAGTTGACTGAATATGTTGGTCCTGTCTTGGTACTAAGACCAAACAATTCATTTCCTTAAAGTTTTATGGCATATATCTCATGTTTGTTTATGATCTCCTGCTCGTGCCAATTGGCCTATCCCACTATTCAAGATTTTCAAAATCGGGCATATTAGCCTCCAAGTTTCAAAACCGAGGCCTCCGGCCTATAAGAGCTATTCGAGCTCCCATCAAGAAGGTCTCCTAAATCATTTTAGTAGTGGCACACAGCTAGGGGAGAGCACATCCGACAAAAATATGTTTTCAGCTGTCCATCATACCGATCGGGTATAATGACATCTCCGTTCATAATCGATGAACGGGTTTTCCACTTCCTCCGAGAAAGTTTCATTATACCAACCGGGTATGATTTACTTACAACCGGTAAGTAGTTTTTCCGCGTGATTTTCACATCACTCCTCTAAGTTGTGATGTTTAAAATACCACTAATTAGTGGGTTTTCATTTCGAGGTACTTATCATCCCAAACCAGGTATGATATAAAATCCCACTCACCCGTTAATGCAGTGAATTCCACTCGACCGATTCTTTGTATTCACACGAGCTTGTCCTCGTATTCCTACACGATATGTACATACTTGTTTATTATCTCTCGGCCTAATAGCCTTCATTTATTTTAAATGAATGAGAAAATAAAACTTTTTATTTATTTGCAATTAGATTGCTAAAGTTATTTTTCTTTAACTTTAAGTCCTAATGTCGGTTTTTCATCAAAATAAGTCCCGAAACTTTTAAAATTTATCTTAGGACCTCAATTTATTTAATTTCACAAAAAGGGGTTAAATTTCCAATTTGGTCCCCAACTTTTCCAAAATTACCATATTGCCCTTCCTTTACAAAAATGGTAAGTTTCACCCCAAAAATTCTAAAATTCCTTAATTGGCCCTCTAACATTTTCATCATGCCCAGCTGTCCCTCAATTTTATAAAATTGCATCTTGGTCCATCGAATTTTCAAAAATCCCCAATTTTCTCCCAATTACAACTCCTTAATACAGTCGAATTTGATTTTATCAAATTTCATGATCAAACACATCTAATTGTTGAAATTAAAGTTAAAATTGAGATCCTACATCTTCATATGATTTAATAGCACTTTAAATCACAAGTTTTGACACATGAACAAGCTCAAACGGAGCTTCGCCGAAAAATAAACCATAGAGAGATAAAGCTTCGATTTTTCACCGGTCAGGGCGCGGCGGTCTAAGCTTTCATTATGAGCAGATAGCTCTCGTTCTAAGATTTATCCTATAATCAAGAATCACATCAATTGATATTGAATTAAGTTAGAATTTCATCATTGAAATTATGTCAGTTCTCTCTCTAGCACTAGCCGAAAATTGCAAAGGGGAGCCGAATTGGCTTACCTTTCAGTCCTAATTCGGCCATGGGAGGGCTAAGGAAGTGTTCAGAGGGCTTGGTTTGGCTTGAGGAGGGCTCAAATTGGCCGATTTCAGCTAGACCGATACATGGCAGCTTCAGTTCGCTGGAGCTGCTTCACTGTTCCATCACGTCGTCGCTTTTCTGGCGACCTTTGGAGCAAATGGAGACTACATGCGTGTAGCTAACTTCTCCCCGGTTCTAAAAAAACCTGACCTCACCTTTTTTTGCTCAGAAATGACCCTATATCGAAGCTCTGGTTTGAGCTTCACCGGAAAACTAAGCAGCTGAGAGAGAGTGAGCTTTTCAGGTGTGGAGAGGATGAATGGGGAAGGAGTCTTTATATAGGAAGCCCGGGGACTTCTTGGTCGTTCGATTAGTACCTTAATTGAGTTTATTCATTGCCTGAAACTCCTTGGCTGGAGACTTTTCAGCTTTGTTGGCGCTACGCAATTTTTCGGCGAGTGAACAATGTTGTCATCTGAACGAAGAAGATGACACTATTCCAAACCGGGTTCAAAGCTTAAACTGGCCGGTTCACCCCCCATTCGACCGAATTTTTCAAATCTAAAAATTTCTAAATTCATCTAAATTCATTTTCTATCCAATGGTGGCTTCAAATCTCCAATTTGAATTTTTTAAGCCACAAAGAAAAATGAATTTAGGATCCGGTTCAATAGTGGTTCAAACCAGTTCAAACTTGTTCAATCCGGTTTGGATCCAATTCACCTGAACCGGTTTGGTTTTCATCTCCAATTCATTCTCAAGTCCATTTCCATGACTTTTGGGACTCTTTGGGTCACTCAAGATCTATAAATTTCCCGGTTTGCCATTTCTCTATCTGTTCCGGTTAATGAACCGACTCGGTTCATAAACCGGTTCAATCTAGTTAGATTCGGTTCATCTAAATTGGTCTAGTTTTTCTCTTCCAATTTGTCCTAAGTTTCTTTTCCAAGGTTTTATGAACCCTTTGGATCACCTGAAAGTTGTAAAATTCCAAATTGCTCGTTTCCTAATAATCGGATTTGTGAACCGGATCGGTTTTCTCACTCGGTTTAACCGGTTCTTTTTCTCGGTTTTCCTTAACTCAAAAGGGCGGGGTTTACAGGACCAGTCTGAACCAAGTTCAAAGCTTAAACTGGTTGGTTCACCCCCAGTTTTACTGAATTTTTCAAATCTAAAAATTTCTAAATTCATTTTCTATCAATGGTGGCCTCAAATCTCAAATTTGAATTTTTTAAGCAACCTAGAAAAATTAATTTAGCATCCAGTTCAATAGTGGTTCAAACCGGTTCAATCTGATTCACCTGAACCGGTCTGGTTTTTCTCTTCCAATTTGTCCTAAGGTTTGTTTCCAAGGTTTATGAACTCTTTTTGGGTTACTCGGGAGTTGTAAATTCCCTAATTTGCTCGTTCCCCTATGATCGGGTTTGTGAACTGCTTCAGTGTTTCTGACTCGGTTTGACTAGTTCTTTTCCCAATTTTTATTTATTCAAAAGGGTGGGGTTTACAACTTTCATACAATTCAATTGAGCTTTGAATCGTATGAATTGAGGCCGAAACGAGCTCAAACAAAGCTTCATCGGAAAATTGTGCGTAGAGAGAGATAGCTTCGATAGCTTACCGTCGGAGTTGCAATGGTTTGAGCTTTCTATTGGGGAAGGTAGCTCTCTTCCTGAGGTACCTTCTAGGATCAATAATTCCTACAATTGACATCTAATCGAGTGAGAATTTCATTAGTGAAGTTTCACTCTTTCTCTCTCTAACTCCGACATGCAACTACTGAGTAGGGCCGAATTGGCTTACCTTTTAGCTTAGTTGAAGTCGTATGAGGGCTGTGTGGATGTTGGGATGGCTTGGTTTGGCCGGAGAGGGCGAATTTGGCCGATTTTAGCTTGGCCAAAATAGGGCAGCTTTGGTCCTTCGAAGCTGGTTCATTGTTTGATTCTGCTGGCGCTTCTGTAGTAGTCCTTGGATCGAACGAAGGTTGCTGTCAGGTAGCTGACTTCCCCCGGAGTCTAAAGAACCCGACCTTGCCTTCTCATGCTTAGAAAAACACCTATCTCAGAGCTCTAGTTTGAGCTTCGTCGAAAAATGGAGCAGTTGGGAGAGAATGGAGATTTCACATTTGGGAAGGATGAATGGAGTGGAGTTCTTTATATAGGGAGTTCGGGGACTCTCTGCCCGACCATTTCACATCTTGGTCAAGCTTATCCTCGCCCTGAAATGCCCTGAACATAGTTGTTTTTCCTTCACTGGCGTTGTCAATTTCTATATTGAATGAATAGTATAGTCATCTAACGGAAGAAGACGACACTATTTCGAATTGGATCGGACCGGTTCGACAAGTTCAATGCTTAAACTGACCAGTTCAGATCCGATTCAATTGATTTTCTCAAAATTTAAAATTTCTAAATTCATTCTCTATCTAATGGTGGCTTCAATTCCCTAATTTGAATATTTTAAGCCACCTAGAAAAATGAATTTAGCAACCGGTTAATGATGGTTCAAACCAATTCAATCCGGTTCAGGTTTGGTTCACCTAAACCGGTATGGTTTTCTCTTCTAATTTGTCTCAAAGTCCTTTTTCCTGATTTTTATGACTTTTTGAATCACTTGGGGTTTGTCGATTTCCCATTTTGCCATTTCTCTACCGGTTAAGGTTCATGAACTGGTTTGGTTTTCTCTCTTGAATTGACCGGTTCTTTCCTCGATTTTCTTATCTTTAAGGGATAGGGTTTATAGAAGGTATAACCCTAAAATGGAAGTCTCTACTTGAAGGACATAGTAAAGAATGAAAATAATAAAGGGGAGACCCCCCAAACAAGGAATCAATATGTAGACTAAAAAAGGGTCAACTCGGAATGAGGAATGGTGAATGGTCATAATCAAGCAAGAAAGCATGGAGGAAAGGAAAGCCCTTGAGTAAAAGACGCCAATGTAAATGAAGAAAGACATAAGTGAAAAAGGATCCCAATGTGTTGGTAAGCTATTAGGAAAATCGACGGTTGGAACTAGGGGAAAACCCATAGAAAAGTGGGTGAATAATGAGTAGATAAAGGAAACCTGCACGATTCTAATATTAAGAGATTTAAAGAACAATTGGATAACATAAAAGGTAGTTGGGAAACACTAACGGGTAGTAGGAAGGAACGAAGCCATACAACTCCTAAACGGATGGAGAGGCATGAACCGTTATCAAGGATATACATTCTAGAAACCATAATGGGCAAAGATAAATCCATAATAGATCATGTTGTAAAAAACATGTAGTGCCAATAGTTCCAAGAAAGGTGACCTAGGTAAGACCAAGTCAGTTAGTCAAATCTAAGAAATGGAACCAAAATCGTGGTAAACCAAAAATGGAGGAAGGACCAAAATAAGATAGGGAAAAGGTTATATCAAAACACAAGGGGTTAAGGACAAAAAGTGCTAAGGGGTGCTAAACTAAGAGCATCAACAATCTAGAAAATGATGGGGAACAGGGACGATTGGATGTATATAGAATGTCCAACCCAAATGACATGAATAAAAATCTTTAAGAAGAAAAGGCTTACCCTAAATAGAGTAAGAAGTATACTTAAGAAGGTACCTTGGGATGGGTAGTTTGGACATGACTGATCATGTACACTCCGTGGTGTGGATGGAAAATATAAAGGAAGAAATACTTCTCAAGTACATGGCTAAAGGACTAAGTGAAAGGAATAGCCAAAGTGATAACATACCAAGCAAACCCTAGGAGGACATCAAGGAAAGTCATTCCCATGCAAATGATTGTTGACTTAGTTTTGTGGACAAAACCCCTAAAAGGATGGGAGAGTTGTAAACCTCGTCCCTTTATAGTTAAGAAAATCGAGAAAAGAATTGGTCATTTCAAAAGAGAAAATCGAGATGGTTTACAAACCATAACCAATAAGAAAAAGGGAAAATTGGGGAATTGACAAATCTCGAGTGACTCAAATAGTCATAAAAGCATAGAAAAGAACCATGGATAATTGAGAAGAGAAAACCAAACCGGTTTAGGGTGAACCGGACCTAAACTAGATTGAACTGGTATAAACCATACTTGAATCAGTTTCTAAATTCATTTTTCTTGGTGGCTTAAAATGATCAAATTGGGGAATTTAAGCCACCATTAGATAGAAAATGAATTTAGAAATTTTTAATTTTGAGAAAATCGGTCGAATTGGGCCTGAACCAACCCATTTACGCATTGAACTGGTCAAACTGATCCGGTCCGATTTGAAACAGTGTCATCTTCTTCCTCAGGATGACAGAACTGTTCATTAATGCAGAAAATGGATAACACCTATGAAGGAAAAATGGCTCCAATTAGGCTGTTTCAGGGCAAGGATAAGCTCGACCAAAATGGAAAGTTGTTGGGCAGAGGATCCCCGAGCTCCCTATATAAAGAGCTCCTTTCCATTCATCCTCCACACAAAACTGGCTAGAGACGAATACGTCATGATAAACGAGTGAGTGGGCTTATGTACATCATACACGGTTGGGATGGTGAGCACTTTAGAAACAAAAAACCACTTACCGGTTGTGAGTGGGATACTCTAACTTCATACACGGTTGGGATGAAGAGTACCATCTTTAACTAATAAAACCTACTTAGTGATCGTAAGTAGAGGTAATCATACCCAGTTGGTATGATAAAATTCCTTGAGGAAAGGAAAAACCCGCTTACCGGTTGTAAGCAGAGATATCATCACACCCTATTGGTGTGATGGAGTTAAAAATATATTATTTTTTAGAAGTGTCCTTCCCTGACTGTGTGCCACTGCTTAAACTATTTGAGAGACCTTGACGAGAGCTAGAACAACTCAGATAGGCTAGAGGCCTTGATTTTTTAACTCATGGGGGCAAATACTCGATGAACTGGTGGCAGTGCATTAGGGCCAAGTCGACGGACTGGCCTAGACAAATAGCTACAAGTTGGGTTGAGGGTCGGGATTGTTGGACCATTGGCACCACAGATAATGGCCATATGTGAAAACTATTGTTTGTGCATGCACTTGTGGTACAAGACCATCAAGACGCCCAAGAGGGGTAGTGATGGGTCCTAAGGGCTACTGGACGACATGGTGGAGATAAGAGTAGTTTGTCGTGCCAGTTAGTCGGAAAGCTCGAAGTAGCTTCTTGTGCATGAGACCGGGGAGGGGTCGGGATGAGGTCTTTATCCTCATACAAACACGGAGTGGCATTCGGGTTTGAGGGTCGGATATCGAGAACATCCACTCAGACCTAGGGTAGAACTGGATGGGCTTCTATCTTGGTGGACGGTAAAGACGTTCCGATCCACAAGTGGGTGTAATGGATGGGCTACACCTACGAATGTGTGTTACCCTTCCTAATGAAGGTCGTGTGTTGTTTGCTAAACACATCTAATGGTAATGGAAAAGGTTTTGAAAAATTAGAACTTGAGAAAAGATCCTTAATAAAGGAAATGATAACCTTGGCACAGTTTGAATAAAGTTGTTTTTTTTGAAAACTCACTCCCAACATCTCTCACTAAGTTATAGAACTCACTCCCCTCCCTTTTACCCATTTTAGGTAATTGAGGAAAGGCCCTTCTTAAAGACCCTCCTAAGTTGGAACAATAAGAACATGAGTATGTTTGTTTTAAAATACTCAGTTTTGTATAATGTTATTCCAGTAAAGACAGGAAAAAGTATGCCTCACTCCTTGCGGTTTAGAAAGGGTGAAACCCTTGATGGACCAAATGTAGTGGCGGGTTGCTCACAGGGATCTGACCAAACCGGGTCGAAGCATGACAAATGGTCTCCCTGACTGCGTGAAACTGCTTAAACATTTTGGGAGATGTTCCTGATCGGAGCTTGAATTGCTCTGATAGGCTCGAAGCCTCGAATTTGAAAATGATAGGGTCGAAGGCCCGGTTTTGGAAAACTCATGAAGTCGGCCCAATGCTAGTATGCACGGGTTTGACCTATAGACAAACGTGAATTATAAGAACCATGAAAACTCTCAGAAAAATTGGAATTGTTGTGTGATTTGCCACAGAGCCAAGACAGGACTGACAAGGCTTGATGAGCTAGTGATAGTGCGCCCATACCAGGTCGATGGGCTGGTCAAGGCAAACAGTTGCATGCTAGGTTGAATGTCAGGGCCGTTGGACCGTTGGCACCAAATAGCATGGTTAATGGATCAAAACTGTTGTATGCATGCATGAGGAATTTGGGAGCATCTAGACGCCCGAGAGGGGTAGTCAATGGGTCCCACGGGCTGTTGGACGACATGGATGCAATAAGGGCGAGTCTGTTGTGCCAGTCAGTCATAAAGCTCTAATAGCTTTCGGCGCACCGTGACCGAGGCCGGAGGGGAAATGAGGTCTCATCCCACCAAGCGGACATGATGAAACACCGAGATCGAGGCCAAAGGGGAAATGAGGTCTCAAGACCGAGGTTGGAGGGGAAACGAGGCATCATCCCACCAAGTGGACATGATGTGGGTTTGAGGGTCGGACTATTGATCCACCCAAACTCAGGTGGATGGTAAAGTTGCTCCAGTCCACAAGTGGAATAGTAGGGGACTATTCTATGAATGTGTGATCATTTTCTATGAAAGAAAGGGCGTGTGAATGTTTGATGAAATGCCTCCCGAGCAAGGAGAAGGGCTCAAGAAGAGATAAACTCATATTATAATAAACTAAAAGTATAAAATGTTTTGATTAATTGATTGTTTTGAGAACTCACTTCCCAACGCCCACTCACTAAATTGTAGAAACTCACCCTATCCCATTAAACCTTTTTCAGGAGAAACACTTATCACGACGAGCCGAGGCTAGAAGAGAAAGCCAAAGGTACCACAAACAGGAAACTTTACTTAGATGTTTTGTAAACTTTGTTATGGAAAACAAGTGCACTTTGACGCATTTACCTTCCTTGGCGAGTTAATCACAGTAATCTAACCAGACCAAGTCAGGGCATGACACACTGAGTTGTGAAACTCATTCCCTCTCATTAACCTTTTTCATGAAGGAACATACCGCCCCCGAGTCTTTTACGCCAAGCCGCAAACCAAGTACAAATTTCTCTTTCATTTTTGTATAATGTTGAAACATAACAGGTAATGCACCTAACTCTTCACAACCTAGGCGAGTAACCACTACTCGGGGTCTAAGAGAGTGGTGGGTTGATCACGGGGTTCCGACCAAACCGGGTCGGGACGTGACATGAAAGGTTAAGTATGAGTGATAGGATAGGAACCATGTTAGGTGGTTTACAAGGAAAGATCTGGTTCGTAAGACATATAGTGGCACGATGTCAGTATCCCACTCACTGAGTTGTGAGCTCACCCCTTCCCTAAACATATTGTAGAATAAGTCGAGGAAGCGCAAGCACTGAAGGGAAGGACCTTCCCGAGGCACACCCCCACTTAAGGTAACCTCGTACCTTGCTTACGAAGGTTTATGTTCTTATCATATTATTATCATTCTATGGATATTTTGATAAATTGTTTTGTGGGCTCCCATGAGAAATTTTGAAAGAAAAGTTTCAAATTTTCGCTGTGTTTTACAAATGTTTTTATCAGAATCTCTGGTCCCTCCGATTCTCATTATGGTGAAAGTACCTACCATAGTGGTTATTGATGGGGATGGACGAAGGGGCACGGGTCTCCGGCCAATGGAATCGGGCCAGGCGTGACACAAAGAAGGGAAAATAATGATAGACTACTCGAATAAATTGTTATTAGAACATAAGTATTAGGGTCAGTCATATAGCATACTGAACCTTGTAAATTAAAGATACTTTTATGTACTTTAATGTGATGCATGCATTAGAATATGAGTAGTGGGGTCGGTCAAATAGCATACCACACACCAGGATTTAAAATGGTCATTGTTGTTATTGTGTGTATATAATTGTGATATGATTGGGAGGATGCTTATGTTGCCAGAATGACACCTAAAATAGAGGTGATACCGAGAGGAAATGGGAAGACTAGAGTAGGGATACAAGAGTGGCTTCATAATCTTTCCACAAACCTAATGAGGCTTATGGAAGGGGCTCAGGCATCACTTGTGAACCCGATATAGGTTGAGTGCATCAAAGGATGCAGATCTCGGATGACACATTATCGGCATTAGTACGTAGGGGAAAGGTCATCTAAGGATGTTCCATGCGAGTGTGGAATAAGTTCGCACACTACCCTTTGTACCTAAAAGTCACGTGTGTGAACTCTAGGGATGTTTAATTTGATTTTAATAAATGTGTGATGTTGTGTCGGCTTGAGTTCCATCAATGACAGTACATGGGGGAAGGTCATCTAGTGATGACCCCACGAGTGTGGAATACGTATGCCCATTACTCCAAGTTTGCACATGTGCGACCTTGTGGGGTGCTTTGTTTATTATTATGATAATGTAAATGTGATAGAAATTATTAACTCCAAGATAATCAAATTCTTGGAATTTTTACTAAGTGAAACGAGAAGCCTATGCACTTGGAAATAAGCCTTAATAAGATAACTTAGTAGAGACTCAGTTGTAAGTTATGTTGTGGCTCGACATTACTAAACACACTCACTAGGTTGTTAGCTCACCTCCTCCCTCCCCAAAACATTTTAGGTAGGAAAAATGGTGCACCGAGTAATATACGACAACCTCAACTTTGAGGACATGCTAATGAGGTACGGGATTATGTGGCGTGCATGAAGGATAAATTTGAATTATTAGTTATTTTATTCCTATGGTAATTTGTAACTCATATTTTTTTGTTCACTGCATATTTTATAAAAGTTTAAATTTTTACTAAAAATTGGGTATATTTTATTCTGAGTCATACATCAAGTCAACTCTACTTTGGTAAAAGTATCTACCATTGTAGTGTCGAGGGGATGTGACAGTTGCCATAAGCACCCAACACGGGAATTCGGGTTAGGGTGTGACAATATAATATGATCATGCCACAGTATAAATATAATTAAAAGCTCCATCATTGTTAATCTTTATCATAACTGGTGAGGGTGCATGCCATATTTTTGGAGTTGCAGTTCCTTGTTTCGGACTTAAGGGATATGAAGTTGGACATGCAAGATGAGACATTTCATCCAAGGTTTGCTTAGACATTTGATAATACTAGACAAGCATATGGTAATACTTGAGGGATATGAAGTTGGACATGCAAGATGAGACATTTCATCCAAGGTTTGCTTAGACATTTGATAATACTAGACAAACGTATGGTAAAACATGTTCAACACAAGAAAATTTTCGTTCTTTTCAAATAAACTATATGCTAATTTGTAGAATCTAGAGTGTTGACTTCTCTTATCACGTTTCATTTCAGCAAAAACATACTCCAAAGTTCTAGCTAAATGACCATAAATAATTTGATTTATTCTAATACAACAAGTAGATAACCAAATGGGCCTAATCCATTCACATTCCATCAACAAGTTCTCAATTATTTTAGATTTTTCACAAAGATGACAATGAGGTACCGTAGTTAACTTCGTTGCTCATTTCAAATTTTTCACAAAAATGACAATAAGATATAATAGTTAACTTTCTAGAGAATAATGAATATTACACGGGAAGTACATTAGAAATATCCCGCCATAGAAACATACTCACATTTGAAGAACATTTAATACCCCAAATAATTTTTTACAAACTAGCTGAAATGGAATAAGAAGAAGATGCTCCTAACGAATCATATATGAATGCATAAGTAGAGTAAACAGTAAATAATCCACACTTCTCAAATATCAACATTATTCATAGCTAAGAGGGGGCACTTTGCTAATTGTGTCCATTTCTGTAGATAAAAGAAAAGGGGATAACATGGTTAAGTTCTAGTAATAATTATATCGATCAATAATGGAGCACACTCTTAAATGTGTCATGGATGCATTAAAGGGTAAGGGAAAGAGATCTTCATATTAGGAAGCGTCGGCAACCGCACTTTGATCTCCATCTTCGACTTGCCAATCCATACTTGATTTGAGAAGTTCCTTACCTACTTGAATGCTTCTCCATAGGAAGGAGAGTCTTGAATATGTTGAAGAAGCAAGAAAATAAGTGTATTTGAAGTATTTATCTTTTAAAAGTCTTACCAATAATGAGTTGAGGTTGGTTAGGAGTCCTAATGTTATCTTCATGAATAATGATTTATTGTACATATGTAAGTACTTCAACCTCAGTTGCATAGTTAGTGAGTCTTGTTCTTCTCATTTTTCTTCCTCCACCAACAGTTCATTATTTTGGACTTAATTTGAGAGCATCACCCCTCCAATAATAAAAAAATAACTCATTACATATGTAGAAATAGCATAGTGTGGATTTAATAAATATTTACCTTTAACTATGCGATAAGAAACAGACTCTCAAATCTATAATTTTTCTATCAATGTGTTGTTAGAGGTACTATAGTGTTTTTTTTTATTAATACTTCAAATATTTATTTTCTTTGCTCAGAAATTGAAGTTGTAGCAAGACTAGTTCATTTGAATCACTTATGGTATTTAAATTGAAATAAATAAGTAATAAATATGTAAAATATTTTGTTGTTTAGATATGTTCCTATTAGTAGCTTCAATAAAAAGAGAGAATTATAGGTAAAAAAATAAAATGGCAAATATATGAACATGCTTTAGTGATTTTGAGTGCATTTAATTGATTATTTCTATAAGCAATTAAAATAATAATAATCAATACCAAGGGATAGAGGTCCCCTTGGTTCATTGAATTTGCTTGATAATTTTCTATTAATTATAATAATGTAGTAGAGATATACAACACATTTCATTATATAATATATAAATCTATATTCAAATCCCAATTTAACTAGTAATTCTTAAGAAATTCTCATTACAATATATTGTAGTTATTTATCATGTGTAACTTAATAGGACAATAGTTTTTTTTTATTTGGAAGAAAGTTGAAGCACTCATTTACATCAATATTCTTATGTATAACCTCCATCTAACAAATATATTTATCTAGTGAGTGACAAGAGAATTAATGAGTGGTTTTAATTTATTAATCAAGATTTTAGAAATAATCTTATAGGTAAAATTGTACAAAATATTTATCGAAATTTAGACATTTTATATAGCTTTTGATATGAGAATTATATATATTATTGACAACAACAATATACCAATAAATAATGAAAATCATAATTAGGTTAGCACATTTTTATTGCATGATTTATCTTATTGATGTAAACTGATTTAATTCCATTAATTGAAATTAACTTTTTTTTGCACAATATTAATTGAAATTAACTAAATTATGGTTAGCTCATTCATTACATCAAGATCATCCAATTAATTTTATTTGCTATAAAGCCACAATGAAAATTAATCAAGTTACCCTTCGACATCATGTATGAGGTGTGAGTGGTTGACTCCCTAATTTCTTTGTAACATGATAGAAGACTTCCCTCATCTGCCCTTCCAAACCACTTATTAAGAGAAATAAAACTTTTTATGGTTTGGATTCTTGTGCTTGTATTTATGAATATGAGAGTGATCAAGCCCGTTACTCAACATCAGCATCTTAAGGGATGGTCTACTAAGTGTGACACGTGATGTATATAATGGGGTGCTAATTATTTTAGATGGATGCATGAACCTTTGTTTCTATAACATTGTTTTGGGACATTTTGACCTCAAAAACATGTAGCACCTTGTCATAAAGCATAATCCATTAGTATATTTTATTTGCTGTCTAACTTTGAAAGACTTAATTGGGACAATGAACATTATTATAAGATAGAATTCACAAGTCTATCTATACTTTATTTTGTAGGGCCTACTTTAAGTTTCATGACCATCACTTTTTTTTAGTCAATTAAGGCCTATGTATAGGAACTAACTTTGTTGTTTATTGGAGCCCGTTCTAGTGGAGTATGGAAAGCTGAGCATGAAGGCATAATTTTGTCATGTTAAAGACAATTTTTTTATTTCACTATTCGTCATCTTTTGTTTGCCAAACAATAGAGCATTTACGTATTGTTTGAAGATTTAGAGCGTGAAAATTTTCGTTGTTTTGTAAAATAAAATAAATCCAATTAGATAAATGATTACAAATTTTGTAATTTATACTAAAACCTAATCATTCTATTTTTTATTTTTTTTTTTATTTTTGGTGGTAAAGAGAGGGTGACATTTCTAATTTAAATTAGTTTAATATTTTTGTTATTGTTTTTTATTATTTATTTTAGTTTATTTTTATTTTTTATATATTTTAAATAATTTTACATATTAATAATATTTTACATAAAATTATATGATATATTTATATAATAAAAATATTATATATAAAAAGTAATGCGCGAAATATATATAATATAATTTATTATATATATTATTTTTATAATAATAAAATATTTATATATAAATATAATTAATATTAATTTATTTTTTATTATAGTAACATCTCAATTATGTCATATAATTTGATTATATAATAAAATTTTGTATTTATAATTCACCATATATAATATAATTATATATTTTTTATTTAATAGATTATTTTAATTTAATTAAATATATATTTTTTATTTTTTATTAACAAATATACCCATCAATCCAAATTATTAATTTAAATAAATTTTTAAACACTTCCAACAATTCACTTCACTCTCACTTCAAATAGTTACTAATCCTTTCCCTCAATCTAAACAAACCCATAAAAGAGAACCACACAAATATAATGTTAATGATAAAATAAAATCTAGAAAAGTTTTTCAAATATTAATTAGATCGAACATTTGATATATAGTTCTTTTGGCGCTCACTTTAGAGTGAACCCACTTTTATTGAATATGAAAATTTAAAAAAAAACACACACACACAAAATGGAAATTGGAATAGGAAGGTTGTTTTATTTGATATAAAGAGGTTCAGTTAAGCTATTGAAAATAACTGAATTACTTACAAGTATATAACTAAGTCATGAATTTTTAAAAAATTAACTCAAATGGATTGATTCAAATTTTTCATTTTTTTTCAATTTAATTTAATTGAGGGTTTTATGGTAAACAATCATAGACCACCGTGTTCCATGGGCCTGTTCTTTAGGTGAATGCTCGATGGGAAAGAACCTGTCTCTACTTTTTTGTCTTCTTTGTCAAATAGATTTCCCATATATCAAAGTCAATATTATATTCGATCCGGTTAGTCCGTCCATTACATAAATAATGAACATATTCCATTTATTGATTCGACTGGACAATAATAAAACATTCATTTTTTTTAATTTTTGGAAAAAGGGAATATATTAGTATTAGTATAGCAGTTGTGTATAAATATTACCTGCTTCAAGTACGGGCTGCAATTATTATTTAGTGTCTTACTCTCATTTTTTTCTGGATAAATCTAAAAAATATAATATCAACACACAATCTATATAATATTGCATTACTATATTATATAGTCATTAATATACAGGTTTTTGCCATTGTTTATTAGTATATGTAGAACCATTGATGGATGAAGCACATAGAGTTAGAGTTGATGGGACCAACAAGGTATGAGACAATTACTCTCAAAGCCATTGAATATGTAGGTGTTAAGCCACATAAATATTCTCCCTTCTGACACCTGGATATCATTATAGGACAATTCAAAGTTGGATATATTCTATCCAGCTATGAATATATTTTTAGTTGGGTATATATGAAAATTTTGATAACCAGTGATATAGATAGTATAGTTTCAGTTAGTGCGTCAGCCAATGTAAAAATCCCAACATTTTTTTTAAATCTAAATATAATCCATATATATATTAATTATTATTTAAAATAAAAAGGGAGGAGTTCCCGTATATCTGATTTTATTATTATATTTCACCTAATTCAGATAAAATTTCTAAATCTTTCCATGTCGGCAATCTCTGGCTAGGTTTAGTAGCAACAAGTCGCTCCTTGTCCGGTGGGACCTCTCTTGCCGACTAAGGGGTTGTGTCAGAGATTCTTCAATACACCGGCCAGAGTTATCCAACCTCGAGTAATCTCTACAGTGTGGGAGGGCTTTTATTTCTTCGTCAATATCTATAGGTTCATAATAAATATTAAATTATATAACATATTATTTAATAAATTATTAAATATTACGATTTTAATGTATTATCTATATAAAAATAGAAAGTGGCCTTTGTCTAACCAAATGCCCAAGGATTGAGAGATTCTGCTCTAATTTCTGCCTGTTTATATATAATATCTTATGGAAATATCTACGTGAATACCACAGAGAATTTAAAGGGTAATTTATGAGAATGATGCAATAATATTTTATTTAAAAAATTAATAATAAGATTGTCATATCTAACCTAATGTATAGCTGGTATTTACCCAATTTTTTAGTCTGAAATTTAATATATTTTTGTCCAGCTGAAATTCAATATATTGACTATTATAAAAATCTATTTTTTTTAAATGCGCCGTTAAAAAGGCGAAATGATGCGAAAAAAAGAACTTTTTATTGAGGGTTTGTGGGTTTTTTGCGTATTATTTAAAATTTAGAAGTATGATAAAAAAAATTTACTCAAAATTTCTAACATTTTAAATATCCTCAAATTAAACTCTAATGTTTTTTTACTAAATTAAATTTATAATATTTTACGTAACATTCTTTTTATTTTTTCAAATAAAATTATAATATTTTTAAATTTACTTAAATATAATTATAACATTTATAATATTATATATATTAATTTATAAGTTATATTATATATATATATAATTATTAGATTGTATTATGTAATAATTAAAATAAATAACTTATAAATGGTATAATTATATCAAATTTATAAATATTCAACCCTTTCTATTTAAATAAATTTGTGATTTTATTATAAATAACAATTTTTATCTCAAACTTATATATATTTATCACGTATAATTTTTTTAAAAAACAATATTAAGTTGTGTATTTTTAATTAAGTTGAACACAGTGAAGTTTTCAGTTTATGATAAAATGCAAATGTAAATATATTAATTATAACACTATATTAGAGATTATTATGAATGGATGAGTGATTATAGACCAATAACACTTGAAATAAATTATTTATAAATAATAAAAATTTAAGAATGAATATTATTAATCACTCCAGTAAATGAACTTCTTGCATCCATATCCATGCTTGAAACCCCTTATTCACATCATTCTTAATATTCATATTCATTGTTTGTAAGATTCAAATTCAAAATATTTCATTTAAAAAAAAATAAAAGTATTTCTTTTAAAATCTTCCGTGAAGATATTATAAGAGTACAAATTTGATTAACCTAATACTAGCGTCACAGTTTTGTACCCACAACCGAATTGGGCATAGCATTGTTATAAATGCTGACATGGATATCCTAAACCAATCAATTTTTAACAACTAATTATCACTCCAACATCATAATTGAGGCAAGGACAAGGTTGAGAAAAGGGAAGAATTTGGAGATAGATGATGACTTTGGTGCTGAAAAGTTGCCACTTTTAATTAGACATGTTTTAACTTCTTACCGTCGTTCCTTCACACATTTCATTATTTCTTCTACATTTGGTGAAAGAAGAAGGTATCTCAAAAAAGAAAAAAAAAACGGAGGACCGAAAATGGTGGAAACGAGAAAAGCTCCGCCCTATTAAAACATACCAATCATAAGATGCATCTGGCCTTGCTCTCTGTTTGGCCCTGTTGTAGTGTCCTTGCACCACTAAAATGACAAAAATAAGACAATACTTTAAATAATCGATAAATTGTAATCAGCAAAACAAAAGGATAAATAAAAATTATAATATCACCTCATAAAACGAAGAACACAAGTGATTCCATAGCTGGGCTTGTACTTCTGTGTGCTTATATATATTTCTTTAGAACCCTACACTCTCCCACCCCCTTCCTTTAGTCACTCGATCCTTTCTCTCCGCCTCTCTTGTTCAGATAGAGTAGAGAAAGCTTTTTTTTCTATTTCCTCCTTATGTCTTCCGGACATAGCCTTCAATTGCTAATCTAAATAGAATGTAGAAGGCAACTTTCGTCCTCTGTTTTAATCTTGTTGGGTTAGCAGGTGCTGTTTTCTCAGTTCAGATGCCAACTTAGAGATAGGGTGAGATTCTGGGTTCCATTCGCCGCAGATAGTTAGCTTTTCCTTGGGAATTACTTTGATGAATAGACCATCTGAAAAATATATTAATCGGGCAAAGGTTGCAGTCCCAGATGTGCCACTTTTTTAGGTTATGTTTATACTTTTCCTATATTTGGTACAGTTTTCTTGTTTGGCCTTTTTTTTCCATTTGTAAGCATGAAAACAAGGGCTGGTAGGGCATATAGTTACCGTCTTAGATTTGATTCTTCGAACCACAGTTCCTCCTATCATTAGTTCAAACTTTCCCAAATTGATCATTTTTCTTCTGAACACACGGAAAAAGATGTATTGGTGGATGACCCTTCTGGGCTTCCCGGAGCAGCTGACACAGTTGTTGTTTGCCGGTGCAGCATAATCAAGATTCACAAGGGAAATCAACTAATTTGGTGGTGATATCTTTATAGCTGGTTCCTGGAAGTGAGAATCTTGATGATGCCGCATTGACAATAAACAACTAGGATACCAACAACCGGGATCAACACAACAGTGCCAGGTTGAACTTGAGCTGGGAAGGCTATCCCGGGCTCTTCTTCCAACTACAATATCATATGGTACCTACTCACTAGTCACTCACATGCCTCCCCCCGTCAGGTTGCCTAGTAACAAGGAAAATTTGGTCTAATTTATTGAATTTACAAGGTGAGACTCTAATATTGCTTTTTCTGGGCTGATGCGATCATGTGGGTTTTTGCCCTACTGTTTTTGTGGGGGCTCTCCTAATCTCAAGGATACTGGGATCGGATCTGATCTAAAGATATCCATTTAATTTAATTTATGCTTGATTCCCATGCTGTTGCATCTTCTGCAAATTGATCTCGAAGAAAAGAAAAACCCTAATATTTCATAGCCTTTTCTGCCCACTTGAGCTCTCCCTCTCCCTCCTTATATCTTTCTATATATGTATATATTCTGACAGCTCTCATATCATCCATCCATTTTTCTGAGTCTACAAAATCAGAATATGCCCAGAGAGCTCGTACGGTCATATTAAAGAGGCAGTACTGTCATTGGGCCTCAACCGCCAAAAGGGAAATGCTAAGCTGTGAAATTCCTTATTTATTGGTCCAAGAGGAGAATTTAGCATGATAGCCAATCCTTGAGTAACTACTCTTTGCAGTGTTCTTCATCCATCCCACGAGTAAGATTTGTAGGGCTTATCTAATTTCATGTACATATCAATGAATTGGTGGTGACCATTCTTCATTGGAATGTTGAATCATTACTTCAAAGATTATATATATCCTCATTTTATGAGCATAATAATGAAATTGATCATTCTCATATTTATATGAAACATAATTAAGTAAAAATAAATAAAATAAAAAATTGTTTTAAAATATTATCATTAAATAATTTTAAAAGTTATGTGATAAATTCTCTTTTTTTTTTGTTTTAGTACATTTGATTGAGTAATGTATATTTTGTGCAAAAACAATTGAGTAATATATTGAATATTTAGGCATAGAGCATCCATTTAATATTTATGAGCATTGATAGGTCTAGCTTTTTTATATATAAATGACTTCAAATAATTGGCATTCAATAATCCACCAAATTATGAGCAAAAAATAATAATCCACCAAATAATGTATTATATAGTATAAAATCACTTATTAAATCCTAGATGTTGACCAAAAAAACTAGGTATCCCTGCTATTGCATTTATGAGTTAATTAAAAGAGGAAAATTTTAAAAATTAAACAAAAAAAATAGTATAACAATTTCCATTAAATTTTACCTACCAAATTTTCATTAAATAGTATCTTCCAAATATTAGCCATTTTGAGCCAAAGCAAAAAAAAAAAAAAAAAGAAGAAGCTCTGAAATTATGGGAAAAGGCTCTCATAGGAAAATTTATTGAGGGCAAGAGAATGTTCCATATAAATGCCCGACATCCTTCCATTCACTGTATGCTTGCTAAGGTGACAGCAACATAAATGCCCATTCAATGTATGTATGCTAAGCTTGAGTGGCTACTCTTTCTTTTTCTTTCTTTTAAGAAGAAAAAGTAATTCTTTCCTTCACATCCTTCATCTGAAAAGTTTAAGTTTAGAATGCTCGAGAGAAAACAAGGAATCTCAATCCATTCCATATAAGATTGATACGTTGGTATGTCCCTTGCCTTAGAAGCACCCAGCATGCGCATCCTGAGCTTATAGGAACTAATTCACACTCCATATTAGGAGCCTCAATTGAGGTTATACATTTAACAACCAGGTGACACAGCAAGGTAATTTGTGTCTTCTTGCTTCGATTTTGGCTGCAGGAACTCGTGAAATAGTCTGTCAGCCACAGATCGAAATCATCACCACTTTATTCCTGTATTTTGCAAATATTTCATATGCAGCCAAGCTCCTGAAGATTATGACCTAGAAATTGACCATAGAATAGTTTGTTCGAGCAATGACCCCTTTCTTTCTTTCTTTCTTTCTTTCTTAATCACTTCCCTTCATTGATATATAAATAACTTATCTTTGCGCTTCATATACCTGATTGCCACTATTGTAGAAGAAGATGCTTCTTTCACCTTGGCAACAACTCCTAGTTTGGTGATCAGAAGTTCAGTACTCTATGTTGAAGCAACACTCAAAGGGGCGCGTCATGCAAAGTTGCAGTTTTATCCTTGTAACTTTTTTTTTCTCTTTTTTAACCATCTTATAATTATTAAAATGATTCATCAGTTAAAAGAAAGTGACTTGTATTGTCCCAGTAGAATAGTATGCTACCTCTCAGTACTAAATAAGTTCAAATTAATAAATATTTAGAAATGGATAGTTCATTTTTTAAGATTTGACGGTGAAGATGAGCAAGATCAAATAAAATTGCAACTTTTTTATTTACTACAAGTGGTTCTGTCATATGCTGAAATATAAACATTCAGTGTGAAAATAAATGAATGAATAATGTAGTGATACAATACTCTTTTATATACTAATTAATATCACATTCGTATTATTTTTTTCTAGATATATGAGTATCATAAATTATATTGTTAGTATTAAATATTTACAAAAATAATATTTGGTAGCAAATTAAAAAATAATATTTTGATACTAAACTATATATGACAATTTAATATAAAATTTAAAAAATATTTTTAGTGTAAATTATTTAATAAAAATCAATATTAAATTGATTATTTTATTAAATATTTTATAAAAATATTATTTTAAAAAGATATTATTTTAGTACCGTAAATATAGTTTAATATTTTTTAATTTAATATTAAATTATCATTTATAAATGTTGATAATATATTAGAAATAATGGATAAGTATTATTTTTATAATATTAAAAAAATTAATATTTAAAAGTAATAAACTGTTATCATAAATAATAAATTATCAAATTTTATTAGAGTAAATTTACTTACACTTACTTCACCTTATATTAAAAATTCAACTTGTATTTTGCGCGATTATAAAATAAAAATAACTAATTCGATTTTATTATTCTTATTTATACAATATCGACTACCTCCTTATCTAATTGATTATTTAAGAAAAATATTAAAATTGAAGTTATGGTTCTCACACGTATACCTAAATTATATAAAATTAAAAATATTTAACTAATTATAATTTATTAATTTTAAATAAAAATAAATTTAAATAATTATAAATACATAATAAATTCTCACAATATTTATTAATTTCTTATATTATAAAAATAAGATTTGATACAATCATTTTAAATAAATAATTGAAGTGAATTTATAAGATTTTTTGGAAAAAATAACTTTATAAAATTAAAAATATTTTATTATTTATAGATTATAATTTTTAAATAAATATTAAATTAAATTATCACTAGTTTATAATACTGTATTAAATAATATTATAATTAATTTACTCGTACTAATACCGGATGAAAGATCGTAAACAGTCTAAAAAGTGTAATTTAATCGTTGCAGGATGTAAAATCGAAGTGTCTAAAGTGTATAATTCGTTTGGGTTGTGTGACGAAGATATAATTTTATTACAAAAATAGAGATATGATATCAGCGGCACCTACACCTCCTAAGGTTTAAGTGATGTATGTACACTGCATACGTGGCAATCGGATCTCCTTACACGACTAGATTTTGTCGAGCAATACAATTATTAATATGGTACCAACTACCAACTAACTCCCAATTACATCCTACAGGTTTCCACGTCATGTTCTTTACTGTTTTTTGGATCCATCTTATACTCTCGTTCATGTTGACCTCCCTTCAACCTGCATGCTTTTCGTCTTTCCCCTTCACAGCTTTTGTGCCCGAGAGAAAATAGCTTGGTACCAACATACTGATTGATGGCTCTGTCATTACTGCATTGGGTGGTCCAATTCGGGCAACTTTATTGGATGGATGTACGACCGGAAACATCCAAGTTTTAGGACCATGTATTCATCATCCTACATGTGCATGCATGAGGAATCTCGTGGGGACAACACTGTCACAGACACATGCGGTCTGACGTGATGCAATGACGCTGATATTACGAGTGTTCTTATTCAGCATTGATCCAAGAGTTGTAAAGGGAAGTATTGGTGATGAGAAGGGAGATACGGCACACTTACATGTCTTTGGATCCAAAGTGAGGTTATGAGGATTTGACAAAGGTGTTGGTAATTATTAATGAATTTATGTTAAAATTATTTTAGAGGAGTTTGAAAGAGTTCATAAATCTATTAAAATTTCTAAATACTAATTAATTTAAATTAAAATATAATTCATTCACTTTTAAGCATTTGGAATTGCAAAGGATTGTAATTTTTTAATTTAAAACTAATATAATTCATGTTTATATATTTATTATATTCTTTCATCATTTTCTTCCTAATTTAAATGCCATTTTCATTCTTATATTTTGTAGATAAATTATATATTAACAACACTTTATATAGAAACATATAATGTAATTTATCATAGGTATATACTATTATTATTATTATTATTATAACTCATTTATATTATATGATAACAATATGATATATATAAATGTATGTTTTATATATAATATAATAATTATTATATAATTATAAATATTTTTATACAATTAATATTTATTTTACCATTATAATATTTACTTGCCTTATATGATTCGAGTGTATGATACATATAAGTTATCATATATAATATAATTATATATACTTTATTTAATATCATATTTTATTTTTTATTAAAATTTTATTGTATCTAATATAATTATTAATAATATAAATTAATTCAAATTTATATAGATAACTAAATATGATATTACCTAATAAATTATTTAAATTAATTAAAAATAGCATATTAGTTTTTAAATTTATCATTAAATTCTCGTCCCCTTCATTCAAATCATTCTGCATCCTTCCATCAAAAAATAGTGATAGGGTCAAGCAAAAATGGTGAAAAGTATGAATAAAAAATGTCGTCTTAAAAAAAAAAAAAAGATGTACTCCTATTGCCAAAAATTTATCTATTATTTTAATTTTTTTATTTTTCAATTATAAATATACATTTATACACATTTTCCTATTTATTTTATCTAATTATGCACCTATTACTAATATTGATTAATTTTTTCTATGAAATTAAAAAGTATTATAAATGAATTCACATGTGAGATTTCATAATATGTTTTTTTTTATTTTCACCCCTCCAAATTATACTAGGTTGGCAATTCCTACCCATAAGGCATGATGTAGTGGGCCCAACATTAGACCTAGTCGGACCTGCACCGTGCGAAGGAGAGGGTAGGCCCAGATCAAACTTTTTCGACCTGCCCTGCCATGCTATGACCGTGCCCTACCTTGGGGGTAAAAATTCACTAGGTCAGTTTGAATTCATGTGTATTCTGAATCATTTTCCGTCCAATTTCGTATTATTTTCGAATTACTAGGGATAATAGTAGGTCTTATCATTTGTCAGGTATGCTTAATTATTCTGAGTTGTATTTTTATTGATATATGTTATTCCAGGGAATAAGGTTGAGATTACGCCTGACTCCTATTAAATTAAAAAAGAGTAATCCCCTCTTGAATCAAGAGAGCGACGAGTTGTTCACAGGGATTTGACCAAACGGGTCGGGACGTGACAAAGGTAATTTTTGAAAAGCGAGGGGCCAAATTGGAAATTTGGGAAACTTGAACTCCTTTTTGTGATTTTGGATAAATTGGGGTCCCAAGGTGAATTTTAGAAGTTTTGGGACTCAATTTGGAAAAAAATTGGCATTAAGGACCTAAATGTAAATAAGTAAAAGTTTAGGCATTTTATTCATTTATAATGAATGAAGGCTATTAGGTCAAAAGTTAATTAACAAGGATGTTCATATCATGTAGGAATACGAAGTATCAAGAGCACCAGCAAGGATAAGCTCGCATGAGGCAAAGAGTTGGTTAAGAGGAAAGATACACTGCACTTATTGGGTGAGTGAGAATTTTCACATCATACCCGGTTGGGATGATAAGTACCTCGAAATTTAAAACGCACTATTATGTGGAATTTTTACATCACACCTGGATAGGGTGATGTGAGAAACATGCGGAAAAACTACTTACCAGTTGTAAGTAGATCATACTTGGTTGGTATGATGAACTTTCTCGAAAGAAATAGAAAACCTGCTTATCGGTTATGAGCGGAGATATCCTCACACCTGATTGGTGTGATAGATAAATTAAAAGTTATTTTTGTCAGAACTGTTCTCCCCTGACTGTGTGTCACTACATAAAGATTTTGGGAGACCTTGACGGGAGCTCGAATAGCTCAGATAGGTTGGAGGCCTCGATTATGGAACTTTGGGGGCTAAAATGCTCAATTTTGAAAATCTCGTATAGTGGGCCCAAGGCCAGTTGGCACGAGGAGGAGCTCGTAAACAAACATGAGATTAAGCCATGAAAATTTTAAATGAATGATGTGATTTGGCCGGTACTAAGTCAAGACCAACATACTCGATGGACTGGCGATAGTGCGACAAGACAGGTCGATGGACTAGTCTAGACAAACAGTTGCAAGTCGAGTTGAGGATCAGGGCCATTTGACAAGTGGCACCAAAAATTAAATGGCTTATATGGAAAATTATTGTTTTGTGCATCAACTAAGGTTCAGAACTATCAAGACATCCAATAGGGGTACTGATGCGTCCTAGGGGCAACTAGACGACATGGTGGAGATAAGGGTAGATTGTCGTGCCAGTAGTCAGGAAAGCTCGACATAGCTTCATATGCACGAGACTGGGGTGGGGTCTGGATGAGGTCTCTGTCCTCATACAGACATAGTTTTCTTTTTGGGTTTGAGGGTCGGATGTCGTGTACATCCACTCATTCCCATGGTAGAAGTTGATGGGCTTCTATTTAGGTGGCCGATAAAGTCTCTCTGACGACACAAGTGGGTGCAGTGGATGGGCTGCCCTACAAATGTGTAATCCCTTCATGATTAAGGGCATTTGTTGATTGTTATACACACAGACTATGGATAATGATAGTTAATAGTTTTGAAAATCGAGAAATTAAGGAAGAAAGGATTTTTAAGAAAATAAGGAGTCTGGCATACTCCAATTCAAATTGTTTTCAGAAACTCATGTTTCAAAGACCCATTTACTGAGTTGTTGAACTCACCCCCTCCCTTTACCCCTTTACAGGTAACCAAGGGAAAAACCTACATGCAGACTTCCCACTAGCTAAACCTACAAGATAGGTATGTAAACTTAATTCATTCAGTTTTGATTAATGTTATTCTGGGAAAGGTACAAGTACAAAGGTCGCCTTACTCCCCATGATTTAAAGAAGGGGGAAAACCCTAAATAAATCGGGAGAGTGGCGGGTTGTTCACGAGGATCCGACCAAACCGGGTTCGAGCGTGACACCCCAAGTCTAAGGAACCCAACCATGCCTTCTTTGGTTCAGAAAAACCCATATGTTGGAGCTCTGGTTCAAGCGTTGTTGGAAAACTGAGTAGCTAAGTCAGAGTGAAGTTTTCAGGTGTGTGGAGGATGAATGAGGAGTAACTCTTTATATAGGAAGCTCGGGGACTTCTTGGCCATCCGATTGACACTTTTATGGTGGTCATTTATTGCCTGAAACTCCCTGATCAGAGACTTTTTATCTTCGCTAGCGCTGCTCGATTTGCTGGCGAGTAAATAGTGCTGTCGTCTGAAGGAAGAAGACGACATTGTTCCGAATTGGGTTCAATGCTTAAATCGGTCGGTTTAGGCCCTATTCGACCGAGTTTTTCAAAATTAAAAATTTATAAATTCATCTAAATTCATTCTCTATCCAGTAGTGGCTTAAATTCTTAAATTTGAAATTTCTAACCCACCTAGGAAAATGAATTTAGAAATCGATTTAATAGTGGTTCAAACCGGTCCAAATCGGTTCAGATCCGGTTCACCTGAATCGGTCTGGTTTTCTTTCCCAAATTGTTATAAAGTCCCTTTCCAAGGTTTTTTTTACGCTTTGGGTCACTTAGGAGTTGTAAATTTCCAATTTTCCCATTCTCAAATGGTCAGAATTCGTGAACCGGTTCGGTTTTCTTAGTCTAGCTGATCGGTTCTTTCCCCATTTTTTTTAACTACAAAGGGGGGGATTTACAAAAATAGTGAGCCAATAAGATTTTTTCCAAAGTAGTAACCAAAATGACATCGTTTTGGTCATTTTGGTTACTAATTAGGATAAAAAATACCCTACAACCGTCCAATCAATGGATGACTGAGTGTTTTAGTCAGTAATTTGTTTCTTGTACATGAACCAAAATAACTATGTTTGGTTCTTGGGCGGGAAAAATTCCCTAGAGTTACCGAAATAAAGTCATTTGGTTCCTTTAGGGAAATTTTTTATGCCACTATGATAAAAAAATGACATCATTTTTTATTACAATGGGGTAAAAGCATTGGTTAGGTTCAATTGTACCCGAACCTTGACACACCCGACCACCGAGTCCATGTTTTGGACTCGAACCTGGCTATTGTGTCCAAGTTTGGGGGGGGGGGGGGGGGGGGGGGGGGGGGGGACTTGGTTGCACAACATTTCCAAATGCTTAGATGGCGGCTGATAGGATGCGCTTGACACGCGACACCCTCTTATTGGTCGCACCTACTGATTTGGCGTTGACATGGTATTCTAACCCACTGACGGGTAAACTATATTAACCGGGTCAGACCATTGACCTGTTCAATTAAACTGGGCTCCGGTGATCGAAAGATTAAATCGGCTGGTTCAAGTCTAATTTGATCGGTTTTCCAATTTGCCCTTTTAGAGTCACCCTAAGAAATTAATCTTTGAATTGGTTACTCTCAGTTCGATCCAGTTCAATTTAGTTTAGATCCAGTTCATCTTGGTTCTATCTTGTTTTGGTCTCAATTGATTGAATTGATGGACTTCCTTGCTAATTGAGGGTTTATATCTCACTTTGAATCACTTATTCTCCCATATTGCTCACTTTTGTAATTTTGATTCAATCGGAACCTTGATTTTCTTCTCATAATTTCCCAATTATTTTATTTAGGTAAAACATGATTTACAAATATGAATAAGAAATATGAGACAAAAGGGAGGAGACATAAGAAGGTACATGAGAGATGGTAATAATGCATGGTGATACAACGACCCAGTGAAACTAAAGAAAGTTGGAAGACTCGAGTTGACCATGAAAGGAAATCTTTTTCCCTAGAAAATAAAAATTTTGAGAACAAAACTTATAAAAAAGAAGTGGCATATTTGTAACATCGGAATTTCTAGAACAATAAACTATGGTTCTAGAAAATTACCATATAAAACGTGTCCCCTTCTCGCTCGATGCTCGATAGAATTCTCTCTTTAGCTGAGATCACTATGTTTTCTAGTGTCCTTATTTGCAAAAGTCATTTCTTCCCCAACCATCAAATTGAGTTATTCAAGTGACATTGAAATCCTACTTGAGTCAGCTTTACAAACTATCCATGATACCAATGTGCACTCTACCAACGTGTGCATAATTAAAGAGTACACACGCTACAATGACAATAAATAGAGCATCACATTTCTAGACCATTTCCGACAACCCCAACGACCAAACACAACCAAGAAAAATGCCATAGACACCTCTTGAACCCAACTTTAAAACCCCATCCGCCTTGTAAGCTTTGATAAGTATTGAGGCCAAATAATTTTTTAGAAGTCCCAACTAGCCTCCAGTCATGGTCAAGATTAGTAAAATGTCATTTTTGCACTACTCATACCTCCACTTGAGCTGATTCAAGTGTCTTCAAACACCTGTGGAAGTCAGCTTTACAAATGCATCAGTGCCACAGACCAAGTCCCTGTATCTGGTGAGCTTCTGACCTTAACCTAATTTATATACCATTCCAACATTTTTTAGAAAATGACCTTGGAAGGTACTGTTCTAGTTAGATTTGGTCGGACAGGGACATGGCGACCTAGGGGAGCCTATGGGAACCTCATATTTGAGTTTCATAATTTTTTAAAAATATATTTTTGAGGAACAAAGGTTGATGAATAAAATGTAATTTTGGTAAAGGTCTAGGGATCAATGAAAAATGTTTGAGACTCCAATGATGATTTTTGGAAGCTTAAGTACCTAAATGGGACAATAAAAAAGTTTAGGGACCAAAGTGTAAAAAGTAAAGATTTGGGAACCTAGAAATGATTTTTGGGAAATTAGGGACCCAAATGAGACTAATGAAAGTCTAAGGACCTATGAAGAAGACTTATGAAGTCTAAGGTCCAAAAGGGAACAGTTTTGGGGTATAAATAAAAATGGTAATTTTGTCCATCTTAAATGTAACACCAGAAATTTTTAAATCGAGATTTAAGCCTAATAGGATAGAAAACAGATGCTAAATTGGGGATGAAAACCCCCAAGAACTAAGATTTGAACTCAAACTAGATTGGAAATCGATTCAAACCCTAAACTTGGACAATGGGAAAGTTCACGAAATTATCCTCAAAGAACCTCCTTTGAAAGGATATCATGGATCGGGAAAAGTCCAAGTGAAAACTAAACCAAATCGGGATAAACCCCCTAATTTTAAGAGGAATTAAATGTATTGAAAAATGATGATTCTTGAGTCCAATCAACATGTAATATGATGAAGGATTTTTAGAAAAAGAATTGGGCCAAGAATTGGTCGGATTGGAAGTGAACCAACCAAAATAAAGCCAAAACTAATCGGGCTCGTAGTAGTAAAACCCCTCGATTTTAAGAATGGACAATATAAATAAGAAAATGAGAGTTCTTATGTCCAAATTATATGGAATTGGATGAGTAATTTTTAGAAAAATAAATCGGGCAAAGAACTGACCGAATTGGAGGTGAGCCGACTAATGAAATGTCGAAATTGGTCAAATCGACCGATTAATTCATTAAAAACTGGTTCCCTACATTATGAACCGGTCGGCACACCACATCCAATGCTCGCACGTGCGGGGTGCATGCGTGTCATCTCTTTCATTCGACTCTCGATCCGAATACCTGACCTAGATCTAGAAATAACCCCATTGTCACATGATATTTCTATAGTTCTTCCCTAAAGAAAAACTAAATGCCATGTGAGATTTAGGAGGTCCCATCTAGCTAATTATGGACATAAACACATGGGGTGTTGGTCCCCCGAGCTCCCTATATAAGTGTTGGTCCTCCTCTCGTTGGCGGTATGCTGAAATTCTCTTTGTAAACTTGGATGCTATTTTTTTGGTGACCTACAAACCAGAGATTCCAATTTTCTCCTCCAGCTACTAAACTTGGCCAAATAGGTGTTATTAGAATTGGGGGAGAGACGACTTTCAAACCCACCATCTTGACCACCAACGTGCCCTCTAGTGATGGAGATCTAATGGAACAGTAACACTCCACCGTCGGCCGAAAAGAGAGCAGCAACTTTCTAAGCTCATCCTGACCTCCTCGACGACTAAACACGTCCTAAATTAATGTTGGAAGATCTTTTAAGTCCATTCTAGACAACCTCACTGGCCGTTCGGGCGAAAGGTATACCTTGTGGCCATAAAAAATCTAAGAAGCTCCGGTAACCCTATATTTTTTACATCGCTTTGTAAATAGGGTGTTACAAGCGACTACAACCATTGTAGAGCCAGATCCATGTGTCCACGAACTCGTGGAACAGTCAGCTATACAGCCTCACCGCTTCTTCTCCGATGAATTTTGGACAAAAATCTGACTTTGTGTCTGTTTTCTGGTGAGATTATGATCAAGGTCAAACCGTGTAAGACCGAGAAATCTCAAATCAATAACTAGATTATGCTGATCCGGGAAGTGGGATTGAGCAAAAAAATAAAGAGGAAAAATTGGTAAATTGGAATATTATGAGGAGGTATAAACTGAATCAATCATATCATGTTGAACATTGAATTCGTGTGTATACATATGTTAATGTCTGAGTAACTTCCATGCTTAAATACGAGAGAACAAAGGAAATTGGAACTCGTCTGGATGAACGAGTTCTATAGATAACGATAAGTGAATTTATTTACAACGAGATCAATTGAACCAACGACTGCACATTATAGTTTTATAAAATAAAATGTGTGCGCGTTTGAAAATTGTATGCAAAACTATAGAAAAAACTACATACATAAATAATTTGAAAAAAATGGTCTTATGGCCTAGTTGTTTATAATAAAGGGGTTGAAACTCAAATTATTTATAAAAAAAAAGGGTTGAAGATCACATTATTTATAAAAAAAAGGGATAAAGCCTAATTGTTTGGAAAATAATGTGATGCTAAGACATGATTATTTAAAAAAAGGGAGCTAAATCCAATTATTTTTGAAGAGGTTAAGGCCCAAATTATTTATAAGAATAGGTAAAAACCTTATTGTTTATACTAAAGGGGCTAAGGCTTAATTTGTTTATAAGAAAATGGGCAAAGGTCAGAGCATTTTTAAAGAAAGAGGTTGTGGCCCATATCTTAAGAAAAATGGATGCTAAGTCGATGTCTTACTTGAAAAGTAAACCCTTGCGACCTCCACGGTTAGAGGTAAATTAGTATAAAATAATACGAATATTAGGATCGATTAATTAGAAAAGTGAGACTCGATTAATCATAATTTACTATCTTAAATTCTTTGTTATGTACTTGTTATATACCATTGATTATCTTAAATTTACTATCTTTCATACTCAATTGAGACATAGTGGAGTTCTCATAGTTGAAAAGTATAAGAGAAGGTATTGTAAGTTGATAATAGGTTTGGAGTTATGTCTGCTTAATATTTATGAATTAGTAGAACTTTTTCAACCTTATAAATAAATAACACTTTTTTTATTTTATTTAATATAAGATTATATTCTCAAGATTATGGTATCATTATAGTAAACTAACAATGAATCAAACTGCATATTGAGATGATCTAGCATGATGAGAGAGAATACATATGCGCATGTTGACCCTTATATATGATTGATTGAACGATATTCATGGACATGACTACATAATTATTGCTTAATATGATATATTATTTTAGCTTGTTTGTATTTTATTTAAAATTTTACAATAAATTCTATGATGTCAAATATTTAATCAATGACATAGATATAATTTGAAAAACTTATAATTCTAAATACTAGATCTTTTGAGTAAATTTTAAGTTACATACTATGAAAACTCAACATTAGTAACATCACTTACTGGATTTTAAGCCCATTCATTCCCTAAACTCGTTTTAAGTGCAAGAAGGAATCCGAGACTAAATCTAAAAACATATACATATATTATTATCCATTGAACTTGGAGCTACATGTCTTAAACAATTTGTGCCAATGTTTATACTTATTAGTTACGTTATACTTGGTTTTATACTCCGAGACTTATATAATATCGGTATTACCATAGTGTATGTCCCAGTACTATATTTTCGAGAGTAGTATCGATTGTTCACAAATTTACTCGCAAAGTCGGTAAGCGACACGTAAGATTTTGACGGTCTCCCATCTTACGACCTGAAAAATGAAAAGAAAATAATTTCCCGAAATGGGAAGACAGCCGGGAGTATAAAAAGGTAAGTTAGGGTCGACAAGAAACCTCCAAGAGTTGCCAGACACGACTACAATCGGGGTGGGAGCAACGGATGACCCATCAAGTAGCCTAGAGAGCGAACACTCGACTGCTGTGAGAGAGCCAAAGCGAAAGGATGCTTCATCGCTTCAGTAAATATGCATTCAGAAGAAGTTGGATATGGGCACCCCATGGTGTAAGGTCAACAGAAAGCAGCATTGGCAAAAGGGGATCCATGCTTTATTGTGGATGCATAGAGTGAGTACACAATGTTCAGTAAGCCAAACTCGTAGACATGATGAGTGAAGATACTCATCTTTGCTTAATGTGGAGAGATTTAATGGTGCATACTCTTGATGAGGGTGAGAAAGATTGAAGTAGAGAAGAATGTTGGAGTCCTGGGTTACTTAAGCATACTAGTTGCTCAAAGAAAGGGTCAATAAAGATTGAGGGAATTGAATAGAAAAAGGATAGGGTAGTAACATTGATGCTATGGGCAGCTCTAATACTAAATACATAAAAGAAAAAACTAGAAGAAGAGATAAGAGATTTTGTATTTAATGTTGCACACTTTCTTTTGTAATTTAATGTTATATTTATATTCAAAGTGTTGCATTAAAACAAGAAAAATAAATATTCTTTGACTAGAATGGTAGAAAAATGTGAGTAGGCGGTTGTGATTTGTACCTACACTATAATTTTAAAATTTAAAATTCGGTTAGGTTTACTATCCTCTGAACCTGTACAGATTTAAAATCAATATGATTTCAAATTTGTGTAAGTTCAGATTTTCATTATCGAATACTAAATATAGAATTGGATTTTGTGGAGCCGAATTCGATATAAAATTGAGTACAATATATTTAAATAAGTATCTACCAATTATTCCATTTTTAGTTTAAATTTAAAGTGAGAAGTGTATGGACACTTTATTTAGATGAGAAATCTTGTCTTTTGTTTTGCCCCAAAAAAATGGAATTAATTTTTGTTCTGCCAAGAATTTTAAATAATTCTTTAAATATATTAATTTTTTATTTAATTATAATAATTTACACAAATATTTATCTTCGTATTTTATCTACCATGAATTTTATTTTGTTTCAAGAATATGAATAAATTTTAATTTTATTAATATTAACCGTGATATTGAATTTTATAATAAAATAAAGTTTATGGTAGATGTGATGGTAAA
Source organism: Trapa incisa (assembly GCA_030064435.1). NCBI lineage: Eukaryota > Viridiplantae > Streptophyta > Magnoliopsida > Myrtales > Lythraceae > Trapa > Trapa incisa. Next base: position 17,055,974 of record CM057776.1, read on the forward strand.
ATTAAATTTATATACATATTGTAATAAAGTAAAGTTTATTTGTGATATATTTGAAAAGTTACGTAAAGTTTGTGGTCAAATTAGCCATTGGCAGTTTTTCGGCCTAACAATGATTTCCAACAATCCATGACAAACCCATTTGTGGCTAGCTCCCAGAGCCAGCCCATCAGCTAAGTATCACGGCGATTAATGGGCCAGGGTAGGCCCCTGCTACTACGAAGGCGGGCTGGATCTGGATCTTCAAGTACTAGTGTCGACTCGAAGATGACGACAAAGAAAGCACGAATATGACATACTATTATATGTCGGTCCTGAATCACTTTCATTTGCTTTCGGTCGTCCAAATCATACCCCTGCAATCACAAGCACCTTTTCCGTCAGATTCTCTTGGCCGGATTCCTCGATGTGAAGAAGTCTCCAGTGTTTTGCCTTTTTCTGCCGCAAACACGTCTTCGTGTTCGTTTTCCACTCGAAAATTCGTCTAACTCCGTAAAGAATTCTCCTTTTTCTCGAGGGTGTTCTGCGTTCTCTCCTTTTATTAATGCCCTATGCCTTGTCTGCTTGAGCTTTCGTCCGCTCAACTCTGAAATGGGGAACTGATATCTCTTGGGCAGAGCACTCGCCTCAATTAAAGGTTAGAGGTCATCTCCTCCTCCTCCCACTGCTAAGGAAAATTAGTTCTGTCGCGAAGTTAGGTTTCTGGTGGATTTATTGATTAGGGACTAGCCACTATCGGGCATCTGAAGTCTTCCCCTGCATCGTTGCGCTGGGATTCTGGAAGAAGCATTCTATCGATATAGCAATCACTACCTTCTGAGGGCAAGGTTTTCCTGATATATATTTATGTATCTTGGAATGTTACTGCTACTAGTCTCTGATCTTTCTGGCAATTTAGTTTATTGTGTTAGTGATTATGTGAGAAGCTTGGATTGCTGACAATTTTATGAAGTTTACATTTCTGTTAATAAGCTTTTGAGAAGCTCTTTATTTCTGGAGAAAATGTTAACAGCATGTTGATCTATTGAAATTTGAATCTCCTTGGAGGAAAAATTTCTTCTCACCTACACAAAATATCACCTAGGAAAAGAAAAAGAAAAGAAACATTTACAAGTAAACCGGTCAGTATTGGAGTGGGTACATGGAGGGGTTAATTTGAATGCTTGATTAGTCAATCGTGAAACAGTTGTATGCTGTATTCATTCGAAAGGAAGGTCCTTTCTAGACCTTGTGTGCAGCCTTCCGTGCAGTGCTCCTTTCTCTACTAATGTATGCATCACTTGTGTACCTATTCTGCTCAGATAACTGACATATAAATCTTTTCACTGATGAAGCTTATCTTTTCTTTTGCACCATAATGAAGCTTATCTTGAAATTTGGGGTTTCAAGCATTTAGATAGGGAATTATTTTTTGTGCTATGAATGTTGTTTCCATGGACATAAGGTCTTTCTTATTCTAACATTAAATGAAAGTGGAGTTTATTAGGGTTGAGTCATTTGAGCTATAAATGTCTATTCTTGGCTGGAGGTGCATTCATATGTATTTGGGTTACTTTAAGTTTGTTTTCCAAATTGGGTTATTAAATTTTTCTATATTGAATCCTCCATATGTTTATTTTAATGGTGAGTTGCAACCCTTTGAATTTGTAAATCTGTTGAAAAATTAGCATTGAACTTTTTGTATCATTGGATTCGATCCTTGAAATTTCATGCAGGTAGCTTTCAGATATGCCATTGTTCAGCATTATGAGATCATGCACCAAATTGTTGCATGATTTGACAGTTGATCAAACACAAGCATGTGGCTGCCTGTGTATATATTGCTGATATTAATATATGCCAATAAGAATTTGATAAACTGAAGGGAAATCCTCACTGGCCTTGATTTCTAATTGCTCAATGACTCCCTCTTACAGGGGAAAAGAATTTATTGACACTCTTGCATTGCCCTTGTCTTATATTTCATATTTGTATTCAAAACTTAAAAGGTTGTGATTGCGGTACCAACAGATATGGCTGCCAAGTTCTCTCTCCATTTTCTTAGCTGGAAATAGAGATAGGGAATTATACAATTTATTGCTTCATCCATACACTTTGTACTAATGTTGAACTATCAATGAACTTTCTGAAAGAAAGATGAACCAATAGTTGCTTTCTGGTAGTACAGAGCTTACTCTAACCTCAAATGACTTATATTTTTCAGATCACAAACCTGGTTAGTTCTTCTGTTGATGTTTCTATATTGGATCTCTTCAACATGAACATTCAGGCTCCTGCAGATAATGAAGTAAGAAGCTGTGATAACTAGTACATAAGCCCAAATTTTCTGCACCCTCTTACTTGATCACAGGATGATATGTCACATGATTAATTTGCAGGAAGCACGAACTGTGGTGGGATTCGAAGCCCCAAGATCCCCTGACTCGAGCTACAACAATGAGTATCCAGTGAACAGAGATGATTCACGGGAACCGCCCCTAGTTCCGCAGCAGCTCCAGCACCCTATTCTTGGGTGCCTGCCAAATAGAGATGCCTCAGAGAATCTCCCACTTCCTCTTGGTGTGCTTCTAAACCATCTCTACATTGAGAACCGAGAGACCCCAAGGTCTGTTGTGGCTCTCGGGTTCAGCCACCGGTTCAGGTCAAAGTATGTTAGCGTAGTGCTTTACAAAGCGGTCAAAGGAAGTAGTGGGACGGGTACTGGATCATGACAATAGATCAGATTGCCACTGCTTCCTATACAAAATTTTGAGGTTCTCTTATCAGAGGGATCTTTACATTTGAATGAAATACAGGGGAAGAAGCAATATAAGTAGTGGCTTGATAAGCCTGAGTTTATTTTCTCTTTCTTCCCTTCTTTTCCCCATTGTCCTAAGAGTTCTTCATTTAAATATTTATTTTTTCAGCCTAATCTTAATCTCTTTCTTTTGTACGCCAATGCTATATTGAAAATTCATTAAAATCTATCTGAACTGCAGACAGACCAATGCAGAAGATGTAGCAGCCTAATTGGATTTCCATATTACCCTATTTTTTGGACGTGTGGTGCATGAATTCCATATTCTTTTATCTGATATTCATAGCTTTTGCATTCTCTATCTAATAATGGAGTCCTATTTAACTCCAAAAGAATCACCTTTCTGAACACATGCTCTGTCATGTCATGTGCGAGAGATTGTCAGCCGTTGAGGAATGATAAGCGTCACTAATAATCAACAATTTTTCTTCTTAAAAGTCTTCCGCATCGTCTCTATGTTTGGAATCATATGACTATCTATTGAGTTCCATAAGTGCCCTGCCCACGGAACCAAGTCAGAAGCTGCTAAATAAATCGAGGAAGGTGCGGAGAGAGGAGCCACGCTGCGGCCTTCAAAGGGTACAGACTTGCAATAAGATAGTGGTTGTGATGCCTCGGCCGATCCAGCTAGAAGTAGATGAGATGTGACGGGAGTGTTTCTATTTTGACCCGAGGATCAGGAGGCACTTAATTCCTAATCAGTCATAACCGTGAGGTGTTTAAAATTTATTGGATTTTTTATCTTATTTAAAATTAGATCCAATTTTTAGATAATGAAAACTGCCAGAAAAAAAAATCGGGTTTCGAATAAAAAAACACTAGTCGAGCCTGATGTCATCCCAAGTATATCTAATGTATTTAAATTTGTATTTGTTAATTGTATATATAATATATTATTTTCAGAATTATTTTGTCCAATTATTTACACATTACTCTCACTTATTAATCTTTTACTATGCAATTAGAAGAAATTATTTTAATTAGCTTATAATCATTCTAAAACAATACTGTCATAATATTAGTTTAGATGAAAATTGGCCCCTAAAAAAATCAGCCAAAAATAGTATACTCAGAGATTTTTTTAAGAAGGCAAATAATTCTTTATATGATTTTTATTATAATACATCGTACCACAAAAAAAACCACCCACCTATGTTACTTTCAGCCTTATCTTTCGTTTATATTAAGGGTTTTATAGCTATGCAAGGAGGAGTTAAGATATTTGAAGAGTAGATTAAGTGAATGGTTTATAAGAGTTACAAATTATGATGGATAAGGGAGTGTTTATTAATTAAAAATTATAAAGATAAATTTATTATTTTAATTAAATATAATAAATAACATATAAATTAAATTTCATGTACTATATAATAAAATAAAATATTAATATAAAATATATATTTTAAATAAAAAATATAATTATATTATATGTATTAAAATTTATTATATAATCAAATTATATGAAATAATGAAGTGATTATTAAAATAAAATTGAATTAATATTAATTATATAGTAATAGTTATATATAAATATTTTATAATATAATAAATATATAATAAACTATATTATATATGTTTAACATATTATTTATTTATACCCTATTTGATCAAGTATTCAACTCGCAACATCTCCCCCATGTTATTATTATACTATAGTTATTATAATAGTACGTGCACATTAATAGCTAATATTTGTAGTTTTCTCTAAAATAATATTATTAAAACTATCTTATATAAAATATTTATATATATTATACCTCAATCGATTAAGTCACTCGCTATTTTTATCGATAAAATTGTAAATTTTTTATAAAAGAAAATATATTGGGTGAATTTAACAACTCATTAATTAAGTGGATAATAAGATAATTAATAAAAAAAATATTTAAAAAATAATTTTTTTATTAATATATTTTACCATTATTCTTAATTAGTTTTAGTTTAACAAACAAATACGAGCCATTTATTATCAAAGGACTTAGTGAGTGATTAATAAAATAATTAATAAAAATGTTTAAAAAATTATTTATTTATCAATATATTTCACCATTTTTATTCATAATAAGTTTTGATTTAACAAACAAAATACACTATTTATCACCAAATAAATTATTCATTCGCAGAACAGTACCGACTATTTCACTTGTGGCCCGAAGTGAAATTATCGTCTATACTGGTAAAATGCTAAAATCTCTACCACAAGTTTGTGTGAACACAATTGTCCAACTCCCAAAATTTTTTGAAACTTCATGTTCACTTTTGTGGGATAAAATCTTTCTCCCTTTTTCATCGGTCATAATACGCATAAAGCTCGTATAGCTCTTTTACATATTGGAACAACAAAACTTCCATTATGCTCAATAAGTCGCCTAGCAGCTCTTAGAACCGACATTACCACTGTACCGGATGTATCGATAATTTTGTATATTATCAAACACAATCAACAATTTTTTTGTTAAAACATTTATTTTTGCGCTACCAGCTTAACGAGTTCAATGACCCGAATTCGACTCGGTAGCTAAATCACACAAATTATCCATTTATGAAAATTTTCATAAGACTTACTAATCATGATTTGTCCAAGGGTCTAGACTCGTTTTCATTGGCCTTGGGCCCAATTAACGATATTTTCCAAAACATGGCATTAGATCCATTTCAGTTCAACAAATTGTGGTCGTATGCCCACTAGAGTAATTCTAGCTCTATTGGGTACATGGTTAATGCTTTCAGTAGAAATATCTCTCAAAATTTATTTAAACGATTTCACACCGTAAATGGTAACTATTTATGAAAAATAGTTTTAACTTTTGGGTAATACGAAAGTACATTCATTACCCTAAATGGGCATAATGTCGAAAATCCTACTCATCCGAATTCCATGACTCATTCGTCCTGGATAAATTTTCGATATCTCTGAACTGTGTTGCAATTGTAGGTCAAGGATTTTCTCTCCACGCCTATATTGTCACGACTAATAAGTTACTCAAATATCCAAAAATTTTACTTATAACCCTATGGTTTCTTTTAATTACATAAAAGTCACTAACTTTATTTTATTGGTAATTAATTTTCAATTAATTACCATAAGTTTCTAAGTTCACTTTATTTACAATTTTATCCTTATATAATTTTATCAAAATAAAATTATTTAAAATTACAAATAAATCCTTATAATTATTTTTAATTATAACTAAATCCCTAAATTTTCCTTATTTAACAATTGACCCTTAATCGATGACAATTTTACAAAAATCTCAAAAGTTTCAAAAATTCCCAATTTGCCCAATTTTATCAAAAATTACACTTTAGCCCCTAAATCCTTGATTCATCAAATTGAATGCTTAAACCTTGCCAATTTTCTCCTAATATGCTACTAATCATATTCTCTACCATCCTACGAGTATTTTAAGCTTTAAATCACTTAATTTGACCCAAAATTAAGCTCAAACGAAGTTTCGTTGGAAAATATTTCTAGATAGAGAAATATTCGATTTTTTACCGGTGAAGGGATGGTTATCGAAGCTTTGAGTATGAGGGGCTAGCTCTTGTCAAGGAAATCCTCCTAGGATCAAATTTTGCATCAATTGATCGTCTAGGCAAGGAGAATTTTGTTAGTAAATATTTCACAACTTATGCTTTGTAATTTCACTATTCCGGCAAGGGAGACGGAATTGGCTTACCACACTGGGTTAGGGAGATCGATGTTTAGTCGTGAGGAGTCGTGGGTGGGTTGGCCTAGTCTTAGGTGGTCAGAGGTGGTTGGAATTGGGCTTGAAAACTTATGCTCGAATTCGATTGTCGAAGTGGATGTACTGTACGACCTCGCCGGAGCTTCTCAGGTAATCTTAGAGCTAAAATGAGTATGCAGGAAGGTGGAGGACTTTCTCAGGATTTCAAAGAACTAAATTTCACAGTTGGAGGTGTTGAAAATGGTTGATGTGGGAGCTCTAGTTTGAGGATGGTCAAAATTTGGAGCTATTTGAGTTCTTTAATCAATGAAGGAGTGTAGAGGACGAATGAAGAGTAGCTCTTTATATAGAGAGCTTGGGGACTGACCGTTCTTGTCACGCCCCGACCCGGTTTGGTCGGATCCTTGTTATCAACCCACAGCTCCCTTGGTTTAAGAGGGATTCACCCCTTTCTTTAATCAAGAGTAGTCAGATGTAATTTTAACCTTGTTCCCTGTAATAACATAAATCAATAAATATGCAAGCTTAAAATAACTTTTAAGCATACCTGAAAACTGGTAGATCCGTGCGTTTTCCTTAGTCATTTTCTCTACTCCTGAAAAGGGATATGAAAGAGGGGTGAGTTTCTACAACTCAGTGAATGGGTGTTGGGAGTGAGTTTTCATAAGTAAAATAATTTTAATCGGAGTGTGTAGATCCCTTATTTCCTTTAAAAATGTTCTTTACTCAAATTTCAGTATTCAAAACCCTTTTCCTCATTTTCCATATTAGGTGTGTTTAACATTCAACACATGCCCTTCACCAGGAAGGGAATCACACATTCACAAGACAACCTGTCTACTGCACCCACGTGTAGCATCAGAGCGACTTTACCGGCCACTTAGATAGAAGCCTATCCACTTCTACCCTAGGTTTGAGTGGATGTTCACGACACTTGACCCTCAAACCTGAAATAAAATCCATGTCCGTATGAGAACAAGACCTCATCCCGACCCCACCCCGATCTCATGCACATGAAGCTATGTTGAGCTTCCCTTACTGTTGGTACGACAAACTGCCCTTATCTCCACCATGACTATTGGCACAAAACCCCTCTTCGAGGTTCAGAAGAGTGGCGGGTTTATCATAGGACCTCGACCAAATCGGATCGGAGTATGACAACTTTGGTGGTATAAGAGCATGTGGTATAAGACAATGGCTATAACTTAAAAGACTTGATTGTGCATGCACTATGTAATTCGGACCATCAGAACACCTGACATGAGGTAGTGATAGATCCCAAGAACTGATGGATGACCCATTGTGCATAAGGGCAATATGGCATCTAGTAGGTCGAGAAGCTCGAGGAGCTTCCTACGCACTAAGATCGAGATAGTAAGGGAAAGGAGGCATCGTCCCACAAAGCAGACATGATGAGGTGATTAGGGTTTGAGGGTCGGATTATTGATGTCCACTCAAACTCTGGATAGAGGCAGTGCACATCTATCAGGGACAGTAAAGGTGCTCCAGTCCACAAGTGGAACGGTCGGGAACCGTTATGCGAACATGTGATCCCTCCTATGATAGGAGGATGGTTATTGATCGTGTGCAAAACTTGATAAGGAACTACTTGTGAAATATCAAACATTTGAAAGTGTTAAAGTGAATATTTCCTAAAAGATTTTTCCCACTCACTAAGTTGTCGAATTCACCCCCCTCCCTTTAAACATTTTCAGGGAGGAACGTAACTACGACAGCCTCTCCCTACCCAGAACATATCCCAAGTATAAAGATTCAAAGTTTCAGTTTTGTTTAATGTTGTCCAAGGAAAACATGACAAGTACAATGCCTAACTCTCTTTGATCTCCTCGAGGAAATCCCTCTTTGAGGTCTGAGAGAGTGGTAGGTTGATTACAGGACCTCAACCAAACCGGGTCGAGGCGTGACAGGACAATCAGTCAGTATGCCATGCAGACATGAACAGCTAATGGGAGGCTGCCATGTGTCTGGTCAATCGGTCAATGGCTGACGTGGCAGCTGAGTTGGCACGCCACGTCAAAAAACTAGCCAATCACAGCACGCCCGCCACATCATCGTCTTCAACCTTAGGTTGCTGACAGAGTGAATAGGGAGAGAGAGGCCGCTTCCTTCGGTGACCTAGGAAGAGCTTTGGTATGATCATTGGAGGTTGAGTCGAAGGCCAAGTCAGAGGTCGAGTCGGAGGCCGAGTTCTACACCGGCCGGTAGCCCGGTTAGTTGTCGAGCTCCCTATATAAAGAGCACCCCTCCATTCATCCTCAACATCCCATAATCAAGCAAGAAAGGTGAAGTGCTCAGTTTTTCGGTGAGCAGCAAACTAGAGCTATGGCATCGAGTCTTTTTTCTACCTCTGAATCTGCATTCAATGTAATTAGAAGCATGAGGAAGTCCTCTACCTAGTTGCACCTTTCCTTAAGCTCGAGAACCATCGTAGGAGAGCAAAGAAGCTCAAACATTGCTGTTGCTCCTCAGCTATTAGTAACCCAAGCTGCTCGAGCTCAAGTCGAGCCATCCCCAAGCCAATTTTAGCCAAACCAAGCCCCCTAAGCTCTACCTAGAGGTGTCCTAACCTTCCCCCGGGCTAAGACGGTAAGCCCCTTCGGCGCCCCTTTGCCGAAAAACATTGTTCATAGTGCATTTCTATAAAAACTTCAACTAAGAAATTCACACTGCTCAGGCCACCAATTGAGGCGCGGTTTTCTTCAGGGAGGATCCCCTTGAGTAGCGCAATTCAGAAAGCAAGAGCTCTGGTTACTAGACCCTCACCGGTAAGATATCGAAGCTTTCTCTATCTAGACTTTATTTTTCAGTGAAGCTCCGTTTGAGCTCATTTCTGAGCCAAATTGAGCGGTTCAAATTTTGAAATTACAAGGGAAACATAGGGAATACAATTTCAATCATGAATGGGGGAAATTAACTAAGTTTTGAGGATCAATTGAATGAAATTGTGATCTAGGAACCAAATTTCAATTTTTGAGAAATTGGGTAATTTGGGGATTTTTGGAAAATTGGGGGTTGAATTGCAATTTAAGGAAAATTGGGGCTTTTCATGAAATTAACTTTCAATTGTGGCCCAATTGGGCAATTAGATGAAATGGAGGGCCAATTGTTAATTTTTGAAAATTTAAGGATCAATTGGCAATTTTTGGGAAATTAAGGATCAATTGGTAATTTTAGGAAAGTTAAGGACTAATTGGCAATTTTTGATAGGTTAAGGACCAATGAGGAAAATTGGAAGTCCTAGGGACTTAATTAAGATTAAATAAAGATTAGGGACCTAAATACAATTAAGGCATAAGTCAAGGACCTATATGTAAATATGTGGAAGTAAGAGGTCGTTTATGCCAAACCATCCTGATGCAAATACTCGAACCATGTAAGAACTGGTCATATGAGTACGGGTGCCAAGGAGCACATTGGAGATTGGAATCCAGCTAGGACAAATTCATCACAGTAACAGGTGAGTGGGATTTTTAGCATCATACCTGGTTGGGGGTGATGAGAACCATTTTAAGTTTTAAAAATCATTTTCCAGGAATGTCTCCCTTGACTACGTGAAACTGCTTAAACATTTTGGGAGATGTTCCTGATGGGAGCTGCAATTGCTTTAACAGGCTCGAAGCCTCGAATTTAAAAAAAAAATGATAGGGCTGAAGGCCTAGTTTTGGAAAATTCGTGAAGTGGCTCCAAGGCCAGTGTGCACGGGTTGAAACCCGTAGACAATCATGATTATAAGAACCATGAAAAATCTCATAAAACTATAAATGTTGTGTGACTTGCTACGGGGCCAAGACAGGACTGACAAGGCTCGATAGGCTAGTGGTAGTGTGCTAGGACTAGGTCGACAAGACGGTCCTGGCAAACAACTGTAGGCCAGGTCGAGGGTCGGGGTCGTTGGACCGTTGGCACCATAGATCATGGTTAATGATTCAAAAGTATTGTTATGCATACATGAGTTTCCAGGAGCATTTAGACACTCGAGAGGGGTAGTCATTTGGTCCCAAGGACTGTTGGACAACTTAAATGCAATAAGGGCGGATTTGTCGTGCCAATTAGTCATGAAGCTCCCGTAGCTTACTATGCACTAAGATCGAGGTCGGAGGGAAAATGAGATCTCATTCCATAAAGCGGACACAAATTATGATTTAGGGTTTGAGGGTTAGACAATTGATGTCCACTCAAACTCAGTGGGTTTGAGGATTGGACAATTGATGTCCACTCAAACTCATGGTAGAAATCTAGGACTTCTATTCGGGGGGACAGTAAAGATGCACCGAACCACAAGTGGAATGGTCGGGGACTGTTCTATGAATGTGTGATTCTTTTCTATGATAGAAAGGGTGTGTGATTGTTTGCTAAATCACCTCCCGAGCAAGGGGAAGTGTTAGAGAAGAGATGAACTCATGTTACAATAAACTAAAAGTATAAAACATTTTGATAATCTAATTGTTTTAAAAACTCACTTCCCAACCCCCACTCAATGAGTTGTAGAAACTCACCCCTCCTCTTAAACTTTTTTTAGGAGAACCGTCTAGTCGAGAATAGTAGAATCTAGGAGAATAAGTCGAAGGTACCACAAACAGGTAAACCATTATTTAGATATTTTGTAAACTTTGTTATGGAAAGCAGGTACCTTCCTCGATCTATTTGGTTGAAATACTAAATTAGTACGAGGAAGGGTGGCGGGTTGATCACAGGTCTCCGACCTAACTGGGTCGGGGTGTGATAGGACATGCTAGTACGTGACTTGGGTCAGGATCATACTTTCTCAATAGTAATATGTGGAACACATTATGTATCCTTTGCAATTTCAGAGGTAGCTCTAGTTGATAAGCGATCATTCCTATTCTTTGGATAATTAGGTAGGGTCCTATGTACCTTATTTTCAATTTTCCTATTTATTGAAACCTCAAAATCCCTCTCCAAGGTGATACTTTTAAAAATACTTTATCCCCTACTTCAAACTCCAGCTCTCTTTGTCTCCGATTTGCATAGCTCTTTTGTTTGTCTTGAGCAATTTTAACTCAATTTCTTATCAACTTAATCTTTTCTATAGCGTCCTCGATAAGCTCAATCCTCTCGAGTTTCCTTTCTTCCACATCCTCCTAGAACAAGGGTGTACGACACGGTCTACCATATAGGGCTTCGTATGTTGTAATTTGTATACTGGACTGATAACTATTATTATAGTTAAACTCCATAAGGCATAAATAATCCTCTCACTTCTGATTCATAGTCAAAACACATGCTTTGAGCATGTCCTCCAGTGTTTAAATTGTACACTTCGATTTGCCATCGGTTTGAGGGTGGAATGTCGTACTCAAATGGAGTTTTGTCCCTAGGGCATCTTGTAGACTTGGCCAAAATCGTGAAGTAAACCATGGGTCCTAATCAGACACTATACTTATTGGAATCCCATGTAATCTCATGATTTCTTCAATATACAAGTTAGCCAATCTCTCAATTGAACCAGTTACCCGTATAGGTAAGAAATGGGCAGATTTAGTTAACCAATCCACAATCACCCATATGACATCATCTCATTTTTTGTCACAAGTAGTCTCGTCATAAAATTGATTGTGATATTTTTCCATTTCCATTCAGTAAAAGGTAAAGGTTTTAATAAACCAGAAGGTTTCTAATGTTCCGCCTTGATTTACTGACACGACAAACACTTGGACACATAAGCAGCTATATCCCTTTTCATGCCCTTTCAACAATACCCATTCTTTAGGGTTTGGTACATCTTGGTGCTTCCTAGGTGCATGCATATATCGAATCGTGGGCCTCCTCTAAAATGAACCTTCTCAATTTTTCCACATTTGGTATTCACACCTTTCCTTTGAATGTTAATAACCCATCACTTCTTATGATAAAGTCTTTTGTCATCTCTTTGTTTATTTGATCTATGTAAGATTTAAGCTCTACATCCAATTCATGTTGGATCTTCATTTATTCCAACAAGTTGGGTCTCATTGTTATATTAGCCAATAGACACGACTTATTAGAATCTGCGCTGAGCACTATCTTCAATTTACCCATTTGTTCTAATAAGGGTAAATAGGTCATCTTTATGTATGCTATTCTGGTATGGTATTTCCAGCTAATTGCATCTGCTACCATGTTTGCTTTCCCAAGATAATAATTTATTATTAGATCATAGTCCTTTACCAGCTTCAGCCATCTTCTTTGTCTTCAGTTGAGTTCTTTTTATGTCATGAAGTATTTCAATCTCTTATAATCTGTGAATATTCTACATGTGACCCCATAAAGATAGTGTCACCAAATCTTAAGGACAAACACTATTGCGGCCAATTGTAAATCATGCATTGGATAATTTACCTTGTGCGTCTTCAGTTGTCTTAACATATAAGCTACCACTCTTCCTTATTGCATTAGAACACATCCTAAGCCTTGTCTAGACACATCATTATCCATAGTATATTCCACTGCGGTGGGATCCGAGAGGGCCAATACTAGGGTTGTCGTTAATCGTGATGTTAATTCCTCGAAAGAGTTGTTGCACTTTTCGTCCCACTTATACTCTACTCCTTTCCTAGTTAGATGGGTTAAGTTAGCTGCAATTATGGAGAAATCTTCCACAAATTTTCGATAATATCTCGCTAGTCCTAGAAAATTACGAATCTCTGTTGGGTTGGTGAGAGCTTTCCAATTTGATATTGTTTTTATTTTATTCAGATTCACATTAATTCTCTCATTAGAGACGACATGTCCTAGGAAGCTCACCTCTTGTAACCAAAATTCACACTTCGAGAATTTGGCGTAAATCTTATTTTCCTTCAAAATACTTAGAGTTATCCCCAAATATTTTTCATGCTCCGCATTTGTTCGTGAATAAGTATAGCATCAATAAGTATAACAAGTAAGATTGAAACACCCGATTCATTAGGTCCATAAAGGCTGTAAGGGCGTTTGTTAAACAAAATGGCATAACTCTGAATTTGTAATGACCAAAATGTGATCTAAATGCAGTCTTTTGAATATCCTCCACTTTAATCTTTAGTTGATGATATCCGAATTGTAGATCAATCTTGGAAAAGTGGGCTGCTCCTCTCAGCTGGTCAAATAGGTCATCAATCATTGGTAGAGGATATCCATTCTTAATAGTCACTAGATTTAATTTTCGGTAATCAATGCATAATCTCATGCTTCCATCCTTTTTCTTTACAAATAATATCGGTGCACCCCACAAAGATTGACTATTTCTTATGAAGCCTTTATCTTGTAATTCATCCAATTGCTCCTTCAACTCCTTTAATTCTGTAGGAGTCATACGGTAGGGTTTTGAGAAATGGGATGTGTTTCAAGTATCACTTCTATGGCAATTCCAATTGACTATCCAGAGGTAGTCCAGGTAATTTTTCTGTGAATACTTCAAGATAGTGTTTCACTATTGGAATCTCCTCGTATCATTTCTTCTCATGGCTTTCGTTTGTTACCATGGCTAGGAATGACTTACTCCCTTTCTGCAACATGCTTTGGACCTTGACATAGGATATCAAGTGTATCACAATCCTCTTCCTATCTCCTTCAAATACTACTTCGTGAGCTTTCGAGGAGTGAAATGTCACTAACTTATTTCAACAGTCCACCTTTGCTTGGTGTAAGGATAACCAATCCATTCCTAGGTTCTCCTCCACTTCTCTTAAAGGCAATGGAATTAAATCAGCATCTAAGTTGGTCCCCATGATCTTTACTTCACACTTCTTTAAGAATTTCTCTCTAGTTATTTCTTCTCCCAAAGGTGTGAGGATGTTGAGAATCGGTGTGAGTGGTGTAAATTCTTGATGAAGAGTTGGGACCAAAATTTCCTTGATAAAAGATCGTTCAACTCCAAAGTAAAAAAGAGCATAGATTTTCCTACCGAATAGTTACATGTATCCTAATTAAGAGATAGATACTTAATTTTAGGGCGAAGTGGGGTACTTCATTAATTTGAGAAAGTACATTATTTAGGGAGTTACATTCCCTTAAGAAAGGGGTTGGGAGGTACCAGGCACTACACTAGTATCCTTTTTGGCTTCTTCATGTGTAAGATTATACACCCTAGTTGGAATCCTTGATGTTGTAGTTGTCCCTCATTCCCCGTTGGATATGTTTTGGGCCCCAAGTGGTGGTTGAGCATTATTCTTCGAAGGTATCCTGATATTCCCTTGGAGGGTTGGGCAACTCCTAGCAAAGTGTCCAATTTTCCTGCAACCAAAACATGCTTGGCATGTTCATTCATGATTCTTCTAAAATTTAGGGTAGTGGGGGCTTTTCTTTTGGGTGGTTTTGTTGTTCGCCTCCTTGTTTGATTTGGAGGATCCTCTTTTCTCATTAAACCTTGGTTTTGCTCCCCATTGGAAAACACTTTGAACTTTCTTGTGTTCTCAAACATTATGGCTCATATCTTCCTTTTTGCAATCTAATCCATTCTTCAACATCTTGATTGCACTAAACACTCACATTCGTGTGCCATACTAATAATAATTGCCAAATCAGTGGGTTGTACAAGTACTCCCATTCGATCTCGTATATCCAAGTTGAGACCGTACATGAATTTTTGACAGATATCAGCAGGGCTAGCTAGGTCAGGGTCAAAGGGAAAACTCATACTCTGAGATGGTACAAAATCCTTGTTGGAGTCAAAAAAATTACTACTTCTTCTCATTAATTAAGTGAGGGGCTAAATACTCTTCTATGTATTTTCCTTCAAATTCCTTCCATGTTGTTATAGTAGGAGAGAGGTTCCTCACGTTAACCCACCATCTCTTGGCACTCGCTTCTAAGAAAAATTCCACCAAAGTCACTATTTCCACTGGTGGTGTTTTTATTATGCCCATTAACTTCTTGACACTAGCTACCTAGTCCGTGGTTTCCCCCGCATCCTTTTCTCCTTGGAAAGATTTACACCACAGTAGACGAAATGTCTTCAGGTACTACTTTGGGATGTTAAAACGTAGATGGGTCAAAATAGAGGTGTCTTGCGATTGTATTTCTTTGTACTTAGTGTGGGAGTTAGTGACTGAATGTGAGGTTGCTTTCGGGGCGAGGTTGGGCTTCCTAAACAACTTAATAAATTTTTCGCATAACCTTTGTTGTTCCAAATTTAACCCAGATGGAGTCACTTGAGTCCTTATAGACTAATGTCGCACCTAAATCCTCTTCAGGAATAAGGTTCCTGGTTGTACCCTGGTAGACACTGTGGTAGAGGTGCGAGTTCGTTTGGTTCCTCTTTTATGGGCCATATATAAAATTTGAGGAAGCTTAGTTAAATTATAAATTTTTGTTAATATATTTTAGTAAAACATAGCTTTGTTACCATTTAAGTTGTCACACATCGATCCTGTTTGGATGGTCGAATAAGTATGCAACTCGCCACACCTACTCGTGCTATTACAATATCATATGAAAGATATGTTCATGATGTACCTTAATTGATGAAGTGGCTTGCTCTTCTTCTCAACAAGGATGTAAATTTCCTGTACGGGAAAAAGGGAGCAAGTTCGAAAACTTAGTGTGTCACACCCCGACCCGATTTGGTCGGATCTCTGTGATCAACTCCATTGGTTCAAGAAGGGTTTCCCCCTTTCTTTAATCAAGAGGAGACAGACGAAATTTCAACTATATTCCCTGGAATAACATATATCAATAAAAATGCAAGCTTAAAAAGAAATTAAGCATACCTAACAGAGGGTAAATCCCGGTGTTATCCCTAATCATTTCTCTACTCCTGAAAGGGATAGAAAAGGTGGGTGAGTTTCTACAACTAAGTGAATGGGTGTTTGAAAAAAATGAGTTTCTATTAAATAGTTTTGAATTGGAGTTTTCCAGACCACTTATTTCCTTTAAAATCATTTCTTCCTTGAATTCCCGGTTATTTAAAACCAATTTTCTCATGATCCACAATCATTGTGTTTAACAATCAACACACCCCATTCATCATGAAGGGATCACACATTCGCGGAGCAGCCCGTCCACTACACCCACTTGGCATCAAAGCAACTTTACCGGCCACCTAAATAGAAACTTGTCCACTTCTACCCTGGGTGTCACGCCCCGACCCGGTTTGGTCGGATCCCCGTGATCAACCCGCCACTCTCCCGGTTTATTAAAGGGTTTCCCCTTATTATAAACCGTAAAGAGTAAGGCGTCCTTTAACCTGCACCTTTTTCCTAGAATAACATAATCAAAACTGCATGAAATTTAAAACTGTGCATACCTGTCTTACAGGCATCTTAGTTGATGGTCTTTAAGGGGAGGCTTTCCAAGATTTCCTGAAAGGGATAAGGGAGGGGGTGAGTACGACTACTCAGTGAATGGGTTTTTTTAAAAACTTTTGACTTTTAAGAAAAATATTTATATGGAGTGTGCTAGACTCCTTTGTTTTCAAAAATCCATTCATTTAAAAATTTGAGTTTTTCCATTATTTCTTAGTTACCACGGTGTGTCATCACCCAACACACATCCTTCATCATGAAGGTTACACACATTCGCAAGTCAGTATCACTACTGAATCCGCTAGTGGCTTCGGAGCGACTTTTCTTGCCACCCGGATAGAAGTACGACCACTTCTATCCTGGGAATGAGTGGATGTACGTGACATCTGACCCACAATCTCGAAATCACTTCTTCGTGTCCGTATGAGGACAGAGACCTCATCCTGTCCCCACCCCGGTCTCATGCGCTTCGTGCTACTCCAAATTTTGCACAGACACCTAGAACGACGAACTGCCCTTATAGCCACCAGGTCGTCCAGTGCCCTTAGGACGCATCACTACCCCTCACGGGCGTCTTGATGATCCCATACTCACGGTGCATGCACAAACAATGTTTTCTTATATTGCCATGTAATCTGTGGTGCCATTAGTCCAACGGCCCCGACTCTCAACTCAACCCGCAGCTGTTTGTCTTGACTAGTCCGTCGACCTGTCATGTCGCACTGCTGCTAGTTGACTGAGCATGTCGGTCCTATCTTGGTACCATGGCCAAACAATTCACTTATTAAGTTTTGATGGCACATATATCATGTTCATTTATGAGCTCCTGCTCGTGCCAACTGGCCTTGGGCCCACTGTACGAGATTTTCAAAATCGGGCATTTAGCCCCCAAGTTCCAAAACCGAGGCCCCTGGCCTATCAGAGCTATTCGAGCTCCCGTCGAGAAGTTCTCCCAAATTGTTTAAGCATTGGCACACAGTCAGGGGAGAGATCTTCCGACAAAAATAGGTTTTTACTGTCCATCATACCGACCAGTATAAGGACATCTCCGTTCATAACCGATGAACGGGTTTTCAACTTCCTTCGAGGAAGTCTCATCATACCAACCGGGTATGATCTACTTACAACCAGTAAGTAGTTTTTTCCGCATAACTTTCACATCACTTTCTCTAAGTAGTGATGATTAAAATACCACTAAACAGTGGGTTTTTATATCGAGGCACTTATCATCCCCAACCGGGTATGATGTTAGTAAACCCACTCATCCGTTAATGCCATGATTTCCACTAGACTGGTTCTTTGTATTCACGCGAGCTTGTCCTTATTGGCGTTCCTGGTATTTAATGTTCTGGTGAAGGCACGACAGTCCGAGCTTTCGATCTAGGCAGATAGGTCTCATCCTGAGGTTCATCCTAAAATCAAGTATTGTATCAATTGATGCGGAATTGGATTAGAATTTCGTGATTGAAATTCAGTCGATTCTCTCTCTAGCACCGATCGAAAATTATAAAGGGGAGCTGAATTGGCTTACATTTCGGTCCTAATTCGGCTGTGGAAAGGTTGAGGAAGTGTTGGGAGGGCTTAGTTTAGCCTGAGGAGGGCTTAAAATGGTTGATTCCAGCTTGGCTGAAATAGGGCAGCTTCAATCCACCGGAGTTGCTTCACTATTCCATCATGTCGGCGCTTCTCCAACGGTTCTCGGATTGACTGTAGTTTGCTATCAGATAGCGTCTTCTCCCCGGTTCTAAAGAGCCCGACTTTTGTTCAAGTCGAAGCTCTGGTTCGAGCTTTACTAGGAAATGGAGCAGTAGAGAGAGAGAGAGAAGTGTTTAGGTGTGAGGAGAATGAAATGGGGATGACCTCTTTATATAGTCTTAAAACCCGTGTATTAAATAGGCGAGATTTATTACTAGTATTAATATTGTCATAAATTATTGGTATTAATTCCAATAATTTAATTTAGGTATTAAATTATTGGTATTTATTTCAATAATTAAATATATAATTATTCGTATAAAAAATTTTTTGACCGAAATTTCATGTTACAAAAAAATCACACTTCCCAAGAGGTCACCCATCCTCACACTACTCCAAGATAAGCATGCTTAACTTTAAAGTTCTTATGTAATCTAGTTCACCTGAACTAATTTGGTTTTTGTTTTTTTTTATTTTATCTTAAATTTCTTTTCCAATGTTGAATAAATTCTTTGGATCAACCGAAAATTTTAAATTTTCATATTGCTTATTTCCAAATGTAAACCGGTTTGGTTTTTCTTATTCGGTTTGACCGGTTCTTTTCCCGGTTTTCCTTAACTCAAATGTGTGGGGTTTACACTGGGAATGAGTGGATGTTTGCAACATCTGACCTTCAAACCTGAAAAGCAACTTCATGTCTGTAAGAGGACAGAGACCTCATCCCGACCCCACCCCGGTCTCATGTGCATGAAGCTACATCGAGCTTCCCTGATTACTGGCACGATAATTTGCCCTTTATCTCCACCATGTCGTTTGGTTGCCCATAGGACGCATCACTACCCCTCTTGGGCGTCTTGATGGTCTTGAACCTCAAGTGCATCCACAAACAAAGTTTTCCAATAAGCCATTAATCTTTGGTGCCATTGGTCCAACCAATCGGGTATGATCTACTTACAACCGTTAAGAAGTTTTTCCGCGTAGTTCTCACATTACCCAAACCAAGTGTGATGTTAAAATTCCACATAGTAGTGGTTTTTCATTTCTGTGGTACTCATCATCCCAACTAGGTATGATAAGAAAAATTCCACTCACCCGATATTCACAATGTATTTTCCTCTTAATGGGCTTTTTACCTCCATGCAAACTTATCCTTGTTGGAGTTCCCAGTCCTTCATGTTCCTACATGATTTGAACATTCTTATTCATTAACATTTAGCCTAATAGCCTTCATTTCTAATGAATGACCAAAATGCCCAAATTTTTTAATTATTTCCATTTAGGTCCCTAATGTTCTTTTTCCTTAACTTTAGGTCCCTAATGCTAATTTTCCCCAAATTGAGTCCCGAAACTTCTAAAATCCACTTTGGGTCCTAAATTTATTCAAAATCATAAATAGAGGTTCAAGTTTCCCAAATTTTCAATTTGGTCCCCAACTTTTCAAAAATTACCATTTTGCCCCTACTTTACAAAAATGGCAATTTTACCCCAATAAATTTCAAAATTTGACCAATTGGTCCTCCAACATCTTTTTCATGGCTAATTGCCCCTCAATTTTCAGAATTTGCACTTTGGTCCCTCAATTTTATGAAATCCCCAATTTCCCCCAAAATTTCCCCCAATTCCCTCTTTCAAACTGCTCGAATTTGATTTTATCAAATTAACCATTCAATCGAGGAAAATTGTTGAAATTGAAGGTAAAATTGAGTTCCTACACATTCATATGATTCAATTGAGCTTTGAATCTCATGAGTTGAGGCCGGAATGAGCTCAAACGGAGTTTTGCCGGAAAATTGAACTTAGAGAGAGAAAGCTTCGAAAGCTTACTATCGGGGGTGTGGCAGTTCGAGTTTTCGATCGGGGCAGGTAGCTCTCATCCTGAGGTAACTTCTAAGATCAAGAATCACATCAATTCATGTCGAATTGAGGGAGAATTCGGTCAATGAAGTTTCGCTGGTTCTCTCTTTAACACTAATCGAAAATTAGAGAGGGGAGCCAAATTGGCTTACCTTTTCGCTCTAATTTGGTCGTATGAGAGCTGAGAGAGTGTTGGGAGAGCTTAGTTTTGCCTGAAGAAGGCTCAATTTGCCCACTTTCAGCTTGGCTGAAATAGGGTAGCTATGGTCCGCCGAAGCTACTTCACTATTTGATTACGTCGGTGCTTCTCCAGTGATCCTTGGATCGAATGGTGACCATCATCGGGTAGTTGGCTTCTCCTTGAGTCTAAGGAACTCAACCTCACCTTCTTTGGCTCAAAAAAACCCCTATGTCAGAGCTCTAGTTCGAACTTCGTCGAAAAACTGAGTAGCTAAGAGAGAGTGAAGTTTTCAGGTGTGCAGAGGATGAATGGAGAGGGTCTCTTTATATAGGGAGCTCGGGGACTCTTCGAACATCTGTTTAGCACCTTTATGACACTCATTGATGGGCTGAAATGTCCTGAATGGAAATGTTTCCTTTCCATCAGCGTTGTAAATTTTTTCGGTAAGTGAATAGTGCTGACATCTGAAGGAAGAAGACGTCCCTATTCCGAACCGAATCGGACTGGTCTGAACCGAATTTAATGCTTAAACTGGCTGGTTCAGGCTTGATTCAACTAAGTTTTTTCAAAATTAAAATTTCTAAATTCATTCTCTATCCAATGGTGGCTTCAATTCTCCAATTTGAATATTTTAAGCCACCTAGAAAAATGAATTTAGCATCTGGTTCAGTGATGGTTCAAACCGATTCAATTCGGTTCAGATCTAGTTCACCTAAACTGGTCTGGTTTTCTCTCCCAAATTCTCCTAAAGTCCCTTTCCAAGGTTTTTATGACTCTTTGGGTCATTTAGGAGTTGTAAACTTCCTAATTTGCCCACTCTCTAGTGGTTGGGGTTTGTGAATCGGTTCAATTTTCTCACTCAGGTTGATCGGTTCTTTCCTGGTTTTCCTTAACTCCACAGGATGGGGTTTACAACTCTCCCCTTATTTTAGGAGTTTTGTCCACAAAACATATTCAACATCCTTCGCACTGGAAATAACTTCCCTTGATATCAACTTATAATCTATTGACATACAACCATTTCGGTTATTTCCACTTAGCCCCTTTATAACACACTTAAAAATTTTCTTTTCCTTCCCATTACTTACTCATTCCATGGAGCTTACTTTAGCTAAGCATACCTTACATGAAAGTTTAAGGTTATATCATTAAATTCACGCCCCTCTTTCCTTAAAGCAAAATTCTTTCTCTTGAGGTTCTTTACTTAGGATTTCAGGATTGGGAGTTCCAAGATGCCCTCTCATTCCTGTGTGCATAGTCACTTCCTTTGTCGTTAAAACCCTTAGCTCGGGGTCTTCTCGAGCACCACCTACTCACTTCATAGATTTCGATGCTAACTTCTTTTATCCAATTTTAACCCTTATTATGTCCTTAGTTTCAGTGGCATCCTTTTCTTAAGGACTTTCTTTTCTTTTAGTCAACTCTTATTCTCTCGTGATCACTTTGAAATTCTTATAAAAGTTAATCTTCTTCGGTCTTAAGTGTCGATTGCTAATTTGTGATAGCTCCCTTATTTTGGTTTTACTTTCTACCATGTCCCTTATAGTAGAGACGTTCACCTTAGGAACTACATGTTTAACCTTCTTATCATTTCTTTGATGATTTCATTCCTTCCTTTCCTCATACCCCTTCTTAAAATAGGGTAATTGTCCTTTTTAATCCTTCTCTAACTAAAATTTCGATCTCTTCCCTTATTTTTTACCCGAGACATTTCCAATTATCGATATCATTTCATGTACTCCACACTATGTCTAGTTGTTCTCTCTTTAGGTTCTATCAATTTGAGCATTGATCACTACCAGTCTTGATGTCAGTGATCCTTTACTTAAATCCCTTCCTAACTGAGGGATTAACTTTTCCAATGGTTCTTAGATGTGTTTTCCTCTGTTTCCTCTTTTATGGGCAATTCACCCCCTCCTTACTCGCATGACATCCTTTGATGTGTTTTCCTACTTATACATTACTTGGACTTAACTTGCTCCTTGGGTCCTCCTGAGTACCTTTCCTTTGTACCTAATCTTTCCATCTCGACCAACATATATTGAACGAATTTATCTCGTCTCCATTTCTATTGATCCCATTCCCTTTTAATTGGTACACTTTTGTCCTTCTAAGGTTTCCTTCTTTGCCAATTTATATTCTTTTCTCCTTGGTTCTCTTCCCATTTTGCTATTTAGAATATCTAACTTGAAAAGGTATTCCCTAATGCCATCATTTCCTGTTTACATTACTCTTAAGAACTTACATGTACTTCGTCTTCATTCTCCTTTCTTTCATGTATTCATCTATTTCTTTTAGATGGGATTCACATCTTCCTTATTTTAAGATCTCATGATCATCATGTGAGTGGCTTATTTAATTTTCTCATGTCTTGAATTTGGCCGTTAATCCGGACTTGGTCATTGATCTCTTTAAAGATTTTGCCTTCATCTTTAATTACCACATGTTTGGCCTTTTCATCTCTCCCATCTTTACTGGAATTTAAATTTATAATCCTCTAGGATTAGTTCATTAATTACTTCAATCTTATCATTCTCCTTGTCATATGATCTTGAGGTTGTCGTCCCTTGAGTCATATTATCCTTAATATCCATCTCATTTCCCTATTTAGGGCGTAGTCTTCACTACTTCCCAGTCCATCTCAGGGCTTCGTTTATTCTCCCCATTATCTTGTTGTTACAAATTTATTTCCTTCAATTGGGTGTGTCTAAAATCCTTATTTTGTTTCTCTGCTCTTTTTAAAGTAGGTCACACCTGGTCATCCAGGTATCTCCTTAGCCACCTATGTCTTTTAAAAGGTCCTTATTTCATCTTTAGTTTTATGATGGTTCTTTTGTTAGTTACCTAAGCTTCGAACTTCCTCCTTCCATAGTTCCACTTCCTATCCTTATCTTTCTTCTAGGGACTTCCATTCTGGGATTTTCACGTTCAATCTCCCTACTGCTCCTTGAAAGTTCTTCCTTTATCCTTTTCTTATAATTTCTGACCTTTGTATGGTTATTCACTCTAGATTTCTTCCCTATCTTCTATTCATTTTTGTTCCATATCCTTGCTTTAAAAAGTCTCCTTATTATTATTGAGTTCCTAAAAATTTGTGTCCTAACTCTTTACAAGTACTGGTATTATTTCTGGGGTTTTCTTCTCATCGTACTTCTTTTCTTTCTCCTTTCTCCTTGTCTTATCTCAATTGACTTAACATCTTCAGCGTTCCCATATCTTTCTTACTTTCTTCTTGGTCAGCTTCCATTCCATTGGTTTTCCTTGGGATAGTCTAATCCTTCTTGTTTCCTTACTTTTATACATAGAGTCTTTCCTTAACTCTTTAGACTTCCACTAGTCCCATACTCTTTGGTGCTTACTTCTCTTGCTCCAGACTTCTTCTTCCTTTCCTTAGTTAGGATTTATCTTCCTTGGGTGAACTCTAGTAGTCTCTTCTTTTCCAAGTCTTATTGTCTTGTTTTTTCATTCTCTGGATAAACTTACTTTAAAGTTTTGGGTTAACTAGTAATGACCCGTTGTTTTTCCTACCTTGGGTGATTTCTTCCCTGCTTGTTACTTCGATCCTTATTGGCATACTCTTATTATTTGAATTCATCAAAGAGATCCAAAAGTTTTATCAGGAAAAAATTAGATTTTCATTTATTCAATAAATAGTTTCTTGCCATACTTGGCCTATTATAGAGATTTTCTACCCCCTAGTCCCTTGGGGTCATAGGTCGGGAATTAGCCTTAGAAGGGTTGTGGGATTCATGATCAGATGGCTCTAAGGAACTGGTTGAAGTCCATCCATATTCCATTATGGGACGAACTTTATGTATGACCTCCAGTCTGTACCGCCTCAATACCTCTGCCTCACACTCATATGTCCACTTCATCCATTGAGAGGGATTGAAGCTAGATTGAGTAGGTGGGGGTACTTGGTGGACTTTCATGAAGGTGGCAAAAGCATCCCAGTAGTTATCCCAAGCCTCCTTCTTAGTGGGATTTCTCTTCGGTTGTTGTGGGGCTGGAGGAGGTATTGAGCTTCTAGAGGAAGGAACAAGTTCATCTTGCCTAGGAGAAGGGTATGTAATGCCTTTTGGTTCTAGTAAGGCTCCCACAAGTTTTTGATAATCCTCCACCATATCTTTGGGCACTCTCTTCTCACCCTTTAGGAACCGTTGAACAACTGCCTCCTTAGGGGTAGGCGTCTTTTTCAGGGTCAGGTGTGGAGTATTGGATTTCACGGCGAACTTTCTAGGGATTCTCCTTCCTACACGGTAGTTAAAGTTTTATTAGTGTCAGGGCATAGTATTGATAATAATTCAAGTGAACTTAGTTCTGATACCACTCAAGTTGTCATGCCCTAACCCGATTTGGTCGAATCCTCATGATCAACCCGCCGCTCACTTGGTTCAAGAAGAGTTTCCCCTTTCTTTAATCAAGAGGAGACAGGGAAAATTTCAACTGTGTTCCTTGTAATAACATATATCAATAAAAATATAATCTTAAAAAGAAATTAAGCATATCTGATAGAGGGTAAATTTTGGTGTTATCCCTAGCCATTTCTCTACTACTGAAATGGGATAGAAAATGTAGGTGAGTTTCTACAACTCAGTGAATGGGTGTTTGAAAAAAATGAGTTTCTATTAAATAGTTTTGAATTGTAGTGTGTCAGACTCCTTATTTCCTTTAAAATCATTTCTTCCTTGAATTTTCGATTATTTAAAACCAATTTCCTCATTATCTATAATCGGTGTGTTTAACAATCAACACACACCCTTCATCATGAAGGGATCACACATTTGCCGGGCAACCCATCCACTACACCCACTTGTGGCGTCAGAGCGACTTTACCAGCCACCTAGATAGAAGCTTGTCCACTTCTACCCTATAAATGAGTGGATGTTCACGACATCTTACCCTCAAACCCGAAAAGTAACACTATGTTCGTATGAGGACAGAGACCTTATCCTGACCCCACCCCGATTGCATGCACATAAAGCTACATTGAGCTTCCTTGATTGCTGATACAACAATCTGCCTTTATCTCCACCATGTCGTCCAGTAGCCCTTAGGACACATCACTACCCCTCTTGGGCATCTTAATGGTCTCGAATCTCAGTGCATGCACAAACAAAGTTTTTCATAAAGCAATTAATCTTTGGTGTCATTGGTCCAACGGCCCCAACACTCAACTCGACCTGGAGCTGTTTGTCTAGACCGGTCCGTCGACCTGGTCCTATCACACTGCCGTCAATCCATCAAGTATGGCAGTCCTATCTTGGTACCATGGCCAAATCACATGATCATTCATTTAGAAATTTTCATGGCTTATCAACATGTTTATTTATTAGCTCCTACTCATGTCAACTGGCCTTGGGACCACTGCACGAGATTTTCAAAACCGAGCATTTTAGTCCCCAAGTTCCAAAACCAAGGCCTCTAGCTTATATGAGCTACTCGAGCTCTCGTTAAGAAGGTCTCCCAAATTTTTTAAACATTGGCACACAGTCAGGAAAGAACACTCCTAACAAAATAATTTCAACTCGTCCCTTACACCAATCAGGTGTGATGACATCTCCGCTTACAACCGGTAAACTGATTTTCTTTTTCCTTCCAGGAAGTTCATCAAATCAACCGGTTATGATCTACTTACAACCGGTAAGAAGTTTTTTCACATAGTTCTCACATCACCCCAACTAGATGTGATGTTAAAATTCCACATAGTAGTGGTTTTTCATTTCTGAGGTACTCATCATCCCAACCGAGTATGATGAGAAAAATCCCACTCACTTGATATTCGTAATGTATTTTCCTCTTGATCGGCTTTTTACCTCCACGCGAGCTTATCCTTGTTGCAGTTCTCAGTCCTTTATGTTCCTACACGATTTGAACATCCTTGTTCATTAACATTTGGCCTAATAGCCTTCATTCCTAACGAATGAACAAAATGCCCAAATTTTTTAATTATTTCCATTTAGGTCCCTAATGTTCTTTTTACTTAACTTTAGGTCCATAATGCTATTTTTCCCCAAATTGAGTCCTGAAACTTCTAAAATCCACTTTGGGTCCTCAATTTATTCAAAATCATAAATAGGGGGTTCAAGTTTCCTAGATTTTCAATTTGGTCCCCAACTTTTCAAAAATTACCATTTTGCCCCTACTTTACAAAAATGGTAATTTGACCCCAATAAATTTTAAAAATTGACCGATTGATCCTCCAACATCTTTTTCATAGCTAATTAGCCCTCAATTTTGGGAATTTTCACTTTAGTTTACGAAACCCTCAATTTCCCCCAATTCCCCCCTTTCAAACTGGTCGAATTTGATTTCATCAAATTGACCATTCAATCGAGGAAAAATTGACCATTCATCAAATGGACCATTCAATCTAGTCCTGAAACTTCTAAAATCCACTTTTGGTCCTCAATTTATTCAAAATCATAAAAAGGGGTTCAAGTTTCCTAGATTTCCAATTTGGTCTCCAACTTATCAAAAATTAACATTTTACCCCTACTTTACAAAAATGGCAATTTGACCCCAATAAATTTCAAAAATCGACCAATTGGTCCTCCAACATCTTTTTCATGGCTAATTAGCCCTCAATTTTGGGAATTTGCACTTTGGTTTACGAAATCCCCAATTTCCCCCCAAATTTCCCCCAATTCTCCCCTTTCAAACTGGTCGAATTTGATGAAATCAAATTGACCATTCAATCTAGTGGTTGTAGTTCATGAATCGATTCGATTTTCTCACTCGGGTTGACCGATTCTTTCCCGATTTTCCTTAACTCCAAAGGATGAGGTTTACATAGTGAGTGGGTAATAACATAATTACTTAAGGATGTTTAAAGGATTTTTTATTTATCAATATACTCCACAATTCTCCTTCATGAGTTTTGGTTTATCAAACAAACACACGCCCTTTATTATCAAACGGATCATTCCTTCGCATAATAGTCCTCGACTGTTCCACTTGTGGCCCAGAGCGACTTTATTGTCTATCCTAGTAAGAGTTTGCAATATATACGACAAGTGTGTATGAGCACCATTGTCCAACCCCCAGACTTTTTCAAAACTTCATGTCCACTTTTGTTGAACTAAACTTCTCCCCCTTCTTCCTTGATTTCAATGTGCACGAAGCTCCTTATGCTCCATAAGTCGTCCAACAGCCCTTAGAACCTACACTATCCCTGTACGGGGATCCTCGATGGTTTCATATCTCATCAAGCACAATCAACGGTATTTTTGTTAAGACATTTATCTTTGTGCTACCAACCCAACGAGTTCGACAATCAGGCTTTAGCTCGATAGATAAATCATATAAATTATCCATTTATGAAAATTTTCATAATGCTTACAAATCATAATTTGTCTACGAGTTTAGGCCCATTTATATTAGCATTGGGCCCACTTCATGATTTTTTTTTTCAAAACATGGCATTTGTCCCACTTCAGTTCAAAAAACCAGGACTTTGGGCTTACTAAAGCAATTCTAGCTCTATGAAGTACATGATTCATGCTGTCAGCATAAATATCTACCAAATTTTGTTTAATCGATTTCACGTTGTCAAGAAAGACTATTTTTGAAAAATGGTTTTAAGTTTCAGGTAGTACAAAAATATGTTTATCACCTCAAACGAGCACGATACTAGAAATCTCACTCACCCAAATTTCATGACTCGTTTGTTCCTGATGGATTTTCAATATCTCTGAACTATGTTGCAGTTGTAGGTCAATGATCTCCTCTTCACGCCTGCATTGTCACGGATAATAAGTCACTCAAATATCCAAAATTTCCACTTATTACTCTATGATTTCTCTTAATTGCATAGAAGTCCTTAAGTTTATTTTATTGACAATTAATTACCATACGTTTCTAAGTTAACTTTATTTACAATTTCATCCTTTATATAATTTTATCAAAATAAAACTATTTAAAATTGTAAATAAATCCTTATCATTATTTTTAATTGCAATTAAATTACCAAAATTATTTTTAATTATAATTAAATACATAAAGTCCTCTTATTTAAAAATTGACACTCAATTGATGTTAATTTCATAAAAATACTCAAATTTTCAAAAATTCCCAATTTGCCCAATTTCATAAAAAAATTATAGTTTAATCCATGAATCCTTGATTAATCAAATTTAATACTTAAAACTTGTCAATTTACTTCTAACGTACTACTAATTATGTTCTCAATCTTTATGAGCATTATAATTTTTGAATCAGTTTATTTAACCTAAAATCGAGCTCAAATAACAGGTTGCGAACTATAGCATTTAGCTACCGAACCCACTTATCAAAGAATCCATATACAAACGTTTCCTTTGGTTCCCGCCTGTTACAATCCCGTACCAGAAAAAGCTAATTTTACTTAATAACCTCCATGGACAGCCATGGTTGTACTTCACTAGTTAAGTCTCACCACACGTGACCCTCACTTTGATCTCTAGCATGCATGAGACCTTTCCTTCCATCCATGTTAAGTACTAGACAAGGTGCTGGAGTTCTGTCTGGTTTATGAAGGAAATCTAGGGAGATGTTATGGATAGCTGATATGACGCCTCTATTTTCTGGTAATTTCGAATGAGGGTGGCTTCATGCCTTTTCCTTGCCACCAATATTATGAAAGGTTGAGTGATATACTCAATCATTTGAATTCTCCCCAAGTAACTTATTTCTTTTTTGAATTCTCCCCAATTAACTTAGTTCTTTCTAGTGTCAACTCTAGTTCTGCTAATTGCTCTACCTCTCTTGATTTAATTCACTTGTCATCTAATTATTTGAACTACTCACAAATCATATTAGATAGTTAATATAATATTTTAGATTGATAATATATTTTATATATTATTAATTTAATTTAGATTATATTATAATAGTATTAAATTATTTATTTTAATTTTAATATTATTATAATAGTATAAATATTGACACCTCTTATTTAATTTATTCATATCCATGTAGTTGATGATAACCATTTTGCCAATTGTATATGAAACAAACTTTATAGATGATTGATGTGTATGGACGAAATCACTCTACTTATTATATATCTTTTCAACCACCAAAGTTGCCTATAAGACATGCCCAACGCATTTTTTTTGGGCAAAAAAAATGATACGACAAACCTATAAGACATTCCAAGGGCATTGAATGGGGCATGAATATACGAATCTACAGAGTTAATATCTTGTGGGGGCATTAAATTTGTACCACTATGGCGGGAATTATTCAAAAAAACAAACTTGGTGATGCAAAGAAAAAATAAACTTGAAAGGTAAAGGAGACTGACAGAAAGATCTGCAGAGGTGCAGGGAGACAGGAGAAGGAGAGAGCATTAACAAAAACTCACGAGCTTCCTTCCTCTCCAACAATCAAAACCCTCACCAGAGACAGCAAGCACCTCAGTCGCTGTAATATAATTTGCCTCTTCTGCATGCGTCTTTCATGCATATATTCACCAGCTGGAGCTCACGAGCCCATTTAATACATTTTCTACGGGCATGCATATATATAAACTCAGCCCCCTCCTTCTCTCGTACTATCATCGATCATAGATTCATATATTATATCCACAGAAAAGAGACGACTACCTTAAATTAGGGAAGAAGAATACATACGATGCCTGCTCTAATTTCGTTTCTTCATAGTGCCCTCATGGTGACGGTTTGGATCCTATCGGCAACTCCACCCGAGAACGTGGAGGCTGCCCGGACCGGAGCTTTCCTCTCGAGCGTCCCGAGCACGCAGATGCCGCTGCTTCCGGAATCCGGCCGGGACCTCGAGACCATGAAGCTGCCTCCATTCTACAAGGAGATCAGAGGCTTCGACGTAGGAAGGGAAGTGAAGGGTTGCATGCCCAAGGGGCCAGGGCACTCCTCCGCTCCGAGCCGGTTCGTGAACTATCAGCCTCTTGGCTCTGCAGGCACCGGCAGATGCTCGCCATCGCCGCTGGTGCCGTCCTCAACGCCGCTGCTGCTGACTAAACCGTGATATAGTCGAGTGAAGGGAGAGCTGTTGCGGTTTTGACAGATTATGGCCGGCGGTACGTGAGTACGTGTGATATTAATTAAGCGGCCTATATGTTGATGTATAGTCTATAATCCAAAGAAGGGGAAGGCCCATGTCAGCTCTTCCTTTGTTGAGCCGTAATAGTTTTGTTCATTACCCTTAATTATTATTTGTAGGATTATATAATATATAATTAATATTTATGTTGAAATTTATCATGGCGATGGTATACCCGACAGACTAAGGGTTCTTCCATCCGTATCATTGTCTCTCCCTGTCCTATAATTAGATGGATGGTAGGAAAAGAAGGGTGCTCTCACAAAGTTAATTGGTATATGATACAACTTTGGAACATCAATCATAAAAAAGTAGATCGTTTAAGATTTTGAAATCAGTAATGAATTCGAGCAGTTCAACCCATCTAAATTCGTGTGACAACGGTAAAATTGGCAGCATTTATTTCCTTTTTCTGGGAAAGTAAAAACCAAAATAGCCAGATCTGATAATTATGTTACTCTCACCTCCACTCCACCTCATGTCATTCACCCGCTGAACAGATCATGCATGCCCTAAAAC
Organism: Trapa incisa; assembly: GCA_030064435.1. NCBI lineage: Eukaryota > Viridiplantae > Streptophyta > Magnoliopsida > Myrtales > Lythraceae > Trapa > Trapa incisa. The sequence continues at coordinate 17,087,009 of CM057776.1, forward strand.
ATTAATCAAGGAATTTAAACAAATGCCGAATCATTCAGGTCCCGTGAGTACGACATACAGCCGCACCTACTAATAATACCAACTATCTCTCGTATCAATGGAAGAAAAAAAAAGAGGAAATTTTAAAGTCTTACACCAAAAAAACGGAAAAGTAAAACTTGGCTGAGCAGAGGGAGCCTGTTGGGCTCAAATCAATAACTGAGCCTTCCGCCACCTCTTCCTTCCTGTAGTTGTCCAATAGAAACTAAATCCCATGCAACATGCCCAAGTATTCTTAAGAATTGTAGGCTTTATCAGGAGACCGCTGTTGCCATCATCATCGCATCATTCACCCTCCCAAGAAGGGTAGCACGCATTGAAATCAGTCATATATCCCCGACTTTTTCTTGAGGTGCTCCTTAAAGTCCATAATATCACCCTCCCATGGGGTCACTGCCTGGTTCTCACACACCCATATCTCATGGGCCACCTGGTTTATGAGCCTGAAGTCGTGACTAACGAGGACTAACCCCCCGTCCCACTCATTGAGTGCCTCAGCAAGTGAATCTATTGTCTCAATATCCAAGTGATTGGTGGGCTCGTCAAGCAAGAGCATATGGGGCTGCCTCCAGGCGAGCCATGCAAAAATCACCCGACTCCTCTGTCCATCGGAGAGATTATTCATGGGCATCACCTGAGCCTTGCCAGTCAGACCAAACTTACCAATGGCAGCCCTCATCTTCTCCTCCTCGTTGCCAGGGTACTCCTTCATCATGTACTGGAGGGCGGGCATCTCAAGGTCGAGTTTCTCTGCCAAATGCTGATGGTATTGAGCAATTCTCAGGTGGTTATGCCGCCTCACCATGCCATCCAGAGGTGCTAGTTCCCCTGTCATCAGCTTCAGCAAAGTACTCTTCCCCGCTCCATTAGGCCCCACCAGAGCAATTCTTGAATCCAAATCCACCCCAAAGTCAATGTTCTTGTATATAAGGTTATCAGGAGTGTATCCAAAAGTTACCTCCACAAACTGCAGGACTGGAGGAGGAAGCTTGCCAACATCAACAAATCGGAAGACTAGGACCTTATCTCTCAGAACCTTCTCCGTAAGCCCACCTCGCTCCATTTTAGCAAGTGTCTTCTCTTTGCTCTGAGCCTGACGAGCCAGTTTTGCTGATCCGTGCCCAAATCGGGCAATATAATCCTTCATCGAGGCAATCTGCTCCTGCTCCCATTTATACTGCTTCATCTGATTCTCTTCCAGGTCAGCACGGGTCTGAACATATTGATCGTAGTTCCCAGTGTACAGCTTCAGTTTCTTGTTTTGCATGTGAATGATGTTTGTACATACACCATTCAAGAAGTCCTGAGAGTGTGATACAACCACGAGGATACGATCAAATTTCTTCAATGTCTCCTCAAGCCACACACAAGCCTCAAGGTCTGTCAAACAAAGAAACTTTTTTTCTCATCAATTCTGGAATTCGTTGAAATTATTTAATAAGGGACGTGACTTCATAAAAGCACATGACAATTAAAATTACCAAGGTGGTTTGTTGGTTCGTCCAACAGCAAGATGGTAGGATTCATGAAGAGAGCACGTGCTAAAGCAATCCTCATTCTCCAGCCACCAGAGAAATCCCTGGTTTTCTTTGCTTGCATCTTCTTATCAAAACCAAGACCATAGAGAATCTCAGCTGCACGTTTTTCAGCAGTTGCCGCATCAATTGCTTCAAGGCGCTCATAAACCCGATCAAGAGCTTCTCCACCTCCATCATCCTTCAGAGGAGAAAAAACATGTGCAAAATTAGTATATAAAGCTTCAACTCAGATCAACCTCAAAAACAAAAATCTAGGTCCAAGAAAGACAGTTATTTGGACAGACCTGTGCTGCCAAGGCTTCAGCCTCCTTTTCCAATTTTATTCTCTCTTCATCACAGCTTATAATAGCCCCGAGTGCAGACATGTCAGAAGCTTCTATCTCTCTGGTAAGATGATAAATATCCATGTGGTCTGGTATAGGAAGCTCCCGGCAACCAATCGCAGCAAGCAGAGTGGACTTACCACAACCATTCAATCCAAGCAAGCCATATCGCCTTTAAAGATACAGAGTTGTAAGCATACATCGACTAAAACAATACAGATTAGGCCATCAGCATTAAGCTAAGCATGTCAATATAATTCAAACCTGCCATAATTTAGCTCCAGCTCAGAATCAACAATAAGGTCATGCCCATGGAAAGTAACGGACAGAGACTCTATCTGCAAGATTCAGATGAACATATCCCAATCAATTAATCACCAATAAGAATCTAACTATTCCTCAACCGTGAGAAAAGCAAATGTCGCATATACTAAGCAGTGGCTAATCACGGACAGTTTCCCATGCGATGACAAACGATAAGGACAGATGACAGATGAATCATGCTAAAGCTCGACTAAAAGAAAATGACCTTCATTCAATGACAGATGAATCATGCTAAAGCCCTGATCCTAAAAGAATATTATCGATGCTAGAAAGCAGGCAGAGCAGATCCTACTACAAACTGACAATCACGCATCAGAGGAATGATGGGCACTTACACGAACGTCTCTAGACAGGGGATGAGAACAGAGGACGCCAGTACATGTTCTATCTGATATATGCATCGAACCGACTTCATCCGCGATCTTATCGACGCCGTTCTGAGCAGCGGCAGCGGCCTTGGTCGATGCAGATGCGGCCTTTCCGCCTCTCTTGGCTGCAGCGGCGGCCTTCTTCTGGGCGGCCTTCTTCTTGCTGGCGTCGGACACCATTCTCAAACCCTAGGGATGCCGAACAAAAACAAATCAATAAATGAAAAGAAAAACCACCATGTGGCAATTAAAGATAAACTGATATAGAAAAGAATCATCCGATCACCTCGAGAATACGAGAACCAACAGATCCGGAGATCCGCCGAAGGGATTGCCTCTCCGCTCCTCCTAAGCAGCGATCAGATGGATGGTTACGGAGAAGGATTTTCCAGGAGTAACGAGGGAGGAGTTTCAGTTAGGTAAGAGACGGTGGGGTATTTATAAACTGCAACACACAAGTGCAGATTCTCACGTGAGAGATCGTTTCTCCACCTGTAAACTAAAATAAAATATAATATCGTCATTAGAAAAAAAGGCAAATATTGCTCAAAATATATTCTACGTTTCCTTTTTTGGCCAATACCCTTTTAGAAAAGGTCTCGCCATAAAAACAGGAAATACAGCATAAATACGACAGCCTATCAATTCATAAATAAAACTACCTCTCAAGAAACACGATGATGGCTAGTCTTCATCACTAGTCTCGAGTCTAGAGTTACTCCTAGTCTGGTGCCTCATCATCCTCCATCCAACTTTTAATTCCAAGTCTCCAACCCTCCATCAGCATTCCAATCTGCGATGACTCTCCGAATCGGATCCTTCCTCTGCAGTTGCTCTGGCGATGACTCTCCATTTCATTGGTGACCCTCCATTTCGGCAGTGACTCCTCAATCTTCACACACCTCTGTACACGACTTTAGTCTCGCCGGTATCATCTCTTTAGCCTCCTCCAGTTCCACAGTTGCATTCTCTCTAGTCTCCGTCCTGTTCCGAGCTCCACTGTATGTCCTATTTCGTCATTTGGAGGTATGCATATTGCATCCACCTATTCCGATGTGCAGATAATGATCTCATCATTGTGTTTATGTATATATTAGTTTTTATGTTTTCTTATTGCATATTATCTGCACAATCAATTCTGTATGTGTTAGTTCTTTAGTATGTCCTTATGTTTGCCTATCACATACTCGTCGAAATTCCTATATGATTAGAATATTAACCGAGTTTTGCAATACTTCCTTTGTATATGTATAAATAAAAACACTAGTAGTAAAATTTTGCTTAATCTTGAATGTCAATCCTAAAAGTTAAGACCAAGTTATGCCTTCAAAACTTTTTAAAACATAAGGAAATATTCTAAGTTTTCTGAGATAATTTTAAAAATTTTTAGGATTTGTACTTGTAGAATTCTTATTTTTTCCTCTATTTATTGCATATATGATTTTCTTTTTGACCCAATGTGCATAGATGGTTGAATGATATTTATGTTAGTTATTTATTATAGTGCAAATACGGGAGGAGAATCATGTTGTAGTCCAAGTATTAATTTGTGAGCTCCAATACCTTAAATAGTTGAATTTACGACATCATGTATTCCTGAACACAATCATGCATTGTTGCAACTCCCCATCGTGAAATCTACATCTATAACCAGTACAACTAAGTCTAAGGGGTGGCCATTAAGCGAGTATTTTGTAATGTGTGTAAACATTTTATCAAAATGAAGGTTGAAGGGAAGGATAAGCTAAGATCAAGTACTGTAATAACTTGTATCTTAGAGATCCTAGTATGCAGTTTATTTGAGAAAACATTTAGCTGATGTTGAAGCAGGAAAATAAATTATATTCAACAACAAGTTATAAAAGCAATTTAAATTAGGAGAAAACTAAGCTTACTCTTGAATTTAATAAATAAGTTTCTGGCACCAAACTTTCAAGAATGCTCATCAAGCATGAATATCCTTTGAATATAGTAGAAAATGAAGACCTTCAAAAATTCATGGTTAGCTTAGAGTTGCATTTTAAGATGGCATTGAGGAATACAATAAAAAAAAATGTTGTTTGGACCATATGAGTTTGAGAAGATGGAGTTGATGGATGTTATTGAAAATAATGAAAGTCGACTAGCAATTACTGTGGGCATGTGGACATCCTATACACAAAAGAAGAGATTTATGATGATTGCGCATATTATATTCATAATAAATAGATGTTGTAAATACAAATCATTTGCTATTTTATTATTTAAAATATTGTATTTTTTCAACTCTTTATCATCATCTTCTCTTTATGTTAGTTACTCTTTAAATTATTTGTAGGTTTATTTACGTTTTAGTGAAATATTTTGTGATTATCTTATAGGGATGATGATTGATTGAAATGTAGATTCAAGATTGTCAAATATTATTTTGGATAATTATTTGACAAATTATTCTATGATAAGTTTAATTTTGAATAACATTAAATTAGACTTTTTTTTAATGAGTGATAATATATTGCATATCTGATATTGTGTCCATACCTTTAACTTGAATGTGAAAGCATATTTTGATACAATAGGAGAATCCATTGGGAGAATTATCGCATATTTGTGTGCTAACACATGAAAGAGGAGAGAAATTCGAGGAGATATGTTATTAATTTTGTATTTTCACATATAATAAGATTGTTTTAGATTGTAAAACCCATTGCAACTCAATTTACTCTGATAAGTATGACTTTAAAGAATACATATGCATTTTTTCACTTGAATTATTGTGATTCAAATTCTAAATGTTTGCCAAGTAGACTCTGACTAAAGTGAAAGATATTTTTTATAAGTTTGAGATGGTTTATGATTTTATTAATATTTTTCTAGTATCAAATATCCTATTGTAAATGCATATTTATTTATAATTTGTGTGATAAAAACATTTTTGTATAAATAGAGTTATGGTGACAATTCAATTATTAAGGTTATAACATTTGAAATGATTAATAAACTTGAGAAATATTGGTTAGATAGTATGATATTGTAAGAATTGTTGATATTCTTGACGATGGGAATAAAATAGATTATTTAGAATTTTATTTAAAAAATAAATATCCTAAAAAGACTGAGTTTGATATACAAAAGATTGATACTTTATTTCAAAACTTGTTTGAAGAAGATTGTTAATGATAATTTATGTCCTCATTCATAAGCAAGTGAGAAAGATAAATTAAAAGTTTTTTAAAAGAAAAAGTGTTTGTGAAGATAAAAGAAAAAAACGTTTTAGGCCATCTAAATTAGAATTAGATATATATTTTCGGCCTAACATCATATTCAGTGGCCTGTAAAGGGTCATAGATAGTTTGCCATAATCAGAAGACTACAGTCACAAAAAAAAAAAATATGTCACTCTTTTAAACAGCATGTATTGTCTGTTGGCCCGGCTGACTCGACCTTTAAAATCAATTTTCCAACGGGTGAAAGGTTTTTTTCCAAAATTAGCTTTCCCTTGAGAGGATAGATATCATTATTTGACCCTAAGTTTATAGGCCCCTTATAGATTAATTATTTACCGGATATAGTGATTTTTATTAGGCTCATAATCAATGAATTTTGAAATAATATTGATTACAATGAAATGAAATCATATTTATCATTACTTTATTTAATATATAATTTAAAATTAGAAGAATGAAAATGAAATATAAAACATCTCATAACATTACAATAAAAAGATATGTCCAACTCATCACTAATTGGATATATGGTATGCTTGTTGAATATTTATTTTAGATTTATAATTTTATTATAAGACCAATAAAAAATTAAGTTTTTACTCTATTTATTGTCTCAAGTAGTGAGGAATTGAATGGAAATAAAATTTTATATTCCTCTTTATATATTGGTTATTACCCATTAATATGGACTTGTCCGTTTCAATTCTGATTTCATTTGTGCTTACAAAGTATACTGGTACGTGTGTATATTTATGTGGATCTATGTGATTGTCATCTCCTACACATCAAGGAGACCAACCTACATAATATATATTTGTGTATGTAAGTATATATATTGTTGACTTGACTGCAAAGGAAGAAATGATTGGGTCTTGCGTTTGTCTTCCACCAATACTTAGCACTTCCTCCATAAGGTCTTCTTTTTCTATGTCAATATCACCTGGTATCAACCATTTATTTTACAACAAAAATTTGCTTATGCGTTATATCTTTAAGCAAATACAATGACAGAGGCTTGGAGGCAACAATAACCCGAGGATACTTTGATGGATGGGAGGATTTAAGGTTTGGTCGCACTCCCAGTATCTGAGTGGCACCTTTTCCTTGGCCAAGCTATAAGGGACCATCTATTTCAATGCATTGGTGTTGATGGCACCGCTTTCAGATATTCTTGCATGTAAGCCTATGATTTTATGTTTTTACTTTTCCTTGTACACATTTTCTATTTATATGCTTTCCAGTAAATTTGTACATGTGCAAAAAAAAAGTAAATTTGTACATGATCTTTATATATGATAATCCATTGTCTATTCCATCAAACGGCATTGTACAACACTCTCTCCATGCTACTTTTCTAGATATCCTTACATATAAGTTATTGACTTTATATTTTAATTTTTTGCTAACATTCACCAAACTATTTTTTGTTTGGGTTAAGTTTTACCCATTCCTATTTTCTATAGTTCTTTGTTAGACATAGTCCATCAAAGGTTGGGAGCATCAATCTCTCCGGGCAAATCTTATATTTTTGGGTAAAAAATAGATCATTTGATTAATTTAACCAATGTCAAAATAATAGTTTGTGATTAGGGTGTCTTCCATCCTCACTTGAGCATATCAAATTTAATTAAATAGATCAATTAACAAGCTATAATAGTAAAATCATTACTTGTTTATTATTGTATCCGTATAAGTGTTAGCTTTCCACATTTGCCAAACTTACATTTTTGCAATATTTGTGACTGGCCTATCACCCTCTATTAATACCATAAAGTTCTATTAATACTATAAAGTTAGGCTATAATATCCACTAGCTGAATATGTACAAATTAAAATATAAAATATTTATAATTTATTTCATAATTTAAAACGTTTCACAAATATAATTATAAAACTTTACAAATATTTAAATTATTGAAAAAATACCTACGGAATGAATAATTCAAATATTTGATTGTAAGTATTTATACTCCTATCTCAATAAATTATATAATAAAAATCTAAGGGTGAATTTAGAACGATTTAAAATATATTATTACTATATTCATTTTTCACAAAAACTTATTATTACTTAATACAATTTGTGTTATCAAAACATTAAAATATGAATCTGATTATAAATACAATTTTCCATCTATTTAAATGTACGAGCCAATGCAAATAGAAGATTTTTAGTTACCACTCAACTAAAAGTCGGGTGGAATTTAAGCATTCATGCAAAATTTTGAAAACATTCTCTTCCTAATTAGTACATTAGACAATTTTTATCACTAATAAGTGTTCTTAATAGTACCATGTCTATATATATAATCTTTTGATTAAACTCTTTAATTCAGACCATAGTTAATTTTGGTTTACGTCATCCATGTATAGTTACAAGCATGCATATGCAAATTAAATTGCCTTCTTTTCTAATCAATAAAAAAAATAATTATGCTTGGTTTGTTATTAGCCTCATCATGCACCCAATCCGTCTGAAAAGGTTGTCATATGAGCTATATAATTTATATACTTATATTTAGTATATCTTCCATAAAAGTTTTAATTCAGTCTTTCCTGTGGTATCTATTCTAATATTTTATAAACAATTAGGTATTAGATATTACTCCAATTATAAAAATTAGATATTACTACAGTTACAAAATCAATGGAATATCCTACGAATTTTTTATAAAAATGTTGTAATTATATTTATTTCATAAATTATTGAGTATATAAATTATCTAGTTCTATTTTTGTATTTTATAAATACCAATTAAATGATCTTATATGAGTTCATATTTTAAATATGATAGTACATTTTTATAAACGCTTCGTTTATAATACATTTTCCATAAATCCTTGTATCTTATTCCATATTTTATAAATAATCGAATTTATTCCATATTTTTTAAATATTTGGACATTAGTTAAATTTTTATAATTGATTATATTCTAATCCATCTTTTATATACATTAAGGATTTAATATTTTTTTTTATAAATGATTGAGATTTAATTAGTATTTTATAATTAGTTGAAACTTAATACTTATTTAATAAATAGTTAGAAGTTAACTCTGTTTTATAAACTATCATACCTCGTTTTTTAAGAAATATCGAGTTATTACCTATTTTTAAATAAAGGGTTGACTCTTAACTTATCTTTCAAAATTTTTATATTATTTCCCATATTTTAACTTATTATATCAATTCTCTGCTCATTTTTAAATACTTGTCAAGTTAATTATATTATAATAAAAAACCTTTATTTAATTTTTTATATGAATACCTAGTTACATCTTTTTCAATTATCTAGCGAGTTTTATTATGTCATCTACCTTTTTTCTGCATTTTTGATTTTTTCCTCTATAACCTAATTCGCTCTATTAAATACTCAATTAACTCTATCTTACTAAACCCTTACTTTATTAAATTTGTTAAATAGGACAAAATGTTCTATTATTTATAATTGTGTCCATGCACTTCTCCATTATTATAATTTGATTCCTAAATTTTTTTATATTTAAATTTAGATAATTAAATTTTTTTTCATTTCAACTATAAGTATTTCTAATATTTTCCTCTATACCCTTAAACTATCATCATTTTTATTTCAATTATTAAAGTTTTTCATATTTGAAAATCAACAATTAAATTTTCTAAAATTATATTTTAGTTCTCACAACTTTATATTACATTTTATCTTAGGATTTAAGGCTTATAATATATTTATATTCTTTTCCATTCACTTTTATACGAAGAAATTTATAATTTCTCATTTCCATTTCTAAAAGTATTTATAAAAGTCAAATATATACACTAAATGATATTTTCATAACTTAGTAACTACAATGATTATGCTAATAAATTACCATCTAAATATTAGTAGAATGTCATACTTTGACATATATACCATACATACAAGATCATTACTAATCACACACAAAAATTTTACATCGCTATCAATTAATTCATCTAAATGTTATACTATAACCTAGTTAAAATCATCATTGGCCAATTCATCGGAATGACCTACTATAATATAGGTATAATTTAATAAAATTCATTAATAACTAATTAATTTTAATGTTGTATTATAATAAATTAATAGTTTATATAAGATTATTACTAATAAGTTATTGTATTACTAGTAAGTTAATCTAAATCACATACTATGATTTCAATATCGTACTTGTACAAACCGTTCAAATGGGTGATTATTCAAATATTGTAATATATTTACTATCATTACTAACACATCCCGAAGACACTAAGTATTCATCCATATATAAATTTACTCCTTAACATTTTTATACGGCAATTAAGTTAGGTTAGACAACCATTTTAAAAATTATTTTATCACCAAGTCAAACTACTCTCTTATAATGTGTAGTAAGTTAATTTATGTATCAATCAAATAAACCAAACATTATAAGTTAATTTATTTATTAACCAAATAAGAAGTACATGTATGCAGTTATTCAAATTTTAATATACTTAAAATTCTCACACGAAAAAAATTCATATTATTATTGCTAAAGGATTTTGTGAATATTTTGCAACAAATTAGTTATTACTATTTCTCAAAATTCGATTTAAAATAATAATACTAAAAAGAAAAAAATTGAAGTCAATTTTTATTTATAAAGTTTAAAGACCACTAGGATAAATTCTAAAAAAATAGTATCACTAAACAAGTTTTGGATTAAATATTTGGATGCTTCAAAATAAGGGAAGTATTGAATTTGTTAGAAAGATTTGAGAAATAAAATTATAAAAATCATAAAAATCTCTTCATTAAATAATTAATCAAATAAAATATGAGTATAATATATGAATATTAAGAATAAAATTTATAATATATATATTTAAATAATAAAATTAGATAATTTTCTCTAAATAATTTTAATATCCAATACTATTGAGCACTGAGAGACTACTTGGATTCGAGTATATTTAATTTTTCCTCGACTAGCTATATTTATAATGTATGACACTAACAAATACAAAATTTTTTTCAAAAACTAAGGTAACATAACATTGTAATTAGTGATTGTGTGTTTTATATAGTTAGATACAAATTGGTCTCTCTTCCAAATATTCAAAGGAAAATGAGATATAGCTCCTACATAAACTTTTGAACTTGAAGTATTTTGTAGAAATTTCTTGTCTTGTACGCAGATCATATAAGTGAATATACAGAAATTTGTAAAAAATAAACTAACTACATATCGATAAAAAGACTGGCCGAATGGACAAGAATTAACTAATGTAGTTCTTAAATTCAACAACATGAAGATGACCAATGATGAATGTTGATGGGTTTGTAGATATCTTTTATTCTAAATTGTGTTATAAAGAGAGTGCAAGAGTCGAGAATATATAGAGATTTGTGTGCGTATACATATACATTTATATATGTAATGTATAGTGTCGTGCAGGGGGTGAAGAAGGAGCCGAACTGTGAATATTGTCCATGTGACCATATGTCGTATTATTATTTTGATGATCACTCGCATGCCCCACCCACATACTCACTGTATGGCATTGGCATCTCCTTTTACTTACTTTCTTCGCAGCTTCCTTTCCTTCTAAAAGTCCATGCACTAACTCCCTTTTTCCATTCGTCTCTCTGACCAAATTTGGCCTTACTATTGAATGAACCCCACTACAGACTTGTTTATTTCAAACCTCTCACTAGCGGTTGAGATACAGCTAGCTGGCCCCCATCGACACCAGAGTAAGAGAAAGAATAAACACACATGGAAATTTCAGAGGGAAAGGGATGGAAGAGAATGAAATGAACAGATCTTGATGCATTGTGACAAGAAAGACACGGAGGAAAAGGGAATGCGAACCGGACCAGAACAAGAAAAATCTTTCAAGGGCCACCAGAGGACAACAATTCAGCTTCATCAGCATACAATTAATGGAACAAGAAAAGGAGGGTTAAGAGCAAATAAAATATATGGAAACCCTCATAGCAATCAAATTCAAACTCGAGAGAGTGGGCAGTCTCATGTCATCGGGTCAAGATAGCAAAGTCTTAGCACACTGCCCCCACCATCCAAAACAATCTCCACCCTCACCCTTATCTACAAGCAATCCCTTTGATGATAATCCAACATTTCATCATCCAACCCAACCAGAAGTGGCCTTCACATGACCGAACAAGCATTTGGGTTCTCATTGCTGAAGATCTGTGGCGCATGAAAGTTGTTTTCCCGATAGGGATAAGGGTAAGGGTTGAGATACCCGTGTCCCGCTGCTGGACCATACATGGGACTGTAGTTCGGCACCATTGGAGTTGGAGGCCCGAGATAATGCTGCATCCTATCCCCTCCGGTTAGATAGTATGATACTGTAAGAATTGTTGATATTTTTGACAATGGGAATAAAATAGATTATTTATAATTTTATTTAAAAAAATAAATGTCCTAAAAAGAATGAGTTTGAGATACAAAATATTGATACTTTACTTCAAAACTTGTATGAAGAAGATTGTTAATGATAATTTATCTCCTCGTTCATAACAAGTGAGAAAAAAAATTAAAAAAATTTTTAAAACAAAAAGTGTTTGAGAAGATAAAAGAAAAAAATGTTTTAGATCATCTAAATTAGAGTTAAATTTATATTTGAAAAAATTATTTTATCTGATAAAATAATTTGGTGAAAGTTGAATAAGGCTAAATATCTTATAGTTGTCTTTCAATAGTTACTTCAAACTCAACAACGCCGAAACCATGGAGCCTATGATAAGTGTGTAGAATTGGATACAATATAAGTCTATTAGCTTATTTTATACACAAGTCTCCTCTTCTTAGTCATTGTGGCTTATTTTATGTACCCTCCAGCCGTTACCCGGTATCCTTCTCTTGATTTATGCAAAGGTAATGTTTTGATAAAAGCATTACTAGGTTTTCAATGATTTTAGCTCAAACTTTTTGTTAGACTCTTTATCCATTTTTTTTAAATTATGTTGTTTAAGTTTATAATTAGGTCATGCATTTTTTTTAATTTTTCTATTTTCTGAAGTTGGCGATTTTGATAATAATTAATTGTCATTTATTTTGGTTTCTTTATGGTGTGTTTTCAATCATATTTTGTCATGCATAGTCATGAACTAACTAATTGACATCTCTAATAATGTAAAGATTCACAATATCCACTAGATTATCCACTTTACACATTTATTAAAATATTCTATCAATTATGTATAGGTTTGATGCAATTCTTTTGGCAAAACAAAGTTACTGATCCCAGCGGCCATCTAATGGTCCAATGGATGGTGCTCTCGGTAAGTTGGGCTTGACCCAACCGGACCTAACCCTCGTTCCGGCCTAACATCATATTCAGTAGCCCGATAAAGGGTATAGATAGTTTGACATAATCAGAAAACCACGGTCACTAAAAAAATATGCCACTCTTTTAAACAGCATGTATTATATGTTGGGCCCGACCAATAGGTTGACGTGACCTATAAAATCAATTCCAACAGTGAAAGACAATCGTGTGACAATCTTTTTCTTATTTTCCATCATGAAGGGGAAAGTAGCTTTGAAAGGTTCTTTTCCAAAATTAGCTTTCCCTCTATCATTATTTGAAGGACCTTCCACCATAAGTTTTATAAAAAACTTACCATATATATTGATTTTTAGTAGGCACATAATCAATAAATTAATAATTCAAATATTTGATAATGAGTATTTATACTTCAATCTCACTTGTTAGTATAAATTCTATAAAAATATATGAGATAGTGAATTTGGATCTATTCAAAATAAATTAGGACCATATTATCTTTTTTTTGCATAATAATAAAATTTGTGTTATCAAAACATAAAAAATGTAGTAATAAATATTATTTTCGACCGAATTAAATATGAATAGAAAATATTTTAACTACAACTTAAAAGTGGAATGAGTAAAATTTGAGCATTCATGCAAAATTTTGAAAACATTCTCCTACTATTTAGTATATTGGAAAACTTTTGCTCAAGTGAGTGTTGTAAATAGTACCATGTTTATATATATTCTTTCGATTAAACTATTTACTTTAATCTTGGTTAACGTGCTCCAGCTATACATCGTTACAAGCATGCATATGCAAATTAAATTGACTTTTTTTCTAATCAATAAAAAATAATCATGCTTGGTTTATTATTAGCCTCGTCATGCACCAATCCACCAATCCATGTGAAAAGGTTCTGAGCTATATAATCTATATACTTATATTTAGTATATCTTTTATAAAAGTTTTAATACAGAACTTTTGGTAACTATACTAATGTTTTATAAACAATTAGGTATTAGTTATTACTTCAATTATAAAATCAATCGAATTTAGTATAGATTTTTTATAAAAATATTGGGATTATATTTATTTTATAAATTATTGAGTATATAAATTATCTAATTCTATTTCCGAATTTCATAAACAACCATCAAATTTATTTAATAAACAAACGGTTAAATAATCTTAAATTAGTTCATATTTCAAATACTATAGTTGTTTAGCCCCCTCAACTTTAGTGCTTTAGTACCTCTTTAATAAACACTTTTGTTTCTAATATATCATTCGTAAATACTCGTTTCTTATCCCATATTTTATAAATAATCGACTTTATTTTATATTTTTTAAATTATTAAAAATTAGTCAAATTTTTATAATTGATCAGTTTTAATCCATATTTTATATAAATTAAAAACTTAACATATTTTTTTTATTAATGATAGAGACTTAATTCGTATTTTATAATTAGTTAGAATTTAATACTTATTTCATAAATAATTGAGGATTAACTCATGCTTCATAAAATATCGTATTTTATATATTGTTTTAAGAACTATTGAATTATTATCTATTTTTAGATAAAGTGTCGGATCTTAATCCGTTTTTTAAAATTCTCTGATCATTTTTAAATATTTTTTGTGTTAATAATGGTATTATAATCAAATAATTTTATTTAATTTTTTATATGCATACCTAGTTATATTTTACTGAGATATATATGGTCGAGTTTATTACTACTACTCGTTTTATATCTTAACTTTTTTCCGTATTTACGATTTTTTTTCTTTATAATGTCATTTGCTCAATTAAATAATCAGTGAACTCTATCTCATTAGACCCTTACTTTATCAAATTTGTTAAATATTACAAAATGTTATATTATTTATACTTGTATCCCTACACTTCTCTATTATTATAATTTAGTTTTTAAATTTTTTTATATTTAAATTTAAATACATGACTTCTTTTTTTTCATTTTAATCCAAAGTATTTTTAATATTTTATTTTATACCCTTAAACTATCATCATTTTTATTTTAATCATTAGAAATATTCATATTTAAAAATTGACCATTAATTCTTTTAAAATTACATTTTATTTTACAAAATTTTATATTATATTTTACCTTAGATTTTAAGCTTTATAATATATATTATATACTTCTCAATTCACTTTCTACTCAATCGAGTTTATAATTTATTATTTTTATTTCTAAAATAACTTAGTATTTACGAAGATTATTCTAATACACCACCATCCAAATATTAGTATAATGTCCTACTTTAACATATATAGAAGATGATTACTAATCACACAAAATTTTTACATCCTTATCATTTGTCTCAATGTCATACTCTATAATATAAAATTATTATTGACCAATTAATGGGAAGTATCTACTATGATTTAGGTATAATTTAATAAAATTTATTACTAACAAATTAATTTTAATATTGTATTATAATACAATAATGATTTATATAAAATTTATTGTATTACTAATAAGTTAATATGAATGATAATTACGTATAATCTGAATATCGTACTATACTATTAACTGTTTAAATAAGATTATTATTCAGCTATTATAACATATTTACTAAGTAGGTAATGTCATTACTAACCCATCTCAAACACACACTAAGTATTTACAATATATAAATTTACTCTTTAATATTTTTGTAAGTTAGCTTAGAAAACCATTAACATGTATGCATATTTTAAAAATTATTTTGTCACCAATTCAAACTACTTTTATATATAATATGTAGTAAGTCAATTGATGTATAATCAAACAAATTTTTATATAATTTGTATTAATTCAATTTATTTATCAACCAAATAATAAGTATATATATACACTGATTCGAATTTTAATATACTTAAAATTGTCACCCGGAAAATTATATTATTATTGTTAAAGGATTTTGTGAATATTTTATAATAAATTGGTAATTAACTTATATTTTATCAAGAAAAAAATGGAAGATAATTCGATTTTTATTTATAAAGTTTAAAGACCACTTAGGATACTTTCTAAAATAATAGTATCACTAATTAGACTAATTTTAGATTAAATATTTGGATGTTAATTCGGGGAGTATTGAATTTGTTAGAAAGATTTGAGAAATAAAATTATAAAAATCATAAAAAAATTTTCATTAAATGATTAATCAAATAAAATATAAGTATAATATATGAATATTAAGAATAAAATTTATAATATATATTTAAATAATAAAGTTAGATAATTTTTTCTAAATAATTTTAATATCCAATACTATTGACCACACATTAAAGACTACTTGAATTTGGGCATACTCAATTTTTCCTTTACTAGCTACGTTTATAATGTATGACATGAATAAAATACAATATTTTTTTCAAACATTGGGGTAACATAACATTGTAATTAGTTATTTTATGTTTTATATAATTAGATATTGGTCTCTCTTCCAAATATTCAAAGGAAGATAATATCTATCTCCTTTATACATAAGCTTTTGAACTTGGAAGTATTTTGTAGGAATTTCTTGTCTTGTATGCATATCATATTAGTGAATATACAGAAAATTGCAAAAAGTAAACCAACTACACATTGATAAAAAGACTGACAGAACGGGTAAGAATCAACTAATGCAGTCCTTAAATTCAACAATATGAAGATGACTAATGATGAATGGTGATGGGTTTGTAGATATCCTTTTATTCTAAATTGTGTTATAAAGAGAGTGCAAGATTCGAGAATATATAGAGATTTGTCTACGTCTATATATACATACATATATGTATGTAATGTATAGTGTCGTGTAGGGGGTGAATAAGGAGCTGAACTGTAAATATTGTCCTTGCGACCATACGTTATAGTATTATTTTGATGATAACTCGCATGTCCCACTCACATACTCAGCATTGGCATCTCCTTTTACTTACTTTCTTCGCAGCTTCCTTCCTTTCCTTCTAAAAGCCCATGCGCTGACTCCCTTTTTCCATTCGTCTTTCTGGCCAAATTTGACCTCACTATTGAATGAACCCCATTACAGACTTGTTTATTTCAGACCTCTCACTAGCTGTTGAGATACAGCTAGCTGGCCCCATCCACACCACATAGGAATAGAAAGAATAAACACGCATGGAAATTTCAGAGGGAAAAGCGAGGAGAGAGAAAGGGAAGGAAGAGAATGAAAAGGGAAGGAAGAGAATGAAATGAACAGATCTTGATGCATTGTGACAAGAAAGACGCAGAGGAAAAGGGAAAGCGAACCAAACCAGACCGAGAACAAGAAGAATCTTTTAGGGGCCACCAGAGGACAACAATTCAGCTTCATCATCATATAATTAACTCACCCTCAAACAAAATGGAACAAGAAAAGGAAGGTCAAGAGCAAATAAAATAGATGGAAACCCTCATAGGAATCAAATTCAAACTCAAGAGAATGGGCAATCTCATGTCATCGGGTCAAGATAGCAACAGTGCATGAATTTTATAATAAATATGCTTAGATAGGCAATGAAATTAGGATATGCCACTCACAACTAATTAAATATGGGCAGCTTGTGTTAAACCTTTTTTAACAAAGTCATAGCACACTGCCCCCACCATCCAAAACAATCTCCACCCTCACCCTTATCTACAAGCAATCCCTTTGATGATAATCCAACATTTCATACCAGAAGTGACCTTCACATGACCGAACAAGCATTCGGGTTCTCATCGCTGAAGATTTGTGGCGCATGAAAGTTGTTTTCCGGATAGTGATAAGGGTAAGGGTTGAGATACCCGTGTCCGGCTGTTGGACCATACATGTGACCGTAGTTCGGCACCATTGGAGTTGGAGGCCCGAGATAATGCTCCATCCTATTTCCTCCGGCCGCGGCTTCAGCCCTATCTTCTCCTTCGCCGTCTTTCTTCTTGTCCTTCTTCCCAGGGACTCCTCCATCTCCAGAGGTGCTCTTATTGCCTCCTTCCTCGCCTTCTTTGTCCTTCTTAGGGGGTACAATCTCCACCTTCCTCTTCATTTTCTCCTCCAAGCTCTCTGCCAAGGCCTTCACATCCATTGTGCCTGTCATGGTCACTAGCTCTTTCTCTTTGTCAATGCTGATGCTGTCAACACCTGCAAATACATTAATGTCGAGCATTTAAGAGCTATTGATGGCATGGTGTGGTGATGGGTAACCCATAGTTTTCTCGTCATCCCGCCATTCGACTGTAAATTTCATTCCTTTAACGGCAAGGAAAAAAAATAAAGGGTGAAAGATAAGCAAATAACGAATAACCTTTGATCTTGGATGCAATTTTGTAAATCTTGA
Source organism: Trapa incisa (assembly GCA_030064435.1). NCBI lineage: Eukaryota > Viridiplantae > Streptophyta > Magnoliopsida > Myrtales > Lythraceae > Trapa > Trapa incisa. The sequence continues at coordinate 17,105,391 of CM057776.1, forward strand.
AGATGCAACCCATGCAGTGGAGTCTCAGCTTGAGAACCGCCGTCGTAACCGGAGCCTGCCCCATAAAAAAGATTACCACTTCGAAAGCATAAGCTGACGGGCAATAAAGACAAAGGGGAAAGGAAGCAAGAACAGCTGGGCACATTAATGGCTATTTCAGACTGAATCAACAAGTGGTTTCATCTCTGCAATCAATGGTGAAATCTGATATCTTGAAAGCCGAACAAGCAAGGGATTGTGCTTTTTTAGCGTCACGTCACTCGATCATTAGATCGTTAAAAGCACCAAGATTACGTACGTTTGATTCTAATGACACCCCATGGAATATACGAGATCCGCATGCCCTTATAAAATTCCCAGAAAAAGCAGAGTTGTTAAAAGTACTGAGCAATATGGCTATACCTCCTTCTCCTTGAGCTTTTTGTCATCGGACTTTTTGCTGTCTTTGCTGCTCTTGTTGTCATCCTCCTTCTTGTTGCTGCCTTTGCTGTCGGATTTCTTGCCATCTCCATCTTTGTTGCCGTCCTTGTCTTTCTTGGGCAGCTGCGAGGAGACGAGCTCCACCTTCTTCTTGAGCCTCTCCTGCAGCTCCTCTCTCAGCACGGACGGGTCCATCTGGCCCCTCACTGTTAACTTGTTAGCCTCCCAATCCGCCTTCGCCTTCTCCACTCCTTCAAATCCCATTCAAACGCAGAAAACATTCACTCAGGATCTTGAAACAATGCACAGGAAATTACAAGTAAAATCGAGATAGCAGGATGGAGGAGAGGATGAGGAGGGTCCCGTGGGTGCCTTCCATGGTCTTGACGCATTTCAGTATCTTAGTGGCGCAGCCTTCGCAGTGCATCTCGGTCTTCAAGACGGCGGTGATGCCATTCTGCTCGTCGGCCGTCTCCTTCTCGCCTTCTCCCTTCTTCGCCTTCTTCTGCAACACCAGATGATGAATGAAACTATCATTGGGAAACCCAGAATCAGGAATGTTAAGGAAGCTGACCGAGTCGACTCACCTCGCCCATGGTGAGGTAGGGAATACCCAGCTAGTAGCCCTCGTTCAATCCAATCGTGATCTATGAGTAGAAAAGCAATGCCAATGGGAAAATGGGGCCGCATATTAAGGGTGCGGCCGAGGAAGAGGATGGGAGGGTAATTTCGTTATGCCATGTGAGGGTAATTTCGTCATGCTCCATAAATGATGGATGGTGACGATGATATTGTGTATGGATCCATGATGGATGATTGATGTGATTTAATAATATAAATATAAGGTTGCTATGCAAATCGGACCGGTCTGTTCCCCTCGTGAATGCTCGTGATCCGGTTAGGTTAATCAAGATGGGATCCGACCGGATCGACTTGCAACATAACCATCTGTTCCCGACCAGATGAGCTTTGTCTCCATTGACTCACAACTGGACGGTTCAAATACCACAAACGGTTCATAAGCTAGGCGAGGGGTGATAAAAGGATAAAATAGTGGTTGTGGGTGATGATGCAAAATTGATGTTATAATTTAAAAAATGTTAAAATTTTAAATAATGTTGCATGATATTTTTTTAATTTGGATTTAAAAATTTTATTTGACTTAATTTCATGTACAAATATTTCATTAATAACTTAATTTAAATGTTTGTTTATAAAAATTAAGTGGTTGTTCAAATGACTATTTGTGATTTAAATAATTAATTTTTTCTATCATTTGTACTATTAGTAAAAAATTATTTATAAATGGAGTAATTAAAAAATATATATTTAAATTGAGGTATTTACTAGTCTATACCTATAATATTTGTGATGGAAATCGGGTTGTTCTATCCTCAAAGCCGGCCGGTACATATCATGGCCATGGATCATGATTCTATTAATCGGATCAGACCCAAATTGAAACATATCGATTGACTTATTGGCAAGTGAACCAGCCACTGGAGCCAGTTGGGCTGGACTGTCAAAAGAAAAGAGAGAAATAGGACTGCCATTCCTAGGACGGGCCACATGTCGGATGGGTGGCCGAGAAATATGACCAGCTGACAGTCTCAACCCACATAAAAAAGGACAAAATAACTCAGCCGCAGCCACTGCATGGATCCGATCCGTCCTCCGCCCTGCGACAGGTTTACCTCACCTGTGGTCCGCATGAAATTTGAATTCAAACTCAGGTTCGGACCCGTCAGGTCGGGTCGGAAAATATATGGGCCGCCCAACTGGGTCACATCCCTACCATTCACATTCCATTTGAAATTGAATGATAATCCATCGTTAATTTAACACTATCAAAAGGGAAGAATCATTAGCCATACAAATAACTACTTTTTGTTTATTACTGTTTTTCAGCCAATGTACAATTTCACCCCTACTGAAAAATATATTCACAATTTCACCCTCATATGCGAATCCGAATTCCTGTGCATATACACTTGACAACAGGAAAACCCACAAAGAAAAAAAAAAAGGAAAGAAACGTAGAATTTATCTTTTATTATTATTATTTTTAATAATTCTAAGGGTCAGTGAGACTTCCAGCAAGTTTGACCTTTTTTTACCCCCCTTACACTCAAAAGGACATTCCTAAAAACACTTTCCCCCACTTCCCAAGAAACGACACATTTAAATCTAATCAAAAGAAAAAAGAGAGAGATATTATTGATTTTAATAAATAATTAAAAAACAACAGTGAACAGTGGAGACGATACATGGCGTAAACAGTGCAGATGATATGGCAGAGCTGACTACATAAAATATTATTATTTATTTAATTATTTATTGTATAAACAATTTGCAAATTAGGATTTATGGAATCTTAGCTGGTGCAGCTCTTAAAAGTCTTAAATTATAAATTATTTATATCTCTACACTTGAACATTAATCTATCTTGAAGTGACAATCATGTTATATTAGCTTATCCTTGCAATGGTTTAGCATATGAATGAAGCTCAAAACGGATTGGCCCACTAAGATAGTAAGACTTTTCTAAGGGTGATTTTTTTTATATGAACTTAGTCAAAAGGGCAAAGGGTCCAACCAACATTAATGAACTATTTATTTTGAGGGGTGCCCCCACCCATAGTTGTTATATAGAGAAAAAGAAAAGACAAAATGGCAATGAGCCTTGGTTGTTTAACTAATCATTTAATGTTCTATCAATAAGTCAAATTTTGATATACTTTCTTAATTATTCCAAACTCATGTACGTAACCACTTTTTTTTAGTTAGTTTTGATAGTATATATAGCAACCAGCTAGTTATAACTTTCTTATGTGGATTAAGGAGCCATCTCGGCCTTTTCCTATGAACTATTTAATCAGTTATTGCTGTGAAAACGCGCAATATAATAAGTGATCTGATGGACAGCAAAAAAAATTAGTGTTGGAAATAATGATATGGCATGACATTTTGGCTTACAAGTGATGAGATTCTTGAATAAATGTTGGACGTGTGGGTGAGAGACCTTCTCTAACTCTCATGAATGATTCTTTTTTTAATTATTTTTTCGACTTTGTCAAAATAAATAGAAGATATTGATCAATCCCCACTACCTTACTGCATCAAATCGATGTGATTTTCGGGCACCTCTCACTCATGAGTCAGAGAAGAGGGAGGGAGAAGAGAGTGAGGAGAGGCAACAAGTACCAAAAAAAGTAAAGAGAATTCATCATACATCACCATCAGTACAGAGAGCTGAGGAAACTGCCATGGTCACTCCCACTGTTGCTGTTGCTTCCAATCAGCCTATTCACTTCCTCAAGATCATAGTCCATGGCAGAAGTGGAACCACTGACATTGCTTTCCCCGTAATACCCATCATTCCTCTTCTCCCCCCACAGAGCCTGATGATGATGGCCCTCTGCTGCAGACATGAAGCCCTGAAAACGATTATCATCATCATCATCAACTCTCTCTTGCTTGCTAATCATTTGATTTTGACCGCAATGGCGGTAGTACTGCAGTACCTCAGCTGGGCCTGGGTCCGTCACATTGCCCTCATGGGCTTGGATCAACGGGAGAGGAAGCGTGTGACTATAATGGTTATCAGCTTGTGGAGTTATCTGTGGGACTGATGATGCAAGGTCGATACCGCTCAACAAAGAAGGCCTCGTAAAGGGAGCAAATGGGAAGCAGAAGCTGTCACTGTGTAGAAAAGATGAAGGTAGGGTTTGAGAGTGAGATACTGATGACAGCAGTGGAGACTCCTGGAGGTGGAAGTTCATATTCGAGCATGGGAAAGCCAGTGGTGATGATGATGACGGCGAGGATCCCACGATCCTGTGGCTTGGATTATTTAGATTAATTGCTGCGGCCCCCATCAGCTTCTTCTTCAGCTTCGTGTTCCAATAATTCTTGATATCGTTGTCCGTCCTTCCTGGGAGCTGAGACGCAATTACAGACCACCTGGGACACATACACATTGTACCCACTAAGGTTTCTTTTTTCTTTTAATGTCGAAAGGGTGCGCTAAAGTATGCATGCGTAAGAAAATTCTGAAATGATCTTAATCACACCTGCTACCAATGGTGGCGAAGAGATCCAAGATGACTCTATCCTCCTCGCCCGAGAACTCGCCGTGCTTGATATTGGGCCTCAGATAGTTGAGCCATCTGAGCCTACAGCTCTTCCCACATCTCCTCAGACCTAATAGATTTCGAGCCATCGATCATTCACAGAAGAAAACCAGAAAAGCTTCAAGTTACCGCTCAATAAGATGACTCGTGTACCTGCTTTTTGAGGGAGAGAGATCCAGTTACCCCCAGTGCCATACTTCTCGATGTAGTCTTTAAGCTTTGAATCTTCTTCAGGGGACCACGGACCTCTCTTCACGTTTGCCTTGTCACAGCATGGTGCTCTTCCCATCTCACTAGTCCTCCTCTTTCAAAGAAGAAGAAAAAAGTCTGTTAAATGATGGTAGGTTTATGAGGGGATGAAGATAGAAGGAAACCCTTGGGAATGAGAAGGCAGTTGAGAGTGGTGATAGTGACATTAATATAAAAGGGAGGGTTGAAGAAGAGTAATGCACATGAGTCTCCAATGTGCCCATTAGACTAACAATTATTGTCTAATCTAATAAATAGTAATCAATTGTAAGTTAGTCTATCATTGTCTATCTTTCCCAATGCAAGAAGTCTCTAATGTAGCTGAAAAAAATGCAAAAAAAAAAAAAGCTTCACATTGCTCATGTGATCTCTAAGCATGGAGATATAAGATTAATCAAAGGTACAATTGCAATTGAATCTTTCATACTTGAATTTTGTATTACTATAAAATTGATCATTAATTCATGAAGACCCGTTTAAGATAAGAGAGTTTTACAATATTATCTTTATTCACAATGTTCAAAATGAATCTTATTTAACTGAAAAAGATATCTTATCTATGCCAATCAATTTATTTTTTTGTCAAAATTACTAATTTAATCTTATATATACTTATATTTACAATTGAATAGTATATAATACAAGGTTAGTTTAGTCTTTCATCAAGTATATAAGACATAAAAAAATGTTTTATGAATGGAGCATTCATGTCTAAAAGAAATTATTCAATAAATAAATATATATATATATATATATATATATATCATAATAAGAGATTGTGGGTGTGGAATATGATATTGGGAGAGGAGTATGAGCGTCATGGAGTCATACATTATAAAAGTACTGCATGCCATCACAAGGTAATAGTAATATGCAGTAGTACAAAATTCAAGTGAGATTAGCCCCCATCAAAATATTTGCTTTAATTAAATTATAATTAATTAAATTCGACTAAGCTAGACTTATTGTAAAATAAAACTCGAATTTAATATAGGTTGATAATATGATCCAAATTAAATTATGAATTTATAAAATTTTAAAAAATTATACAAATTTTAAGTGAATATTAGTTAAATATATTAAATATTTAATAAATATAATATTTTATATATTTAAAGAATATTGCAGCTCTCATACCATATTGGCTAGTATTTGGAGGCTCCTTATAAGTTGGTCAACACTCAACAGACAGGAGGACACGAGTGGGGCCCATGCATATAAATCAAATAAATCCTCCGTCATCAAATTTCCAGCGTCAAGATTTTTGAGTGTGAGGCACGCAAACTTCTACCATATATTTCTAGCAATTTAATGTGTCCCGACTATATAATTCAAGCATGAATTTTTATTCACTTATAACCCTTAATTTTTGGAAGCCCGCTCCACTTTTTTTTTTTTTACTTTATATCAAATATTGCTCATAAGCAACCATATTTGTTTTGTCCCATCATGGAATAATGCTTAGTCCAATTTTTTCTCTCAAAAAATTGAGATTTAGGGTATTAAAGTCTTGAGTGTGTAAATTATGAGATTTTTTATATGCAATAACTCTTTTATTGGAAAACAATCTTTCAAGTACAAAGTATTCACTCCAATATTTTTTGGAGAATAAATCATTATTCAACTCCTAAACTTGTATACGTAGGGAATATATATAGTTTTCTCAAATTGATTATTTTAATAATATATTGAATTGTCAAACTATACTATCAACGCATATACCTTAACTTAATTACCATAATTATTTTCAAGTAATAATACAAATTGAAGTTAAAAAATTGATTGGTAATTCGATTTTTATAAAAATATATGTTTAAATTGAATAGTTAATAAAATGTTTATAATCAAATTAAAACGATTAAAATACTTATATCTAAAATGGTAAAATTGTATACTTTAATTAAGATTTGAACCTTATTAATTAATTAGTAGACACCCAAATAAGTATCCTTTGAAAATGCATTGCTCTGCAATAAATTTGTTTGTGAGCTTCAACCAAAAACGGATTGAGAGGGCTGAAAATAATGGAGGTGTTTTTTTCATCAATGAGAAATAATGAACCCTTTAATTTGGTCATAGCTAGCCAGCTTAGCTAGCTGTTAATGGAAAAAAGAAAAGCCAACAACTCCTCCTCTCGTCAGCGAATCTCAGTCTCCTTCTTGTCCATGCATACCCACAAGACAGTCTCTCTCTCTCCCCCTTCCATGGTCGAGTTAATATATGGTGTGCATAGATCCACGCATTTGCACATGCATAAATTACTTCGAAGTTGACAAATGTCTTAATAATATTAAGGACATATAATTAAATATTGAGGAAATACTTTATTGATAAAATCCATCGAAAAAAATATATTTTTTTTAATGAGTGCAATTAATTAATTAATAGATGTCAATAATAAGGTGGCCCTTATTACAATATAGATAAGCTCCTTAAGCTGTATTATATCATAATTATATACCAACATAAGTTTGTTTAAACATTTACATGTTTATTCCATGCAAATATATGTATATATACATACCCCTATTTGTTTTAGGGGTATTGGATATGCTAAATTGGATTGTTTATAAATTATTTAACATTTTAATAGAAAATCTTCAAAAAATAATAGTGTCATGCAAAACCTTTGTATTTAAAAGTGTTGCTCAATTATAGAATGATAAGGAGTAGTATTAAATCTTCCTATAATATACAATAATTTTCGATTTTAGTTAATATAAAATTATTATACATTTGTAATGTGAAACTAAGTATATATTGAAAACTTATAATGTATTGACCTACACACATTAAAATTTATAAATGTTATGGTATTTTATATTTTTATTTTTAATCAATTTGGGATCGTTATTTCAATATGATCTCACACAATTCATTTTAGTTAGATAGGCAAATTGAGTAGAAAATTTTTATAATATAATAATGTAGTGCACAATATTTAGATAAAAATATTATTATATAGTAAAATATGAGGTCGTCCAGTTAATTTTAGCTTTGGTGAAAGTAAAATGTAGACTCTGTCCAACTCGGATGGCTATATGCTTCCCGTTGAATAGGTTCCCTCAACCGTTTTTTCTCTCCTCCACGGTATCCCGTTTGGAGTGTCGCCCCATCTCCCCTGTTTCGCTCATCACCCCAGAGCAGATTCCTTCGCCGACGACCTGTGAGCAGGGCGGCGACTACTCTCCGGCCCTGGAAACGAGCTCGGGACATTGGCTCTTGCCTCTGCATGTCGTCCGCCGTCATCTTGACAGAGCAATGCTTCTTCTTGATCGGCCTTTAGGCAAATTTGTAGCTCGATGACTGTCCCAAACCAACATCAGGGCTTGATCCAGTCCACCCAATGGGATCCATATTCGAATTCGGGCGAAACCGACTCCTCCACCGGTCTGGGTCCACGTACTCAAACCCGATGATCAGATCTATTGTACCCGTATCAGAATTTATACGGGTCTTGAACCAAGATACCGGACTCAGCCATTAGATCCAAATCCGAGTGGGAGAACAAGAATATGTTCTTATGAATATGCGACTTATTTGAAGTTTAACAACCAAAATTTAAATTTATTTTTTTAGTTCCTCGTTTATATTAAATTAAATTTAATTTTATACAGTAATAAATAATAAAATTAATTTTTTTAATATTATTTTATTTTTTGAATAAATAAAAATACGTTTAACCATATTGATTTTGATTAAGTATACTTAAATTTTTTTTAAGTATAATAGAGTAATAAATAATAGAATTGATATATATTATTTTTTTAATTTTTTGAATTCGAATAAATAAAATAAAAATAATTATGATTACAAGCTGTACAAAACTAAAGTGTATGTAGTTAGCCACTCACCTATATTGACTTTTATATAATTTTATATATTAATAACCAATATAATTGATCTCCATTAAAATACGCATACAAATGTATTTAAACTTGCAAAGCAAATATTAAGTGTATGTTCTTAATCACTTGGTGATATTAATTTTAATATAATATTACAAGATAATAATATATTTAAAACAACCGAATTGGTATAAAAAATAAAAAAAATCATAATATATCCGAATTTTGGGTTTATTAAAAAAATATTTTTATTTTTGAGAGATTAATTTGATTGTTTTGAATATATTATTACTATTTAAAATTATATAAAATTTAATACGTTAAAGTGTTAACATAAATTTTAGATTTGTTTGTGCATATTTGAATCACATATTTTCTATTTATTTTTTTCGTACCCAAAAAAATAAAAAAATTTTAAGGAAGATAATTTTTTTTTTGTTTTGAATATATTATTAATTTATAAAATTGTATCAAAATCAATATAATAGAGTGATTAAGAATATAAACTTAAGATTTGTCTTAAGATTTTTTTCTTTTATTTATTCTAATCTAAAAAATAAAAAAAATTATTAATTGTGGCCGTTTCTATTATTTATTATTTTATAAAATTATATTAAATATAATATAGATAAGTAGTAAATTACATAGACGAGTTGTCGAGTTGGTTTAAATCCCTATGTATACATATTTATTTTATTTATTTGAATACTACAAACTATTAATGAAAATTAATTTTATTATTTATTATTCTGTAAAATTGCTTCAAATTCAATATGATAGAGTGATTAATTAAATATATTTGATCATTACTTGTACATGTTAAAATCTCTGTAAATATGTTTATTTTATTTATTTAAATTAAAAAAAGATACAAAATTCTTAATGGAGACAATTTCGATTGTTTATTACTTTGTAAAATTTTATAAAGTTTAATGCGAATGAGTGGGTAAGTAAATAAACTTGAACTTTGTTGTGCAAGTTCAAATCCATGTGAATACATCTTAATATATGCTTACCTCTCTTCCATTAGTCCTACCATGCCCACTTTGTGGTTGATCCAAGGTTCTCAACACCCCTATTTGTGTCCAAGTACTTCGTACGCCTTATTGATAAGTCCCTACCACTAATGTTCGCTGAAAAATTCTAAATTTATAGTCCGTTAAGTTAAGCACTATTCCTTTCAATTTCAGGCTATTCGAGTCATCGTTCGAACCACCCATCGATTCAAGAAGGATTCCTAGGATGAGATCAAGTTTCCCCTACCCTTAGCTTCAATCGTTGTGTCTTCACCGGTAATAACATGGAGCTTTCTCTTTAGAATCAATTTTTCGGCGAATCTCAATTTTCAGTCAATTCTAGGTCAAATGAATCAGTACAAAGATTGGAATGCTCGTACGGACTTGTGTAAGACGATTAGTGGCATGATATGACTCATTTGGGAAGATTTAAACCTATTTATGTGCAAATCAAAGTTTAGGTACTAAATTATAATTTTTGGAAATTTAAGGACTGAATTACAAATAAGGAAAAATTAAGAATATGAATGGAAATAAGAGAATATTAGGACATAAAGGAAATATTAGAAACCTTAGGAAACTAGGTACAATTAAGGATATTAGGGACCCAAAATAGAAGGTTATGAACTTTAGGGACCTAATAATAATTAATGCATAATTTAGGGACCTAGTTACAATTATATGATAGTATGTTGTCTTTTATTCCAATTTCCCTTATATGTATACTCGAACCATGTATAAATTGTTCGATTAAGTAACTGTGCAAAGGAGCACACCACAAATAAAAAATCTAGCTGATACGAATACATCACGGTTACCGGGTGAGTGAGATTTTTTATTATCGAGTCTGTTTGGGTCGATGACCTGTACCTATGATATCATAAATATCACACCCCGACCCGATTTAGATGGAACCCCGTGAACAACCCACCACTTCTTCCAATACTATAATAGAGGCCATATTCGTTATCATAGTATTGATAGAAGCAAGACTCAAGACAACGAGTAAAACATTGCATTATATTATGGTTTCCAAAATATGTTGGAATATATATAGTACTGTACATAAATCTGTAAAATGGATTAACATACCAATTTGCTAGTTCGCCTTCTAATATTCTCCTTGACATTTTATGCCCTAAAATGGATAAGAGGGGAAGGGGGGAGGGGGTGAATCTACAACTCAGTGAGTAGGGTTTACTAACATCGTGATTTCTTGTCCATAATTCAACACATACTAAAAAATATATGAAAATTTCATTTTCTTAAATTAAAGGGTTTAATTGACCCGTTAAACAAGATACAACTTGTCTTATCATTTAGAAAATGTATTATTAAATAAATCCACTGCTTGTATCTCACAAGTAAAAATAAGTTACTTCCTACCCAGAAAAACTTTCATAATTTGTTTATGGTAAAACTTCCCATAAGTTTGTATTAGACAAACATCAATCACCATTTCTCATTAAATAGATTTTCACGGCTTATGTCTCGCAAGCTCAAAGGAGGTTACTTCCTAGTTGGAAAATATTCATAATTCATTTATGGTGGATTTACCAAAGGTTTGTATCACACAAACATACAAACATCATTTCTCAATAAATGGACTAAACATATGTAGAACAAGCCCTCATAGGCTACAACATCGATTTGTTTCACTTGTGGCCCAGAGCGTCTTTACCATCCACCATCGTGAGAGGTTACAACCTCTACCACATTATCAGTGTGAGCACCATTGCCTAACCCCCAAACATTATTGATACTTCTGTCTGCTATTGAGGGACAAGACCTCATTCTTCATTCCCCTTGGTCTTAGTGCGCACAAAGCTCCCATATCTTCAAGATATACTAGAACAAAATAACTTTCCTTGTACCAACCTTGCTGTCCATTAGCACTTGGAACCAACACTACCTCGTAATAGGCGTCTCCTTGGTTTCGAATGATTACAATAACAAATCTGTATTTTTTTTTATTTAAGACCTTTATCATTGTGATGCTAGCCCAATGGGCTCCAATCCGACTATGGCTCAACAACTTCAGCAAACAATATCATATTACGATAATTTTATCAATCTCTTAAATTAAAACTTATTTATGGGATTTGACCCATTTTCCATTGTCCTTGGGCCCACTTGAACGAGCTTTCAAAAAATGTGGCATTGGGCCCAATTCACTTTTCAAAACCGTGACCTTGGGCATACTTTCATAGAACTAGATCTAACCGACCCTTTGTCAACCATGGACCTCACCCATATCTTGCATTGACGGTCAAGATTAGATCATCCCCTTGATGTGTATCCATACACTGTTCAAGGGTAGTCCTATAAACATGCTTCAAGCTTTCTTCAGAAATATATCCCAAAATAGTTTAAGTAGTTTCACACAGTTAAGGGATATTACTCAACAGGTCGTCCAGGGCCCTTAGGATGCATCACTACCCCTCTTGGATATCTTGAGGGTCTAGTAATCACAGTGCATGCACAATCAATATTTTCTTATCATGCCATATAATATGTGGTGCCACTAGTCCAACTGCCCTAATCTTCAACTCAACCTGCAACTGTTTGTCTTGATTGGTCCGGAGACCTGTCAAGTTGCACTGCCGCTAGTTGATTCAATATATTAGTCCTGTCTTGGTACCATGGCCAAACAATTCATTTATTAAAGTTTTATGGCACATATCTCCTGTTTGTTTACGAGCTTTTGCTCGTGCCCACTGTTCTATGGCACACTTGTTCGAGATTTTCAAAACTGGGCATAATAGCTTTCAAGTTCCAAAACCGAGGCCCCCCGACCTATAAGAGCTATTCGAGCTCCCGTCAATAAGGTCTCCTAAATCATTTAAGCATTGGCACATAGTAAAGGGAGAGCACTTTCGACAAAAATAAATTTTCAATTATCCATCTTACTAACTGAGTATGAGGATATCTCTGCTCATAATCGATGAATGGGTTTTCCACTTCCTCCGAGTAAGGTTCATCATACCAATCGGGTACTATCTACTCATGACTTGTAAGTAGTTTTTCCACGTTATTTTCACATCACTCCTCTATATTGTGATGTTTAAAATACCACTAAGTAGTGGATTTTCAATTTGACGTACTTATCATCCCCAACTGGGTATGATATAAAATCCGACTCACTCGTTAATACAATGAATTCCACTAAACTGGTTCTTTGTATTCACACAAGCTTGTCTTTGCTGGAAATCCCGGTATTTCGTGTTCCTACACGATATGAACATCCTTTTTCTTTATCCCTCGACCTAATATCCTTTATTCATTCTAAATGAATGAGAAAAATTAAAATTTTATTTATTTGTAATTAGGTCCCAAAAGTTATTTTTCTTTAACTTTAAGTATCTAATGCTGATTTTTCCTCAAATTGAGTCCTGAAACTTTTAAAATTCACCTTAGGACCTCAATTTATTCAATTTCCAATTTGGTCCCCCAATTTTTCCAAATAAATAAAAATTTCACCCCAAAATAACTTTGGTTCCCCAATTTGCCCTTTACAAAAATGGTAAGTTTCACCCCAAAATTCTAAAATTCCTCAATTGGCCCTCTAACATTTTTATTATGCCCAATTGACCCTCAATTTTATAAAATTGCATCTTGGTCCTTCGAAATTTTGAAAATTCCCAATTTTCCCCCAATTTCAACTCTTTAACATAGCCGAATTTGATTTAATCAAATTGACCAATTAAAGACATCTAATTGTATAAATTGAAGTTAAAATTGAGATCCTAAATCTTCATACAATTCAATAGCAGTTTGAATCGCAAGTTTTGACACCGGAATGAGCTCAAATGGAGCTGCGCCAGAAAACATATTGTAGAGAGAGGAAGCTTCAATTACTCATTGTCGGGGCACGACGGTCTGAGCTTTTGATTTGGGTAGATAGCTCTCATACTGAGGTTCATCCTAGAATCAAGAATTGCATCAATTGATGCCAAATTGAGTTAGAATTTTATTTTTGAAATTCTACCGCTTCACTCTCTAGCACCGGTCAGAAATTGTAGAGGGGAGTCAAATTGGCTTACCTTTTAGTCCTAATTCGGTCGTGGGAGGGCCGTGGAAGTGTTGGGAAGGCTTGATTTGGCCTGAGGAGGGCTTAAAATGGTCGATTTCATCTCGACCGAAATAGGGCAGCTTCGGTCCGCCAGAGTTGCTTCATTGTTCCATCACGCCGGTGCTTCTCTAGCGACCCTCGAAGCAAACAGAGACTATAGACGTATAGTTGACTTCTCTCTGATTCTAAGGAACCTTACCTGACCTTCTTTCACTTAGAAATGAACCTATATTGGAGCTCTGGTTCAAGCTTCATTGGAAAACTAAGCAGCTGAGAGAGAGTGAGCTTTTCAGGTGTGGGGAGGATGAATGGAGAGAGGGTCTTTATATAGGAAGGTCGGAGACTTCTTGGCCGTCTGATTGTTGCCTTAATGGCAGTCATTCATTGTCTAAAACTTCATGGCTGGAGTGTTTTCAGCTTCGTTGGCGCTGCACGATTTTCCGGCGAGTGAACAGTGTTGTCTTCTGATGGAAGAAGATGACGCTATTTCGAATCGAACTAGATCAGTCCGAACCGGGTTCAATGCTTAAACTGGCCGGTTCACCCCCATTCGACCAAAATTTTTAAATCTAAAAAATTATAAATTAATCTAAATTCATTTTCTATCCAATGGTGGCCTCAAATCTCAAATTTGAGAATTTATAATCCAGTTCAATAGTGGTTTAAACCAGTCCAATCGGTTCAATCCGATTCACCCGAACCGATTTGGTTTTCATCTCCAATTCATTCTCAAGTTCATTTCCATGACTTTTGGGACTCTTTGGGTCACTCGGGATCCATAAATTTCCCAGTTTTCTCTTTCTCTATTGGTTCCGGTTCATGAACCCACTCGGTTCATAAACCGATTCAATCCAATTGGATCCGTTTCATCTAAACCGGTGTGGTTTTTCTCTTCCAATTTGTCCTAAGGTTCTTTTCCAATGTTTTATGAACCCTTTGGATGACCCACAAGTTGTAAATTTCTAAAATTGCCCGTTCCCAAATGATCGGGTTTTTGAACCAATTTGGTTTTCTTTCTCGGTTTGATCGGTTCTTTTCCTAGTTATCCTTAACTCAAAAGGGTGGGGTTTACAACTCTCCCCTCCTTTTAGGAGTTTTGTCCACAAAAATTAACCAATATATTCCACATTGGGAATAATTTTCCTTAATGTCAACTTGGGTGTTCTTGACATGCTAACGCTTCGATTTCTCTTTCGCTTAGTCCCCGTAATCATTCATCTAAGGAATTTCTTTTCATGAGTTATAATAATGAGGCATGTCTGGCTCATTAATCCAAATGTATATTCTTAGGTTCGCATCTCCCTTAATTTAGGGTAAGGTTCTTCCTTTTGTGGTTCTTACTCAAGATTTCAGGATTGGGAGTTCCAAGGTGCCCAATCATTCCTTTGTCTAGTTATTCTCTTCATCGTTGAAACCCCTAGCTCGACGTTCTTTCTAACATTATATACTTGTTTTCACAGGTTTCTGTGTTATTATTTTTTCGTCCCAATTTGACCCATCCTTCATCCGTCATTGATTACATCTTTGGTCAAATTTATGTTTGACCTCGTTATGTTTACTAATTGACTCCTTGTTACTCCAGTTACATTTTAATTAGGACTATTGGTGCTTATATGTCCCTTATGACATGACATAGTTCTGAACCTGTCTTTGTCCATAAGACTTCTACAACACCTCTTTTAGGGTTGTTTCCAACTTTCCAGCCTTCCAGGGACAGTATAATTCCATCCCTCCTTTTATCGGGTAGTATTCCTCAACTACCTTTACTGTTATCCAATTATCCGTCGTATCTTGACAACATGTCTTACATAACCATGTTAGTTTTTCTTACCCACTCGTCCTTTCCCAACTTATTTATTGGGTCTTTCTAGTGCCAATTATTTGGTTTTCCTTCATCAGGAAGGGAATCACACAATCGTAGTGCAGCCCATCCAGTGCACCCACTTGTGGCATCAGAGCGACTTTACCGGCCACCTAAATAGAAGCCCGTCTACTTCTACCCTAGGAATGAGTGGATTTTCACGACATCCGACCCTCAAACCCAAAATCAACTTTGTGTCCATATGAGGATAAAGACCTCATCCCGATCCCACCCCAGCCTCATGCGCATGAAGCTATGTCGAGCTTCCCTGACTGCTAGCACGACAAACTGCCCTTATCTCCACCATGTCGTCCAGTAGCCCCTAGGACGCATCACTACCCCTCTTGGGCATCTTAATGGTCTTGAACCTCAAGTGCATGCACAAACAACAATTTTCACATAGCCATTTATCTTTGGTGTCACTGGTCCAATGGCTTCGACCCTCAACTCGACTTGCAGCTGTATGTCTAAGCCAGTCCGTCGACCTAGCCCCGACGCACTACTATCAGTCCATCGAGTATGTCGGTACTGTCTTGGTACCATGGCGAAATCACACATTCCATTCATTTAGAATTTTCATGGCATAAATATCAAATGTTTGTTTATGAGCTCCTGCTCGTGCCAACTGGCCTTGGGCACACTGTATGTGATTTTCCAAAACCGGGCATTTTAGCTCTTAAGTTCCAAAACTGAGGCCTCTGGCCTATCAGAGCTATTCTAGCTCTTGTCAAGAAGGCCTTCCAAAATTTTTAAGCATTGACACACAGTTAGGGGAGAACACTTCTGACAAAATAATTTTCCATTAATAACACCAACCTGGTGTGATGACTTCTTTGCTTACAACTAACAAGCATGTTTTCTCCTTCCTTCTAGGAAATCTATCATACCAACCGGGTATGATCTCTCTACTTACAACAGGTAAGTAGTTTTTCTACATAGTTCTCACATCACTGCAACCATGTGTGATGTTAAACATTTCCACATAGAGGTGGTTTTTCATTTCCAAAGTGCTTATCATCCCAACCGGGTATGATTTGAATAAACCCACTCACCCGATAATCGTAGTGTATTCTTTTTTAGTTAGGTTTTGCCTCCATGCTGGCTTATCTTTGCTGGCGTTCCAGTCCTTCGTGTTCCTACAAGATTTGAACATCCTTATCTATTAATATTTGACATGATAGCCTTCATTCCTCAGGTATGAACGAAAATGTCCAAAATTTTCAATTAATTGAATTTAAGTCCTTAAAGTTCTTTTTCCTTCACTTTAGGTACCTAATGCTAACTTTTCCCCAAATTGAGTCCCGAAACATATAAAAATTCACTTTGGGTCCTCAATTTACTCAAAATCGTTTAAGGGGTTCAAGTTTTCCAAATTTCCAATTTGGTCCCTAACTTTTCAAAAATTACCATTTTACCCCTACTTTACAAAAAATGGCAATTTGCCCCAATTATTTTTAAAAAAATGATCAATTGGTTCTCTAACATCATTTTTATGGCCAATTGGTCCACAATTTTGGGAAATTGTAATTTGGTCCCTCAATTTTACGAAATTCTGAAAATTTTCCCTAAATTTTCCTCCAATTTTACCTTTACAAACTGACCAAATTTGATTTCATCAAATTGACTATTCAATTGAGGTTAATTGTTGAAATTGAAAGTATAATTGGGTTTCTACGCATCCATACGATTCAGTTGAGCTTTGAATTGCATGAATTGACGCCGAAATGAGCTCAAACGGAGCTTTTCCGGAAAACTGTGCATAGAGAGGGAAAGCTTGAAAAGTTTACCTTGAGAGGTGTGGCGGTCCGAGCTTTCTATCAGGGCAGGTAGCTCTCATCCCAAGGTTCCTCCTAGGATCAAGAATTGCAACAATTCATCTTGAATTGATGGAGAATTTGGTCAATAAAGTTTCACAGTTTCTCTCTCTAATGCCGATTGGAAATGATAGAGGGGAGCTGAATTGGCTTACCTTTCAGCTCTAATTCAGTCATGTGTGAGCCGTGGGAGTGTTGGGAGTGCTTGGTTTGGCCTGAGGAGGGCTGAATTCGGCCAATTTCAGCTTGACCGAAATAGAGCAGCTTCGGTCTGTTAGAGCTAATTCACTGTTTGATTATGTCGGTGCTTCTCCGGCGGTCTTCGGATCAAATGGAGACTATCATCGGGTAGCTGACTTCTCCCCAAATCTAAGGAACCCGACCTTGCTTTCTAAGGCTCAAGAAAACCTTAATGTGAAAGCTCTTATTTGAGCTTCCCTGGAAAAGTGAGTAGTTGAAAACTTTTAGGAATGTTTTTTTTTTCAAAACTTTTAACTCTTAGGAAAAAGACTTGTATTGGAGTGTGCCAGACTCCTTTATTTCAAAAATTCTTTCATATCAATTTTGGTTTTTACCACCATTTTCTTATTAATCAAGGTGTGTCATCACCCAACACACATCCTTCATGATGAAGGTCAAACACACATTTGCAGGTCAACCCGTCCACTGAACCCACTTGTGGCTTTGGGAAGACTTTACCGGCCACCTAGATAGAAGTACATCCACTTCTACCTTGAAAATGAGTGGATGTTCGCGACATCCAACCCTCAATTCCTGAAATCAATTCTTTGTGTTCGTATGAGGACAGATACCTGATCTCGTCCCCACCTTGGTCTCATGTGCTTGGTGCTACTCCAAATTTCGCTCGGTCACCTGGTACGATGAACTGCCCTTATACCCACTAGGTCATCTAATGCCCTTAGGATGCATCATTACCCCTCTTAGGTATCTTGATGGTCCCGTAATCACAATGCATGCACAATCAGTATTTTCTTATCATGCCATATAATCTGTGGTGCCACTGGTCCAATGGCCCTAACACTCAACTTAACTTGCAGTTGTTTGTCTTGACTAGTCCGTCGACCTGTCATGTTGCACTGCCACTAGTTGACTGAGTATGTCGGTCCTATCTTGGTACCATGGCCAAACAATTCCTTTATTAAAGTTTTATGGCACATATCTCATGTTTGTTTACAAGCTCCTGCTCGTGCCCACTGGCCTGTGGCCCACTTATTCGTGATTTTTAAAATTATGCATAATATTCCCCAAGTTCCAAAACTGAGGCCCCCGACCTATAAGAGCTATTCGAGCTCCTGTCAAGAAGGTCTCCCAAATCATTTAAGCATTGGCACATAGTCAAGGGACAGCACTTCCGACAAAAATATATTTTCAACTGTCCATTATACCGATCGGGTATAAGGACATCTCCGCTCATAACTGATGAACGGGTTTTCAACTTCTTTCTAGGAAGTTTCATCATACCAACTGGGTATGATCTACTTACAACTGGTAAGTTATTTTTCCGTATGATTTTTTCACATCACTCTTTTAAGTTGTGATGTTTAAGATACCACTTGGTAGAGGGTTTTCATTTCGAGATACTTATCATCCCCAACCGGCTATAATATAAAATCCCACTCACAACCGGTAAGTGGTTTTTAGTTTAATTTGTGCTTATCATCTCAATCGGTATGATGTATAAGATTCCCACTCACCTGTTAATGTAGTGAATTCCATTATATCGGTTCTTTGTATTCATGTGAGCTTGTCCTTGCTGGCGTTCCTGGTAGTTCATGTTCCTACACTATATGAACATCTTGGTTCATTATCCTTTGGCCTAATAGCCTTCATTCATTACAAATGAATGAGAAAGTCAAACATTCATTTATTTGTAATTAGGTGCCTAAAGTTATTTTTCTTTAACTTTAAGTCCCTAATATTGGTTTTTCCTCAAATTGAGTCCCGAAACTTTTAAAATTTATCATAGGTCCTCAATTTATTCCATTTCACAAAAAGGGGTTTAATTTCCCAAATTTCCAATTTGGTCCCCCCAACTTTTCCAAAATTACCATTTTGCTCTTCCTTTACAAAAATGGTAAATTTAACCCAAAAAATTCTAAAATTCCTCAATTGGCCCTCTAACATTTTTATCATGCCCAAATGACCCTCAATTTTAGGAAATTGCATTTTGGTCCTTTTAATTTTTGAAAATCTCAAATTTCCCCAATTCCAACTTCTTAACACAACCGAATTTGATTTCAACAAATTGACCAATCAAACATTTCTAATTGTTGAAACAGAAGTTGAAATTGAGTTTCTAAATGTTCATACAATTCTTCAGCAATTTGAATTGCAAGTTTTTACGCAAGAACGAGCTCAAATGGAGTTTCGCTGGAAAATGAATTGTAGAGAGAGAAAGCTTTGATTACTCATCGGTGAGAGCACGACGGTCTAAGATTTCTATTTGGGCAGGTAATTCTCGTCCTGAGGTTCATCCTAGAATCAAGAATCGCATCAATTTATGCCAAATTGAGTTAGAATTTCATCATTGAAATTTTGTTAGTTCTCTCTCTATCCCCGGTCGGAAATTGCAGAGAGGAGCCAAATTGGCTTACCTTTCAATCCTAATTTGGCCGTGGGAAGGCTGAGAAAGTGTTGGGAGGGCTTGGTTTGGCCTGAGGATGGCTCAAAATTGCCAATTTCCACTCAGCCGAAATAGGGCAGCTTCGGTCCGCTAGAGCTGCTTCATTGTTCCATCACGCCAGTGCTTCTCCGGTGACCCTCGGAGCAAACGGAGACTATAGACGTATAGCTGACTTCTCCCAGGTCCTAAAGAACCTGACCTTGCCTTCTTTGGCTCAAAAATTGCCCTATATCAAAGCTTTGGTTTGAGCTTCACCGGAAAACTAAGCAACTGGGAGAGAGTGAGCTTTTCAGGTGTAGAGAGGGTGAATGGAGAGGGGCTCTTTATATAGGGAGCTTGGGGACTCATCGGTCGTCCGTTTGGCACCTTTATGATAGAAATTGATGGTCGGAAACGTATTAAATGGAGACATTTCTTCTTCGCCGGTGTTGCTTCGATTTTCCTGCGAGTGAATAGTGTTGTCATCTGAAGGAAGAAGACGTCACTGTTCCAGACCAGACCGGTCTGAACCAGGTTCAAAGCTTAAACCGACCGGTTCACCCCTCATTTGATCGAGTTTTTCAATTCTAAAAATTTATAAATTTATCTAAATTCATTCTCTATCCAATGGTGGCCTCAAATCTCAAATTTAATTTTTTTAATCCACCTAGAAAAATGAATTTAGAATCAGGTTCAATAGTAGTTGAAACTGGTCCAAACTAGTTCAATCCGTTTGGATCCGATTCACCTCAATTGGTTTGGTTTTCCTCTCCAATTCACCCTAAAATCATTTTTCATGACTTTTAGGACTCCTTAGGTCACTTAGGTTCCATAAAATTCTTAGTTTACCATATCTCTATTGGTTCTAGTTCATAAACCGACTCGGTTCTTAAACTGGTTTAATTTGGTTCGGGTCCGGTTCATCTGAACCGATTTAGTTTTTCTCTCCCACTTTGTTATAAGGTTCCTTCCCAAGGTTTATAAATATCTTTAGGTCACAAAGGAGTTGAATTTGTCTAATTTGCCCGTTCCCGAATATACGGCTTTGTGAACCGGTTCGATTTTCCTTACTCGATTTCATCGGTTCTTTTCCAGGTTTTCCTTAACTCAAAAAGGTGGGCTTTACATTGTGCATAGAGAGAGAAAGCTTCGAAAGCTTACTGTCAGAGGTGCAGCCACCAGAGCTCTCTATCTAGGCAGGTAGCTCTCATCCTGAGATTCCTCCTAGGATCAAGAACTACTACAATTCATATTAAATCGAGGGAGAATTCTATCAGTGACTTTTTGACAGTTTTTCTCTCTAACGCCGATCGGAAATGATAGAGGAGGCCAAATTTACTTACCTTTCAGCTCAATTGAGGTCGTATGAGGGCTGTGGGGATGTTGGGAGGGCTTGGTTTGGCAAGAGGATGGCTGAATTTGGTCAATTTTAGCTTGGCTAAAACAGGGCAGCTTCGGTTCTTCGAAGCTGATTCACTGTTTGATTCTATGGGCGCTTCTCCAGCAGTCCTCGGGTCAAACAAAAGTTGCTATCAGGTAGCTGACTTCCTCCGGAATCTAAAGAACCCAACCTCACCTATTGAGCCTAAAACAATGCAAATGTCGGAGCTTTGGTTCGAGCTTCACCGAAAAATGGAGCAGTTGAGAGAGAATAGGGATTTCAAGTGTGAGGAAGTTGATTGGAGAGGAGCTCTTTATATAGGGAGCTTGGGAACTCTCTACCCGACCATTTCGCATCTTGGCCAAGCTTATTCATGACATGAAATGCCTTGAACGGAGGCATTTTTCCTTCACCAATGTTGTCCATTCATGCATTGATTGAACAGTGTTGTCATCTGAAGGAAGAAGGTGACACTATTCCGAAACGGACCATATCGGTTTGATCGGGTTCAATGCTTAAACCGACCAGTTCAGGCTCGATTCGATTGATTTTCTAAAAATTAAAATTTTCTAAATTTATATAATAAATTCATTTTCTCTCCAATGGTGGCTTTAATTCTCCAATTTGAATATTTTAAGCCAACTAGAAAAATGAATTTAGCGATCGGTTCAATGATGGTTCAAACCGGTTTGGTTTTCTCTTCCAATTCATACCAAAGTCCTTTTCCTTGATTTTTACGACTCTTTGAGTCACTCGGGGTTTTTCAATTTCCCATTTTGCCTTTCTCTACCGATTATGGTTCATGAACCTGTTCGATTTTCTCTCTTTAGTTGACCAGTTCTTTCCCTAGTTTTCTCATCTATAAGGGATGGGGTTTACAACTCTCCCCTCATTTTAGGAGTTTTGTCACCAAAACTTAATTGGCATCCTTTGCCTTGGGAATAATTTCCCTTGATGTCCACTTGGAGTTTGCTTGACCTACTAACACTTCGATATTCTTTACTTAGCTCTTTTTAAATCGCTCACTTAAGAAATTTCTTTTTCTTTCCATTATTTACTCACTCCATGAGGTTTATCATAACTAAGAATGTCTTACCCGTGAGTCCAAAGGTATATCCTTAGGTTCACATCTTCCTTCATTTAGGGTAAGGTTCTTCCTCTTGATGTTTCTTGCTTAGGATTTTAAGATTGGAAGTTCCAAGATGCCTAATCATTCATGTGCCTAGTCATTCTCTTTATCGTTGAAACCCTTAACTTAGTGTCCTTTCGAGTGCTACATACTTGCTTTCAAAGGTGTTGGTGTTATCACCTTTCTGTCCTATTTTGACCCTTCCTTCATCTGTTGTTTATTACAACTTCGGTCCAAATTTAATATTTGGTGTCAGTGTGCCAAGGTTTTTGCTTTTCTTTCAAAAGAGATTCTCCTCAAAATTTAGTTTCAAAACACTTTTTCCTCAATTCAACATTAGGTGTGTTTAGCAAACAACACATGCCCTTCATCAAGAAGGGAACACACATTCGCAGGTGCAGCCCGTTCACTGCATCCACTTGTGGCTCGATGCATCTTTATCAACCACCAAGATAGAAGCACGTCCACTTCTACCCTAGGTCTAAGTGTATGTTTGTGACATCTGACCCTCGAACCCAAAAACAACTCCGTATTCGTATGAGGACAGAGACCTCATCTCGACCCCACCCTAGTCTCATGTGCAAGAAGCTACGTCAAGCTTCCCGATAACTCGCATGACAAACTGCCCGTATCTCCACCATGTCATCCAGTAGCCCTTAGGATGCATCACTACCCCTACTTGATGTTCAAAAACTAGTTCCTAAACCTCTAGCCTATTTGAGCTAATCTAGCTCCCATCAAGGTCTTCCAAAGATTTTAAGCATTGGCATACAGTAAGGGGAGAACACTTCTGACAAAAATATAATTTTCTCTTCTTCACACCAATCGGGTGTGATGAAACCTCTGCTTACCACTAGCAAGCGGGTTTTTTCTTCCTTAAAGGGAGTCCATCATACCATCTGGGTATGATTTCCTCTACTTACAACCGGTAAGTAGGTTTTTAACTTGTTCGTCCATCATCCCATCAGGATATGATGTTAAAATCCCACTTATAAGTGGCTTTTCATTTCTAAGGTGCTCATCATCCCAATCAGGTATGATGTAAATATGCCCACTCACCCAATAACCGTGGTGTATTCCTTTCAAATCGGTTTTCGCCTCCACGCTAGCTAATCTTTGCTGGCATTTCGGTCTCTCATGTTTGTCATAATAGCCTTATCTATTAGAGTTTATCATAATAGCCTTCGTTTCTCACATATGAGCGACTAGGCTCAAAATTGTTGGTTAATTACATTTAGGTCCCTAAAGTTCATTTTCCTTGACTTTAGGTCCCTAGTGCTAAATTTTCCCCAAATTGAATCCTGAAACTTCCAAACATTCAATTTGGGTCCTCAATTTACTCAAAATTGTTTAAGGGCTCAAGTTTTTCCAAATTTCCAATTTGGTCCCACACTTTTCAAAATTACCATTTTGCCCATACTTTTCAAAAATGGCAATTTGGCCGTAATTTTTTAAAAAATCGACCAAATGGTCCTCCAACATCTTTTTTTTTGGCCACTTGGTCCTCAATTTTGGTAAATTGCAAAGAAGTCCCTCAACTTTACGAAATTCCCATTTCCCCCCAAATTTCCCCCTTTCAAATTGGCCGAATTTGATTTCATCAATTTGACCAATCAGTTGAGGTTAATTACTTCAATTGGAGGTGTAAATCAGTTCCTACACTTCCATACGATTCAATTGAGCTTTGAATCGCATGAATTGAGGCCGAAATTAGCTCAAACAGAGCTTCACTTGAAAATTATGCGTAGAGAGAGAGAGCTTTGAAAGCTTACTGTCGGAGGTGCGTTCGCTCGAGCTCTCTGTCTGGGCAGGTAACTCTCATCCTGAGGTTCCTCCTAAGATCAAGAACTGCTACAATTCATATCGAATTGATGGAGAATTCTGTTAGTGACTTTTTCACAGTTTCTCTCTCTAACGCCGATTAGAAATGACAAAGGGGGCTGAATTGACTTATCTTTCAACTCAATTGAGGTCGTATGAGGGTTGTGGGATGTTGGGAGGGGTCTGTTTGGTTGGAGGAGGGCTGAATTTGGTCGATTTCAGCTCGGCTAAAATAGGGTAGCTTTAGTCCTTCAGAGCTGCTTCACTGTTTGATTCCGCCGGCACTTCTCTGGCGGTCCTCGGGTTGAACGTAAGTTGCTGTCAGGTAGCTGACTTCCCCCAAAATCTAAAGAACCCAACCTCACTTACTGAGGCTCAGAAAAATGCCAATGTCAGAGCTCTGGGTCGAGCTTCACCGGAAAATAGAGCAGTTGAGAGAGAATGGAGATTTTAGGTGTGATAAGGATGAATGGAGAGGAGCTCTTTATATAGGGAGGTCGGGGGCTCTTTACCCGACCGTTTCACATCTTGGTCAAGCTTATTCATGACCTGAAATGCCCTAAACGAAGGCATTTTTTGTTCGTCGGTGTTGTATGTTCATGCATTGAAAGAAAAATGTCATCAACAGAAGGAAGAAGACGACACTGTTCCGAACCAAACTGTACCGGTCCGACCAGGTTCTATGCTTATATCGGCCGGTTCAGTCCCGATTCGACCTATTTTCTCAAAATTAAAAATTTCTAAAATCATTTCTATCTAATGGTGGCTTCAATTCTCCAATTTGAATATTTTAAGCCACCTAAAAAAATGAATTTAGCAATTGGTTTAATGATGGTTCAGACTGGTTCAGGTTTGGTTCACCTGAACCGGTTTGGTTTTCTCTTCCAATTCATCCCAAAGTCCTTTTCCTTGATTTCTATGACTATTTGAGTCACTCAGGATTTTTCAATTTCCCATTTTGCCCTTTCTCTACCGATTATGGTTCATGAACCGGTTCAGTTTTCTTTTTTGAGTTGACTGGTTCTTTCCCCAAATTTCTCATCTATAAGGGATGGAGCTTACAATCTATCCAACAATGTGGAGTGTCACGCCCCGACCCTGTTTCGTTGGATCCCTGTGAGCAACTAGCCAGTCTCCCAGTTTATTAAAGGGTTTCCCCTTATTATAAATCGTAAAGAGTATGACGTCCTTTAAACCTGCACATTTTCCTAGAATAACATAAATCAAAACTGCATAATAACTTAAATTTTATCGTACCTATCTCACATGCGTCTTAGTTGATGGTCTTTAAGGGTAGACTTTCCGAAATTTCCTAAAAGGGATATAAGGGAGGGGGTGAGTACGACTACTCAATGAATTGGTTTTTTAAAACCTTTAACTTTAAGGAAAATATTTGTTTTGGAGTGTGCCAGACTCCTGTCTTTCAAAAGTCCTTTGATTTCAAATCTTGATTTTTACCACCATTTCTTTATTTAATCACGATGTGTCATCACCCAACACACATCCTTCATCCACTAAACCCACTTGTGGCTTCGGAGCGACTTTACTGGTCACCTAGATAGAAGTACGTTCACTTCTACCCTAAGAATGAGTAGATGTCGTGACATCTGACCCTCAATCCCGAAATTAATTCTTCATATTCATATGAGGATAGATACCTCATCCCGTCCCCACCCCGGTCTCATGCGCTTATTGCTACTCCAAATTTCGCACGGTAACTTGGTTTGACGAACTGCCCTTATACTCATCGAGTCGTCCAGGGCCCTCGGGATGCATCACTACCCCTCATGCGCATCTTGATAATCCCAAAATCATAGTGCATGCACAAACAAAACTTTCTTATCATGCCATATAATATGTGGTGCCACTGGTCCAATGGCCCCGACCCTCAACTCAACCCGCAGTTGTTTGTCTTAACTGGTTCGTTGACCTGTCATATCGCACTACCACTAGTTGACTGAGTATGTCAGTCCTGTCTTGGTACCATGGCCAAACAATTCCCTTATTTAAAGTTTTATGGCATATAACTCATGTTTGTTTATGAGATCCTGCTAGTGCCAACTGGCCTTGGGCCCACTGTACGAGATTTTTAAATTTGGGCATATTAGCCCCCGAGTTTCAAAATCGAGGCCCTGACCTATAAGAGCTATTTGAACTCCCGTTAAGAATGTCTCCCAGATAGTTTAAGCATTGGCACACAGTTAGGGGAGAGCACTTCCAACAAAAATATATTTTCAACTGTCCATTATACCGACCGGGTATAAGGACATCTCCGCTCATAACCGATGAACGGGTTATTTCATTATATCGACTGGGTATAAGGTCCCTAAAGTTATTTCTCTTTAACTTTAAGTCCCTAAGGCTGGTTTTTCCTCAAATTGAGTCCCAAAACTTTTAAAATTTATCATATGTCCTCAATTTATTCCATTTCACAAAAAGGGGTTTAATTTCCCAAATTTCCAATTTGGTCACCCAACTTTTCCAAAATTACCATTTTGACCATCCTTTACAAAAATGGTAAATTTTACTCCAAAAATTCTAAAATTCCTCAATTGGCCCTCTAACATTTTTATCATGCACAATTGATTCTCAATTTTAGGAAATTGTAGTTTGGTCCTTCAAATTTTTGAAAATCCTCAATTTTTCCCAAATTCCAACTTCTTAACACAGCCGAATTTGATTTCATCAAATTGACCGATCAAATGTTTCCAACTATTAAAATTGAGTTTCTACATGTTCATGCGATTCTTTAGAAATTTTATCACAAGTTTTAACTCCGGGATGAGCTCAAACCGAGCTTCACTGGAAAATGAACTATATGATTACTCACTGGTGAGGGCGCAATGGTCTGAGCTTTCGATCTGGTTAGATAGCTCTTATCTTGAGGTTTATCCCAGAATCAAGAATTGTATCAATTGATGCCGAATTGAGTTAGAATTTCAACATCAAAATTCTATCGGTTCTCTCTCTAGCACTGAATGAAAATTGCAGAGTGGAGCCGAATTGGCTTACCTTTCCATCCTAATTCGGCCGTGGGAGGGCTAAGAAAGTGTTGGGAGGGCTTGGTTTGGTCTGAGTAGGGTTCAAAATGGATGATTTCAACTCGGTCGAAACAAGGAAGCTTCGGTCCGCTGGAGCTGCTTCACTGTTCCATCACGCCGGCGTTTCTCCGTCGACCCTCGAAGCAAACGAAGACTACAGGCGTGTAGCTAACTTTTCCCCTGTTTTAAAGAACCCGACCTCACCTTCTTTAGCTCAGAAAAGGCCCTATATTGGAGCTCTAGTTCGAGCTTCACCAGAAAACTAAGTAACTGGGAGATAGTGAGCTTTTCAGGTGTGGAGAGGACAAATGGGAAGGGGGTCTTTATATAGGAAGCTCGAGAACTCCTTGGCCGTTCGATAGGTACATTTATGACAAGCATTGATGGCCAGAAATGTATTGAATGGAGACGTTTCTTCTTCGCCGGCGCTGCTTCGATGTTTCGGCGAGTGAATAGTGTTGTCATCTGGAGGAACAAGATGACACTGTTCTGAACCGGACCGAACCGGGTTCGAAGCTTAAACCGACCAGTTCACCCTTCATTCGACCGAGTTTTTCAAATCTAAAAATTTTTAAATTTATCTAAATTCATTTTGTATCCAATGATGGTCTTAAATCTCAAATTTGAATTATTTAAGCCACCTAGAAAAATAATTTAGGATTCGGTTTAATAGTGGTTCAAACCGGTCCAAACCAGTTCGGATACGGTTCACCTAAACCGATTTGGTTTTCATTCCTAATTTCATCACAAGTCCATTTCCATGACTTTTGTGACTCTTTAGGTAACTAAGGGTCCATAAATTTCCCGGTTTACCATCTCTCTATCGGTTCTGGTTCATAAACCGACTTGGTTTGTTAACTGGTTCAATCCAATTGGATCCAGTTCATCTAAATTGATCTGGTTTTTCTTCTCCAATTTGTCCTAAGATTCTTTTCCACAGTTTTATGAACCCTTTAGATGACCTTAGACTTGTAAACTTCCAAATTGTCCGTTCCTAATTGATCGGGTACGAAAACCAATTCGATTTTCTTACTCGGTTTGACCAGTTCTTTTCCCGGTTTACATGGAGCATGCTCGAATAATGGATCTACAAGAAAAGATCTTAAGAACAAAAATATTTGAAATGGTACAAATATTCTAGCACAATGGCCAAATTAAGTAAGAAACAAGGAGACATATTTTTATGATAAGGGAAAAGTATCCCTGCTTAAAAGAAGGGGAGTAGTTATAAATCCCATTTTATCAAAACAAGAAAGCCATAAATGAGAACTAAAAATTTTTGAGAGAAAATCATGCTTCAAAGTGAACCATGATTGGTTAAGAGAAACAAAAATGGGATTTTGAACAATCCCAAATGATCCATGAAGATCCAAAAATCAAGGAAAAAGATCATGAATCAAATTGGATGTGAGAATCAGACCGATTCAAAGTCCTAAACCGGGAAGAATAGGTTTAAAAATTTAGCTTTAGAGTTGACTTAAAAATGTCAATTTGAAAAATTGAAGTCACCACTATGAAAAAAATGAATTTCGAAACTATTAATTGTTAGAAACTCGGTCAAATCGTGCCTAAACCAACCAATTTTTAATTTTGGGTCACAGAACCCGGTCCAATTGAACCGGTCAATGGTCTAGATGGTCAACGAACCGTCTGTCAGGTCGGCGACCAATTAGCGTGCAACACATAAAGAAACTCACCTTGTCAATCGCTAGGTCAGCACCTGAAAGCACTGACCAATCAAAGTATGACACATGTCCTCGGTCAATGATCAGACGTAGAACATCCACGTCACTAGGAATGGGCTAATGGGAGTGTGACACGTGCTCTCAGTGAAAGGTCAATGGAAGAAAATTTCCATCAACAAGGGTGGCCAATAAGGGGCTGACATGTGGCAAAGGTGCTAGGTTAGCAACCAACTAGGATGTCCAAGAAAGGTCAATCAATCAGGAGATGACATGTGACAAGGCCATATCGGATAGCTATAACCTATCAGAGGAGAACATGTAGCACTAGAGTAGTATGTCTAGTGGAAAACTGCCAAATTTAAATTAGTCAACCGGAGGATGCCACGTGTCATGGTCATAAGATGGATAGATTCGGTCAATGGCCACATAGGATGGGCTATCAATGGGAGGTCACCAACTGGCCAGTCACTGGATGACTTGGATGTTGCGTTAACCATGCTAGCCAATCACAATATACCACGTGATGGTTCACATGTGCGAAGATCGCATGCGTGCACACAGTGTCATCTTCAACCTCTTATTAGTTGGGAAAGAGAAGGGTCGAACGACTACCATAACTTCGGTGGACATTAAATCGCTCCGACGAGGCCTTAAATCAGAGAGTTAATGGTCGGCCAATGGATGATTGGATAGGAACGAGACTTCTCAAGCTTTCTATATAAAGAGTTCCCCTTCATTCATATTCTTCATATCCTAAAATCTTAGAGACCCCAGACTACTCCATTTTACTATCACTCATGAACTAGAGCTCCGACTTGGGTAGTTTTCCTCATATCCAAAGGTGAATCCAGGTTCCCTAGAATCTTGCAGAAGTTCTCTACATGATTACACTCTTCGCTCACCTCGAGGATTGCCAAAGAAGTATTGGCACTCTCGCACAATATCATTGCTCTAGCCCTCCAGACCTTCCCTAGTGGAGTCCACACCTTACCTGCACCATCGTGGTAAGTCCCAACCACTGCCCTTCGTCAAAATTTATTGTTCATAGTGTGTTTTAATGGAAATTAAACCGATGAATTTGTATTACTCAGGTCATCAATTAAGGTGTGGTTTCTCTAGGAGGATCCCCAAGAAGAGAGAAATCCATTGGTATAAAAATCTTCGACAATCGGGCCCTCATCGATAAATAATCAAAGTTTTTCTCTCTCTAGAATGATTTTCTAGTGAAGCTCCATTTAAGCTCATTTTAAAGCCAAATTATATGGTTCAAAGCTTGAAATGATTCTAGGGACATAGGGAAGATGATTAGAATCATGTTAGAATTCAAATGGGAAGGTTTAATATCAAATTTATGATAATTCAATTTGGATAACTAAATTGTAATTTTTGAAAGTTTGGGGACTAAACTGCAATTTTTGAAAAAATGGAGATTTACTACAATTAGTGAAATTCAAGTACCCAATTGGAAATAATGAGAAATTAGGGATCCAAAGGGACAAGTTGAAAATCTTATGGGTCTAATTAGAAATAAAGTATAACTTAAGGATTTAATCGTAATTAATTGAAAGTTACAAGTCTTAAGTGTAGATACTCTATCATTTGGGACTTAATTGCCCAACTTATTTTAGGAACCGATCACCTACAAGTTCTATGAAGGAAAGGCATGCTAACCTCAGAAATCTCATATGACACACAGGTCTCAGAATATGTATGAGTGAAATTTCTAGCATCGAGTCTGATTGGACCAATGACACGTTATTACTCACAAATTGAAAAGCATGCCTGCTTAGAAAACTTATTTTCTAGAAATATAATCCGCTAACTGTGTGAAATTGATCAAACTATTTTAGGATTTATTTTTATAGTAAGTATGAATCATGATAATAGGATTGCAAAGGTGTAAGTGGATGCACTTCAAGTGGTGATCTAATTCAATGGTCGATGTAGGTTATGGATGGGATCCATGATCAACAAAGAGTTAATTAGATATATTTATGTGAAAAGTGGGTCCAATGCTATAGTTTTAAAAAGAGAAGTGGGCCCAAGGTCGTATTTTCAAAACTCGTACAAATGGGTCCAAGGCCAGAAACAAGTCCAAATATCGTAAATAGGATTCTAATTTAAGAGTTTGATAAAAGTTATCACCAATTGGTAATGTTTATTTAAGCTACTAAGCCAAGATCGAGTTGGTGCTCGTTGGGGCTAGCAACACAAAGAGAAAGGTTTTAAATAAAAAAAACTCTTGTTTGTGATTGCAATCATTCGTAACCAAGAATACGCTCGATACGGGATAGTGTTGGTTCTAAGGGTTATTGGGTAGTAATGTTTGAACAAGGGAAGCTATCACTGGTCCAGTATGTCATGAGGCTTTGGGAGTCCCAATGCGCATTGTGACCAAGGGGAAACATGAGAGGTATCATCCCTCAATAGCGGACAAATCTCATTTCAGAAAGTTTGGGGGTTAGGCAATGGTGCTCAGACAAATGAATGGTTGAGGTTGTAGCCTCACATCAATGTGGTAGAGGTTGTAAGCTCTCACCAAGGTGGATGGTAAAGTCGATCCGGGCCACAAGTGGAACAGATCAAGGTTGTAGCTTTGTAGGGTATGTTCTGCAAATGTTTGATCCCTTTAATGAGAAATGATGTTTGATTTGTTATTTTTTTTCTAAAATAAACCTATGGAAAATTGACCATAAACAAATTACGGAAAGTTCTTATGGGAAGGAAGAAACCTATTTTTAGCTTGTGAGACATGAGTTGTGTATATTCCTTTAAATGAGAAATGATGTTTCACAAACCTATGGAAAGTTTATTATAAACAAATCCTGAAAGTTTTTCTAGGTAAAAAGGAACCTATTTTTAGCTTGTAAGACACAAGCAATGAATTTAACCTAGAAATCATTTTCAATGAGAATGCAAGTTGTAACTTGTTTATTTAGTCACTCCAACCCCTTTTGATTTAAGGAAAGGAGAACCTTGTATTTTTTAGTATGTGTTGAATCATGAACAGTAAGTAACGGTATCAACAAACCCCTCTCACTGAGTTGTAGAGTCACCCCCTTTATCTATTTTAGGGCATAAAATATTAAGGAGGACATTAGATGTCGAACTACCAAATTGGTACGTTAATTATATATACAAATTCATGTACAACACTATATATTATAACATATTTGCGACATCTGACCCTTAAACTCGAAATCAACTCCGTGTCCATATGAGGATAGGGACCTCATCCCGACCCCACCCCGATCTCATGTGCATGAAGCTACGTCGAGATTCCCTGACTGTTGGCATGACAAACTGCCCTTATCTCTACCATGTCGTCTAGTAGCCCCTAGAACGCATCACTACTCCTCTTGGGCATCTTGATGGTCTCGAACCTCAAGTGCATGCACAAACAAAAGTTTTCCACAAAGCCATTTATCTTTGGTGCCACTAGTTCAACGGCCTCGACCCTCAACTCTACCTACAACTGTTTGTCTAGATCGGTCCGTTGACTTGGTCTTGTCGTACTACCACCAGTCCATTAAGTATGTCGATCATGTCTTGGTACCATGGTCAAATCACACAAATCATTCATTAAGATTTTTCATGGCTTACCATCATGTTTATTTACGAGCTTCGGCTTGTACCAACTGGCCTTAGGCCCACTATACATTATTTTCCAATACCGGGCATTTTAGCACCCAAGTTCTAAAACCGAGGCCTTTGGCCTATTTGAGCTATTCGACCTCTTATCAAAAAGGTCTCCCAAAATTTTTAAGTATTGGCACACAATCAGGGGAGAAAACTTCTAACAAAATAAAGTTTTCATCCATCACACCAACCGGGTGTGATGACATCTCTACTTACAACCGGTAAGTGGGTTTTATACTTCCTTCCAGGAAGTCCATTATACCAACCGAGTATGATCTACTTACAACCGGTAAATAGTTTTTCTGCGTAGTTCTCACATCACTGTAACTAAGTGTGATATTATTACTAAGATAATGGAGGTGATCTCTATTATAGTAGTGGGAGTTATTTATAGAGTTGCGACCAACTCGGGCTAGGGTGTGACATGAGTCTATAACATAGAGAACCACTTTCTTTTTTTCTCTTTATTATTTTAGTTGATTTACTTTCTCAAAATATAATATTTGCTTGTAGGAGTAAAGCTTTAATGAGACTAAAAATGTCAAAAGGATGTCATGTATATTGCAATTTTTTTTTTGTAGATGATGCGCTCTTTTTTCTAGAAGAAAAAGACAAAATGTTGAACAATTATTTAGGATTAATGCTTATTGTGTTGTGATGAGGCAATGATTTAGTACTATGAAATCTTCCATTTATTTTAGTTCAAACACAAATATAAACACTTGGTTGAATCATATAATTTTTTTTTACATGTAAGAATGGGAGGTGATCAAGATATTATCTTGAATTATCTATTGGTTGAGAGTGTAGCAAAACTAGAACACTCAAATTCTTGAAAGATAGATTAGAACCAAACTATTATATTGAAAAACACACTACATTTTCTTGAGTACAAGGGAATTGCTTATATTTTTTAAATTCAATTCCTATATATATATATAATGTCTTTGTTTCTATTACTTACTATTATTGTGAGGATATTAATACACATATTGCTAGGATTTGGCGGAGCCACGATGTTACCAATCCAAACACCTATTAAATCAATTGGAAAAAGTTAGTTGAGTTGTAGGAGTGGGGAAAAATGAGATTTAAAGATATACATACATTAAACATAGCATTTTTAATGAAGATAATGGAGTAAATATACTCTAATCCTAATTCTTTATGTGCGAGAGTAATAAAAGAACGATATTTTAAAAGAATTAATTTTTTCTATTATTGTAGGCACAAGACATTCATAGATATGGTGAAGTATATAGGGATAACCCTTAGAATAATGATTTATTTGATAAATAGAGAATAAAAGCCGAATCAAAGTATGGGGACAACTGGCACATGATTTTAGGTCACTTAGAACTACAAGTTTTAGGCTAAAAAATCCGAA
The DNA here is from genome assembly GCA_030064435.1 of Trapa incisa. Classification (NCBI taxonomy): domain Eukaryota; kingdom Viridiplantae; phylum Streptophyta; class Magnoliopsida; order Myrtales; family Lythraceae; genus Trapa; species Trapa incisa. The sequence continues at coordinate 17,139,510 of CM057776.1, forward strand.
GGGGTCAACCACATGGTCTCCACCTTCTAGGGATATGATAAAATTTAATTATGATGAATGATTTGTTTCATCTTCAGTTTTTGCCGTAGTAAGTTTCATAGCTAGAGATGGAGAGGGACACATGATAGGGTGGAGGAGCTAGGGTGATGTGTCATTCTCCTTTGAAAGCAGAAGCTCAAGCGACTATGGTTAGCATCCAGTATGCAGCCATGCGAGGGTGAAGACACATTAAAGTGGAGGTGAACTTACAAATTATTGTGAAAGCACCCTCACTCACAAGTACACTAGGAGTTATATTATATATGATACTGGGAGGATATCATAGCTTGCATAAAAATTTGGAGAAGCTTCATGCTACTCACATAAATAGGGAGGTTAATGCTTGTACATATGCTATTGTGCATTACTGACTTTCCGATTCAGCTGAAAATTAAGTAATATATTTACAATGTGCAGGCACATATACTATTGTGCATAATTGACTTTGCAAGTCAACTGAAAATTAAGTACTCTACCAATTTTTGTCTTCTTTGCTGGAGATTAGAGGGGTACACATGTAATGATACCCATGTTGTAGACATATATTAAAAATAATGAAAAGATTATTTTCTGTGCAAAAAAAGGGAGAATTTCTAATTTTAAATTCGAATTCCTCAAGGTCAATTTTTGAGAGGAAAATTTGATATTGTGATAAAAAAATGAACTCAATTCATCTTAAATGGGGTAGAGGAACAAGTTATTAGTTAAATTAATTTTTTTGTGCCATATAATTTAATCAAAATTTAGGTTTTTTAAATCTTTATTTTCGCGCTTGTTCCAAGAAAAAAACATGTAAGGATGACAGCATATCACAAGAAATAGGACGATAGAGTCGGGCACAAAAGGGATGTCGTTTGACTTGTCTATGTTGACCCGACCCGACCCGACATTATAATTTTATTTTCTTTTTTTCTTATTATTTTATTTTATTGATATTTTTCTAAAAAAAATATTTATTAAAACATTTATATCCAAAATTTCCGTCTATATGTAACAATACTAACTAGTCTACCCAATTATTTGAATAAGATGGTATTTTCTCCTATTCAGTTAGACAAATGCATCCGAAGCATTCTCTCAACTCTGAGTTCAATAATATAGTTACACTTTTTAGCCCAAAAAAATAGTAAAATGTTGAAGTGACACTAAAATTTTAAAAAAATAAGAATACATGACCGTGACACAATGGTTTGTATATTTTTTAATTTTACATATTATTTTAGAGTCACATCATCACTTTATTTCAATAATAGCATTGCTAAAATTATCAGATAAATTTTCAATAATAGCGTTATTGCTAAAATTAAGGGTGTTAGCTTGTATTAGATAATTTGTATGACGTAGTAATACTTTTCAAAAATTTATGTACCCCATTCTCTTGTTTTAATGGTTTGTACCAAAATATTATAAGTTTGAATGATTTTATATGAACAACACAATTTACCTTTGATATCTTTAACTATAAATTTTCTATTCAATAAACTTATAGAAGAAAAAATTGATGGTTAAAACAATTAATCTTAATTAAATTGGTTGTGATGATTCAATAAATTTGTCTCTTAATCAAAGTCATGATTTTTTTTGTCCAAATGACAATACATGAATTAAAATACAAATAAAAACTTGTATAATAAATGAATATCCAAATTAAAGTAACTGGATAAAGATGACAATTGTAAAATATTTGAAAGTAATCACTTAAAATTTTTTTTTTAATTTTTTAATGATTTTCGTAATTTTTAATATTTTTTAAAAAATTTAATTCAAATTTGACGACCGAGACCGCACACTCACTAGTTCCTCATTGGACCGGACGGTAACCAAGTGGTCCAATTACCATCCCACCGACATGGAAGCCATAAATTACCACTCAATCATCACTGTTCAAATTACACGCACCTTTAGAAATTTCTAAATTAATAATTTTTTAAAGAATTATATATACGGTTAATTTTTGTTCACTGAAAACATTGACATAGAATTTGATTAATTAGGCTGGTAGGTGGGATTGGTGCACCACTTTGAATTTATGAAGTTGCCAACTCTCTTGCTTATCTAATCGAGAAAATCAACATGACATAAATGTCCTTGCTTCTGATCTGCCTGTTTCCCTGTCATTTAGACACAATATTTTTTATAAAAATATTTTAATTAATTAATTAATTATTATTAAAATAAATACTTATAATACATAATATTATGTTTAAAGCGTAATTTTATGCCTTTACTTTTATAATATTTTCATATACTTCTTTCATAACCTGTATTAATATGGTAAAAAGGGAAATAATTGATTGTAACTTGTTTAAGCTCGTATAAATAATATTAAAAATACTATAAATTCAATAAACTTATTAATGTAGCTACTTACTATTTTATTTGAGACAATAAACATTCATTTTTATAATGCGTTCAAACTATTTCAGTATATAAACCAATGTAGAAAAAAATAAAATATATTTATAAATTATAGAAGCACATATAAATAATATTAAAAATATGATAGTGTAATTTATTTTTACCCAAATTAATAGTGTATTTGGCTAGTATAAGTTATAGTTTCACCAAAGAATATTGGGTAAGTGTCACTCTTAACCATTTTTATTTTTAAAATTTTCCGATAAACCTCTAAAATTTAATGATATAATTAATATTGTATAGAGTTGGATAACTCATATATTATAACAATGGGATATTCTTGATATTAAAAAAAGTCAAATGATCATCTTTTCTAGTTGGGCCCAACAAATGCAAACATTGGGCTTCTTCCATAGGCCTTCTTCCTCATTCTCGGAGGTCCAATGGAACAAAACTGATGAGATGTTTTTTATTTACCTCAACTAATGAGTTTGGAAATTGTAACAGTTTGCGATCATCTGCTAGCTGTAGCCCTGGATTAGGGCCCAATGTCACAATTACGCGAGCTGTGGCGAATGTGCTCTGTCAACGCCACCTGCTCCGACTTTACGTATTGTATGCTGCGATAGGAAACAACTGTGTTCGATGGTTGCTTGCCTTGTCTGCTTAGTTGACAGAGTGACGGACCCTACCAACATCACCCAACCTCAATTTCGGGACCAGCAGCCAACGTTATCCACAGGGAGAAGCGGCTCAGCTCAGTTCGGACGGTAAAGCTAGAGACCCTCATTTCTTTTTCTGTGATCGATTATTCATCGTAACTCAAAGTCCCACAATCTGCAGTTCATCTTTTTCTTCTTCAGGGTGAGCAGCGCTATTCCGCTCATGGCTTGATCTCTCTTAGTCAACAGCCATGGCTAAGACTGATGTGAAGCACGTGAAAGCGCGCGATCTTCCGGCAATTACCTCGGAATCCTCGGATCCCATGTATCCGGGATTCTTCTTACATCTCCTATTTCTAACTCTCGCCCTAACTCCCTATCCTTCTCTCGCAATCTCCGACCCGACTATATCTCGGGTACATCCTCCGCCGCCGCTGCCGGTCCTCCCTATCCCGACGGCGGCCCAACTGGAGTGGCAGCTGGGGGAGATGGCCATGTTCCTCCACTTTGGCCCCAACACGTTCACGGACTCGGAATGGGGGACGGGCCACGTGCCGCCCTCCGTCTTCCACCCGACCCGGATGGACCCTTCTCAATGGGTTTGGGTCGCCAAGGAGTCGGGATTCTCGCGCGTCATCCTCACGTCGAAGCACCACGATGGGTTCTGCCTGTGGCCCAGCGACCTTACCGACTACTCTGTGAGATCGAGCCCATGGCTTAATGGAACTGGGGATGTTGTGGCAGAGATTGCAGCAGCTGCCAAGGAGGCCGGTATGGGGCTGGGGTTGTACTTATCACCGTGGGATCGACATGAAGAGTGCTATGGGAAGACGCTGGAGTACAATGAATTCTATATGGGGCAAATGAGGGAGCTCCTCACTCGGTGAGCCTCTGGTCTTCGTATTTACTTTCTGCCGGAAAGTTGTGCTCTAATTTCTCGGAAATTTGTGATCTTTTCTTATTTTGTTTAGAGATTATGCACAACGAGTGCGAAATAGTTTTAGTACAATGTGGTTGCTGTTAGGTTCGAATTTTGACTGAGCAACCTCTATGCTGAACTGATGCTTTGAGGATTCAATGTGCTCAATCATATTTGGCGACACCATGATTGGAAGGTCTGATGTTCTAGTAGTTTACTTTGATGGTTACGTTGATCATAAGAAACTCTCTTTTGTAAAGTTCTCGTTTGATTGGAAGTTTGAGTGTCTGTTCCAATATGCTCTATAAGGGATTTGAGGCATTACACTTGCAGTAGCTTCCTTCTAGATGCTACTGCTTGGGAGTTTCCTTTTCAATGCCCCAGAAAGAATGTCTGCATCCCATCTTTCTGCATATTCCACTAATTTGATTGATTTATTTAATTGGGGCAGATATGGAGAAATTAAGGAGGTGTGGTTGGATGGTGCAAAGGGAGACGGAGAGAAAGACATGGATTACTTCTTTGATAGTTGGTTTAGCCTCATCCGTCAGCTCCAGCCCGGTGCTGTCATATTCTCCGATGCAGGCCCCGGCACTCGCTGGATTGGAGATGAGGCTGGTAGTGCAGGAACCACTTGCTGGTCTCTCTTCAATACCAGCAATGCCGTAATTGGCGGAACTGATCCTCAGTGAGTTACATATCTATTTCCATGCATGTTCTACTTTCTGAATCATATCATAAGCTACATCTTGCCGAACAGGTACTCGAGGCGTGGAGATCCGGCAGGACATGATTGGGTTCCACCTGAATGTGATGTCTCAATCAGACCCGGTTGGTTTTGGCACGTGAATGAAGCCCCAAAATCTGCTATGGCTCTCCTTGACATCTACTACAAATCAGTGGGCAGAAACTGTGTGTTGCTGCTAAATGTGCCCCCCAATTCATCTGGCCTCATATCTGATGAGGATATTAGAGTGCTCCGGGAGTTCCAAGTGCTCCGTAATTCCATATTCTCTCACAATCTAGCAAAGAAGGCATATCTTAATGCTAGCAGTACTCGAGGGGGAATCCAAGACCTTAAGTTTTCCACCCAAAACCTTCTCCTTGAGGGCATCTACACCTACTGGGCTCCTGAGGAGAACCTCACCAGCTGGGCTTTAGACCTGCAGTTTCCTAATTCCATCTCTTTCAATGTTCTAAAGGTTCAGGAACCGATTCACATGGGGCAGAGGATCGCTGAATTCCATGTGAAGATCTTGAGCGGAGAAGGTCAATGGAGGAGGGTGATCAATGGAACTACTGTAGGGTACCAGAGGCTTCTTCGATTCCAGACAGTGAAGACAAAGAAAGTGAGACTCGTGGTTGACAGGTCCCGAGGTGATCCGCTCATCTCCTATCTGGGCCTCTACCTGGACAAGTTTTCAAATCTGTCTGTTTTGTTCCCTACTAATAGTTCACAAGTGCGTACGATCGGAAGCCATGTCATTGAGCAGATCAGGAGTAACCATTCTCAGTCTGCTTCTGTACACAGTACATAAAATATTCAAGCGAGCCATTGTTTCTAAATGGGTCAATCTGTTAACAACAAATTGGGAGACATATAAATAACGTATGTTCATTGTGTCTGTTACATTATGCGGGATTCCACTGCCAGATCCTTGAAACTATCATTGTAGCTCTTCTGTTCGGAATTAGCACGTAGATAATATAATAAACTGGGTACTGATAGTACCAAGGTTGCTGATGATTTTAAAAGTAATAACTAATCATGATAATATAATAGCTATAGCGGTACTTAGAACATTGAGTTATGTTTAGGCCTGCACCTTCCAAAAGTTGTGACATTGATTGTACATTTGAGTTGTATTTGTGTAATTGACATTAATCAGCACTATGGTCAACTTGATGATGCCAGCTCACTTTTAATCGTCCTCATCTCCAAGCCTTAGAGTGTATTAAACCAAAATATTATATTACATTACCTACCACACATTAATATACTATTACATCAATTACATAACCTTTCATATATTAATAGTGCCATACATCTTCTATTACTCTTCTCGTTTAAAATGGTATTAGAGTTTGATTAGCTTCATAATATTTTTCTAATCTACACACCTCTTTCAACATCTAGTCTTTCACTTCCTTACATCTCTGTGCAGCGTGTATTATCACAAATTTTTTAACACTCTAATAATGTTAACCTACAAGCAACAATGCGACAATGAGCTCATCACTCACCGTCACTCTTCCTTCTTCCCTGCTAATATTACCAGCCAAACAAGACAACACTAATTTCTATCTTTGGAATAACAACATGAGCCACTTTCTCCAAACATATTAACTTCTCGGATATGCAGATGACTTCTTACCTGTACCTTCCTCCTTCCTCATTCAAAAAATTGATATTGATGATGAAATCAAACTACCAAATCCAAAATTCGAAGCATGGGATATTTATGACAAATGCTGTTATATTGTTATACTAGCATCTTTAACAACAAAGGTAAATTTTTGAGTAATCGAAACTATCATGACAGCCTTGTTTAGCTCATAGGTTCAAGCACAACAAGACATATTGGACTAGCAATGGAGGGATCTGAAAAAAAGTTGATCTTCCTATGTGTACCTACTTATCATTTATCAGTGTTTTATCCACCAGCTTTGCCCAAATGTCATATTACATCACCTGCTGCAAATTAATACACTACTGCATCAATGACATCAACTTCCATACACTACTAGTGCCATACATATTCTTTTCTTTCTCTTATTCTTTACAATCTTCTTCTTTACATGGTATTAGAGTTTGATTAGCTTCATAGCATTTTTCCAATCTACACACCCCTTTTAATATCTAGTCTTTCACTTCCTTGCATCTCTTTCGTGCGGGGAGTATCATCACAAAAATTCCAACTCTCTAATTGTGTTAACTTGCAAGCAACAATGCGACAATGAGCTCATCACTCACAGCCACAATTCCTTCTTCCCTGCCAACATTACTGGTCAAACAAGGCATCACTAATTTCTATATTTGGAATAAAAACATGAGTCGCCTTCTCCAAGCATATCGACTTCTCGGATATGTGGATGACTCCTTACCTGCACCTTCCCCCTTCCTTATCCAGAAAATAGATACCGATAATGAAATCAAACTACCAAATCCAGAATTCGAAGCATGAGATATTTATGACAAATTCTATCTTACTACTATACTAGCATCTTTGACAACACAGGTAAATTTTCAAGTAATTGAAGCTGTCACGGCAGCTGAAGCCTAATAGCAACTCGATACCCTATTTAGCTTATAGGTTAAAGCACAACAAGTCATATTGAAAAAAGTTGATCTTCCTATGTCCATCTATTTATCATTTATTAGTGTCTTGTCCACCAACTTTGTCCAAATGTCATATTACATCACCTCTGATTGTTCTCATCTCCAAGACTTAGAGGGTATTAAACCAAAATGTCATATTACATCACCTGTTGCAGATTAATACACTACTGTATCAATGACATCACCTTCCATACACTACTAGTGAAATACATATCCTTCTCTTTCTCTTATTCTTTACACTCTTCTTCTTTACATGGTATCAAAGTTTGATTAGCAACACACCGACTGTGGATAATGAGAAATTGGTTTTGAATAACTGGAAATTAAAGGAAGGAATGATTTTAAAGAAAATAAGGAGTCTCGTACACTCCAATTCAAACTATTTTGTAGAAACTCCTATTTCAAACATCCATTCACTGAGTTGTCGAACTCACCCCCTCCTTTTACCCCTTTTTCAGGTAATTGAGGGAATAATCTACCTACAAATATTCTGCTAGCTAAACCTATAAGACAAGTATGTAAGTTTAAATTATTTAGTTTTGATTAATGTTATTCTAGGAAAAGTACAAGTATAAAGGACACCTTACTCCTCACTGTTTAAAAGAAGGGGAAAACCCTTAATAAACTGAGAGAGTGGCAGGTTGCTCATGGGGATACGACCAAACTGGTTCGGGGCATGACAAGGATGCAGGAACAACCATGGACTTGTTCGCAAGCATTAAGAAGTTTATGGGTATTATAAGAACCCCACCATAAGAGATGGTGACTTTGACAGAGTTATTCCTTGAGGCAAGTGCCAAGAGATGGTGGGACAACATGAGGAAACTCTTGCCAGCCATACCTATGTGGGATGAATTTGAGTAAAGGTACTCAAAAGAGTACTTATGTAAACCCCGTCCTTTGATAATAAGAAAACTGGGGAAAGAACTGGTCATTTTCAATTTGAAAACTGAGTTGGTCTACAAATTGGAACCGATAGAGAAAGGGCAAATTGAGAAATTTATGGATCTTGAGTGACCCAAAGAGTCCCAAAAGTTATGAAAAAGGATTTTAGGATGAATTGGAGATGAAAACCAAATCGGTTGAGGTGAACCGGATCTGAACCGGATTGAACCGGTTTGGACCACTATTGAACTAGATATTAAATTCATTTTTCTTAATGGCTTAGAAAATTCAAATTTGACAATTGAGGCCACCATTTAATAGAGGATGAATTTAGAAATTTTTAATTTAAAAAAATTTGGTCAAATCAGGTATGAACCGGTCAGTTTAAGCTTTGAACCCGGTTCGGACCGGTTCGGTCCGATTTGGAATAGTGTCATCTTCTTCCGTCAGATGACATCACTGTTTACTCACTGGAAAATCAAACAACATCGGCGAAGATGAGAAGTCTCCGGCCAGGGAGTTTCAGGCAACTAATGACCATTATTAAGGCACCAATCGGACAGCCAAGAAGTTCTCAAACTTCCTATATAAAGATCCCCTCCTCATTCATCCTCTCCACAACTAAAAACTCCATTCTCTCTCAACTGCTTCAATTTTCGGTGAAGCTCTAACCATAGATCTAATATAGGGTCCTTTTTTAGCCAAAGAAGGCATGGTTGGGTTCTTTTGATTCGAGGAGAAGTCAACTACATGCATGTAGTCTCCATTTGCTTCGAGGGTCATTGGAGAAGCGTCGGCGTGATTAAATAGTGAAGCAGCTCCGACGGACCGAAGCTGCCCTGTTTCGGCTGAGTTGAAATTGACCAATTCAAGGCATTCTTAGGCCAAACCAAGCCCTCCCAACACCTTCACAGTCCTCCTACAGCTAAATTAGATCTAAAAGTAAGCTAATTTGACTCCGCTATGTAATTTTCGGCCGGTGCTAGAGAGAGAATCGACAGAACTTCGATGATAAAATTCTCACTCAATTCGGCATCAATTGATGCAATTCTTGATCCTAGGAGTAACCTCAAGACATGAGCTATCTGCTCAGATTGAAATCTCAGACCGCGCGCCCCTGACGGTAAGCTTTTGAAGATTTCTCTCTCAAAGTCCAATTTTCTGACGAAGCTCCGTTTGAGCTCATTCCAACATCAAATCGTGTGATTCAAAGTGCAATTAAATCGTATGAAGGTGTAAGAAATCCAATCTAACTTCAATTTCAATAATTAAACTCATTTGGTGGGTCAATTTGATAAAATCAAATTCGACTGAGTTAGAAGGTTGAAATTGGGGGAAAAATTGGGGGAAATTTGGAAATTTCAAAAATTCGAGGGACTAAAGTGAAATTTCATAAAATTGAGTGCTAATTGGGTATGATAAAGATATTGGAGGACCAATTGGGAAATTTTTAGATTTTTTGGGGCAAACTTACCATTTTGGTAAAGTAGGGGAAAAATGGTAATTTTGGAAAAGTTGGGAACCAAATTGGAAATTTGGGAAATTAAACCCCTTTTTGTGAAATTGAATAAATTGAGATCCCATGATAAATTTTAAAAGTTTCGGGACTCAATTTGAGGAAAAACCAGCATTTGAGGCTTAACTTTAAAGAAAAATAACTTTAGGAACCTAATTGCAAATAAAGGAAAAGTTTGATTTTCTCATTCATTTGGGATGAATGAGGGCTATTAGGCCAAAGGATAAAGAACAAGAGCGTTCATATCGTGTAGGAACACGAAGTACCAATAATGCCAACTAAGATAAGTTTGAGTAAGGACAACAAGCCGACTAAGAGGATATTCACTGCACTATCGGGTGAGTGGGATATTTTTATATCATACCTGGTTGGGATGATAAGTACATTGGAAATTAAAACCTACTACTAAGTGGTATTTTAACCATCACACCTGTGAGGAGTGATGCGGAAATCACGTAGAAAAACTACCTACTGGTTGTAAGTAGATCATACTCGGTTGGTATAATGAAACTTCCTAGAAGGAAGTGGAAAACCTACTTATCGGTTATAAGCGGAGACGTCTTCAAACCCAGTTGGTATGATAGACAAATAAAAAGTTCATTTTATTGGAAGTGCTCTCCCATGACTGTGTGCCACTGCTTAAAATTTTTGGGAGACCTTCTTGATGGGAGATCGAATAGCTCATGTAGGTCGAAGGCCTCAGTTTTGGAACTTGGGGGCTAATATGCCCGATTTTGAAAATCTTGAATGTGGGCCCTAGGTTAGTTGGCATGAGCAAGAGCTCATAAACAAACATGATTATTAAGCCATGAAAACTTAAGTAAATGAGTTGTTTGGCCATGGTACCGAGACAAGACTGACATGCTCAATGGACTAGAGGCAGTGTGACATAACAGGTCTTCGAACTCAAGACAAACATCTGCAGGTCGAGTTGAGGGTTGGAGCCATTGGACCAGTGATACCACATATTATATGGCATTATGTGAAAAACTGTTGATTGTGCATGCACTGTGTTACGGGACCTTCAAGACGCCCAAGAGGGGTGGTGATGCGTACCAGGGCTCTGGACGACCTAGTGGGTATAAGGGAAGTTAGTCTGACCAGAAGTCTTGCGAAGCTTGATGTAGCTTCAAGTGCATGAGACCAGGGTGGGGAAAGGATGAGGTCTCTATCCTCATACGGACATAGAGATTTGTTATGGGATTGAGGGTCAGATGTCATGAACATCCACTCATTCTCAGGGTAGAGGTGGACGTGCTTCTATCTAGGTGGCCGGTAAAGTCGCTTTGATGCCACAAGTGGGTACAGTGGATGGCTGGCCAGTGATTGTGTGTTTTACCTTCATGATGAAGGATGTGTATTGGATGATAACACACCATGGTAATAAGAAATGGATACAAGAATTGAATTTGAGAATGAAATATTTTTAAAAAGAAAATAAGGAGTCTGACACACTCCAATTCAAACATTTTCCCTAAAAGTTAAATTTTGAAATCCCATTTACTGAGTCATTATACTCACCCCCTCCCTTATATCCCTTTTGTCACGCCCTGACCCAGTTTGGTCGGATCCTCGTGAACAACCCGCCACTCTCCTGGTTTATTAAAGGGTTTCCCCTTATTATAATCTGTAAAGAGTAAGGCATCCTTTAAACCTGCACCATTTACTGGAATAGCATAATCAAAACTGCATGAAATTTTAAACTTTACATACCTGTCTTACAGGCATCTTAGTTGATTGTCTTTCAGGATAGGCTTTCCGGGATTTCCTGAAAGACAATCAACTAAGATGCTTGTAAGACAGGTATGTACAATTTAAAATTTCATGCAGTTTTGATTATGCTATTCTAGGAAATGGTGTAGGTTTAAAGGACGCCTTACTCTTTACAAATTATAATAAGGGGAAACCCTTTAATAAACTGGGAGAGTGGCGGGTTGTTCACGGGGATCCGACCAAACTGGGTCGGGGCGTGACAACTAGAGTGGTATCAGAGCCTGTTTCCTTGAATACATAATCAAGACTAGAAAATATAGTAACTAATAAGATTTATCCTAAAATTTTCATATGGCTCTCAGGAGAGGAACTAAGAAAACTTGGAATGGCTCTAATCAACACCCTACCTCCGTAGGGAGACAACCCTAGAAGCTTCCCAAATGCTTGAGACCGGGCTGAAATGTCAAAAGACCAAATGGGGAAGTATCCTGGAGAATGGTGCTAGGACCTATTGGTGGCACAACTTTAAGTATGGAGGAAGACGTTTATCAAGAATTCCATAGCTCCTTAGTTATTTTGCAACCATTTCCTGTGATAGGGCTGAAAGCCTAATCTTTTGTATCCCCCTGTTAATAAAATACTCAAATTCTCAAAACTCTCTCTCCTGATGATGCAATCTTGTTGGGAATATGTCCTAAGGAAAATAAAGCAAACCCACACTATCTTGGAAGCTAAGGAAAAGTTACATCCCGGTTATGGAAGATGAATCAAGGAATTAAGAAACCTAGGAAGACTCTTACCATGATCCTTTAGCAAAGGAGATTTAGTAAGAAAACTGTCAAAGTGATCAGACTCAAAGAACGGTAGAGCACCAAACCAATAGTAACCCTGGAAATGCCCTACTCGAAGGAAAGAAGGGACCACAACAATCCATGTAAAGGAATAACCTATTGCAAGTATGAACGATTGAGACATTACCTGAAGAAGTGCCCAACCCTACTAAGGACAAGTACCAAGATAAAATATTATAGGTGTAAGGAAAGAAGGGGTGTTTCACACCTCATAAATTTAGGGCAATAACTCCTCAAAGGCCACGAAGGACTGGAGATTGAAACCATGGAGCTGGCTAAGTAAGCGGTTCACTAAGAGGTCAAGAAATGATGAGGTAAATGCAAAATTTAAATTTCTTCTTAAGAAGGTCAACCGGAGAAAGATACCTCAAGAATAGGGATAAGGTATATGGGAAGTATATCTAGAACCCTCTCATAAGGGGCAAACACAAAGAAACGTCCTCTGGAAACTTTAGAGAATGGCACAATGAGAGTGAAGAAGAGAAGGAATACGTTGGGAAAGGGAACTCTGGAGGGATGCATACAACAAAGTACCTTGAAGGAATCATTGGATTGGCAGATTGACATAACGTGAAGTGCAAGGCACCGACCCACCGCTAGAAACTTCTTGATGGAAGGATGTATTGGAGGCCAATTATGACCTGCCTTGGAAGTGTAATAGAGCCAAATAATGGGATGTATTGGAATGAATCACCTTGGAAAAAGTAATGAAGCCAAATAGGGTCAAGGAGAATAAATGACACCCTAAGAAGGACTACACCCTAAAAAGGTCAGTGAGATGGATGTTAAGGATAGGAGGACTTGAGAAATAGCTACCCTAAGAAACTTAGACCAAACAAATGGTGGAGGCAAAATAGTTAACGAACAAATACTCGGGAAAGCCATAATGTAAGTTCCGACAAAGAAGAGAGAGGCGGAAAGGTCAAATACTCAGGAAAAGAAGGATGCAAGAAATCCTTAAAAGGACCAAAGGCCAATTAACGACTAAACTCAAGCCAAGAAAGGAATAGGCAAGCCTCTCCCACAATGATCCTGAAACAAGGATGATTTGTATGCTTCCTAAAGAAATAGACAGGTACTGGGTACGAATAAGGATGCAGATAGAGCATAAAAGATGTGCCTACAAGATTTGAGGAGTAAAGGTAAATAGGAGAAGATGACATCAAGGGATGTCATTTAAGGGTAGAAATCCCCTAGAGAAAATGTAAGAAAAGAATGTCAGGGGAAAGGCAAAGAATCCTACCAAGGAAGGAAGCCCCGGAAAGACATGCGTATCCCAATTAAGAAGAAATGGAACTAACCCTTATTTAGGAAATGTTTTCCAAGGAAGGAAGTATTGTAATGGTCCAGTGTGACCTGTTTGGAGAGAATAGAAGAACCATGTAGAAAGAGGAAAACTAGTAACGGCGGAAAACCAAAGATAATGAACAAAACCCTAAGAAAGGATGATATGTAGTAAAGACTACACTCTATGATGAACAATAGGATGGGCATGAATACAACTGCCCAGACAATAGAACCAGGAAAATAAAAAGAAAGAGACAGTTAAAGAATTGGTATTCGAGAGAACCATCGATTTAAACCACAACAAAGAAGGGAGAAGTGAAAAGGCCAAAACATTGGGAAAGAAGAACAGAGGAAAAATCCTTAAAGCAATCGATGGCCAAAACCGGGTTTATAGATTTAAGACGGTTAAGTGAGCCTCACGAAGGGCGAACAAGATAATTTGAAACAAGGAGGATGTGAACCCTCCTTAAACGGAAATAATCTAACAAATTAGCACCAAAAGATGCTGTGACAAGTATGAATGGATAGACAACCCATACTAAGGTAATAAAGGAAAGAATGTTCGAGAAACGTTGTGAAAGTAAATCCTCCAAATAAGATGTGACTAAGATGGAATAACCACAATTAGTAAGATGGGTCATAGTCCACGCGTGCATATGAAGCTTAAAGAGTGGACGACCGAGCATAGGGTGGAATGCACAGAATATAACCAATAATCAGAAGTATCCCATCTAAGGAATAAGGGATAAAACAAAAGTTGTGGATAGAGAAGGATTCAAAGCAAACAGATGCCCTAACATAGATAAGGGTGCAAAGAAAGGGAGAAAGAACCATACAATAAATGATAATAAGGTTGAGCATGTAACTCGTAAGATGGAAATCTCTATTGTAAGAGATATAGTAGAGAACAAAACTGGAAGGAGTGAACCTTTCCAAGAAAAGTAATCGACACATAGATCGAAAGCAATTATTGTAGAATGAAGAATCATGAAGTGATTTATGAGCAAGTAAAAGTGGATTAAGGAAAAAGGAAGTCATTGAATAAGGGATGCCACTAAAGAAGAGAAAGGACATAAGAAGGGAAAAAAATCCTCATATGTCTCATTAGGAAACCCAACGATTGGAATTGAAAGGATCCAACAAAAACATTTGGAAAGGATGAGTAGGTAAGAGAAATCCATGCGATTATGTGAGACATAACTTCAAAGGCATGATGGATGAGAGGATAACGGTAAAAAGGATAGTTGAGGAATGCTATCAAAAGAAAAGAGGGATGAAGTTATATGATCCCTGAAAGGTTAAAAAAAGCTAAGAGAGACCCTCAAGGAGATGTTCTAGAAATCTAATGGACAAAGATAGGTCCTAGAAAATGCCATGCTATAAGGGGTATGTAAGTCCAACAATCCCGAGGAGAATATGACTCAAAGTAAGGAAGAGTCGGCTAATAAGCATGACGAGGTTGAATATAAAAATTTGGACCGAAGTTATAATAGACAACGGATGGAGGAAGGGTCAAAATAGGACAAAAAAGTGATAATAAAGAAAACCGTGGAAACAAGTACGTAACGCCCGAAAGAACATTGAGCTAAAGGTTTCAACGACCAAGGGGTTAACTAGACACGAGAATGGTTAGATATCTTGGAATTCCCAATATTGAGTATAGAACCTCAAAGGGAAGAATGTGCTCTAAGCAAAAAAGGATATAAACATAAGAATATACCCTGAAGTAAGGTATGTCTCGTTATGATAAACTCCATGGAGGGAGTAAATAATATAAAGGAAAAGAAATTCCTTAAGTGAAGGATGCAAAAAGGACTAATTGAAAGAACAAGAGAAGAGTTTGCATGTTAAGCAAACAACAAATGAACATCAAAGAAAATGGTTCCTCATGAAATGTTGCAAATTAAGTTTTGGGGACAAAACTCATAAAAGGAGGGAAGAGTTGTAAACCCCGCACTTTTGAGTTAAGGAAAACCGAGAAAGAACCGATCAACCCGAGTAAGAAAACTGAGCCGGTTTACAAACCCGATCATTTGGGAACAAGCAATTTAGAAATTTACAACTTCCGGGTGATCTAAAGGGTTTATTAAACCTTGGAAAAGAAATTTAAGACAAATTAAAAGAGAAAAACTAAATTGGTTTTGGTGAACAAGAATCCATAAGAACTTTGAAGTTAATCGTGCTTGCCCGAGAATAGTGTGAGGATGGGTGAAATTAATACCAATAATTTATGGCCATATTAATACTATTAATAAATCTCTCCCATTTAATATACAGTTTTACACCTATATAAAGAGGTCATCCCCATTCATTCTCCTCACACCCGAACACTTCTCTCTCTCTCTCTACTACTCTATTTCCCGGTGAAGCTTAAACCAGAGCTTCGACTTGAAAATATTTCTTAACCTCGGAAGGAGAGGTCAGGCTCTTTAGAATTGGGGAGAAGTCAGCTATCTGAGAGCAAACTCTAGTCAATCCGAGAATCACTAGAGAAGCGTCGACATGATGGAATAGTGAAACAGCTCCGGCGGACCGAAGCTGCCCTGTTTCGGCTGAGTTGAAATTGGCCATTTCGAGCCCTACTTAGGCCAAACCAAGCTTCCCAACACTTCCTCCACCCTCCCACGGTCGAATTAGGACTGAAAGGTAAGCCAATTTGGCTCCACTCTACAATTTCCCGTCGGTGTTAGAGAGAGAACCGATAGAATTTCAATAATAAAAATCTAACTCAATTTGGCATCAATTGATGCGATTCTTGATTCTAAGATGAACCTCAGGATGAGAGCTATCTACCTAGATTGAAAGCTCGGACTGCCGTTCCCTCATCGGGGAGAAATCGAAGCTTTCTCTCTCTACAGTCTATTTTTCGGCGAAGCTCCATTTGAGCTCATTCTGGAGTTAAAATGTGTGATTCAAAGTTTCTTAGAATTGTATGAACATGCAGGAACTCAATTTCAAGGTGAGGGGTGAGTACGACTACTCAGTGAATAGGTTTTTAAAGGTCTACTTTTAACTTTTAATAAAAATATTTATATTGAGTGTGCTAGCCTCTTTTATTTTAAAAAATCCATTCATTTAAAAATTTGGGGTTTTCCATTATTTCTTAGTTACCGGTGTGTCATCATCCAACACACATCATTCATCATGAAGGTTACACACATTCACAAGTCAGTATCACTACTGAACCCGCTAGTGGCTTCGGAGCGACTTTTCCTGCCACCCAGATAGAAGTACGACCACTTCTACCTTGGAAATGAGTGGATGTACGTGACATCCGACCCACAATCCCGAAATCACTTCTTCGTGTCCATATGAGAACAGAGACCTCATTCCGTTCTCACCCGGTCTCATGCGCTTGGTGCTACTCCAAATTTCACACAGACACCTGGAACAACGATTTGCCCTTATACTCACCGGGTCGTCCAGGGCCCTTAGGACACATCACTACCCCTCATGGGCGTCTTGATGATCCCGTGCTCATAGTGCATGCACAAAAAATGTTTTCTTATCAAGCCATGTAATATGTGGTGCCAGTGGTCCAACGACCCCGACTCTCAACTTAACCCGCAGTTGTTTGTCCTGACTAGTCCGTCGACCTGTCATATCGCACTGCCGTTAGTTGGCTGAGCATGGCAGTCCTATCTTGGTACCATGGCCAAACAATTCACTTACTAAGTTGTATGGCACATATATCATGTTCGTTTATGAGATCCTGCTCGTGCCAACTAGCCTTGGGCCCACTATACGAGATTTTCAAAAAACTGGGCATTCTAGCCCTCAAGTTCCAAAATTGAGGCCCTCAGCCTATAAGAGCTATTCAAGCTCCCGCCAAGAAGGTCTCCCAAATAGTTTAAGCATTGGCACATAGTCAGGGGAGAACACTTCCGATAAAATAGGTTTTCACTATCCATTATACCAACTGGTATAAGGACATCTCTGTTCATAACCGATGAATAGGTTTTCAACTTCCTTCGAGGAAGTCTCATCATACCAACCGGGTATGATCTACTTACAACTGGTAAGTAGTTTTTCGGCATAATTTTCACATCACTTTTTCTAAGTGGTAATGATTAAAATACCACTAAACAGTGGGTTTTTATACCGAGGTACTTATCATCCCCTACCGGGTATGATATAAAATTTCCACTTACAACTGGTAAGTGGTTTTTATCTTTAAGTTGTGCTTATCATCCCAATCGGGTATGATATTAGTAAACCCACTCGCCCGTTATCGTAGTGAATTCCACTTGGCCAGTTATTTGTATTCACGCGAGCTCGTCCATGTTGGCATTCCCGGTATTACGCGTTCCTACACGATATGAAAATCCTTGTTCATTATTACTCTGCATAACAGCCTTCATTCATTTCCAATGAATGAGAAAACCCAAACTTTTAGTTATTAGCAATTAGGTCCCTATAGTTATTTCTCTTTAACTTTAAGTCCCTAATGTCGATTTTTCCTCAAATTAAGTCCCGTAACTTTTAAAATTTATCTTGGGACCTCAATTTATTTAATTTTACCAAAAAGGGGTTTAATTTCCCAAATTTCCAATTTGGTCCCCCAATTTTTCCAAAATTACCATTTTGCCCTTCGTTTACAAAAATAGTAAGTTTTGCCCCAAAAATTCCAAAATTCCTCAATTGGTCCCCCAACATTATTTTCATGCCCAATTGACCCTCAATTTCATAAAATTACATTTTGGTCCTTTGAATTTTGAAAATCCCCAATTTTCCCCCCAATTTCAACTCTTTAACACTACCGAATTTGATTTTATCAAATTGATCGATCAAACACTTCTAATTATTGAAATTGGAGTTGAAATTGAGTTCTTGGATGTTCATACAATTCTAAGAAACTTTGAATTGCAGATTTTAATGCCAAAATGAGCTCAAATGGAGCTTCGTTGGAAAACAGACGGTAGAGAGAGAAATCTTCGACTTCTTACCGGTGAGGGCATGACGGTTCTTGCTTTCGATCTAAGCAGATAGCTCTCATCTTGAGGTTTATCCTAGAATCAAGAATCGCATCAATTGATGCCGAATTGAGTTAGAATTTCATTATTGAAATTCTACCGGTTCTCTCTTTATCACCGGCGGGAAATTGTAGAGTGGAGCCGAATTGACTTACCTTTCAGTCCTAATTCGGCCGTGGTAGGGCAAAGGAAGTGTTGGGAAGGCTTGTTTTGGCCTAAGTAGGGCTCGAAATGGCCAATTTCAACTCAGCCGAAGTAGGGCAGCTTCGGTCCGCCGGAGCTGCTTTACTATTCTATCATGTCGGCGCTTCTCTAGTGATTCTCAGATTGACTGTCAAATAGCTGACTTCTCCCTGGTTGTAAAGAGCCTGACCTCTTCTTCCGAGGTTAAGAAAAATTTTCAAGTTCTAGCTCTGGTTTAAGCTTCTCCGGGAAATAGCGCAGTTGAGAGAGGTGTTTAGGTGTGAGGAGAATGAATGGGGATGACCTACTCTTTATATAGGTATAAAATCATATATTAAATGGGAGAGATTTATTACTATTATTAATATTGCCATAAATTATTGGTATTTATTCCAATAATTTAATTTCCATATTAAATTATTTTTATTAATTCTAATAATTTAATTATTGGTATTAATTACAATAATTAAATATATATTAATTTATGGCTATTTATGATAAGGAGTACGAGTTACAAAAAAATAAAAAATCATACTTCCCAATAGGTCACCCATCCTCACACTACTCTCGGGCAAGTACGCTTAACTTCAAAGTTTTTATTGATTCTCGTTCACCTGAACCAATTTGGTTTTTCTCTTTTAATTTGTCTTAAATTTCTTTTCGAATGTTTAATAAACCCTTTATATCACTCAGAAGTTGAAAATTTCTAAATTGCTTGTTCCCAAATGATCGGATTTGTAAACTGACTCAATTTTCTTACTCGGATTGACCGGTTCTTTCCCGGTTTTCCTTAACTTAAAAGTGTGGGGTTTACACCTTTTTAGGTAACTCAGGGAAAACCTACCCAAAGATTCCAGATAACTACACCTGCAAGACAGGTATGTAAAAGTTTAAAATTTATGTAGTTTTGATTTGTAGTATTCCATGAAAGGTACAAGTTTAAAAGGATGCCTTACTACTTACAGTTTAAAGAAGGGGAAAACCTTTAATAAACAGGGAGAGTGGCAGGTTGCTGACGGGGATCCGACCAAACCGGATCGGGGCATGACAACTTAGCCCCCCACCTGATCAATGAGAAGAAACAAGAATTCTTTTATCTCCGGCAAGGCTCAATTACCATCTCGGAATATGAGATCAAGTTTAATGAGTTGAGTTCCTTCAGCCCTCTTGTAGCATGTCACGCCACAACCCAGTTTGGTCGGAACCTTGTGAACAACCCATCACCTTTGCTTGCACTATCCATGTATCCCTACCAAGGTAGTACAGGAAGAGTGAAGGCATACCACAACAAACCAGTTTTCCAAAACAAAGTAATCAAAATTAATGTATGAATTTTTCTTACCTCGAGAACTTCTTCGGCCTTTTCCCCTTCTTGATGTAAGAGCTTCCCTAAAAAGGGGTTAAGGGAGTGGTTAGTTTTCATAACTCAGTGAGGGGTTAAGCAGTCAACATGCTTAAATATTCAGGCAATTTTCTTAATTTTCAAGTTGAATTAACATACAATCAACCACCCTTTATCATCAAAGGGGATCACACTTTTGCAGAATAGTCTTGAGCTGTTCCACTTGTGGACCTTAGCGTCTTTATCGTCCACCCTAGTAGAAGTTCACAACTTCTACCAAAGTCTATGTGGGCATCATTTGCTCGATCCCCAGACTCAAGTTCGTACTTCGTATCTGCAAAAGTGGGACGAAACCTCTCCCCCTCTGACCTCGGTCTCAATACGCATGAAGCTTCTCGAGCTTCCGGACATACTGGATGACAAAGCTTCCCTTATGCTCCGTGGGTCATCTAGTAGCCCTTAGGACCACCACTACCCCATATTTGGTGCCTCGATGCTTCTGTAACACGGAATGCACAATAAACAGTCTTATATTTATTAACCATTATCTTATTATGAAAGTATTTTAAATATATAGACTTTAACTTGTTTATAGGCCTAAGCCTATTCCCATTGGCCTTGGGCCCACTCGAGCAAGTCTAGCTCTAATATTGCATGATTCATGCCCTCTTAAGAAAAGACTTCCAAAAAGTTTAAGCTAATTCAAACAGTCAAGGGAGATCATTTATGGAAAAAATAATTTTTAAATTTAAAAAAGTGTGTCTATCAGCCCAACTGGATGTGATGCTAAAAACCCACTCACTTGATATCCCGTGACTCGTTTCCCTAGGCTAGATTGTCAGTACTTCTAAGGTGTTCCATGGTTGTAGGTAGGAGTACCCTTCTCGTACTTATAATATTTCAGATAAGGAGTCACTTCTGGTTATCTAGTTCATTTCATTTAAGCACCTAAGTTTATTCTCATGGTAATCAATTCCCAATTAATTACCAAACCTCCATAGACTTACTTAAATTTGTCAATCAATCCTCATAATTCCCTTTAATTGTAATTAAAATCCCACCTTTATATATAATTACAATTAGGTCCTCAATTTCTTCAAAATCACAAATAGGCCCTTAATTTCTTCAAAATCACTAATTGGTCCTCAATTGAAAGTTAATTTCACATAAGTCCCCCAATTTAAAAAAATTCCCATATTTTCGTATAATTTCCCCTAAATCACTCATTTTTTCCCTGAAATCATGTTTCATCAAATTGGACATCCAAACTTAGTTAATTTGTCCCTAGCATGTTGCTAATCATCTTCCCTACCTTCATATGATTAGTTCATGCTTTGAATCACCTTAGTTGCCCTAGAAATATGCTCAAATGGAGCTTCATTAGAAAATTAAGCTTAGAAAGAGAGAGCTTCGAAATCTTACTTGTTGGGATGCAGTTGTCGGAGCTCTAAATTTGAGGAGCTAGCACTCGTCGAGAGGGTCCTTCTAGGATCGAAAGTTTCCCCAATTGATGTCCTGAGCAAGGAGGATTTGATCAATATAGTTCATAAACTTTCTCTCTCTAGAATGCTACTATTTCAATGAGTAGAGGCAGAATGGACTTACGCTTAAGCTTTGGGGAGGTCTAGGGTCGATCAAGAGGAGTTGTAGAAGGGTCGATCTAGCTACAGAAGGTCTAGGGTGGCTGGAATTTTGCTCGACAAAACTTCACCACTTAGTGTTTGTCAGAGCAGTAGTACTGTGCAAGCTTACCTACGCTCCTACGGTGGTCCTCAGGTCAAACGGAGGGTGTGGCTGGGTAGAGGACTTCCTTTCGGTTCTAGGGACTCCAATTGCAGCATCAAAGGTTGAAGAAAGTGTCGATGTCGAAGCTCTAGTTTATACCTCGTCAAAAAACTAAGCACTCTCTCTTCCTCGACCGTTTACAAGATAAGCAAGGCGAATGGGGAGGAACTATTTATATAGGGAGCTCGACAACTGATCGATGAACCATCTTCCCAAGACTCGTCCATTGACATGGCTATTGGCAATCATACCAGGGTATTCTTTCATCGTCAGAGACCGAAGAGCTCACTTGGTCATCCTTTCTACCTGCTTTCAAAGGTTGACGATGACACCGTGTGTGTGCATGTGAGCTGCCACATAGTTCACTGTGATTGGCTGGCTTTGCTTAAGCGACTTCCCAATCATTGTCTACGTCAGCTCTTGACTCATTGACCGGCCACTTGGCGGCCTCCCACTGGTCGCTCATTCCCACGTGACTATTGATTGTATTTCTGTTTGCTTTTGACCGTGACACGTGGAGTACTCTGATTGGCTAATTTAAATACGTCATATTTCCCTCTTGACACACAGTGCCACTACCACATATTAGTCTCTAATTGGCTGAGGCCATCCGACATGGCTCTACCACGTGTTGACCTCTAATTGGTCGACCATTTCTCCGACATCACAATCAGATGCTCATGTGGCCCCTTTTCCATGTGTCCACTGCCCATTGGTCAGCCTAGCTGATGGGGCTTCTCCATTGACTACTGACCAGGGACACTTGTCGCTCTCCTATTGGTCAGTCGCTATTGAGGTGGACTTTCCTCCTTTGACCATTGATCGAGGACACGTGGTGCGCTCTAATTGGTCAATGCTTCCAGGCCCTGACTGAGCACTGACTAGATGCGCTTCGCCACATGTCACATGCTAATTGGTCGTGTTTGATGACTGGGTGCTGACCTAACAATGATTCGTTGACTGGTTCGGTGACCCGAATTCGAAAATCAGCCGGTTTTGGCCCAATTCAACCTATTTTTTAAAATTTATAAATTTATTTAAATTCATTTTCTATCCAATGGTGACTTCAATTTTCCAAATTGATGTTTTCAAGCATCCTAAAAAAATGAATTTTTTAACCAATTCACTATGGTTCAATCCGGTTCACCCTGAATCAGTCTGGTTTTTCACATCCAATTTCATCCATGGTTCCTTTCCATGGTTTTTGGTTATTTGTTAGCCACTTGGGATTTCCAATTTCCTGTTTTGACCCTTACCGATTTTGGTTAGTTTTAACCTCGAAAATTTCCCGTTCTAAAGTACAACTTTCTTAATATGTGGAAATGAGGTTTACAACTTCTCCCCGCCCCCCACTTTTGAGGAGTTTTGTCCTCAAAACTTTTTACATACTAAACAAATTTTCTCTCATGACAGACTCAGTTCGGTACTGTGCTCACCAGGACCACATGTAGTCGTATAATCTCTCCCACATATAAATTGGCTAATCGTTCCATGGAGTCGGTCTCCTTTATTGGTAGGAAATGGGCAGACTAGGTCGATCAATCCACGATGACCCATATAGCGTCATGTACCCTCCTAGTCATTGGCAACCCTATTACAAAGTCCATGGTGATATTCTTCCACTTCCATACCAGACTAGGTAGGGGTAGCAATAGTCCAGAGGACTTTTGATGCTCTGCCTTAGTCTATTGGCAGGATAAACACTTCGCCACATACTTTGCAATGTCCCTTTTTTATCCCCTTCCAACAATATCCTTGTTTTAGAGTACGGTATATCTTTGTACTACCAAGGTGCATGATGTACACTGAACCGTGGGCCTCCTCCAGTATTGACCTTCTCAACTCCTTTTCATTTGGTACACAAACCCTTTCTTTGAATGTCAACAGCCCATCTCCCCTGACGAAAAAAACCTAGGTCCTCTCGTCTAGAGCCCTGACGGAAAAATCCTGGGACCAGTCACTTCAAAAAAAGAAAACCAAGCCGGTTAACGAACCCAAATCAATAAATAAAGGGTAAAATGGGAAATTGGAAAATCCCAAATGACTCAAAGATTCATAAAAATCATGGAAAAGAACCTTGGAACAAATGGGAAGAGAAAACAAGACCGATTTAGGGTGAACCGGACCCGAACTGAATTGAACCAGTTTGAACCATACTTGAATCAGTTTCTAAATTCATTTTTCTTGGTGGTTTAAAATGTTCAAATTGTAAAATTGAAGCCATCTTAGATAGAGAATGAATTTAGATTAATTTAGAAATTTTTAATTTTGAGAAAATCGGTCGAATCAGGCCTGAACCGTCTAATTTTTGCCATTGAACACAGTCGAATTGGTCCAATCCGGTTCAAAATAGTGCCATTTTCTTCCTCAGGATGACAACACTATTCATTAATGCAGAAAACTTCCTTCTCTAGTGAAGGAATATTCGCTCTTATCATGGCATTTTTAGGCGAGGTTAAGTTCGACCAAAAGGGAAAGTGGTCGGACAGAGGGTTCCTGTGCTCCCTATATAAAGAGCTCCTCTCCATTCATCATCCACACACCTCAAATCACCATTCTCTCTCAATTGCTCCATTTTCCGGTGAAGCTCAAACTAGAGCTCTGACTTGGGCATTTTTCTTAGCCTTAGAAGGCAAGGTCAGGCCCTACAGACTTCGGGGGAAGTTAGCTACCTGACATCAACCTCCTTTTGACCTAAGGATCGCTAGAGAAGCACTGGCGGAATCAAACAGTGAAGTAGCTTCGACGGACCAAAGCTGCCCATCCCTCCTTCGGGCAAACCAAGCCTCCACGACACCCCCATGGTCCTCACACGGCCTCAACAGAGCTGAAAGATAAGCCAATTCGGCCCTCCTTCGTCGTTACAAATCGGTATTAGAGAGAGAAAGTGCCAAATTTTACTAACCAAATTCACCCTCATTTGGACTTCAATTGTAGCAATTCTTGATCTTAGAAGGAGTCTTAGAACAAGAGCTACCTCCTCTGATTGAGACCTTGAACTGTCGCACCTCAAACAGTAAGCTTTCGAAGCTTCCTATTTCTACGAATGAGATATTTTTAAGACAAGCTAATTAATGTTCATAATTGAGAACTTATGGAAAGAACCTAACAACTTAAGATAAAAAAAAATTAATTGTCTAAATTAATGAAAGAATGAATGAAATAGAAATATAAATTCTTCTTGCCATAAAGGTTGTCATGAATGGGAATGGTGAAGGGTGAGATTACTTCCCATTCATGAGGATGAATGCAAGTAGACAAAGAAATTCAATTAAATTAAAACTGACAAGAATATTATAAGGAAGAAATAAAATACCTCCATAGATTCGAGCAACCATGCTCTTATATAAGGCCATCGAGCAACCTGCAAATCATGCATAAAAATAAATTCATTAGTCACAAAAGGGAATGCACTTGCAGAAATGAGAGGCCGATATCCAAGGAAAATAAAAAGGAGAGACTATGAGTAATGGGGGCACCCAAGATGCAATCACCCTAACAAGAGTCATATCCAGTAAGTGAGTATACTCTCACTACAACCACTCCTTGTGGTATTCTCCAATTATAAAAAATCATAATCAACAGAAGAAATACTCGAATTACCTGAAATAAGGGAATGATTGGAGATGGAAATCTGCAACATACATGTTGGAAATCAGATCAAGTTCCTGTAGCAAAGGTTAAGACTAAAATGGGGAGGGAATTCAACTTATCTTTAGAGCTCTCGGGATGCGAATCGAGAGGTAACAAAGCCGTACATGGGAAGGATAAGTGGGATAAAACATTAGGGACATCAGACAAGGGATTAGGGCTTGAGAGGAAAATTACATAACAATGACAACGAGGTATCATGATGTCGAGTAGAGGATGCTTCCAAGGAGGGAAAGGGTGAATTCTCCTTCAAACTACATATTAATTATGGTGTGTATGTTGGACTAGAAATGGGGAATTAAGGGTGCATTTGGAAGATTAAAAAAAGGCATGACTAAAACATGTTTGGCAAGAAAAATAAATGTGGACTTTAAGGTGTGTTTGGCCATTTTATCAAGGAAGGGAAAATTATGAAAATGCCCTTACTACAAGAAATTAAGTGAACTTCTAGATACTGCAAGAATGGGATTTAGACAGTAAGTGTACATATCTTACCTAATCGTGCAATAGGATCTTGAAGATTCGAGAATCCATCAAGTCCGATTGGACCAATGACATGGCATTAATATTTTTGGGGAATATATTCTTAAAATAAGTATGAATATTGCTTAGAAGATTTACTATTTATTTTATGTTATGTAGATCCATTTCTCGATTTAGGAAATGGGTTTGACCCATGGTTAAGGAAAATGGATTATATTTATAATTTGATAAGTGGGTCAAATGCTATTTTTGAAAACTCATAAAAGTGGGTCTAATGCGAATGGACACGATCCTTATCCCATAAATAATCTTGATGGTAAATTTTAAGCATTTTCAAATACATAAAAATGTGATTTTGTGTTAAATGGGACATGCCCAATAAATACTATTGAGCTAGAGGCAAGTCTCATCACGTAGGGCCGATAGTACAAACACAACACTTTTAAGTTAAAAACACTTATATTTGTGTGATTAGAAATAAGACCATGAGATGAATGGTATGGGTAATGATCGTTTTGAGGACTACTGGTCAGCAAGGTCGGTACAAGGGAAGTTATAGCTGAATAGGTACATCATGAGCTTTGGGAGTCTTGTGCACATTAGATCCGATGAATGTAACGTCTAGTCCCTCTATAGTGGACAACTTGATTAATATGTCTCGGGATTGGGCAATGGTGCTCACACAGACAGTATGACATAGACATCATGATCTTATCAGACATGTGGTCGAGGTTGTAGCATCGTACCAAGGTGGTTGTCAAAGTCATTGTAAACTACAAATGGAACATATGAGACTTTTGTTCTGCGAATGTGTGATCGTTTCCATGATGGAAAGGATGTGTATGATATAAAATATGCTTGGAAAATGCAACTTTCATAAATTAAACCTTTAAGACTTATTACGATAAAGCCAATGGAAAGTCCTTCCATGATATAATGGAAAAGTTGCAAGATAGTCAAATACAAGGCTTGTTTATTAAAACTTTAACCATTTATAGTTAAATATTGTATCCTAAACCCTTCCCTTATAACTGTTTAGAGTATGTGCTAAATCATGAACATGACGTCATGATATTAGTTAACCCTACTCATTGAGTTGTGGACCCACTCCCCTCCAATACCCCTTTCAGAAAACTAAGATGTTTTAAGGACACATCAAACATATGGAAAGGATGCATAATACATAAGGTATACCTTACATTCAGTACTTGATCCCGGTATTGTCTATTAAATTTATTTTATAATTCCAAATGAATATTTTTGAAAATAATATAATAAGTTTTATTCTCAGCCTTAAGTCATGTCGGGCTTACAATGATAAGGTGCCCATCGTTGTAAAATTGGGAGGATATGGTGGGTTGTTTAGAGGTCCAACCGGACAAACTGAGTTGGGGTATGACAACTTAAGTGGTATTAGAGCCCAATATTTTTCGAAGTTGGTTTTGAAAGTGAAAATATTTTTGAAAAATGAGGTGAGGAAAGTATTGTATAAGGCTAATTCAAACCCAAATGAACCTAGTATTCAAAACACTAATTGGATACCGAATTTTGGAAAGAGAAAACTTTTTTCTTGAAATAAGATATAGGTCTATGTCCTCATATAATAATGACCTCAGAGAGTAAGGTCTCAAGTAGTTACGACTTGAGAATGTCGGGGAAAACCAAATGGGTGGAAGTAAAGCACTCGCCAAAATAAAAAAAACACAAGTATTTAAGTAGAAATTGAAAAGTACTAAATGAACAATCTTGACCTACAATTTTAGAATTGGGTGATAAATATAGACAATGCTACAAGTATTTTTGGAAAGGAAGTCAAAGAATAGAAGGATGGAAGAGAGCACCCAACCATTACCTTAAGAATGAACTTGTAAATGAAATACAAGTGGAAATAAGAATCTTGAATGAAGGAAAGAATTGTACACCTAAGAAACCCAAACGGGATCTTACCTCCAAATAATGGGTAAATTGGAATAAGACAATAGAAAATGTCATAAAAAGATTAAAGGGGTAGAAACCCAAGAATAGACGTAAGGAAATGTTGGGGAATTAAATTAAAAGAATGAAGGAAATTAAGTCATACCAAAATGACCAACACACAAAATAAGGTTTGTTTCATAATTCTAAAGGACAAACCGAAGGAAGGATGAGACTCCAAAAATAAGAAATAAGTGTATTAAATACCAAGAATGGTAAACCCAGGAGCCAATACCATGACACTAAAATGGGACCACTAGATTAATAACAGAGGTGGAAATCGATGAACACCACAAGAACCTTGGAAAAAATATTATACTAGAAGGGATATCAAGGAATAATCGGTCACCTATATCTTTACCCTAAGTGATTCAAGTTGGATGACGAGGCGAGTATGGGAAAATAAAGTAAGACCCAATAACATAAAGTCATTTTGATAAGGAGCAAATTATACGTGAATAAATTAAAATATAACCATGAAATGGTTATAAACAAATACACTGATATAAAAAGTGTATGTATGTGGGAAAATGAGAATTCTCGATGAGGATGTATGGGCATGTCACATTATAAGAAAGGTGTGATGATGGACAACAAAAGCGCAAGTTAGTAAACCAAAGAGCATATGGTTTGGTAGAAACAAAAGATGCTATTGTATCTATGTAAAAAAGGACTCATAAAACAAAATGAGAAGAAATATGTAAACCCCACCCTTTAGAGTTAAGGAAACTAAGAAAAGAATCGGTCAAAATGAGTAATAAAACTAAAACGATTTACAAATCTGATCATCAGAGAACGAGGAATTTAAGAAATTTACAACTCCCAAGTGACCCAAATGGAGTTATAAAAACCTTGGAAGAGGGCCTTAGGACAATTTGGCAAAGAAAACTAGATCAGTTATGGTGGACTCGTCATTTCCAAAGAGAAAACCAAATTGGTTTATGAAACGAAACCGATAGAGAAAGGGCAAACTGGGAAATTAATAGATCCCGAATGGCCTAAAGAGTCACAAAAGTCATGAAAAGGACTTTAGGATGAATTGAAGATGAAAACCAATTGGTTTAGGTGAACCGGATTGAACCGGTTTGAACCACTATTGAACTAGATGCTAAATTTATTTTTCTAAGTGGTTTAGAAAATTCAAATTGGAGAATTAAGGCCACCATTGGATAGAAAATGATTTTAGATGAATTTAAAAATTTTTAATTTTGAAAAACTTGGTCGAATCGGGCTTGAACCGACCGGTTTAATCTTTGACTCGGTCCGGTTCGGAACAGTGTCATCTTCTTCTTTAGATGACAACACTATTCACTCGCCGAAAAATTGAACCAGCTAAAGAGAAAATGTTTACGTTCAATCCATTTCAAGCCATCAATGACTGTCATAAAGGTGTCAAACGGATGGTTGACGAGTCCCTGTGCTCCCTGTAAAAAGAGCCCCTCTCCACACTTGAAAACCTCACTCTCTCTCAACTACTCAATTTTTTGGTGAAGCTCGAACTAGAGCTCCGATATAAGGTCTTTTCTGAGTCAAAGAAGGTGTGGTCAGGTTTCTTAGACTCAGGGAAAATTCAACTACATGGTGGTAGTCTCCAATTGCTTTAAGGGTTGTCGGAGAAGTGCTGGCGTGATTGAACATTGAAGTAGCTCTGATAGACAGAAGCTGCCTTGTTTCTATCGAGCTGAAATCAGTCAATTCGAGCCCTCCTTAGGCCAAACCAAGCTCTTCCAACACCTCCTCATGCCTTCTACAACTGAATTAGTGCAAAAAGGTAAGCCAATTTGGCTTCCCTCTATGAATTCCGATCAGTGCTAGAGAGAGAACCGATAGATATTCACTAACTAAATTCTCTCTTAATTCGACATGAATGAGGTGATTCTTGATTCTAGGAAGTACCTCGGGATGAGAGCTATCTTTCCAGATTGAAAGCTCGGACTGTCGCACCCCCGACGGTAAGCTTTTGAAGCTTTCTCTCTCAACGTTCAGTTTTCCAACAAAGCTTCCTTTGAGCTCGTTTCGATGTCAAATCGTGAGATTCAAAGTGCAATTGAATCGTATGAAGATGTAGGAACTCCGGTCTAACTTTAATTTCAACAATTAAACTCATTTGATCGATCAATTTGATGAAATCAAATTTGGCTGAGTTAGAAGGTTGAAATTGGGGGAAAATTTGGGGATTTTTAAAATTTGAGGGACTAAAATGCAATTTCATAAAATTGAGGGCCAATTGGGCATGATAAAGATGTTGAAGGACTAATTGGGAAATTTTTAGAAATTTTAGGCAAAACTTACCATTTTTTTAAAGTAGGGGCAAAATGGTAATTTTGGAAAAGTTGGGGACCAAATTAAAAATTTTGGAAACTTGAACCTCTTTTTGTGATTTTGAATAAATTGAGGTTCCAAGGTTAATTTTAAGAGTTTTGGGACTCAATTTGGGGAAAAAAATCGGCATTTGGGACCTAAAGTTAAAGAAAAAGATCTTTAGGGACCTAATTACAATTAATTAACAAGTTTGAGTATTCCACCCATTCATTTTGAATGAGGGCTATTAGGCCAAGGGATAATGAACAAGGATGTTTATATCCTGTAGGAACATGAAGTACCGGGAACGCTAGCAAGGACAAGCTCGCGTGAATACAAAACACCGGTTAAGAGGAAATTTCAGCATTTATGGGTGAGTGAGATTTTATATCATACCCGATTGGGATGATAAAGCACCTCGAGAATGAAAACCCACTACTAAGTGGAATTTTAACCATCACACTGGAATGGAGTGATGTAAAAATTACGTGGAAAAAAAACTATTTACTAGTTGTAAGTAGATCATACCCGGTTGGTATGATGAACTTCCTAGAAGAAAGTTGAAAACCCGTTTATTGGTTATAAGTGGAGATGTCCTCACACCCAGTTGGTGTGATAGATGGCTAAAAGTTTATTTTTGTCGGAAGTGCTCTCCCCTAACTATGTGCCACTGCTTAAACATTTTGGGAGACCATATTGACGGGAGTTCGAATAGCTCGATAGATCATAGGCCTCGGTTTTGGAACTTGGGGGCTAACATGCCCAATTTTAAAAATCTCGTACAATGGACCCAAGGCTAGTTGGCACGAGCAGGAGCTCATAAACAAACATGAGTTTAAGCCATGAAAACTTTAAATGAATTATTTGTATGGCCATGGTACCAAGACAAGACCAACATACTCGATGGACTGGCGGCAGTGCAACATGACAGGTCGATGGACTAGTCGAGACAAACAATTATGGGTCGAGTTGAGGGTTAGGGCCGTTGGACCAGTGGCACTAAAAATTAAATGGGTTATGTGAAAAACTATTGTTTTGTGCATGCACTGAGGTACAAGACCTTCAAGACTCTCAAGAGGGATAGTATGCGTCCTAGGGGCTACTGGACGACATGGTGGAGATAAGGGTAGATTGTCGTACCAACAGTTAGGGAAGCTCGATGTAGCTTCATGCGCATGAGACCGAGGTGGGGTCGAGATGTGGTCTCTGTCCTCATATGGACACAAAGTTTTCTTTACGGTATTGAGGGTCGAATGTCACATACATCCACTCATTCTGAAGGTAGAAGTGGACGTGCTTCTATCTTGGTGGTCGGTAAAGTCTCTTCGACGCCACAAGTGGGTGCAGTGGACATGCTGCCCTACGAATGTGTGTTCCCTTCATGTAGAATGGCGTGTGTTGGTTGATAAACAAACCAGTATTGATTGAGGATTGGGAAATGGTTTTGAAAACTAAGATTTCAAGAATGAGATATTTTTAAGAAATTAAGGAGTTTGGCACACTCCAATTTAAAAATTGTTTTATTGAAACTTCATTTTTTTTGAAAATACCCATTAACTGAGTTGTAGAAACTCACCCACCATTTTTATCCCTTTTCAAGAAATAGAACGATGACTAGGGATAACACCAAGCCTTACCCACTATGAGGTATGCTTAATTTCTTTTAAGCTTGCATTTTATTCGATATATGTCATTCCAGGGAACATGGTTGAAATTACGCCCGACTCCTCTTGAATTAAAGAAAGGGGAAACCCCTATTAAACCAAAAGAGCGGAGGATTGTTCATGGGGATCCGACCAAATAGGGTCGGTGCATGAAAAAATAGATAAACAATGGATGCATCAGCCAATGGAGAGATATTCGCTAAAATCTTCCAAGGACCTTGGTTGGTTAAGAAGGTATCAAATGAAATTTCTAAGGGAAAGGAACTACTATAGCTTGCTAGAATGGACAGACGAGCAGTTGGAATAAAACTCACAATTGACGGTGAAGTTATACTATAAGAGAATTGCAAGTATAAACAAGTGAGAAAATTTGAGTTATAACATGATGTGTATAAAATAAAGTCGTTGGTCAATGAACTAGATGGGAGATTAGCAAAATTAAATTATTAATGTTGACATCAAATTTAAAGAGGACAAACAAAAGATATTACGACATATAGGAATTTAAGTGGAGTGGTGAAATCACACTATATAGTTTGATAGACAAATTAAATCATGAATAACATTCAAACCCAAGGAACAACTATTAACCATAAAGTATATGTGATCATGGAACAAAATTCCTCTAATGGGAGTTGGTATTAGGAGATACCAAGGAAGTTATAGATGACTTTCCTTTTTTGTACGGTGTAAATTAGTAACCTTCATAAAGGGAAAATGTTTTCAGATAAAATTATTGTAAGGCGAAAAAACAAGTATCACACTTGTAATATACCAAATAGATGTGTAATGGGATACCTATATGAGGAAAATCCAGAAAAACAAAAGGATGAAAGAATGAAAAGATGCTCGAACCCTTTAGTTAAATCCAAATCTCCATAATGATCTAAAAGACATAAATTGATGCAAGTCTAGCTAAGAGACCTACATAATAATTCTATCTAAAATGAAAAGTGAAGGTTAAATAGGAAGATTGGCCCCATATGAGGTTTGGGAAGTCAAAACTCCAAAGAAGTCAAAGGAGGAACGTGATAAAATCCCTAATGAAGTCCATCTATGGACAAATAGTAAAAAGCTTGGTGATAAAAAATAATCAAGGAGAAACATAAATGAAGGAAATTCAGTAAATAATAATTGAGTCTGAAATGAGTTCTCATGGAGCACATGAATAGTACTTATAATAATAAGGGAATCATACTTTGTACGAAGAGCTGACATGATAATTTTTTTTTAACAATATATGTTAAGTTGGAAAATAATAAAAAAATACCTTATTAATGGATATCGTTCAAATAAAATATTAGGTATTATACGAGTAATTAACGCAAAGATAGAAATATGAATAATGTACTATTCATTACTCATAGATATGGCTAATAAGAAAGTAACCATGAGACAGTAATTGAGAGTAAGATGAATAGAAATTGTGGAAAATTGGAAACCCACTTTATAAAAGTTTTGAGAACAAAACTTCTAAAATGTAGGGGAGTAATTGTAATAATGCATTTTTTGCGATCCAAAATTTTGATCGGGAATTTAAACCAGAAACAACAACGAATCAAATAAGAGATTGATTCATTATAAAGTAGGGATTAGGAAGAGGATATATATATCATATCGCAAGAAATAGTTATATTTACAAATTTAAGTTAATTTATATTCTATTGGGAACTAGCTATTAAACATATAGGACATGTCGATCATAATTGATGTGTAAGACTGGAAGATCCCAACCGAGTAACTAGATCGAGTGGAACTGGGAAGTGAGACCAAACCAAAGATAAAGGTTTGAACTGGAAAGGAGGAGGGATTGAATGAGAGGCTAGGATGGGTGAAAAAGGGGCATGAAAAACCCTTAGCAGTGTCAAGGGACATAGGGTCAAGAATTGGGAAAAAACTGGGAGAGAATCGGTTTGAACCAGGTTCAAGCTAGGTATAGTCACAAAACCCTCAAATTTTTAAGGGACACAACAAATCCAAATTGAACAGTTCTTGAGTCTATTCAATAGGAAATTTAATGTAGTATTTATAGATATTTTTATTTTCTCAAGAATCGGTAGGAAAAGTGGTGAACTGGGCTAAAAACCACTGAACCGACCAAGAAATTCGCTGGAAGCCGATTCGCTACATTGCCAAACTAGTATATTGGGGTGCAGGGCATACACACGCATGGCCATGCACACACGTGTCGTCTTCCTCACCCAACCTCCGGTTCGGATTTCTCTTGTTTTACCTGATAGCTCACCGTCCACCCACCGACTCCACTACTTGGGGAAATTAATTCATTGCCAGCACCACATGCTATGAATTAATGAAAGGAACCTATGGATAGATTGCCACAGAGGTTTAGATCACCTTCATATAAATTGGGGCTACTCTCTCCTCATAATTTACTTAGAATTATCTCCCAACCACTGACTATTCCCAACTTCAGTGACCCAATTACCAAAGAGAAATTCTCTATTGTCTAACCACCTTCGATGATATTCTTGGTACCCCTAGAAAGTTGAGGACCTCATCTTTCCATTGCCACCTCTCTTGACCCTTAACTCTACCTCTGTTGTTGCCGGTGAGATCGCATTGTACTCGATCTCCGACAACCTAAAACAAAGTAACTATTTTTAGGCTCAATTCTTATGGCCACAACGACCCTTGTGAGCTGAGAAATATTGGGTGAGTTCCTTGCACCCCAACTTTCCAAAGCATTTGGACTTGCCTAATTTGAGCAAGAAATGAATACGAATTAAATCATCAAATTCTCAGATCATGAGCAAAGTTGTTGAGATAACTAAAATGTTAATTGCAAGAGCTACGTAACACCATTTGAGTTGATTCAAGTGGCCAAATACTGCTGAGAGAGTCAGCTATTAAGTCCCACTAACATCAATGACTGATGTGCCACCTCCGATGAGTTTCCGACTTTGACCTGACTTACATCGTATTGGGTTAATGCTTCTTATCAAGCCCGATCAGATTGATCCTTGCCAAATCCAGCCAAACCAAGTTTACAACATGCTTGAGGAGGCCAGGGGGACCTCCCCAGTTAATTTGAGAATTTTTAGAGACACTTTAGTTATGGGTCAAAGTTGGAGGGCCAAAATGTAAAGATTTGAAAGTTAGGGGACCCAAATACAATTAAGATTTATGTGGGGTCTTCCTAAGGGGCGAATTAAAGTTTTGGGGTTGATTGGGAAGTTTGGGGACCGATTTTTCCTATTGGGAAAGGATTAGGGACCTTTTTTACAATAAAGACAAAGATATGGACTAAAGTGCAAATATGGGTGTTTTCATGGCCAAAGGAGGACATTTTGATAGTCCAAGAACCTAAACATAAATTTAAGAAGTTTAGGGACCCAAATGAAAGTTTAGGGGTTAATTGAATCCCGAAACCTAAGTTATCCCAAGGAGGGGCATATATATAATTTTGACAAAATTTAGGGGCTTGTTGGGAATTCATAGGAATTAAGGGTTGTAATTGTTCTGATGCCTGCTTGTTACCATATTGGGGCTCAAGGAAACTTGAGGGACTCAATTGAAAGACTTGAGGAAGTATAAGGTCCATAAAAGAGAGATATTAATGTAGAAGGGCAAAATGGTAATTTTGCCCAAAAATGAGAACCCGAAAGGGGAGAAAGTAGGATTGTAGAGAGAGATGGTTGGATAAGTTATTAATGGTCAGTAGAAATACTAACCATGGTATTGATATACCTTGCAGAGAATGCAAGGAGCACTCATATGGAATCAAGTGTGGGATTCCGGACACCTCGCAGGACTAGCAAGTAACACATATAAGAGGTGAGTGGGGTTTTGATGGCGAGTCCTATTGGACCGACTGGGCACTAATTAAACACACTTGTGTGATTGTGTGCATTTAAGTATCAAGATGGCCTTAGAACTCGTATAAGTAGTGCAAATGAATAAGATTATGTCCACTTGAAACAAATACGAGTTTTCTAAAAGAACGACTAAGAACCAGTCATAAGACCAAGTAAGATGTGTGTAAAACTGATTATGAGAAACCGAGAGGAAAAATATGTTGTTTTTAAAGCCTTGTATTAATTGGGGAGGTTGCTATTAAGGGTCATGCTCAATAATGATTGCATGCTATTTTGAGTGACCGACTTCCGTAAAGAGGTGTGAGTCTCGAGTCTAAGGTTAGATGGCCGAATTGTGTGACACGATGAGATGAACCCACATTGAGTCAGACTTTTAGGTTTGTTTGCATGACATGGAGGAGTCGACCAATGAGGGCTTGGACTCCCCAACATCTCCATGTATAGCATGTTGATTTGCTGCATCATTATTTGTGTGTGTGTGTGTATGATTTTGGGAAAACCATACGAGATATGCGTCAAGATCCCAGTAACGAGATGCATTTAGCACTATTATGAGAGTATTCATGAGTGTCACAAACATGACCAAGGGTCAGGTCATTTAAATTATTCCTGTGAATACTAGTATAAGGGGAAGACTATGGACACATGGACGCCCAAGGGGTTGTGTCGTCGCCCAAAGAAATAATGGAAAGTAGATCGAGGAGTGCAATTATGATATCATCTATGTTTTTCCAAGACACCTGGTTATTAAACCTCGCCCCTTCAGGATAAGAAAATTGAGGAAAGAACCAATCAACTGAAGAGAGAGAACCGAACTAGTTCACGAACCTCAATCGTTAGTGAAAGGGCATATTGGGAAATTTATAAAATTCGAGCAGCCCAAAAAGTCATAAAAACCATGGAAAGGGACTATGGGATAAATTGGAAGAGAAAACCAGACCAGTTTAGGTGAATCGGATCTAAACTGAATTGAATCGGTTTGGACCTGTTTGAACCATCATTGAACATGTTGGTAAATTCATTTTTCTATGGGGCTTAAAATATTCAAATTGGGGATGGATAGAGAATGAATTTAGATGAATTTAGAAATTTTTTATTTTGAAAAACTTGATCGAATTGGGCCTTAACCAACCAATTTAAGCATTGAACCTGGTTCGAACTGGTACAGTCTAGTTTGGAACAGTGCCATCTTCTTTCTTCAGATGACGTCACTATTCACTCGCGAGAAGAACGAACAGTGCTGATGAAGATGAATCACCTCCATTTAGGGTGTTTCAGGCCATGAATGAGCGCCATAAAGGTGCGAAACGGTCAGGTAGAGAGTCCCCGAGCTCCCTATATAAAGAGCTCCTCTCCATTCATACACCTCACACCTAAAAACAACATTCTCTCTCAACTGCTCCATTTTCTGGTGAAGCTCAAACCAAACTTGGGCAGATTTCTCAACTTCAAAAGGCGAGGTCAAATTCTTTAGACTCCAGGGGAAGTCAACTATCTGATAGCAACATTCGTTCGATCCGAGTACCACCAAAGAAGCGTTGGCAGAATCAAATAGTGAAGCAGCTCTAGTCGACCGAAGCTACTTTATTTCGGATGAGCTGAAATCAGCTTAATTCAACCCTCCTCTAGCTAACCAAGCTCTCCGAACATCCCCCCCAGCCCTCATACGACCTCAACTGAGTTGAATGGTAAGCCAATTCGGCCATCCTCAATTGTTGCAAGTCGGAGTAAGAGAGAGAAATTACAGAATTTCACTAACAAAATTCTCACTCGATTCAAGAACAATTGTAGGAATTCTTGATCCTAGAAGATACCTTAGGAAGAGATCCATCTTCCCCGATAGAGATATTGGACCGCCGCACCTCCGACGGTAAGTATTCGAAGCTTTCTCTCTCTATGCTCAGTTTTCTAGCGAAGCTCCATTTGAGCTCAAGTTTGATCCAAACAACGCGGTTCAAAGCTCAATTGAATCATATGGAAGTGTAGGATCTGATCCGTACCTTCACTTGGAGCAATTAACCCCGATTGAATGGTCAATTTGATAAAATAAAATGAAAGGGGAAAATTTTAGGGAAATTTGGGGATTTCGTAAAATTGAGGAAACAAATTGTAATTTTCCAAAATTAATGGCCAATTGGACACGAACAGAATGTTGGAGGACCAATTGGTCGATTTTTGAAAATAATTGGGGTCAAATTGCCATTTTTTTAAAGTAGGGGCAAAATGGTAATTTTTAAAAAGTTGGGGACCAAATTGGAAATTTGGAAAACTTGAGCCCCTTAAACAATTTTGAGTAAATTGAGGACCCAAAGTGAATTTTTGGAATTTTTGGGACTCAATTTATGAAAAAGTTATCATTAGGGACCTAAAGTCAAGGAAAATGAACTTTAGGGACCTAAGTGCAATTAACTAGAAATTTTGAGCCTAGTTGTTCATATGTGACTAAATAAAGGTTGTTATTCCAAATATTGATAGATAAGTATGTCCAAATTGTGTAGGAACACAAGGGAACAGAACACCTACAAGGATAAGCTAGCGTGGAAACCGACTGGAGAAGGATACACTTCAGTTATTGGGTGAGTGATTTTATTAAAATCATACCCAATTGGGATGATGAACACTTCGAAAATGAAAAACCACTTCTATGTTGGATTTTAACATCACGCCCGGTTAGAGTGATGTGAGAACTACGTGAAAAAGCTACTTACCAGTTGTAAGTAGAGAGATCATACCCGGTTGGTATGATATAATTCTTGGAAGGAAGGAGAAAACCCGCTTACCAGTTGTACGCGGAGATGTCATCACACCTGATTGGTGTGTTGAATTAAAAGATTATTTTTGTCAGAAGTGTTCTCCCCTAATTGTGTGCCGATGCTTAAAATTTTTTATAAACCTTCTTGACGAGCGCTGGAACAGCTCAGATAAGCCAAAGGCCTCGGTTTTGGAACTTGTGTGGCTAAAATGCCCGATTTCAGAAAATCACGTACAGTGGGCCCAAGGCCAGTTGGCACGAGTAGGAGCTTGTAAACAAACATGATATGTTAAAGCAATGAAAATTTTTAATGAATGGATTATGTTATTTCGCCATGGTACCAAGACAGGACTAACATTTGCAGTGAGTCAGGGCCAGATCGACGGACCAGATTAGACAAACAGTTGCAGGACGAGTTAAGGGTCGAGGTCATTGGACCAATGGCACCAAAGATAAATGGCTTTATGGAAATT
The DNA here is from genome assembly GCA_030064435.1 of Trapa incisa. Classification (NCBI taxonomy): domain Eukaryota; kingdom Viridiplantae; phylum Streptophyta; class Magnoliopsida; order Myrtales; family Lythraceae; genus Trapa; species Trapa incisa. The sequence goes on from CM057776.1 coordinate 17,178,497, forward strand.
TATTGTTTGTGCATGCACTTGAGGTTCAGGACCATCAAGACTCCCAAGAGGGGCAGTGATGCGTCCTAGGGGCTACTGGACGACATGGTGGAGATAAGGGCAGCTTGTCATGCTAGCAGTCAGGGAAGCTTGACATAGCTTCATGCGCATGAGACCGAGGTGCTTCGGGATGAGGTCACCATCCTCATATGGACATGTATTTTTGGGTCTGAGGGTTGAACATCAGAGATGTTCACTCAGACTTTGGGTAGAAGTCAGTGAGTTTTATTAGGGTGGATGGTAAAGATGCTCCGATCCACAAGTGGGTGCAGTCGGCATAATCGCATCTCACAAATACGTGTGTACCCTTCATGATGAAGGGCATGTGTTGTTTGTGAAAAACATCTAATATGTTAATAAGAAAAGGTTTTTAAAACCTTGGAAAGGATTTGAGAATACTTGGAAAAGAATTGATAAATCTTGGAAAAGGTTTTGAAAGCCAAAATTTGAAGAAAAGAATAAACTCCCATCCAACACCCATTCACTGAGTTGTCGAACTCACGCCCTCCCTTTATCCCTTTTTAGGAAACCAAGGGAAAAAAAACCCAAAGACTTTCCTATAGTTGAACCTACAAGGCAAGTATGTAAGATTTAATATATTCAGTTTTGAATAATGCTATTACAGGAAAGATACAAGTGAAAGGACGCCTTACTCCTCGTGGTTTAGAGAAGGGGAAACTCTTAATAAACCATGAAAGTGGTGGGTTGCTCATAGGGATCCGACCGAATCGGGTTAGGGTGTGACATGGTTGATGTATGGGTATCATCCAAGAACACATCTATGATGAGACGATTGTGAAATTGAGTCACATGTTTAGGGGCCATGGGCTGACGAGAAGCAGTTAAGCGGTCATGACCCGGGATGATGAGTCACCTAACTGTGAGATGACACGTGAGGGTTTCATTGCAGTTAGAGGGTTCACGACCCCCACACTCCAGCTCCCTATCCGGTATCATCCATGAAGGGTGGTACATTTTGGGGAGTGTAATTTATATGTGTTGGGCCCAAGTAGCCCAATTGTGTGTGGTCCCAAGTGCCCAACGTGAGTGGGAGAGCAACATGAGTTTCGCGAGGACCACGGGGTGCCATGGCACTGGTCTAGGAGATGGTATGAGTGATGTGTCGATTGTGGGAAGAATGACATGGGCCTCCCACACTCCGGTTTCCTATCCTAGTATTGCCCAAGGGGCAATACATTTTGGGCATGTGTTTAATTGTTTTAGGGCCATGAGTTACCTCCTGCTTTGATTTAAGCCTAAGTTGTTGGGTCTAGGCACAGATTGTGAATTGTCCAAACGTGCCACCTGAGCATAGACCACGATTATGTGTGGGACTAAGTCTTGGTGCTTGCATAAACACGCTAGAGATGTGGAAGAGAAATCGGGGAGGCCAAGGATAACTTAACCATATAATAGGCTATGGGCTAGATGGCCCGAGACCTAAGTCTCAAAGGTCAACAGAAAACCACGGGACTCGTGATGTGAGTCCAACTAAGGGTGCTGCCAATTTGCAAGGCCCAATCACAAGGTCAAGGGCCAAAATAACTAAAAAAAATGCATAGGCTGATTGGAGCGATTGTAGAAAGTCGAGTTGTAAGCCCAATAGAATAGTACGATAAGAGCCCAAAAGGAGTATACAATTCGAATGAGAGATTTATTAATATCATAAATCTTTTATAATATTGAATAATAAAATAATATATTTCCTAGATATGTCTAAGATAATATCCTAAGTTTAGAATATTTATTATCTTAGATATCTCTAAATAAATGAATAAGAAATATATTAGCAATATTTTCTATATTAATAATTAATGATTGGCATGTCAACCATAATATTTTATTTCCTTATTTATAGAATAACTAGTATTTATAAGTGCCTATAAAAGGCTAACTTTAGAGTATTGCAAAGATAGATCTTTGATTTCAATAATATTATGAGATTTTTGTCTTATTTCTCTTTTAAAAGAACTTTTGAACTTATCAAGTTTTTACTTGTGGCGTTCAAGCAATCAGACTTATCATTAGGGTTTTCTAAAATCTATTATTAGAGGATTTGGGTGTGGCGTATACATATGTATCTTGTTTCTCAAACAAACAAGGTATATTCCATTCTTTTTACTTGTATCGTGAAAGACTTGAGCTCTATTCCATATTTGGTGTAGAGTTTCGTCAGTATATTGACGTGGTTCGCATCACTTAGTATTAGAGCACATAGTTGAATGGCAATTTTCACACTATTCTTTCAAATTTCATTATATTTTCCATATACTCTACCTATTTCTATTCAGTATAAAAAACTAAAAAAATCTTTTTTTGTTCTATCTAGTTCTATTTTCATTATCTTCTTTTTATTTATCATCTTTATAAAAAAATCTCATTTTTTATTTACTTTCTTTACAGTAAAAAAAAGCCAAAATATTGTGTAAAAAAGGCAAAAGAACTTAAGCAAAAACATTCAAGAAAAAAATTTAAAAAAGCCTGCAAAAAAGTTAAAAGAACAAAAAAAGAATTATTAAAAAAGGTAAAAAAAAAAGAGAATAAGCACACAAGAGAATAAGACCGATCGATATGCACATAGAGGACGACCATAGATTGATGACAACTTGGACAACATCAAACTGAATATACCCTCTTTTCAAGGAAAAAATTGACCTAGAAGGCTACCTTGAATGGGAAAAGAGGATGGAGATGGTTTTTGAATGTCATAATTACTCCAAGATGAAAAAGGTATGACTTGCTACTATCGAATTTATGAGTATGCTATAATATGGTGGGAACAGTTGTTGAAGGATAGGAAAAGAAATCATGAAGGCCGTGTGGAATCTTTGGATGAGAAGAAAGCAATCATGCGACGATAATTTATTCCCATCCACTACCATCGAGAGTTGTTCAATAAACTTCAAAGGCTTACCTAAGGATCCAAAAGTGTTGACGAGTACTTTAAGGAGATAGAAATTGCTATGATTCGAGCTAAGGTGGTTGAAGATAGAGAGGCTACAATGGCCAGATTTTTACATGGTCTAAACTATGAGATAGCTGATGTGGTGGAAATGCAATATAATGTTGATCTTCAAGACATGGTGCATCAAACTATCAAAGTCGAACAACAACTGAAGAGGAAGAATTTACACAAAAGGGGATTAAACAATGGTCACTCAAACACATGGAAACCAACCCTTAGGCAAGTTGAGATGTCGTCAACTCAATTTCAGCCCACCCTTTCAAAGGAGACAACCATGCAAGTTGTGACCCAAAAATAAGGTAACACTCATATCACAACTCTCAAATATCATGATATTAAGTGTTTTCGATGCCAAGGCATGGGTTAGATAGCAAGTCAATGCCCGAATAAGCGCGGCATGGTGATCAATGTTGATGGAGAGATTGAGACCGATGATGATGAAGAAGAAAATGATCCTGATATGCCACCACTTGAGGATGCTAGTGAGTATGTCGAAGAAGGAAAGTTAGTAGCAAGGAGAACTCTTAGTGCTCATGTCCAAGAAGAAGAAAATAACCAGCATGAGAACTTATTTCATACTCGTTGTTGTGTGAAAAACAAGATTTGTTGTGTTATTATAGATGGAGGAAGCTGCACTAACGTAGCTAGCACTAAGCTTGTAGAGAAATTGGCATTATCAACATTAAGCACAAAGCCATATCGACTTCAGTGGCTAAACGACCAAGGCGAACTCAAAGTAACCAAACTGGTGTTAGTTGCATTTTTTATTGGAAAATATCAGGATGAAATACTATGCGATGTGATACTAATGCATGCCTGTCATATTCTTTTAGGATGACCCTAGTATTTTGATTATCAAGTTAAGCATAATGGATTCAACAATAAGTACTCATTTGTGATGAACAAAAGACAAAAATCTCTTATACCATTGACTCCAAAGCAAGTTTTTGAGGATCAAATGAAAAGGAAAATTGTGAATGAAAAAAATGAAAGAAGAAGAAAAGAAGAAAGAGTTGAAAAAAAAGAGAGAAAACTTGAATTAAAAAAAAGAGAGTAAAAATAAATTTATTAATAGAAAAAGTGAGATTAAGGGAGCTATACATTCATAACAGGCTCTTATTGTACTTATGTGCAAGGATGCCTTTTTTAGTACTAACGACATTGTCAGATCTTTGCCAAGCAATATTATTACTATTTTCTAGGAATTTATAGATGTTTTTCCCAAATAGATACCACTAGGTTTGCCACCAATTCGAGGAATTGAATATCAAATTGATTTCATCCATAGAGCAACAACTTTGAACCAGCCTACGTATAGAAGTAACCCTGAGGAAAAAAATGTACTTCAATGCCATGTCATGGAACAAATGAAAAAAGGGTATGTTCGAGAGAGCATTAGCTCATGTGTTGTACCTGTGCTACTCGTCCCCAAGAAGGGTGGAACTTGATGAATGTGCGTCGACTATTGGGCTATTAACAATATCACGGTAAAGTATCGACACCCTATTCCTTGTTTGAATGATATGTTAGATGAGTTGCATGGATCTTATTTATTTTTGAAAATAGATCTTAAAAGTAGATATAATCAAATTAGAATGAAATAAGGAGATGAATGGAAAACTACATTTAAAGCAAAGCAATGTTTATATGAATGGTTAGTTATGCCATTTGCATTGACTAATGCACTTAGTACATTCATGAGATTAATGAACCATGTTTTGCATGCTTTTATTGGAGAGTTTGTAGTTGTAGTGACACATAGTTAGGGGAGAGCACTTCTAACAAAATATTCTTTTAATCTATCTATCACACCAACTGGTTGTGAGGACATCTTTGCTTATGACCGATAAGCAGGTTTTCTACTTTCTTCTAGGAAGTTCATCATACCAACCTGGTATGATCTACTTACAACCGGTAAGTAGTTTTTCTACGTAATTTCCACATCACTCCATTCAAATGTGAAGTTTAAAATTCCACTTAGTAGTGGGTTTTCATTATCGAGGTGCTCATCATCCCAACTGTGTATGATGTGAAAATCCCACTTACCCATGAATGCCGCAAATTCTTTTTAATCGGCTTTCATCTCCTTTTGAGCTTTGTCTTAACGGGCGTTCTCGATACTTAGTGTTCCTGCTGATTTTCCTCCAAATTGAGTCTCAAAACTCAAAACTTATATATTGAAACCTCAATTTATTCATAATAACATAAAGGGTTCAAGTTTCAAAAATTTCTAATTTGGTCCCCAATTTTTCCAAAATTACCATTTTGCCCCAAATATTCCAAAAAATGGAAAGTTTCACACCCAAATATTCCAAAAATTGCTCAATTAGTCCTCTAACATCTTTATCATGCCCAATTGCCCCTCAATTTTATGAAATTGCACTTTAGACCCTCGAATTTTTGAAATCCCCAAAATTTCCCCAATATTTCCCCCAATTTCAACCTTCTAACTCAACTGAATTTTATTTCATCAAATTAACCAATCAAATGAGTTTAATTATTGAAATTGAAGTTAAACATACGATTCAATTGCACTTTAAATCTCATGATTTGATGCTGGAACGAGCTCAATCAGAGCTTCGCTGGAAAACTAAACGTAGAGAGAGAAAGCTTCGAAAGCTTACCATCGGGGGCGCAACGGTCCGAGCTTTCGATTTAGGCAGATAGCTCTCGTCCTGAGGCCATTCCTAGAATCAAGAATCACCTCAATTCAACATGAATTGAGGGAGAATTTAGTTAGTAAAAAGTTGTCGATTCTCTCTCTAGCACCGATTGAAATTCACAGAGTGAAGACAAATTGGCTTACCTTTCCACACTAATTTGGTCGTAGGAGGGCTTAGGAGATGTTGGGAGAGCTTGATTTGGCATGAGGAGGGCTTGAATTGGCTAATTTTAGCTTGATAGAAAAAGGGCAGCTTCGGTCCTTCGGAGCTACTTCACTGTTTGATCACACTAGTGCTTCTCTAGCGACTCTCGGAGCAATTGGAGACAGCCACTGTGTAGTTGGCTTCTCCTCGAGTCTAAGGAACCCGACCACGCCTTCTTTTGCTAAAAAAAGACCTTATATCATAGATCAGGTTTGAGCTTGATCAAAAAACTAAGTAACTGAGAGAGAGTGGGGTTTTTGGATGTGTGGAGGATGAATGGAGAGAGGCTCTTTATAGAGAGAGCTTGGAGACTTGTCAACCATCCGTTTGGCACCTTAATGACTGTCATTGATGGACTAAAATGTACTGAAAGGAAACTTTTCCTCTTTGCCGGTGCGGGTTCAATTTTCTGTTGAGTGAACAGTGTTGTCATCTAAAGAAAGAAGACGACACTATACTGAATCGAACCGGACCGTTCTGAATCGGGTTCAACACTTAAACTGGCCGGTTCAGGCCCAATTCGACCGATTTTTTCAAAATTAAAAATTTTTAAATTCATCTAAATTCATTCTCTATCGAATGATGGCCTCAATTCTCCAATTTGAATTTTCTAAGCTACCTAGAAAAATGAATTTAGCATCTGGTTCAATAGTAGTTCAAACCGGTCCAAACCAGTTCAATCTGGTTCGAATCCGATTCACCTTAACTGGTTTGGTTTTCACATCCAATTCATCCTAAAATCCTTTTTCATGACTTTTGTGACTCTTTAGGTCACTCAGCATCCATAAATTTCCTAGTTTGCCCTTTCTCTATCGGTTCTAGTTTATAAACTGACTCGATTTTCTCTTTGGAAATGACCAATTCAATACGGTTCAGATCAAATTCACCTGAACCGGTTTGTTTTTCTCTCCCAAATTGTCCTATTGTTCTTTTCCAAGGTTTTTATGTCCCTTTTGGGTCACTTTGAAGTTGTAAATTTCTCATTTTGCCCACTCTCTAATGATCAGGTTTGTGAATTTGTTCAGTTTTTCTCACTCTGTTTGACCGGTTCTTTTCCCGATTTTCTTTAACTCCAGAGGGTAGGGTTTACAACTCTACCCTCCTTTTAGGAGTTTTGTCCCAAAATGTATTTCACACTTTTTGTACAAGAATGAACTTCTCTTAATATCAACTTGTAATTTCTCGACATATAACCCCTTCGGTTATTTCCATCTCTCCCATATATAACATACACTTAAATATTCTTTTATTTTCCAACATTTTCTTATTCCATGGAGTTTATTTTAGCTAAGCATATCTCGTTGGAAATTTTACGGTTATATTCTTAGATTCATATCATTCGTTCCTTAAAGCACTATTTCTCCATTCCAAGATCCTTTATTTAAGTTTTCAAGATTGAGAGTTTCTGAGATACTCAATCTTTCCTGCTTTCAGTTATTTTCTTTATTGATAATCTCCCCAGCTCAGCGTCCATTCAAGCACCATATACCTACTTCCACAGGTGTTGATATTGTCACATTTTTTCCTCCTAAATTGATCCTTCCCTCATTCGGGTGTTATTACAACTTCGTTCCACATTTAATGTCTGAACTTGTCATGCTCAAATCATACTCTTCCTTACCTAATTCATATTTCCCTAGGACAGTTGGGCTTACATGTCCCTTACTGCACAACATTCTTTGGAACTTATCTTTGACTTCACATCCTTATGACCGTGTTGGTTTCCTCTTACTTGTCTTTTTCAAACTCATTTATTAGGTCATTCAACTTTCAAGTCTTTGAGTTTCCCAATAACTTTCTAACATGTTGAAACTCTTCCTTTCTTACATCGTTCCTCATTCCCACTGATGTCCTTTCTTTTAAGATCTCTTCTCTTTTTTAATCCCTTCTAACTCACTCATGATCATTTCGTGATCCTTTATTCCAAGTTAGTTCCTTTCTTACTCGTATGACATATTTTGATGTTGTCTTCCTACTTACCCGTTACTTGGGTTTAACTTATCCCTTGGACATTTATGATTACTTTCCCTTTGTACTTGATACTCTCATCTCCAGCAGCTTGTCTTTGAGGAGCTTATCTTCTTTCCAATTTCATTGGTTTCATTTCCTCCTAATTGGTGCACATATGTTTTTCAAAGGTTCCCTTCCTTGGTAAGTTTTACACTTATCATTGTAAATGTCCAACCATAAATGACATTCCTTGATGCCATTTACTCCTACTCACCTTTACTCTTGCAACCCTACGAATACTTCTTGTGTATATTGTCCTTATTCTTACCCCTTTTTCCAATACTTAATTTATTTTTCTGAGGTGGAGTTCACATTCCCTTAGCTTCCCCATCTCCTAATCATCTTGTGTAATGCTTATTTAGTCTTTTCATAGTTTTCAGGTAATTACTCCTGTCTTATCCATTGATCTCTTTAAGGCTTTCCTCTGTTCTTATCTCTCATAGGTTTTGACCTTTACATCCCTTCCTTCTTCACTGGGACTATGACCTTCACAAGGATCAATTCATTAATTGTCTCGCTCATTTTATCCTCTTAGTTATTTAATTTGAGAGGATTGTCTCTCGAATCTCCATGTCTTTGGTATCCCTTCCTTTGCCCTATTTTGGGTATTATTCTTACTAATTTCTGATCCTTCTTGGAGTATTGTTGGCTTCTTGGATGATCTGGTCGTCATGGGTTATTTCCTTCAATCAGATACATCTAAAATCCCCATTCGGTTCCTTGTTCTCTTGCAAGTAGATCATGCTTGGCCTTCCAAGTATTTACTTAGTCGCCTATGTCCTTTAATGAGGGTATGGTTCTTGCTCTAGTTTATGATATCTCATCTGTTGATTTCCTTAGCTTGAAACTTCCTCCTTTCTACAATTCCAATTCCTATCTTCATTCTTCTTCTAGGGACTTTCATACTAGGATTTTCATATTCATTTTCCTTACTGCGCCATGAAAGTTCTCCCTTCATTCTTTTTTATACTTCTTGACCTTTGCATGGTGATTCACTCTGGCATTCTCCCCTATCTTCTATTCCTTTTTATTTCCTATCCTTATTTCCAACAAATTCCTTTTATTACTATCGAGTTCCTAAGGATGTGTGTCCTAACTCTTTCCAAGTATTGGTATTATTCCCGGAGTTCCTTTCTCTCGTACTTCTTTCCCTTCTCTTTTCCTTGTCCTATCTAAATTTTCTTAACATCTTCTATGCTTTCCCTTAACCTTTGTTCTTTCTTCTCGATCAACTTCTATTCCTTTGGTTTTCTTTGGAATAGAACTTTTTAATTTTGAAAAACTCTATCAAATTGGGCCTTAACTGGTCGGTTTAAGCATTGAACTCGGTTCAAACCGGTCCGGTTCAGTTCGGAACAGTGTCGTCTTCTTCCTTTAGATGACAGCACTCTTCACTCGCTGGAAGAACGGATAGCACCGACGAAGTTGAATTGCCTTTGTTCAAGGCATTTCAGGCCATGAATGAATGCCATAAAGGTGTCAAACGGACGACTAGAGAGTCCCCGTGCTCCCTTTATAAAGAGCTCCTCACTATTCATCCTCCTCACACCTAAAAACTCCATTCTCTCTCACCTGCTCTAATTTCCAATGAAGCTCAAACCAGAGCTCTGACATAGGCATTTTTCTCAACCTCAGAAGGCGAGGTTAGGTTCTTTAGACTCTAGGGGAAGTTAGCTATCTGATAGCAACCTCCATTCGATCCAAGGATTGTCGGAGAAGCGCTAGAGTAATCAAACAGTGATGCAGCTCCGGAGGACCGAAGCTATCCTATTTCGATCAAATTGAAATCGGCGGAATTTAGTCCTCCTCAGGCCAAACCTAGCTCTCCCAACATCCCCACAACACTTAGATGGCCTCAGCTGAGCTAAAATGTAAGCCAATCCGACCCTCCTCAGTCGTTGTAGGTCGGAAATAGAGAGAGAAACTGCAGAATTCCACCAACAAAATTTTCCCTCAGGAAGAGAGCTATCTTCCCCGATAGAGAGATCAGACCATCGCACCTCCTAGGGTAAGCTTTCTCTCTCTAAGCTCAATTTTTTGACAAAGCTCTGTTTTAGCTCAATTCAGATCTAAATGACGTGGTTCAAAGCTCAACTGAATCGTATGGAAGTGTAGAAGTTGATCAATTTTAATTGGAGCAATTAACCCCAATTGAATGGTCAATTTGACGAAATAAAATTTTTGCTTGTTTGAAAGGGGAAACTTTTGGGAAATTTTGGGGAATTTGTAAAATTGAGGAACCAAATAGCAATTTCCCAAAATTAAGGGCCAATTGGCCATGGAAAAGATGTCAGAGGACCAATTGGTCAATTTTTGAAAATAATTGTGGACAAATTGCCATTTTTGTACAATAGGGGCAAAATGGTAATTTTTAAAAAGTTGTGTACCAAATTGGAAATTTGGAAAACTTGAGCCCCTTAAATAATTTTGAGTAAATTGAGGACCCAAACTAAATTTTGGAGATTTTGGGACTTAATTTGGGGAAATTTTGGATTTAGGGACCTAAAGTCAAGAAAAATAAACTTTAGGGACCTAAGTGCAATTAACTAGAAATTTTGAACCTAGTCGTTCATACGTGAGTAATGAAGGTTGTTATGCCAAGTATTAATAGATAATGATGTCCAAATCGTATAGGAACATGAGGGACCGAAATGCCAGCGAGGACAAGTTAGCGTGGACGTGGAAACTAATTGAAGAAGAGTACACTTCAGTTATCAGGTGAGTGGGTTTATTCACATTATACCCGATTGGAATGATGAGCACTTTGTAAACGAAAAACCACTTCTTTGTGGAATTTGAACATCACACTAGGTTGGATTGATATGAGAATTACGTGGAAAAACTACTTATCGATTGTAAGTAGAGAGATCATATCTGGTTGGTATGATGGACTTCCTAGAATGAAGAAGAAAACTTGCTTTGTAAGCGGAGATGTCATCACACCCAGTTGGTGTGATGAGTAGAAAGATTGTTTTGTCGGAAGTGTTCTCCCCTCACTGTGTGCCATTGCTTAAAAATTTTGGGAGACCTTCTTGACGAGAGCTATAATAGCTTAGATAGGCTAGAGGCCTCGATTTTGGAACATATGGGGTTAAATGCTCGATTTTGGAACATATGGGGTTAAATGCTCGATTTTGGAACATATGGGGTTAAATGCTCGATTTTGGAACATATGGGGTTAAATGCTCGATTTTGGAAGATCATGTACAGTGGGCCCAAGGCCAATTGGCATGAGCAAAAGCTCGTAAACAAACATGATGTATAAGCCATGAAAATTCCTAATAAATGAATTATTTGATTTCGCCATGGTAACAGTACTGACATACTCGATGGGTTGGCGACAGTGAGTTAGGATCAGGTCGACAGACCAGGTCTAGACAACTAGCTGTAGTGCATTTTCCCTTTGTTACATGTAGAGGGGTAAAGGAAGGGGTGAGTTCGACAACTCAGTGAATGGGTGTTGGGAGAGAGTATAAAAATATATTTAATTGGAGTGTGTCATACTCCTTATTTCTTTCAAAAATATTCTTTTCCTTTTTTTTCCAGTTATTCAAAATCATTTCCTCATTTCCATATCAAGTGTATTTAACAACCAACACACACCCTTCATCAGGAAGGGAATCACACATTTGTAGGGCAGCCTGTCCACTGTACTAACTTATGGTGTCGGAACGACTTTACCAGCAACCTAGAGAGAAGCCCGTCCACTTCTACCTTGGGAATGAGTGGATGTTCGTGACATCTGACCCTTAAACCCGAAATCAACTTCATGTCTGTATGAGGAAAGATACCTCATCCATCCCCACCCTAGTCTCATGCGCATGAAGCTACGTCGAGCTTCCTTGATTGTGGCACAACAAACTGCCCTTATCTCCACCCTATCGTCCAATAGCCCCTAGGACTTATCACTACCCCTCTTGGGCATTTTGATGGTCCTGAACCTCAAGTGCATGCACAAACAAAAGTTTTTCCACAAAGCCATTAGTCTATGGAGTCACTGGTCCAATGGCCCCGAAACTCAACTTGACCTCAGCAGTTTGTCCATACTGGTCCATCGACCTGGTCCTGTCGCACTACCAACAGTCCATCGAGTATGTCAGTCCTATCTTGGTACCATGGCAAAATCACATAATCATTCATTTAGAATTTTCTTAGTTTATCATCATGTTTATTTACGAGCTCCTGCTTGTGCCAACTAGCCTTGGGCCCACTATAGACCCAAGTTCCAAAATCGAGGCCTCTGGCATATCTAAGCTATTCGAGCTCTCGTCAAGAAGGTCTCCCAAAAGTTTTAAGCATTGGCACACAGTTAGGGGAGAACATTTTTGAAAAAAATCACCTTTCAACTCGTCCATCACACCAACTAGGTGTGATGACATCTCCACTTACAATCGGTAAATGGGTTTTCTACTTCCATCTAGGAAGTTCATCATACCAATTGGGTATGATCTACTTACAACCAATAATTAGTTTTTATGCGTAGTTCTCACATTACTCAAACCATGTGTGATGTTAAAATTCCACATAGTAGTGGTTTTTCATTTATGAGGTGCTCATCATCCCAACCAGGTATGATGTGAATAATCCCACTCACCCATTAACCGTGACGTGTTTGTCCTCAATTGATTTTCCAAGTTGACGTGAGCTTCTCTTGCTAACGTCCCGGTCCTTTGTGCTCCTACACGATTTGGATAACCTTCTCTATTAATACTTGGCATAATAGCCTTCGTTCCTCACGTATGAATGACTAAACTCAAAACTTTTAGATATTTGCACTTAAGTCCCTAAAGTTCATTTTCCTTGACTTTAGGTCCCTAATGCAAACGTTTCCCCAAATTAAGTCCCCAAACTTCCAAAATTCACTTTGGTTTCTCAATTTACTTAAAATCACTTAAGGGGTTCAAGTTTACCAAATTTCCAATTTGATCCACAATTTTTAAAAAATTCCATTTTGCCCCACCTTTAAAAAAAATGGCAATTTGACCCCAATTATTTTAAAAAATCAACCAATTGGTCCTCCAACATCCTTTTCATAGCCAATTGTTCCTCCATTTTGGGAAATTGCAATTTGGCCCCTCAATTTTACGAAATTCCCAAAGATTTTACCAATTTCCCTCCTTTCACACTGGCCGAATTTGATTTCATCAAATTAGCCATCCAATAAGGGTTTATTAATCCAATTGAAGGTATGGATCAGTTCCTACACTTCCACACAATTCAATAGAGCTTTGAATCGCTTCATTTGGGTCCGAATTAAGCTCAAACAGAGCTTCATTAGAAAACTGAACTTAGATAGAGAAAGCTTTGAAAGCTTACTGTCAGAGGTGCGGCGGTTCAAGCTTTCGATCAGGGCAGGTGAATCTCATTTTGGGGATCCTCCTAGGATAAAGAATTGCAACAATTTGAAATTGAGTAAGAATTTGGTTAGTGAAGTTTCGTCGTTTCTCTCTCTAATGCTAATCGGAATTTACAGAGTGGAGCCAAATTGGCTTACCTTTTAGCTTTAATCTAGTCGTATGTTGGTTGTGGAAGTATTAAGAGAGCTTTGTTTGGCTTAAGGAGGGCTCAATTTGGCCATTTTCAGCTCGGCCAAAACAAGCCAGCTTCGGTCCGCCGGAGCTGCTTCACTATTTGATTATGCCGGCACTTCTCCGGTGATCCTCGGATCGAATGGTAACTACTGTCATGTAACTAGCTTCTCCCCGAGTCTAAGGAACCTAACCTCACCTTCTTTGGCTCAAAAAAATGCCCAAGTCAGAGCTTTGGTTCAAGCTTCACCAGAAATTAGAGCAGTAGAGAGAGGAGTTTTCAAGTGTGAGAAGGATGATTGAGGAGGAGCTCTTTATATAGGGAGCTCGGGGACTCTTTGGCCATCCGATTAGTGCCTTTATGGCAATTATTCATGGCTTGAAATGCCCCGAATGGAGACTTTTCACCTTCACCGGCGCTACTCACTTTTCTAGCGAGTGAACTGTGCTATCATCTAAAGGAAGAAGATGACACTGTTATGAACCAGACCGAACCGGGTTGAATGATTAAACCGGCTAGTTCATGCCTAATTCGACCGATTTTTTCAAAATTAAAATTTTCTATATTCATTTTATATCCAATGGTATCTTCAATTCTCCAATTTGAATATTTTAAGACACATAGAATAATGAATTTAGAAACCTATTCATTTGAACCTAGTTCAATATGGTTCATGTCCAGTTCACCTGAACCAATCTGGTTTTCTCTTCCAATTCATCCCATAGTCCTTTTCCATGACTTTTATGACTCTTTAGGTCACTTGGGATTTGTAAATTTCCCTTTTTGCCCTTTTTAACTGTTGGGGTTCGTGAACTGGTTCGGTTTTCTCCCTTGGGTCAACCGGTTCTTTTCCTGATTTTTCTTACCTTTAAGGGACAGGGTTTACACCTTTGTTATTGTCTCCTCGTCTTGCATTTTCTATGGTTTTAGCCTTATGCATGGTCCTTTTACATATGTTTGCCTCTTTTGGGGGATCAAAGTACCTTGACATCCTTTAAAGGCATTATTTGTCCTTATTAGGTTTGTCCCTTTCGTTTTTTATTCGTCCTGGGGCACGAGATTTTGATTGTACTCCTTACGAGTCGGGGCAACAAAAATTTTTATGAGAATTTAACTTGAACCGATCTGGTTTTCTCTTCCAATTCATCCCAAATTCCAAGGGTTTTATGACTCTTTGGGTCACTTATAAGTTGTAAATTTCCCAATTTTCCCTTTATCTAATGGTTGGGGTTCGTGAACCGGTTCGATTTTCTCACATGGGTTGACTGGTTCTTTTCTGATTTTTTTTAACTTCAAGGGATGGGGTTTACACCTCTCCCCTCTTATTAGGAGTTTTGTCCCCAAAACTTATTCAACATCCTTTGCACAAAAAATATGTCATGCCACAACCTGGTTTGGTTGGATCCCCGTGAGCAACCCGTCATTCCCATGGTTCAAGAGGGGTTTTCCCCTTCTTTAATTCAAGAGGAGCCAAGCGAAATATCAACCTTGTATCTTGGAATAACATATATCAACAATATTGCATGCTTAAGAGGAATTAAGCATACTTGACAGAGGGTAAATCTTGGCATTATCCCTAGTAAATCTCTATTCTTGAAAAGGGATAAAAAGGTGGGTGAGTTTCTACAACTCAGTGAATGGGTGATTTAAAAAAATAAAATAATTTGGAGTGTGCCAGACTCCTTAATTTCTTAAAAATCTTTTCTTCCTCAATTTCTCAATTTTCAAAATCAATAAAATATTTTTGAATTGGATTGTGCCAGACTTCTTATTTCCTTTAAGATGTTTCATCCTCAAAATCTCAGTTTTCAAAGCCATTACTCATCATTTAGCACAAATGGTGTGTTTTACAACCAACACACGCCCTTCATCATGAAGGGGTCACACATTTGCAGGGCTACCCGTTCACTGTACCCACCTGTGGTGTCGGGGCAACTTTACCGGCCACCTAGATAGAAGCCCATCCGCTTCTACCCTAAGAATGAGTGGATGTACATGACATCCCACCCTCAATCCCGTAACAAAACTTCATGTCCCGTATGAGGACAGAGACCTCATCCCAATGCCACCCCGATCTCATGCGCATGAAGCCATGCCGAGCTTCCAAGATTGTCGGCATGACTAACTGCCCTTATCTCCACCATGTCATCTAGTAGCCCTAGGACGCATCACTACCCCTCTTGGGCATCTTGAAGGTCCCGTAACTTAGTGCATGCACAAAACAATAGTTTTCCTAAAAAATTGGGCATTCTAGCCTCCAAGTTCCAAAACCAAGGCCTCCGGCCTATTTGAGCTATTCGAGCTCCCGTCAAGAAGGTCTCCCAAAAGGTATAAGCAGTGGCACACAGTTAGGGGAGAGCACTTCTGACAAAAATAATATTTTTATTCATCTATAACACCAATCAGATGTGATGACATCTCCGATTACAACCGATAAATGGTTTTCCACTTCCTTCGAGGAAGTCCATCATACCAACATGGTATGATCTACTTACAATTGATAAGTAGTTTTTCCATGTGTTTTCTCACATCATCCCATCTAGGTGTTATGTTAAAATCCCACATAGTAGTGAGTTTTCATTTTTGAGGTACTTATCATCCCAACCGGGTATGATATGAAAATTCCCACTCACTAATGCAGTGAATTCCCCTTAACCGGCTTTTTGCCTCCACGCGAGCTTGTCTTGGCTAGCGTTCCTTGTTCTTCATGTTCCAAAATGATATGAATATCCTTGTTCATTATCCTTTAGCTTGACAACCTTCATTCATCACGAATGCCAACTTTTCAATTAATTGCAATTAGGTCCTTAAAGTTCTTTTTCTTTAACTTTAGGTCCCTAATGCCAATTTTCCCCTAAATTGATTCCCGGAACTTCAAAAATTATACATTGGGACCTCTGTTTATTCAAATTTACAAAAAGGGGTTCAAGTTTCCCAAATTCCCAATTTGGTCCCCAACTTTTCAAAAATTACCATTTAGCCCCTAGTTTACAAAAATGGTTTCACTCCAATAATTCCTAAAATTGACCAATTGGTCTTCCAACATCTTTCCCATGGCCAATTAGCCCTCAATTTTGGGAAATTGCACTTTGGTCCCTCAAATTTTTGAAATCCCCAAAATTTTCCTATAATTTCCCCCAATTTCAACCTTTCAACCTGATTGAATTTGATTTCATCCAATTGACCGATCAATCGATGTTAATTGCTGAAATTAAAGGTGGATTTGAGTTCCTACACATCCATATGATTTAATTGCACTTTGAATCGCATGAATTGACGTCAGAACGAGCTTAAACAAAGCTTCATTGAAAAATTGGACATAGAGAGAGAAATTTTGAAAGCTTATCGTCAGGAGCATGACGGTCTGAGCTTTTAATCTGGGCAGATAGCTCTCGTCCTTAGGTTCCTCCTAGAATCAAGAATTACCTCAATTCATGTCGAATTGAGGGAGAATTCGGTCAGTAAATATTCATCAGTTCTCTTTCTAGCATCGATCGAAATTCACAAAGGGAAGCCAAATTTGCTTATCTTTCCACTCTAATTCGGTCGTATGAGGGATGAGGAATTGTTGTGAGAGCTTAGTTTGGCATGAGGAGGGCTTGAATTGGTTGATTTCAGCTCGACAGAAATAAAGTAGCTTCGGTCCCTCAGAGCTGCTTCACTGTTCGATCACGTCGGTGCCTCTCTGGCAATCCTTGAAGCAATTGGAGACCACCGTCGGGTAGCTAACTTCTCCCTGATTCTAGAGAACCCGACAAAGCCTTCTTTGGCTCAGAAAAGATCCTATGTCAGAGCTCTAGTTCGAGCTTTATTAGAAAACTGAGTAGCTGAGAGAGAGTTAGGTTTTGAGGTGTGTGGAGTATGAATGGAGAGGTGCTCTTTATATAGGGAGCTTGGGGACTCTCCGGCAGTCCGTTTGGCACATTAATGACAGTCATTGATGGCTTGAAATATACTGAACATAAATGTTTCCTCTTCTCTAGTTCTGTTCGATTTTCCGGTGAGTGAACAGTGCTATCATTTGAAGGAAGAAGATGACGCTGTTCCAAACCGGACCAGACCAGTTTGAACCGGGTTCAACGCTTAAACCGGCCGGTTCAGACCTGATTCGACCAAGTTTTTCAAAATAAAAAATTTCTAAATTCATTCTCTATCCAATGGTGGCCTCAATTCTCCAATTTGAATTTTCTAAGCCACCTTGAAAAATGAATTTAGCTTCTAGTTCAATAGTGGTTCAAACCAGTCCAAATTGGTCTAAACTGGTTCAAACAAGTCCAAATCAGTTCGGATCCGGTTCACTTGAACTAGTTTAGTTTTCTTTCCCAAATTATCCTAAGGTCCCTTTCCAAGGTTTTTATGACTTTTTGGGTCACCCGGGAGTTGTAAATTTCCCAATTTGCCCGTTCTCTGGTGATCAAGGTTTGTGAACCAGTTCAATTTTCTCACTCAGTTTAACCAGTTTTTTTCCCCAGTTTTTCCTTAATTCCAAAGGGTGGAGTTTACAAAATAACTTCCATTGATTTCAACTTGAAGTTTGTTTGATATACTAACATTTCAGTTATTTTCACTTAGCATCTTTCTAACAAGCACTTTAAGAAATTTATTTTCCTTTCCATTGCTTGCTCATTCCATGGAGCTTATCCTAGCTAAGCACATCTTACCTAAGAGTTCAATGCTCCCTAGACCACACCTAGAGGTGCCCCAACCTTCCCTAAACTAAGTTGGTAAGTCCCCTTCGTTGCCCTTCGCCGAAAAATACTATTCATAGTGCGTTTATGCTAAATTTTAAATTAAGAAATTTGCACTACTCAGGCCACCAATTGAGGCATGGTTTGATTCAGGAATGATCCCCAAGTGCAGAGCAATTCAGAGAAAGCAAGATCTCCGGTCGTCGGACCCTCACTAGTAAGATATCAAAGATTTCTCTCTCTAGACCAAGTTTTTCAACGAAGCTTCGTTTAAGCTCATTTCTAAGCCAAATAAAGTGTTTCAAAGCTTGAAATGATGAACGAGACATAAGGAAGATGATGCAGATCAAGAATGGGGACAATTAACCCAATTTTGGTGATCAATTGAACAAAATAATGTTTCGGAGACCAAATTGCAATTTTTGAAAAAAATGGACAATTTGGGGATTTTTGGAAAATTGGGGGTTGAATTGTAATTTAAGAAAAATTGAGGTATTTTTATGGAATTAACTCCCAATTGAGGCCCAATTGGGTAATTGGATGAAATGGAGGGTCAATTGGCAATTTTTGGAAATTTAAGGACAAATTGGCAATTTTGGAAAAATTGAGGGCCAATTGGTGATTTTGGAAAAACTAAGTACCCATGAAGGATAATTGGAAGTCCTAAGTACCTAATTGAGATTAAATGATGATTGAGAACCTAAATGTAAAGTTATAAACCTTAAGTAATCTAAATACAATTGAGGCATAATGTGAGGACCTATGTGTAAATGCATGAAAGTATGAGGTCCCTTATGTCAATTCTCCTAATGTGGATACTCGAACCATGTAGGAGCTGATTGTCCCAGTACATGTGCAAAGGAGCACGCCACAAATCGAGATCTCACTGGGACAACCACGTCAGTATTATCGGGTGAGTGGGATTTTCAGCGTTATACCAGGTTGGGGTGATGAGGACCGTTTTCGATTTTTGGAAAACTATTTTTCCAGGAATTGTCTCCCCTGACTGCGTGAAACTTCTTAAACTTTTTCGAAGACATTACTGATGAGAGATAGAATGATCAAATAGGCCTCAGGCCTTGATTTTTTAAAATAATAGGGCATAAGGCCCAATTTTGGACAAAATTCGTGAACTGGACCCAAGGCCGATGGAAATGGGCTGATGCCCATAGATAAGTAGGCTTAGGAGTTAAGAAATATTCTCATAACTGGTTGATTGTGATATAGCCACCCAACCAAAGCTGGATCGTGAATACTCGATTAATTAGTAGTTACCGAGCCAAAGCCAAGTGAATGAACTCGTTGGGCTGGTAGTTACCGAGCTGCAGTCAGGTAGAGAATTCGTTGGGCTAGGGGGCACCAAAGATAAAAAGTATAAGTTAAAAGACTTATGATTGTGCATGCTATGAGATATGAAACCATCGAGGCCCCCGACATGGGGTAGTGTAGGTTGCAAGGGCTACCAGACGACCCAGGGCATATAAGGGCAGTCTATCATCCAATGAGTCGAGAAGCTCTTGGAGCTTCCTGCGCATTGAGACCGAGGTAGTAAGGAGAAGGAGATCTCATCCCATAAAGTGGACACGAAGTATGGCTAGGGTTTGAGGGTCGGACAATTAGTTTCCACTCAAACTTAGGGTAGAGGTCTAGGACTTCTACTAGGGTGGACGATAAAGATGCTCTAGTCGATAAGTGGAGTAGTCGGGGACTATTCTATGAACGTCGGATCCCTTTTTGATAAAGGACAAAAGTGATTGTATGCTAAACCAACTCGAGCAAGGGGAACGACAAAAACATTGTTCCAATGAAGAGTTAAATCCACTGAATTCATAAACAAAAAGAAAATTATTTTCAAACTTGTTTTGTCCTTACAAAAAGGGTCACCCTAACACTTGCTCACTAAGTTGTAGAACTCACCCCCTCCCCTAAACACTTTTTCGGGAAGAAACTCTCGTCAAGAAAAGTATAAGCTAGGGGAGCAAGTCAAAGGTACCGCGAATAGGTAACCCATTATTTAAATGTTTTGTAAATTTTATTATGAAAAACATGTGTACTTCTACGCATTTACCTTCCTCGGTCTATTTGGTAGAAATACTAAGTTAGTACGGGGAAAGGTGGTGGGTTGATCATGGGGATTCCAACTGAACTGAGTTGGGGTGTGACAAGTTTATAGTGATTTGATGCATGTGTCAAAAAGGTTTTCAACTTGAAGTCAAATGGCACAAAAGACGTGTAAAATATCTGAGCAATTTTTTAGAAGAAATAACCACAAGAATTTGCTATAATCATCTAAGAAGTGAATATAGTAAGTATGACTTGTATGTGAAGTGATTGGAGTAGGACCCCATATGTCGGTATGGATAAGTTGTAGGGGTGTATTGCTCTGATGAGTAATATGAGGAAAACATTGTTGAACAATTTTACCACAAGAACAAGTTTCAATCAAAGGTAAATGATACATATGTTTCATTAATAAGTGATTTGATAGAACACGATGCATAACTAGAAAAGTAGGCTATCCAAGACGTTGGTACCACACCGAGCTACTAACAGATGTACTAAGATTTGCAGAGTGTGTGGTAGGAGGACGTCCTAGACGCAAGTAGTAGAGTCATCCTCTACATTTCCCTTGGAGTAGCACCTGATTGTTTGAAGGTCATTGACATAAAAGGAAGAGGAGTAAAATTCAAAGTAACAATAGTTGTCTTGTGTGATTTGTGAGATAGATAAGAGGTTCATAGAAATTTTAGGCACAAAATATACATTGTTAAGTAGAAAATGATGAGTGTAATTAGAAATATAAGTGAAATTAGGGGAAATTATATGAAGACCTATTCCATCTCCAATTATCAGGCATTTGAGGAATGATTGATTCTCCTGATGAGATAATTGAGACAAGTCATTAGTGATATGATTAGTAGCATCAAAATCAATATACCAATCAAATTGATGATCATTGTCAATCCTAGATATAGTGTAATCTTGTGGATTTTGGAAGGTGCTCAATTTTGGACATGTGGGTGAAATATGATCATTATAACTGCATAATTGACAAGTCTGGCATGTAGGAAGATTGGGTCAAAATTCGAATGTCGCAAAGGGTCGTTGTGAATGGGGACCAAAGTCTCATGTTCTAGGAAGCCCATATTGAGTGCTATTTGGGTGAGACCGAAAGGATGGTCCATGGCCTGCCAATAGAAAACTATTGGAGTGACCAAAACAATGTGGTTCAGATTGTCTACCATAGCTACCTCTAGATGTGCATACTCAATGATTGAAATATTTGGGCAAAAATTTGGCAAGGCCAAGGTTACGACCGATTGTCCCAGTGGTGCGTCCAAGCAGTGGGGAAGGAAGAAGGCCCTTCTGATGGCGAGAAAGTCTTGAACTTTGTACTCCTTTGAGAAGACCAGATAGTGGCGCACCAGGTGTTGGTGAGTCGTACAAGAATGTTTGACGTGCTTCATGAGCAAAAAGAAGAGATTTAATAGAATCTACTGTCATGGTATCGATGGTGTTGATAATCCGAAGGTAAGTGATTCTCAATGATAGCCTAGTCCTTCAAGTATCTTATTTTTTATTTCTCTATCAGTTTTAGGATGCCCGATTTGGGCAAAGCTGCTGGACAAGACATTGATAGATGATAAGTAGGTGGACATGGGAAGATCAACTTTTTTCAAATCCCTTCATTGTTAGTCCAATATGTCTTGTTGTACTTGAACCTGTGAACTAAACAGGGTATCGAGCTATTGTCAGGCTTTGGCTGTCGTGGCAACTCTTATTACTTAAAGATTTACTTCTATTGTCAGAAAGGCTAGTATAGCTATAAGACATAACTTGTCATGAATATCCCATGCTTCGAATTCTAAATTTGGTAGCTTGATTTCTTCATCGGTATCTATTTTCTGAATGAGTAAGGGGGAAGGTGCAGGTAAGGAGCCATCTGCATATCCGAGAAGTCGATATGCTTGGAGAAGGTGGCTCATGTTGTTCTTCCAAAGATAGAAGTTAGTGTTGTCAAGTTTGATTAGCAATGTTGGTAGGGAAGAAGGAAGAGTGACTGTGAGTGATGAGCTCATTGCTGCCTTGTTGCTTGTAGGTTAACATGATGAGAAAGTTGGAAAATTGTTGACGATGCTCCCTGCACAGAAGAGATGCACAAAAGAGAAAGATTGGATGTTGAAAGGGGTGTGTAGATAAAAAAAAATGCTATGAAACTAATCAATCTCTAGCACCATGTAAACAAGAGTGTAAAGAATAAGAGAAAGAGAAGAATATGTATTGCACTAGTAGTGTATGAAAGGTGATGTCATTGATGCAGTAGTGTATTAATCTGTATTAGGTGATGTAATATGACATTTTGGTTTAATACCCTGTAAGTCTTAGAGATGGGAATGATCAGAGGTGATGTAATATGACATTTGGGCAAAGCCGGTGGACAAGACAGTATAAATGATAAGTAGATGGACATAGGAAGATCAACTTTTTTTAGATCCCTTCATTGCTAGTCCAATATGTCTTGTTGTGCTTGAACCTATGAGCTAAACATGGTATCGAGTTGCTGTTAGGATTCAGCTGTCATGACAACTTCGATTACTTGAAAATTTACCTCTATTGTCAAAGATGCTAGTATAACAGTAAGACAAAATTGGTCATAAATATCTCATGCTTCGAATTCTGGATTTGGTAGCTTGATTTCATCATTGGTATCTATTTTCTGAATGAGGAAGGGGGAAGGTGCAGGTAAGGAGTCATCCACATATCCGAGAAGTCGATATGCTTGGAGAAGGCGACTCATGTTTTTATTCCAAATATAGAAATTAGTGATGCCTTGTTTGACCAGTAATGTTGGCAGGGAAGAAGGAATTGTGGCTGTGAGTGATGAGCTCATTGTCGCATTGTTGCTTGCAAGTTAACACAATTAGAGAGTTGGAATTTTTGTGATGATACTCCCCGCACGAAAGAGATGCAAGGAAGTGAAAGACTAGATATTAAAAGGGGTGTGTAGATTGGAAAAATGCTATGAAGCTAATCAAACTCTAATACCATGTAAAGAAGAAGATTGTAAAGAATAAGAGAAAGAAAAGAATATGTATGGCACTAGTAGTGTATGGAAGTTGATGTCATTGATGCAGTAGTGTATTAATTTGCAGCAGGTGATGTAATATGACATTTGGGCAAAGCTGGTGGATAAAACACTGATAAATGATAAGTAGGTACACATAGGAAGCATTGACATTTGGGCATGTTACCCCCAAGTTCCAAAACTAAGGCCTCTAGCCTATCTATGCTATTCGAGTTTTCATCAAGAATATTTCCCAAAATTTTAAAGCATTGGCACATAGTTAAGGGAGAGTACATTCGACAAAATAACTTTTCTCTTGTCCATCACACCAACTGGGTGTGATGACAACTCCGTTTATAACTGGTAAAGTAGGTTTTCTACTTCCTTACAGGAAGTTCATCATACCAACCGGGTATGATCTACTAACAAACGGTAAGTAGTTTTTCCGCGTAGTTTTCACATTACCCCAACCAGATGTGATATTAAAATTCTCCATAGTAGTGACTTTTCATTTATGAGAAACTCATCATCCCAACGGGGTATGATGTGAAAAATCCCACTCACCCGTTAACCGTGACGTATTTGTCTTCATTTGATTTTCCAAATTGACGCAAGCTTCTCATGTTGGCATTTCAGTCCTTCGTGCTCCTACACGATTTGGACATACTTGTTTATTAAAATTTGGCATAATAGTCATAATTCCTCACGTATGAACAAAATGCCCAAACTTTTCAATTATTTACATTTAGGACCCTAAAGTTCTTTTTCATTAACTTTAGGTCACTAATGAAAACATTTCCCCAAATTAAATCTCGAAACTTCTAAAATTCACTTAGGGTCTTCAATATTCAAAATCACTTAAGGGGTTCAAATTTCCCAAATTTCCAATTTGGTCCCCAATTTTTCAAAAATACCATTTTGCCCCTACTTTACAAAAATGGCAATTTGACCCCAGTAAATTTAAAAAATCAACCAATTGGTCCTCCAACATCTTTTTCATGGCCAATTGGCCCTCAATTTTAGGAAATTGCACTTTGGTATATCAATTTTACGAAATTCCAAAATTCCCCCAAATTTCCCCAAGTCTAAGGAACCCTAGCCTTCTTTGGCTTAGAAAAATGCCCAAGTTAGAGCTCTAGTGCGAGCTTCACTAGAAATTGTAGTAGAGAGAGAGAGGAGTTTTCAGGTGTGAGGAGGAGCTCTTTATATAGGCGGCTTGGGGACTCCTTGGTCGTCCGATTGGCGCCTTTATGGTGATCATTCATGGCTGAAAATCTCTGAACAGAGACTTTTCATATTCGCTGGCACTGCTCGATTTTCTAGTAAGTGAATAGTGCTGCCATCTGAAGGAAGAAGATGAAACTATTCTGAATTAGACCAAACCGTTCCAATCCGGGTTCAATGCTTAAATCAGCCGGTTCAGGCCCGATTTGACCGAGTTTTTAAAAATTAAAATTTTCTAAATTAATTCTCTATTCAATGGTGGCTTCAATTCTCCAATTTGAATATTTTAAGCCACTTAGAAAAATGAATTTAGAAACTCGTTCAATAGTGATTAAAACCAGTTCAATCCAGTTCAAGTCCAGTTCACCTGAGTCAGTTTGGTTTTCTCTTTCAATTCATTCTAAAGTCCTTTTCCATGACTTTTGTAACTCTTTAGGTCACTCGGGATTTATAAATTTCCTGATTTTCCTTTTCTCTATTGGTTACAGTATATAAACCGACTTGGTTTTCTCTTTGGAAATGACCGGTTCTTTTCCCAATTTTTCTTATTATCAAAGGACGAGATTTATAACTCTCCCATCCTTTTAGAGGTTTTGTCCCCAAAATAGTTACATGTCGAATAATTGAGGGTACCCATCCCTCATTACACTCTCGGTCTCCCATGTCTCTTCTTGCACAAGTCCATTTTGCCAAAGAACTTTGACCATAGGAATCCTCTTATTCCTCAAGTTCTTATCCCTCCGGTCGAGGATTCGTACCAGTTCAATGAGATAGGTTAAGTTCTCTTCCAGTTCTGTTGGAGGTCGGTCTAACACATGGCTAGGATTAGGCTAGTACTTCCAAAGTACAAAGATATGGAATACATCATGTATTCTTTATAGGTCTAGAGGTAGTTCCAATTTGTAGGCCACTAATCCTATCCTTTGTATGATGGGATAAGGACCGATGTACCTTGGTTTCAACTTTCCCCATTTTTGAAACCTCAGTATTCCCCTCCATGGGGATACCTTTAGAAATACTTAGTCTCCCACCTCAAACTCTAGATCTCTTCTCCGCATAACTCTTTTGCCTATCCAGAGCGGCCTTAAGGTGACTCTTGATTAGATTGATCTTCTCTAAGGAATCTTATATCAATTTGACCCTTTCCTACTTTCTTTCCCCCACTTCTTCCCAAAATAAAGGGGTACGGGATGGTCATCCATAAAGGGCTTCATAAGGAGCCATTTGAATACTGGCCTGATAGCTATTATTGTACGCAAATTCCATCAGGCACAAATATTCATCCCAACACTTATCCATGGTGAGTACGCATGCTCTCAGCATGTTTTCCAAGGTTTGGATTGTTCGCTTAGACTGTCCGTCGGTCTGAGGATGAAATGTCGTACTCATGTAGAGCTTGATTTCCAAGGTATTTTGCAAACTTGGCCAGGACCTTAAAGTAAATCTGTTGTCTCTATCCCATACGATGTTCACCGGGATACCATGGAGTCTTACTATCTCCCGCATGTATAAGATGACCAATTGTTCTACTGAATCTGTCGCTCTTATTGGCAAGAAATGGGTGGACTTGGTTAATCAGTCCACTATGACCCAAATTGCATCTCGTCCCTTTCTTGTCACAGGTAATCCTATGACAAAGTCCATAGTGATGTGCTCTCATTTCCACTCCAGGATTGGTAAGGGTTGCAATAGTACTAATGGTTTCTGATGCTCAGCTTTAATCTGTTGATAGGACAAGCATCGGGCTATGTATTCTGCAAACTCCCTCTTCATTCCTTTCCACCAATACCCTTGTTTGAGGGTGCGATACATCTTAGTACTGCTTGGATGCATCGCATACACAAAATTGTGTGCCTCTTCCAGAATTAACCTCTTTAGTTCCTTATCTTGTGGCACACAAACTCTACCCTTGTAAGTTAGCACTATGTCATTTCGCAAGTTGTAGTCCGATTTCATCCCTCTATTAACTAGGTCCAAATAGGATCGGTGTTCCTTATCAGCCTTTTTTTGGGCCTTAATCTGCCCAGTTAGGTTGGGTCTCACCACTACATCAACCAACAAGCATTTCTGCTTCTTATTCATCTTTAGGTCCTCCTCCATTCTTCCCAATTGTTGCTAAAAAGGGTAAGTAACATGTCTTTATTTACACCACCTCGGTTTGGTATTTGCAACTTACGACATCTGCTACCACACTTGCCTTTCCGGGGTGATACTCTATCACAAGGTCATAGTTTTTCACCAATTCCAACCATCTCCTCTAGTAGAGATTTAACTCTTTCTAAGTTAAGAAATACTTAAGACTCTTATGATCAGTGTATATACTACACTTAACCCCGTAGAGGTAGTGTCGCCAAATATTTAAGGCAAACACTATCACAACTAATTCCAAGTCATGGGTTGGGTAATTCCTCTCATGTACCTTGAGCTGTCGCAAGGCGTATGCTGTAAACGCCACACTTTTGAGTTAAGGAAAACTAGGAAAAGAACTGGTCAAACTTAGTAAGAAAATTGAGCCAGTTTACAAACCCGATCATTTGGGAACAAGCAATTTGGAAATTTACAACTTTCGGGAGATCCAAAGGATTCATTAAACCTTGGAAAAGAAACTTAAGACAAATTAGAAGAGAAAAACCAAATTGGTTTAGGTGAACGAGAATCCATGAGAACTCTGAAGTTAAGCATGTTTATTTGAGAGTAGTGCGAGGATGGGTGACCAGGGAAGTATGATTTTTTTTGTAACCCAAAATTTTGGTAAAAAAATTTTATGTGTACGCCTTATCATAAATAGCCATAAACTAATATATATTTATTTATTGTAATTAATGCCAATAATTTAATAATGAAATTAAATTATTGGAATTAATACCGATAATTTATGGTAATATTAATACTAGTAATAAATTTCTCTCATTTAATAATGGTTTTACACCTATATAAAGAGTTCATCCTCATTCATTCTCCTCACACCCGAACACCTCTCTCTCTGTCTCTCTACTACTCCATTTCCCGGTTAAGCTCGAACCAGAGCTTCGATTTGAACATTTTTCTTAACCTCAGAAGGAGTGGTCGGGCTCTTTAGAACCGGGGAGAAGTCAACTGTCTTATAGCAAACTCCAGTCAATATGAGAATCGCTCGAGAAGCATCGGCATGATGGAACAGTGAAGCAGCTCCGGCGAACCGAAGCTGCCTTATTTCGGCCAAGCTGAAATCAGCCATTTCGAGCCCTACTCATGCTAAACCAAGCCCTTCCAACACTTCCTCAACCCTTCCATGACCGAATTAGGACTGAAAGGTAAGCCAATTCGGCTCCACTCTACAATTTTCAGCCGGTGCTAGAGAGAGAACCTACATAATTTCAATGATGAAATTCTAACTCAATTTGGCATCAATTGATGCGATTCTTGATTCTAGGATAAACCTCAGAACGAGAGCTATTTGCCCAGATCGAAAGCTTGGACTACCGTGCCACCACCAGTGAGTAATCGAAGCTTTCTATCTCTATAGTTTATTTTCTGACGAAGCTCCGTTTGAGCACGTTCCGGCGTTAAAACTCGCGATTCAAAGTTCTATGGAAATGTATGAACATGTAGAAACTCAATTTCAACTTCAATTTCAACAATTGGAAACATTTGATCAGTCAATTTGATGAAATCAAATTTGGTTGTGTTAAAAAGTTGGAATTGGGAAAAATTGGGGATTTTCGAAGATTCGAAGGACAGAAATGTAATATCCAAAAATTGAGGGTCAATTGGGCATGATAAAATTTTAGAGGGCCCATTTGAGTAATTTTAGAATTTTTGGGGTGAAATTTACCATTTTTGTAAAGGAGGGGAAA
Source organism: Trapa incisa (assembly GCA_030064435.1). Taxonomy (NCBI): domain Eukaryota; kingdom Viridiplantae; phylum Streptophyta; class Magnoliopsida; order Myrtales; family Lythraceae; genus Trapa; species Trapa incisa. The sequence goes on from CM057776.1 coordinate 17,206,720, forward strand.
AATGGTAATTTTGGAAAAGTTGGGGGACCAAATTGGAAATTTGGGAAATTAATCCCATTTTTGTGAAATGGAATAAATTGAGGTCCTATGATAAATTTTAGAAGTTTCGAGACTCAATTTGAGGAAAAACCAGTATTAGGGATTTAAAGTTAAAGAGAAATAACTTTAGGGACCTAATTGCAAATAAATGAAAGTTTGACTTTCTCATTCATTTGGAATGAATGAAGGTGATTAGGTCGAAGGATAATGAACCGAGATGTTCATATCATGTAGGAACACGGAGTACCAAGAATGCCAGCAAGGATAAGATTGCGTGAACACAGAGAACCGGTCTAGTTGAATTCACGACATTAATGGGTGAGTGGGTTTACTAACATCATACCCAGTGGGGATGATGAGCACAACTTAAAGATAAAAACCACTTTACCGATTGTGAGTGAGAATTTTATATCATACCCAGTTGGGGATGATAAATACCTCAGTATGAAAACCCACTATTAAGTGGTATTTTAAACATCACAACTTAAAGGAAGTGATGTAAAAACCATGCGAAAAAACTACCTACTTGTTGTAAGTAGATAATAGCCGGTTGGTATGATGAGACTTCCTCGAAGGAAGTTGAAAACTTGTTCATCGGTTATGAACGGAGGCATCCTTATACACGGTTTGTATAATGGATAGTTGAAAATATAATTTTGTTAGAAGTGCTCTCCCCTGACTGTGTGCCAATGCTTAAACTATTTGGGAGAACTTCTTGATCAGAGCTCGAATAGGTCTAATAGGCTAGGGGCCTCAGTTTTGGAACTTGGGGCTAAATGCCCGATTTTGAAAATCTTGTACAGTGGGCCCAAGGCCAGTTGGCATGAGCAAGAGCTCGTAAACAAACATAATATATGTGCCATAAAATTTAATAAGTGAATTGTTTAGCCAGGTACCAAGATAAGACCGACATGCTCAATCAACTAGCGGTAGTGCGACATGACAGGTCGACGGACTAGTCAAGTCAAATAATTGTGGGTTGAGTTGAGAGTTGGGGTCGTTGGACCAGTGGCACCACTAATTACATGGAAATATTAGAAAACATTATTTGTGCATGCATTGTGGGTATGAGATCATCAAGACGCCCATGAGGGGTAGTGATGTATCCTAAGGGCACTGGACGACCTGGTGGCTATAAGGGTAGTTCATCGTTCCAGGTGTGTGTATAAAATCTGGAGTGGCACCAAGCGCATGAGACCTGGATGGGGATGGGATGAGGTCTCTATCCTCATACGGACACAAAGAAGTGATTTCGGGATTGTGGGTCGGATGTCACGTACATCCACTCATTCCTAGGGTAGAAGTAGTCGTACTTCTATCCGGGTGGCAGGAAAAGTCGCTCCAAAGCCACTAGCGGGTTCAGTAGTGATACTGACTTGCGAATATGTGTAACCTTCGTGATGAAGGATGTGTGTTGGGTGATGACACACCGGTAACTAAAAAATGGTGGAAAAACCCAAATTTTTAAACGAAGGGAATTTTGAAAAGAAAGGAGTCTAGCACACTCCAATAATAATTATTTTCTTAAAAGTTAAAAGCTTTTAAAAACCCATTCACTGAGTAGTCGTACTCACCCCCTCCCTTACATCCCTTTTAGGAAGTCCAGGAAGTCCAGGAAAGACTACCCTTAAAGACCGTCAACTAAGATGCCTATAAGACAGGTATGTAAAGTTTTAAATTTCATGCAGTTTTGATTATGCTATTCTAGGAAAAGGTGCAGGTTAAAGGATGCCTTACTCTGTATGGTTTACAATAAGGGGAAACTCTTTAATAAACCGAGAGAGTGGTGGGTTGATCATGGGGATCTGACCAAACCGGGTCGAGGCGTGACATATGCGATAACATTTCCTTATTGCATTAGTATGCATCCGAGTCCTTGTTCGGATGCATCACTATAGATGGTGCACTCCCCTGTACTTGGATCCGGCAAGGAAAGTATAAGTGCAGTTGTTAAACGAGTCTTCAACTCCAAGAAAGATGTCTCACAGCTTTCATTCTATTTATACTCTACTCCTTTCCTGGTGAGTTGAGTCAAAGGGGCAACTATCATTGAGAAGCCCTGCACAAACCGTCTATAGTATACTGCCAAACCTAAGAAACTCCGTATCTCTGAAGGATTCATGGGTGCCTTCCAATCGGATATGACTTCTACCTTTGTCGAGTCTACTTTGACTCCATCTATGGACACTATGTGTCCTAAGAACCCTACCTCTTATAGCCAGAACTCACACTTGGAGAATTTTGCATATAAGTGGTTTTCCCTCAGTATCTCCAAGGTGATTGCCAAATGTTCTTTGTGCTCCAACCTAGTTCATAAGTATATAAGAATATCCAAGTGTGGTTGGAATACTCAGTTCATTAAATCCATGAAGGCTGTAGGAGCATTGGTTAAGCCAAAAAGGCATCACCCTAAACTCATAATGCCCATATCAAGACTGGAATGCGGTCTTAGAAATATCTTCTTCCTTGATTCTAAGTTGATGGTAGCTAGACTGAAGATCTATCTTTGAGAAATAAGCTGCTCCTCACAATTAGTAAAATAGATCATCGATCCATGGAAGTGGATATCTGTTCTTGATAGTGACTTGGTTCAACTTCCTATAATCTATGCACAGTCTCATGCTCACATCCTTTTTCTTTATGAACAGGACCGGTGCATCCCATGAAGAGTAGCTAGGAGGTATGAAGTCCTTCTCAAATAACTCATCCAGTTACTCCTTCAATTCCTTCAGTTCTGCTGGTGCCATGCGATAAGGGGTTTGGGATATGAGGTTTGTTCCTGGAGTACTAGAGTGTTTCCTAGCCTCTACCTAGGTGAGGTTATATACCCTAGCCGGTACTTTAGCTGTAGCGTTTGGCCTAGGATTCCCAAGGTTCCCTTGTGGTGGTCCAAGCGTATTTCTTTGCTTGTTCTCCTTAAGAGTGGGGCATTCTTTAGCAAAGTGCCCCACTTGTCCGCAAGCAAAATAGGACAAGCATGCTCCCTTGTTGTGCCTTTGGCACCTAGGACAACGAGGGTTTCCTTATGGCAAGGTGGGGATTAATCTCTAGGGAGGTGGTGGCATATCCTTCCTCTTTTGAAATGCCACTCTATTTCCCCATCTTGGACCATTATGCTTCTTCTGTCCTCCCTGATAGTTTTGGCCCTTGTCCTCCTTCTGGGTCATCTGCTTCATCCGACAACGACGAGTTTGCACCAGTCGCTCATATTCGTTAGCCATACTAATCACTACCGCTAGGTTTGTGGGGCATTCTAGTACTCCCATATGGTCTCGAATATCCATATTGAGATTGTTCATGAACCGCTGGCATATGTCTACTAGTCCAACTAGATCAAGAGCAAAAGGTCTTAACTCATTGAATTTGGTCTCAAACTCCAATATCAAGTTAAGGCCTTGCAGAAGTCGGTGGAAATCTTGCTTCTTTTCGTTAATCAAATGAGGAGCTAGGTACTCCTCTGTCTACCTCTTCTCAAATTGCTCCCAGGTGGGTGTGGAGGTATGCAGGCTTTGGACATTGTCCTACCATCTTTTGGCACTACCCTCCAGGAAGAATTCTAACAGTATCACCATGTTCTCTGGTGATATCCTAACTATTCCCATTAGCTTCTTAATGTTAGCCAGCCAATCCATGGTGGCACCAGCATCTTTCTCTTCGAGGAAAGGCTTACATCCCACTAGACGAAGAGTCTTGAGATTTTTGGGAATGTCAACGGGAGGGGGATGGCTAACAGGAGGAGGATGAGATTGTACTTCTTCTAGTTCAGCCCGAGAATTGGTGCCTGCCTTAGGAACGAGGTTAGGTTGTCCAAATACTCAAGTGAACTCCTCGTACAACCTCTAGTGTTCTAAGATTAATCCTAGTGGGGTTGTCTGGGCTCCTCAGGAAGTTTCCACGGGTAGGGTGGTTGGGCAGTGTCAAAGACTACGACTCTAGTTCTCTTTGTTCCTTTATTGAGAGTCATCTGAAATTTTCAAAGACTACGACTCTGGTTACTATGTTCTCTAGTCTTGATAATGTATTCGAGGAAATAGGCTCTAATACCACTCAAGTTATCAAGCCTTGACCCGGTTTAGCTGAATCCCCGTGAGCAACCAGCCACTCTCTCGATTTATTAAGGGTTTTACTCTTCTTTTAAACCGTGAGGAGTAAGGTGTCCTTTATACCTATAATTTTCATGGGATAACATTAATCAAAACTGAATAATTTAAACTTACATACCTGTCTTACAGGTTTAGCTAGCAGAATGTCTGTATGTAGATTTTTCCCTCGGTTACTTGAAAAAGGGTAAAGGTAGGGGGTGAGTTAAATAACTCATTGAATGGGTGTTTGAAACAGAAGTTTCTATAAAATAGTTTGAAATGGAGTGTGCAAGACTGCTTATTTTCTTTAAAACCATTCCTTTCTTGAATTCCTGGTTATTTAAAACCAATTTCCTCATCATTCACAATCGGTGTATTTAACAATTAACACATGCCCTTGATCATGAAAGGATCACACATTCATAGGGCATCCCGTCCACTGCACCCACTTGTGGCGTCGGAGTGACTTTATCGGCCACCAAGATAAAAGCCCGTCCACTTCTACCCTAGGAATGAGTGGATGTTCGCGACATCCAACCCTCGAACTTGAAAAGCAACTCTATGTCCGTATTAGGATAGAGACCTCATCTCGACCCCACCCCGGTCTCATGCGCATGAAGCTACGTCGAGCTTCCCTGACTGTTGGCACAACAATCTGCCCTTATCTCCATCATGTCATCCAGTAGCCCCTAGGACGCATCACTACCCTTCTTGGACATCTTGATAGTCCCGAACCATAAGTGTATGCACAAACAAAGTTTTCCATAAATCCATTAATCTTTGGTGTCACTAGTCCAATAGCCCCGACCCTCAACTCAACATGAAGTTGTTTGTCTATATTGGTCCATCGACCTAATCTTGTTGCACTGCTGCCAGTCCATCGACTATGTCAATCCTATCTTGGTACCATGGCCAAATCACATCATTAATTCATTAAGAATTTTCAAGGCTTATCATCATGTTTGTTTATGAGCTCCTGCTCGTGCCAACTGGCCTTGGGCCCACTGTACGTGATTTTCCAAAAACTGTGCATTTTAGCCTCCAAATTCCAAAATCGAGGCCTCTGGCCTATCTGAGCTATTAGAGCTCTCGTTAAGAAGGTCTCCCAAAATTTTTAAGCATTGGCACACAGTCAGGGGAGAGCACTTCTGACAAAATAATTTTTCTCTAGTCCATCACACCAATCGGGTGTGATGACATCTCTGCTTATAACCGGTAAGCAAGTTTTCTACTTCCTTCCACAAAGTTAATCATACCAACCGAGTATGATCTACTTACAATCGATAAATAGTTTTTCCACGTAGTTTTCACATCACCCCAACCAAGTGTGATATTAAAATTCCACATAGTAGTGGTTTTTCATTTTTGAGGTAATAATCATCCCAACCAGGTATGATGTGAAAAATCCCAATTACCCATTAACCGTGACGTGTTCATCCTTGGTTGATTTTCTAAATTGACGCACGTTTCTCTTGCTGGCGTTCCAATCCTTCATGCTCCTACATGATTTGGACATCCTTGTTTTTAAGATTTGGCATAATAGCCTTAATTCCTCACGTATGAACAAAATGCCCAAACTTTTCAATTATTTACATTTAGGTCCCTAAAGTTCTTTTTCCTTAACTTTAGGTCCCTAATACAAACTTTTCCCCAAATTGAGTCTCGAAACTTCTAAAATTCACTTTGGGTCCTCAATTTATTCAAAATCACTTCAGGGGTTCAAGTTTCACAAATTTCCAATTTGGTCCCTAACTTTTCAAAATTAACATTTGGCCCCTACTTTACAAAAATGGCAATTTGACCCCAATAAATTCCAGAAATTGACCAATTGGTCATCCAACATCTTTTTCATAGCCAATTAGCCCTCAATTTTGGGAAATTGCACTTTTGTCCCTCAATTTTATGAAATTCCCAAATTTACCCAAAAATTTCCCCCTTTTCAAATTGGCCAAATTTGATTTCATCAAATTGACCATTCAATCGGGGTTATTTGATCCAATTGAAGGTATGAATCAGTTCCTACACTTTCACATGATTCAATTAAGCTTTGAATCACATCATTTGGGTCCGAATTGAGCTCAAACGGAACTTCGTTGGAAAACTGAACATATAGAGGGAAAGCTTCGAAAGCTTACCGTCGGAGGTGCGGTGATTCGAGCTTTTGATCGAGGCATGTAGCTCTGGTTCTGAGGTTCCTCGTATAATCAATAATTACATCAATTCATGTAATATTGAGGGAGAATTTGGTCAGTAAAGTTTCGTCAGTTCTCTCTCTAACACTAATAAGAAATTACAGAGTGGAGCCAAATTGGCTTACCTTTCTGCTCTAATTTGGTCGTATGAGAGTATGAAAGTGTTGGGAGAGCATGGTTTGGCCTGAGGAGGCTTTTGGACATTTTAAGCTTGGCCAAAACAAGGAAGCTTCGGTCTAATGGAGCTGCTTCACTGTTTGATTATGTCAGTGCTTCGTCGGCGATCGTCGGATCGAATGGTGACCATCGTTTGGTAGCTGACTTCTCCCCAAGTCTAAGGAACTCGACCTCACCTTCTTTGGCTTAGAAAAATGACCAACTTGGAGCTCTGGTTCGAGCTTCACCAAAAATTGGAGTAGTAGAGAGAGATGAGTTTTCAGGTGTGAGGAGGATGAATGAGGAGGAACTATTTATAAAGGAAGCTCAGGGACACTTGGCCGTCCGATTGGCACATTTATGGAGATCATTCATGGCTTGAAACTCTCTGAATGGAGACTTTTCATCTTCACCATCACTGCTCTATTTTTCGGCGAGTGAACAATGTTGTCATTTGAAGGAAGAAGATGACATTGTTCCGAATCAGACCGGATTGGACCGATCTGAACCATGTTCAATGCTTAAATTGACTGGTTCACGCCTGATTTGACCGAGTTTTTTAATATTAAAATTTTCTAAATTCATTCTCTATCCAATGGTGGCTGCAATTCTCCAATTTGATTATTTTAAGCCACCGAGAAAAATTAATTTAGAAACCAATTTAATAGTGGTTTAAACCAGTTCAAACTGATTCAATCCATTTTGGGTTTAGTTTGCCTGAACCAGTTTGGTTTTCCCTTCCAATTCATTCTAAAGTCCTTTTCAATGAGTTTTGTGACTCTTTAGGTCACTCGGGATTTCTAAATTTTCTGATTTGCCCTTTCTCTATTGGTTACGGTTTATAAACCGACTCGATTTTCTCTTTGGAAATAATCGGTTCTTTTTCCAGTTTTTCTTATTATCAAAGGATGGGGTTTACAATCCTTATCTCATTTGAAGGGCTTACATCCTAGTTGACATAGTGTCTTCAGATACCGTGGGATGTAAAAAAAAAGGTGAGGGTGACCATGGGGTTGGGTTGGGACTGTACCTCTTCGGCCCTAGTGCAGGAATTAGTGTCCAAGTGGGTCTCGGGGGTGAGGTTAGGCCTTTCGAACACCCTAGAGAATTCATCATACCATTTCTAGTGTTCGGGATATAACCTGGCTGTGAACGTCTGAGTTCTCTAGGATGCTTCCTTAGTAATATGATTTCTTGTGGTCTTTGTAGCGGTAACATGGGTTCTTTTAGTTCCTCTCTTGGAAGACATATCTATAGTTTAAGGATTTTGGTAAATTTTAAGTTATAAAGTTTTGGTAAATCATTTGAGGGAAGCTAGGCTCTGATATCACTCAAGTTGTCAAGCCCCAACCTAGTTTGGTTGGAATCCCATGATCAACCTACCACTCTTCTCAGCATAGAAGGATACTCTCGCTCTAGTCATCGTTAAGAGTCTAGCGTATTTTGATTCTCCTTCATTTCCCTGTAACAATATTACCAAAACTATCTCAAAATAAAGAAGCTATACATGTTGTACCTTAGAAATTAAGCAGCTGGTGGTACTTATTTGTGTAATTGAGTCTTTCATTCCTAAATAAAAAAGAAAAAGAAAAGGGGAGGGGTGAGTTTTACAACTCAGAGAATGAGGGTATTGGAAATCGGGGCAGGTTTGTTGGGTTTCTTTTATCAACATCTTTCTTAATGAGTTTCAACACACAAGCATACACCTTTTATCATAAAAGGGATCATACGTCACATAGTTGTCCCTGATTGCTCCACTTGTGGTCCGAACCACCTTTACGGACTACCCTGGTAGAATGTCACACCTCCTACCATAAGTCTGAGTGAGCCCTACCACTCAGCCCCCAGACCTAAATCACCTTCATGTCCACTATAGTGGGATGAGACCTCTCCCCTTTCTTTCTCGATCTCAATGCGCATGAAGCTCACAAAGTTTCTTGACTTACTAGACAACAAAGCTTCCATTATGCTCCCTAAGTCGATCAGCAACCCTTAGAACCAATACTACACCATACCGGACACCTTGATGGTTTTGTATCTCAGCATGTACAAACATGAGTCTTTTAGTTAAGACTATTATCTTTGGTGCTACTAGTCCCACGAGCTTGCTGACTTGGCTTCAACCCAATAACCACCATCCCAACGAGTTCGACGACTCGGTTTCGGCTCAGTAGCTGCTAGCCCAACAAGTTCAACAACTCGGCCTTATTTTGGTAGCTATATCACACAATTTATCATTTATGTAGATTTTTCACAGTCTCATAACTTGTCTATTTTTATGGGTTTAAGCATGTGCCCATTGACCTTAGGCCCACTAGAGAAACCCTAGCTCTTTTTAGAAATAGCTCCCAAAAAGTTTTAGTAGTTTAACGTAGTCATGGGTGACTATTTTTAGAAAAATGGTTTTCAAACGGGAAAGTATGCTTATCACCCCAACCGGCTGTGGTGTCTGAAATCCCACTCACTTGTATTTTGCGACTCCTTCATCTCGAGTAAAGTCCCAAGCTTGATGTGCCTTTCCTTTGCACGAACTTATAAGCAATTCGTTACTATAATAATCTGGGCAATTAGGTCCCAACCAATAAGGTATTTACATTTAAAACACGTAATTTTCCCATAATTACATTTTAGTCCTTGAGTATACCTTATTTTTAATTAGGTCCCTAAGATTATTAAATCTTTCATTTGGGCACTAATTTCCTTAAATTTCTAATTGGGTACTATAATTCTCTTCAATTATAGAAAATCTCCAATTTTTTGAAAATTGCAACTTAGTCTCCAACTTTCCAAAAAAAATGCAATTTGGTCATTTAATTTGAATTTCATCAATTTGACCTGAATTCTTCCCAATTGAGTTCTAACATGATACTAACCATCTTCCCCACGTCCCCTAATTCATTTCAATCTTTAAAACATAACTTTTTGCTAAGAAATGAGCTCAAACAGAGATTTGCTGGAAAATCGTCCTAGAGAGAGAAAGTTTCGATTACTCACGGGTAAGGTCCGACAATCGAAGCTCTTGATTCCAATAAGTTGCTCTCTTCTTGAGGATCCTTCCTGTATCAAATCATGTCTCAATTAGTGGCATGATTAGTACAAATTTCATAATTTAGTTTTCTGTAAAAATGCACTATAAATAGTAAATTCCCACGAAGGGCGGCGGAAGGGACTTACCAAAATGGTTCAGGGAAGGTTAGGACGCCTCTAAGGAAGATTGAGAGTGCTTGGTTTGGTCGTGGTTGGTTTGAGGGTAGCTTGAATTGAGCTCGACCAATTATGGTCTTCGTCTGCCAGGGGAGAGATGATACTGTGCGAGCTCGCTAGTGCTTCTTCAGCAATCCTTTAGCTGAATGGAGTATTCTGTTGTGTAGCTAACTTCCTCAGGATTCCAAGGAACCTAATCTTGCCCTTGGAGGTTGAGTAAAAGGCCCAAGTCGAAGCTCTAGTTCGTGCTTCGTCGGAAAATGAAGCACTTCTTCTTCTTCAATCGTTTGAGGGATGGGGAGGATTAATGGGGAGAAGCTCTTTATATAAGGAGCTCAGCAACTGATAGGGCTACCAGTCCGTCTATGACTCGGTCCTAATCTCAGCCATTCACGGTCGTATTAGAGGGTTTTTTGGTTGCCTCAGATTTGGTAGCTCTTCGTTGACCTTATCCTTCTAGCTTTTAGAGGTTGAAGATGACATTATGCGAGCTTTGCACATGCGAGCTGCCACATGGAGCACGATTATTGGATAGTTTGCTAACGCGGCTTCCCACTTAGCGTCTGAGTCATCCTTTGACTCGTTAACCGGTTACATGGCAACCTCCCATTAGTCTATTCCAAAGTGGCTGCTGACCAAACTCGACTAGTTATTTGATTGTGACACATGGCATTCTTTAATGGACTGATTTAAATAAGTCAGATTTCCCTCCTAACGCATTGTGTCACTACCACGTGTCAGCCTCTAATTAGTTGAAACCATCTGACATGGCCTGCCATGTGTCGACCTTTGATTGTTCAACTGTTTCTTCGATAGCCTATTTGCCACTAACGTAACATCTTTACCATGTGTCAGCTTCTCATTGGTCGACTTGACTAACAAGGCTTCTCCTTAGTTGATTGAGGACACGTGTCGCTCTCCTATTGGTCAACCATTGATGGTGTGGATTGACCATTGACTGGGAACACGCGTCACACTCTAATTGGTCAACACTTTTAACCGCTGACTGAGCAGCTGACTAGGCACGCTTCGCCACGTGTTGTGCTTGATTGGTCACATGTGCTGACTGGGCGTTGATCTGGCAGGCGGTCCATTGACTAGCTAAACTATTGGACAGTTTGATTAGACCAAGTTCGGTGACCCAAAATAAAAAATTGGTCGGTTTAGGCCCAATTCGACCAGTTTTCTAAAATTTAAAATTTTCTAAATTCGCCAAAATTTATTTTCTATTCAATGGTGACTTCAATTTCCCAAATTGATATTTTTAAGTCAACTAGAAAAATAAATGTTTGAATTAGTTCTTTAAGGTTTAGTTCGGTTCAATCCGGTTCAGGACCAGTTCACTCTAAATCAGTCCAGTTTTCACACTCCATCCTATTCATGGTTTATTTTCATGATTTTTTTGTCTTTATTGACCACTTGTAATTTTTCCAAATTCTCATTTTGGGCTGCTAATTATACTTCCGGTTCGATTTCACTTTGGTTTTCTCTCGAAATATTATGGTTCGCATTTCCGGTTTTCTTATTATGAAGAGTTAGGATTTACACTATGCATATTCCGATGAGTGAGTAACCCCAATTTATATGGAGGTGATATAGGCCTCCGTAACAATCTATCCATAGCTTACTTTCATTAATTTATAGTATGCGGTGCTGACAATAAATTAATTTTCCAAAGCGGTTGAGTTAGTGGGTCAATGGTGATCTATCGGGTAAAATAGGGCAATTCGGGTTTGTAGTCGGGCGAGTAAGACGACACACTCGTGTGTGTGCGCCCATCATCTCAGCTGACCAGTTTGGCAACTGTAGCGAACTAGTTTTTGGCAAATTTCTTAACTGATTCAGTGGTTTTTGGCTTGATTCACCACTTTTCTAGTCAGTTCTTAAGAAAATTAAAATAACTAAAAATTTTACATTTAATTTCCTATTGAATAAATTCAATAACCACTTAATTTGGATTTATTTTTTTACCCTTTAAAAATTCGGAGGGTTTTGTGACTTCACTCAACTCAAACTCGGTTCAAACCAGTTCTCTCCCTATTTTCTCCCAATCCATGAGTCAGTGTCCCACTACACTACTAAGGGTTTCTCATGATCCCTTCTCACCACTATTGGCCTCTAATTCGGCCCCTCCTTTCTAGTTCAAGTTTGTTTTCCCGATTTGACTCGATCCGGTTACTAATTTGAGATTTTTCGGTCTTGAGCATCTCAATTTGTCATATTTCTCCTAGTGTATGTTAATTATATAATTTTCACTAGTTCACCTACTACTTATTTAATGTCCATTTTACGTGCTCTCAAAGAGAACTTTTCTATCAAGTATCTTGGATCACTTATAATTTTCTTGGAATCGAGATAAATTCACATTCTATATGTTTAATCCTAACTCAAGATAAGTATATTTATAATATTCTTATAAAATCATCAATAAATGACGATAAACATGTCTTTACACTAGTAATGTTATATCTCGAGTATCTATATATGATGTCAATCCACTACTTAACATTCTATTTATAGATGAGTCGTTAGTTCACTGACTTGACTTGATATTTTCTATGATATCAATCAAAATTCTGTCAATTTATGTACAAAACAATGACAAATCATTAGGTTACGCAATCAAAAAAATCCTTCGATATCTTTGAGAAATGTCTAGTCATGTACTATACTTCTTGAAATACTCTCATCCACGTCCGTATTATACTTCTGAAAATATTCTCACCCACATTTATATTATTTATACTATGTGGATTGAGTTGACAATCATGATAACTTGCATTTTATAAGTAATTTTCAGTATTTTTTAAAATTAATTTAATTTTGTGCAGTATTAAAAATAAATGCACGGTTATCCATTTCAACACTAAAATAGAATATAAGTATTTTGACAATACAACTAATGAATTAATTTGAATTCATTCACTAATTCGAAAACTCTAATTTTATTATTTATTTTCGTCAACTTTCTAACGTGATAATATGTAATTAATTTATATTAGTGACAACCCAATTTTTTTACTCGTATTAATTATATTTATATATACTAAACCTAATTTTTATTCTCGTACCAATTATATTTATATATACTAATATTCCGCTTGTTAACTAGCCTATCCCAAAAGACTCTATACTTGCTTATTTGGTGTGAAAGCTCACGTTATACATATGTTCTAGTAAGCGTTTCTTATTTATCTAATTTAAAACCTTTTTTTCAATCTCAATGTTTTAAATCCTTTTATTTTATTTGAGTATAGTAATAACAGATATATTTAGATACACTTTTCAACAATAGATTGCATTTATTCAAATAGTCATATTTTCTAGAAAAAAATACTTAATTCACCTCAAATTTAAAGAAATTACTAGTAGATATATTAATATAAAAAATATGTTTTTAATATTTATATCTTTTTATTTATTATAAATTCAGGATAATTATATTAATTTAACAATTTACAATTTAACATACTTTTACTATTTATGGCACAATAATTATGTGTTGTTAAGATACTTCTAATTACAAGAGATGCTCAATTACACATTTCCTATGATAATCGGAAGTATGAACAATAATATTTTAATGAAAATGCATGACGTGGTATCTCCAATGTCCATCGATTGACGATGAAGTAGAATACTATCTGTATGTTGAGATTTACATTATCTTGTTGGGCCACAGACAGGTGTTATTGAATCGGAAATGTTTGGGCCCATTTACTTCAATTAGCCAATATCCATAATTAACTCAGGAGCATAAATTCATGATTGCGAATCACTGTGAGAAAAAAAAATGTATGGATCTATCTAAAATCTGATTCACATTAATTAGCGCCTATTACTCTTCTTTCATCATCTTTCACTAGATAGATGACTTTTTGCAATTGAAAACATGAAAGAAGAATCTGGTCATGACCCTTTAACTGCTGAATAGTTGTTCGCCTTCAAGTCTGTTCTCCAATTAATCCAAGAGAAAAAACAGATTTCAAACAGAGCTTGGGAGTGTGAAAAAAGCAGTATAAAAGACTAGATAAATCACCGTATGAAAAAACAAAACATAATCAGCTCAAAAAGTTCAACACTATCGTTCCAAGGAATAAGTTGTTTAGTGGTGTTTTCTCTACATTCTGAAGAAAACAATATACGCTTTTGCAAAAAGTATTACTACCCATTCTTACAACAATGCGAGTGAGATTTGACCAAGTTATAGTATATGGACAAAGGATCAACAAAACATTACAATTTGAGTATATTACACTAGATCTGAACTAAGAGCCTCATATATCATGCAGATAAGATAGTGCTCTCACCAGATTTATAGTATTCACCAAGAAACTCAGATCTTAACTGCATCAGCAGCCTACCCAGGTAGTTCAGGCCTTCTCCTTCTCTCCCTCCTCCCCAGAACAGGTCATGTGGCGAAGCTTCGACAAGAACAGATCCCACAGTCGATAATAGCATAGAATTCAGATGAGGGTATATTGAGAACTTGCACTTTAATGCTCGGTACATCACATTGATCTTTATAATCTCCCAATCAGGTCTCACCTATGTCAAAATTTCTTCTCGTTAAACATGTATCACAGTAAACCCACCTTAGCTTTTCAAGAAATGATGAGCCAATGGACTACTGAGTGAAAATAGGCCACTTTAAAAATCTTTACAAATTCTTTCCCACTACTGAGCAATAGTGGACCCTGTTTTAGAACACTTCAACCTAAGTTGTGTATTTGATTTGTTTTAAAAAAGGACATGTATTAGTACAGTTTCTCACAAAACCTGACTAGAGCTCAGGACTCTTGAGTAAATAGGGCCAATCTTCCCTTTAACCAGATACTACCTTCAGCTAATTAAATTCACATTTTAGAATCCAGCCAAACCTTTTAGGCATGGTTTCCTTGATCAACTGCCCATTTGAATGTCTATAACCAGATTTCAATGTGGCATTGCTATCCTATATAACTAGCTCTTGAATTCATAGTCAGATTGAGTTAAAAATAGACCTTAAAAATATATATATTCTATGAGCATAGGCCATACAAGATCAGGATGTTGCCTCTGCATAAGCCTCCCGATTCTAGCTGCCTCCTCTGGACTTTTTGCATCTCTTATCTCTTCAACATACTTCTGAGACTGCTTATTCTCAAGTCCAATAAATTTGTGGGCCTGACCAAATTTGTAAAATTTCACAAATTTATGCTTGATTTGTAATAATATGAAGTTATATCATATGCAATATATAAGGGGAAGGAAGAGAATACATTACTTGATAAAAATGCTCTACACTAGGCCAAGTGACATAATCACCACTGTCTTCAGGCATTCGAATAGGATGGGGAGAGAAGTTAGAGAAAGCTCCATAAAGGTCCCACGTTTTGTAGAAGAATATAATTTTTGGTTCATGGAGAGTGACTGTGGGATCAATGACTGAAGTCTCATCCAATGAAGGGATGACAGGTGTCAGGTCTGGAATAGGCTGAAGAAACCCACTGACAAGAATGTCCGGTCCAACCTGCAAGAAAAGGAAATGCTTTTGATAAGAAAGATTTCAGGCCACTACCAGGAAAAGAGAAGTCACAAGTCACCTTGAGATTATTTTCACAAGGCCAAATTGGAGTGAAGAGTCAATGATAAAGATTTTAAAATTAAAATGAGAAAATTCCTGCTCATCTCTATTGTCAGATTGATAATTCGTATTGTGTCCAAAATAAATAGTAATCCCCACACATAATCAACTCAAAGCGCTTAGGTTAGCTGCAAAGACGGCCCACTTTCAATACTAGTTGATGAGAAGTCTGGAGAATCAAACAACTGGCGGAGTATACAATAAACAGACCTGTTCATAAGAAACATCAATCAGATCTAGGGCTTGTGACATCTCTACCATGCCAAGTTCACCCACAGGAGTAGGTGCATTTGTGCCACCAATAATTTTAGGAGCAACAAATGCAAACACCTGCAGAAGAAACTTAGTAGTATAAGTAACCATAGTCATGAGAAGAGACTTTCAGATTTCTGCTTTTTGCCTATTGGGAAAACAAGACTTTAAGTTTTGATGGACTTTACGAGACAAATTGGATGGAAAAAGGGCAGCATAACCAGCAACCTGTTAAATATTTCCATCATTGACCTAACCTCACAACTTAAATTAAAAAGAACCCGTATCTGCCTAGCTTCCAAAACCAAGTAGAGCTCTGCAATTGTTATAGTGTCACAGTTAATTCTCTGCATAGGACCTTGTGAATCACACCCGATGAAATTGCAGAAGAAGACAATACTCCTCCACACTCCCATAAAATCGAAAGGTACCCACGGTCATAGAAATATTCCATGACATCCCGAGGATTTAAGATATCAAACTCCACAACTTCAATGCCTTTTGATATTAAATATTTCTGGAAGCTTCTCCTAGCACCCCTTTGAGTAACCACTATTGTGGATGCTTCCGAGGTGTCCCACAGGTTTGCTTCCTCAGGAAGATTGAGAGTCTGTGTCATCACGATCCTCATGGGCAAGTGCCCGCCACCATGCCTTGCAGTTAATCGTGGATCTGTTTAAGAGCAATACCTTCATACAGAAAGAAATGAATGCAATGGTTCTAGAAAAAAATGCACACTGGTGGAGCATGGCACTTACTGTCTCTACGTACTGTGTTTCCTCCTACTACAATTGCATCACTCCTCCCCCGCAGTTCAATGACACGGCTTCTAGACTTTTTGCTGCTTATCCATGAGGCATGTCCACTGCTGGCAGCAATCTTGCCTGTTTTCAATTGGACACTCAACATGCTAGAGTTAATTTTTTTCTCTAGTTCTATTCCATGCAATCTAAATCAGTTTGCATTACTTTGGCTCTCACCAAAACAGGTAAGATAAAAGTGCCTCAAATCAAATGGCAGATGAAAGCATAGGCTGCTCGCTAACCATCGAGGGTCATTGCATACTTCAAGGTAGAAAAGGGGACACGGGATGCTGCTCTATACATCAAATGAGCGTTCACGAGGCGACAGGACTTCTGAGCTTCCTGCGCAGATGAAACTAAAACTCAGCATCAAGGATCTTATAAGACAATATGCAGCTTAAACTCTGTACCTCAATAACTTTGCTGTGGAGATCTTCTCCAAGGACATCAACATGAACTCCTTGGCTTCTCAATGCGCGCACAGCTTTGCCCCGAAGATGCTGGAGAGGGTGCCTCATCCCGACTACTACTCGTGCAATTCCAGCCTAATTTAACACTAACTTAACTAAAGTCAATTAATCATAATTTGTATTCTTCTTGTCTGATGGCAAAAATTATCGAAGCATTTGACATTCTAAACTTAAGGACATCAACGGAGAAGAAACATTTTTTTTTTTGCGATACAGACCTCGACAAGAGCGGAGATAGCAGTGTGGTCACCGTGGCAGTCGCCAGGCTCCATGTTGAGGTAAGCGGTGGCGCCTCGGCAAATTTCAGCGCCAGCCATCTCGACTGCCTGCACCTCCGCCGGTCTGGTACCCTGCGCATACAGGTAGCCTTCCCCCACCACATTGCCTCCGGGCGTGGCGATGACGCAGCCGAAGTTGGGGTGCGGAGAGCTGATTCCGGCGGACTTATCGGACAAATCGACGGCGCGATGGATGAACTTGGCCTCGAGGACATGGTGGCCGTTACCTTGACCGGAGCTGCCAGTGGCTGCAAGCCTGCAGATGATAAGAGGCCGAGAGAATAAAGACACGGCCATTCTTCTTTGGAACAGAGGAGAATCGAATCCGGCGAATTTAATAAAAAAATTTAAAATATTAATATGTTGTTATTTAAATAAAATAAATATTTACGTAATAATTTAATATTTATATATAATTGTATTAAAATGTATTATTAAAAAATATATAATATATAATAAAAATAATATATATTATATAATAAATTATATTTATCATATATTGTATAATTGATTAATTATTATTAGAAAATAAATAAATATTAAATATATAATAATATTTATAATATAAATATGAACAAATATATATGATAAATTATATTGCATATATATTTATATATATATTATTATATAATTGTGTCATCTAAATTAAGCTGTTTGGAAGATATCCGAAGGTTGTTGTAGTGAAGTGTTTGTATTAGTTATAAAATCACTACAAATTCATAATTTGGGCTAATGTAATTAAAAAATATAATATATAAATTTACTATTTTTAATTAAATTCAATAATTTATTAAGTAAAAATAATAATTTAATTATATTATATTGAATGTGGTATATAATAAAATAAATATATAATCTTAAATAAAAATATATAATTATATTATATATTATGAATAATATTTATATAATTAAGTTGTTATTATACTAAAAAATTAATATTAATTATATAATCATATTTTATAATTATAAAAAGAAAAATAAAATATATAATAAAGTATATCATATATATTTGGTATATTATTTTTTTATTATATAATTTTTTTGTAAAATATTATTAATATATAAATTTGTTTAAAATATATAATAATTAAAATAAATAACAAAAATAATTTAAATAATAAATATGAGTGAACTTTCAAAACCACTACACATTCTATAAAAACCACTTAATTTTATTTTAAAGAACCTTAAATTACTCACCCTTCAAATTATTTCAAACTTTTCAATAGGAGTATCTAATTAGGAAAGCCGGGTTGTACCCATTCACTTTCCTTCAAATGCCACTCTCGACCTTCCATCCAATCATCCATGGATTGGTAGTCACCATTTTCATTCTCCTTGTGGTAACCGTGCTACCGGGGTCACGTCCCCCATTCTGTCCGTTGTGACACCAATTGATAATACCTAATTAATAGTTTGGGGAAGAATTATGAAGTAAATTGTATAAGAAAATTTGATTAGTTCAGGATAAACCAGATTGAATTATGATGAATCGGTCTAATAATTCATTTTTCAAGTTGGCTTTAAAATATCAATTTAGAAAATTTAGGCCACGATTAGATAGAAAATAATTTAAGATTAATTTAAAAATTTTTAATTTTTAAAAAATCAGTCAAATCGGGCATGAACTGGCCAGTTTTTGAATTCGGGTCACTAAACTCGGTCGAATCGAATCGATCAACGGTCCAACCGATCAACAAACCGGACCAATCAACAGTCTAGCCAGTCAATGGACCACACTGATCAACCGGTCAACAGTTAGTGGACACTCAGTCAGTAGCCATGCAGACATGGGCAACTAATGGGAGGCTACCACATGTTTGGTCAATGGTTAGCGGATGCCGAGTTAGCATGCCACACAGACACGAGCAACCAATGGGAGGCTACCACATGTCCGGTCAATGGCTGACGCGACAGTTGAGTGGCAATGGCATGTCAGAAAAACCGACTAATTACAGTGCGCCACGTGGCACGTCCAACACATCATTGTCTTCTTCCTGAGTCAGCTGATAGAAAGGGAAGAGAGAAGGGGAATGCAAGTCCTCCGACGACTCGGGAAGAGATTTGATATGACCGCTAACGCCCGAGTCTGGGGCCGAGTTGTCACGCCATGACCCAGTTTGATCTGATCCCCGTGAGCAACCTGCCACTCCCTTTGGTCTAATAAGGACTTCCTTCTAAACCACGAGCACTCTGACGTCCTTTTTCCTACTTTTCATGGAATAACATTATATAAAACTTAATGTATTTACAACTTTACATATTTATCTTAAGGGTTGGGCTTCGATATCACGCCCCAACCCAGTTTGGTCAGATCCCCGTGAGCAACCCGTCACTCTCTCAGTTTATCAAGAGTTTTCCCCTTCATTAACCCAAGAGGAGTAAGATATCATTTAAACCTATACCTTTCCTAAAATAACATTAATCAAAACTGCATAAAATTTTAAACTTTACATACATGTCTTGCAGGTGTGACTAAAAGGAGGTTTTTGGGTAGGTTTCCCTTGGTTACCTGAAAAGGGATATAAGGGAGCGAGTGAGTTCAACGACTTAGTGAATGGGTGTTTAAAGTTTAACTTTTAGAAAATAGTTTGAATTGAATTATGCCAGATTCCTTATTTTCTTGTAAAACAATTCATCCTCAAAATCTCAGTTTAATAGCCATTTCTCAATCCATAATCATAATCGATGTGTTTATCAACCAACACACGCCCTTCATCATAAAGGTAACACACATTCACAGGTCAGCATGTCCACTGCACCCACTTGTGGCGTCGGAGTGACTTTATCGGCCACCTAGATAGATGCACGCCCACTTCTACCTTGAGAATGAGTGGATGTACACGATATCCGACCCTTAATCTCGTAAAGAAAACTCCGTGTCCATATGAGGACAGAGACCTCATCCCAACCCACCTCGGTCTCAAGTGCATGAAGTTACATTGAGCTTCTCTCACTACTGGCACAACAATCTGCCCTTATCTCCACCATGTCATCCAGTAGTCCCTAAGACTCATCATTACCCTTCTTGGGCGTCTTGAAGGTTTCGTACCTTAGTGCATGCACAAAATAAAAGTTTTCCACACAAGCCATTTAATTTGTGGTGCCATTGGTCCAACAGGCTCGACCCTCAACTTGACCTGCAGCTGTTTGTCTCGACTGGTCTGTGACCTATCTTGTCACACTACCGCCACTCCATCGAGTATGTCAGTCTTGTCTTGGTACCATGGCCAAACAAATCATTCATTTAAAATTGTTATTACTTAAACTCATGTTTGTTTACGATCTTCTACTTGTGCCAACTAGCCTTGGGCCCACTATACGAGATTTTCAAATTTGGGCATATTAGCCCCCAAGTTCCAAAACTGAGGCCTCCGGCCTATTTGAGCTATTCGAGCTCTTGTTAAGGTTTCCCAAAAAGTTTAAGTAGTGGCAGCCAGTCAGGGGAGAGCACTTCCAACAAAAATAATCTTTTGATCGTCCATCACACCAACCGAGTGTGAGGACATCTCCATTCATAATCGATGAACGAGTTTTCTACTTCCTTTTAGGAAGTTCATCACACCAACCAGGTATAATCTACTTACAATCGATAAGTAGTTTATCTGTGGAATTTCCACATCACTCCATTCAGGTGTGATATTTAAAATTTTCACTTAGTAGTGGGTTTTCATTTTGGAGGTGCTTATCATCCCAATGGGGTATAATATAAAATCCCACTCACCCGTTAATGCAGTGAATTCCTCTTAACCGGTTCTTTGTCTTCACGCGAGCTTGTCCTTGCTGGCGATCCCGGTACTTCATGTTCCTATATGATATAAACATTTTTGTTCATTATCCCTTGGCCTAATTGCCTTCATTAATCGTGAATGGATGAAATACTCAAACTTTTCGATTTATTGCAATTAGGTCCCTAAAATTTTTTTTCTTTAACTTTATGTCCCTAATTTCGATTTTCGCCCAAATTTAGTCCCGGAACTTCTAAAATTCACCTTAGGACCTGAATTTATTCAAAATCATAAAAAGGGGTTCAAGTTTCCCAAATTTCCAATTTGGTCCCCAACTTTTCCAAAATTACCATTTTACCTCTACTTTACAAAAAATGGCAAGTTTCACCCCAAAAATTTTAAAAATTGGCCAATTGGTCCTCCAACATCTTTATCATGCCAAATTAACCTCAATTTTATGAAATTTCACTTTAGACCCTCAAATTTTTGAAATCCCCAAAATTTCCCCCAATTTCAACCTTCTAACTCAGCCGAATTTGATTTCATCAAATTGATCGATTAAATGAGTTTAATTATTGAAATTGAAGTTAGATTGGAGTTCCTACACCTCCTTACAATTCAATTGCACTTTGAATCGCATGATTTGACGTCGGAACGAGCTCAAACAAAGTTTCACCGGAAAACTGAATGTAGAGAGAGAAAGTTTCGAAAGGTTATCGTCGGGGGCACGATGGTCCAAGCTTTCAATCTGGGCGGATAGTTCTTATCCTGAGGTTCTTCCTATGATCAAGAATCACATCAATTCATGTCGAATTTAGGGAGAATTTGGTTAGTAAAGTTCTGCGAGTTCTCTCTAGCACTGATCAGAATTTACAAAGGGAAGTCAAATTGGCTTACCTTTCTGCTCTAATTCAGCTATAAAAGGGCTATGGAGGTGTTGGGAGGGCTTGGTTTGGCTTGAGGAGGGCTCAAATTGGCCGTTTCAGCTCAGCCAAAATAGTGCAGCTTCGGTCCGCCGGAGCTGCTTCACTGTTCTATCACACTGACGTTTCTCTGGTGATCCTCAGAGCAAATAGAGACTACATGCATGTAGCTAACTTCTCCCCAAATCCAAAGAACCCGACTACATCTTCTTTGGCTCAAAAAAATGCCCAAGTTGGAGCTCTAGTTTGAGCTTCACCGAAAAATGGAGCAGTAGAGAGAGAGTGGTGTTTTCATATGTGAGGAGGATGAATGAGGAGGGGCTCTTTATATAGAAAGCTCGGGGACTTCTTAGCCGTCCGATTAGTGCCTTATTGGCAGTCATTCATTGCTTGAAACTCCTTGGCCAGAGACTTTTCATCTTCGTCGGCGTTGCTCAATTTTTCGACGAGTGAACAGTGCTGTCATCCGGAGGAAGAAGACGACACTGTTTTGAACCGGACCGGACTGGTCCAAACCGGGTTCAACACTTAAATCGGCCGACTCAGGCCCAATTCGACTAAGTTTTTAAAAATTAAAAATTTCTAAATTCATTCTCTATCCAATGGCGCATCAATTCTCCAATTTGAATTTTCTAAGCCACCTAGAAAAGTGAATTTAGCATCTGCTTCAAAATTGGTTCAAGTTGGTCCAAACTGTTTCAATCTGGTTCAGATCCGGTTCACCTGAACTGGTCTGGTTTTCTTCCCCAAATTGTTCTAAAGTCCTTTTCAAGGTTTTTATGACCCTTTGGGTCACTAGGGAGTTTTAAATTTCTCAATTTACTCATTCTCTAATGATCGGGTTTGTGAACTAGTTCAATTTTTCTCTCATTTTGACCGGTTCTTTCCCTGATTTTCCTTAGCTCCAAAGAGTGGGGTTTACAACTCTTCCCTCCTTTTAAGAGTTTTGTCCCCAAAACTTAATTAGCAATCTTTGCACCAAGAATAAATTCCTCTAGTGTCAACTTGGGGTTTCCTTGACATGCTAACTCTTCGGTTGTTCTTTTAGTTAGCCCTTTTTATATCAATCACTTAAGGAATTTCTTTTTCCTTTCCATTGTTCACTCACTCCATGGAGTTTATCATAATTAGGCATGTCTTACCAACTATTCTAGGGTACATCCTTAAGTTCATTTCCTCCTCTACTTAGGGCATGTTTCTTCCTCTTGAGGGTTCCAAGCTGCCCAATCGTTCTCTTGTCTAGTTATTCTCTTGGTCATTGAAACCCTTATCTTTATGTCCTCTCGAGTGCTACATACTTTCTTTCATAGGTTTTAGTGTTATCACCTTTTTGTCTTATTTTCACCTTTCCCTCATCCTATGTTTATTACAACTTCGGTCCAAATTTTTATATTTTTATTTTTACTCACTGACTCTTCCTTACTCGAGTTACATGTTTCCTCAGAACTGTTGGGGTTACATGCCCCTTACAATCATGACATTTTCTAGAACCTCTCTCTGTCCATTAGATTTTTAGAATACTTCCTTGAGGGTCGTTGTAATCTTTCCAACCTTTAAGGGTTATATAACTTCGTCTCATAGTATATTCTTGACTACCTTTACCGTTATTCACTCATCCATCTTGCCTTTGATATCATGTCTTACATAATCGTATCAGTTTCCTTTACCTGCTCATCCTTCCCCAACTTATTTATTGGGCATTTCCAGTTCCAATTATTGGGTTTTTTCCATGACGTTCTAACACATAGGGATTCTTTCCTTCTTATGCACTTCCTCATTTCTAATGGTGTCCTTTCCTCAAGGACTTTCCTTTTTCTTAGTCCATTCTTACTCACTCGTGAGCAGTTTCATGACTCTTTATCCCAAGTTATTCTCTTTCTGTCTATATGTCGATTACTTTATTTGGGGAAGTTGCCTTCTTACGAATTTTGTTCTTTACTAT
This sequence comes from Trapa incisa, assembly GCA_030064435.1. NCBI lineage: Eukaryota > Viridiplantae > Streptophyta > Magnoliopsida > Myrtales > Lythraceae > Trapa > Trapa incisa. Next base: position 17,230,415 of record CM057776.1, read on the forward strand.
ATCCCTCACATTAGAGGCTTCCACTTTGGGAGCTACATGCCCCACCTTCTTATCATTCCTTGAAAGTTTCTTTCTTCCTTTCTTCACACTCCTTTCTATATTGGATATTTGCCCACCTTTAATCCTCCATTGTCTTAAAATTCCCGATTCTTTCCTCATTCATTATTTGAGGGACTTCTGGTTATTACTCTTATTTAGGGTACTCCACCTTATGCTTAGCCATCCTCACTTTAGGCTTCATCAAGGGAGCGTGGACCATAACTAGTCTTGATGAAAGTGATCATTTACTTTAGTCATTTCTTAACTGGAGGACTTATGTCTCCAAGATTTCTTAAATGTACTATATTCCCTTTTTTATGGGCAGTTCACCCCTTTCTTACTCGTACAACATCTTTGATGTTATCTTCAAACTTACCTATTCCTTGAGTTTAACTTATTCCTTGGGTCCTCCTAGTATGCTTCCCTAGTCCTTTCACCTTAGTATACGCTTCATTTGCAAGTTCATCTTCCTATACCTCTTCACTTAGTTCCATTACATCTTAGTTGGGATACATATGCCTTTCCAGGGTTTCCTTCCTTAGTAGGACTCTTCCCTTTTTCTCCCAGAATTCCTTTTTCATTTATCCTAGGGAATATCTACCCTTAAATGATATCCTTTGATGTCATCATCTCATGTTTACCCTTGCTCTTGAAATCTTGCGGGCACATCCTTTGTACCCTATCCTCATCCCCACTTGTACTTTAGTACATGTCTATTTCCTTTAAGGAGAGCTCAATTCCTTCTTGTTTCAAGATCTCTTGATCATCATGTGAGAGACTTGGCTACCCCTCTCATGGCTTGAGTTTAGTTGTTAATTTGCCCATTGGTCTTTTTAAGGATTTTTTCCCTTCTTTTTCCCAATATATGGCCTTTCCACCTCCCTCTTCTTTGCTGGATCTTAAATTATGACCTTCACGAGTATCAATTCATTAACTGCCTCATCCTTACCATTCCCTTGGTCTAATTATCTTAGGGCAGTTGTTTCTTGAGTCTTATTGTCCTTAATTTTCATCCTATTACCCTTTTAGAGTGTATTCCTTTCTACTTCCCGATCTTCCTTAGGGCGTCGTTATTCTCCTTGACTATCTTGTTGTTATGACTTGCTTCCTTTCGCTATATTGGTCCGAAACTCCTATTTGGCTTCACTGCTTTTTCCAAAGTGAGTTGTACTTACAATTTTGAGACATCCCATTTGTTGTCAAATGCTCGACTTGTGTTCTCTTGTGGAGGCACTCCCTTCTTTGCTCCCAAATGGTTGGAAATTTCTTCTTAAGGGAGAATTCTCTTCAGCTACCCTTTGTTATGTTTGTGGTTTATTAAGGTCCTAGCTTCAGTCCTTTTTCCTTCCTACCACTATGCTAGGATCTTGAAGAGCTTTCTCCTAGATGTGGTTGAAATTCTGAGGAGGAGTCATGTTTCTTGGGATGGTATCCTTTTGGATTCCTATATCTGGGTTTGTGTTTTTCTTAGAAAGTATTGTTCTAAATCCTTGTGGTGTGGGACAGTCCTTCACTTCATGTCCCATTTATTTTACACCTTGAAATAGGTTGTCTCCTTGCCCAGTTGTTACTCCAAAAGTTCTCCTAAACTCCTTACCTTGATGGTTTTCTTGTCATGCCTTATTTGCCTCATAATTTTCTTGATTCGATCCTTTATTAGGGATGGAAATCTCCTTGGTCTCCGTGATGTCTAGGGTAACACGGGTTTGTTTGGTTACTTTTCTTGGACAATCTTCCTATAGTTGACACGCAAGATCACATCATTTTTGAGAGATATAGTTTTTAGGAACTTGGAATTCTTTATTAGTGGAGAAGTAGTACAATATGTTGGGGTCTTAGCCCCATTACAAAAAGTGGTTACGAAATAGATGGGGAGCTACAGGGTTTTTGACAAGCGTCATCCTTAGTAAAGTTATAAGCCCTTGACGGCGTTCCTGGCCTTAGGCTTGGCTCCCTTCATACTTAGGATTGTGACCTCAATAAGTCCTCGCACCATCCTCCTGGATACTTCCCACTTACATCTCTTGGTTCTTTGGAACTTCTCAAGTATTTTAGGGTGACCTTCCTACGAGGACAAAGTGTTAGGTGGTGTTGGTAACACCAATCCTAGTTTTCTTGGTTACTCTCCTGGAAGCCATCTAAGAATTTTAAAAATTTCTATTAGTTACTATTTTATATAGTCTTGATAATGGATTCATGGAAACATGCTCTAATACCACTCAAGTTGTCATGCCCCAGCCCGGTTTGGTCGGATCCCCATGAGCAACCCACCACTCTCTCGGTTTATTAAGGGTTTTCCCCTTCTTTAACTCGGGATGAGTAAGATGTCCTTGAAACCTGTACTTTTTCTAGAATAACATTAATCAAAATTGAATTAAATTTTAAACTTTACATACATGTCTTGCAGGTGTAACTAACATGAGATTTGTGGGTAGGTTTCCCTTGGTTACCTAAAGAGGGATATAAGGGAGGGGGTGAGTTCAACGACTTAGTGAATGGGTGTTTAAAGTTTAACTTTTATAAAAGAGTTTGAATTGGAGAGTGCCAAAGTCTTTATTTTCTTGTAAAATAGTTCATCCTCAAAATCTCGGTTTCATAGCTATTTCTCAATCCTTAATCATAACTAGTGTGTTTATCAACAAACATAGACCCTTCATCATGAAGGGAACACACATTCGCAAGGAAACACATCCATTACACCCACTTGTGGCATCAGAGCAACTTTACCAGCCACCTACATAGAAGCACATCCACCTCTAGCCCAAGAATGAGTGGATGTACACGACATCTGTCCCTCAATCCCGTAAAGAAAACTCTATGTCCATAGAGACCTCATCCCAACCCCACCCTGGTCTCTTGCGCATGAAGCTACGTCGAGCTTCCCTGATTGTTGGCATGATAATCTGCCCTTATCTTCACCGTATTATCCTGTAGCCCCTAGGACTCATAACTACTCTTGAGTGTCTTGAAGGTCCCCTTCATCAGGGCATGCACAAAATAATAGTTTTCTACATAAGACATTTAATCTATGGTGCCACTAGTCCAATGGCCCCGACCCTCAACTTGACCTGCAGTTGTTTGTCTTGACTAGTTCGTCGACCTATTATGTCCCACTACCATCAGTCCATCGAGTATGTCGGTCCTATCTTGGTACCATGGTGAAATAAATCATTCATTTAAAGTTTTCATGGCTTAAACACATGTTTGTTCACGAGCTCCTGCTCGTGCCAACTGGTCTTGGGCCCACGGTACGAGATTTTCAAAATTTGATGTATTAATTGCCAAGTTCCAAATCCGAGGCCTACAACCTATCTGTGCTATTAGAGCTCCCGTCAAGAACGTCTCCCAAAAAGTTTAAGCAATGGCAGACAGTCAAGGAAGAACATAGTAGCTTCAGGAAGCTCCAAACACAGTAGCTTCATGGAGTTCAAACACAGTAACTCCGTGGAGTCCAAACACATGTAGTAGCTTCTCCTTCCCTTATCGCCACCAAGTCGTATAGTAGCCCTTAGGACCCATCATTACCCCTAGGGCATCTTGATGGTCCATACCACAAGTGCATGCACAAACAATTTTTTTCAACATATGCCATTTAATCTTTGGTGCCACTAGTCCAACAGTTCCAACCCTCAACTCGACCTACAGTTGTTTGTCTCGATTGGTCGTCTGTCGACTTGTCATGTCGCACTACCGCCAGTTCATTGAGTATGTCGGTCCTGTCTTAGCACCATGGCCAAACATATCATTTATTTAAATTTTTCATGGCTTAAACTCATGTTTGTTTACGAGTTCCAGCTCGTGTCAACTAGCCTTGGGCCCATTGTACAAGATTTTCAAAATTGTGCATATTAGCCCCAAAGTTCCAAAATTGAGGCCTTCGACCTATCTAAGCTATTCGAGCTCCCGTCAAGAAGGTCTCCCATAAATTTTAAGCAGTAGCACACAGTCAGAGGAGAGCACTTCTGACAAAAATAATCTTTTGATTTGTCCATCACACTTCCCGAGTATGAGGACATCTTCGCTTATAACCGATAAGCAAGTTTTCTACTTCTTTCTCGGAAGTTCATCATACCAATCGAGTATGATCTACTTACAATCGGTAAGTAGTTCTTCTGCATCATTTCCACTTCACTCCTCTTAGGTGTGATGGCTAAAATACCACTTAATAGTGGGTTTTCATTTTTGAGGTGCTTATCCTCCCAATCGGGTATGATATTAAATCCCACTCACAATGACTTTCAATTTAGAAAAGGTGCTCATCATCCCAACCAAGTATAATGTGAATTAGCCCACTCACCTATTAACCGTGATATGTTCATCCTTGGATGGTTTTCCAAGTTGATGCGAGCTTTCTCTTGTTGGTGATCGGATCACACTTCTCCCGTCGGAGGTGCGACGGTCTGAGTTTTCTATCGAAAAAGGTAGCTCTCTTCCTAAAGTACCTTATAGGATCAGGAATTCATACAATTGACCTTTTAGCTTTGTTGAGGTCGTATGAGGGTTATGGGGATGTTGGGAGAGCTTGGTTTAGCCGGAGAAGGACTGAATTCTGCCTATTTCAACTTAGTCAAAATAGGGTAGCTTCAGTCTATCGGCGATATTTCACTATATGATTATGCCAATGCTTCTTGGATGATCCTCGAATTGAATGGAGGTTGCTATTAGATAGATGGCTCCCCCTAGAGTCTAAAGAGTCTGATCTCGCCTTCTGAGGTTGAGAAAAATGCCAAAGTCGGAGCTCTGGTTCGAGCTTCACCAGAAAATGGAGTAGTAGAAAGAGAGAAGTTTTCAGGTGTGAGGAGAATGAATGGGAAGGAGCTCTTTATATAGGTGTAAAATTGTTTGTTAAATGGAGGAGATTTACTACTACATTATAGGTATTAATGTTGCTAGTTATTCTCATTGAATTGGGAAATTGATGGATATTTATGGGTATTAATTTCAATAATTGAATGTATGTATTAATTTATGAGTATTTATGGGTATTAATTCCAATAATTGAATATAGGTATTAATTTATGGGTATTTAAGTGAATTAATTTCAATAATTGAATGTATGTATTAATATAAGGTATTTATGGGTATTAATTCTAATAATTGAATTTAACTATTAATTTATGGGTATTTATGGTAGGGGTGTAAGACTAATACTACAAAGTGCTAATAGTTTTGTACTAAATTAAATTTACATAATTATCTCATTATTTTCACCTAAAGGAATTTACTAAGTATTTTCACCGAAATTTCGGGTTACTAAAAACACGGTGTAATAACTACTCCCCACCTTCTTAGGAGTTTGTCCCCAAAACTCATGCAACATGAGTCTCTAGTTTTTACCTTTTTTGTGTACTTATGTGGTTTCATTTAAAATAACATTTTTCTACACCTCAAGCATTGGAGAGCATTTAGGGGGTCTTCCTATGCAAACAGATTGTTGGATAAAGTTGGCGACATTAGTCCTAGTTTTCTTGGTTCCTCTCTTGGGAGCCATCTAAAAATTTTAAAACTTTATCTTAGTTATTATGTTATATAGTCTTGATAATGTAATCGAGGAAGTAGACTCTGATACCACTCAAGTTGTCACACCACGACCCAATTTGGTCAGATCCCCGTGAATAACCCACCACTCTCTCGGTGTATTCAGAGTTTTCCTCTCTCCTAAACTGTGGGAGTAAGGCATTATTCTTACATGTACGTTTCCTATAATAACATTAATCAAAACAGAATATAATGAGTTTCTTATAAAAAAGTTTGAATTGGAGTGTGCCAGACTCTTTATTTGCTTTTAAAACATTCTTTCCTCAAATTTTGGTTTTCAACACCTTTTTCCAAGGTTTATCAATTATTTTCCAAGGATTATCAAATCCTTTCAAAGGTTTTCTTAACCTTTTTCGCATTTTCATATTAAGTGTGTTTAACAAACAACACACGCCCTTCATCAGGAAGGGTACACATATTCGTGAAATGTAGTTACGCCGACTGCACCCACTTGTGGATCGGAGCGTCTTTACCATCCACCCTGATAGAAGTCCCTAACTTCTACCTAGAGCCAGAGTGAACAACTCAAATGTTCAACCCTTAGACCCAAAAATACTTCATGTCCATATGAGGATGGAGATTTTATCTCAGTCTCATGCACATGAATCTCAAACACAATAGCTTCAAGAAGCTCCAAACACAGGAGATTTATGGACTCCAAACACAGTAATTCCTTGATTAACTAGTACGATGAGAAACCCAAATGTAGTAGCTTTTCCTTCCCTTATTGCCACCATGTCGTCTAGTAGCCATTAGGACCCCATCACTACCCCTAAGGCATCTTGATGGTCTCATACCACAAGGGCATGCACAAACAAAGTTTTTCAACATAAGCCATTTAATCTTTGGTGCCACTGGTCCAACGACCCCAACCCTCAACTCGACCTGCATCTGTTTGTCTCGATTGGTCTGTTGACCTTTCATGTCGTAGTTCTACTAGTTCATCGAGTATGTCGGTCCTGTCTTGGTACAATGGCCAAACATATCATTTATTTAAAGTTTTCATGGCTTAAACTCATGTTTGTTTACGAGTTCCTACTCGTGTCAACTGGCCTTGGGCCTACTGTACGAGATTTTCAAAATTGGGCATATTAGCCCCCAAGTTCCAAAACCGAGGCCTCTGACCTATTTGAGCTATTCAAACTCCCATCGAGAAGGTCTTCAAAAAATTTTAAGCAGTGGCACACAGTCAAGGGAGAGCACTTCCGACAAAAGTAATCTTTTGAACTGTCCATCACACCAAACGGGTATTAGGACATCTCTGCATGTAAATTTATTTGTTAAATGGAGAAAATTTATTACTACATTATGGGTATTAATGTTACCAGTTATTCTTATTAAATTGGGAAATTGATGAGTACTTATGAGTATTAATTTCAATAATTAAATGTAGATATTAATTTATGGGTATTAATTTTAATAACTGAATGGTATTAATATAAGGTATTTATGGGTATTAATTCCAATAATTGAATGTAGCTATTAATTTATGAGTATTTATTGTAGATTCGTAGGACTAATACTACAAAGTGCTAATAGTTTCGTACTAAAGTAAATTCACATAATTATCTCATTATTTTCATCTAAAGGAATTTACTAGGTATTTACCCTATCCATTCCATCGAGTTATTTATTTCGGTTAAAACATTACTTTTCATTTTATTTTAAATTGAATTTATTCCAATTATATCAATTGAATTTTAAACTTATAATACAATTCCAAAAAAAATTTCGATCGAAATTTTGGGTTACTAAAATCATGGTGTGATAACTACTCCCAACCTTTTTAGGAGTTTTATCCCCAAAACTCATGCAACATTAGTCTCTAATTTTTACCCTTTTTTGTGCACTTATGTGGTTTCATTTTCAATAACTTTCTTCTACACCTCGGGCATTGGAGAGCTTTTAGGGTAGTCTTCCTACGGGAATAGATTGTTGGATAATGTTGGCGACATCAATCCTAATTTTCTTGGTTCCTCTCTTGGGAGCCATTTGGAAATTTTAAAACTTTCTCTTAGTTATTACGTTATATAGTCTTGATAATGTAATCGAGGAAGAAGACTCTGATACCACTCAAGTTGTCACGCCTCAATCCAATTTGGTCGGATCCCCGTGAACAACCCGCCATTCTCTCGGTATATTCAGAGTTTTCCTCTCTCCTAAACTATGGGGAGTAAGGCATCATTCTTACATGTACGTTTCCTGGAATAACATTAATCAAAACTGAATATAAATTTTACATACTAGCCTTAAGGTTTGGCTACAGATAAATCTTTAAGGTTGGTTTTCTCTTGGTTTCCTGAAAAGGAGTAAAGGGAGGGGGTTGAGTTCGACAACTTAGTGAATGGGTGTTTGAAAAATGAGTTTCTTATAAAAGAGTTTGAATTGGAGTGTGCCAGACTCCTTATTTGCTTTTAAAACATTCTTTCCTCAAATTCTAGTTAACACCTTTTTCCAAGGTTTATCAATTATTTTCCAAGGATTATCAAATCCTTTCCAAGGTTTTCTTAACCTTTTTCCCATTTCCATATTTGGTGTGTTTAACAAACAACACACGCCCTTTATCAGGAAGGGTACACACATTCATGAAATGCTGTTATGTCAACTACACCGATTTGTGGATTAGAGCGTCTTTACCATCCATCCTCAAAGAAGACCTTGACTTCTACCTGGAGGCTGAGTGGACATCTCAAATGTTCATCCCTCAGACCCAAAAATACATCTTATCCATATGAGGAAGGAGACTTTATCTCAATCTGGTGTGCATAAAGCTCAAACACAGTAGCTTCAGGAAGCCCTAAACACAATAACTTCATGGAGTCCAAACACAGTAACTTCGTGGAGTCCCAACACAGTAACATTGTGGAGTCCAAACACAGTAACTCAATGACTAACTACAACGATGAGAAACCTAAACGTAGTAGCTTCTCCTTCCCTTATCGCCACCATGTCGTTCAGCAGCCCTTAGGACCCATCACTACCCCTAGGGCGTCTTGATGGTCCTGTACCACAAGTGCATACACAAACAAAGTTTTTCAACATATGCCATTTAATCTTTGGTGCCACTGGTCCAACGGCCCCGACCCTCAACTCGACCTGTAGCTGTTTGTCTCGACTGGTTCATCGACATGTCATTTCACACTGCTGCTAGTTCATCAAGTATGTTGGTCTTGTCTTGATACCATGGCCAAACATATCATTTATTTAATGTTTTCATGGCTTAAACTCATGTTTGTTTATGAGTTCCCGCTTGTGTCAACTAGCCTTTGGCCCACTATACGAGATTTTCAAAATCGGGCTACCCTCAAGTTCCAAAACCGAGGCCTTTGACCTATTTGAGCTATTCGAGCTCCTATCAAGAAGGTCTCCCAAAAATTTTAAGGAGTGGCACATAGTCAGGGGAGATCACTTCCGACAAAAACAATCTTTTGATCTGTCAATCACACCAAACGGGTATGAGGACATCTCTGCATATAACTGATAAGTAGGTTTTCTACCACATTCTCGGAAGTTCATCAAACCAACCGGGTATGATCTACTTACATCCGGTAAATAGTTTTTTCACGTCATTTCCACATCACTCCTCTCAGGTGTGATGGTTAAAATACCACTTAATAGTGGGTTTTCATTTTCGAGGTTCTTATCATCCCAACCGGGTATGATATTAAATCCCACTCATGGTGGCTTCCATTTTAGAAAAGGTGCTCATCATCCCATTCGGGTATGATGTTAATTAGCCCACTCACCCATTAACCGTGACTTGTTCATCCTTAGTTTTTTTTCCAAGTTGATGCGAGCTTTCTCTTGCTGGTGATCCGATCGCACTTCTCTCATCAAAGGTGCGATGGTCTAAGCTTTCTATCGGGAAAGGTAGCTCTCTTCCTAAAGTACCTTATAGGATTAAGAATTCATACAATTGAACTTTAAGCTTCGTTGAGGTCATATGTGGGTTGTTGGGATGTTGGGAGAGCTTGGTTTTGTTGGAGGAGGGCTGAATTCAGCCGATTTCAACTTAGCAGAAATAGGGCAGCTTTGGTTTTCCGGAGTTGCTTCACTATTTGATTACGCCAACACTTCATCGACGATCCTCAGATCAAATAGAGTTTGCTATCTGATAGCTGACTTCCCCTAGAGTTTAAAGAGCCCGATCTCACCTTCTAAGGTTGAGAAAAATGCCAAAGTTGGAACTTTGGTTTGAACTTCACCGAAAAATAGAGCAATAGAGAGAGGAGTTTTCAGGTGTGAGAAGGATGAATGGGAAGGAGCTCTTGATATAGGTGTAAAATTGATTGTTAAATGGGGAAGATTTATTACTAAATTATGGGTATTAATGTTGCCAAATTTTCTCATTAAATTGGGAAATTGATGGGTATTAATTTCATTAATTGAATATAGTTATTAATTTATGAGTATTTATGGGTATTAATTCCAATAATTGAATGTAGGTATTAATTTGTGGGTATTTATGGGTATTAATTTCAATAATTGAATGTAGGTATTAATATAAGGTATTTATGGGTATTAATTCCAATAATTGAATGTAGGTATTAATTTATGGGTATTTATGGTAGGGGCATAGGACTAATAGTTTCTTATTAAACCAAATTCACATAATCATCTCATTATTTTCATCTAATGGAATTTACTAGGTATTTACCCTATCCATTCCATCGAGTTATTTATTTCTGTCAAACAACACTTTTCATTTTATTTTAAATCAAATTTATTCTAATTATATCAATTGAATTTTAAACTTATAATACAATTCTAAAAAAAATTCGACTAAAATTTCGGGTTACTAAAAACACGGTGTGACAACTACTCCCCACCTTTTTAGGAGTTTTGTCCTCAAAACTCGTGTAACATTAGTCTCTAATTTTTACCCTTTTTTTGTGCACTTATGTGGTTTTATTTTCAATAACTTTCTTCTACACCTCAGGCATTAGAGAGCTTTTAGGGTGGTCTTCCTATGGGAACAAATGGTTGGTTAATGTTGGTGACATTAGTCGTACTTTTCTTGGTTCCTCTCTTGAGAGACATCTGAAAATTTTAAAACTTTCTATTAGTTACTATCTTATATAGTTTTGATAATGTAATTGAGGAAATAGGCTTTGATACCACTCAAGTTATCATGCCCTGACCTAGTTTGGTCGGATCCCGTAAACCACCCTCCTCTCTCCGGGTTTATTCAGGGTTTTTCTCTCTCCTAAACCGTGGGGGAGTAAGGTGTCATTCTTACATGTACCTTTACTGGAATAACATTAATCAAAACTAAATATAAATTTTAATACCTACCTTAAGGTTTAGCTACCGATAAATCTTTAAGGTTGGTTTTTCCTTGGTTTCCTGAAAAGGAGTAAATGGAGGGGGTGAGTTTGACAACTTAGTGAATGGGTGTTTGAAAAATGAGTTTCTTATAAAAGAGTTTGAATTGGAGTGTGCCAGACTCCTTATTTGCTTTTAAAACATTCTTTCCTCAAATTCTAGTTAACACCTTTTTCCAAGGTTTATCAATTATTTTCCAAGGATTATCAAATCCTTTCCAAGGTTTTCTTAACCTTTTTCCCATTTCCATATTTGGTGTGTTTAACAAACAACACACGCCCTTTATCAGGAAGGGTACACACATTCATGAAATGCTGTTATGTCAACTGCACTGATTTGTGGATCGGAGCGTCTTTACCATCCATCCTCAAAGAAGACCTTGACTTCTACCTGGAGGCTAAGTGGACATCTCAGATGTTCATCCCTCAGACCCAAAAATACATCTTGTCCAAGGTTTTCTTAACCTTTTTTCCATTTCCATATTAGGTGTGTTTCACTAACAACACATTCCCTTCATTAGGAAGAGTACACACATTTGCAAAATGCAGTTATGCCGACTGCACCCACTTGTGGATCTGAGCATCTTTACCATCCGCTCTCATAGATGTCCCTGACTTCTACCCGGAGCCTGAGTGAACATCTTAAATCTTTAACCCTTAGACCGAAAAATACTTTAGGTCCATATGAGGCTGGAGACTTTATATCGGTCTCGTACGCATGAAACTCAAAGATAGTAGCTTCAAGAAGCCCTAAACACCGTAACTCCGTGGAGTCCCAACAAAGTAACTCTGTGGAGTCCAAACACAGTAATTCCATGACTAACTAGTACGGCGAGAAACCCGTACATAGTAAATTCTCCTTCCCTTATCGCTACAATGTCGTCCAACAGCCCTTAGGACCCATCACTACCCCTTAGGGAGTTTTGATGGTCTCGTAACATAAGTGCATGCACAAACAAAGTTTTACAACAAAAGCCATTTAATATTTGGTACCATTGGTCCAACCACCCAGACCCTCAACCCTATCTGCAACTGTTTGTCTTGACTTGTCCATCGACCTGTCATGTCGCACTCTCACTAGTTCATCGAGTATGTCGGTCCTGTCTTGGTACCATGTCCAAACATATCATTTATTTAAAGTTTTCATGGCTTAAACTCATGTTTGTTTACGAGTTCCTCCTTGTGTCAACTGGCCTTGGGCCCACTGTATGAGATTTTCAAAATCAGGCATATTAGCCCCCATGTTACAAAATCGAGGCCTTCGGTATATCTTACATATTCGAGCTCCCATCAAGAAGGTCTCCCAAAAATTTTAAGCAGTGGCACATAGTCAAGGGAGAGCACTTCTGACAAAAATAATAATTTGATTTGTCCATCACACCAATTGGGTATGATGACATCTTTGCTTATAACTGATAAGCGGGTTTTCTACTTCCTTCTCGGAAGTTCATCATACCAACTGGGTATGATCTACTTACAACCGATAAGTAGTTTTTCTGCATTATTTCCACATCACTCCTGTGAGGTGTGATGGTTAAAATACCACTTAATAGTGGGTTTTCATTTTCGAGGTCCTTATCATACCAACAGGGTATGATATTAAATCCCACTCACGGTGGTTTCCAATTTAGAAAAGGTGCTCATCATCCCAACTGGGTATGATGTGAATTAGCCCACTCACCTGTTAACCATGACATGTTCATCCTTGGTTGGTTTTCCAAGTTGAAGTGAGCTTTCTCTTGCTAGTGATCGTATCACTTCTCCTATTAGAGGTGCGACAGTCTGAGCTTTCTATTGTGAAAGGTAGCTCTCTTCCTAAAGTACCTTCAAGGATTAAGAGTTCATATAATTGACCTTTCAGCTTCGTTGAGGTCGTATGAGGGTTGTGGGGATGTTGGAAGAGCTTGATTTGGTTGGAGGAGGGCTAAATTCGACCGATTTCAACTCAGTTGAAATAGGGCAGCTTCAATCTTGTAAAACTTGCCCTTTGAGCTAAGGAAAACCGGGAAAAGAACCAGTCAAACCGAGTGAGAAAAACTGAACCGGTTCACAAAATCGATCATTTGGGAAAAAGCAATTCAGAAATTTACAACTTCCAGGTGATCCAAAGGGTTCATTAAACCTTGGAAAAGAAACTTAAGACAAATTAGAAAAGAAAAATCAAATTGGTTCAGGTGAACGAGATCCCATAATAACTATGAACTTAAGCTTGCCGGAGAGTAGTGTGAGGATGGGTGACCTCCTGGGAAGTCTGATTTTTTTCGTAAACCGAAATTTCGGTAAAAAAATTTTATGTGAACGTAAGCCTTATCATAAATAGCCATAAATTAATATATGTTTAATTATTGTAATTAATACCAATAATTTAATACTTCAATTAAATTATTGGAATCAATACCAAAAATTTATGATAATATTAATACTAGTAATAAATCTCTCACATTTAATACACGATTTTACACCTATATAAAGAGGTCATCCCCATTCATTCTCCTCACACCTGAACACTTCTCTCTCTCTCTACAACTTCATTTCCCAATAAAGCTCAAACTAGAGCTTCGACTTGAACATTTTTCTTAACCTTAGAAGGAGAGGTCAGGCTCCTTAGAACTAGGGAGAAGTCAACTATCTAATAGCAAACTCCAGTCAATCCGAGAATTGTTGGAGAAGTGCTGACATGATGGAACAGTGAAGTAGCTCCGGCGAACTGAAGCTACCCTATTTTGGCCAAGCTGAAATCAGCCATTTCGAGCCCTCATCAGGCCAAACCAAGCCCTCCCAACACTTCATTAGCCCTCCCACGACCAAATTAGGACTGAAAGTTAAGCCAATTCGACTCCTTTCTACAATTTCTGACCGGTGCTAGAGAGAGAACCGACAGAATTTCAATGATGAAATTCTAACTCAATTCGACATCAATTGATGTGATTCTTGATTCTAGGATTAACCTCAGGACAAGAGCTATCTACCAGATAGAAAGCTCGGATCGCCCCCTCAACGGTGAGTAATCGAAGCTTTCTCTCTTTATAGTCTATTTTCCGACAAAGCTCTGTTTGAGCTTGTTCCAACATTAAAATCTGTGATTCAAAGTTCCTTAGAATTGTATGAACATGTAAGAACTCAATTTCAACTCCAATTTCAATAATTAGAGGTGTTTGATCGGTCAATTTGATGAAATCAAATTCGGCAGTGTTGAAGAGTTGAAATTTGGGGAAAATTAGGGAAAATTGGGGATTTTCGAAATTCAAAGGACCAAGATGCAATTTTATGAAACTGAGGGTCAATTGGGCATGAAAATAATGTTGAAGGACCAATTGAGGAATTTTGGAATTTTTTGGGGCAAAACGTACAATTTTTGTAAAGGAAGGGCAAAATGGTAATTTTGGAAAAATTGAAGAACCAAATTGGAAATTTGGGAAATTAATCCCCCTTTTGTGAAATGGAATAAATTGAGGTGCTATGATAAATTTTAGAAGTTTCGGAACTCAATTTGAGGAAAAACCGGCATTAGGGATTTAAAGTTAAAGAGAAATAACTTTAGTGACTTAATTACAAATAAATGAAAGTTTGACTTTATCATTCATTTGGAATGAATGAAGATTATTAGGCTGAAGGATAATGAACCGAGATGTTCATATCATGTAGGAACACAAAGTACCGAGAACGCCAGCAAGGACAAGCTCGCGTGAATACAAAGAACTAGTTTAGTGGAATTTACGGCATTAATGGGTGAGTGGGTTTACTAACATCATACACAGTTGGGATGATGAGCACAACTTAAAGATAAAAACCATTTACCAGTTGTGAGTGGAAATTTTATATCATACCTGGTTGGGGATGATAAGTACCTCGGTATAAAAATCCACTATTTAGTGGTATTTTAATCATCACTACTTAAAAAAAGTGATGTGAAAATTATGCAGAAAAACTACTTACCGGTTGTAAGTAGATCATACCTGGTTGGTATGATGAGACTTCCTCGAAGAAAGTTAAAAACCCGTTCATTGGTTATGAATGGAGATGTCCTTATATCGGTTGGTATAATGGACAGTGAAAACCTATTTTGTCAGAAGTGCTCTCCCCTGATTGTGTGCGAATGCTTAAACTATTTGGGAGACCTTCTTGATGGGAGCTCGAATAGCTCTTATAGGCCGGGGCCTCGGTTTTGGAACTTGAGGGCTAGAATGCCCAAATTTTTGAAAATCTCATACAGTGGGCCCAAGGCCAGTTGGCACGAGTAAGAGCTCGTAAATGAACATGATATATGTGCCATAAAACGTAATAAGTGAATTGTTTGGCCATGGTACCAAGATAGGACCGACATGCTCAGTCAACTAGCGGTAGTGCGACATGACAGGTCAATGGACCAGTCAAGACAAACAACCGCGGGTTAAGTTGAGAGTCAGGGCCATTGGACTAGTGGCACCACATATTACATGGCTTGATAAGAAAACATTGTTTGTGCATGCACTATGAGTACGAGATCATCAAGACACCCATGAGGGGTAGCGATGCATCCTAAGGGCCCTAGATGACCTGATAAGTATAAGGGCAGATCGTCGTTGCAAATGTCTGTGTGATATTTGAAGTAGCACCAAGCGCATGAGACCGAGGTGGGGACAAGATGAGGTCTCTGTCCTCATATGGACACGAAGTAGCAACTTCAGGATTGAGGATCGAATGTCGCGTACATCCACTCATTCCTAGGGTAGAAGTGGTCATGCTTTTATCTGGGTGGCAGGAAAAGTCGTTCCGAAGCCACTAGCAGGTTCAATAGTGATACTGACTTACGAATGTGTGTAACCTTCATGATGAAGGATGTGTGTTGGGTGATGACACATCGGTAATTAAGAAATAATGGAAAAACCTGAATCTTTTTAAATGAAGGGATTTTTGAAAAGTAGACCTTTGAAAACCCATTCACTAAGTAGTCGTACTCACCCCCTCCCTTATATCCCTTTCAAGAAATCTCGAAAAACATACACCTAAAGACCATCAACTAAGATGCTTGTAAGAAAGATATGTAAAGTTTAAAATTTCATTCAGTTTTGATTATGTTATTCTAGGAAATGGTGCAAGTTTAAAGGACGCCTTACTCTTTACTTTTTATAATAAGGGGAAACCCTTTAATAAACCGGTAGAGTGGCGGGTTGATCACGGAGATCCGACCTAACCGGGTCGGGGCGTGACAGGTCTGCTGGAGCTACTTGATTGTTTGATTACGCCGGTTCTTCTTCGACGATCCTCAGATCGAATGGAGGTTGCTATCAGATAGCTGACTTCCCTAGAGTCTAAAGTACCCGACCTCGCCTTCTAAGGTTGAGAAAAATGCCAAAGTCGAAGCTCTGGTTTGAGTTTCACCGAAAAATGGAGCAGTAGAGAGAGATGAGTTTTCAAGTGTAAGGAGGATGAATGAGGAGAAACTCTTTATATAGGTGTAAAATTGTTTGTTAAATGGAGAATATTTATTACTACATTATGGGTATTAATGTTGCCAATTATTCTCATTAAATTGGGAAATTCATTGGTATTTATGTGTATTAATTTCAATAATTGAATGTAGGTATTATTAATTTGTGAGTATTTATGGGTATTAATTATAATGTAGGTATTAATTTATGGGTATTAATTTCAATAATTGAATGTAGGTATTAATATAAGGTATTTATGTGTATTAATTCCAATAATTGAATGTTGGTATTAATTTTTGGGTATTTATGGTAATAGTTTCGTACTAAACCAAATTCACATAATTATCTCATTATTTTCACCTAAAGGAATTTACTTGGTATTTACCCTATCCATTCCATTGAGTTATTTATTTCGGTTAAAACACTTTTCATTTTATTTTAATTCAAATTTATTTCAATTATATTAGTTAAATTTTATTAAAAACACAATGTGACACTTCGTGTTCCTACATGATATGAACATAAAGGTTCATTATCCCTTGGCCTAATAGCCTTCATTCATCGTGATTGGATGAAATACTCAAACTTTTCGATTTATTGGAATTAGGTCCCTAAAGTTTTTTTCTTTAACTTTAGGTCCCTAATGTCAATTTCCCCCCTAATTAAATCCTGGAACTTCTAAGATTTACCTTATGACATCAATTTATTCAAAATGACAAAAGGGGTTCAATTTTCCCAAATTTCCAATTTGGTCCCCAACTTTTCCAAAATTACCATTTTGCCCCTACTTTACAAAAATGGTAAGCTTCACCCCAAAAATTCCAAAAATTGTCCAATTGGTCCTCCAACATTTTTATCGTGCTCAATTGGCCCTCAATTTTATGAAATTGCACTTTAGTCCCTCAAATTTTTGAAATCCCCAAAGTTTCCCCCAATTTCAACCTTTCAAATTAGCCAAGTTTAAGTTAATCAAACTGACCAATCAAATGAGTTTATTTTTAAAATGAAAGTTAGATTGTAGTTCCTACACCTCCATACGATTCTATTGCACTTTGAATCGCACGATTTGACACTCGAACGAACTCAAACGGAGCTTCGCCAGAAAACTGAACGTAGAGAGAAAAAGCTTCGAAAGCTTATCGTCTAGGACGTGGAGGTCTGGGCTTTCATTCTGGGTAGATAGCTCTTGTCCTGAGGTTCTTCCTAGGATCAAGAATGACCTCAATTCATATCGAATTGAGGGAGAATTTGGTCAGTAAAATTCTACCGGTTCTCTCTAGCACCGATCAGAATTTACAGAAGGGAGCTAAATTGGCTTACCTTTCCACTCTAATTCAACTTTAGGAGGGTTATAGAGGTGTTGGGAGGGCTTGGTTTGGCTTGAGAAAGGCTCAAATTGACCACTTTTAGCTTGGACAAACCAAGGCAACTTTGGTCCACTAGAGCGGCTTGATTGTTCTATCACGCTGGTGTTTCTCCAGCGATCCTCCGTGCAATTGGAGACTACAGGCGTGAAGCCGACTTCTCCCTAAATCCAAAGAACTCGACCATGCCTTCTTTGGCTTAGAAAAATGCCCAAGTCGGAGCTCTTGTTCGAGCTTCATCGGAAAATGGAGCAGTAGGTAGAGAGTGGAGTTTTCAGGTGTGAGGAGGATGAATGAGGGGCTCTTTATATAGGAAGCATGGGGACTCCTTGGCCATCTGATTGGTGCCTTAATGGATGTCATTCATTGCCTGATTCTCCTTGGCCAGAGACTTTCATCTTTGCCGACGCTGTTTGATTTTCTGGCGAGTGAACTTTGCTATTATTTGAAGGAAGAAGACGTTACTGTTCTGAACCAGGTTCAATGCTTAAATCGGCCAGTTCAGACCCGATTCGATAGAGTTTTTCAAAATTAAAAATTTCTAAATTCATCTAAATTCATTCTCTATCCAATGGTGTTATTTTAAGAAAGAAGACGTCACTGTTCCGAACCAGGTTCCACGCTTAAATCAGCCGGTTCAGACCCGATTCAATAGAGTTTTTCAAAATTAAAAATTTCTAAATTCATCTAAATTCATTCTCTATCCAATGGTGGCCTCAATTCTCCAATTTGAATTTTTTAAGCTACCCAGAAAAATGAATTTTGCATCTGGTTCATGAGTGGTTCAAACTGGTTCACCTGAACAGGTCTGGTTTTCTTCACCAAATTGTCCCAAAGTCCCTTTCCAATGTTTTTAAGGCCCTTTGGGTTACTTGGGAATTGTAAATTTTCCAATTTGCTCGTTCTCGGATGATTGGGTTTGTGAACCGGGTCAGTTTTTCTCACTCGGTTTGACCGGTTCTTTCCTTGGTTTTCCCTTGGAGTTTTTTCTTCTTCTTTTAGAAGTTTTGTCCCCAAAACTTAATTAGCAACCTTTGCATTAGGAATAAGTTCCTCTAGTGTCAACTCGGGGTTTTCTTGACATGCTAACTCTTCGATTGTTCTTCTAGTTAGCTCTTTTTATTTCATTAACTTAAGGAATTTCTTTTTCCTTGCCATTGTTCACTCACTCCATGGAGATTATCATAATTAGCCATGTCTTACCCACTATTCTAAGATACATCCTTAAGTTCACTTCATCCTCTACTTAGGGTAGGATTCTTCCTCTTAAGGGTTCTTGCTCATAATTTCATGATTGGGAGTTCCAAGTTGCCCAATCGCTCCCTTGTCTAATTATTCTCTTGGTCATTGAAACCCTTATCTCTATGTCCTCTCAAGTGCTACATACTTTCTTTCACAAGTTTTGGTGTTATCACCTTTTTGTCTTATTTTAACCCTTCACTCATCCAATGTTTATTACAACTTCGGTCCAGATTTTTATATTTTTATTTTTACTCACTAACTCTTCCTTACTCGAATCACAGTTTTCCTCTGAACTGTTGGGCTTACATGCTCCTTACAGTCATGACATTTTCTAGAACCTATCTCTATCCATTATATTTCTAGAATACTTAATTGAGGGTTGTTCTAATCTTTCCAATCTTTTAGGGTTGTATAAATTCGTCTGGTAGTATATTCTCAACTACCTTTACTGTTATTCACTCATCCATCTTACCTTTGATGTCATGTCTTACATAATCATGTCAGTTTCCCTTATCTACTCATCCTTCCCCAACTTCTTTATTAGGTCTTTTCGGTTCCAATTATTGGGTTTTTCCCATGACTTTCTAACATGTAGGGATTCTACCCTTCTTATTCACCTCCTCATTTCTAGTGGTGTCCTTTCCTCAAGGACTTTTCATTTTCTTAATCCATTCTTACTCACTCGTGATCAGTTTCATGACTCTTTATCCCGAGTTATTCTCTTTTGATCTATATGTCGATTACTTTGTTTGGGGAAGTTCCCTTCTTACAAATTTTGTTCTCTACAATGTCCCTCACAGTAGAGGCTTCCACTTTTGGAGCTACATTCTCCACCTTCTTACCATTCCTTGAAAGTTTCTTTCTTCCTTTCTTCACACTCCTTTCTATATTGGGTATTTGCCCGCCTTTAATGCTCCATTGTCTTAAAATTCCCATTTCTTCCCTCATTCCTTATCCGATGAACTTCCGATTATTGGTCTTATTTAGTGCACTCCACCTTATGCTTAGTTGTTCTCACTTCAGGCTACATCAAGTGAGTGTGGACCACCAGTCACTTCTTAATTGGAGGACTTACGTCTCCAAGATTTCTTAAATGTACTCTATTCCCTTTTTATGGGCAGTTCACCCCTTTCTTACTCGTACAACATCTTTGATGTTATCTTCTGGCTTACCTATTCCTTGGGTTTAACTTATTCCTTGGGTCCTCCTAGTATGCTTCCCTGGTCCTTTCACATCAGTTTGCGCTTCATTTGCAAGTTCATCTCTCTATACCTCTTCACTTAGTTCCATTACTTCTTAGTTGGGATACATATGCCTTTCTAGGGTTTCCTTCCTTGGTAGGACTCTTCCCTTTTTCTCCTAAATTGCCTTTTTCATTTACCCTAGGGAATATCTACCCTTAAATGACATCCTTTGATGTCGTTATCTCCTGTTTACCCTTACTCTTGAAATCTTGCGGGCACATCCTTTGTACCCAATCCTCATCCCCACTTGTACTTTAGTACACGTCTATTTCCTTTAAGGAGAGATCGAATCCTCTTTGTTTCATGATCACTTTATCATCATGTGAGAGGCTTGCCTGCCCCTCTCATGGCTTGAGTTTAGTTGTTAATTTGGCCATTGGTCTTTTTAAGAATATTTTCCCTTCTTTTCCCTAATATTTGGCCTTTCCACCTCACTCTTCTTTACTGGAGCTTAAATTATGACCTTCATGAGTATCAGTTCATTAACTACCTTGTCCTTACCATTCCCTTGGTCTAATTATCTTAAGGTAGTTATTTCTCAAGTCTTATTTTCCTTAATGTTCATCCTACTGCCCTTTTAGAGTGTATTCCTTTCTACTTCCTTGTCTTCCTTAGGGTGTCGTTATTCTCCTTAACTATCATGTTGTTATGACTTGCTTCCTTCCGTTATATTAGTCCAAAACTCCTATTTGGCTTCACTATTTTTTCCAAAGTGAGTCGTACTTGCAATCTCGAGACATTCAATTTATTGTCAAATGCTTGACTAATCTTCTCTTGTGGAGGCACTCACTTCTTTGCTCCTAAATGACTGAAAATTTCTTCTTAAGGAAGAATTCTCTTCAGCTACCCTTTGTTCTCTTTGTGGTTTATTAAGGTCCTACCTTCAGTTCTTTTTCCTTCCTACCACTATGCTAGGATTTTGAAGAGCTTCCTCCTAGATGTGGTTGAAATTCCAAGCATGAGTCGTGTTTCTTGGGATGGTATCCTTTCAGATTCTTATAGTTGTGGGAGCGTTTTTCTTGCAAAGTATTTTTCTAAATCCTTGTAGTGTGGGACAGTCCTTCACTTCATGTCCCATTTCTTTTACACCTTGAAATAGGTCATCTCCTTGCCTAGTTGTTACTCTAAGAGTTCTCCTAAACTCCTTACCTTAACAATTTTCTTGTCATGCCTTCTTTGCCCCATAATTTTCTTTATTCGTGATGTCTAGGGTAACACAGGTTTGTTTGGTTACTTTTCTTGGGCAATCTTCCTATAGCTTAGGCGCAAGGCCGCATCATTTTTTAGAGATATAGTTTTTAGGAACTTGGAATTCTTTATTAGTGGAGAAGTAGTACAATATGTTGGGGTCTTCGCCCCATTACAAAAAGTGGTTACGAAATAGATGGGGAGCTATAGGGTTTTTGCAAGCATCTTCCTTGGTAAGGTTATAAGCCCTTGATGTCATTCCTGGCCTTAACAAGTCCTGGCACCATCCTCCTGGATACTTCCCACTAACGTCTCTTGGTTCTTTGGGACTTCTTGGGTATTTTAGGGTAACCTTCTTACGGGTACAGAGTGTTGGGTGGTGTTGGTAACGTCGGTCCTAGTTTTCTTGGTTACTCTCCTAGGAGCCATTTAGAAATTTTAAAAATTTCTCTTAGTTACTATGTTATATAGTCTTGATAATGTATTCGAGCAAATAGGCTCTGATACCACTCAAGTTGTCACGCTCCGACCCGGTTTGATCAGATCCCCATGAGCAACCCGCCACTCTCTCGATTTATTAAGGGTTTTCCTCTTCTTTAACTCGGGAGGAGTAAGGCATCCTTTAAACCTGTACCTTTCCTAAAATAACATTAATAAAAACTACATTAAATTTTAAACTTTACATACATGTCTTGCATGTGTAACTAACAAGAGATCTTTGGGTAGGTTTCCCTTTGTTACCTAAAAAGGGGTATAAGGGAGGGGGTGTGTTCAACGACATAATGAATGGGTGTTTAAAGTTTAACTTTTAGAAAATAGTTTGAGTTGGAGTGTGCCAGACTCCTTATATTCTTGTAAAACAATTCATCCTCAAAATCTCAGTTTCATAGCCATTTCTCAATCCTTAATCATAACCGATGTGTTTATCAACCAACACAAGCCCTTCATCATTAAGGGAACACACATTCACAAGGCAACACGTCTACTGCACCCACTTGTGGTGTCAGAGTCACTTTACCGCACACCTAGATAGAAGCACGTCGACTTTTACCCTGAGAATGAGTGGATGTACACGACATCCGACCCTCAATCACGAAAAGAAAACTCCATGTTTTTATGAGGATAGAGGCCTCATCTCGACCCACCCTGGTCTCATGCGCATGAAGCTACGTCAAGCTTCCCTAACTGTTGGCACGACAATCTACCTTTATCTCCACCATGTCGTCCAGTAGCCCCTAGGACGCATCACTACCACTCTAGGCGTCTTGAAGGTCTCATACCTTAGTGCATGCACAAAACAATAGTTTTTCACATAAACCATTTAATTTATGGTGCCACTGGTCCAACAGACCTGACCCTCAACTCGACCCATAGCTGTTTGTCTCGACTGGTCCTTTGACCTATCATGTCACACTACCGCTAATCCATCGAGTATGTTGGAACTGTCATGGTACCATGGCCAAACAAATCATTCATTTAAAGTTTTCATGGATTAAACTTATGTTTATTTATAAGCTCCTTCTCGTGCCAACTGGCCTTGAGCCCACTGTACTAGACTTTCAAAATTAGGCATATTAGCCCCCCAAGTTCCAAAATTGAGGCCTCCGACCTATCTAAGCTATTCGAGTCCGATCAAGAAGGTCACCCAAAAATTTTAAGCAGTGGCACACATTAATGGGAGAGCACTTACGAAAAAAATAATGTTTTGATTGTCCATCACACCGACCGAATGTGAGGACATCTCCACTCATAATCAATGAACAGGTTTTCTACTTCCTTCTAGGAAGTTCATCATACCTATCGGGTATGATCTACTTACAACTAGTAAGTAGTTTTTCCGCGTAATTTCCACATCACTCCATTCATGTGTGATGATTAAAATTTCCACTTAGTAGTGGGTTTTCATTTCCGAGGTGCCTATCATCCCAACCGGGTAAGATATAAACTCCCACTCACCTGTTAATGAACGGAATTCCTCTTTACTGATTCTTTGTTTTCACGAAATCTTGTCCTTGCTGACATTCCTGGTACTTCATGTTCATGCACGATATGAACATCCTTGTTCATTATCCCTTGGCCTAATAGCCTTCATTCATCATGAATGGATGAAATACTCAAACTTTTCGATTTATTGCAATTAAGTCCCTAAAGTTCTTTTTCTTTAACTTTAGGTTCCTAATGTCGATTTTCCCCCAAATTGAAACTCATAACTTTTAAAATTTACCTTAGGACCTCAGTGTATTCAAAATCACAAAAAGGAGTTCAATTTTCCCAAATTTCCAATTTGGTCCCCAACTTTTCCAAAATTACCATTTTACCCCTACTTTACAAAAATGGTAAGTTTCACCCCAAAAATTCCAAAAATGGGCTAATTGGTCCTCCAACATCTTTATCATGCCCAATTGGCCTTCAATTTTATGAAATTGTACTTTAGTCCCTCGAATTTTTAAAATCCCCAAAATTCCCCCTAATTTCAACCTTCCAACTCAAATGAATTTGATTTTATCAAATTGACTGATCAAATGAGTTTAATTGTTGAAATTAAAGTTAGATAGGAGTTCCTACACCTCCATACAATTCAATTGCACTTTGAATCGCATGATTTTATGCCAGAATGCGTTCAAACGGAGTTTCGCCGAAAAACTGAATGTAGAGAGAAAAAGCTTTGAAAACTTACCGTCGGGGGCGCGACAGTCCGAGCTTTCAATCTGGGCAGATTGCTCTTATCCTAAGGTTCTTCCTAAGATCAAGAACCACCTCAATTCACGTCAAATTGAGGGAGAATTTGGTTAGTAAAGTTCGGCTAGTTCTCTCTGTAGCACCAATCAAAATTTAATGAGGGGAGCCAAATTGGCTTACCTTTCCAATTTAATTTAGCTGTAGGAGGGCTGTGGAGGTGTTGTGAGGGTTTGGTTTGGCTTGAGGAGGGCTCAAATTGGCCATTTTTAGCTCGTCCATAACCGAGCAACTTCGGTCCCCCAGAGCTGCTTCACTGTTCTATCATGCCAGTGTTTCTCCGGCGATCCTCGAAGTAAATGGGGACTACTGCCGTGTAGCTGACTTCTCCTCGAATCCAAAGAACCCGACCAAGCCTTCTTAGGCTTAGAAAAATGCCCAAGTCAGAGCTCTAGTTTGAGATTTATCAAAAAATGGAGTAGTAGGGAGAGAGTAGAATTTTCAAGTGTGAAGGGGATGAATGAAGAGGGGCTCTTTATATAGGAAGCTTGGGGACTTTTTGGCCATCCGATTGTCGCCTTAATGGCGGTCATTCATTGCTTGAAACTTCCTGGCTGGAGACTTTTCATCTTCATCGGCACTGCTCGATTTTGCGGTGAGTGAACAATGTTGTCATTTGAAGAAGACGACACTGTTTTGAACTGGATCGGACCGGTCCGAACCAGGTTCAACGCGATTTAGGCCCAATTCAATCAAGTTTTTTAAAATTAAAAATTTCTAAATTTATCTAAATTCATTCTCTATCCAATGGTGGCCTCAATTCTCCAATTTGAATTTTTCTAAGCTACATAGAAAAATTAATTTAGCATCTGGTTCGATAGTGGTTTAATCCGGTCCAAACAGGTTTGGATTTGGTTCACCTGAACCGGTCAAGTTTTCTTCCCCAAATTGTCCTAAAGTCCCTTTCCAAGGTTTTTATGACTCTTCGGGTTACTCGGGAGTTGTAAATCTCCCAATTTGCCCATTCTCTAATGATCACGTTTGTGAACCAGTTCGATTTTTCTCACTCGTTTTGATCGGTTCTTTCCCCGGTTTTCCTTAGCTCCAAAGAGTAAGGTTTACATTCGAGGTATTCCTTAAGGGATCGTATTCCTTCCTTAAACGGGGTTAAAGGAGGGGATGAGTTTCTATAACTCAGTCAGCGGATGTTGTGTAATGAGTTTTTCAAAAATACTCTCACAAAAATCTTGGGATTTCTCTTTTATCTTAGAAAAATAAATCCTCCTTATGAAATTTCTTCACCATCATGTGAGATTAACTCTTTTAACACTTCCCCTTGCTTGGGAAGTGTTTCATGTAGGACAACCGTATGTGTTTTTAAAACTTTGACCATTTCCCTAATTATGTGTGTTTCGCTCTTTTAGCACATCCCCTTACCTCGGGAGGCATTTAGCAAACAAACACACACCCTTTATCATAAAGGGTACACATGTTTGTAGGACAGTCCCGGACTATATTCACTTGGGGATCGGCGTGACTTTGCCGTCCACCTTGATAGAAGTCCTAGACTTCTACCTTGAGTCTAATTGGACGTCCCAGACGTTTGACCCTGAGACCCAAAATTCACTTCGTGTCCGTATGAGGACGAATACCTCATCCTATCCCTACAAAATAGTTTAAGAAGTTATCACATAGTTAGGGGAGAACATTTCTGACAAAAATTACTTTTTATCTCATTACACCATCCGAGTGTGATGATGGATCCACTTACAACCGGTAAGCAGTTTTCTCCTTTTCTTAAGGAAACTCATCATACCAATCGGGTATGATGTTTATCTATTCCTACTCATAATTGGTAAGTAGGTTTTTCCCTTTTAAAATTTGTTCATCACCCTAACTGGGTATAACATTAAATAATGCCACTCATAGAGGTTTTTTAATTAAAAATATGTTCATCACTCGAACCAGGTATGATGTTAGTAAGCTCATTCACCTATTGATTTTGATGTGTTCGTCTACAGTTAGTTTCCAAGTCCAGGTTAGCTCTCCTCTAGCTAGTGTTCTGGTCCTAAGTTTCCCTACATAGTTTGGTTAACATTATCAATAAGGGTTCTACATGGCGGCCTTCATTTTCTCACGTATGAGTGACTATGCCCAAATCTTTGGTTTATTTGCACTTAGGTCCCTAATGCTAACTTTTCCCCAAATCGAGTCCCAATGCTTCCAATATCCTCCTTGGGTCCTCAATTTACTTAAAATTGTGTAAGGGGCTCAAGTTTTCCAAATTCCCAATTTGGTCCCCAATATTTCTAAAATTACAATTTTTCCCCTACTTTACAAAAATAACCAATTGACCCCAATTCTTTTGAAAATTGACTAATTGGTCCCCCAACATATTTCTCATTGCTAATTGACCTTCAATTTTGAGAAATTGCATGAAGGTCCCTCAATTTTGCAAAATCCCCAATTTCTACCCCCTTTACTAAACGAATTTGATTACTTCAAATTGGCCATTCAATTGGGGTTAATTTCACCAATTGATAGCATAGATTGGTTTCTACACTTCCATACGATCAAATGGAGCTTTGAATTGCATAATTTGGATCTGAAACAAGCTCAAACAGAGCTTCGCCAAAAAATTGTTCATAGAGAGAGAAAGCTTCAAAAGATTACCGTCGGAGGTGTGGCGATCCAAGCTCTTGATCTGGGGAGGTAGATCTCATCCTTAGGGTCTTCCCTAGATCAAGAATCACTATAAGTAATTTCCATATGAATGGGAATTCCGTTAGTGAAGTTCATCATTTTCTCTCTCGAACACTGATATGCAATGATGGATGAGAGCCAAATTGGCTTACCTTTCACTCTGTGAAGGTCATGTGATGGCCATGGGGTCGTTGGGGAGTCTTGGTTTGGCTGGAAGAGGTCTGAATTGGCCGAATTCAGCTCGACCAAAATAGGGCAGCTTCAAACCGATAGAGCTGCTTCACTGTTCGACCCCATAGGTGCTTCTCCAATGATCCTTGGGTCAAAGGGAGATTGCTCTCAGGTAGCTGACTCTCCTTGGAGTCTGTAAGACCCGATCTTGCCTTCTAAGGCTGAGAAAAGTGCCCAAGTTGGAGCTCTAGTTTGTGCATCACCGGA
The DNA here is from genome assembly GCA_030064435.1 of Trapa incisa. Taxonomy (NCBI): domain Eukaryota; kingdom Viridiplantae; phylum Streptophyta; class Magnoliopsida; order Myrtales; family Lythraceae; genus Trapa; species Trapa incisa. Next base: position 17,257,582 of record CM057776.1, read on the forward strand.
AAACGGTTCACTTCGTAGGAGGAGAGGATTTGAGGTGTGTGGAGGATGAATGGAGGGGAGCTCTTTATATAGGGAGCTAAGAGACCCTCTGCCCTACTAGTTTCCATATTGGTTGAGCTTATCCTCTTCAAAAAATGTCCAAATCAGAGGGAATATTATCTCACCAAAGAAGGAAAGTTTTCCTGCCATGTGAACGGTGCAGTCATCCCAAGGAAGAAGAAAACACTTGTCATGCCCCAACCCAGTTTGGTCAGATTCTCATGATCAACCCGCCGCTCCCTTGGTTTAAGAGGGATTCCCCCTTCTTTTATTCAAGTGGAGCCAGGCGTAAATTCAAATCTTGTTCCCTAGAATAGCATAAATCAATCTAATGTAAGCTTAAAAGGAACTTTAAGCATACATGAACGAGGGTACATCTTCATGTTCTCTTTCATTATATCTCCTTACTCCTGAAAAGGGGTTAAAGGAAGAGGGTGAGTTTTAAGCATAGTGAGCAGGTGTTGGGAGTAAGTTTTCAAAATAGATTTAGTTTATCCAATCCATGTCAAGGTTATTATATCCTTTAAAAAGGATTTTTCTCAATTTCGGTTTTGAAAACCTTTTCCATTACCATATTTGGTGTGTTTAGCTCTCTTAGCCCATCCCCTTGCCTTGGGAGATATTTAGCAAACAAACACCCACCGTTCATCAGGAAGGGTACACACACTTACATGTGTAGCCCGTCGACTCCACCCACTTGTGGATCGGAGTATCTTTACCATCAACCAAGATAGAAGCCCGTCCACTTCTACCCTGGGTCTGAGTGGATGTCCTAAACATCTCACCCTAAGACCCAAATGCCATTTCGTGTCCATATGAGGGGCTCTGGTTTGAGCTTCACTGGAAAATGGAGCAGTTGAGAGAGAATGGCGATTTGAGGTGTGTGGAGGATGAATGGAGAGGAGCTCTTTATATAGGGAGCTTAGAGATCCTCTGCCCGACCACTTTCCAATTTGGTCGAGCTTATCCTCACCTAAAAATGCCTTGATGGGAGCAAATATTCCTTCACTAGAGAAGGAAAGTTTCTGAACCGATGAACATTGTTGTCATCTTGAGGAAGAAGATGACACTGTTCCAAACCAGACTGTTATAGTCTGACCAGGTTCAATGGTGAAAATCGACATGTTCATGCCCAATTCGAATGGTTTTCTCAAATCTAAAAATTTCTAAATTCATTTCCTTCATTTTTCCAATTTGACCACTTTAAGCCACCATGAAAAATGAATTTAGAATCTAGTTCATGTATGATTCAAACTGATTCAAATTGGCCATTCAATCGGGGTTAATTGCTCCAATTGATGGTATGGATCAGTTCCTACACTTCTATACGATTCAATTGAGCATTGAATTGCATGATTTGAGTTCAAAACGAGCTCAAACGAAGCTTCATTGGAAAACTGTTCATAAAGAGAGAAAGCATCGAAAGCTTATCATTGGAGGTGCAGCGGTTTGAGATTTCAATCTGGGGAGGTATCTCTCATCCTGAGGTTCTTTCTAGGATCAAAAATTGCTACAAATGAAGTTCAAATGAGGGTGAATTTAATAAGTGAAATTCGACATTTCTCTCTTTGAGACTAGTTTGCAATGACGGAGGAGGGCCGAATTGGCATACCTTTAAGCTCTGTTGAGGCCTTTGGAGTTTCGGGGAGGCTTGGTTTAGCCGGAGGAGGTCTAAATTGGCCGAATTCAGCTCAGCCAAAATAGGGCAGCTTCGGTCTGTCGGAGTTGCTTCAGTGTTTGATTCTGCCGACGCTTCTCTGGTGGTCCTCTGGTCGAAAGGAGGTCGTCGTTAGGTAGTTGACTTCCCCAGAAGTCTGAAGGACCTGACCTTGCCTTCTGAGGGTGAGAAAAATGCTAAAGTCAAATCTCTGGTTCGAGCTTCACAAGAAAATGGAGTAGAGAGAATAACGATTTGAGGTGTGAGGAGGATGAATGGAGAGAAGTTCTTTATATAGGGAGCTCGGAGACCCTCTACCTGACCACTTTCCATTTTGGTCAAGCTTATCCTCGCTCGAAAATACCCTAATCAAAGTGAATATTCCTTCATCGGAGAAGGAAAGTTTATGAACCGATGAACAATGTTGTCATCCCGAGGAAGAAGACAACACTGTTCCAAACTGGACTAGTCCGGTCCGATTGGGTTGAAAGGCAAAAATCGGTCGGTTCATACTAGATTAGACTGGTTTTCTCAAATCTAAAAATTTCTAAATTCTTTTCCTATCTAATGGTGGCTTCAATTATCCAATTTGATCACTTCAAGCTACAACAAAAAATGAATTTAGAATCCGGTTCATGTATGGTTTAAACCGATTCAATTTGGTTCAGGTTCGATTCACCCTAAACTGGTCTGGTTTTCTCTTCCCATTTGTTCAAAGGTTCTTTTCCATGATTTTTATGACTATTTGAGTCACTTGGGATTTGCCAATTTCCCATTTTACCATTTCTTTACTGTTTGGGTTCATTAACCTGCACGGTTTTCTCTTTTGAATTAATCAATTATTTTCCCGATTTTCCTTATCTTTAAAGGATGGAGTTTACAAAACTGTTCTAGACTGGACCAGACTAGTCCGACCAGGTTCAATGGCGAAAATTGGTCGATTCATGCCCGATTCGATTGATTTTCTCAAAATTAAAAATTTTTAAATTTATCTAAATTCATTTTCTATCTAATGGTGGCCTCAATTTTCTATATTGATATTTTAAAACCACCTAGAAAAATGAATTTCCCAATCTAGTTCATTATGATTCAACCCGGTTCAATACGGTTTAGGTCCAGTTCACCCTAAACTGGTCTGATTTTCCCATCTAATTTACTTCATAGTTCTTCCCCATGATTTTTATGACTTTTTGGTCACTTGAGATTTTCCAATTTCCCATGATTACCCCTCTTTATCATTCTCAATCCCTTAAGTGGTTCAATTTTCTCATTTAATTGACCGGTTCTTCCTCTGTTTTCCTTGATCCAAGATGACAGATTTCATACTAGTCCTATGCCGGTTGATAGCCTGGTCAGTTGCTGAGCTCCCTATATAAAGAGCACTCCTCCACTTGTCTTCCCCATCCCACAAATGAGTGAAGAAGGTGAAGTGCTCCATTTTTCGGTGAGGAGCAAACTAGAGCTCCGACAGTAGGGCTTTCTTTGACCTCTGAAGTTGCAATTGGTATCCCTAGAACTAGGAGGAAGTTCTCCATCTTGCTGCACCCTCCCTTCAGCTTGAGGACCACTGTAGAACTCCTAGAGCTCAATTCGAGCCATCCTAAGACCAATTTCGGCCTTACCAAGTTCCCTAGATCACACCTAGAGGTGCTCCAACCTTCCCTAAGCTAAGATGGTGAGTCCCCTACACTGCCCTTTGTCGGAATATACTGTTCACAATGTGTTTATACTAAAATTTAAACTGAGAAATTTGCATTGCTTATGCCAACAATTGAGGGGTGGTTTGATCCAGTAAGGATCCCCAACAGGAGAGCAATTCAAAGAAAGCAAGAGCTCCGGTTGTCGGATCCTCACCGGTAAGATATCAAAGCTTTCTCTCTCTAGAACAAGTTTTCTGGTGAAGCTTTGTTTGAGCTCATTTTTTAGCCAAATGAAGTGTTTCAAAGCTTGAAATGATGAGGAAGACATAGAGAAGATGATTGAAATCATGAATGGGGACAATTAACCAAGTTTTGGTGATCAATTAAATGAAATGATGTTTTGGGGACCAAATTGCAATTTTGGAAAAATTGTGCAATTTGGGGTTTTTCAAAAATTGGAGGTCGAATGGTAATTTAAGGAAAATTGGGGCATTTTTATGAAATTAACTCCCAATTGGGAAATTGGATGAAATGGAGGGCCAATTGGCAATTTTTGAAAATTTAAGGACCAATTGGCAATTTTTGGAAATTTAAGAACCAATTGACAATTATGGAAGAATTGGGGACCAATTGGTGTTTTTGGAAAAACCAAGGACCCATGAAGGATAATTGGAAGTCCTAAGGACTTAATTGAGATTAAATGAAGATTAAGAACCTAAATATAAAGTTATAAACTTTAAGGGACCTAAATACAATTAAGGCATAATGTGAGGACCTATGCACAAATACATGAAAGTATGAGGTCCCTTTTATCAATTCTCCTGATGCAAATATTCGAACCATGTATGTAAACCCCGTCCTTTAAAGATAAGAAAACCGGGAAAAGAACCAATCAATTTAAAAGAGAAAACCGAGCCAGTTAACTAACCCAAACCAATAAAGAAATGGTATAATGGGAAATTGGAAAATACCAAGTGACTAAAGGAGTCATAAAAATCATAGAAAACAATCTTGGAACAAATGGGAAGAGAAAACTAGATTGGTTCAGGATGAACTGGACCTGAACTGGATTGAATTAGTTTAAACCATTCGTGAACCACATTCTAAATTCATTTTTGTGGTGGCTTAAAGTGATCAAATTGGGAAATTGAAGCCACCATTGGATAGTAAATGAATTTAGAAAATTTTTAGATTTGAGAAAACCTGTTGAATCGGGCCTGAACCGGCCGATTTTTGCCATTGAACCCGGTCGGACAGAACCGACCTGGTTCAGAATAGTGTCATCTTCTTCCTCAAGATGACAGTACTATTCATCAAGGCAAAAACTTTCCTTCTTCGACGAAGGAATATTTGCTCCAATCAAAGCATTTTCGGGTGAGGTTAAGCTCAACCAAAATGGAAAGTGGTTGGGCAGAGGGTCCTTGAGCTCCCTATATAAAGAGCTCCTTTCCATTCATTCTCCACATACCTCAAATCGCCATTCACTCTCAACTACTCCATTTTTCGGTGAAGCTCGAACCAGAGCTCCAACTTGGGCACTTTTCTTAGCCTCAAGAGGCAAGGTCAGGTCCTATAGACTCTGAGGGAAGTCAACTACCTCACAGTAACCTCCTTTCAAACCGAGGACCACGGGAGAAGCGCCGGCGGAATCAAACAGTGAAGTAGCTCTGACGGACCGAAGCTGCCCTATTTTGGCCGAGCTAAATTCGACCAAATTCAGACCTCCTCCAGCCAAACTAAGCCTCTCTGACACCTCCATTGCCCTCACATGGCCTCAACAGAGCTGAAAGGTAAGCCAATTCGGCCCTCCTCCGTCGTTGTAGATGGGTGTTAGAGAGAGAAAGTGCCAAATTTCACTAACCAAATTCACCCTTATTTAGACATCAATTGTAGCAATTCTTGATCCTACGAGAAACCTCAGGACGAGAGCTACCTTGCTAGATCGAGAGCTTGAACTACTGCCCCTCCAACGTAAGCTTTCGAAGCTTTTTCTATCTTCGAATAGTTTCTCGGAGATGCTCTGTTTGAGCTTGTTTCATACTCAAATCATACAATTCAAAGCTCAATTGAATCATATGGAAGTGTAGAAACTGATCCATACCATCAATTGGAGCAATTAACCTTGATTGAATGGTCAATTTGAAGAAATCAAATTCGATCAATTTGAAGCAAAGAAATTGGGGGGAAATTTTGGGGAAAATTGGGGATTTCAAAAACCTGAGGTACTTCCATGCAATTTCTCAAAATTGAGGACCAATTGGCAATGAGAAAGATGTTGGGGGATTAATTGATTAATTTTCGAAACATTTGGGGCCAAACTACTATTTATGGAAAGTAAGGACAAAATTATAATTTTTGAAAAATTGGGGACCAAAGTGGAAATTTGGAAAACTTGAGCCCCTTATACAATTTTGAGTAAATTAAGGATTCTAGGAGGATTTTGTGAACCTTGGGACTTAATTTGGGGAAAAGTTAGTATTAGGGACCTAAAGTTAAGAAAAATGAACTTTAGGTATCTAAGTGCAATAAACCAAGATTTGGGCCTAGTCGTCCATACGTGAGAAAAAAAGAGTTGTCATGCTGAACCTTTCCTAATAATGATAAACAAACCGTGTAGGGACACTTGAGACCGGAACGCAAGTAAGAGAGCTAGCTTGGACTTGGAAAACTAACTAGAGATGAACACGTCACAATCATTGAATGAGTGAGCTAATTTACACTTCATACCCGGTTGGGATGATGAACACCTTTTCTATGTTGAAAGCCACTGTGAGTGGGCTTAATTATACATCATACCCGGTTGGGATGGTGAGTACTTTAGAAATGAAAAACCACTTGTGAGTGGGATTATTTCACATCATACCTGGTTGGTATGAAGAGTTTTCTTGAGGAAAAGAGAAACCCGCCTACTGGTTGTAAGTAGAGATATCATCACACCCAGTTGGTGTGATGAGTTAAAAATGAATTTTTATTAGAAGTGTTTTCCCTTTACTGTGTGCCAATGCTTAAAATATTTGGGAGACCTTGACGGGAACTAGAACAGCTCATATAGGCTAGGGGCCTCGATTTTTGAACTTAAGGGACTAAATGCCCAATTTTGGAAAAACACGTGCAGTGGGCCCAAGGCCAGTGGGCACGTGCAGAAGCTCATAAACAAACTTGATTAAGAAGAGCTATGAAATGTTCTAATAAAATTGGTTGTGTGATTTTGCCATGGTACCGAGTCAAGATCGACAATGCTCAATGGACTAGTGGCAGTGTGTCAAGGCTAGGTTAGTGGACCAGCAAAGACAAATAGCTAAAGGTCGGGTTGAGCATCGAGGCCGTTGGACCATTGGCACCAAAGATGATGGCTATATGTGAAAAATTCTTGTTTGTGCTTGCACTTGTGGTACAGGACCATCAAGATGCCCTAGGGGGTAGTGATGGGTCCTAAGGGCTACTGGACGACATGGTGGAGATAAGATATCACTCCCCCACCCGGTTTGGTCAGATCCCCATCATCAACAAGCCACTCTCTAGGTTTATTAAGGGTTTTCCCCTTCTTTTAAATCGTGAGGAGTAAGGCATCCTTTAAACCTATACCTTTTCTGTAATAATATTAATCAAAACTATAAGAAATTTTAAACTTAACATACCTGTCTTACAAGTGTGGTTAACTTGAGGTCTTTAGGTAGGGTTTCCCTTGGTTACCTGAAAAGGAGTATAAGGAAGGGGTGAGCTCAATGACTCAGTGAATGGGTGTTTTAAAATTTTACTTTCAGAAAATAGTTTGATTAAGAGTGTGCCAGTCTCCTTGTTTTCTTTGAAACATTTCATCCAAAAATCTCAATTTTCATAGCCATATGTCATCATTAACAACAAATAGTGTGTTTATCAACCAATACATGCCCTTCATCATGAAGTTATCACACATTCGCAAGGCAGTATGCCCACTGCACCCATTTGTGGCGTCGGAGCGACTTTACTGGCCACCTAGATAGAAGCCCGTCCACTTCTACCCAAAGAATGAGTGGATGTACATGACATCCAACCCTCAATCCTATAAAGAAACTTAGTGTCCATATGAGGATAGAGATCTCATCCCAACCCTACCCTTGACTCATGCATATGAAGCTACGTCGAGCTTCCTTGACTGCTGGCACGACAAACTGCCCTTATCTCCACCATGTTGTTTAGTAGCCCCTAGGATGCATCACTACCCCTCTTGGGAATCTTGAAGGTCTCGTACCTCTGTGCATGCACAAAACAATAGTTTTCCTCATAAGCCATTTAATCTTTGGTGCCACTAGTCCAACGGCCTCGACCATCAACTCGACCTGCAGTTATTTGTCTCGATTGTTCAATCGACCTAACTTGTCACACTACTGCCAGTCCATTAAGTATGTCAGTCATGTCTTGGTACCATGGCCAAATATATCATTCATTTAAAGTTTTCATGGCTTAAACTCATGTCTATTTACGAGCTCCTACTTGTGCCAACTAGCCTTAGGCCCATTGTACTGGATTTTTAAAATTTGGCATATTAGCCCCCAAGTTCCAAAACTGAGGCCTCCGACCTATCTGAGCTATCCAAGCTCCCATCAAGAAGGTCTCCCAAAAAGTTTAAGGAGTGGCACACAGTCAGAGGAAGGTACTTCCGAAAAAATAATATTTTAATTTATCCATCACACCAACCGGGTGTGAGGACATCTCCGCTTATAATCGATAAGTAGATTTTCTACTTCCTTCTAGGAAGTTCGTCATACCAACCGGGTATGATCTACTTACAATAGGTAAGCAGTTTTCCTCGTAATTTCCACATCACTCCAGCTAGGTATGATGTTTAAAATTCCACTTAGTAGTGGGTTTTCATTTCCGAGGTGCTAATCATCTCAATCAAGTATGATGTAAAAATCTCACTTACTCGAGAATGCAGTGAATTCCTCTTGACTGGTTTTTACCTCTACGCAAGCTTGTCTTGACTAGTGTTCCCGATACTTCGTGTTCTTACATAATATGAACATCTGGTTCATTATCCTTTGGGATGAATAACATACCCAAACTTTTCAAATTATTTGCAATTAGGTCCCTAAAGTTATTTTTCTTTAACTTTAGGTCCCTAATGCCAATTTTCCCCCAAATTGAGTCCCGAAACTTCTAAAATTCACCTTGGGACATCAATTTATTCAAAATCACAAAAATGGATTCAAGTTTCCCAAATTCTCAATTTGATCCCCAACTTTTCCAAAATTACCATTTTGCCCCTACTTTACAAAAGTGGGAAATTTCACCCCAAAATTCAAAAAATCAACCAATTGGTCCTCCAACATCTTTTCCATGCCCAATTGGCCCTCAATTTTATGAAATTTCACTTTAGTCCCTTGAATTTTCGAAATCCCCAAAATTTCCCCCAATTTCAACCTTCCAACCTGACTGGATTTTATTTCATCAAATTGGCCGATCAAGTTAATTATTGAAATTGAAGGTTGATTTGAGTTTCTAACTTCCACATGATTCAATTGCTTACTATCGGGCATACGACGGTCCGAGCTTTCAATCTGTGCAGATGGCTCTCATCCCAAGGTTCTTCCTAGAATCAAGAATCACCTCAATTCATTGTCAAATTGTGGAAGAATTTGGTCAGTAAAAATCTGTCAATTCTCTCTCTAGCACCGATTGAAATTTACAAAGGGGAGCTAAATTGGCTTACTTTCCTCTCTAATTCATTTGTAGGAGGGTTGTAGAAGTGTTGGTCGGGCTTGGTTTGGCCTGAGAAATACTTGAATTGGCCATGTTTAGCTCAGCCGAAATAGGGCAGCTTCGGTTTGCAAGAGCTGCTTCACTCTTCGTTCACACTGGCGCTTCTCCGGCGTGCCTCAGAGCAATTGGAGACTACCACCGTGTAGCTGACTTCTCCCCAAGTCTAAGAAACCCGACCATGCCTTCTTTGGCTCCGAAAAATGCTGAAGTCGGAGCTCTAGTTCGAGCTTCACTAAAAAATGGAGCAGTAGGGAGAGAGTAGAGTTTTTAGGTGTGAGGAGGATGAATGAGGAGGGACTCTTTATATAGGAAGCTCAGGGACTTCTTGGCCGTCTGATTGCCTTAATGGAGGTCATTCATTACTTTAAACTCCCTGGCCAGAGACTTTTCATCTTAGTCGATGCTGCTCGACTTTCTAGCTAGTGAATAGTGCTATCATCTAAAGGAAGAATACAACATTGTTCTGAACCAGACCGGACCGGTCCGAACTGGATTCAATGCTTAAACCGATTGTTTCAGGCCCGATTCCACCGAGTTTTTCAAAATTAAAAAATTTTAAATTCATCTAAATTGATTTTCTATCAAATGGTGGCTTCAATTCTCAAATTTGAATTTTCTAAGCCACCTAGAAAAATGAATTTAGAAATTGGTTCAATAGTGGTTCAAACCAGTTCAATCTAGTTTAGGTCTGGTTCACTTGAACGAGTTTGGTTTTTACCTCCAATTCACCCTAAAGTCCTTTATCATGACTTTTGTGACTCTTTAGGTCACTCGGGATCCATAGATTTCCTGATTTGTTCTTTCTCTATCAGTTTTGGTTTATAAACCATCTCGATTTTCTCTATGGAAATAACCGATTCTTTTTCCCAATTTTTCTTATTATCAAAGGACGGGTTTTACAACTCTTCCCTCCTTTTAGGTGTTTTGTCCACAAAGTATTTTACATGTTAAATAATTGAGGGTAACCTTCCCTCATTACACTTTCAATTTCTCATGTCTCTTCTTGCATGGGTCCATTTTGCCACAGAACTTTAACCATAGGAATTCTCTTATTCCTTAAGTTCTTATCCCTTCGGTCAATGATTCTTACTGGATTTTTCTGATAGGTCATGTTCTCTTCTAGTTCTGGTGGAGGTCGGTCCAATACATGGCTAGGATCAGGCTAGTACTTACGAAGCACAGAGATATGAAATACGTTGTGTATTCTCTGCAAGTCTGGAGGTAGTTCCAATTTATAGGCCACCGGTCCTATCCTTTGAATGATGGTAAATGGACCGATATACCTCAGTTTCAACTTTGCCTATTGTTGAAACCTAAGTATTCCCCTTCATGGGCATACCTTTAGAAACACTTAATCTCCCACATCAAACTCCAGATATTTTCTTCGATGGTCCACATAACTCTTTTGCTAGTCCTGAGCGGTCTTAAGGCGACTCCTAATTAACTTTATTTTCTTTGTAGCATCCTTGATTAACTCTACCCTCTCTAGCCTCCTTTGCCCCACTTCTTCCTAAAATAGAGGGGTACGACATGGTCGTCCATAAAGGGCCTCATAAGGAGCCATCTAAATACTGGCCTTATAGCTATTATTGTAAGCAAATTCCATTAAGCACAAGTATTCCTCCCAACCTTTGTTCATGGTGAGTACGCACGCTCGTAGCATATCCTCCAAGGTTTGAATAATTCGCTCAGACTGTCCATCAGTCTAAGGATGAAACATCATGCTCATATGGAGCTTGGTTCCCATGGCACTTTGTAAACTTGGCCAGAACCTTGAAGTGAATCTCGGGTCTCTATTTGATACTATACTCACCGAAACACCATGGAGTCTTACTATCTCCCTCATATATAGGACGACCAGTTGTTCGACTGAATCCATCACTCTTATTGGTAGAAAATGGGTGGACTTGGTTAATCAGTCCACTATGACCCAAATTGCATCTTGTCCTTTTCTTGTCATAGGACATCCATAGTGATGTGCACCCATTTCCATTATGGGATTGGTAAGGGTTGTAGCAGTCCTGATGGTTTCTGATGCTCGACTTTAATCTGCTGATAGGACATACATCGGGCTACATATTCCACAATCTCTCTCTTCATTCCTTTCCACCAATATCATTGTTTGAGGGTGCGATACATCTTAGTACTGCCCGGATGCAACGCATATACCGAATCGTGTGTCTTTTCCAAGATTAACCTCTTTAACTCCTTATCTTTAGGCACACAAACCCTACCCTTGTAGGTTAACACTCCATCTCCTTGCAGGTCGTAGTTTGGTTTTATTTTCTATATTAACCGGGTCAAAATAAGGTTGGAGTTCTTTATCAGCCTTTTGTTGAGCCTTAATCTGCTCGGTTAGACTAGGCCTTACCACCACATTGGTCAACAAGCACTTCTCTTACTTGTCTATCCTCAGATGCACCTCCATCCTTCCCAATTGTTGCAACAAGGGTATGTAACTTGTGTTTACTTGTGCCACCTCAGTTTGGTACTTGCAACTTAAGGCATTTTATACCACATTTGCCTTTTTGGGGTGGTACTCTATCACAAGGTCGTAGTCCTTCACCAATTCTAGCCATCTTCTTTGGTGGAGATTTAACTCCATCTGAGTTAGGAAGTACTTAAGACTCTTGTGATTCGTGTATATCCTACACTTAATCCCGTAAAGGTAGTGTCGCCAAATCTTTAAGGCAAGCACTATTGCAGCTAATTCTAGATCATGGGTTAAGTAGTTTCTTTCATTTAACTTAAGTTGTCGTTTGGCATAAGTGATAACCTTCCCTTGTTGTATCAATACACATCAAAGTCCTTGTCTGGATGCATCACTATAGACGGTGTACTCTCTCACACTTGGGTCAGGAAGGAAGAGTACCGGTGTGGTTGTCAATCGAGTCTTCAACTCTAAGAAAGACTTCTCATAACTTTTATACCACTTATACTTAACTTCTTTCCTTGTGAGCCGAGTCAGAGGAGCTGCTATTTTAGAAAAGTCTTGCACAAACCGTCTATAGTATCCTGCTAAACCTAAGAAACTTCTTATCTTTGAAGGATTCCTGGGTGCCTTCCAATCAGATATGGCTTCCACCTTTGCTGGATCTACCTTGACTCCATCCTTGGGCACTATATGCCCTAAGAATCCTACCTCTTACAGCCATAACTCACACTTGGAGAAGTTTGCATACAAATGGTCTTCCTTCAATATGTCCAAGGTGATCACCAAATGTTTTTTGTGCTCCAACCTAGTTTGTGAGTAGATGAGAATATCATCTATGAATACTATCACGAATCTTTCCAAGTGTGGTTGGAACATGGTTCATCAAATCCATGAAGGCTGTAGGGGCATTGGGTAATCCGGACGACATCACTCTAAATTCATAATGTCCATATCGAGACCGAAATGCCATCTTGGGGACATCCTCCTCTCGAATCTTGAGTTGATGGTAGCCCGACCGAAGGTCTATTTTTGAGAAGTAGGCAACTCCTTTTAGTTGGTCGAATAGGTCATTAATCCGTGAGAGTGGGTACTAGTTCTTCATGGTGACATGGTTCAACTTCCTATAGTCTATGCACAATCTCATGCTTCCATCCTTTTTCTTTACTAATAGGATGGGTGCACCCCATGGAGACTGGCTAGGATGTATAAAATACTTCTCCAATAGCTCATCTAGTTGTTCTTTCAATTCCTTCAGTTCTGCTAGAGCCACACGATAAGGGGCTTGGGATATGGGGTTGGTTCCTAGGATAATCTCTATGGTAAACTACACTTGTCGACTTGAAGGTAGCCCAGGTAGTTCTTTTGGAAATACTTCTAGGTAATGTTTAACCACCGAAATGTCTTCAATTTTCTTCTCTTCTAACTCTTCATTGATAAGCATGGCTAGGAAAGTCGTACAACCTTTCTGTATCATTTTTTAGGTTTTCATATGGGACACCATTTGCACTTCACCTCTCCTTCGGTCTCCATGGAACTTTAGTCCACTTGTCTCGGGAGTGTGGAAGATCACTATTTTGTTTCCACAGTCCATCTTGGCCTAATGGTTACTAAACCAATCCATCCTCAAGATTACTTCTAGCTCCTTCAAGGGTAATGGAATCAAATTCACTTAAAGTTTGATTCCCTCGATCTTTATCTCACATCCTTTTAATTTCTTATTCCTATTTAACCCTTATTATAAGGGTGAGAGGATGTTGAGACTTTGTTCTAGTGGAGTAAGTTATAGGGGTACACATGGAAATAAGTCTTCCTTTCTCCTTTGAAATGCTGGGGATTACTCTCTGGGGAGGTGGTGGCATGTCCTTTCTCCTTTGAAATGCCATTCTATTTCCCCATTTTGGACCATTTTGCTCATTATGTCCTCCTTGATGGTTTTGACCCTTATTCTCCTTTTGAGTCATTTGCTCCATCTGATGGCGTCGGGTCTGCACTAGTCACTCACACTTATGAGCCATACTAATTACCACCGCCAGGTCCATGGGGCATCATAGTACTCCCATATGGTCTCGTATATCCATATTGAGACTGTCCATGAACCATTGGCATATATCTGCTGGCCTAGCTAGGATAGGAGCAAAGGGTCTTAACTCATTGAATTTTGTTTTGTACTCCGATATGGAGTTAAGCTTTTACCGAAGTTGGATGAACTCTTGCTTCTTCTCATTAATAAAATGAGGAGCCAGGTACTCCTCCGCGTACCTCTCCTCAAATTGCTCCCAGGTGGAGGTGGAGGTATGCAAGTTTTGGACATTGTCCCACCATTATTTGGCACTTCCCTCGAGGAAGAATTCTGTTAGGATCACTATGTTCTCTGGTGGTATCCTAACGATTCCCATAAGCTTCTTTACATTTACCAACCAATCCATGGCATCACCAGCATCTTTCTCTCCGAGGAAAGGCTTACACCCTAGTTGACGCAGAGTCTTGAGATTCTTAGGAATGTCTACTGGAAGGGGATGGCTAATAAGAGGAGGATGAGATTGCACTTACTCTAGTTCAACCCGAGAATTGATGCATGACTCAGGAACGAGGTTAGGTTGCCCAAATACACGGGTGAACTCCTTGTACAACATCTGGTATTCCGAGCTTAGTCCAAGAGGGGTTGTCTGGACTCCTCTGAGAGTTTCCATGGGTAGGGGTGGTTGGGTAGTGTTGGAGACTGCGACATTAGTTCTCTTGGTTCCTTTCTTGAGAGCCATTATGAAAATTTTAAAATAATTCCTATTAGTTACAATATTCTCTAGTCTTGATAATGTATTCGAGAAAATAGACTCTAATACCACTCAAGTTGTCATGTCTCGACCCGGTTTGGTTAGATCCCTATGATCAACCTGTCACTCTCCTGGTTTATTAAGGGTTTTCCCCTTCTTTTAAACCGTGAGGAGTAAAGCATCGTTTAAACATGTACCTTTCTTATAATAACATTAATCAAATCTACAAGAAATTTTAAACTTAACATATGTAAACCCCGCACTTTTGAGTTAAGGAAAACCGGGAAAGAACCAGTCAACCCGAGTAAGAAAACCGGGCCGGTTTACAAACCCGATCATATGGGAACAAGCAATTTGGAAATTTCAACTTCCAGGTGATCCAAATGGTTCATTAAATCTTGGAAAAGAAACTTAAAAAAAATAAAGACAAAAACAAAATTGGTTCAAGTGAATGAGATTCCATAAGAACTTTAAGGTTAAGCGTCCTTGCCTGAGAGTAGTGTGAGGATGGGTGACCTCTTGGGAAGTATGAATTTTTTGTAACCCGAAATTTCGGTCAAAAATTTTTATGTACACCTTATCATAAATAACAATAAATTAATATATATTTAATTATTGTAATTAATACTAATAATTTAATACCTAAATTAAATTATTGGAATTAATACAAATAATTTAATACCGAAATTAAATTATTGGAATTAATACCAAAATTAAATTATTGGAATTAATACCAAAATTAAATTATTGGAATTAATACCAATAATTTATGGCAATATTAATACTAGTAATAAATCTCACCCATTTAATACACGTGTTTTACGCCTATATAAAGAAGTCATCCCCATTCATTCTCCTCACACCCGAACACTTCTCTCTCTCTACTACTCCATTTCCCGGTGAAGCTTAAACCAGATCTTCAACTTCAACATTTTTATTAACCTCGAAAGAAGAGGTCGAACTCTTTAGAACCAGGGAGAAGTTAGCTATCAGATAGCAAACTGCAGTCAATCCGAGAATCACTAGAGAAGCGCCGACATGATGGAACAGTGAAGCAGCTCCGGTGGACCAAAGCTGCCCTATTTTGGCCAAGTTGAAATAGGCCATTTTGAGCCCTCCTCAGGCCAAACCAAGCCTTCCCAACACTTCCTCAGCCCTCCCAATGCCGAATTACGACTAAAAGGTAAGTCAATTCAGCTCCCATCTACAATTTCCGGTCGGTGTTAGAGAGAGAACCGACAGAATTTTAATAATGAAATTCTAACTCAATTTTGCATCAATTGATACAATTCTTGATTCTAGGATGAACCTCAAGATAAGAGTTATCTACTAGATCGAAATCTCGGACCGTCGTGCCCTCACCGGTGAGAAATCGAAACTTTCTCTCTCAACAGTCTGTTTTCCGACGAAGCTCTGTTTGAGCTCGTTCCAGCGTTAACATCTGCGATTTAAAGTTTCTTATAATCATATGAACATGCAGGAACTCAATTTCAACTCCAATTTCAATATTTAGAAGTGCTTGATCGGTTAATTTGATAAAATCAAATTCAGTAGTGTTGAAGAGTTGAAATTGGGGGAAAAATTGGGGATTTTCGAAATTCAAAGGGCTAAAATGCAATTTTATGAAATTGAGGGTCAATTGGGCATGAAAATAATGTTGGAGGACCAATTGAGGAATTTTGGAATTTTTGGGGCAAAACTTACCATTTTTGTAAAAGAAGGGCAAAATGGTAATTTTGGTAAAATTGGGGGACCAAATTGGAAATTTAGGAAATTAAACCCCTTTTTGGTGAAATTGAATAAATTGAGGTCCCAAGATAAATTTTAAAAGATACGGGACTCAATTTGAGAAAAAACCAACATTAGGGACTTAAAGTTAAAGAGAAATAACTTTAGGGACCTAATTGCAAATAACTAAAAGTTAGTTTTCACATTCATTGGAAATGAATAAAGGTTGTTATGTCGAGTAATAATGAACAAGGTTGTTCATATTGTGTAGGAACGCGAAATACCAGGAACGCCAGCAAGGACAAGCTCACGTGAATACAAAGAATCGGTCTAGTGGAATTCACGGCATTAACGGGTGAGTAGGTTTACTAACATCATAACTGGATGGGATGATGAGCATAACTTAAAATTTAAAAACTACTTACCGGTTGTGAGTGGGATTATATATCATACCTAGTTGGGGATGATAAATACCTTGATATAAAAACCCACACTTCAGTGGTATTTTAATCATCACTACTTAGAGAAAGTGATGTGAAAGTTATGCGGAAAAACTACTTACGGGTTGTAAGTAGATCATACCCGGTTGGTATGATAAGATTTCCTCAAAGGAAGTTGAAAACCCGTTCATCGGTTATGAACGGAGATGTCCTTATACCGTTCGGTATGATGGACAGTAAAAAGCTATTTTTGTCGGAAGTGCTCTCCCATGACTGTGTGCCAATGCTTAAACAATTTAGGAGACCTTCTCGACGGGAGCTCGAATAGCTCTAATAGGTTGGGGGCCTCGATTTTGGAACTTGGTGGCTAAATACCCGATTTTGAAAATCTCGTACAGTGGGCCCAAGGCTAGTTGGCACGAGTAAGAGCTCGTAAATGAACATGATATATGGCCATAAAACTTAATAAGTGAATTGTTTGGCCATGGTACCAAGATAGGACCGACATGCTCAGTCAACTAGCGGCAGTGCGACATGACAGGTCGACGGACCAGTCAAGACAAACAACTGTGAGTTAAGTTGAGAGTCGGGGCCATTTGGACCAGTGGCACCACAGATTACATGTCAATATGAGAAAACATTGTTTGTGCATGCACTATGAGTACGGGATCATCAAGACGCCCATGAGGGGTAGTGATGCGTCCTAAGGACATTGGACGACCTGGTGGCTATAAGGGCAGTTCATCGTTCCAGCTGTCTGTGCGAAATCTGGAGTAGCACCAAGCGCATGAGACCGGGGTGGGGTAGGATGAGGTCTATGTCCTCATACGGACACGAAGAAGGGATTTCGGGATTGTGGGTCGGATGTCACGTACATCCCCTCATTCCCAGGGTAGAAGTGGTCGTACTTCTATCCGAGTGGCAGGAAAAGTCGCTCCGAAGCCACTAGCGGGTTCAGTAGTGATATTGACTTGCGAATGTGTGTAGCCTTCATGATGAAGGATGTGTGTTGGGTGATGACACACCGTGGTAAATAATAAATGGTGGAAAACCCAAATTTTTAAAATGAAGGGATTTTTTATAACAAAGTAGTCTGGCACACTCCATATAAATGTTTTTTCTTAAAAGTCAAAAGCTTTTAAAAACCCATTTACTGAGTAGTGGTACTTACCCCCTCCCTTATATCCCTTTCAGGAAATCCCGGAAAGCCTCCCCTTAAAGTCCGTCAACTAAGATGCTTGTAAGACAGGTATGTAAAGTTTTAAATTTTTTGCAGTTTTGATTATTCTATTCCAGGAAAAGGTGCAGGTTAAAGGACGCCTTGCTCTTTATGGTTTACAATAAGGGGAAATCCTTTAATAAACCGGGAGAGTGGCGGTTGATCACGAGGATCCGACCAAACCGGGTCGGGGCATGACAACATATCTATCTTACCGGTGTGGTTAACTTGAGGTCTTGTGGTAGGCTTTCCCTTGGTTACCTCAAAAGGGGTATAAGTGAGGGGGTGAGTTCAATGGCTCAATGAATGGATGTTTTAAAATTTGACTTTCACAAAATAGTTTGATTCGGAGTGTGCTAGACTCCGTATTTTCTTTAAAACATTTCATCCTCAAAATCTTGGTTTTCATGGCCATATCTCATCATTAAATACAAACGGTGTGTTTATCAACCAACACATGCCATTCATCATGAAGTGATCACACATTTCGAGGGCAGCACGTCCACTACACCCACTTGTGGCGTCAGAGCGACTTTACCGGCCACC
Organism: Trapa incisa; assembly: GCA_030064435.1. NCBI lineage: Eukaryota > Viridiplantae > Streptophyta > Magnoliopsida > Myrtales > Lythraceae > Trapa > Trapa incisa. Next base: position 17,275,798 of record CM057776.1, read on the forward strand.
TAGATAGAAGCACATCCACTTCTACCCTAAGAATGAGTGGATGTACGTGGCATTCGACCCTCAATCCCGTAAAGAAACTTTGTGTTCGTATGAGGATAGACACTTCAACCCGACCCCACCCTGATCTCATGCGCATGAAGCTACGTCGACCTTCCCTGACTGCTGGCATGACAAACTGCCATTATCTCCACCATGTCGTCCAATTGGCCCAAGGATGCATGACTACCCCTCTTGGGCATCTTGAAGGTCCCATACCTCAGTGCATGCACAAAAAAATGGTTTACCTCATAAGCCATTTAATCTTTGGTGCCATTGGTCCAACGACTCCAACCCTCAACTCGACCTGCAGCTGTTTGTCTCAACTTGTCCATTGGCATATCATGTCGCACTACCTCTAGTCCATCAAGTATGTTAGTCCTGTCTTGGCACCATGGCCAAACATATCATTCATTTAAAGTTTTCATGGCTTAAACTCATGTTTGTTTACGAGCTCCTACTCGTACCAACTGGCCTTGGACCCACTGTACGAGATTTTCAAAATCGGGCATATTAGCCCCCAAGTTCCAAAACCAAGGCCTCCAGCCTATCTAAGCTATTCGAGGTTCCGTCAAGAAAGTCTCCCAAAAAGTTTCAGTAGTGGCACATAGTAAGGGGAGAGCACTTCCGACAAAATTAACTTTTCATCTGTCCATCACACCAACTAGGTGTGAGGACATCTCCGCTTATAACCAATAAGCGAGTTTTCTACTTCCTTCTAGGAAGTTCATCATACCAACCGGGTATGATCTACTTGCAACCAATAAGTAGTTTTTCCACATAATTTCCACATCACTCCATCTAGGTGTGATGTTTAAAATTCCACTTAGTAGTGGGTTTTCATTTTCGAGGTGCTTATCATCCCAATCAGGTATAATGTAAAAATCCCACTCACCCATGAATGCAATGAATTCCTCTTGATCGGCTTTTTACCTCTATGCAAGCTTGTCTTGGCTAGCGTTCCCGATACTTCATGTTCCTACACGATATGAACATATGGTTCTTTATCCTTTGGCTTGATAGCCTTCATTCATCACGAATGAATAACATACCCAAACTTTTCAATTATTTGCAATTAGGTCCCATAAATTGAGTCCCGAAACTTCTAAAATTCATCATGGGACCTCAATTTATTCAAAATCATAAAAGGGATTCAAGTTTCCCAAATTCCTAATTTGGTCCCCCAACGTTTCCAAAATTACCATTTTGTCCTTACTTTTCAAAAGTGGTAAATTTCATCCCAAAATTTCCAAAAATCAACCAATTGTCCTCCAACATCTTTTCCATGCCCAATTTGCCCTCAATTTTATGAAATTGCACTTTAGTCCCTTGAATTTTTGAAATCCCCAAATTTTGACCTAATTTCAATCTTCCAACCTGACCCAGTTTGATTTCATCAAATTGACCAATCAATCAAAGTTAATTGTTGAAATTGAAGGTGGATTTGATTCCTACACTTCCACACGATTCAATTGCACTTTGAATCGCATGATTTGACGCTAGAATGAGCTCAAACGGAGCTTTTTCAGAAAACTTAACGTAGAGAGAGGAAGCTTCGATAGATTACTGTCGGGGGTGCGGCGATTTGAGCTTTCAATCTGGGCAAATAGCTCTCACCCTAAGGTTTTTCCTAGAATCAATAATCATCTCAATTCATGTTGAATTGAGGGAGAATTCGGTTAGTAAAGTTTCATCAGTTCTCTCTATAACATCAATCGGAATTTATAAAGGGGAGCCAAATTGGCTTACCTTTTCGCTCTAATTTAGTTGTAGGAGGGCTATGGAAGTGTTGGGAGGGCTTTGTTTGGCCTAAGAAGGGCTCGAATTGGTCATTTTTAGCACGGCCAAAATAGGGCAGTTTCGATCCACCGAAGCTGCTTCATTGTTTGATCACGCCAATGCTTCTCTGACGACCCTTAGAGCAATTGGAGATTACCTCCGTGTAGTTGACTTCTCTATGAGTCTAAGGAACCTGACCACTTCTTCTTTGACTCAAAAAAATGTCCAAGTCGGAGCTCTAGTTCGAGCTTCATGGGAAAATGGAGTAGTAGGGAGAGAGTGGAGTTTTCATGTGTGACAGGATGAATGAGGTGAGGCTCTTTATATAGAAAGCGTGGGGACTTCTTGGCCGTCCAATTGGCTCCTTAATGGTAGTCATTCATTTCCTAAAACTCCCTAGCCGGAGACTTTTCATCTTCATCAGCGCTGCTCGATTTTCCGGTGAGTGAACAATGCTATCATCTGAAGGAAGTTGATGACACTATTCTGAACTGGACCGGACAGGTCTTAACTGGGTTCAACGTTTAAATCAGTCAGTTCAGGCCCGATTTGACTGAGTTTTCCAAATTAAAAATTTGTAAATTCGTCTAAATCCATTTTCTATCAAATGGTGGCCTTAATTCTCAAATTTGAATTTTCTAAGCCAGCTACTAAAATAAATTTAGAAATTGGTCCAATTGTGGTTCAAATCATTTCAATTCAGTTCAGATCAGGTTCGCTTGAATCAGTTTGGTTCTCACCTCCAATTAACCCTAAAGTCCTTTATCATGACTTTTGTGGCTCTTTTGTGGAAAAACTCGTGAAGTGGGCCCAAAGTTGATGCCCGTAGATAAATAGACTTATGAGTTAAGAAATATTCTCATTACTGGTTGATTGCGATACAACCACCCAGTCAAAGTCAGATCATGAATACTCGATTGGCTAGTAGTTATCGAGACGAAGTCGAGTGGACAAACTCTTTGGGTTGGTAGTTATCGAGTTGCAATCGGATAGCGAATTCGTTGGGCTGGTAGCACCAAAGATAAAAAAAAAAAGTCTAAGTTAAAAGACTTATGTTTGTGCATGCTATGAGATACAAAACTATCGAGACGCCTGACACGGGGTAGTGTTAGTTCCAAGGGCTACTGGATGTCCTAGAGTGTATAAGGCAGTCTATTGTCTAATGAGTTGAGAAGCTTGCGAAGCTTCTTGTGCACTAAGACTGAGGCAGTAGGGGGAAGGAGGTCTCGTGCCACAAAACGGACACAAAGTATGGCTTGGGTTTGAGGGTCGGACAATTTATGTCCACTCAAACTTAGGGTAGTGGTCTAGGACTTCTACTAGTGTGGACAGTAAAGACGCTCTGGTCCACAAGTGGAGTAGTCAGGGACTATTATGTGAACGTGTGATCCCTTTTTGAAAAAGGGTGAATGTGATTGTGTGCTAAACCAACCCGGGCAAGGGGAACGGTTAAAACATTATTCCAATGAAGAGTTAAATCCACTAAATTCTTAAACAAAAAGAAGAGTATTTTAAAAACCTCTTTTGTCCTTACAAAAGATCACCCTAACCCCCGACCACTGAGTTGTAGAAATCACCCCCTCCCTTAAATCCTTTTAAGGAAAAATGTCTCGTCAAGAAAAGCAGAAGATAGGGGAGCAAGTCAAAGGTACCATGAACATGTAAACCATTATTTAAATATTTTGCAAATTTTGTTATGGAAAACATGTGTACTTCTATGATTCTACCTTACTCAGCCTATTTAGTAGAAATACTAAGTTAGTACGAGGAAGGATGGTGGGTTGATCACAGGGATTCCAACCAAACCGGGTTGGGGTGTGACAGAAAAGGTAAGCCAGTTTGGCTCTAAAGAGAGAAAGTGCTGGATTTCATTGACCAAATTCCCAATGATCCTAACATCAATTGTAATAATTCTTGATCCTAGAAGGATCATAAGGACGAGAGCTATCTTTCCATATCAAGAGCTCAGACCACCACACCTCGGACAATGAGTTCGTGAAGCTCTCTCTACACTTAGTTTTCTGATGAAGCTCCATTTGAGCTTGTTTGGGACCAAAAAATGGTGATTCAAAGCTTAGTTTGATCATTAGGAGTTGAGGAAATCGATTAGCACCATGATAGGGGATATTTAACACGAATTGAACAGTCAATTTGAAGTGATCAGATTTGGGTCAATGAAAAGTGTCACGCCCCAACCTGGTTTGGTCGGATCCTTATGAGCAACCCGCTACTCTCATGTTTTATTTAAGGTTTTCCCCTCCTTTAAACTACGAGGAGTAAGGTATCCTTTTCACCTGTACCTTCCCTATAATAACATTAATCAAAATTGAATACATTAAACCTTACATACCTATCTTGCAGGTTCAACTAAAAGAAAGTCTTTAAGTGAGTTTTTCCCTTGGATACTTGAAAGGGGTAAAAAGGGAGGGGTGAGTTCTTGTCACGCCCCAACCCGGTTTGCTCGGATCCTCATGAACAACCCGCAACTCTCCCGGTTTATTAAAAGGTTTCCCCTTATTATAATCCGTAAAGAGTAAGGCGTTCTTTAAACCTGCACCATTTCTTGGAATAGCATAATCAAAACTGCATGAAATTTTAAATTTTACATACCTGTCTTACAGGCATCTTGGTTGATGGTCTTTCAAGGTAGGCTTTCTGGGATTTCTTGAAAGGGATATAAGGGAGGGGGTGATTACGACTACTCAGTGAATGGGTTTTCAAAGTTGTACTTTTAAATTTTAAGAAAAATATTTATATGGAGTGTGCCAGACTCCTTTCTTTTCAAAAATCCATTCCTTTAAAAATTTGGGTTTTTCCATTATTTCTTAGATACCGATGTGTCATCACCCAACACACATCCTTCATCATGAAGGTTACACACATTCGCAAGTCATATCACTACTGAACCCGCTAGTGGCTTCAAAGCGACTTTTCCTGCCATCCGAATAGAAGCACAACCACTTCTACCCTAAGAATAAGTGGATGCACGTGACATCCGACCCACAATCCCGAAATCACTTCTCCGTGTCCATATGAGGACAGAGACCTCATCCCGTCCCCACCCCGGTCTCATATGCTTGGTGCTACTCCAGATTTCGCACAGACACCTGGAACGACGAACAGCCCTTATAGCCACCAGGTCGTCCAGTGCCCTTAGGACGCATCACTACCCCTCATGGGTGTCTTGATGATCCTATACTCACAGTGCATGCACAAACAATGTTTTCTTATATTGCCATGTAATTTGTGGTGCCATTAGTCCAATGGCCCTAACTCTCAACTCAACCTGCAGCTGTTTGTCTTGACTAGTCCGTCGACCTGTCATGTCGCACTGCCGCTAGTTGACTGAGCATGTCGGTTCTATCTTGGTACCATGGCCAAACAATTCACTTATTAAGTTTTATGGCACATATATCATGTTCATTTACGAGCTCCTGCTCATGCCAACTGGCCTTGGGCCCACTGTACAAGATTTTCAAAATCGGGCATTCAGCCCCCAAGTACCAAAACCGAGGCCACTGGCCTATCGGAGCTATTCGAGCTCCCGTCGAGAAAGTCTCCCATATAGTTTAAGCATTGGCACACAGTCAGGGGAGAACACTTCCGACAAAATAAGTTTTCACTGTCCCTTATACCAACTGGTATAAGGACATCTCCGTTCATAACTAATGAACGGGTTTTCAACTTCCTTCGAGGAAGTCTCATCATACCAACCGGGTATGATCTACTTACAACTGGTAAGTAGTTTTTTTCGTAAAATGTTCACATCACTTTTTCTAAGTGGTGATGATTAAAATATCACTAAACAGTGGGTTTTTATAGCGAGGTACTTATCATCCCCTACCGGGTATGATATAAAATTTTCACTCACAACAGGTAAGTGGTTTTTATCTTTAAGTTGTGTTCATCATCCCAACCAGGTATGATGTTAGTAAACCAACTCACTCATTAATGTCGTGAATTCCACTAGACTGGTTCTTTGTATTCACGTGAGCTTGTCCTTGCTAGCGTTCCCGGTATTTCATGTTCCTACACGATATGAACATCTTGGTTTATTATCCTTCGGCCTAATCGCCTTCATTCATTCCAAATGAATGAGAAAGTCAAACTTTCATTTATTTGCAATTAGGTCCCTAAAGTTATTTATCTTTAACTTTTAGTCCCAAATGTCAGTTTTTCCTCAAATTGAGTCCCGTAACTTCTAAAATTTATCATAGGACCTCAATTTATTACATTTCACAAAAAGGGGTTTAATTTCCCAAATTTCCAATTTGGTCCCCCAACTTTTCCAAAATTACCATTTTGCCCTTTCTTTACAAAAATGGTAAATTTTGCCCCAAAAATTTCAAAATTCCTTAATTGATCCTCCAACATTATTTTCATGCCCAATTTACCCTCAATTTCATAAAATTTCATTTTGGTTCTTTGAATTTCGAAAATCCCCAATTTTCCCCCAATTCCAACTTATTAACACAGCCGAATTTGATTTCATCAAATTGACCCATCAAACATTTCCAATTGTTGAAATTGAAGTTGAAATTGAGTTTCTACATGTTCATACGATTCTTCAGAAATGTGAATCGCAAGTTTTAATGTCGGGACGAGCTCAAACGGAGCTTCGCCGAAAAATGAACTATAGAGAGAGAAAGCTTCAATTACTCACCGGTGAAGGCACGACGGTTCGAGCTTTTGATCTGGACAGATAGCTCTCATCCTGAGGTTCATCCTAGAATCAAGAATCACATCAATTGATACGGAATTGGATTTGAATTTCGTCATTGAAATTCGGTCAACTCTCTCTCCAGCACCAATCGAAAATTATAAAGGGGAGCCGAATTGGCTTACCTTTCGGTCCTAATTCGACCGTGGAAAGGCTGAGGAAGTGTTGGGTGGGCTTGGATTAGCCTGAGCAGGGCTTGAAATGGCTAATTTCAGCTTGACCGAAATAGGGCAGCTGCGGTCCGTCGGAGCTGCTTCACTATTCTATCACGTCGGCGCTTCTCCAACAATTCTCGAATTGACTGGAGTTTGCTATCAGATAGCTGTCTTCTCCCCGGTTCTAAAAAGCCCAACCTTTGTTCAAGTCAAAGCTCTGGTTCGAGCTTTACCAGGAAATGGAGCAGTCGTGAGAGAGAGAGAGAAGTGTTCAGGTGTCAGGAGAATGAAATGGGGATTACCTCTTTATATAAGTGTAAAACCCGTGTATTAAATGGGCGAGATTTATTACTAGTATTAATATTGCCATAAATTATTGGTATTAATTCTAATAATTTAATTTGGTATTAATTCCAATAAATTAAATTTTGGTATTAATTTCAATAATTTAATTTCAGTATTAAATTATTTGTATTAATTCCAATAATTTAATTTATTTATTAAATTATTGGTATTAATTACAATAATTAAATATATATTAATTTATGGTTATTTATGATAAGGCGTACATACAAATTTTTGACCGAAATTTCGGATTACAAAAAAATTCATACTTCCTAGGAGGTCACACATCCTCACTTTACTCTCAAGCAAACACGCTTAACTTTAAAATTCTTATAGAATCTAGTTCACCTGAACCACTTTGGTTTTTGTTTTCAAATTTGTCTTAAATTTCTTTTTCGAGGTTTAATTAACCCTTTTGATCACCCGAGAGTTGTAAATTCCCAACTTGCCTGTTTAGAAATAATCGGGTTTATGAACCAGTTCTGAATCCTTACTTGGTTTGACCGGTTCTTTTCCTGGTTTTCCTTAGCTCAAAATGGCGGGTTTTACACTGGGGGCCTCGGTTTTGGAACTTGGGGGATACTATGCCCTGTTTTGAAAATCTTGAACAGTGGGCCATAGGCTAGTGGGCACAAATAGGAGCTCATAAACAAATATGAGATATGCGCCATAAAACTTTAATGAATAAATTGTTTGGCTATGGTACCAAGATAGGACTGACATATTCAGTCAACTAGTGGCAGTGCGACATGACAGGTCTCCGGACCAGTCAAGACAAATAGCTGCAAGTTGAGTTGAAGGTTGGGGCCGTTGGACTAATGGCACCACAGATTATATGGCATGATAAGAAAATCCTGATTGTGCATGCACTATGATTACGGGACCATCAAGATGCCCAAGAAGGGTAGTGATGCATCCTAAGGGCCCCAGACGACCTGGTGAGTATAAGAGAAGTTCGTCGTACCAGGTGACCGTGCGAAATTTGGAGTAGCACCAAGTGCATGAGAACAGGGTTGGGTCGGGATGAGATATCTGTCCTCATATGGATACGGAGAATTGATTACAGGATTGATAGTCAAATGTCGCGAACATCCACTCATTCTCGGGGTAGAAGTGGACGTGCTTCTATCTAGGTGGCCAGTAAAGTCGCTCTGACGCCACAAGTGGGTTCAGTGGATATACTGGCCTACGAATGTGTGTTTGCCCTTCATGATGAAGGATATGTGTTGAGTGATGGCACACCGTGGTTAATAAGAAATGGTGGTAAAAACCAAGATTTGAAATGAAAGGATTTTTGAAAGAAAGGAGTATGGCACACTCCAATACAATTATTTTTCCTAAAGGTAAAAAAATTTTGAAAACTTATTCACTGAGTCGTTGTACTCACCCCCTCCCTTATATCCCTTTTAGGAAATTTTGAAAAGCCTACCCTTAAAGACCATCAACTAAGACACCTATGAGACAGGTATGATAAATTTAAAATATTATGCAGTTTTTATTTATGTTATTCCAGGAAAAGGTGCAGGTTTAAAGGACACCTTACTCTTTATGGTTGATAATAAGGGGAAACCTTTTAATAAACCGAAAGAGTGGCGGATTGATCATGGGGATCCGACCAAACCGGGTCGGGGTGTGACACAAGTAGTCAAGAAAACACAAAGTAAGACAAGGAGGAATGAACAAAGGGTGGGAAAGGTTCAACTTTGGAATGAAGCAGATGATAATTGGGTGTTTTCAGGTCCTTTCTCAGTATTTGAGGAGAGTTCAATATTCTCTTCTCAATGACAGATTAGAAGAACAAACATAGGTGAAAAAAATGGGAAGAAGAATAATACATTTGTACTATTTGTATGACTCACCTAAATTCATATTAGATCAACTAAATTAGGTTAGATCATTCGACTCAAGTCGAACCAATTACTTTTTTTAATTTTAAAATTTTATATTTACTAATTTCACCTTAAAAATAAAGATATTTCTAATTTAGTAAATTTACATCATGATATGTATATTTGTATTTCTTGTCACGTATTACTATAGAGATCTCGATGTTATAACTCTTGTCCAAGTGATTCCATATGTGATGAATTGAATTCATATATGACATTTGGTTCATCCCTCTTGCCAACATGATTGATAGATCTGAATGGATGTGAGAGCTCTATTTCTACTAAAGCCATTGTATTCATCTCCCATGCTTCACATTTTTCTTTGAATGTGATATATTCACCTCGTTCTTGTTATGCCTCTAATAGGAAATGCCCAAATGAACTATCCCCTTGTGCCTTAATAAATTAATGACTTGGATCCAACCATCCTCGTGTTGGACCCATTTCTAGCTCCAACTCTAAGTCTCCCTTTTTATAAGCATGGTATATACCATACTCTAGGTTTAGATTTAGGTTCGAGTTCCATTATGGTTTTATCTTACTTGCATTTCAATTATTCTTCATCTATGAGGGTGGGGTGCTTTGTTTGAGGGTCCATCATTATAACATCAATTGAACTTGATATTTTTTTAAATTATTATGTGTCAATTGCTACTCATCATTGAAATAAAGTTAAATCCTCCCTAAGTTATTTTGGATTATAGCAAATCTTTATGGGAGTGTAATTTGATGAGTAATTTTTTTGGTCAATTTCTCATTCTCTGGGTGGTACAATCTAATATCCTAAAGTTTTGGAACTAGGTTGGTCACTATTATATCTAGGAAAAAGGATTATCAATTTGAAAAGAAGAATATGATGAATTGGATGTTGAAAGTTGGACCATGTCTATAAAACCCGCCCTTTTTGAGCTAAGGAAAACTAGGAAAAAGAACTGGTTAACCAAGTGATGATACAAAACTAGTTCACAAACCCAATCATATGTGAACGGGCAATTTGGGAATTTACAACTCTCGGGTGATCCAAAGAGTTCATAATACCATGGAAAAGAATCTTAGGATGAATTGGAAGAGAAATACTAGACCGGTTTAGTGAAACAAATTCAACTAGATTGAACCGGTTCATGAACCGAACTCGATAGAGAATGGAAAAATTAGAGAAATTCAACTATGTTGTGCCCCAAACAAATTTATAAACCTTGGGAAGGAACCTTAGAACAAAGTGGGAGAGAAAAACCAGATCGATTTGGGTGACCCGAACCCAAACTGGATCAAACTGGTTTAAGGACTAAGCCGATTTATGAACCAGAATTAATAAAGAGATTGTAAATCGAGAATCTTATGGACCCAAAGTGACCCAAGGAGTGACAAAAGACATGGAAATAGACTTGTGAAGGAATTGGGGATGAAAACCAAACTGGTTCAGGTGAACTGGTTTGAACCACTAATGAACCGAATCCTAAATTCATTATTCTAGGTGGCTTAAATAATTCAAATTGGAGATTTGAGCCACCATTGGAGAGAGAATGAATTTAGATGAATTTAGAAATTTTTAGATTTGAAAAACTCGGTCAAATGAGGGGTGAACTGGCCGGTTTAAGCTTTGAATCCAGTTCGGACCGGTTCGGAACAGTGTCATCTTCTTCCTCGAGATGACAGCATTGTTCACTCACTGGGAAACCGAAGAAATGCCGGCGAAGAAGAAATGCCTCCGTTTGGTACATTTTATTTCATCAATTCCTGTAATAACAGTGCCAAATGGACGGCCAACGGGTCCCCAAGCTCCCTATATAAAGAGCCCCTCTCCATTCGTCCTCTCCACACCTAAAAAGCTCCCTCTCTCTCAGTTACTTAGTTTTTCGATAAAGCTTAAACTAGAGCTTAAACTGAGGCAAAGAAGGTGAGATCGGGTTCATTAGAACCAGGGAGAAGTCAGCTACACGGTGGTAGCATCCGTTTGTCCGAGAATCGCTGGAGAAGCACCGACATGATCAAACGGTGAAGCAGCTCTGATAGACCGAAGCTGCCCTATTTCGGCCAAGTTAAAATCAGCCAATTCGAGCCCCACTCAGGCCAAACCAAGCTCTCTCGAGACCATCTCAGCCCTTCTACGGCCGAATTAGGACCGAAAGGTAAGCCAATTCGGCTCTCGTTTACAATTTCAAATCGTAGTTAGAGAGAGAGTCGGCCGAATTTCGATAAAGAAATTCTAACCCAATTCGACATCAATTGATGTCATTCTTGATCCTAGGAAGAACCTCTGGAGGAGAGCTACCTACCTAGATAGAAAGCTCCGACCGAGGTGCACTCACCGGTGAGAAATCGAAGCTCTCTCTCTCTATAGTCTGTTTTCCAGTGAAGCTCTGTTTGAGCTCGTTCCGACATTAAAATCTGTGATTTAAAGTTCCTTAGAATCGTATGAGCATGTAGGAACTCAATTTCAACAATTAGAGGTGTTTGATCGGTCAATTTGATAAAATCAAATTTGGCAATGTTGAAGAGTTAAATTGGGGGGAATTTTGGGGAAATTTGGGGATTTTTGAAAATTCGAAGGACCAAAATGAAATTTTCTAAAATTGAGGGTCAATTTGTCATGATAAGAATATTAGATGGCCAATTGAGAAATTTTGGAATTTTTGGGGAAAATTTTACCATTTTTCTAAAGAAGGGGCAAAATAGTAATTTTGGGAAAATTGAAGGACCAAATTGGAAATTTGGGAAATTAAACCCTTTTGTGTGAAATCAAATGATTTGAGGTCCTAAGATAAATTTTAAAATTTTCGGGACTTGAATTTAGGAAAAACCCGACAATAGGGACTTAAAGTTAAAAGAAAAATAACTTTAAGGACCTAATTGCAAATATATGTAAAGTTAGTTTTTCTTATTCATTTGGAACGAATGAGGGCTATTAGGCCAAAGAATAATGAACAATTATGTTCATTTCATGCAGGAGAACGAGACATCAGGAAAGCCAGTCGATGTCCAGCTTGCTAAGGACGAAACCCGACTAAGTGGAATTTCACTGTACTATCGGGTGAGTGGGATTATGTTTCATACCCGGTTGGGGATGATAAGTACCTCAGTATAAAAAACCCACTGCTTAGTGGTATTTTTAATCATCACTAGTTAGAAAAAGTTATGTGAAAGTTATGCGGAAAAACTACTTACGGGTTGTAAGTAGATCATACCCGGTTGGTATGATGAGACTTCCTCGAAGGAAGTTGAAAACCCGTTCATTGGTTATGAACAAGATATCCTTATATCGGTCGGTATAATGGACAATAAAAACCTATTTTGTCGGAAGTGTTCTCCCCTAACTGTGTGCCAATGCTTAAACTATTTGGGAGACCTTCTTGACGGGAGCTCGAATAGCACTTATAGGCCGAGGGCCTCGGTTTTGGAACTTGATGGCTAAAATGCCAGTTTTGAAAAACTCAAACAGTGGGCCATAAGCCAATGGACACGAGCAGTAGCTCGTAAAAGAACATGATATATATATATATATATATATGTCATTAAAACTTAATAAGTGAATTTTTGGTCATGGTACCAAGGCAAGTGCGACATACTCAGTCAACTAGTAGCAGTGTGACATGATAGGTCTCTGGACCAGTCGACACAAACAGCTACAAGTTGACTTGAAGGTCGGGGCCATTGGGACAAATGGCACCACATATTATATGGCAAATTGAAGAAAACTTTTCTTGTGCATGCACCATGTGTATGGGATCATCAAGACACTCAAGAGAGGTAGTGATGTGTCCTAAGGGCCCTAGACGACCCGGTGAGTATAAGGGCAAATCGTCGTTCCAGGTGTTCGTGCGAAATCTAGAGTAGCACCAAGCACATGAGACTGGGGTGGGGACGGGATGAGGTATCTATCCTCATACGGACACAAAGAAGTGATTTTGGGATTGTGGGTCGGATGTCGCGTACATCTACTCATTCCTAAGGTAGAAGTGGTCGTGCTTCTCTCCGGGTGGCAGGAAAAGTCACTCCGAAGCCACTAGCAGGTTCAGTAGTGATACTGACTTACGAATGTGTGTAACCTTCATGATGAAGGATGTGTGTTGGGTGATGACACACTCATTACTAAGAAATAATGGAAAAACCCAAATTTTTAAATGAAGGAATTTTTGAAAAGAAAGGAGTCTAGCACACTCCATATAAATATTTTTCTTAAAAGTTAAAAGTAGACCTTTGAAAAACCCATTCACTGAGTTGTAAATTCTCAGCCCTCTTTTCTAACCCTTTCCAGGAAAAGAGAAAATGACTAGAAGTAACAACGAGCCTTACCCTTTATCAGGTATGCTTAAATTTGTCTTTAAGCTTGCATTTTATTTTATATATGTCTTCTAGAGAACAAGGTTGGAATTTCGCTTGGCTCCTCTCGACTAAAGAAGGGGGAAACTCCTCTTAAACCGAGAGAGAGTGGCGGGTTGTTCACAGGGATCCAACTAAACTGGGTTGGGGCATGATAATGTCACTTGGAAGGTAAACTATTGCTATTGGAGGTGTGATCACCTAACTAGTAGTTGGTCTTATAATGGAGTCTCAATTTTGGCCATTCTATGAGATATCTCACTACACTTGTATTTCATAGAAGATATAACATATTAGTATGTTAGATCATCTCTTATACATGGATTATAACACTACTTTGATACTCTAATCATGAGTTTTTGTAATTCTATGATGAGATTGAAGTAGATAATGTGTTTCAGCCTAAGATAAAGGTTGACTTAAATATTATTGCTCATCAATATAATTCTTATCAGTGGTCATCCAAGAAATGTACGAAATGCAAGAAATTTGATCTTTTATGTTAATATGAACTATTCTTAATTGTGGATAAGATGCATTCTATTGGCAATTGATGATCAAAATAATGAGATTATTGTTGAAAATGAAGTGCATAGAATATTTCACATTATAAATTAACAGGGAGTCTTGGATACCTCATGCTAACTCTAATCTCCATCCTTGCCTAAAATCATTAGCATTTGCTCATATGATCTTCTATTGTTATTGATTAGGAGTACTATTACAATTAGTTTATTAAAATGGATAAGGAAAATTTATTTTCTTACACCATGTGTCTCCTCATGTTGAAATATTGGATGCCAACCAATGTGAAAATCTCTTAAAAAATAACTTCGAATTCAATGTTATTTTGGGATTTGAAAAGGGAAAATTTAGTGAAATTTAGGAAAACACTAGCTTTTGCAAGAGTAAGTCTTCAATTCAATATACTTTGAAAGATTTTAAGCATTTTCATAAGCTTAGAAGACAAGGTAAGGAGGATATGCCTCCGACCCCGCTCCTATGAATCTTGCTTGTTAGAACATTAATATATATAATGACAACATGAAAAATGGTGTTATCTCACACTTTACAAAAAAAAAAAGAGAAATTATTGTCTTTTCTTCTCTCCATATATGAATTAAGTTACATAGGGAGTCTAATCTCATTGGAGAAATTAAATTTGTGTTATTAATATTGATATTTCTTATAATACTACAATTTCCATTTTTTTTTAAATCTTCTCTTAATTTTTGAGTTATTTAAAAGTCTTCTCAATACAACTTATGTTCTATTGTCTTGCCATCAATGAATTACTTATGGACATGCTTCATTTTAGTTGATAATTATGTCATTACTCATGATGATCTATGATTGTCCTCAAAACACATGGCTTATGTCCTCAAAATGATGTTTGTTTAATGATTTTAATGAAGTAACTTGGCACATGAAGTACATGCCCATGGATGGAGTATTAAAGTGATAAATTTTTACTCCATCTTTGTAATTGGATTCCTAATATTTCATTATCTAATTATTATTCTTCTATTAATTTCTATATATTCACTTAGTATATGCACATAGTTCAATCATGTATAAGAGGAATAAGGATTATTTTACAAAAAATTGATCTTCCTCAACTCATTTTGAGACTTTATGATCTCTTATTTTTGTTGAATGATAATTTAAATTCATTTTACTATTTAGTCCGAACCCAAGGTTTTTTGTTATTTTAATAAATAGAGTTAAGTAGAATTCCTCCAAATAGCTGATAGAATATATAATATATTCAACTCTTGTAACTTTACTACTTCTACTCACTTATATATCTCCATTAAAAATGGTATTCATCAAATAGTATAACTAAAATTTACTTAAGTTGAATAGATTTTTGAGTTTTATCGCCTCTAGAATATTATTATAAGTGGTGACTTTAACCATGACTATCATGTTGTTGAAATGGACTATCAAAGTAGGTTATATTTAATATAGCAGAGAAATGAAACACAAATCAAACATAAATAACCAATTCAATTATTAAAAGAGCGAGATACAAACTCTACTTTATACTATTGAACTATCAAGTTTTATCTACACAATCATATATATTATATCCTACTAGATAATGGTTCTACAATTAGCTACTAACATAAAAGTATGCTACAAACTCATATTTTCACAAATATTTAGGTATAGTTGATCATTTTATTAGATATGATATTTTATATTGCAACACTCTATACTAATAAAATTTGGTGGATGATGTTAGTTCATTTCAATTCTAGGAATGAAATATATGTTTTCTTATTCTTATAGTAATAAAAATGTTGGTACACATAGTTGAACAACTCAATCATTGAAATATTCATGAAATTCATTCATACTATATAGTTAGTAAGAATGTTTAGAGGCTATTGGATTTATGTGGTCAACCATCTCTGCATTGTTTCATCCACATGGTTTCAATGTCTCTTATTAGTAAGAATCAATTTAGATTGATCCAAAGTATCATATTTCTGATATTATATTACATGTTCATGAATTGGTGTAAAATTATCATAGCTTATAAAGATGTGTTTTAAAAGTTGATCTTCACAAATTCATTAATTCTATGTTTTGATAGTGTCAAACTATATCACTCTTACTACTAGTTTTCCTCCTAAATTTTAGAAGTGGATAATAGTTTGATTAGTCTCCTTCAATAGTCTCTATTAGGTTATTTCTATAGGGCTTGAAATGTGAGAGGAGGTGATACATTAACCTCATATTTATTTGTTTTTGTTATTGCTCAATATTATAACTTTTTTTTCTCAATATGTCAATATTATAACTTAAAAGGGAAAAGACTGAGCTATTTGTCTTTATATCTATTTCCCATCTCCTCAACTCTATTGAGAATACATTGAGAATTAATTGGCAAGCTTCTAGTTAGATATTTGAGTCTTCCTCTAACGTCAACTCAATTAAGTGAGATTGATTGACAGAGTGCTAACAGATCATATTATGCATCAATGAACATCTAAGCACCTCTCTTATGCATGTCAACTACAGGTAGTCCATGCTATTCATAGCATGACGAACTACTACTTTCAGCTTATACTCTTCTTGAGTGTATGGTGAGGTGAGTAAACCAATTGTGTGCTCCATTTATTTTGAAAGGTGACCCTACTTCATTTGGAACTAAGGTGGCATAAAACTCTCTATACCCTTTGTTGAAATAGTTTAAGATATTTAAGTTAGTTACAATATAATCTTATTAGTTAAGATTATGTCATAGATTCTATTTAAGATAGTTACGATATAATATGATCCTATAAATAGGCATATCTATCATTGAGTTGAGTGTGTAAAGAATGAGTTGTTTCAATTTTTCATTCTTATTGCCTCTCTATCAATATATTTTATTTCTCTCTTTCCCTAATTTAGTTTTCTAACATGGTATCAGAGCTAAGGTTTTTAGCTATTTTCAAGTTTTTGGTTTGACTAGAAGGCTACAGATATGACATCGTTGATGGAGAAAACAGATGTTGATATTTTAAACGACATGTGTTATGCTAATGCTGACTCAAGTACTATTGTACATGCGTTTTCTTCTAAACCATTTTCCAGAGACTAGATTATTGATTCAGGCGCATCTAGACACGTGATAGGAATATCAGTAGGGTTTATTACATATACTCGTTGTCCACCTTCTTCCCATAAGATAGTTCAAACTGCGATGGCATATTTCAACTTATTAGGGGATCCGACTCGATTAAATGCACTTCATCAATCACATTATCATCGGTCTTACATGTCTCATCATTTCCTATTAATCTATTAACAGTCAGTGCAATCAGTGATCAACTGAACTGTCAAGTAATCTTTGATCGAGATTCATGTGTTATTCAGGAAAGGAATACAAAGAGAATAATTGGAACTAGGTGGAAGCTTAATGGATTGTGGTATCTAAGGATAGAAGGGTCGGATGCGGCTTTAACAACTACTCTATCTGAACGAGTGATGAATAAAGTTATATTGGAGCATCATCATCTTGGTCATCTATCTTTTGAGAACCTTAAGATGGTAAGACCTTACTTGATGAACAAAGTAGAACGTAACAAGTTTGTATGTGATGCTTGCGAGTTTGGAAAGCACACAAGAATAAGTTATTCTTCTACTAGTTTAAGAAGCTTTTCACCTTTTTCATTAATACATTCTGATGTTTGGGGACCATGTCCAATTATTTTTATTGGCGGATTCAAATGGTTTGTTACATTTATTGATTGTTACTAAAGGATGACATGGGTGTATTTGATGAAAAATAAGTTTGAGACAATGGTTTGCTTTAATGATTTTTTAGCTTTGGTACAAACACAATATAATGCCAAAGTGAGTACTCTTCGTATAGATAAAGGTACTGGGTATGTTAATAGAGAGTTCTCATCATATTTATCTATAAAGAGGATTCTGCATCAGACGACAAGTCCAGATACACTAGAACAGAATGGGGTGGCGGAACGAAAGAATCAACACTTGTTAAAGGTAGCTTGCACTCTTCTATTTACAATGAATGTTCCAAAATATCTATGGAGTGAAGCAGTATTGACGGCAACATATTTAATTAACCGGATTCCTTCTTAGATATTGAACTTTCAATCTCCTTGTGAACTTTTGATGGGACGTAACAAACATTTAGTTCGTCCTTGTGTATTTGGTTGCATATGTTTTGTGAGAGATCATCATCCCACAATAACCAAACTTGATCCACGTGCATTGAAGTGTATTTATGTAGGCTATTCTAGCACTCATAAAGGTTACAAGTGTTGGTGTTCAAGTGAGAGAAAACTTTTTGTGAGTATGGATACGACATTTCGTGAGAATGAACCCTTTTATGGTGAATCAACAATGTCATCCACAGTGCTAAATGATTTGCCTAAAGCACAACATAGAAATAAAGAGAGAATCAGTGATAAGACAGTTGAAGATGTCATTGTAGGTATAATCCTGTATTCTAAGAGATCAAGTAGCAATGAAGAAGGGACCAATGAACCAAAATTGAAGGTTTATAATATAAGGAATAAGAGTTGTGCTTAGGGGGATGAAGATAAAGAAGATGATGGAGAGAGACAAGAAAAGGGGGAGGGAGATAAAGAACATGATGGAGAGAGACAAGAATAGACGCCTCATATCAAACAGGGGGGGGAAGATAAAGAACATGATGGAGAGAAACAATAACAGGTACTTATACCATAACCATTGCCCTCATATGTCTCAAATACCCATCAATCTTCCGATGATTCCTCATCGTCACCAGATGGTAATGAATCTCTACCCATTGCTATTCGTAAAGAACTTGGAGCTAATGCAGGAAAACCTCCAATTAGATATGGTTATGAACATGATATATCTAACTATGTATTATATGCATCTGTCCCATCTACATACAAGACATTTATTGTATCATTACAATCAGTGCATATACTAAGAAATTGGCAAGAGGCCAAAAATGATCCAAAGTGGCTTGTAGCAATGCATGAGAAGATGCGTGCATTAGAGAAAAATAAGACTTGGGAACTAGCATTACTTCCAAGCGGAAGAAGGTTGTTGGATGCAAATGGGTATTCACTGTTAAGCAAAATGCCGAAGGAAAGGTTGAAAGGTATAAAGTAAGATTGGTAGCAAAAGGCTACAGTCATACGTATGGAATAAATTATTATGAGACATTTGCACCAGTTGCTAAGATGAGTACTGTCAGAATTCTTATATCATGTGCTACCAACTTTGGATGGAAATTACATCAATTAGATGTAAAGAATGCATTTTTGCATGGAGACTTACAAGAAGAGGTGTATATCGAGATTCCACCTGGATTTAATACAATGAAGACCATTGGAAGGGTATGTAAACTTAAAAAGTCTTTGTATGGACTCAAGCAATCACCAAGAGCTTAGTTTGACCAATTCCGACATGCAGTAGTGAGAATGGGGTATCAACAGTATAATGGAGATCACATAGTTTTCTATTGACACTCAGATAGTCGAGTTTCTATTCTTGCAGTATATATAGATGATAATATTATAACTAGAGATGATAGCATGAGATATTGCGACTAAAGCAAAGATTGAGCAAAGAATTTGAAGTAAAAGATTTGGGTTCACTTAAGTATTTTCTCAATATTGAGATAGTTAGGTCAGTATAGACATAGTATTTTCTTAGAGAAAATATGCATTGGATCTACTTACTGAAACAAGGATGTTGGGTTGTCGAACTGATTCTACTCCAATTGAACCAAATTATAAGCTATGTGCTCAGTTAGGAGACCCGGTAGATAAAGAACAATACTAGAGAATTGTTGGACGACTTATCTACTTGTGTCACACATGACCAAACATCACATATGCTGTTAGTATTGTAAGTAGATATATACATGATCCTAGAATAGAACATTGGAAGGCAGTTATGCGAACATTGAGATATCTAAAGAGTAGCCCAGGAAATGGTTTTTGGTTCAAGTCTCGAGGTCATACTAGAGTGGAAGGATTTTGTGCCTTTAATTGGGCTAGTTGTGCAAATGATAGAAGATCGACATAAAGTTATTGTGTGTTTGTTGTAGGTAATCTTGTATTCTACAGAAGTAAGAAATAGGAGGTGGTCGCCATATCAACGGTAGAGGTAGAATACAAAGCTATAACTTAAGGAATATGTGAGATAATATGGATAAGAAACTTATTGATATAGTTATTTTTATTCAGAAAAGAACCCATTAAGTTATGGTGTGATAATAAATTAGCGATCAGTATTGCTAACAATCCAGTTCAACATGATAATACCAAACATATTGAAATTGATCGATTCTTCATAAAAGAGAAACTTAATAGCAAGATCGTGGAGTTACACTATATGAAAACTAACGAACAATTAACCAATTATTTAACTAAAGGGTTAGTACTTAAATAGTGGATTAATATTTGTAACAAAATGAGAATGATAGATATTTATCGCCTATCTTGAGGGGGTGTTGAAATAGTTTAAAATATTTAAGTTAGTTACGATATAATATTATTAGTTAAGATTATATCATAGATTATATTTAAGATAGTTACTATATAATATGATCTTATAAATAGGCATTTCTATCATTGAGTGTGGAAAGAATGAGTTGTTTCAATTTCTCATTCTTATGATCTCTATCAATATATTTTATTTCTTTTTTTTCCTAATTTAGTTTTCTAACACCCTTCAAATGTGAGGATGGCTTATGATTAAAGGACTTAATTCATTATTCCCCACTTTAGTTCCTTCAAATGTGAGGGTGGCTTATGATTAAAGGACTTAATTCATTATTCACCGCTCTAGTTTTTGTTAGCTTGTCATATGAATCCTCTAGCCTTAAAGATCAAGTATGCCCTTGTCACCCTCATTTCGTCTCTTATTTGCTCATTTTGTGATAGACGGCATGAATTAGGGGATCTCAACCCTGGCATTACTCTTATATAGAGTATAATCCACCAATAAATTGGGATTTCTAGCTCAATGAAATAATTTTCAAATGTACTAGGAAGTCTATTGATGCTATTATTTATAGACTTGTTTCTACTAGTTTGGTCTATGCATTTGGCAGAAATATCACTTGAGACTGCTTTAGTTGGATAGTTACAGAAATATTTCTATTTGGGATATGATACTTGAGTTAGGTAAGGGAGACTTTTTAATATTCCTAATATTAAGATGAAAATAGGAACAATCTCATTTTTTTTACTAACTTTAGTGGTGATTTTGTACATATTATATTTTATGTACATTATGATCACATTAATACGAATACGGCTATCTTAAAAACGAAAGCTGGAAAGGGACCCATCAACTTCCAACTACGCTGGTCATTTAGTGTCGGCAAGGCATAAACTAGTCTGTCCCTTGGTGTTTCTTGCCTCTCTCAGCAAACTCCAAAATATTACATATTTCACCTACATGAAACAGTTCAGTTGAGTCTACTGTCTTCCAAGTCATGATTGACCTTTCTGTGCAAAAAAACATGTCATGATTGAGCTAAGATTAACCGTCCAAAAGGCTTAATATCATCGTTCAACTTACTAAATTGAGGATGCATGTGTATGTATATACATAACAAGGCACGTCTCAACCTAAATATATATAGTACATGCGTAGTGATGACATCTATTTGACGACATTAGTCCGGACCACACTATTATTGTCGTAGGTGGAAATGCTTACTATAGAGGGATCTTTCAAGAAAGATAATCTGATAACTTAAAAAATAAAAAAGATGATGCGATAATGAAGTTTGTCGGGGCAAATAGTCCTAATGGATGAAGAAGAGTCACCATGATAGCTCTTATTAATTCAATTTTCTATAGGGAATGGGGCTTTATCCTTCTATGACGCAAATGATTAGCTCAAATTTCTTGCACTTAGGTGGATTAAATTTCAGGGGTATCTCGTGTTATTCCGAGGAATATATATAGGCTATAGCAGGAGAGACAGAGCAAAAGTCTGTGGCCCAGCCCGAATACATGCCTTCATTTTGTCTATTGTGATTATGATTGATCCTCATGTGTAACCCAAAGAAGGGAACGTTGCATTATGTTGCGTCAAGCGAAGACCAATCATATATTTCTAGAAGGAAAGATGCTTGCATCATACACATATTACGTGGGCAGGCCAAGAGGCTAGACATATACGTACCATCAATTAATTATTGAGGATTTGCCCATGAAATAATATACTGATCTTGAGCTAGCCATAGAGAAAACGATAAGTTTATCGGACTCATAATCTTTATCGACACGTAATGTGATCCAACAGGTCCTTTGTACGACTTTTTTTCCATTGAGGGGCCTCTCGTGCATGCAAATTTAAACCCAAGGTAGGCCCCTCGTTGGCCTGGGCGGAAATAGGTGTGCACCGATCCCCTTTTGTCAAACGTCGTGTCGATTTATTTATTGGTCAATCTCAGGGATTGTCACACTTAGCAGGTCATGTCTTACCAAATTACAAGTTTCTATGAGAATCTCCATGCGTGAGCGATGAGTACTGTAGCCGATCAGGGAAAGAGACCTGCAGGGTGATGGAATGAATGATGTCAAATTTTATGAGCAGATGGGTGAAAGAGACGGATAATGCAATTGGCCAGAAAGAAGTCAAATTAGATACTAATATAACAGTTCCAACGGTACTTCGATGCATATCTTAAATGTATGGAGAGGAATGAGATGATAAATGAGAGGCTATAGTGACTTAACTTTCTTCCAGGTGGTTGGCAGTGCCAGTGCATAGATTTAGATCTATGGTTGCTGATATTTGACGTGTGTATGCTATTAGGGCCTAGGCACGTGTTTTCCTAACTGGAAGTGGAATTCCCGTACAGGTTGGTTGGCCCCATATGAGCCGTCAAGTGTCAGACATGGTCGCCTAAGAATAGATTGGTTCCCTGACAGTGAGCTATAGCTAGCTAGACACCCAACCAAATAAGCAACGGCATGTTTTTGCATGTCATGTCTCCGGACCGGTTCCTCATGAGACGCAGCCAGATCATGATCGTCCGAGTGTGTCTTTGACAATTAATGCATCAATAATGCTCTTTTTTTTAAAATTTTAGATAGTCAACGAGAAAAAAAAGATCAGGACTTTAAAACCCCCCTTTTCTTCACCTGCTCTCAACCATTCTCCATCTACTCGTTATTTTGTGAGATTATATATATATGGGCATACAGTACTTGGGGAATTTTCTTCCAAAGATACCAATTAGTGTTTAGTCTCTAGCTACTTGAATCGTACTTAAAGCTGGGTTTGGCTACATTGCATATAGCTCTATCTCTGTGCTTGTACATGTGTAGCGGACCTTACATGACCCACACGCCGGCCTGAGGGTTACATGCCTGCATGTGCAGTTTTCTTCAACATCGACCTAAGATTTCATGTTAAACTGCACATACCTGTGATCAAATGGCCGTTAATCATACTAGAGTCTATCATTTTAAAATATTTGTTGCCCTGCTCAGATGAGATTCGACGTCGTATGCTCACCATATACCAGAAGAAGAAGAGCCTGCCTATACACTGTCAAATAGGAAAAAAAAACTCATTCTTTTCTCCCATATCCTATACCAATTAAGCAACAAGAGGTGTTCACATGGCAAAGATCAGATGAAGAACAGGAAAACTTCATACCTCAACCCCACAAAATCAGCATTCCATATGTATTTTTGTCTTCATCGAGTAACTCCCACACCAACCAACTCATCACATCAACCTGGTGTAGTGTGTAGTGTGTAGTGTGTGTGGGGGATAAGCCTCAAAATCTCCCTATTTATACCCACCTACCTAGCATTACCATTTCTCCTATCCATATATTAGCACTGCATTTCCTCCATTCCCAATTAGCCTTTTTAAGTTCTGCCTCAGTTCTCTAGTCATACTTCATATTTAGATATATAATACAATTCCAAGTTATTGTATCATCATGGCCCTTGTTTTCTTCACACTCATTCTTCTGGTGGTTCCCTGCACCAGCCAAAATCCACCTTCTCCAGGCTACAATCCCAGTTCCAGGTTCAATACGGTAGGGTTCAATCAGGCATTCCGGAATCTCTGGGGTCCTCAGCACCAAAGAGTAGATCAGGACACTCTCACCATCTGGCTGGACAGAAGCTCAGGTGTCTAATATACACATATAACACCTATATAGACACACGCACACATGTAGTTTCTTTTCCATTCATAGTGACTAACAGCTAATTCCACATCTTAATGTGAATAAGTAAGGAATCCTCGGGATGCATATATATACTCCATAGATGGAGCACTGAATGCATGTGTATCTTTCACCCATGAGTAAGTCTTTGTTATATTGATAGAGCTGTGTGTTGCAGGAAGCGGATTCAAGTCTCTTAGCCCGTATCAGTTCGGCTACTTTAGTGCAGCCATCAAGCTCCAGCCAGGCTACACGGCAGGCGTCATCACGTCCTTCTACGTAAGTACTGATCTCTTATTGGGTCACTTCATTTGATGAAAGGTTAGGTAGATCACCATCACATACTCTTTAAGCGCTAGTAGGTAGCTAGTCACACTTTTTTTCCCTTTTAGGGTTCACGTGTCCTATATTGTCCACGAATACCCCCACAAACAGTTGGGATATATATCATATATTCAACATGAGGAAAAGACTCCTGACCCAAAACGAACATGAGGAAGAGATTCATAAGTATACTGCAAATAACCATGCATGCAGCTTTCGAACAACGAGGCCCATCCTGGCGATCACGACGAGATCGACATCGAGTTCCTCGGGACGACTCTGGGGAAACCCTACACCCTGCAGACTAACGTGTACATGAGAGGCAGCGGAGACGGCCGCGTCATCGGGAGGGAGATGAGGTTCAATCTCTGGTTCGACCCTACCGAAGATTTCCACAACTATGCCATTCTGTGGGCCCCAACCGAGATCATGTAAGTTTTATTATTAATTTAATATACAATCACGGCTTCTTTAGCTCTATTATTCTATATCATCTTGCATTTTTATAGGCTAATTTTGTTGATTTACAACCGCTATTATATATAGATTCCTAGTGGATGATGTGCCTATTAGGAGGTACCCGAGAAAGACTGATATGACGTTCCCACTCAGGCCCATGTGGGTCTACGGGTCGATCTGGGACGCATCTTCTTGGGCCACCGAGAACGGCAAGTACAGGGCGGACTACCAGTACCAGCCCTTCGTCGGCCGGTACCGGAATTTCAGGGTGAGTGGCTGCACCGCCAATGGCTCACCGGGCTCATGCAGCCCGCCGTCCGTGTCCTCATCCGGAGCAGGTGGACTGAGTCGGCAACAGGCAGCTGCTATGGCGTGGGTGCAGCAGAATCACATGGTCTACAACTACTGTAGGGATCCCAGCCGGGACCGTACTCTCACCCCGGAGTGTTTGGCTAGAGCACTATAATATAGCCAAAAACTTGCTGCATATCTTCGTGTCGATCATAGATTCGACACGCGGGCAAACATACATATAAATGAATACACAAATGTATCGAATATATATAGTGGGATGCTATTTTCAGGTTGGCCATTCACATATATATCGGATTGGGATATATTGGGAAATTGTGTGGTTGTGGGGGCTTTGAGATGTTGATCCCAACTTGCAGAAAAAATGAAGAATAAGCTGCTGGAGAGTGGTTGAGCGTCCGGGCCTCCCACAGTGTAATTACGCTGTTGGCTTTCTCTTTCACATTATTGTTCGGTTTTGCTCGTCATCTCCTTTGGTAATGAATTTGTTTGTTGGTAATAACTTATCATGGTTGTTTAATTTTTTAGTTTTTATATTAAAAAAATATAATTTTTTTTATTTTTTATCTTATTTAGTAACGTATCATACACGCAAACTATTTTCTCATTTTTTGTTGAATTCATGGACAACTTTAATCCATTTGACGTTTGAGATTATCTTCTTATAATACAATACATCAATCCATCCCCTAAAATGCTTTGAAAAATAAACTTGTTTTGGAAAAAAAATTTACACTTCAAATAAGGTGCAAACATTTGTGCCTACTCTCCATTTATATATGCAAACTTTTTATTTGACTTCATTCATAAATAATTTATTTTATTAATAATTTAATTACATTAATAAATAGAAAATATGTTTTTTTATGTATGATGGATAGTAAATGGTAGATAGAAAATTTTATCTATTCTCTCTCTAATTTTCATGGGTAGATTGGGAGAACAAATTTTAGATGAAAATTTTTTCTATCTACGATTTGTTGTTTAAGTTGTAGACATATATGTTTTTAATTTCAAAATTATGTATATTTTGATTAAATATAGTAGACAAATTACTTCCTAATTTGAAAGTGAAAGAAATTGAATTTACATAAAGTTGATTTGGTATAAGGTAGATATGACATAAGGTTATGTATTATTTTAATTAATATAAAATAAATAAAATCTTTTTATGCTTATATAAAAATACATGTACATTATTTACACACCACATAAAAATGTACATAAAATTATCAATTCTACCTTGAATATATTTACACGTATTCATAAATAATGAATACAGTAATGAAGGTTAATTATCGATGGAGGTCTAACCTCATAGAAGCTGGGGCAGCAGAGGGTGGAAGTCTAGGGCACGGGAGGTATATGTCAACCACGAGAGGGCAGAGGAAAGCACTATTGGGTGGAGGAGATGCAAGGCGAGGGTCAAGTATTAATAGTGGGGTTAAACATAAGGCTGAGTCTTGTTGCCATAAAGAGAGAAGAATAATATAAGAAAGAATGGGGAAAGTGATAAATGTGAGAAAATAGTGGTGAAATATGTTTTAAAATCTAGGAGAAATATATTATATTGTATGATTAAGTATATTTACAATGATAGAATTGTATCTTATTTATAGTATATATAGTGATATTAATACATGCCCATTTATATCTACAAATTTGTAAGTGACTTTCTTGACCCCGAGTGGACTCATGTTGTTCCGAAAAAGTAGTGATTGAATTCGAAGGTTGCAAGCTACTATTGAAGAGCCACGTGGCAATGATAGGTTTAAAAACTAATGTTATCATAGATACGGATTATTGGTCCAATAAAACTGGATTTTAGAAAATATCACACATTAATAAATTATGATGTATTCGTTCCAGTTGTATTCCTGAGCCTCCATGTCTTTCTTTACACTCATACGTAGGTAGACAACTCCTACGATAAATTAGACGTTCAGATCTTGTCATATAAGGTAATCGTACTTAATATCACATACTTTTCTTTAAATATGTAAAGGTCCTTAAGTTATACTGTCACGTCCCAACCGGATTTGATCGGATCCCCGTGAGCATTTTGCCACTTTCTTTGGTTTATGAAGAGTTTCACCATTTTCTAAACCGTAGGCAGTAAG
Source organism: Trapa incisa (assembly GCA_030064435.1). NCBI lineage: Eukaryota > Viridiplantae > Streptophyta > Magnoliopsida > Myrtales > Lythraceae > Trapa > Trapa incisa. Next base: position 17,302,932 of record CM057776.1, read on the forward strand.
GTGTGTTTTTTCCTGTTTTTCTTGAATTAACATTATATAAAACTGAATATATTAAATGTAACATACATATATTAATGTTTGACTATAGAATGGTCTTTAGAGTTAGTTTCCCTTGGTTACCTGAAAAGAGATAACGAGACGGGTGAGTTCTAAACTCAGTGAATGAGTGTTGGGAGTGAGTTTTTATAAAAATAGTTTTAATCAATGTGTGCCAAAATCTTTATTACTTTAATAATGATATTTTCTCAAATTTTAATTTTTCAAAACCTATTTTCATTTGCCATCTAGTGTGTTTAGCAAACAACACACGTCTTTCATCAAGAAGGGAACACACATTCGCAGGTGCAGCCCGTCCACTACACCTACTTGTGGCTTAAAGCATTTTTACTGGCCACCAAGATAGAAGCCCGTCCACTTCTACCCTGGGTCTAAGTGGATATTCACGACATTCGATCATCAGACCCGAAAACAACTCTGTGTCCGTATAAGGATATATACCTCATCCCGACCCACCCCGGTCTTATGTGCAAGAAGCTACTCTGAGCTTCCCGATTGCTGACAAGACAAACTGCACTTATCTCCACCATGTCATCCAGTAGCCCTTAGCATGCATCACTACCCCTATTGGGCATCTTAATGGTCATGTACCTCAAGTGCATACACAAAACAATAGTTTTCACATTTGGCCATTTATCTTTGATGTTATTGGTCCAACGACCCCGACCCTTAACCCGACTTGCAGCAATTTGTCTAGGCCGGTTCGTCGACCTGGCCCTGATACACTACCGTCAATTCATTGAGTATTGTCGGTACTAACTTGGTGCAATGGAAAAATCACACAATCATTTCATTAAGAGTTTTAATGGCTTTCATAACTCATGTTTGTTTATGAGCTCCTACTCGTGCCCACTAGCCTTGGGTCCACTGTACGTGATTTTCTAAAATCGGGTATTTTAGCCCCACAAGTTAAAAAATTGAGGCCTCTAGCCTATATGAGCTGTTCTAGCTTCCGTCAAGAAGGTCTCCCAAAAGGTTTAAGCATTGGAACATAGTAAGAGGAGAACACTATTGACAAAAAAAATGTATTTTTCCTCATTTCACCAACCAGGTGTGATGATACCTCCGCTTACAACCGGTAAGTGGGATTCTTCTTCCTTCAAGGAAGTCCATCATACCAACCGGGTATGATTTCCTCTACTTACAATCGGTAATTAGGTTTTAGCTTAGTTCGCACATCATTCTAACCGGGTGTGATGTTAAAATTTCACTTACAAGTGGTTTTTTTATTCTAAAGTGTTCACCATCCCAAATGGTTATGATGTGAATATGCCTACTCACCCGATAACCGTGACGTATTCGTACTCGGTTGGTTTTCCACGTCGACGCGAGCTTTCTCTTGCTTGTGTTCTGGTCACACTTGTTCCTACACAATTTGGGCAACCTTATCACTTAAGGTTCGGCATAAAAGTCTAGGCTCACAAATTATCAAAAAATTGTATTTAGGTCCATAAAGTTTATTTTTTTTAACTTTAGGTCCCTAGTGCCAACCTTTGCCCAATTTGAGTCCCAAAATTTCTAAAATTCTTTTTGAGTCTTCATTTTAGTCAAAATTGTATAAGAGGTTCAAGTTTTCCAAATTTCCAATTTGGTCCCCAACTTTTCAAAAATTACCATTTTACCCATACTTTCCAAAAATGGCAATTTGACCACAATGTTTTAAAAAATTGACTAATTGTCCTCCAACATCTTTTTTGATGGCCAATTGACCCTCAATTTGGGAAAATTGCAAAGAGGTCCCTCAATTTTACGAAATCCCTAATTTTTCCCAAATACCCTCCCCTCCCCCCAATTTCCCCTTTTCAAACTGGTCGAATTTGATTTCTTCAAATTGACCATTCAATTAGGGTTAATTGCTTGAATTAGAGGTGTAAATTAGTTCCTACACTTCCATATGATTCAATTGAGCTTTGTATCACATGAATTGAGGCCGAAAATTATGAGTAGAGAGAGAAAGCTTCAAAAGCTTACCGTCGGAGGTGCGATGGTCCGAGCCCTCTATTGAGGAAGGTAGCTCTCTTCTTGAGGTAACTTCTAGGATAAAAAAAATTCCTACAATTAACCTCAAATCGAATGAGAATTTTGTTAGTGAAATTTTGTAGTTTCTCTCTCTAACTCCGACCTGCAATGATTGAGGAGGGGCGAATTGGCTTACCTTTCAACTCAGTTGAGGTTGTATGAAGGCTGTGGGGATGTTGGGAGGGCTTGGTTTAGCCAGAAGAGGGTTGAATTTGGCCGATTTTAGCTTGGTCGAAATAGGGCAGCTTTAGTCCTTCGAAGCTATTCCACTGTTTAATTCTGATGGCGCTTCTCCGGCAGTCCTCAAGTTGAGCGGAGATTGTTGTCAAGTAGCTAACTTGCCCCAGAATCTAAAGAACCCGACCTCGCCTTTTGAGGCTCAAAAAACTACCCAAGTCAAAGCTCTGGTTGGAGCTTCACCGGAAAATGGAGCAGTTGAGAGAGAATGGAAATTTCAGGTATGAAGAGGATGAATGTGAGTAGCTCTTTATATAGGGAGCTCGGGGACTCTCTACCCGATTGTTTCACATCTTCATCAAGCTTATCCTTGACCTAAAACGCCCTGAATGAAGACATTTTTTCCTTCGTCAGCGCTGTCAGTTTCTACATTGAATGAACAGTGTCATCATTTGAAGGAAGAAGATGACAATGTTCCGAGTTGAACCGGATCGGGTTCAATGCTTAAACTGGTCGGTTCAAGCCTGATTCGACCGATTTTATTAAAATTAAAATTTTCTAAATTCATTATCTATCCAATGGTGGTTTCAATTTCCCAATTTGAATATTTTAAGCCACCTAGAAAAATAAATTTAGCAACCGGTTCAATGATGGTTCAAACTGGTTCAGGTCCGGTTCAACTAAACCGATCTGGTTTTCTCTTCCAATTAATCCCAATGTCCTTTTCCATGATTTTTATGACTACTTGAGTCACTTGGTGTTTGTAAATTTCTCAATTTACCCTTTCCTTATGGGTTGTGGTTCGTGAACCAGCTTAGTTTTCTTTTTTGAAACGATGGGTACTTTTCCTAGTTTTATTATCTATAAAGTGACGGGGTTTACAACTCTCCCCTCCTTTTAGGGGTTTTGTCCCCAAAACAATTACATATCAAACAACTAAGGGTACCCATCCCTCATAATGCTTTCGGTTTCCCATGTCTCATCTTGCACGGGCCCGTTCTGCCAAAGAACCTTGAGCATAGAAATCTTCTTGTTCCTCAGGTTCTTGTCCCTCCAGTCAATGATTTGCATCAGTTCTACTTGGTAAGTCAGGTTCTCTTCTAACTCTGGTGGAGGTAGGTCCAACATATTGCTAGGATCATGCTGGTACTTCTGGAGTACCGAGATATGGAATACATCATGTATTCTTTGTATGTCTAGAGGCAGTTCTAGTTTATATGCCATCGGCCCTATCATTTGGTCTATTATGTATGGACTGATGTACCTTGGTTTCAACTTCCCTCGTTGTTGAAATCTAAGTATTCCCCTCCATGGGGATACCTTTAGGAACACTTGGTTTCCCACATCAAATTCCAAATCCCTTCTCCGATGATCCGCATAGCTCTTTTCCCTGTCCTGAGTAGCATTAAGTCGACTCCTTATAATCTTAATTTTCTCTATGGCATCCTCGATTAACTCGACCCTTTCCAGCTTCCTTTCTCCCACTTCTTCCCAGAATAAGGGGGTATGGCATGGTCATCCATAAAGGCCTCATAAGGGGCCATTTGAATATTGGCTTAATAATTGTTATTATACTCAAACTCCATGAGGCACAAGTATTTCTCTCAACTATTATTTGTGGTGAGTACACATGCTCAAACTGTCCATCGGTCTAAGAATGAAATGTTGTACTCATGTGGAGCTTGGTTCCCAAGGAATTTTGCAGACTAGGCGAGAACCTCGAGGTAAATCTAGGGTCTCTATCCAACACTATGCTTATCGGGACGCCATGAAGTCTCACTATCTCCTTCATGTATAAGACGACCAGTTGTTCCATTGAATCCATCACTCTTATAGGTAGGAAATGGGCAGACTTGGTCAATCTATCCACAATGGCCCAGGTTGCATCTCGCCCCTTTCTAGTCACAGGTAGTCCCGTGACAAAGTCTATTGTAATGTGTTCCCAATTCCATTCTGGGATTGGCAAGGGTTGTAGCAGTCCTGATGGTTTCTGATTCTCAACTTTAATCTGCTGACAGAACAAGCATCAGGCTACATATTCTGCAATATCTCTCTTCGTCCCTTTCCACCAATAACCTTATTTGAGGGTGTGGTACATATTAGTACTGCCCGTATGCATCATGTAAACAGAGTCATGTGCCTCTTCTAAAATTGATCTTTTTAGTTCCTTATCTTGAGGCGCACACACTTTACCCTTGTAGGTTAATACTTTGTCGCCTCGAAGGTCATAGTCCGATTTCAACCCTCCGTTGACCGGATCCAAATAGGGTTGGAATTCCTTATCCGCTCTTTGCTAGACCTTAATTTGCTATGTTAGGCTGGGTCATACCTGTAAACCCCGTCCTTTTATAGATAATAAAATCAGGAAAGTCAAAAGAGAAAACCGAGTCGGTTCACGAACCATAACTGATAAGAAAGGGTAGAAATGGGAAAATGACAAATCTCAAATGACTCAAAGTGTCACGCCCTGGCCTGATTTGGTCAGATCCCAGTGATCAACTCGCCACTCACCCTGTTTATTAAGGGTTTTCCCCTTCTCTTAAACCGAGAGGAGTAAGGTGGTCTTTAAACTTGTACATTTCCTAGAGTAACATTAATTAAAATTGTAAGAAATTTAAACTTAACATACCTGTATCGCAAGTGTGGTTAGCTTGGGGTCTTTGGGTAGGCTTTCCCTTGGTTACCTGAAATGGGTTATAAGGGTGGGGGTGAGTTCAATGATTCAGTGAATGAGTATCTTAAAATTTGACTTTCAGAAAATAGTTAGAATTGGAGTGTGCTAGACTCCTTAGTTTCTTTAAAATATTTCATCCTCAAAATCTCGATTTTCCTAGCAATATCTCATCATTTACCACAATCAGTGTGTTTATCAATCAACACACCCCTTCATCATGAAGGGAACACACATTTGCAGGGCAGCACATCCACTGCACCCACTTGTGGTGTCAGAGTGACTTTACCGACCACCTAGATAGAAACACGTCCCCTTCTACCTTGAGAATGAGTGGATGTACGTAACATTCGACCCTCAATCCTATAAAGAAACTCCGAGTTCATATGAGGACAAAGACCTCATCCCGACCCCACTCGAGTCTCATGCGTGAAGCTACGTCGAGCTTCTTAGACTACTAGCACAACAATCTGCCATTATCTCCACCATGTCGTCTAGTAGCCCCAAGGACACATCACTACCCCTCTTGGGTGTCTTGAAAGTCTCGTACCTTAGTGCATGCACAAAACAATACTTTTCCTCATAAGCCATTTAATCTTTGGTTCCACTAATCCAACAGCCATGACCCTCAACTCGACCTACAGCTGTTTGTCTTGACTTGTCCGTCAACCTATCATGTCGCACTACCACTAGTCCATCGAGTATGTCTGTCATGTATTGGTTCCATGGACAAACATATCATTCATTTAAAGTTTTCATGGCTTAAACTCATGTTTGTTTATGAGCTCCTACTTATTCCAACTAGCCTTGGGCCCACTGTATGAGATTTTTAAAATTGGGCATTATAGCCCCCAAGTTCCAAAACCGAGGCCTCCGGCCTATCAGAGCTATTTGATCTCCTATCAAGAAGATCTCCCAAAATGTTTAAGCAGTGGCACATAGTCAGGGGAGAGCACTTCCCACAAAATAATCTTTTCATCTGTCCATCACACCAATTGGGTGTGAGGACATCTCCGCTTATAACCGATAAGCAGGTTTCCTACTTCCTTCAAGGAAGTTCATCATACCAACCGATATGATCTACTTACAATTGGTAAGTAGTTTTTCCATGTAATTTCCACATCACTCCATCCAGGTGTGATATTTAAAATTCTACTTAGTAGTGGGTTTTCATTTCTGAGGTGCTCATCATCCCAACCTGGTATGATGTAAAAATCCCACTCACCCAATAACGCAGTGATTACCTCTTAACCGATACTTTGTCTTCATGTGAGCTTGTCCTTGTTGGCGTTCCAGGTACTTCGTATTCTTAAATGATATGAACATCCTTGTTCATTATCCCTTGGCCTAATAGCCTTCATTCATCATGAATGGATGAAATACTCAAACTTTTTAATAAATTGAAATTAGGTCCCTAAAGTTCTTTTTCTTTAACTTTAGGTCCCTAATGTTGATTTTTCCCCAAATTGAGTCACGAAGCTTCTAAAATTCACCTTGGGACCTCAATTTATTCAAAATCACAAAAAAGGTTCAAGTTTCCCAAATTTCCAATTTGGTCCCCAACTTTTCCAATTTGGAAACACCTTCAATTTTCCTCAATTTGCCGTTCAGCCTTCCAATTTTTGAAAATTGAACAAAATCCCCAAATTGCCACCCTTCTTCTTCGCCAATTTGAGCATATGGACATACGGATCTTACCTCGTCCAATTGACAGTATGTAATCTCTCAATTTCTTTGTTTCTTGCTATAATTCACCTCATCCAACTCCCCTTAATCATCCTACACTTCAGATTTTTGAATTTGGTTGAGTTTTAATCCTCGTCGAAGCTTCGTCGGAAAATTTACAGTAGAGAGAGAAAGCTTGCTTAACTCATTGATGGAGGGGTGGTGGCTGGAGCTTGAGGTGGGGGCAACTAGTGCTCATCGAGGGGAACCTACCAAGATTGGATCCCGCTACAATTCGCCACTGTCCTGCGGGAATTTTGAAGAGAGAAGTTTCAGGGGTGCAGCTCTAAAACTCAAAAATTCCGACGAGGAGAGGTGAAACTGAGCTTACAGGGGGTCTGTAAGGGATTGTGTAGGGTCTTAGGCAGTCAGAGGTGACCAATGTTGGCAGCGAAAGGGCTGAAATAGTCAGGGTTGGGTCGGTCAGGAGCTCGCTATTTTGAGCTCCTAAGTAACTTCATTGTGCTATCGTCTCTACACTTCTCTGGTTGTTCTCTTGTTGCTTTAAGAGTGTCATGAGCTAGAGCACTCTTCATCGGTTCCAATTCCACCCCTCAGAGTTTCTCTAGTTGTAAAATTGCTCGTCGTCGAAACCTTAACCAAAATGTCATCGGAAAAGAAGTTGTTTATCTTCAGAGAGTGCATGAGAGGTGAGGATGACGAATGGGAGGGTGCTCTTTATATAGGGAGCTCAGCAATTGCTCAGGCTACCGGTCAGCGTGAGACTCGACCTCTAACTCGGCCGCCAATGACATGACTTGAGAGATTTTTTGGCCACTCTCTCTTCTCTATCAGTGGACTAATGTTGAAGATGATGATGTGACGGGCGTGCCACGTGGCACATTGTGATTGGCTAGTTTTTTTAAATGGAGGTCCAACTTAGCCGTCACGTCAATCGTTGACCGGTTGACCAAACACGTGGCAGACTCTCATTGGCTACTTGTGTCAACATGGTAGGCTGACGGGTCGCTCGCTGACCATTGACTGAACATGTCGCCGCCTCCTATTAGTTGTCTGTATCTACGTGGTTGCTGACGGGGCACCGTTGATCGGTCTGGTCCATTGATCGGTTCGATCCGACCGATTTTGTTGTCCTGAATTCAAAAATCAGTCGGTTTGGACCCGATTCAATTGGTTTTCTAAAATTTAAAATTTTATAAATTCATTTTCTATCAAATGGTGTCCTCAATTTCCCAAATTAACATTTTTAAGCCATCTAGAAAAATAAATCATTGAACCGGTTCACTATGGTTTTTCCTGATTCAATCTGGTTCGGGTCCGATTCTCTCATCAATTCCACTTCTTAGTTCTTCCTCACAATTTTTGTGAATTTTTTGTCACTTGAAATTTTCTAATTTCCCATTGTTAACCTTTCTTTATGATTTTCTATTGTTTAAATTGGCCTAGCTTTCAAAATAGTATTGGTTCTCCTCTCGGTTTCCTTGGTTCGAGGGGACAGGTTCCACACTAAACTTTATCAATTTCCTCCTAACATGCTACTAATCATCTTCTCTGCCTCTCTACAAGCATTTCAAGCTTTAAATCATCCAATTTCTCTTAGAATTGAGCTTAAACAAAGATTTTCTAGAAAATATTTTCTAGAGAGAGAAAGCTTTGATTTTTAACTAGTGAAGGTACGATTGTTGGAGTTCTTGGTATGGGAAGCTAGCTCTTTTCGAGGTAATCCTTCTAGGATCAAATTACACCTCAATTGATGACCTGAGTAATGAGAATTTGATTTTATAAATTTTAACAAAATTTGTTCTATAATTCACTGTTTCGGAGAAGGGCGGTGGTAAGGGCTTCCCATTAGGACTCACGGAGGACAGGGCTCAGTCGTGGGTGAATGGAGGATGGTTGGCTTAGTCACAAGAAGTATGGAGGCGGACCGAAAAAAGCTTTACTCATTCAATGAAAGTTTGGGCGTCAGACAAGGCTACTGTGCAATCCCATCATCTCTTCCTCTAGTGATCCTCAAGCTAAAAGGATCACGTAGGCGAGTGGAAGACTTCCCCAGGATTCTAGGGAACTCAATTTCATGTTTGGATTTGGAGAAAAAGGTCTATGTCAGAGCTCTAGTGTAGGAATGGTCAGAATTTGGAGCAATTCGAGTTCTTTAAGCTTTGGAGTGTGGAGAGTAAGAATGGTGGGGAGCTCTTTATATAGGGAGCTTGGGAACTGAAGGTTCTATTTGTTACACCATTGGTTGGCCATTAACTCCCCAGTTTAAGGCCTTGTCAAAGAGATTTATGGCTCATCGGAGTTATGGTAGTATGCCAGCCTTGTATCTACTAGTGTGTTCAAAGGTTAAAGATAATACCGTGAGCATGCGTGTGAGCTTTGCACGTGCAAGCTGCCACATGGCACACAGTGATTGGCTAGAATTATTGACATAACATCCCATTGAGCATCTGAGTGAACCTTTGACATGTTGACTGGACATGTGCAACCTCCCATTGGTCGCTCTATCTGATGTGGCAGTTGATCGAACATGATCGTCAAATGACTGTTGTTGACTTTACCATGTGGCATCCTCTCATTGGTTGATTTAAATTTATCAATTTTCCACCTGATACATTGTTCCCTTGCCATGTGTCATATCCTGGTTGGTTGTGGCCATCCAACATGTGTTTGCCACATGTCAATCATTGATTGGTCGGTCATTCCCTATCATCCTAGCTAGTTGCTAACCTAGCGCACATTCCACGTGACACCCTTTCATTGGTTAGTATAGTTGACAAAGATTTTCTTCGATTAACCACTGACTAAAGTCACGTTTCATGCTCCCATTGGTCAATTCCTAATGACTAAATTTTTTTTAGTTTGACCGTTGACAAGGGACACATATCACACTCTGATTGGTTAGCGTTTCGTTGACCAAGCGATTGATAGGGCGCCCTTCACCATGCGTCGCGCACTGATTTGTCGTGTGCGCTGATAGGACATTGAAATAACAGGCGGAGTATTGACCCGATTGGACTATTGATCTATTCAATTAGACCGGGTTTAGCGACTGAAATAAAAAATTGGCCAATTGAGGCTCGATTCGACCAGTTTTCTAAAAATTTAAATTTTCTAAATTCATTTTCTCTTGGTGATAACTTCAATTTTCCAATTTGACATTTTTAAGTCACCTTAAAAATTGAATATTTGGTTCTTCTTGGTTCAATCTAGTTTAGTTTGGTTCGGTCTCAATTAACCCAAATCGATTCGATTCTCACTTCAATTTGCAATTAGATTATTTTCCATGACTTTTGGAACTTCAATCATCACTCAAGATCACTTCAAATCCCGTTTTGATTCCTATTCACAATTCTTGTTCACTTTGAACCACGATTTTATTTTTGAAAATTTTCAGTTCTCCATTTTGTGTTTCTTGTTTTGAGAAAACAGTGTTTACAACTACTTCACAACATTTCAGGAGTTTTGTCCTCATAACTACAATAGTTGTTATAGTTATTCATTAACATTCCATGTTTCTTCCTCACCTTTCCCAAATTCCACTTGGTTTATCTCTAAGTGTCTCCTTAGTAGTTCTCACTCCAGTTTCATCTCATTGGCTTTGGTTCTTTAGTAGACTCTTCAACTATACCTTGGGGATTTTCTTTAATCCCCTTTTCTTTGGAGTTGCCTTAAAGGTAGTTTTAATTGTGAAATCCCTTCCTAGGATTTTCACATACCATTTTTGTCCCATGGTCGCATCACGTTCCTTCCCTAAGATTTAACCTGTGATTCTATATAGGAGTGTACTAGCCTATCCAATCCATTTGGAGTCATGCTCCCTAAATATGTTTCATCATTCTAATGAAATGATCGTTGGTTTAAGCTTGGGGTCCTTAGTACCATTTCTCCACCATTTTATCCATCAATTGGCATTTCTTTAGAATTTTGTTTGATCACTCCTACTTATCTTCCCAATCCTTTTATCATTCATTTTGTGTGTTCCAGCACTCATTTTCTCATTTCAAAAGTACATTACTTACGAAGGTATTGATTTCCCTTGTAATGTTTACTCTGAGGTTTACCCTTTCATGAGGTAACCATTTATGTTGTATGGGAAAGGAGGTCCTTCATGACTTTTTCCTATTACTTCCTTACTCTCATTACATAACCACGTCTCCTAGGTGGTTATCAAAGATTTTCTTTATAACCATTTTGGTTTGTAAGTTCAATTACAAGTTATAGTTTCTAATTGGTACTTTGTCACAATACTTCATATCTCAGATAACCCTTAGTAGGTATATCCCTGTGTAACTTCTCCTTTTGCGATTCACAATCCTTAGTTCTTCTATCTTGGGGTGCCTTCTCAGGTTATCTTGATCTTGTCCTTAATGTCATGGTTGGACATACAAATTTGAAGTTGAGATCTCTAAGCAATTTGGTGTCTCATTTCTTTTTCCTTTGAGTGTTCCTTCGCTCACCTGTCCAATACGTTACTCTTGGGTACTCTTTCCTTTATCCCATAGGGATTCTCTCTCCACAAATCCATATTCTCCTTAGGGTATCCATTCACTCCATAGAACTCGTCATGAGTAGCTTCTATTACCCCTCCCCCTATTTAGGGGAATTTTATTTATTTCAACCATATATCCTTTATGGTTAGACATTTTCCAATGAGGTTTTCTATTTTAAGACTAGCTTCAATCACAAGGTTGTGATCCCTAATAAGGACTCCTTGACATTCATCCTTCCAATTTGCCATTCTTGCCTCCTCTTGTTTTGGCATCATTATTTCTGCCCTTTATTCTTGTGTTGGTCCTCAAGTTCAACATTTAATTTTTTTTTATTTCATTCATAATGCAAATCCACATAAGGAATGATCGATTATTCTATGGGAAGTCATTTACTTCCTTCTTTCTTAATTGTCTTGATCCTTCCATAGATCATTCCCAAAATAAGGACAACCTTTTTCCCATCTAAAGGGTTGTCCATTCATAACTTAGTGAGGGTGATGTAGATTTTCTTCTTTCTTTATCCTCATCTTTCTTAAAGGTATCCATGACTACGGTGACTCTTATTGTAAAGAATGGTCAAATAAGGAATTTGAAAAATCCCAAGTAATAAATAAATCACAAAAATCATGGCAAAGGACCATGAAGTGGGTTGGTGCGAGAACCATACCAATTCAAGGTAAACTAGACCTAAATAGGATGGAATTGGAGTGAATTGGGTTAAACCATGTAGAACCTGTTCAAAGATCTATTTTTCTAGTTGGCTTAAAAAATAAATTGGAAAATTGAAGCCAACATTAGATAGAAAATGAATCTAGAAAATTTTAAATTTTAGAAAACCGGTCGAATCATGCCTGAACCAGCTGATTTAGATTTCAGGTCACCGGACCCGGTTGGACTAGACCGGTCAATGGACTGCTGCCAGGTCAGTGCCCTATTAGTAGATGCAACCAATAAGTGCACGACACGTTGTGAAGTGCACCCAGTCAGCCGCTTAGTCAGCGCCTAGTAATGCTGGCCAATCAGAGAGCAACACATGTCCCTAGTCAACGGTTAGAGGAGGAAAATCCATCTCAACGACAACTGACCAATAGGAGAGCGACATGTGTCCTAATCAACAATCACTGAAAGTCCTAGTCAACAAAGACCAATCAATGAGAAGCTGACACATGGCAAAAGAGCCACGTCAACTTCCAACAAGGATGTCGGAGAAATGACTGGGCAATCAGAGGCTGACAGGTGGTAGCACTACGTTGGATGACCCTATCCAATCAGATGCCGACACATGGCAGTGACACTGTGTGCTAGAAGGGAAATCTAACACATTTAAAATAGCCAACCAGAGGGCGTCATGTGTCACAGTTAGCGGTCAAAGCAAATCTGGTCAGGAGCCATACAGACAGGGGCATCCAATGGGAGGCTGCCACATGTGAAGCTCGACACGTGGAACACAGTCATATTCAACCTCAATCTGATAGGCAATCCGTGACCGTCAAAGGAGGACCGAAACTTCCACCTCTAGAAAAGAAGTCGACACCGATGAAATCGGGTGAGTCAGATGTCAAAACCACTACCGGCCGGTAGCCCTGTCAGTTGGCGAGCTCCCAAATAGAGCACACTCCCACTCAGCCTCCCTACCGCTCCAATGCCCTCCGAAGACAAACAAATCCTTTCCCAACGAAGTGCTGACCAGAGCTCTAGCAATGAACCTTTTCACAACCAAAGGAGCTATGGTTGGTGGCATCAAAATTGAAGAGAAGTCCTCTAGACAATCAAACTTTCAACCAACCTGAGGACTCCCTGAGAGACGCTAGAGCGATTGCACAATGAAGCTGCTCTGACGGCTCGAAGAAGCTCACCTCTGACTAACGGAATTCAAGGTCCTTCTAGCTCCTACAGCTGAAGTCGACCTCCCCCAACTCTCTTGAGCTGACCCTCGACCCTCCCTCAATCTTCAGGTAAGTAATTCAACCTCCATTTGTTAATTTCTAGAAATTCTAGAGAGAGAAAGTGTCAGTAGGTTGCTGATCAAAATCCCCTTGCCTAGGACCCCAATTGAGGCAAACTTCGATCCTCCCAAAATCCCCTGGACGGGGGAGCTAGCTTCACTCTTTCTCTCTCTAAGTCCATTTTCCAACGAAGATCCAACGGAGCTTGAAACTCAACCAAATTTAAAAATTCGAAGTGCAGGACGATTGTGGGAAGCTGAAGGAAGCAAAAAGAGGCATCATAGGAAGAAATTAAGGATGTTTAGGCTATCAAATGGATGAGGTAATAATCGATAAATCAAACAACTCATTTTGGAAGAATTTGGGGGAAATTTTAGGATTTTTAGAAATGAAGGGACCTAAGTGCAAATTTCAAAACTTCTAAGGACTAATTAGAAATTTCAAAGAAGTTGGGAGCCAATTTACTATTTTGGAAAATTTTGGGGCAATCCAAGTATTTTCGTAAGTTCGGGAGCATTTTAGGAATTTTCCAAAGTATGAGGACTTTTATGCAATTTTCTAAAATATGAGGACTGAATGTCACAAGTGAGAAAGTCAATGACCATTCGATGATTTTGAGAAATCTTGGGGACAAATTGATGATTTTCGTGAAATAGGGCATTTTGATAATTTTGAGAAAGTTGGGGCAATTCGGCAATTCTTAAAAATTTGTGCCGCTTGGTGGAATTTTGGAGGAATTGAGACTAATTTTCGAATTTTATGAAAAATTGAAGGCTTGGATCACGTAGGACGGGTCGCACTAGGATTGCATCGTGACAGCACGCCTTGGATCAAAATCTAGTCAGACGAACGCGCCGTGACTACCGAGTGAGTGGGAATTTCCAGTATCGATCTTGGTTGGGATGATGGCTATGCATTTTGGATTGAAAATCATTTTCTCGAAATTTGCCTCCCCTGATTGGGTGACTCTACTTAAACAATTAGGGAGCAAATTTTGGTGATGGGCTAAATAGTGCAAGTGGGCCCAAGGCCGATGGGCACGGGTACGGACTTGTTGAAAATGAGCATGTTATGACCTATTAAGTCTCTCTAGAATGGATAATTGTGTGTTTAACCCACCGAACCCAAAGTAGGTCATTAGGCTTGTTGGGCTAGAGAGCCGCTAAGCCGAAGTTAGGTCGTTGAACTCGTTAGGCTGGTGCACACGGGGCTGAAGCCGAGCCAACGGACCCTTAGTCTAGTGGGCCAAAGTTAATGGCAATATTGAATAAAATTTACTTGATTGTGCAGGCATGAGATGTGGGACCATCGAAACGCCCGGTGTGGGGTAGTGGTAGTTATAAGGGTTGTTGGATGACCCATGGAGCATAATGGTGGTCCATTGTCTAGTATGTCAAGAAGCTCTAGGAGCTTCCTGCATAGAGAGTCGGGGCAACAGGAGGAAAGAGGTCTCATCCCTCAATGCAGACATGGAGTATGGCTAGGGTTTGAAGGTCAGATGATTGATGTCCACTCAAACTCGGGGTAGGGGCCACAGGCCTCAATTAGGGTGGACAGTAAAGGTGCTCTAGTCCACAAGTGGATCAGTCGAGAACTGGTTTGTGATAGTGTGATCCTTTTTTATGACAAAAAGGGCAATTGATATATAAACCTTATGTGAATATTGGAAAAGCTGAAATGATTAAACATATAAAAATTGATCACTATAGGAATTTTCCCCTCACTAAGTGTATACTTATTCCCTCCTCTCGCCCTTTCAGGAACACTTAAAGAGGAGTCAAGTCAAGTGACGTCAAAGTCTCAAGTGAAGGATCAAACCCTCAAGGTACAATCCCATACCGCAAAATTCGATTATATTTTGGGAACATATATCAATATGCCTTTACCTTCTTTGAACCATTAAGGTAGGATTTGCCAAGATGGTTCAAGGAAGGGTGGCGGGTTGATCACAAGACTCCGACCGAACCAGGTCGGGGTGTGACACTATTCTTCGAATAGGGTGTACATTGTGTATGTACTAGACATTTCATTTTAGGAGTTTCATTTGTTACCTTCTTAACCAATAAAGGTACTTGGAAGGTTTTTAGCACATTTTTCATATGTACTTTATGTGCCCACCATTTGTCTATTACTCACACTTTGTTCTATGGAACTTTCTTCCATGGATATTGTAATATCTTTTTCTAATTTACCAAACCACATACTCCTTAGTTTGTCCTATTGGCTTCTATCATCCATCATCATACTCTTTCTTATGATGTGGCAGGTGGGGACATTCTTCCCAAGAAGGTTCCCTTATTTCTCATACTTACATCTTTTTGTATTGGTGTATTTATTTATAGCCTTTTCGCTATCGTGTTTGGATTTTTTCATTTGTAATTTATTTCTTATCAAAGGGATTCAAGTTATCGGGGTTGTACTTCATATTCTTCATACTATTCCTCTGAGTTCCTTAAGGTGTAGGTGGAACATGATCAACTCTGCCTTGGTGTTCATAAGTCTTCATCCCCATCATTTCTCTATTAGGTCAAATGACTCATTTTATTATTGAGGTATGGATTTTCTCTGGGATTCCTTCCCTTGGTATGTCTCATTTTGCATCCTTGGAAGTCTCTTCCTCCCTTCCATCCTTCACTTAGATTCCAGACACCAACCTCTTTTACTGTGTTAGTTGTTAAGGCATGACTTTATTTCCTTAAAACAATTTCTAACGTTCCTTCATGTTTTTATGAATGGGTGTCTATCCCTTCGAGGGTTGTTGGGTATTCTCTCCCATATTTCCATTTCTTGATTTCCTTGTCAAGGATAATAATGGGTTCACTTGTTCATCATCCAATCTTAAACTTGTAGGTCAAGTTCAACTTCTACTAAAGTCCTTGTATTAGTTTTGTAGGAAGATTTACTTTTTCCCTAAAATCCTTTGTATGGTATTGGTCTACGTTTATAGGTCACTACTACTCTTAATGTATTTGACTCTTCCCTAGTCAATTCCTTTGGCTTGATTTTTCTAAGCATATTTCTTCATTATTTTCATGATGTTTTGGCTTTTATAACTCTTTCATAGAAAGTCTTCCTCCCTTCTTTTGAGTTTTCGGTAAGGTATTGAGTCACTAAACTTTTTTAACATAAAAGTTTTATTCATTACTTTCTTAGCCATAAATATGGCTTCTTACAATGAAAATGAAATTACACCAAATTTATCACTATCTATCACTTATGGCTATGATTGTTGACTAACTCATAACGTATGATTGATGAGTAACGAGATTCTCCCTCCGAAGGTACGAGAGTTGGTGATGGTTCCTTTGGGGGGCATTGTCACGCCCCAACCCAATTCACCAGTCGGGGCATGACAACTTTCGGTGGTATTAGAGTCATGTTTTCAAAAAGTGAAGATTTTGGAAACGAAATGTTTTGGGTGGATGGAAAAATGGGAATAGCATTGATAAGGCTTTCCTTTATAGATAAGAACCCATGTAGGGGTAAAGTATAAGAATACTAATAAAAGGAAATGTATTTGTAGAGTGGAGTCCAGAAACGTAAATTTCCACTGCCCAAACTATGATAGAGTAACAGAGCTCAGAAGAGTCTGTGTGCTACCTGCCCATGGAGGTCAGAAGACACCCTAGGAGGGCTAATGAGATGGAGACACACGCAGGGGGTTCACACCACCAAAGTTTGTGGAAACCTTTACCGGAGAAGCTACTAAGGTCTCCTAGGTTTTTGGAAAAAAAAAAGGTAGAGAAAATGCCAAAGGCTAGAGCTTTCAAACAAAAGCCAAGAAAAGGACCTATGGCATGGTGGCACAAGAGAATGGAGTAAAAAATGGCTTAGAGGGGAAGATTAATATTGGGAGAAATAGCTGGTTTGCGGATTGGCCCTGGTAGAAGGCCTACCCTAGTAAAAATATAGAGTGTGCGGGGTAAATCCCCTCGGTTCCCACACTGTGATCAGTTCCACAAATGGCTATGTGGGACGAGCATGTGTTTTGAGTGTGGACGATGGAGGCATAGGGCCTGAGAATGTAGAACCATCCAAAACCAGCCAAAACATGCTAAGGGCATTGTGAAAGTGGTATGCAAAGCCAAAGAGCCATTGTCGTGCCCTAAATTGCAATTTTGAAAAACAAGGTGCCCTATCTGGTTTCCTCACGTAATTCTATTCATGGTCTTTTTCCATGATATTCGGGTCTTTATTGACCACTTGAAATTTTTCAAATTCCCGTTTTGGCTTCTCTATATTAATTTCAGTTCGCTTTGAAACTTGGTTTTCTCTCAAAAGTTTCTGGTTCTCATTTCTGGATTTATTATTATTGGAAATGGGGTTTGCAACTTCTCCCCTCCTTTTTGGAATTTTGTCCTCAAAACTCGTTTGATATTATCACAAGTTAATTAGGATAATTTTGGTCCTCCTCTTACTTCTTCTAAAATTCCATTAACTAAAATTTGTCTCCCATCCTTTTTTGTTGGGGTATTTCTCCTCTTATGATCTTGCCATGTTACTCTCACCTTAAACCTACGTCCATGATCCAATCTTCTGAGCATCACTTCATGATGGCACCCTCCGTACTTCTGTATTATAAATTTGGTCACCTTTTTAAGGGCATATTTATGAAATACGTCCAAAATTTTCACCTCATATAAAAAATTTTCCCCATTTAGTTTTCTCCACCACTTTTTAGGGTATCCCTTATTACTCCAGCCTTCACTCATATTCAAGTTGTTTGAACCCTAATTTTTCACCATAGTCATCTACCTTCTCTTCTCGAGTAATGATTACTTTTTCGGTTTATCTCAAGATAATTTTTATAGGTTGGGAGACCTTGTGTCCTTGTCCTTTGGATATCTTTTCTTTGGTATGCTCGTACTATGGTCCCAACTCTATAAGTATCATTTCTCCATTAAGAAACTCTAGGTTTTTATTTGTCTTTCACATTGTACTAACACTTCCGTCTGTCACTACCATAACCTATAGATGTTCAACTTCCTCCATCATGGATTCTTATCAAGGGTGGAATATATTTTCCTAATACTCTCTCAATACGTTACATCCCATTTCCTTCATCGGATAACAAGGAATCGTTGGAATCCTGTCCATGCGATTATTCCCATCACCATTCCATCATTCTTTAAGTACTTCCTTGGTACTTGGCCACCATTGATTCCTAATTAACTTCTTGGGTTCTCTTCGAAAATTCCTTAACATCAATCCCTTATCATTTGTTCAATGAGCATTCATTTAACATCTCATGTATTTTCCCTTTTTGTTCCACTTTTTCCATCTGGAAAGTTTCTTCACTTCTACTCTTCGTCCTTTCGTAACATTTCCTCCTTGTCATGAGGTTACACAGCTCAGTGTCCTAAATATTTGGCAAGGGTTATTATCTATCCATTATGGGTGGTAAAGCCATATGCTTGGTATAGCTTATTGGCTTCTTGTCGTCGTACCTTGGATCACACTAACTTGTCACGAAGCTTGACCTTCTATACCTTCCCTTCGAGTCCTGACACCTTCCACTTTACAGTTAGGTTTTCATGTGGTATTTCCTTTACCCATTTTGCTCTACGGTGGTTTATGCATCCTAATTGTATGCTTTTACAAATTGTATTGCATTCCAGTTGTGAGGTTTTGTGGTTCTCCTTTGGATTCATTTTGAAGTAGTTTCCCTTTTTCATTCAAAAATTTGGCTTGAGGTCCTTCTAACTAATGGATAGTGTACATTTTTTTACCCTTCATATCCTCATTACTTCTAGTATGCGTCTGTGGTCAGATGAGTTTCTTCCCCTTAGCTTGACCTTGGCTAGTGTACACACTAGTCCCGTATCATAAATCTTTACTTATTTCTCCTAGGCTAGGATATTATGGCTGTTATGACGGTTAGTGACTTCCAAGGGTTTTCTTATTTCTCCACACTCACCGCACCAAGGTCATGGGTGAGTTTCTATCTTACTGCCTTTTGGTCTATTTGCATAATGTTACGACCACTCCTTTTAATGGGAATTTAATTTGATGCCCTCTTAACCAATGAGGGTCCTTGGGTACTTATAATGGGTTTTCTTTAAGTGACTTATTGATTTCGAGTTACCTTTCTCTTACAAATTTCCTTATTGGTCCCTTCTTACTCCAACTATCGGGTTTCCCAATTTTTCCTCAACTTGACTAATGACATGGTTGTGGATATCCCTCTTCTAATTCTTATCACACCTCTCCATTAGGTTAGAGATATTCTTCATTAAGGGTTTACATTCCTTAATCGACTAGTGCTTGATCATGACCGTCTCACGAATATTCCTCATTTACTCATAAATGGTCTCATATTGTAAGTGTTCTCCCTTCGTGGCTTTTCTTTAAGAGTTTTCCATTGTTTGTCACTTGTTCTACTCTCATCCCTTGAAATAGAGAGATTTCCATCTTTGGAACTTTACATCCCATAGTTTGAGTTCCTTATGGTAGAGGTGGGACTTGACCAATCCTCTCTGATGTCCATAAGTTTTTAACCTCTTTCTTGGAATCTCGTGAATACACCTTCTTACCTTTTGTCCCTCATCCTCATCTTCACTAGTATTCCATTTACAAGTTTACTTGTTAAGATAAAATCTTTGGATAATGGCTCTCTAACTTCCTTGTCAAAATATCAAAAAGATTATTCCCCCAAGATTTTAAATTCAATATTCAAGTATCCTTGACTTTTTAGTCTAAGTCTTAAACTTTATTCATAACCTATTGGTAGTAGTATTTAGAGTATTGACTCTTTCGGCTTTTAATCTCGTGACTTTTAAGTAGTGGAACCCTTCCAACCTTATAAACTCATAACACTTCTCTATTTTATCCAATGTAAGATCATATTATCAACAACCGCCCTCACGTGCAATGTGGATACACTTGCCACGTGCAATTTTAAACTTTCCCTCAACAACTATCTACGAGCAGTGTATTATTTTTCCAGTCTTGAACGAAAAGGAACAATGGCCTCGAGTTGGGTATTTTTCTTCCATACTCAGGCAAACTACGAAACGGATTTCTAGTCTTGGGTCAAGTACGGATGCGAGCCCACTGGCTCTGATACCATGTGAGAAGGTATTGTGGATCCATAAAGGGTCGAGCACATCTACTTAAAAGTCATGCCTTGTAAGTAGTGGAACCCTTCCAACCTTATAAACCCACAACACTTCTCTATCTCACAACGGTATTTATTTTACTCAAATTTAAGAGAACAATCTTGGGTATATGAAGTTTTAACTCTATTGATTTTATCAGTCATTATATAACTTTATTACAAATGTAAGGAGTTACACCTAACATCCTTTACTAGTCACGTTAATTGACTTACTCACAATTCTTCGTCGAAGTTTGAGACAATATTTTTGGGAGTGCCCAGTTGAGAGGTTTCACTTTGGTGGTGGGCATGGTCATACATGGTACTTCTCACACATAGTACATTGATTCATACAAGGCTCTTCATACTCCGATGAGGACTTTTCATTCCATGAACCCCTGAATTTGCCATTTTGAGTTATAGAGATCCTGTACTTTTCCAGCACTACTACTTCGTACTCATAGGCTTGCTACATCAAATTTGCTGGCCATGGATTTGTACGAATAGGTGGTAGTTTGTTGAAGACTTGCGCATAGTTAGCACAGGCTTCTTAGAAGTTGTTTCCGACTTCTATCTAGGAATGGGTCAGTTTGGCATTTTGGGATTTTGGTGGAGGTGTCTCATCTTCCACAGAGATTCAGGAGGTTTTATTTCCTTTGGAAATTTTCCTACAAGTGGAATCTTCGGTATAAGTTTATGAAACATTTTCACAATATGAGTTTCATGTAGTAATTATTTCCGGAATTATTTCAAAAATATTTTCCCAGACATCCTAATTTTCAAAATTAGTTTATTTTCAAAACACAAATTCAAAAATTCTTTGCTTTAATATCTCTTTAGTTGTCACACTCTGACCCAGTTTGTTCAGAACCCTCTGAACATCCCGCCACTCTTTCATGTATTTAAAAAGAATAACTATCACTATGGTAGCGGAAATAGTCAGGCGTAACCTAAAAATATTTCAAATTAATTCAAAGAAAATATTTTTCAAAAATATACGGGAATATCATTAATGCATAAAACTTACTAAGAAGTTAAATCTTCATATGTGTTCATTTTCATAATTTTCCTGAATGGGTTTAAGGAAGGGATGAGTTCGACAACTCAGTGAGTAGTGTTAACAAAATATCACGATTTCCTATCTAAGATTCAATATACATTTAAGCAAAAATTTTCTTTCTTGAAAATAATATGATAAACAAGACACTACTTATATTATCTTTCAAAAAAAAAGGTTTCTCATCAATTTATTAGCTTATTTCATCAAGCTTAGGGTAGGTATCTTCCTAGTTGGAGGGATTTAATTTAAATAAACCTACCATGGTTTTTTTTGTACAAACATACAAACACTCTTTATCCATAAAGGGATTAAACAGTCATAGAACAAACCCTTAGAGGCAACAACCTCGATATGTTCCACTAGTGGCACGGAGCATCTTTAACGTGCATTGTGGTGAGAAACCATAACCTCCACCACATAGTTTGTGTGAGCACCATTGTCCAACCCCCAGACCTCATCGCTTCTTTTGTCCGCTATTAAGTTACGAGACATCTACTCCCTTATTCCTTGGTCTCAATGAGCATGAAGCTCCTAGAGCTCCATGACATATTGGTGTGCAAAAGCTTCCCTTATACTCCCTAAGTTGTCCAGCAGCCCTTAGAACCAACACTACCCCATACCGGGTGTCACGCCCCGACCCGGTTTGGTCGGATCCCCGTAATCAATTCGCCACTCTCCCGGTTTATTAAAGGCTTTCCCCTTATTGTAAACCGTAAAGAGTAATGCGTCCTTTAACCTGCACCTTTTTTCCGGGAATAGCATAATCAAAACTGCATGAAATTTAAAATTGTGCATACCTGTCTTACAAGCATCTTAGTTGACGGTCTTTAAGGGGAGGCTTTCCAAGATTTCCTGAAAGGGATAAGGGAGGGGGTGAGTACGACTACTCAGTGAATGGGTTTTTTTAAAAACTTTTGACTTTTAAGAAAAATATTTATATGGAGTGTGCTAAACTCCTTTGTTTTCAAAAATCCCTTCATTTAAAAATTTGAGTTTTTCCATTATTTCTTAGTTACCACGGTGTGTCATCACCCAACACACATCCTTCATCATGAAGGTTACACACATTCGCAAGTCAGTATTACTACTGAACCCGCTAGTGGCTTCGGAGCGACTTTTCCTGCCACCCGGATAGAAGTACGACCACTCGAAATCACTTCTTCGTATCCGTATGAGGACAGAGACCTCATCCTGTCCCCACCCTGGTCTCATGCGCTTGGTGCTACTCCAGATTTCGCACAGACACCTGGAACGACGAACTGCCCTTATAGCCACCAGGTCGTCCAGTGCCCTTAGGACGCATCACTACCCCTCATGGGCGTCTTGATGATCCCGTACTCACAGTGCATGTACAAACAATGCTTTCTTATATTTCCATGTAATCTGTGGTGCCACTAGTCCAACGGCCCCGACTCTCAACTCAACCCGCAGCTGTTTGTCTTGACTAGTCCGTCGACCTGTCATGTCGCACTGTCGCTAGTTGATTAAGCATGTCGATCCTATCTTGGTACCATGGCCAAACAATTCACTTATTAAGTTTTATGGCACATATATCATATTCATTTATGAGCCCTCCTCGTGCCAAATGGCCTTGGGCCCACTGTACGAGATTTTCAAAATCGGTTATTTAGCCCCCAAGTTCCAAAATCGAGGCCCCCGACCTATTAGAGCTATTCGAGCTCCCGTCAAGAAGGTCTCCCAAATTGTTTAAGCATTGGCAGACAGTCAGGGGAGAGCACTTCCGACAAAAATAGGTTTTTACTGTCCATCATACCGAGCGGTATAAGGACATCTCCGTTCATAACCGATGAACGGGTTTTCAACTTCCTTCGAGGAAGTCTCATCACACCAACCGAGTATGATCTACTTACAACCCGTAAGTAGTTTTTTTCGCATAACTTTCACATCACTTTCTCTAAGTAGTGATGATTAAAATACCACTAAACAGTGGGTTTTTATATCGAGGCACTTATCATCCCCAATCGGTTATGAACTTAGTAAACCCACTCACCCGTTAATGTCGTGAATTCCACTAGACTGGTTCTTTGTATTCACGCGAGTTTGTCCTTACTGGCGTTCCTGGTATTTCGCGTTCCTACACGATATGAACATCTTGGTTCATTATCCTTCGGCCTAATTGCCTTCATTCATTCCAAATGAATGAGCAAGTCAAACTTTCAATTATTTGCAATTAGGTCCTTAAAGTTATTTCTCTTTAACTTTAAGTCCCTAATGTCGGTTTTTCCTCAAATTGAGTCCCGTAACTTTTAAAATTTATCATGGGACCTCAATTTATTCAATTTCACCAAAAAGGGGTTTAATTTTCCAAATTTCCAAGTTGGTTCCCCAATTTTTCCAAAATTACCATTTTGCCCTTCTTTCACAAAAATGGTAAGTTTTTTCCCCAAAATATCCAAAATTTCTCAATTGGTCCTCCAACATTATTACCATGCCCAATTGACCCTCAATTTCATAAAATTGTATTTTGCCCCCTTTGAATTTCGAAAATCCCCAAATTTTCCCCCAATTTCAACTCTTCAACACTACCGAATTTGATTTCATCAAATTAACCGATCAAACACTTCTAAATATTGAAATTGGAGTTGAAATTGAGTTCATGTATGTTCATACGATTCTAAGAAACTTTGAATCGCAGATTTTAACGTCGGAACGAGCTCAAACGGAGCTTTGCCGGAAAACAGACTGTAGAGAGAGAAAGCTTCGATTACTCACCAGTGAAGGCACGACAGTCCGAGCTTTCGATCTGGGCAGATAGGTCTCGTCCTAAGGTTCATCCTAAAATCAAGTATTGTATCAATTGATGCGGAATTGGATTAGAATTTCGTCATTGAAATTCGGTCGACTCTCTCTCTACCACCGATCGAAAATTATAAAGGGGAGTCGAATTGGCTTACCTTTCGGTCCTAATTCGGTCATGGAAAGGTTGAGGAAGTGTTGGGAGGGCTTGGTTTGGCCTGAGAAGGGCTTGAAATGGCCGATTTCAGCTTGGCCGAAATAGGGCAGCTTCGGTCCGCCGGAGTTGCTTCACTATTCCATCATGTCGGCGCTTCTCCAACGATTCTCGTATTGACTGGAGTTTGCTATCAGATAGTTGTCTTCTCCCCGGTTCTAAAGAGCTCGACCTTTGTTCAAGTCAAAGCTCTGGTTCGAGCTTTACCGGGAAATGGAACAGTAGAGAGAGAGAGAGAAGTGTTCAGGTGTGAGGAGAATGAAATGGGGATGAACTCTTTATATAGTTGTAAAACCCGTGTATGAAATGGGCGAGATTTATTACTAGTATTAATATTGCTATAAATTATTGATATTAATTCCAATAATTTAATTCCAGTATTAATTCCAATTCCAATAATTTAATTCCAGTATTAATTCCAATAATTAAATTTCGCTATTAAATTATTTGTATTAATTCCAATAATTTAATTTATGTATTAAATTATTGGTATTAATTTCAATAATTAAATATATATTAATTGATGGCTATTTATGATAAGTCGTACGCATAAAAATTTTTGACCGAAATTTCGGGTTATAAAAAATATTACTTCCTAGGAGGTCACCCATCCTCACACTACTCTTAGGTAAGCACGCTTAACTTTAAAGTTCTTATGGAATATAGTTCACTTGAACCAATTTGATTTTTATTTTCTAGTTTGTCTTAAGTTCCTTTTCCAATGTTTAATAAATGCTTTGTATCAACCGAAAGTTGTAAATTTTCATATTGCTTATTCCCAAATGTAAACCGATTTGGTTTTCTTATTCGGTTTGACCGGTTCTTTTCCCGGTTTTCCTTAACTCAAATGTGCGGGGTTTACACCGGGTGCCTCGATGGTTTCGTATCTTAGCATGCATAATCAATATTCTTTTTAATTAACACATTTATCTTTTATGCTACCAGCCCAACGAGTTCGATGAGTTGGTTTTGGCTTGGTAGCTAAATCACATGAATTAACCATCTTTGAAAGTTTTTTATATGGATTAAAAATTTTAATTTGTCTAAAGGTTTAAGCCCATTCCCATTGGCCTTGGGCACACTTCATGAGGTTTCCAAAATATGGCATCGAACCCACTTCACAAGTTTTTCCAAAACATGGCCTTAGGCCCACTGAAGCAATTCTAGCTCTATGCCATACGTAATTCATGTTTCCAACAAAAATATCTCCAAGAAGTTTTAAGCTATTTCACACAGTCAAGGAAGACTATTTTTGGAAATCAGTTTTTAGCTTTTGGAAATATGAAGATAGGTTCATCACCACAAACGGGCATGATTCCAGAAATCTCACTCACTAGATTTCATGACTTTTTCATCTCAAATGGATTTTCAATGTCTCTAAGTTGTGATGTAGTTGTAGGTAGAATCTCCTTCTTGTGGCTACATTAACACGGATAATAATTTATTCAATATCTGAATCATGTCCCTTCACTCCCTACGTTTTCTCCTAATTACATAGAAGTTCTTAGATTTATTTTATTAGTAATTAATTCCCAATTAATTACCAAAAATACCCAAATTCACTTTATTTGTAATTTCACCATTTATATTATTTCATCAAAATAAAATTATTTAAATTGTAAATAAATCTTTGTAAATATTTTTAATTGCAATTCAATTCCCAAATTTATTTTTAATTATAATTAAGTCCTTAATTTTTTTTCTTAATTACAAACTGGCCCTTAATTGATGTCAATTTCACAAAAATCCCCAACTTCCTAAAAATCCCAAATTTGCCCATTTTTTGTCAAAATTGCACTTTAGCCCCCAAATCTTTGATTCATCAAATTGAACACTTAAAACTTGTTAATTCTCTCCTAACATGTCACCAATCACTTTCCCCATCTTCCTATGAGCATTCTAAGCTTTGAATCACCTCATTTGACCCAAAATCGATCTCAAACGAAGTTTCGCTAGAAAATTCTTTCTATAAAGAGAAAGCTTCATTTTCTTACCGGCGAAGGGGTGGTTGTCGAAGCTCTGGGTATGGGTGGCTAGTGCTCATCAAGAGGATTCTCCTAGGATCAAACTTCGCATCAATTGGTAGCCTAGGCAACGAGAATTTCATTAGGAAAGTTTTCACAAACTACTCTTTGTAAATTTACTAGTCTAGCAAAGGGAGGCGGATTTGGCTTACCATAGAGGTTCAGAGGATCATGGCTCGGCCGTGAGGAGTCATGGGAGGGTAGGCCTGATCTCAGGAGGTCAGGGGCGATCAAAATTTAGCCCAAATATTTCTATTCAGATTTTGTCACCAATGTGAGTGTACAGTGAAGCCTCGTGGGAGCTTCTGTGTTGACCTTCGAGCTAAATGAAGTATGTCGGAAAGTGGAGGACTTCCTCAAGATATCAGGGAACTAAATTGCACAGTCAGAGGTGAAGGAAAAGGTCAATGTCAGAGCTCTAGTTTGAAGTTGGTCAGAAACTAGAGCAATCTTCTTCTTCAGGCTTTTGAGTGACGGTGAGAATGAATGGAAGAGAGCTCTTTATATAGGGAGTTTGGGGACTGATCGTTCTATCCATTCACCAATCAATTGACCATGATTTCAACCATTTAAGGCCATGTCAGGAAGATTTATCGGCTGCTGGAGTAATGGCCTTCGTTCCGTCCATCCTTATTTGCATGTTTCAGAGGTTGAAGATGACATTGTGTGTGCGTGTGTGAGCTTCGCATGTACGGTTTTCCAAGTGTCACGTTGTGATTGGCTGACGTCACTAACGCAGCTTCTCAATTAGCGTCTGAGTCACCCATTGACTCGTCAACCATACACGTTGCGACCTTTCATTGGTCGCCTATATCAACATGATCGCTAACCAAATTTATGCCTCCATTGACCATGACACATGGCATCCTCTGATTGGTTGATTTAAATTTGTCAGTTTTCCCACCTAACGCTTTGTGCCAATGTCATGTGTTAGCCTCTGATTGGCTAGGACCATCTAGCATAGCTCTGCCACATGTCGACCTCTAATTGGTTGACTGTTCTCTAACATCCTAGTCAACCGCTGACATGGCATCCTTGCCACGTATCGACACCTCATTGTTCAGCCCTGCTGACGAGGCTGCTCCTCAGTTAACCATTGACTGAGTACACATGTCTTTCTCTCATTGGTCGGTCTTTGGTGACATGGCTTTTTCTTCGTCTGACTGTTGATCGAGGACACGTGTCACGCTCTAATTGGCCAGCACTTCTAAACGTTGACCGAGTGGCTGACTAGGCACGCTTCACCACGCATAATGCGCTAATTAGTCATGCATGCTGACTGGGCATTGACCTAACAGGCTGTCTATTGTCCTACTGAACCGTTGACTGGTTCGGTTGGACCGGGTTCACTGACCCGAAATAAAAAATTGGACGTTTAAGGCCCGGTTCAACTGGTTTTCTAAAATATAAAATTTTAAAATTTGTCAAAATTCATTTTCTACACAATAGTGACTTGAATTTCCTAAATTGATATTTTTAAGTCACCTAGAAAAATGAATTTTTTAACTGGTTATTCACAGTTCAATCCGGTTCAGGTCGGGTTCACCTTGAACTAGTCTAGTTTACTCACCTAATTCCATTCATGGTCCTTTTCAATGATTTTTTTGTCTTTATTGACCACTTGTAATTTTTCAAATTCTCATTTTGGCTTCTCTATACCAATTTTGGTTCGCTTTAAACCTGGGTTTTCTCTCAAAAAATTTTTGTTCCCATTTCCAGCTTTCTTATTATTGGAAATGGGGTTTACACCTGGGGTCATGGCAGCATTACTACCGCTCGTCGGCCCATGCCTTATACACATATGACTCAATTCCTCCATTCTCTCGTCACAATGGTGTACTGGGACAGTAGCCATAAATCATTCGGGTGTCTAGGGAAACATGGAAGATCACACAAAATACTCCCCGATCTCCTTTCCATTTTCCCTTGGCTGATGGCACAACCTCTTAGGCATCCATCTATCACCCCCTCCCCTATACTAGTACTCACAACAAGAATTAACATGATTTGTGGTCATACTCATGGAGCTCATGGCTAGATCAAGTAAGAACTTTTAGCGTCTCTCACCCAGCTACCCAAAAATACACATCACAATCATGCATCAAATTAGCATGTTTATAACATGGATATACTTGGGATTTTGGTCCTTCATTGGACCAACTCCCCACATAATATAATAAATCTTGGGAGCCCAACTCGTCAATGGATCATCTTGCCATATCACATAGCTGGGAATCCTGCCCTAAACTCAGGTCTCATGGCAAACTCCATGCCACGGTCGATCAACTAGCATATAAGCATAGCAATGATACTTATTGGGAGTCCAGCCTATCACAAGGCCATCACCCCAAAATCATACGCACACCTTTATGGATCAAGGCCCAACAATTTCTTGGTTACTCAAAACCATATTCACGTTGCATGCCCCAATCTCATGACCAGTTCTTATCTTGGCCTTTAAAATTGCATTTACTTTAGTGGGCATGGACTTATTCTATCACGTCCCGACCTGATTTGGTCGGATCCCCATGAACAACCCTCCGCTCTCTTGGTTCAAGAGGGGTTTCCCCCTTCTTTAATTCAAGAGGAGCCGAGCATAATCTCAACTTTGTTCCCTGGAATAATATATATCAAATAAAATGCAAGCTTAAGAAAAATTAAGCATACCCTATAGAGGGTAAGGCTTAGTGTTATAAAAAGGGTGGGTGAGTTTCTACAACTCAATGAGTAGGTACTTTCAAAAAAATGAAGTTTCAATAAAATAGTTTTTAAATTGGAGTGTGTCAGACTCCTTATTATCTTTAAAATATCTCATTCTCAAAATGTCGGTTTTCATAGCCATTTCTCAATCCTCAATCATAATCGATGTGTTTATCAACCAACACACACCCTTCATCATGAAGGGAACACACATTCGCAGGGCAGCACATCCACTACACCCACTTGTGGCGTCGAGGCGACTTTACCGGCCACCTAGATAGAAGCACATCCACTTCTACCCTGAGAATCAGTGGATGTACGTGACATTCGACCCTCAATCCCGTAAAGAAAACTCCGTGTCCATATAAGGATAGAGACCTCATCCCAACCCCACCTCGGTCTCATGCGCATAAAGCTACGTCTAGCTTCCCTGGCTGCTAGCACGACAAACTGCCCTTATCTCCACCATGTCATACAATAGCCCCTAGGACGCAGCACTACCCCTCTTAGGCGTCTTGAAGGTCTCGTACCTTAGTGCATGTACAAAACAATATTTTTCCACATAAGCCATTTAATTTGTGGTGCCACTGGTCCAACGGCCCTGACCCTCAACTCAACCTGCAGCTGTTTGTCTCGACTGGTCTGTCGACCTGTCATGTCACACTGCTGCCAGTCCATTGAGTGTGTCAGTCCTGTCTTGGTACCATGGCCAAACAAATCATTCATTTAAAGTTTTCATGGCTTAACTCATATTTTTTTACTAGCTCATGCTCGTGCCAACTAGCATTGGGCCCATTGTACGAGATTTTCAAAATCGAGCATATTAGCCCCCAAGTTCCAAAACCGAGGCCTCCAACCTATCTGAGATATTCGAGCTCCTGTAAATAAGGTCTCCCAAAAAGTTTAAGTAGTAGCACACGGTCAGAGGAGAGCACTTCCAACAAAATAATCTTTTAATTTGTCCATCACACCAACCGGGAGTGAGGACATCTCCGCTTATAACCGATGTCATCATACCAATCGGGTATTATATACTTACAACCGATAATTAGTTTTTTCGCATAATTACCACATCACTCCATTCCAGTGTGATGGTTAAAATTTCACTTAGAAGTGGATTTTCATTTCTGAGATGCTTATCATCCCCAAAACAGGTATGATATAAAATCTCACTCACCCGTGAATGCAGTGATTTCCTCTTAACTGGTTTTCGTCTCCTTGCGAGCTTTGTCTAAGTTGGCGTTCCCGATACCTCGTATTCCTACACGGTATGATCATCCTTGTTGATTATCCTTTGGCTTGATAGCCTTCATTCATTATTAATGAATAAAAATATCCAACTTTTTAAATATTTACAATATGGTTCCTAAATTTCTTTTTCTTTTATTTTAGGCCCCAAATACTGATTTTTCACAAAATTGAGTCCCAAAATTTTTTAAAATTCACCTTTGGACCTCAATTTATTCAAAATCACATAAAGGGATTCAAGTTTCCCAAATTCCCAAATTGGTCCCCAATTTTTCCAAAATTACCATTTTGCCCCTACTTTACAAAAATGGTAAGTTTTGCCACAAAATTTAAAATTTTGCCCAATTGGTCCTCCAACATCTTTATCATGCCCAATTGGCCCTCAATTTTATGAAACTACATTTTAGCCCATTGAATTTTCAAAATCACCAATTTTAACCCCAATTTCAACCTTCTAACTTAGCCAAATTTGATTTTATCAAATAGATTGACCAAATGAGTTTACTTGTTGAAATTGAAGTTAGATTGGAGTTCCTACACCTTCATAGAATTCAATTGCACTTTGAATCACACGATTTGACACTATAACAAGCTCAAATTGAGCTTCGTCGAAAAATTGAACGAAAAGAGAGAGAGCTTTAAAAGCTTACCGTCCGAGGCACAACAGTTCGAGTTTTCGATCTGGACAGATAGCTCACGTCCTAAGGTCTTTCCTAGAATCAAGAATTACCTCAATTCATGTTGAATTGAGGGAGAATTTAGTTAGTAAAAATTTGTTAGTTCTATCTCTAACACTGATCGGAATTCATAGAGGGAAGCCAAATTGTCTTACCTTTCCACACTAATTCGGCCGTAGGAGGGCTAAGTAGTGTTGGGAGAGCTTGGTTTGACCTGAGAAGGGTTCGAATTGGCTGATTTTAGCTCAATAGAAATAGGGCAGCTTCGGTCCGTCAGAGCTACTTCACTGTTCAATCATGTCGGCGCTTCTCCGGCAACCCTCATAGCAATTGGAGACTACCACCATTTAGCTAACTTCTTTCTGAGTCTAAGGAACCCTACCACACCTTCTTTGGCACAAAAAAAACCCTATATCGGAGCTCTAGTTTGAGCTTTACTGAAAAACTAAGTAGCTGAGAGAGAGTGAGGTTTTCAAGTGTAGAGAGGATGAATGGAGAGGGGCTCGTCGACCATTCATTTCGCACCTTTATGACAGTCATTGATGGCCTGAAACGTACTAAATGGAAACGTTTCCTCTTCGTCGACGCTGGTTCAATTTTTTGGTGAGTGAACAGTGTTGTCTTCTAAAGAAAGAAGATGACACTGTTCCAAACCGGACCGGACCGATCTAAACCAGATTCAAGGCTTAAACTCGCCGCTTCAGGCCCGATTCAATCAAGTTTTTCAAAATTAAAATTTTTTAAATTCATTCTCTATCAAATGGTGGCCTAAATTCTCTAATTTGAATTTTCTAAGCCACCTAGAAAAATAAATTTAGCATTCAGTTCAATAGTGGTTCAATCCGGTTCTCCTGAACCGGTTCGATTTTCTCACTCGGTTTGACTAGTTCTTTTCTCGATTTTCCTAAACTTCAAAGAGTGGGGTTTACAACTCTCCCCTCCTTTTAGGAGTTTTGTCCCCAAAACTTATTTCACACTTTTTATACTAGAATGAACCTTCATTGATATAAATTTCATAGTTGATCGATTTACAACCTTCTCGGTTGTTTCTGTTTATCCCTTATATCACATACTTAAAATTTCCTTTTCATTCATATCCCTTTCTCATTCCATGGAGCTTAGTTTAGCTAAACATATCTCACTAGAAGGCTTAAGGTCATATCCTTAAATTTACATACTTCATTTTCCCAGAGCACTATTTCTCCATTCCAAAATCCTTTACTGATTTCAAGATTAGGAGTTCCAAAATACTCAATCCTTATTGCATTCAGTTATTTCCTTTATTGTTGACCTTCTTAGCTTAGTGTGTGTTCCCGTATCACGTACATACTTCTAGAGATGTTGGTGTTGTCACCTTTTTCCTCCTACATTGATTCTTCTCCCATTCATTGGATATTACAACTTCGTTCTACATTTAATTTATGACTTTTTCATGCTCAAATCATAAACTCTTCCTAACCAAATTCATATTTCCCTAAGACAGTTGGGCTACATGTCCCTTATGGCACGACATTCTTGGGACTTGTCTTTGACTTCGCATCCTTCTAACCGTATTGGTTTTCTCACTTACTCGTCTTTTTTAAACTCCTTTATTAGGTCAATCAACTTTCAAGTCTTTGAATTTCCCAATAACTTTCTGACATGCTGAAACTCCTCCTTTCTTATGTCATTCTTCATTCCCATCGGCGTCCTTTCTTTTAAGGTCTCTTCTCTTTCTAAATTCATTCTTACTCACTCGTGATCATTTCACGATTCTCCTTTTTTACTTAGTTCCTTCCTTACTCGTACGGTATCTTTTAATGATGTCTTCCTACTTACCCATTACTTGGATTTAACTTATCCCTTGGACCCTCACGGTTACTTTTCCTTTGCACTTGATCATTTAATCTCCAACAGCTTGTCCTTAAGGAGCTTATCTTCTTCTCAATTTCGTAGGTTCCATTTCCTCTAAATTGGTATACATATGTCCTTCCAAGGTTCCCTTCCTCGGTAAGTTTTACACTTCTTTTCTCCCAGAATTTCCTTCTAGTTTTACCATTGCGAATATTCAACCTTGAATGTCCTTCCTTAACGTTATCTTCTCCTACTTAGCTTTACTCTTGAGATCCTACAAGTGCTTTTCATCTATCTCACCTCATTCTCACTTGCTCCCAGTACTTGTTTATTTTTTTGAGGTAAATTTCACATCCCACTTTGTGTCAAAATCTCTCATATCTTCGTGTAGTTGGTATTCCTCCCTTTGCCTCATATAGGGTGTAATCCTTACTACTCCCTAATTTTTATTAGAACTTAGTTTATTCTTATGGACGATTTGGTCAATAGGAGTTATTTCCTTCAATTGGATCCATCTAAAATCCCCATTTGGTTCCCTACTCTCCTATAATCAGATCATGCTTGGCCTTCTAGGTATTTAATTGGTCACCTATGTCCTTTAATGAGGTCCTAGTTCCTGCCCCAGTTTATGATATCTCATCTGTTGATTGAACTTTTCTACGATTCCACTTCCTATCTTCATTCTTCTTTTAGGGACTTCCGTATTGGCATTTTCCCGCTCATCTTCCCTTACTGCTCCTTGAAAGTTCTCTCTTCATTCTTTTTTATGCTTCTCAACCTTTGCATGGTGATTCACTCTGGCTTTCTCCCCTATCTTCTATTCCTTTTTGTTTTCCATCCTTATCTCCAAACAAGTCCATTATTACTTTGGGTTCCTAAGGGTGTGTATCCTAGCTCTTTCCAAGTGTTAGTATTATTCCTAGAGTTTTCTTTCTATCGTACTTTTTTTCTCTTCTCTTTTCCTTGTCTTGTCTTACTTGTCTGAACATCTTCTATGTTTTCCTTAACTTTCTTCCTTTCTTTTCGATCGACTTCCATCCCTTTGGTTTTCCTTTGGAATAGTCTATTTGTTTTCTTTTCCCTTATTCTTTGAATCCTTCCTTAACTCCTTAATTGTCACGCCCCAACCCGGTTTGGTCAGATCCTCATGATCAACCCGCCACTCTCCCGGTTTATTAAAGGGTTTCCCCTTATCGTAACCCATAAAAAGTAAGGCGTCCTTTAACTTGCACCTTTTTCCTGTAATAGCATAATCAAAATTGTATGAAATTTAAAACTTTACATACCTGTCTTACAGGCACCTTACTTGACAATCTTTAAGGGGAGGCTTTCCGGGATTTCCTGAAAGGGATATAAGGGAGGGGGTGAGTCCGACTACTCAGTGAATGGGTTTTTAAAAGCTTTTGACTTTTAAGAAACACATTTATAAGGAGTGTGCCAGACTCCTTTGTTTTCAAAAATCCCATCATTTAAAAATTTGGATTTTCCCATTATTTCTTAGTTACCACGGTGTGTCATCACCCAACACACATCCTTCATCATGAAGGTTACACACATTCACAAGTCAGTATCACTATTGAACCCGCTAGTGGCTTCGAAGCGACTTTTCCTGCCACCCGGATAGAAGTACGACCACTTCTACCCTAGGAATGAGTGGATGTACGTGACATCCTACCCATAATCCCGAAATCACTTCTTCATGTCCGTATGAGGACAGAGACCTCATCATGTCCCCACCTCGGTCTCATGCACTTCATGCTACTCCAGATTTCGCACAGACACCTCGAACGACGAACTGCCCTTATAGCCACCAGGTCATCCAGTGCCCTTAGGACGCATCACTACCCCTCATGGGCGTCTTGATGATCCCGTACTCACAGTGCATGCACAAACAATGTTTTCTTATATTGCCATGTAATCTGTGGTGCCACTAGTCCAACGACCCCGACTCTCAACTCAACTCGTAGCTGTTTGTCTTCACTAGTCCATCGACCTGTCATGTCGCACTGCCGCTAGTTGATTGAGCATGTCGATCCTATCTTGGTACCATGGCCAAACAATTCACTTATTAAGTTTTATGGCACATATATCATGTTCATTTATGAGCTCCTGCTCGTGCCAACAGGCCTTGAGCCCACTGTACGAGATTTTCAAAATCGGGCATTTAGCCCCCAAGTTCCAAAATCGAGGCCCCTAGTCTATCAGAGCTATTCGAGCTCCCGTCGAGAAGGTCTCCCAAATAGTTTAAGCATTAGCACACAGTCAAGGGAGAACACTTCTGACAAAATAGGTTTTCACTGTCCATTATACCAACCGGTATAAGCACATCTCCGTTCATAACCGATGAACAGATTTTCAACTTCTTTCGAGGAAGTCTCATCATACCAACCGGGTATGATCTACTTACAACGGGTAAGTAGTTTTTTTTTCGCATAATTTTCACATCACTTTCTCTAAGTGGTGATGATTAAAATACCACTAAATAGTGGGTTTTTATACCGAGGTACTTATCATCCCCTACCGGGTATGATATAAAATTTCCACTCACAATCGGTAAGTGGCTTTTATCCTTACGTTATGCTCATCATCCCAACTGGGTATGATGTTAGTAAACCCACTCACAACCGATAAGTGATTTTTAACTTTAAACTATGATCATCATCCCAACCGGGTATGATGTGAATAACTCACTCACCCGTTAATGTCGTGAATTCCACTATACTGGTTCTTTGTATTCACGCGAGCTTGTCCTTGCTGGCGTTCCCGGTATTTAACGTTCCTACACGATATGAACAACCTTGTTCATTATTACTCAGCATAACAGCCTTCATTCATTGATGAATGAGAAAACTCAAACTTTTAGTTATTTGCAATTAGGTCCCTAAAGTTATTTCTCTTTAACTTTAAGTCCCTAATGTCGATTTTTTCTCAAATTGAGTCTCGTAACTTTTAAAATTTATCATGGGACCTCAATTTATTCAATTTCACCAAAAAGGGGTTTAATTTTCCAAATTTCCAATTTGGTTCCCCAATTTTTCCAAAATTACCATTTTGCCCTTCTTTCACAAAAATGGTAAGTTTTTCCCCAAAATTTCCAAAATTCCTCAATTGGTCCTCCAACATTATTTTCATGCCTAATTGACCCTCAATTTCATAAAATTGTATTTTGGCCCCTTTGAATTTCGAAAATCCCCAAATTTTCCCCCAATTTCAACTCTTCAACACTACCGAATTTGATTTCATCAAATTAACCGATCAAACACTTCTAATTATTGAAATTGGAGTTGAAATTGAGTTCATGTATGTTCATGCGATTCTAAGAAACTTTAAATCGCAGATTTTAACGTCGAAACGAGCTCAAACGGAGTTTTGCTGGAAAATAGACTGTAGAGAGAGAAAGCTTCGATTACTCACCGGTGAAGGCATGACAGTCCGAGCTTTCGATCTGGGCAGATAGGTCTCGTCCTGAGGTTCATCCTAAAATCAAGTATTGTATCAATTGATGCGGAATTGGATTAGAATTTCGTCATTGAAATTCGGTCGACTCTCTCTCTAGCACCGATCAAAAATTATAAAGGGGAGCCGAATTGGCTTACCTTTCGGTCCTAATTTGGCTGTGGAAAGGCTGAGGAAGTGTTGGGAGGGCTTGGTTTGGCCTGAGGAGGGCTTGAAATGGCCGATTTCAGTTTGGCCGAAATAGGGCAACTTCGGTCCACCGGAGTTGCTTCACTATTCCATCATGTCGGCGCTTCTCCAACGATTCTCGGATTGACTGGAGTTTGCTATCAGATAGTTGTCTTCTCCCCGGTTCTAAAGAGCCCGACCTTTGTTCAAATCAAAGCTCTAGTTCGAGCTTTACCGGGAAATGGAGCAGTAGAGAGAGAGAGAAAAGTGTTCAAGTGTGAGGAGAATGAAATGGGGATGACCTCTTTATATAGTCGTAAAACCTGTGTATTAAATGGGCGAGATTTATTACTAGTATTAATATTACCATAAATTATTGGTATTAATTCTAATAATTTAATTTCGGTATTAATTCCAATAATTTAATTTCGGTATTAATTCCAATAATTTAATTTCGGTATTAATTATTTGTATTTAAAAAATTTTTACCAAAATTTCGGGTTACAAAAAATCATACTTCCCAGTAGGTCACCCATCCTCACACTACTTTTAAGTAAGTACGCTTAACTTTGAAGTTCTTATGGAATCTAATTCACCTAAACTAATTTGGTTTTTGTTTTCTAGTTTGTCTTAAGTTCCTTTTCCAATGTTTAATAAATCCTTTGGATCAACCGAAAGTTGTAAATTTTCATATTGCTTATTCCCAAATGTAAACCGGTTTGGTTTTCTTATTCGGTTTGACCAGTTCTTTTCCCGGTTTTCCTTAACTCAAATGTGCAGGGTTTACATTAATCCTCTACTCTCATATGCTTACTTCCTTTTTGTTCTAACTTTCTTCTTCTTGCCTATGATTAGAATTCATTTTTCTTGTGTGAAATCTAAGAGTTTCTTCCTTGCCAAATTTAATTGTACTTTAAGAAAATTTTTAAAGGTTAACTAGAAATAACCCGTTTTTCTTCTTGGGTGATTCTCTATCCTTCTATGTTGATTAGCATACACTTATTGTTTGAATTCATCAAGGAACTCAGAAATTTTATCAAGAAAGATTTCACTTCATTCATTCAAGAAGTTTTCTTACCATACTTGGCTTATTACAAATTTTTCTATCCCCTATTCCCTTGGGGTCATAAGCCAAGAGTTAGCCCTAGAGCAGTTGTGGGATTCTTGATCAGAAGGCTCTGAGAAACTAGTTGGGGTCCACTCGTATTCCCTTATAGGGCGAATCTCATGTATGGCCTCCAGTCTGTATCACCTTAGTACCTCGACCTCACACTCATAGGTCCACTTCATCCATTGGGAGGGATTGAAGTCGTGTTGAGTAGGTGGAGGTACTTGGTGGACCTTCGTGAAGGTGGCATATGCATCCCAGTAGTTATCCCATGCCTCCTTCTTGGTTGGATTCCTCTCTGATTGTTGTGGGGATGGAGGAGGGGTTGGGCTCTTAGGTGGAGGTACAGGTTCCTCTTGTCTTGGAGAAGGGTAGGTGATGCCTTCTGGTTCCAATAAGGCTCCTACCAGTTTCAGTAGTCTTCCACCATATCTTTGGGTACTCTTTTCTTGCCCTTTAAGAATCTTTGAATGGCCTCCTCCCTTGGGTTGGGTGTCTTTTTCAAGGTTATGGGTGGAAAGTTGGATTTCACAACGAACTTCCTAGGGATTCTCCTTCCTACATGATGGTTAATGTCAGGGCATAATATTGATAATGTTTCAAGGGAACTTGACTCTAATACCACTCAAGTTGTCATGCCCTGGCCCGGTTTGGTCAGATCCCCGTAAACAACCCGCTATTCTCTTGGTTCAAGAGGGGTTTCCCCCTTCTTTAATTCAAGGTTAATGGGGTTTGAAAGCTGACTCCTCAAGGAGTATGTGGCCACTTGAATCGCCTTAATTGGTGGTTTATAGTTTATTCAATTTGTGTTTTAGTCAACTCAACCACTTAACATGTGATATGAGAATTAAATGATTTAA
The DNA here is from genome assembly GCA_030064435.1 of Trapa incisa. NCBI lineage: Eukaryota > Viridiplantae > Streptophyta > Magnoliopsida > Myrtales > Lythraceae > Trapa > Trapa incisa. The sequence goes on from CM057776.1 coordinate 17,341,182, forward strand.
TTCACATTCAATTCTTATTCAAATTGGGAAAGGCTAGGGCTATGGAATGGTACAAGGGTCTCATCAAATTTTTATTAGCTTACAAAGGCCATTGAGGCCATCAAAATTGGCCTCTAAAACAGTTGCCCTATTTTTGGTTGTTAGAGATTGAGTATTGTGCAATCTTATTAGCGATGGTAGAGATGGAATTGGAGGTTGAGAAAGATGGCAATGGAAAGTTGAGATCCTCATCTTTCTAGGGGTACCAAGCCTATTGTTAGAGGTAGTCGGACGGAGGAGTTGTACTCTTTGGTAGTAAGGTTGCAGGAGTTGGGAGCACTCTGATGTTGAGGGAGAATTTCGAGTAAAATTCAATGAAAGAACAGCCTCAATTTATATGGTTGTGATCTAGACCTGTATGACTATCTATCCATAGCCACCTTTCATTAATCTATAGTATGTGGTGCTGGCAATTAATTAATTTCCTCGAGCGGTGTAGTCGGTTTGTCTGTTGTGTATTGTCGAGTTAAAACAGGTGATCCAAATCTAATTATCGAGCAAGGAATACGACAAGTGCACACGAGTTCGCATGTGCGTTCTCCCAACATTACACATCCTCCGATCTGTAATGTAGAAAACTAGTTTTCGATAAATTTCTCAATCGGTTCAGCAGTTTTTTTGCCCAATTCACCCATTTTCCAACCAGTTCTTGGGAAAATAAAAATACAAAAAAATATACATTCAATTTCCTATTGGTCAGAAATGAAACTAACAAGTTTTGTGACTCCCCTCAGTCGTAAACCCTTTCTACGATTTTACGGTTTAGCCCTTTCGGACCCAAGAACCATTAAATTTGGATTTGTTTTGCACCTTTAAAAATTTAGAGGTTTTGTGACTCCCCTCAGCCCGTACTCGGTTCAAGTAGGTTCTCTCCTAGTTTTCTCTCAATACTTAACTCCGTGTTTCGAGATACTACTAAGGGTTTCTCATGACTCTTTCTCACCTCTCATGGCCTCTCCATCAATCCATTCCTTCTTCATGGTTTAATTCCACTTCTCGATTTAAGTTTTTCTCCTGATTTGATCTCACTTTCCGGTTCAACTCGTCCCGATTATCAAATTGAGATTTTACGATCATACATGTATGGAATAATTTTAATGATTCAAATCATTTCGAGTTTGAAGATCCGACAAGGCTCAATAAGATAAGGAACTCTCAATTAAAAATGAGTAGGATTTATAATACCTGTCTATTTAGACCAATTATGTCACTTACTCACACTTTCATAAAATGTACGAGTAATTATTTTATGAAATTCTTAGAATTTATATGAAAAACTACATGAAGAAAATATTTTTTTGGAAATACCCAATCCTTTAATAAAATGCTCCCAGACTCATTCAACTTTTAAGAAAGAGAGTCACGACTCACTTTTACTATAAGACAGGCTTGGTTTGATATTTTAAATAAATGAATCATGACCCAACATTTTAAAAAGATAAATTATAAATTCAAATTAATGTGGATAAGAACACTAAATTTAAAAAAAAAAGTTATGACCCGAATATCCAAAAATAGGTCATGACATGATACAATTTAAGATGAAAAGAAAATTTTCTAAAACTATATGAAAAGGTAGTGCATATACAAGAGATTATTTAAATAGTAAGTCAAGTTTCTAATATATGAAAGGAAAATTTTCTAAAACTATCAGAAAAGATAGTGTAAATACAAAAGATTAGTCATATAGCAAATAAAATCTCTAATATATTAATAAATTTGTAATCTCTAATATATTAATAAATTTGTATGAATGTTTGTTTTATGGCGATCATTTGGTACAAGACTATTTACGCTTGATAAAAGATAATATGGTTACTGATAACTATAAGAATCGACTAAAGTAAATAATGGAGAGTTGTTTCAGTTTTGGTACACCAACACTAACGGAGTTATAGTGAGTAGTTCAAATCTATGTTAAATCGGATTAAGTTTTGTTAGTCACATATTTTTCATTATAGAAAATAATGTTTGATTAGGTATCATAATACATCATATTGTGTACTTATTATATAAAGGATAAATGAGTACTTTAAAATGTTCACGGGAATTTGCAACGATGAATTGTCAAAGTAAAATTCTTAATTAAAATTTAAAAATATATTTATAATTATTTAGTTATTTTTTTAATATATATTTAAATTATTTATATGATCACAATTATTTATGAAAGTACAAATTTTGACAAGAGAACTTATATTATTGTACTTCTAAATTTTGTGATAATTTAGTATAATGTATGAAACTCACTATTATAATATAAAAAATATGTGATAAATTTTTGTAAGCCCAATTTATTACTCGGATTTGGGTTTGGGTGTGATACATAGAGAAGTAGAGTTATAGATTTTTTCGGAGGTATAATTAAGGTTAGAATCAAGATCTGAATATTGTTCATTTAGAATTGGAAGAATTATTATAATGTCAAAATGGTACCGAATTGCAAATTCAGGTAAGTCACTTATTATTTGATTTTGTTAATAAGTTAGGATCTACTTAATGGAGTATGCTCTAATACCATACAAATAGGGAAATATGTTGTAAATAATTCTCAAATATGTTTATAATAATAGAATTATATTATATTTATAATATATAAATAACCATGTATAGATTTACCACGAGGCTTCCTTGACTCTTGAGCATCCCATAACTCATGGTTGTTCCCGATAATCATTAAAGAGGTACGGGGAAATAATTTGTTGCTAAAGACAATGTGGCATAAAAAAGGAAAGGAGAAGGGAAAGAAATGAGTGTTAATGCATTTGAATTCCCTACCCTTTTCATAGTTATTTGAATAAACCCTTAGCTAACAAACATTTTCTCTAATAAAATGTTTTTCAGTGTTATATTTCTTCAAGCTAAGAAATTGTTCATTAACAAAAAAAAATGGTATCAAGTATTTTTTTTTCAAAATTGAGAGTATTGTTCGATAAATAAATAAGATATCTCTCAGATGAATATATGCTTTAATTTTACAAGGGAAAAAACGATATAAAAAAAGAAGGGAGCAAGGCGCAGCACTGCCGTTGGATCTTACTACGCCTCACAAAAATCCAACGGTTATCGTTTCTTTCCTACAATGATTCCTGGTTCGGCAAAACAGATGGGCGGTCGCTCATTTGAATATCAGGCTCGGCGCCTCCTGCGTACCACTTTCTGCCTCGGATTGCCGTTAGGTCGTCGGACCTACGCTTTCCCCTTCCCACATCACTTTCTTCACAATTTTCATCTTCAACCTTTTTTTCCCTCTGGCCAATCTCTCGTCGCTCTTTTTTTTCATCCAATCCACCTCTATTTCAACTTCAACTCGGTCTTCAGTCTCTTGGCCCTTTGAGGTGCTCGAGTTCGAGGTTCTTGAACTGAACTCAATCTTGCCACAATTTTTTGCGATTCCTGATCGAGATGAAGGGGGGAGTTAAAGTAGAAAAGAGGGCGTCATTCGGAAAGATAGTAAGAAAGCGTCTTTCTGACATCACCAATATTTCACAAGCAGCCAACCGGAGCCCGATTGAAGATCCAAAGACGCTGCTTTTCTCCTCGGGGTCTGAGATCACTAGAGGCTACGTTGATGAACTCATTCAGGTAAGATCGTTCTTGTATATTAATCAAATTCTTGGCTCAGCACATTAGGGATTATGATTCTGATATTCCACATTTTCCTTCCCTTGTTCTGCTTCAAATTAACCAGAAGAACAGGGCATTGGTGGAATTAATCGAGGAGAGAAAGTATCCTTTTCGATTAGAAAAACGCTTGGTTTTTATGTATCTGTATACTCAAGAAAATGATGTTTTAATTGTGGATTCATTGTTGATCTCATTTGCATAATAGAGACCAAGGTGCGGGTTTTTCTTAACTTCATTGTACAGTAAAATCATCGAACTGAGCGGAGCGGAGCTGCAGAGACTGAGAATCAGTTACCAGAAAACGCAGCATCAGAACTGGAATCTTGCTAAATCCAACAGCCAAATGCTAGCGGTTTGTCAGATTCCTTTGTTTTGAATGACCTGAATAAATGTTATTTGCCTCTTGATATTTCTTATACATCAAAGAAGTGCTCACCAATATGCAATTAATGTTACAGGAGCTTAACCTTGCAAGGGATAAGGTACCATCTTCGCTTATGTAATTTTGGAAGGAAATTATCGTTCATGATTGAATCAGTCAATTTACTCAAACAGCGGTTGCTCTGTTTAGCTGAAGGTACTTCGGCATGAACTAGCGTGCAAGGAAGCTTTACACAAGGCAAAGAAACTGGAGGTTGAGGTAATGCAGAATCTTACTGAAGTGTTGTATTCTTTGAACCTTTAAAAATCCAGACCTGTGATTGGCCTGTTTTGAATCATCAATTGGTATTGGAATCCCATGACCGAGATGAATGAAGATTAAGCCGTGCTCCTTCTAGACATGTTAATAATCTTTTGACTGAGGTGAAGATCACGTTGTGTTAGGACAGTACTGTGATTGGCCCACTTAAGGATCATTAGTTTGGTGTTGGAATTTGGTGATTGGGATGAAGATTAAGTCTTGTTCCTTCTATGGATTTAATGATGTGTTCTTGCCCTCAGGAAAATGTGGTGAAAAAACATGTAGTAAAGAATGGTTGGATGGTGAGTTTTGGTCTTTATTAGTATTGGGCAAACACATTATCCCATTTGGTCGCATTGTAAGTGAAAATTTCTTCCTAAAGGAGATGGAAGGAGAAGAGATGAAGAAGGATGAGGTAGCTAAAGAAGGTCTCCACAAAGCAAATGATAAGCAAAAACCTCCCGGTGGGAGAAGAAGGCAACATCAGAGAAGTCAATGTAAAAGCAATTCTCTAATCTATCATCTGCATTTCACTCCCCATCTTTGATTTACCAATTCATTTGAAAATACTCTGCAGCAATGGGTGCTCCTGATACAAACAGGCAAGAGTTGGAGAAGGAGAAGATCGAAAACAAAAGGTCTGGGTCAACAGTTGATTTCCCATCCTACTGTCCTCTTAAATGTGCTGCGAATATCATTCTCCTGTTTTGTTTTTCCTCAGGCGCTGTTTGAGAAGGCAATCAGTGAGGTTCTTATCACTGGATGGAGAACCTGCAGAGAACTTGTTTGAGATAGAGGAAGCCAAGTTCCCGATATCTCGGCCTCGACATTCTGAATCGGGTCCAAGTTTTTCAGATCCTTTGAAAGAAAACGATGCCCCATCAAGGGCCGATGAGCAGGAGGCACAGAGAAGGTCGTCGATATCAAGGCCTCTGAGAAGAGCTGCAGAGAAAGTTCAGACCTACAAAGAGCCTCCACTGAACATAAAGATGCGGAGAGTGGACTAGTAAGAATGACATGAATTCTGTAGTTGATGATCAACACTCCCATGTGAAACTGAAGCATTTCGAATGACAGAATTTCTGCAGTTGATGTGAAACTGAAGCATTACTGTTTTCTTTCGTGTATGTAATCACTTGAGCGGATTAATCAGCAGTGCGCCTCTACTTTTAGAGGTTGTACCAACAACTCCCTGATATCAATCCTATGATCGACATTTGTCAATAGATCTTGTATTGAGCAAACTTATTCTGTGCAATCAATCAGGTTAAATCAGAAAATATATCAGAACTACCAGATCTTATATTGAACAGTTACAGGGCCATCTTTCATCACCTTGATGGTTACTTGCACTAGACCCTTAGATTCCAACCCGAATTAGAATGCTATACTTTTCCTCGGATAAGGTCAAGCCGTATAGACAAAAAGTCCGTAGCTTGCAGCTCAGGCAGAGCACCCGCCATGATCAGTGGAAACCGCGTGAGCCTGTTTCACTTTTTAAGCTAGTAGCAACCAGCTAGCTAATCGTCTCAACAGCCATTACTTAGACCGTCGACACCACTGAAAGAGCATATTCCCAAGTCAAACGTAATGATTATTACTTTACTGGATAGGGGCTAGAGATATTCATTTCTCCTACCTTCCTCTCAAACGTATTCATCATCTTCACCTTCATCTTCTCCTCCATCATGCAACCTTAACTGGATCACACGACAATGCTAGAATAAGACGTGAAGGGGGCTGCAAGGACATTCGAAGACAAGTTTGGATTGTTTATACCTACGATTTTGAACCAGAGAGGGGCCATGAAAACTTTTCTAGACGGAGGACACTGATGGTCTATGCTTTGATCGGAATACCCATTTTTTAACATCAACTGGTGGATTGATTAAACAAAATTGTATACTGCAATTGATGGATCTAGTGTTTGTTTCAACTTTTGTATACTAGAATATTAAGTGAGGTTAAAAGAGACTATTATTAAATATAGGTGTTAAAAATATTATTTTAAATTAAATAAAATAAAAAATTATAATATTTTTATAAAATTAAAAATATTATATTAAATTATTATTTTTAAGTATATATTTATCTGAACATTTATTTTTTTATATGATCACATCTATTAAATATTTACCTGTATTCAACCTATATTATAAATTCGGTTTATGATCTAAAAATATAAAAATACTAAATTTGAGATAATTATTACCACTTATACAATATCAAAAAAATTATAAACAGTTAGTATATAGTTATTTAACACGTATTTAAAATTGTATTTAATAAGTGTATATAATTGTAAATACGATTATGAAAATATTTTTATAAATTAAATAAAATAAAAAAAATTATAATTTTGTAATTTTATAATTTTATAAGATTGTAAAGTTGAACCGTACTTATAAGTTATACATTTTAATTATGCATCCAAAATATTATATATCCATCGTGACGTAAATTATTACATTGAAGAGGGGACTTGTGTAGAGTTCATGTAGATTATTACATTGAAGAGGGGGAACAGCTGCTGAAGTGCTGAATTATATCAAGATATTAAGCTAAAGTGCAATTTGTACATAATTATTTGTTTTCTTCTAGAAAGTCGTGATGTTGAATTAGTCGAATGTTAGCCATCTTAGTTTCCTTCAATGGATGACTTGGATTGCTCAAAATTGGGTCACTGTAATTTTTCGGTTTGTAGGGACGAGTCTCAATTGTAAAGAGAGCAACGTCTTGGTTGACGGGCAGCTCCTTTTATTGACCTATTTCGTTAGAGGATAATTTACGTTTGCACTAAGCTTTATAGATTTATTTAATTTTCGAATTAGAATGCCAGCTCCTGGGTCTCTTGGTGTTGACCCGAATGGATGGGCAACCCCAGGAGAACGCTAGCTTGGTGTTGCAGATTTGGTAGTTGATACCAACATGAATTGGTCATCATGTACAAGTATCTTTCCTTAATATACGTGAATTGAGAAAAATAAATATTGAATATAAATTAATTATATTGAACCAAAATTTTATTATTACAAGAAAAGTACGGTATATTATATTTTTTTATATTTATATATATTTAAAATTAATTAATTATAAATAAGTAAAATTTTTCAATATTATAAATTTATAATATTTATCTAAACAATTTTATACTAAACGAATATTATTAATTTGAAATCGAATCAATTAAAATAATAAATTCGAGTTAGATATTTTTACTCTATAATTAAGTATAATTTAAATAGGTATAATATAAGTGAATTTTACAATATTTAATAAATTAACGTGTTAAAAGATAAATTAAATAATGTATAAGAATTGTGTATCAATAATATATTAAATTTATATATATAATGAGTAATTGGTTTAATATTTGTAAAATTATAATTGCACAATATTTTTTATTTTAATTTAAAATTATATTTGTAATAATTATTAATAAAACTATTAAATAAGTTATTAATATTTTGGATAATAATAATAATTTTTATTACTAATAAAATTATTAGAGAGAGAAATAAAATTACGAATAGTAGGAGAAAGGTCAGATTCGAGTACAGGATGGACTAAATGCGATGAGGGTTTGGTACTTGCTATGATGGGGTCCAAATAATTGTACTTGTCCTGGACCATATTCAATTTCTTTTCAGGCAAATGTCGAATATCTCGTGTTTTTAAATTTAAATCATAATATAAAACTCAATTGGATTCTCAAATCTATGCATAACCATTCAATAAAATATTATTTGAACCATTCAAATTCTAATTTTTTAAATTGTAATATAAAATAAAATACTATTAATGTTTTATAGAGTTTTTATAGTGGTAGTTTACTATAATAATAAAAAATATGATACTATAAGATAATATTTTTATTGTATTTATCTATTTTAATATATAATAAATTATTAATAGTAATCACAATTCTCATTTATTAAAATTTAAAGGTTTTTAATTTTTTATTTATTACGGTACGATTCTATCTTTTATCCTATGATTGGCAAGGTGCTACTCATTATTTTTTATTAATATTATTCATAATAAACTTCAAGTTACAAAACCATCATTATTTATTAGCATCTTATCTGATGCATACATTTTTAAAAAAATATAAATTTATCTAAAAATACATAAAATTTACTTTCTTTCTTCCTTTTGAAACAATTTTTTAATGCTGTGTTTTGGTAGATTATTTAAATTTTATTTAATTTTAGTATCAAAGTTAAATTATCTAATTGATTGATATAATATTATATAGATGATATATTATTGTTATTTTCTCTAATTCAATTAATTTACGGCGCAATTTTAGGATTTTGAAATTTTTTACTGAATTAGGAATTTTATGTATGAGAGACAATACTCTAATTTAGGTGATAACTTCATAGCATCCATCTTGTATATGTCATTTAAATTTTATTAATATGACATTTAGTTTTTTTATGAAGATTTGAATTTCAGGTCAAATCAAATACAAAAAATAAAAATTAAACTATAATTAGATTAATAAAAAAAGTTTATACTAAGACAAAAAAAAAACAAATTTAGACTAAATTTGTATTGATTTGCCCAAAAACATGTAGAAAAAATCAAACTGTACCAATCTCTCTCTCATTTTCTAGAGATTCTGAGCCGCAGTTACTGTGCAAATGGGCAAAGAAACTGACTCTTTTGGAAAGGTTGGTTCACACAAACCAATGGCTGAGTCAAACACCAAGCAGATAGACGAAGGGAGGGAGACTTACTTTCTCAGAAGGACTATGGAGGGAGAGACTGGTGAAATATGATAAATTTGAGAGGGTATTAATTTGTTGAACAACGGAAAGGGCAAGTTCAGAAAAGCAAGACGAGTAGGATGAAAAGCAAGCAAAAGCTAATCCAATCCAATCCAAGCCCCCACACCTCTCTTTTACAAAAGCTAAAGACCTCTCCCTCTCCCTCTCCCTCTCCCTCTCCCTCTGTTAGAGCAGAGCGTTTATTCCTCTCTAGTGACAGGTACAAGAGCATGGAAACTGGTAGGAGCTTTATTCTCCCTTGGGCTTACTGCTCCCAGGATAAGGTAAACCACCCGCAGCAGCACTCTCCCTCTCCACCTCCATCCCTCTTGAATTTTGGAAAATGCAGCCGATGACATGAACTCATTATTGCAGGCTGCGGAACAGCTGGGATGTTGCCTCTTCTGTAATTCACTCGAGCTCGAGAACACGCAGCTCAGGGCACTCCTCGAGAGGGCCGACATGGAGAGGGATGAGGCCCGTGACAGGTACCAGAAGGTCCTCCTCGAGAACCTCCTCCTCCAGCAGCAGCTGCGGGTCGCGGTGCCAGCCGCAACAGCCCCTCCCATCTCCGGAGTCTCGAGCTTCGAGGATGATGAGCTCAAGAGGAGAGGCGAGAAGGGCTCCTCCAACACCTTCAATGGCGGGTTCTCTTCGTCCGATGGCGAGGACAGCATTGTCTCTTCCCCGATCGTTGATGGGTTTCAGGCTCTACCGCGTTCCCTCGACTCATTGCTGGAGACCAATAAAGCGTTGCCTGAGAAAGGAAAGCTTCTGCAGGCGGTGGTGAAGGCTGGGCCGCTGCTCGAGACGCTGCTCTTGGCAGGGCCGCTCCCTCAGTGGCAGCACCCTCCACCACTGCTCGGGTCCTCCTCCGAGATTCCACCCGTAAAGGTCCTCTCGCAGCCGCCACGTCCGGTGATCCGTCGAGACACCTTGCTCATGAACACAAACAGCAGCATGAAGAATAATACTATGACAGTCTGTGGGACTGTTAGCTATAAGAGGAGACTTCCGGAGGGCTTATTCGATTTCCCGACAGAGACGAAGTACCAGAAAGTTGCTCTCCCCTGACATTCATTAGGACTCAAAATCACTTGAGATGGCTACCTGTGTAGATGTTTGGAGAGCCATCAAAGGTCAAACTTACAATTAGATCTGTCAAATAATCAGAACAGAAGTTGTATCACACAATTTGATCATAGGTTCGGTCAGTCCATTTTCCAATTTATGCCATGTGACACATGAGATCCCATGTAATGATCATCATCAGCTGCATGGGTTAATAGTAGCATGAAGTGGTTGGTGGACATATGGCATCCCATGTAATGATCATCATAGCCATTCGTCACCAAACCCTTAAAAGAGATGAAATCCAATGGAGTTGTCTGAGATGGATGGAGGGATACACATGGACAGTTGACACCATCTGTGGATCGGGTTTCATCTTGCATAGCCCACCAAAATAAGAATCGTTCCATTATTTATATACTGATGGTGCATTGATCATTTTTTTGCTGAAGAAGTATTGCACCATGCCCTCTAGATGGCCTACCATCAGTCTCACTTTTCAGATATGATTTGTAATATGATACAGTAGTGTTCTGGTACCAGAACTCATGACTGCTCACTTCAAAGAGCAGATAAGTTGCCGGTTCTCCAAGCATAAGAAACAGCACTTGAGAGATAGAGAACCCATATTTTGCTTATCCACCTGCAAGTATTGCCATCCTTCAACATGAAAAGCAATGATGAAAAATGGCACCTTCAAAATTATATAAATAATTCCAAGGCCCCAAACAACTGGATGGTCTTTTGGAAGAAGAGAGTTTCCATTTCCAGAAGGGAGCTCAAGAATCAGCCTGTGTCCAGCTGCAAACTACAAGGCAAAGATCTAACAAAGAGACATTCCTACATTAGTAAAGAGAGGATAATTCTGATCCCGGGCATAACCTCTAGGTGCCATGAGAAGAACTGGAACATTTGGATGCACAAAATGATGCTCAGGAATGCAAGGCTCCAACAAGTGTTGCACTACTCTTCATGGATGAAATATCAAATAAAAAGTTGTACTGAAATTACTGGTACTCCAAGCTGAGGTACAAGAAGTTTGGGTATCTTCTTTTCAGTCTTTACCATCATCTTGATTATTCTGGTAATTGTGCTTCTGAGCATTATTCATTTCTGCAATCTGTATGTGGGGGGAAAAGTTGTAAGCCTTTGGTCTATTTTCCAAAGATATGGAAAAAGAGTATAATGTTTATGAAATTGATTAATTTTTCAATGAATATGAAAGTATTAGATCAATAACTAGAAAAAAGGAAATCGTTTACACACCTGCTCTGAAGATGTGCCTTGTTCAGGTGACTTATCTTCCGGTACACGAAGCAACCATGGAAAAAGAAAAGAAAATTGCACTTATCCAATAATGTAATATTTCAAAAAGAAAAAAACAGAGACAATTTATGATTTTCTGAATTAGGAGAGCATGAAAATACATGTGGTCTGGAAAAACAACGACCATTTTGAGAATCAATCAGATGTTCAGACCTTATAGAATCCACTATGCCCAATGCAGCAGGGTGAACAGGGCTAATTGTCAAGTCTGCAACTTTCACCTCCCAAACCTGTAGAAAAAAATGCATAAAAATTTTGTCAAGGCAAGTTGAAATCAAATTCCAAATCAGCCAATAAGCACAAAGCAGTAATTTTTCACTATATCGTTTTCTACCAAATATGGGACTTTTGGCACTTTTGCTCTCTAAAACTAAGAGTAAAGTTCAAATACAGAAAAGGCAAAGTGCAAACTACTACCTCTGTTGGTTCAAACCACACATCTGGGCTGAGTGTATGCTGCAACAGATGAGAAGTAAGGTATTAGGCAGAAGAAAATTCCTCGAGTTCAAGAGAAAATGGGTAGATGGGCATGCCTTGGGCTTTGGGATAACTTCAGAGCAAAGACTGGCAGAACTTTCTTCAAGCATTGCTACCGAGAAACCGGTGCCTGGCAACATAGCTAAACCATCAATACCCACAAGCTTCAACTTGACCAGCATTTATTGCCAAAAACTAATTGCAGTCACCAATTTTGCAGATGCTCTGAAATTCCTCATTGCTTCCATCATAACATGCAAGGAGAAAAGCACCATATACTCCTGCAGAGATGCACGAGTATGAATCAGACTTTACATAAAGGTGCATTAAAGATTAGAGCTTCAGGTAAAATGGAGAACACAAAAAACAATCATGAGCAATTGATGCAGAAATAATTGAATTGAAATTTTCAAATGTAATTCAGATAAGTCTTACCAGTGTGTTTCCCCCGGCCGTGAAAACCAGCAATTGGTACCAAATCGACAGAATCACCAATACTGCAAATGACAGTGTGAACAACTCATAACCTTCAATCTCTAATTAGATGTGAAGTTGTACTATTGAAAGGAGGAAAAAGAACATTACCTATCCATGTAATCCTTCTTTAACCAATATTAGATAGATATTTCAAACTTGCACATCACCCGTGAGGAATATTGGGGATATTACTTTTCAGAAATAAGGAGAATGTGTACCTCCCTGTGCACTTTGAGCTGTTCCTGAATAATTGGCTTCCCATTGAGATAAAGCATATCAAAAGCATACTCATATGCAGACATCCACTTTGATTTCACTCAAAACCACATTTTTTCGAGCCCTTGTACTAAGCACCTATAAGAACAGGTTACCATTTTCAACCATGTGACATTGGGCACTAAACTCCATACATAACTTATTTGTAGATGATAATTAAATGGTCCTAAAAAGAGGAAACAAATTATCATCAGGCCCCGTCATATAGAACTTATACCAGATTAAAGATAAAATAAAATTAAAATTAATGATTAATACAGAATAATAGCTGCTGGCATAAAAGAATTATTAAGAATATATAAATTTATCACCTGGAAAGGCAAGATTTTCTTTTTCTCCCGGTCAAAAGCCACGAGTTCACAATCTAAAACAAATGATTGAACAGAATCCTTCTTTAACGTGCATTGACAACATATATGCCAATTAGAATATTGACTTGTCTGATTATCCTGAACTGCACAATGCATGTCAAAGTCTAAACATGTAGTTGATATATGAAGTAACATCAGTGTAAGCATAATTTATTTTAATCTTTAAAAGCAAATATGTAATCCCTAAATACAATCTTGAAACCATGATCTAAAAGACCTACATAGGGATTGTGGCCACAACATCCGAGAATTTACTACTATAACGATCAGCATTTCTACTGTAGATCTCAACTGCACCATTCTCCATGTAATGAATCTGGACACTAGCAAGGTTGATTTACATTTAATAGGAGTCAAACTTATAATAGTGATGCCAAAAGGTTGTGTGCATGCTCTCTCTCTATCATACTTGTACTGGTAGGTATACACTGTGTTCTGGAACTTGCTTAGAATTTCCGAGACACTTTTTGTTGGCTTTGCCAGCACAGGGCCAACTGGAACACCAAGTGTAAAGGTACATGTTTCTGGAAGCTTCCACACACCATCACTTAAAAAGCAGGAACTATTTTATCATAAACAGGAAAGAACAGAGTATACTTGCTTCACAATCTTTGCTGCCTGTTACAAATCAAATCAATGCACCGGGTTCAAGGAAAACTTTCCAAGATCAAAATGAAGATAATTCAAGGAAATATATCATCAAATTTACCTCTTCTAGAGGAGATTGAACATCTGAGGGTGACTTAGAATGTTTTTCAGCATGTACAGCAGCTTGCCCTAGGGCTGCCAACAGAGTCTGTTCAGTCAATCCAATTCGGAGCTTTGTCTACAATGCACTAAAGTTCAACAAGAAGTCCTCTGATATGGTTCTTTTTCTTTTTCGTAGACAATAGGGAGTGGGTTAACAAGGAAAACAAAAAGACATTCTAAATACTTTATATCAATTTTACATGATTGACATTGGAATTTGAAAATGCAAAATTAGCATCAAGAGTAACATAGAACAATACAGGTATAGATCAACTATAATTAGTCAAATATGCCTTGCTATTAGCCCTGAAGATATCAAAAACCTTGACTACCGTCAATGGGTCAGGCTTGCTCATCATAGTTTGAGATGATGGACTTGCTTTTGCAACAAGCCCCAAATCCCCCAAGTCCTGCAAATCATTAAGATGTGATGAGAAAGAATGTTGTTAGCTATATAACAAACAAATGCAGCACACCCACCTTAAGCCTTTTTTTATGCTGTCTGACTAAACACATACAAGAAACTTGTGACCATATTTTCTTGGCTGCAGGACTAGACAAGAAATTCAGTAGAATTTGATCCTCCAGCTTTTTATACATTTTATGAACAAGATAAAAATCATTGCTTCAGCTAATATGTAAAGAAAGCACCAAAATTTCACATTGTATTGCTTCTTAATCTCCGCCTCCGTCCTCCTGCAAACCTCTGCTAGCGCTTTAATGATTGAGGCCTCCCCCATGCCCAGCTCCAGCCCCTCATGAGCAGAGCAATCCGATCTGGCAACAAGTAAACTATGGCAAGGAGGTCATCCGGGGTAGTTTTCATCACAGTCCTCAGCGCACTGCAGACAATATCAGTAATCATAATTCTCCCGGTCCGATTTAAGGTGGAACGTCAAGTACAAGAATATGAAAGGGACCTTGTCACCCTCATCCCAAGAGGCCACCTTTTGGGGTCAAAGTCCGCAGCCTTATTTTTCAGTAGCGGTATCTTGCTCTTCAGCTGGGAAACCCTCTAAGAAGCCGAGACTAGATAGGGCTTTTCATGATTCTGCCATTGTCCAGACCCGTCTTCAATTTCTTAGCATCCGAGGAAGAATTGTGCCTCTACTGCTCGATCTCTGGGGCAGAAGACTCCCGGACGGGACGGGATTAGGGTTTTCCGAAGCGATGGATTCGGGGGTCTTACACTTGTTTAGGGAAGGTGTCTGATGGGGCTTCTTCTCGGAACCGGCGGCGCGTGCGCCGGACATGAGGGCGTCGAGGATATGCTGATTCTCCAATTGGAAGAGAAATGGAAAGGGAAGGAGAAGAGCTTACGGATGTGCACGAGGAACCGGAAGTTGAGAGAGGAGGGTGTGGCCTGGCACAGGGCGCACCTTGGGCGGACCAACAACATGAAAATGGGATAGAGGGAGAGAGAGAGCAGTGAAGAAGGGCAAGCTTAGAGAGAGACAGAGAGGAGTACAAAGGAAGCCGCGCCCCGCCAGGCTAAAAAATGGTGGGAACGTCCGAGGGGATATCTCAGTCAGTGGACATGAACGCCCACGGCCCCACCCCAAGTTTCAGGTGTAATAGGATCTCCCAGTAAACAAAAGGAACAAGACAAGAGTCGAGAAAGACAACAGAAATTACATCTTTCCAATTTTGTACCTATATTTTAAAAAATAAATATAGGAAAAATCGGGCCTTAAAATAGAACAAGCTCCTCTACCATTTTTTTTTAGTGAAGTTTAGAGGTAATAATTTAAAAATAGTTTTAAATAAAATATATCATTTTAAAATAAAATTTTGTTAGGAAGAATCTAACCTATATTTTTTGGATAAAAGTTAAATATTCTAAGAACTAGTTGATAATAAATTTAATTATAATATTTAATTTAATTTTAATTATTATCTAATAGTTTATTATATCGACACAAATTACGTTTAAATAAATAAATTATATTTGTGTAATTTTTAATATTTTTTAACATAAATTAAGTATATATTTTCAAAAAAATATAAAATATGTATAATAACTTTCAAATAGTAAAATTAATATTTTATTTAAATACATTTATAATTCCCTTTATTACCACCAAAATGTCAAATTTATAATAAATATTTATATGATATATTAATTTATATATACATATTTTATTTAACATTTTAGACATATTAAAATTATACAATATATTCCCAAATTCTTTAACTATATAATCATATATTATTTAGGTGAATATTTTATTAATTAAAAATGATACATTTTATATATTTTAATATATATATATATATATATATAATTTAGAGATACTAAAATTATATAATTTATTTCAAATATCTTTTTGACAAGAGAAAACATATTTGTTTCAGAAGTTTTTTACTATTTAAAAGTAATTACAATAATTTGTAATTATATATAATTTACCACTAATTAAATATTTTAAAAATATATATTGAGTTATTAATATTGAATTATACAAAATTTTAATTATATATAATTTATAATTAATAAAATATTAAAAATTATATATATGAAATTATTAATGATTTAAAAAATATATATTTTTAAATATTTTATTAAGTACAAATTATATATAATTAAAATTTTATTTAATTAATTTTAAACGTAAATCTCTAACAAATATATTTTCTTTAATTATATAATTTTGTAAGTTTATTTAATTATGATTTTAATAACATTAAATTACATATATTTTTTAAAATATAAATTATATAACTTTAGTGCAATTAAAAGTTAAATAAAATATTTATATATAAAAGGATAATGATAATGTGTACAGTTTCAAATGTTTAAAAAAAAGTAATAGTGTGTTCAAAGGTTTTTTGTATTGGGAATTAGGATACACCCATAAAAGGCCATCTAGTCTAAATCCCTCGAAATACGTGATATGTATGTTCTTTGATGCATTTTCCCACTTTATCTATGAAAGCAGTCAAATTTGGTGATGAGTTTGAGTGCATAATTTGTGTTACGTGATCAAGGGCTATAGTATAGAATAACTCCACAAAAGTGTAAAGCCTCTCAGTGTTGTAGAGTCTTTTAGTGTAAAAGGTGGGTTTATTTAAAAAAAATCAATATACAAAAAAAAACTCAAAATAAATATGCTTACACTGGAGGGTGGTGCTAGCTTTTTTTTTTTTGCACCAAAAGGTGGTGCGCTAGCCTGACGTAGTGGACAAGTGCCATCCTACTATAGATGAAAGAGTCTTTCAGTGGCCATCCAAAAATAGAATTTCAGCATTCTCATGTTATCCAATTGTTTCTCCTCTTGTCCAAGCAAGTAACATGATTTCATTATGCAAAAACAAAGTAACATGATTTCATTATGCAAAAAAAAAGTAACATGATTTCACTGGATGCCATCCATTTGAAGTTTTTTGCAATATATACTCCAACTCATCTTGAAAATTAGTTTCAACTAGTTGAATATGCAATATGTAATGCGAGTAGAGGGAGAAAATAAGTAACATGTCTGCTGGGAATTCCATATCTTAGTTGAAATAACATTAAATCCCCCAACAAAAATGTGGAACCTAGTGTCCATACCATCAGCAGGTTTAGCTACTTTTGTATCTAATCCAACAATCCACGGCTCATTCCAAATGTTCAATCTGGCCCAATAATCAGACGCATAGTTCAATCTAATTTGAACTTACCAGATGTGATGTCAGTCTCCTGTCATGTCAGTTGCAGAATTATTGAAGCCAATGGGATTCCACCTAAATGATTGGAGACAAACTTTGATGATACTTTTAAATAGTAAAAAGTATGTTTGACAAATGCCAGAATGTTGAAAGAGAAAGGAGGCCTAAAACAACCAGATTCACTGGTTATTGGTCTCCTTCACCATTGACCAAGTGTAGTATTTCTGTTCTCTTTCCTTTGCACCTCACCCTCCCCCATTCCCTATCTCAACTTTCAGATAGTAAAATCATTGTAACAACCTGCCAGTAATAGAATTCGCTCAAAATTCATATAGATAAGCAAGAGATCTCACATTTAGTTTAGGAATTGGAGGGACAAATAGGCTTGACCTTCAGTTCAGCGCCTTTTAGAAGCTAGCTAATTAAGTATCCCAAGGTGATCTAGACTGGATTATAACCCGAGCTCCTGAAGCAAGCCTGTAGATTAGAAAGAAAAAAATTATTCTCAGTCAACAGGATTGTGAAGTTGCTAATGTTGTATCCAAGTTACTCATCATACTATACAATTTATGGGAAGAGCTCACGGCTTAACTTTCTTCAGTTTTAATCACTTTTTCCTCCTCCCTAAATGAGTCTAAACTCTTGGAATGCTTGTCTCCTAGTAAGGGCTCCGTGATTCTTCTGCTGCTGGTGTTGGATGCAGTGGATGGAGTTGTTCTGCAGCTATCCCTTCTATCGGACTCTCGTGGTTTATCTGGGAGAGGCATTTTACAGGAATCAGTTCTGGGTTGCTTGGACTTGATTGAGAGGGGGATGCATTTTGATCTTCCAGAGGTTGTTTCACCATTCTCCGTTGAATCCAAGGGCTTAAAAGTCCTGGAAAGTTGGATAATTATTTTTCCAAAAGAAATTAGACAGCTACAAACTGCTTTTGCAGAAGCAGATGTTGAAAATTTTCACATGTAGAGAACAAGAAGTGAGAGCATTCAAAGTCATTCCTGATCCTACACGGGACTGATGGATGCTGATTTACCTATAAATGGATGAGCGGTGATTTGAAGACTAATAAACAAAGGCTTGAGGAGGCAAGCACCAAATGAGAGAGGTGAGAAATTGCCATTTTTAAATTAAGCAAGCGAATGGGGCGCCCCCTATCTGACTTGGCCAAGATAAAATGGGCACCTATTTAATATGTCGCATTTATTAATTACTCATAAAGAAGATTTCTATTCATGTCGAAGGTATATTGTTAAGAAAATAGATAATCTAGCATTGACCAAACAAGAAGAATACATGAGCTAATGCAGTCAAAAGTTCTACACAGCAAAATGTTTTACAGCAACCGCATGAACATATATTTCAAAACAGGTGCTAAAACTTTTAGTCTGGTCTTATTCTGGCATTGATGGGATGCATTTTACTAGTCATGTTACATAAGACAAGTTAAGAAAATATTTGCAATAGTTGAGATCTGAGTTATGGTTTATGTTTCCAATAATCATGTTGATAAATACTGAAAAGAGGAAGAGGTGATACTGACCTATCAGCATTAAAGGAAGAGGATCTCTTCAGAGCTACAAGGTCAGCTCCATTTTCCAGGAGAACTTTGGTCTCAATCAAACTGCCACTGAAGTACTCCTTATCTTGGTGTCTCAGACCCATCAACCTTGGGTTCTCGGATATGCAATCAAGATCCCCCAACATTGAAGTAGAATACATCGGAGATGTAAATGAAGGGGAATACCTTGGACGATAAGTTGGAATTAAGCCAAAACTGTTGTCTTTCACTGATATTGAACCGCAAGAGATTAGTTGAAACAACATGTTAGTTGCTTTGAGCCTAGCATTAGCTGACATTCGGATTTCTTCCTTTGGGATAATCCTATAACTGTTCATCATGCTAGCATCAGCTCTAATCAGTGATTCCAAAGTCTCATTCTTACGACTGAAAGATGAGGCACCCAAAGGAGTTGGTTGTGGTGAAACAGATTCACTCCAAACCTCTGAGTTCTCTTTCATGATAGATGCCTTATTTTGATAGGACATAGGCTGGTTGTCTAATATACCATCATCTGTCGAGATTCCCCTTGTACAAGTTTCTTGGATTTTAACCCTGCTCGCATTTTCTTCAGTCTGAGTAGAAGCATCAGCTAATCTATCATTTTTGTACACATTGTACTCAGTCAAGCTTAGAGACCCATTCCAGGTGGAATTCCTTCCATTTCCAGAATCAAGAGACACCCCAGAGGAACTATGTGGATGGAGAGGAGAGTACTGCTCCTCCTCTTGGGAGTGTTTACACTCCTTCTCGTTCATACTAGAAGATGATGAATCATCTTGGCTTCTAGAAGATGTTGGTGCAGGCAACTGTTTCAGGGACTGTATTTTGATGTTTGCTACGGGACTGAAACTATCTGCAATGTAAATTCGGATGCAAGCTCTTAATGTTACTGTACCAAATGAATGAGTTATGTTTGCTACATATTCTTGAAGAAGGCATATTTCCCAGTACCTGAATTTGACTCGTTGAAGAGCTCAGAACCTTTAAGGATATACTCATTTCCATTAGATGGGAAGATTAAGTCATCCTCGCAGAGATCTTGCCAGACAAATCCATTCTTGTAATTTCTGGAAAGTTCAAAGAGTCACTAGAAATTCATGGCCCATCTAAATGGTAATTCAGGATCTTGAATGAAGCTGATACACTGTGCAATGATTACCTCTTAGAAGACCACGAGTACATAGAGGGCATTCCTCTGCCTCTAAGAACATTTAGCCTTTCGATTACGTCTGCGCAAGGAAAAGAATGGCACGCTTTTAAATGTCGCAGTTGCATCAGAGATGAAAGATAAAGATCCATATGATTTTGATAATTCACCTCTCAGGTAGAGACCTTCAGGTGAAGACAGGGGAACTTCGATGAAATGAGGATGCTCGAGCTGGCGATTCCGACAGAGATAATAGAGCACGGCGACTTTCCTGTTCTGGTAGTACCTCGGTGACTTTTCAGTCCAAACCTTGGCTCTCTCGGGGCTCCCTTGTCGATATTTCTTCATCCTCACGTCCATTTCCACTCCAAGCTCGCATGGAAACCTAACGCCCGAGCTCTAGCGGAGGACACAGAGGAGGCAGCGCACTCTACTTCTTTTAGTGCCTCCGAGAGAAACCCTAGAATGGCAATGAAATGACACTGAGAGAGGTTGACCGCTCCTTCCCGCCGATCCCGAGGAGCACAGACAGATCAGGGCCCAGTAAATGGCATCGCTTGACAGGCATCAAAATGAGCAACCAATAACGCCAAGCTCTGAAACTCCGAGAATTCTCAGCACATTCACGTTTCTTCTATCGAGCAGCTGATCAGAAAGGGAGGAATGGACGGGTGGACCCGAGTAGTAGACAGAAGATGAGGCGGATGGCGGATGTCGAGGTGGGGGCACGCATTCGACTCCGGGAAAGGTGCTCGTATCAATAGAGAGGGGAAGAATGAAACAAGGACAATAACAAGACGAGACGAGACGAGAAAGCGAGAGATAGATTGAGGTGGTTTACTTCTTCGTCTTCCTTATTTTCAGGTCAATCTTTTGGCGGATTCTCTGGAAAAGCTTTAACTGGAGACAACCCCCACACGCCAGCCACCATGGAAGCTCTGCTCAGCTTCTTTACCTGGGTCTCCTGTTATTAAAAATATATATTTTTAACTGAGTTATTAATAAAATATTATATTTAAATTGAATTAAATAAAAATGGTGTACTTAAATTAAGTTATTTTTAAACTAAACTTTTTAAAAAGAAAAACAAGCTATATCAGCCTCCGATTGAGGTTGTTAACATTTAATTTTTAATAATTAGTAGATTAATAACTTATTCTCAATTTTTTTTATTTATTAGTGATTTTACATCTCAATTCTATTATTCAATATTTTTTCAATTTTATTTTTTATTATTTTGTTCTCTCAAAATTTTTTAATACTTTAATTATTTAATTTAATTTAATTTAATTTTTAAGCTTTTTTCATTAAGACTTGATCCCATTTAATCGTCCTTACACTCAAATTAAATTAAAATGACCGTGAAATTAAATGAATAAGTTATTAAATAATAAAATTATAAATTAATACTAAAAAAAATTAATCGACTCTGCACATGATATCATTGTCATTGCTTTAGGACTGAATGAGCTCTGTAGACTATATATATATATATATATATGTGTGTGAAATTACATGATTAGTTTATACGAAACTTTTCAAAAAATTACTTTTTATTTTAAAGATCTGATAAAAGGAAGACGTTGACTTTTGATAAAATTGCACTCGACCAACTATATTAAATATATTTTGGGGCAAAAAAATTAGATTAAATATATTTGTGATATAAATAATATGACAAAATGTATGTAAGAAAATATAGTGCATAAATATATACATATTATATATAAGAATAAATATAATATTTAATAATATATTAATTATATTAACAAAATTATATTTATATTAATAAAGCATGTTAAATTATTGATATAATTTTATTTGATAAAATATAAAAAATCATTAAAATTTACAATAAAATTATTTATGAAATAAGAAATGTATTTATATAATATTTGTCAACAAATATATAAAAATATGAGATATATATATAATTATATGTTATATATTAATAATATTAAATAATTTTACTTTTCAAATATTTATATAAACAATAAAATATATTAAATTTATATAAGAAAATTAATATAATTATAAATGTTAAATTAAAATAGTTAAAATTGGTATTATATATATATTAATTTTACCAAATGTTTAATAAAAGTGTCACTATTATCATTTGACATTTATAATTATATAAATAGTTATTATTATTATTTTATATAAATTTAATCTACATCTATATAAACATTTGATAAAATAATATTATTAATATAAAACATATAATTATATATATCATATATATTTCGATAGATATTATATAAATAAAGTTCTTATTTCATAAATAATTTTATTGTAAATTTTAATATTTTATCAAATAAAATTATATTAATAATTAAACATGATTAATATAAATGTATTTTTAATATGATATTTAAAATAATAAAAAATATTATATTTTATAATATTTTTTATACAGCATATTTTATTATATATTTAGTTATATGATTTATATTACAGATTTATTTAACTTAATTAATAGATTACAATTTTTAAAAATATACTAATTATGTTTATTATATAAAATATTTAGTAAAAATGTTCATTTTATAAAATATTTGGTATTGACATTCTCAAATATTTAGTACTAAATTATTATTTTGACCAAATGTTTGATACAAATCTTCTAATATGGCACATATATATATATATATATCTTTGCTTTGCAACTATAACATCGAGCTCTCAACTATATTAAACTATTATATAAAGTTCATATATGGTGAATCATATCACTTTAATTAAAAGTTTTGATATATTAAAAAGAGAGGGAGGGATCGTAGACGCCCTTTCGGCGGACCCTCCTTCGAGCGGTCACACGAGGGTCTATAAACCCTATAGTGGGTTGCCCACTAAAATGATGAATGGATGCTAGGAAAGGCCTCCAGCATTCGAGGAGGAGAAGCTCGGTGACCCTCCTTGGTCACCCTTCCCCATAGTGAGACGACAAGGAGCTCGCCATGAGAACACGCTACCATCAGTTATAAGCACCAGAAACCCTCGTCCTAATAATGGCCCCTCAAACGTTGGATTGTCACAGATCTGTTTAGACATGGAGACTGATGCATACAAGAACCATCATGATAATTTCTCTAGATATTTACCAGAATCAACGAGGCCGAGTCATGCATATCCTTGTAGCAATAAAAGAGCAGAATCTTTATTTGGCAAAAAAATTTTACTAGACCTGCTGATGATAGTTGAGGGGCCTCTTGAAGAGGCTCGGGACGGTGGATAGCATAATGGAGACAAAGTTATTCCATCCTTGGTTTTGTTGAACTCCGATTGCGCCATTCATTCTGAAAGCAGAGGACACAAAGTTATTGCAGATTGATCAGTGGAGACCGTATCACAGGTTTTAAGGCAGAAACATAAATATCAGTTGAGGACTTTCAGCAAGTTCTTGATAAAATAATGCATCAATCCTCGGCTTTGTTGAACTCCAATTGCATGCCATTCATTCTGAAAGCGAAGTTATTGTAGATTGATCAGTGTAGATCGATCACTCGGACCAATTCATGCAATGATTGATGCAATGGAGCATCATTCGATAAATCAATCAAAGAAGCTATCATGTTGTCACCGACTAACCTCATAGAGAAACCGATTCTTTGGAAGAAGTTTGGCGACATCCGGAGGGAGAACCGCATGCCTGTCCAAATAATACTAGAATCACAGGAGGAATTCAATTCAAACGCGAAGAGAATGACAAAGAAACGGCCAATTAAGGGAGGCGAGGACTATAATTTACTATTTCATGTGAAATACAGAAATTTATAATATAAAAATAAAATAAAATTTTAATTATTAATAATAAATCTAATATTATCATATATAACAGTATTCAAACCCGATTCTTAATATAAAAACATACTAATACATTTAAACAAAAGTTGATTAATAGTTTAATTAGTGTCATTTAACACTTTAAAACGTTCATATAATTTAGCAATTTATCAATATAATTGTATATAATTCATGTAAATTTTAGTTTATATTTTTGAAATATAGTAAATAATATAAAAGAGTTACCTATATTTACAATTTTATATTTTTTTCTTATAACTAAAAAGAAGAAAAGAACTATATGAACTTATAATGTTTTACTGTTCCATTTCTAATACCATATGAATATGGGTGGAAAATGTCTTTATAAGTTAGAAATGAGAGTGAAAATAATTATAACTTCTTTTTCCTCTATAACCTTTATTTAGTTGTACTTCTATTCATGTTTATTTACTATATTTGATTGAATTTTTTATAATTTGTTTGATGTTTTAAATGTTGATTCGGGAGGGTAAGAATTCAATTATTATTCCAGGATGGGCTTAATTTCATTACTTACTTATTAATTTAATATTTGGTATATTTATTTTTTTAGCTGCATATAAACTTTTTTACAACTTTATTAGCCGAAATTTTTTTATTATTTTTATAATAATAACGGTAAGAGAGTAGATTATCATATTAATTATAGATTCTTCTTATCTTATTTATTATTAATACTAAATTAAATTTATTAATATATTTAATGTTCATCACTCAACTTTTCTTGATATTAGTAAGTTTATTGTGTAAAAAAATATTAGTAAATTTTAGGAGATGGTATTATTTTGATCACTCTAATTTTTCTACCAAGACTGTGATATGAGCGCTTCTTAAAATTAAACCTGAGTAGCAAAAAATAAATATGAGCGTTTTCGTGCAAATAACACTAAGTGCAAAAGAGTTTGGGTTCTCCTATGATGCCGAGATGAATCAAGGTGTCAATGTAGATGGAAATCGGTGAATCAGAGAGTCACTCCAGATGGAAGAGTAGATAGGAGCGTACGAGAGAACCCAAAGAAGAGTAAGAGTGAGCGTCCAAACCCAGACCAAGAGAAGGGAATGGATGCCTCTAGAAGGATGTTCTTTTTTAACTATTAGTAAGCAAATCAATGGAGGAAAAACCTTCAAAGAAAATAGCACTAATAATTTTATAATCTTTCCATCCACCTTTGGAAGTTTTTAGGATTTGGAATTTATTTGTTTGTGTTATTGTGAATTTGTTGGATAGTGAGTGTGCTGCCTCTGCCTCCACCTGGTTCTGCAAGGAATTATTGAAGAGTGTCCATGCTGTAATTGGTTGCACTTAAAAGCCACGAAGGGAAGGTTTATTCCTTTATAGAGCAAGGGAAATTGCGGGTGTGTACAATTTTTCTTGTTGTTGATTCTTCTCTTCTTGGTTAGCCACAGGCCATTGCATCTAGTCAAAATTTAGACCGTAGAAGGCCATGCAACATGGGATATGCTATGGATGTGGCCACAATTGATAGATAGATGAACTCGGGGTTGAACACGGGTTTGTCCTCATCAACGGGCCAGGGCTGGTGTCGGGATATTTCCACAAGGAATTAAACTACTGCATTCATGTGGCAACTCATCGAGGTGAAGTCAGGATGGATGACAGGGAAATTATCGTTACTCACCAAAGCAAAATATCAAATACCACTTACAAGTGACTGACATAAAGGAGAGATATTTTCTTTTTCGACAAAGAGTAAAGCCGGTGGATTATTTAGTTTGTACGGTGTCGTGCCTTCCTCTCCAGCAATTGGCAATAATTATTGCCAACAAGAAACCAACCTCTACTCCTACAAGTAATTAGCAATATATCTACATCTACACGTGCTGAGCCAGCGCACGTGCCATCAAAAACTCCGCGTCCTGTATAGCGAGCCCCGCCGGGCTCCTGGCTCCTCTCGCCACAGATGAGACCAGCTGCTGCACCTTGTCACTGCTCTGAGAGTCTCTTGTTCAACGGAGCCTGGGCACCTCGCGTCCCCCTCAGCCTCGGCGACAGTCGGAGAGCGGCTCACTTCCGCAGACCCGGCCGCGGAGGGTTTCGCCTCAAGCAGCCGTGTGGTCCGACAGACGGGACAGGACACATGCGTGTGGAGCCACCGGTCGATGCACTGCACGTGGAAAACGTGGCCGCAGTGCGGGATCGCCTTGACCACCTCGCCCTCCTCGAACTCGCTCAAGCACACTGGGCAGTCCACCTGGAAGTACTTGGCGGTCCCGTCGTAAGCGTGGGACGGCAGCGAACTGATGATGGCGGGATCCAGGCCCCTGCGGATGCGGGAACAGGACGACAAGTGGCCGGGCGTTGGCGCTGGCCTTCTCCGGAGGACGTTCGTACCCGCGTAGGAGGGGCTGTCCTCAGTGGTGAAGCGACGGAGGTAGATGGAGAAGAAGCCCATGAAGAAGAGGGCACTGATGAGGACCATGATGGTGACGGCTATGGATGAGTCGAGCGTCGGCGCTGGGGAAAGCGGCGCCGGCCTTACGAGTGGCGGTGGGTGGTGTATTGTGCGCCTGGATACGTCGGCGGCGCGGGCGGAAGAGAAAGGGGGGCTTAGGAGAGGAAGAGGATGGCCACGGGAAAGTGGAATTGTGGGATATAGAGGAGAAGATGGGGTAGTGTAGGGAGCTGTATCGACATAGAACAAAAGTCTACGGTGGTGGTGAGACCATTGAGGCTTCATTCCTAGAGAGGGAAAGAGGGGAGAGAATGAAAGAAATTCATAGAATGGAAAGTGGATTTTGGAGCGGATGAGGAAGGAGCTAGAGAGGAGAAGAAAGTAGAGAGACAGTCTGGTGATACGAATATGACAAGCTTTCCAGTCTGCCACGTAGATGAGGCGTGTCGTTCCTTAGCAGCTGACAGGCTGCCTGGTAATTTGCAAATACGAATATAACAAGCTTGCTATGCATATCTCCAAGTTAGTTCTTGTTGCCTGATTCCGCCGGTAGGGGCTCTCGCGGTAATGGTAGTTGGGTTCGGAACCTCATAGTCAACATATCAACCATGACTCCACGCGTTGCTTGCTCATCATCATTAATTGATCCAGATGATCTATTAACTGCAGGTGTAGGTAAGATCTCTGTAGATGATCTACGTTGCTGGTCCTCAGAAGCATTTACCAGTTTTTATACTATTCCTACTGCGGCAGCAGTGAACCCTAGTGGATTATGTTCAATTATCAGAAGAGAAAGACCCCACCACGTGGTGGCCACCTATCATGCATTTTTACCATGAATGGCTATATGCCACTTATTTTGAAGGATGAATTCAATTTTACAGCTACAGAGAATTTAATGTTGTGACCAGGTCCAAGCCCAACAAAAAATGTGCTGTGAGTTCAAGCCCTAACGAACCAATATCCCGTGCTCGACACTCGCACGTCTCACCGGAGAGTGTCCCTCGGCGGTGCCACTGGGCTCTTCTTCGTTGATCATGGAGGAGAGATCATGATCATGGAAGTCATGCAGCTTTTGATCCTTATTCACATTTATGGGCATGATTTTCCATTCAATCTGAGTTGAATAATTTTATATTCAGCCCAATTTTCAGAAACAATGATTGGACATAATGATCCTCATAATATATGAATATATAAAAGATTAATTATATATTTACTTAAAACTTAAGTTGATAAATAGTTGTATTATATAATCTTGCAATGTAATAACATTTATTTATTTTAATTAATGTGGTATATGAAAATGTTTATACGATATTCAAAGAAATATATAAAGATTGAATAATCACACCATGAATTTAGCTTGCACGGTTCCTCCCTCCAAACTGTTTAAATTTCTTGGAAGCTTGTGTCCAATGCAGGTGCTGTACTCTCCCATTTACCAGCTTTTGTTCTATTCCTCATCCTCAATAATTTTTTACAAGAATTTACTCTGCTGCTGCAGTAGCCCTAACTAGCCAGCTAGCTAGCTATCTTGCTAATTGTTCCCATGAGTGCCTACATATGAACTTATTCGATTATAGATAAATGGTATTATTTTTCCTATTATAAATAGAAGTTTTATTGGTGTAAAAAATGACTGGAGAATAAGGGTAAAGAAATCATATATGAGCTATGACTTTAAACTTATTAATGGTTAGACAAAAAAATAGTAGTGATTTGGCTTTTGGCTAGGCAAGTAAAATTGAGGCTCCAAGCTATGTAGATTAAAACATTTACAGTTTCATTTATCACTAAATGGTAAGATATATATATGCGCTTCTGTGAATGAGAAATACCAATTTACATTTACAGTTTCATTTTGGATCATTATTTTAGAGTTTAGTACTACATTAGAGATCAAGCCCTAATTAAGCAATCACCCATAATCATCACAGGACATAATAGGATGAAGCCTCCACCGTATGTGCCTAGCTAGTTAGCTAGCTATAGCCCGAGAAAAAAAAATCTTCCTATTCCAATGTGAAAAATGAATTTACAAGGTGGGCGGATACACTTATTACCTAATCATACACTTGTGCATCATCTCTTATCAGCCTTCTTCTTGGACAAGGGCTCGAGGAAGCTCGACTGGAAGAACGACTCCACCTCCTCCCGACCCCATGCTTCGAAGAAGCGCAGCTTCCTCTTCCGGGAAGTCGCCGGCGGTGCCTTTTTCTGAGGCGTTGGTGGGCAGCTACGGACATTCGGGATCCTGTGGTCCTCGGAGAGTGGAGTGCGGCACTGGTTGTAGTCTTCAGCGGGTGCTCGTGACTCGCAGTTCTCGCCTGTGGTGTCTCTAGTCTCTTCTTCTTCTTCCTGGAGCTTCGAGGAGAGATGACCATGGCCCCCAAGCATTTTTTTATTGTCAGACGTGTAGGGAGCTATTGAGGGAGGTACCGTAGTTTATGATATGAGAAAGCAAAGCTTGATCAATGGGCTAGCTAGCTAGCTACCCTTGGAGATTAGAGAGGGAGGATGAGGGAGAACAACTAGGGGAGACAGGGATGGGTATGTTAGATTCTTTTCTAGATCTTGAAAGCTATTTGTGGGCATTGCACGCCATCTTTCTCTTTGTATTCCCCCCTTCAATCTCTCCTTTTATAGTGCTGCAACATAAAGTCATGCCATGGCTTCATTTCACATAAATTATATGTTATATATCCATTCTCATATTTCTCATTACTTTTTAATTTAGTTAAGATATAATACTCTATAAGCCCATTATAAATTAATAATATTAAATTTAGGTTTTCAAGAGAAGGATGACATATGCATTATTATTGTTTAGATTTTTGGAATAATTGGGTATTCTTACTGGGATTTATATCAAGTGACTAAAGTCAAACATATGGAGACCAATGTAATACACTCAAATACATGTAATATCATATAGAAATAGTTGTGGGCACATGATGAATCCAATCATGCATTTCTCTTAAAGCATCAACGTATGAAAATGATTGAGGCAGCACCTACCATTCTACTATTCTGAGTTGTGTAATTTTTTTTCCATATTTACACTTTATTTATTTGAATTAGAGGTGACAAATACCTAGTGGCCTCTTGGTCCAAAAGTTGTACTTGTACCCGAATATCGCCCGTGGATTCAACTAGTGGTTGAGACCTCATTGCCAATCGGGCATATTGGGACCCGACCTATTTTTTTCTTTTTATTTTTTAAATTTGGAGGACCCCGTCCGATTCATTGTACAAATAGGAATATTAAAAAAAAGGGAAAAAACCTAATGGTCCCATAACTTGAAAAATAGAAAAAATAAAAAAAAAGTTGGAAAAATATCCTAATTCCATACATCCCATCATCACAAGTGGAAAAAATGATCATGTTTTTTTTTTAAATTCTCTTACAAAACAAACGACACTTGGTTTATAATGGACAAAAAAAAAAGTTCGACCAAGTCTTTCTCCACCCATAATTTGGATAAATTGAAATGCATACCTTCATCACTTATCCCTCCACTATGATTTAGACATTTTGATCATAGTGGAATATATATATACACTCTCATTAACTTAGGCATGTATTTGGTCGGAACATCAGAAGATAGGGATTAGACAAGGACAATCTCGTCATGCCCCACCTACCGTACGATGTCCTCGAAAATTTATCCTTGGGTCGGAGTTAAAATCCAGGCTAAGAAGTTACTACTGGCAGCCCAGGCGCCATTAATAAACAGCCAGCTACAAATGATTGAAGGTGCCGATCTCAGGCATACATATGCCGAGTTCAGCAAGCAAAGTACTAACCACTTAAGACATGAATGTAGGTTGATTGGAACAAAATATCATAGGTATGTACAACTGGAGGACTAGGCAGGTTTGAGGGAATTGGAATCCCATGGAACGAGGGCATACAATCTAGGGTTAACAGTTGGTTTCTAAATCTCTGAAATCATATCTATATTCATCTCTTCTTCTTCTTTCTTCTTTGCTGTGTACATTTTCAAAACCGCCATGTTGTCTAGTCACATAGATAGCCTCAGACATCTGTTCTTTTCCCCCACCCTCACTTGTCTGTATCCCATTCCCACCGTTCTCTGACTGTTAGAATGCATCGGATGCCCGAAAATCAGCGATGGATTTTCTTGGACGTTCGTAAATTATAAAATTAAATTTAAAACCAGTACCAAGGCAATTCCGGTACAGTTTCTGACAGTAACATGCCAAATTATTCTGTCCTTCACCATCCATCTCCATTCCCTTCGCCTCGTGCATTCTTTTTTTAAGTATATGCTATTGATGAAGATCATTAAGTCCGTTTTGGTCAAAATATTAGAATTAAGCTCTAACTAGTTAGATATGTGGAAGAAATAACAACTTTTCAATATGAATTATCTCAATTTACTATATTATTTGAGATTTATTTAAATAGAAAAATACGATAAATTAGTTGAAAAGACGTAAATTTATTGAATAACTTGTTTTGGTACACAATTTATGGATGGATTACTTGGACCAAACTTTTAAGTTTATATTTTACTGAACATGAAATTCAAAATTGAACAAACTAATATAATTGTTGACTTTTTACCATTTAAATATTATATGTCACATACAAATAATAATGCTAGATTTTTACATTATCTTTTGACCCATAAGTGGTCGGATCCATGTCTATTTAAAATTCATTACTTATAATTAGTGAAATTTTTTCAACCTTATAAACTCACAACACTTCTCTATTTTATCCAATATAATATCTTATTCTCAACACCCGACCTCACGTGCAATGTGGATACACTTGCTACGTACAATTTTTAAATCCGTCCTCAATAACTATCTACAAGTCGGGTATTATTTTTTCGGTCTCGGACGAGAGGGAAAGTAGAGGAATGTCTCATTCTCTCATTGGAGAGACTTGGAAGGGGAGAAGGTATGATGGAAGATGATAGATAAGGGGATAAGAATCAGACCACAAGCTGGATTTCCAATCTCGGGTTGGGTATGGGTGCAAGTCCACTAGTTCTGATACCATGTGAGAAAGTATTGTAAACCGATAAGGGGTCAGGCCCATGTCTACTTAAAAGTCATGACTTGTAAGTAGTGAAATATTTCCAACTTTATAAACCCACAATACTTCTCTATTTTAGAAACAATTAAATGAGTAATTTAAAAATGTACAATAGTGAAACAATTAATTGAATAATTGTCCTCCATTTCTAATAGCTTAACTAAACTTACACTCTTCTAAACTCTCAAGAATTATTTCACCTTTAAGGTTGTATTGATATCATATACCTCAATTTCGACTATAATTTTGTTCCATCCGAATTATTGCGACATCTTAATCCCATGCATGGTTGTTATTGGTAAGAATGTCACTTTAGATCCAAACTCGAGATCTGATCCATGCCCAACCTGATCTCGGGTTGAGTTTGGGTTTCTGCGGGCTCGAGTCTCTCGTACCCGAATTCGGGTCCAATTGGACATGAACTTGGACATGAGATTCTCCATTTGTGTAATCTTGATTTTAGATTTGGGTTTGATTGCTAGACCCAAACCTCGAGTTCGAGACTTTCGGACTCATGTTCGGGTCGAGTATGTACCCGACCACACGAACTCGAATTCGGGTTTGTGTGGACTCAGGTCTCTTGGACCTGAAATCTGGTTAGCTATGAGTTTGACCACATGGACCCAAACCTCAAGTCAGCGTGGGTCATCCTAATTTTTTTGCACAATCAACTTTATCTATTGATTAAATGGGAAGAATGTTGGACTCGCTCCATAAATTAACAATTGAGTTAGACTAACTCAAATCTTGATCAACAAAATGCAAAAAAAAGGTTCGGTACAATTGTAAAGAAATCATTTGTCTCATACTCTTCTATCTATATACTAATGATATGGACTCCAATGTTAAAAAAATTACACAATAGTTGCTTCAATGTTCGTAATAAGGGGTATAACTACCATGACCTTTTATCGCCTATTGTAATGTAATGTAGAGCACGTGCCACAATATTTGAATCAATTTTGATAATGATGGAAGACCATTGGGTTTTTTAGGGCCTCCTTAGCAGCTAATACCCTATCGGGCACAACCTTAACTTTAATTTCAAGTGGTTGTGTACATCAGAGTTGAGTCCCTCACAAGTAGTACTTGTCCAAGTGTCATTCTTGGCCAAAAAACCTATTTTTTTTATACATTGAAAGTTGATAAAAAAAAGAGCCATTACAATTAATTTTAATTATACCTTGTGGTGCTCTTTCCTAAATCGGTTTCATTTGCCTTCCATTCATATAACTTCAATCTCATTGAGCATTTGGTTGTACCATATTAAATAATGCCCTATTACGTTATTTTCATATTGTCCAACATATATATGCAATCCATCTTAGGATATCATTTTTAACATCTCTATCATCACATAACATGTCTAACCAAAAATTCAACCACAAAAAAATATGAGAAGTATTACAACAATTTATACATATCCTACATGTCATGCCCCGGCCAAGTTTCTATGTTAAATCGTGAGCAACCTATGGTGCTACTCTTGATTCTATAGCACTGGGACCTTCACCACCATAATATTAACATGATATAAAACTAATAATATAAAACAAATCAAATTTCCATTAAAATTTGAAAATTTTCATAAATATAATATAAATATTTACAATACATCTAAAACCATGGAAAAAATATAGTATTGAATGTAAAGTTTTTGTGTATTCTTTTCGAGGATGTCTACCTCAATATTAGTCTTGGTTGGAGTCATAGTTCGATACTCGAAATCTTCTTCACTTCTTCTTTTTTTCCCTTTTTACTAAATTGTGTTAGGGGAGAGCGGTGAACAATGTTTAGTAAGTGCGAATACCATTAATTGGGTTATTTATGACCTCGATACCATCTCCACTCAAAATGATTAATACAAAGTTTATAAATGTTTCTTTTTCAAAATTTTAAAAGCTTTTTTTAAAGGCTAATAATCCCTTAATGGGGTCTTGTCAAAATCATTTCTCAAAATAACAATCATTCTTAAATGATTTAGTATTGTATGAAAGTCCATATCAAATCACACATACATGCTAAGCATTCATCATGACCCAACCGTACTCCTGAATGTTTCATATATGATCAACCAATGCTATGAGTGGGATGTGGACAATGTGGGCACACTCACTCGATGCCATAAATGTCCATTCCCTCATGAACAAGTCCCACATTCTCTGGTCCATAAGTACATACTGACCTCTATTACATTTTTCTGAGGGTTTGGGTGACCTAGAAATCATAATCACCGCCTCACTATTCATTCGCTTCCAGTCTACGCTAGATGTCAATACTACCTCTTATCATAGGTGTCTTGTCGATTGATGAAATGCGGTGCCCAACTCGCAACTATTGGTATATACCAAACACACATCAATGAATTTAACATAATAAATCTATTAGTCAAGGCACAACTTGCTAAGTGGCTGACCCCACTACTCATGTGTCTTATTGCAATTCAGATCATTACATTTCATTATAAAGATTTTCTTTTCAAAAGAGGAGTTTGAGTTAGTGTATGTCTTTTTGAAAACGTGGGTCATAACCCCTTTCTCCTTTATAAAAAATTGGGCCTTAGCCATTTTTTTATACACATTAGATGTAAAATCTATCATCTGGGACAAGGAGAACCGACAAATTTTCATGTGAAAAACCGAGCCAATTAATAAACAGAAAATAGTAAAGAATTAGTTAACATGAGAAATTGGAAGATACCAAATGGCCAAAAATTCATAAAAATCATGAGCAAGAACCACGAAGTGGATTGGATGAGAGAACCAAACCGGTTCGGGGAGAACCAGATTAAATTAGAATGAACCATAGTGAACTAGTTGAATGATTCATTTTTCTAGGTGGCTTAAAAATATCAATTTGGGAAATTGAGGCCACCATTGAATTCAAAATAAATTTAGAAAATTTTAAATTTAAGAAAACCGGTCAAATTGGGTCCGAACGGGCCGATTTTCAAATTCGGGTCATCGAACTCGATTGGACCGGACTGGTCGACGGTTTAACCGGTCAACGAACCGAACAGGTCAACGGTCCAACCAGTCAATAGATTGGACCGGTCAATGGTCAACAACGCCTAGTCAACATCCACACAGACACAGACAACAAATGAGAGGCTGCCACGTGTCCAATCAATGGTTAGTGAACAACCCGTGAGCTTGCTACACAAACACAAACATTCAATGGGAGGCTACCATGTGTCCGATCAACCGGTCAACGACTGACGCGACAGTTGAGTTGGAACGCCCCGTTAGAAAAATTGGCCAATCACAACGCGCCATGTGGCACACCAATCATATCATTGTCTTCAACCTCAGTTCGCTGACAAAAAGGAGAGAGATCGAGGGAAGGGGGAGTCTCTGGCGACTAAGAAATTTCTTTGGTGAGGTTGCGGCGAGCGGGTCGGGGGCCGAGTGTCACACCCCGACTTGGTTCGATCAAAGTTCTGTGATCAACCAACCACCCTTCCCTCGTACTAATTTAGTGTTCCTACCAAATAGACCAAGGAAG
Organism: Trapa incisa; assembly: GCA_030064435.1. Classification (NCBI taxonomy): domain Eukaryota; kingdom Viridiplantae; phylum Streptophyta; class Magnoliopsida; order Myrtales; family Lythraceae; genus Trapa; species Trapa incisa. Next base: position 17,376,232 of record CM057776.1, read on the forward strand.
GTAAAGGCATTGGAGTACACCTGCTTTCCATAACAATGTTTACAAAACATCTAAATAATGGTTTACTTGGTTGCGACACCTTTGGATTTTCCTCTAGCTTATGCTTTTCTTGGCGGGGTGTTTCTCCTGAAAAAGGTTTAATGGGAGGGGGTGAGTTTCTACAACTCAGTGAGCGGGGGTTGGGAAGTGAGTTTTCAAGCAAATAGTTTTATCAAAATGTTTTATACTTTTAGTTTATTGTAATATGAGTTTATCTCATCTTTAACACTTCCCCTTGCTCGAGAGATGCTTTAACAAACAATCACACACTCTTTCTATCATAGAAAGGGATCACATGTTTACAGAACAGTTCCTGACTGTTTCACTTGTGGTTCGGTGCATCTTTACCATCCACTCAAATAGAAGTCCCAGACTTCTACCCTGAGTTTGAGTGGACATCAATAGTTCGACCCTTAAACCCCCTGGGTTTGAGTGGAAATCAATAGTTTGACCCTCAAACCCCCTAAGATTGAGTGGACATCAATAGTCTGACCCTAAAACCCAAAATTATAATTCGTGTATGCTTTATGGGATGAGACCTCATTTCCCCTCTGGCCTCAGTTTTAGTGCATAGGAAGCTATCAAAACTTCATGACTAACTGGCACAATAAACTCGCCCTTATTACATCCAAGTCGTCCATCAGCACTTGGGACCCATCGAATACCCCTCTCAGGCGTCTAGATGCTCTCAGATACTCATGTATACATAACAATAGTTTTGAATCATTAACCATGATCTTTGGTGCCAACAGTCCAACGACCCCGACACTCGACCTGGCCTACAGCTGTTTGCCTGAACTGGGTCGTCGACCTAGTCCTAGAGCACTGCCACTAGCCCATCGAGCCTTGTTAGTCATGTCTTGGCCCAGTGACAAGTCACACAACATTTCTAATTTTTATGAGATCTTTCATGGTTCTTATAATCATGTTTGTATATCGGTTCCAACCCGGGCACACTGGCCTTGTCAGAGCTTTTCGCCTTGTCGGAGCTTCACCAGAAAGTACATAGTAGAGAGAGAAAGCTTGTGTTTCTTACCGACGGAGGGGCAGCGATCGGAGTTTGAGGTGGGGGCAACTAGAGCTAGTTGTGGGGGAACTAGCAGGACAAAATCCGACTGCAATTTGCCGCTGCCCTGTAGGAATTTGAAGAGAGAAGTTTTAGGTTGTGCAACTTTGAAATTTTGAAATTTCGATGAGGAGAGGTGGAATTGAGGTTACCGGGGCCTGTAGGGGTGTTGTGGAGGGTCTTAGGTGGTCAGGGAGGGACAATGTGGGTGGTGGAAGGGCCGAGAAGTTCGAGGTGGCGTTGGATAGGAGCTTGCTACTTCAAGCTCCTGAGCAACTTCACTGTGCGATCCTTTGCTTACTTCTCTGTGCATCCTCTGGTTGTTTTGAAAGGTCTGGAGCTAGAGCAGTCTTCCCCAGTTCTAATGCTACCATTCAGAGCTCCTTTGGTGGATATTTCGCTCGTCGTTGGAGCTCTGGTTTGTAGCTCGCCATAAAACGTACTCTTCTTCTTCTTCGCTCAATTGTGGGATACTAAGAATGAATGAGGGGGTGCTCTTTATATAGGGAGCTCAATAACTGTTCAGGATACCCATCGGGGTAAGACTTAGCCTCCGACTCGGTCGCCGGTGACTTGACCGGAGAGTTTTTCAAGTCGTTGGAGACTACAGCTTTTCTGATGACTCTCTCTCTCCTCCCTCTTCTCTATTAGCGTTTGAAGGTTGAAGATGATGATGTGGTGGTCATGCCACGTAGCACATTGTGATTGGACCATTTTTCTGATGTGGAGTGTCAGCTCGACTGCCGCGTCAGCCGTTGAACGGACACGTGACAGCCTCTCATTGGTTGCTCGTGTCTGCGTGGCGTGTTTATGGGGCGCCAACTGTTAGTTGATTGGATAGGTGGCAGCCTCCTATTGGCTGCCCATGTCTACGTGGTAGTTGACAGGGCACCAGCTAACATGGACCATTGATCATTGACCACTGTCTATTGTCCACTGATCGGTCCGGTCCGATTGGGTTCGTTGTCCAGAATTCGAAAATCGGCAGGTTCGGACCCAGTTCGACCATTTTTCTAAAATTTAAAAATTTCTAAATTTATCTAAATTCATTGTCTATCTAATGGTGGCCTCAATTTCCCAAATTGACATTTTAAGCCACCTATAAAAATGAATTTGTGAACCGGTTCACTTTGGTTCAAGCCGGTTCGGTCTAGTTCGGGTTCAATTCACCCCAAACTGGTTTGGTTCTATCCTCAATTCCACTTCATGGTTCTTCCTTGTCAATTTTGTGAATTTTTGGTCATTTGGATTTTCCATTTTCCCATGTTTACTATTTTTCGTTCATTAAATGACTCGTTTCTTCATGTATAAACATGTTTCGGTCCCTCTTCCCTAGTTTTCTTTGATTCCATGGGACGAGTTTTACATGAAGCCAGTAGACAAATTAAGCTTAAGAGCTATGAAAAGTTTCATAATTGGATATTTGTGTGAATTGCCATCGTGCCGAAGCCGGTCGTCAACTCGTTGGGCAAGTAGTTGCTAAGCTAAAGCCAAGTCGTTGAACCTATTGGGGATTGCAATTATGGAGTCGAAGCTGAGTGTCAGGATCCTTGGGCTGGTAGCACCAAAGATAATTGATATAATATCTAAAATTATTATTTGTGCATGCACTGAAACCCCGCCCTTTTGAGTTAAGGAAAACCAGGAAAAGAATCGGTCCAACTGAGTGAGAAACACAGAACCGGTTCACAAACCTGATCATTAGAGAATGAGCAATTTGGAAATTTATAACTCTTGGGTGATCTAAGGGGTTGATAAAATCTTGGAAAAGAACCTTAGGACAAATTTGAAGAGAAAAACCAGACTGGTTTAGATGAATCGGATCCAATTGGATTGAGCCGATTTATGAACCGAGCCGATTCATGAACCGGAACCGATAGAGAAAGGGCAAATCAGGAAATCTATGAATCCCGAGTGACCTAAAAAGTCACAAAAGTCAAGAAAAAGGAGGATAAATTGGAGATGAAAACCAAAACAATTTAGGAGAACCAGATCCGAACAAGATTGAAAAAGTTTGGACCGGTTTGAACCACTATTGAACCGGATGCTAAATTCATTTTTCTAGGTGGCTTAAAAAATTCAAATTTGAGATTTATGGCCACCATTGGATAGAAAATGAATTTAGAATTGAAAAATTCAGTCAAATTAGAGGTAAACCAGCCAGTTTAAGCTTTGAACCTTGTTCATACCAGTCTCGTACGATTCAGAACAGTGTCGTCTTCTTCCTTCAGATGACAGCACTATTCACTCGCCAGAAAATCGTGTAGCGCCGACGAAGATGAAAAGCCTCCAGCCAGGGAGTTTTAGGCAATGAATGACCACCATTTAGATGCCAATTGGATGACCAAGAAGTCCCCGAGCTTCCTATATAAAGAGCCCCTCCTCATTCATCCTCTCCACACTTAAATGTAAACCCCGTCCTTTGATAATGAGAAAACCAGAGAAAGAACCGGTAAGTTTTTAATTTTAAAACGAATCGATCTACAAGCTCAATTAATAGAAAATGGGCAAATTGAGAATTTACACCTTTCATGTGACTCAAAATGCTTCATAAATCTGGGAAAAGAACCTTAGGACGAAATGGGGAAGAAAAATTGGATCGGTTCAAGTGAATTGGCCCCGAACCGGTTTATGAATTAAGTTGATTCGTGAACCGGAATCAATAGAGAATGGATAAAAAAAGAAATTTATGGTTCACTTGTGATCCAAAGAGATTTATAAACCTTGGGAAGGAACATTAGAACAAAGTGGGAGAGAAAAACCAGATCGGTTCGGGTAAATCGGACCCAAAGGGGGGATAAGGATCCAAACCGTTAAGGAGGATGGAAGGAAAATACTGGCCCAAGAGGAGGAAACAAGATGGTATTCCAACAGAGAAGGGGCATGCCACCATCTCCTCCCAGAATAGTCCCTACCTTACCCCAAGGAAACCCTCATTGCCCGAAGTGCTAGAGGAACCATGAGGGAGCTGCCATACCTGTTTCGCATGCGGACGAGAGGGACATTTTGTAAAGGATTGTCCCACCCTTAGGGAGAACAGACAGAGGAATACTCTTGGACCACCTCAAGGGAATCCTAGAAACCTCATATCGGAAGCTACAACAAGAGTACTAAGTAGAGTATACAACCTCACTTAGGAGGAGGCTAGAGGAGACCGTAGCACTATAGCAGGTACATCCCAGAACCCTACAAATTAGTTCAAAGAAGTCATGTAAATTAGACATCTTCTGATTTAATAAAAGTGAATTCCTTCTAAAACATACGTTTCTTAAATCAGGGTATATAAAACTATGGGAACAATCAGTCTATGCCCTCTTTGAATCCGGAGTAGAGAGATCATTTATCAAAGAAGAGTTGGTTTCGAAAGTACCCTTAGAGGTCACTCCACTAGTACAAAGCCTTAACATCCTTACCCCTTTAGGAGAAGGTCTATAGAGGAATAAAAAAATAAAGGGATGTGAGATAAGAATTGGAGGAATCAAACTTGAAGCTGACTTGATCCCATTTCCCCTAAAGGATGTTGAAGTAATTCTGGGAATGGATTGGCTGAGTAATCATCAAGCAAGGATGGACTGTAGAAGGAAGACGGTAACCTTCCACACTTCCAAAACAAAAAAACTAAAGTTCCAAGGAGATAGAAGGAAAGGTGAAGTACAACTGGTGTCCCACTTGAAAGCTCAAAAGATGATACAAAAAGGATGTACAACCTTTTTGGCCATGGTTATAGATGAGAAGTCTGAAGATAAGGAACTTAAAGATATTATGGTAGTCAGACATTATCCAGAGGTTTTTCCAGAAGAGTTACTCGGACTACATCCAAGTTGACAAGTGGAGTTCAATATAGAGATAACCCCAGGAACAAACGCCATATCCCAGGCCCCATATCGCATGGCTCCAGCAGAGCTGAGGGAATTAAAGGAACAACTGGACGAATTATTGGAAAAGAATTTCATATGTCCAAGTCAGTCTCCATGGGGTGCTCCTGTTCTATTTGTAAAGAAAATAGATGGAAGCATGAGACTGTGCATTGACTATAGAAAGCTGAACCGGGTCACCATCAAGAATCGATACCCACTCGCGAGGATAGACGATTTGTTTGACCAACTAAAGGGAGCAGCTTACTTCTCTAAAATAGACCTTCGGTGGGGATATCACTAACTTAGGATTAGAGAAGATGACATCCCTAAGACGACATTTAGATCCAGATATGTACACTATGAGTTCAAAGTGATGCTGTTTGGATTGACAAATGCCCCTGCAGCCTTCATGGACTTAATGAACCGCATGTTCTAACCTCATTTGGACAGGTTCATGATAGTATTCATAGATGACATCCTTATATACTCATGAACCAGGTCAGAACATGAAAAGAGTCTGGCAATTACATTGGAAATATTGAAGGAAAACTAGTTATATGCAAAATTCTCCAAGTGTGAGTTATGGCTGTAGGAGGTAGGGTTCTTAGGAGATATTGTATCTAAGGACGAAGTTAAAGTGGACCTGGCTAAGGTGGAAGCCATATTGGATTAGAAAGCCTCAAGGAATCCTATAGAAATAAGAAGTTTCTTAGGATTGGCAGGATACTATAGGTAGTTTGTGCAAGATTTTTCTAAAATAGCAGCTCCGCTAACTCGACTCACCAGGAGGGGAGTTGAGTATAAATACCAATTCCGAAGTGGAAATGGGAGAACATCACCATGGACTTCGTCACGGGCTTACTAATGACCAAAAGGGGCCGAGATGCGATTTGGGTCATAGTGGATAGATTGATCAAATCAACACATTTCATTCCTATAAAAGTGACGGACATGGTAGAATAGCTGGCCATCATATATATGAAGGAAATCATAAGACTCCATGGTGTCCTAGTGAGTATAGTATCGGATAAAGATCCGAGATTTACCTCCAGGTTTTGGCCAAGTTTACAAAATGCCATGGGGACTAAATTTCATATGAGCAAGACATTTCATCCACAGATAGATGGTTAGTCGGAGTGGGAGAATATTCAGATGGCTCCCTATGAAGCCCTCTATGGACGACCTTGCCGTACTCCTCTATTTTGGGAAGAAGTGGGAGAATGGAAAATAGAAAGGGCAGAATTAATTGAGGATGCCACCGAGAAGATAAAATTAATAAGGAGTCGTCTTAAGACCGCTTAGGACATGCAAAAGAGTTATGCAGACAATCGAAGGAAAGATTTGGAGTTCAAAGTAGGAGATCAAGTGTTCCTTAAAGTGTCCCCCTGGAGAGGAATACTTAGGTCCAACAAAGAGAAAAGTTGAAACCAAGGTATATCGGGGAGAAGTCAGCTACACGGTGGTGACATCCGTTCGTTCCGAGAGTTACCGGAGAAGTGCTGGCGTGATCGAACAGTGAAGTAGCTTCAACGGACCGAAGCTACCCTATTTCGACCGAGTCGAAACCAGCCAATTCGAGCCTCCTTAGGCCAAACCAAGCCCTCCCAACACTTCCTCAGCCCTCCCATGGCCATATTAGGATGGAAAGGTAACCAATTCGACTCCCCTTTGCAATTTCTGATCAGTGTTAGAGAGAGAGTCGACCGAATTTCAATTACAAAATACTAATCTAATTCGATATCAATTGATGTCATTCTTGATCCTAGGAAGAATCTCAGGAGGAGAACTACCTACCTAGGTAGAAAGCTTTCACCGCCGTGCCCTCACTGGTGAGTAATCGAAGCTTTGTTTCTCTACAGTTCATTTTTCGGCGAAGCTTCGTTTGAGCTCGTTTCGTCATTAAACCCCTTTTTGGAAAAGTTGGGGGATCAATTGAAAATTTGGAAATTTAAACCCCTTTTTGTGAAATTAAATAAATTGAGGTCCCAAGGGAAATTTTAAAAGTTTTGGGACTGAATTTGATGAAAAACCGACATTAGGGACTTAAAGTTAAAGAAAAATAACTTTAGGGACCTTGTCACGCCCCGACCCGGTTTGGTCGGATCCCCGTGATCAACCCGCCACTCTCCCGATTTACTAAAGGGTTTTCCCTTATATTATAAATCATAAAGAGTAAGGCGTTAACCTGCACCTTTTTCCAGGAATATCATAAATCAAAACTGCATAGTAATTTAAATTAGTTGTACCAATCTTGCAGGCGTTTAATTGCGCAAGTCCTTTAAGGTTCCGCTTTCCGGGACTTCCTGAAAGAGGTATAAGGGAGGGGGTGAGTACAACTACTCAGTGAGTGTGATTCAAATCTTTTAACTTTCAAGAAAAACATTTATATGGAGTGTGCCAGACTCTTTTGTTTTCAAAAAAATCATTTCATTTAAAAATTCATCTTTTTCCATTATTTCTTAGTTATCGATGTGTCATCACCCAACACACATCCTTCATAATGAAGGTTACACACATTCGCAAGTCAGTATCACTACTGAACCCGCTAGTGGCTTCGGAGCGACTTTTCCTGCCAATCGGATAGAAGTACGACCACTTCTACCCTGGGAATGAGTGGATGTACGGAACATCCGACCCACAATCCCGAAATCACTTCTTCGTGTCCGTATGAGGACAGAGACCTCATCCTGTCCCCACCCCGGTCTCATGCGCTTAGTGCTACTCCAGATTTCGCACAGACACCTGGAACGACGAACTGCCCTTATAGCCACCAGGTCGTCCAGTGCCCTTAGGATGCATCACTACCCCTCATGGGCGTCTTGATGATCCCGTACTCATAGTGCATGCACAAACAATGTTTTCTTATATTGCCATGTAATATGTGGTGCCATTAGTCCAACGGCCCCGACTCTCAACTCAACCCGTAGCTGTTTGTCTTGACTAGTCCGTTGACCTGTCATGTCGCACTGCCGCTAGTTGACTGAGCATGTCGGTCCTATCTTGGTACCATGGCCAAACAATTCACTTATTAAGTTTTATGGCACATATATCATGTTCGTTTACGAGCTCCTGCTCGTGCCAACTGGCCTTGGGCCCACTGTACGAGATTTTCAAAATCGGGCATTTCGCCCCAAGTTCCAAAACCGAGGCCCTTGGCCTATCAGAGCTATTCGAGCTCCCGTCGAGAAGGTCTCCCAAATAGTTTAAGCATTGGCACACAGTCAGGGGAGAACACTTCCGACAAAAATAGGTTTTTACTATCCATCATACCGACCGGTATAAGGACATCTCCGTTCATAACCGATGAACGGGTTTTCAACTTTCTTCCAGGAAGTCTCATCATACCAACCGGGTATGATCTACTTACAACCCGTAAGTAGTTTTTCCGCATAACTTTCACATCACTTTCTTTAAGTAGTGATGATTAAAATACCACTAAACAGTGGGTTTTTATATCGAGGTACTTATCATCCCCAACCGGGTATGATGTTAGTAAACCCACTCACAACCGGTAAGTGGTTTTTAACTTTATAAGGTGTGCTCATCATCCCAATCAGTTATGATGTTTGTAAACCCACTCACCCATTAATGCCGTGAATTCCACTAGACCGGTTCTTGGTATTCACGCGAGCTTGTCTTTGCTGGCGTTCCCGGTACTTCATGTTCCGGTGAAGGCACGGCGGTTCTAGCTTTCGATCTGGGCAGATAAGTCTCATCCTGAGGTTCATCCTTTCGGTCCTAATTCGGTCGTGGAAAGGCTGAGAAAGTGTTGGGAGGGCTTGAAATGGCCGATTTTAACTTGGCCGAAATAGGGCAGCTTCGGTCCGCCGGAGTTGCTTCACTATTCCATCATGTCGGCGTTTCTCCAACGATACTCGAATTGATTGGAGTTTGCTATCAGATAGCTGTCTTCCCCCCGGTTCTAAAGAGCCCGACCTTTGTTCAAGTCGAAGCTCTCGTTCGAGCTTTACCGGGAAATGGAGCAGTAGAGAGAGAGAGAGAGAAGTGTTCAGGTGTGAGGAGAATGAAATGAGGATAAACTCTTTATATAGTTGTAAAACACGTGTATTAAATGGGCGAGATTTATTACTGGTATTAATATTGCCATAAATTATTGGTATTAATTCCAATAATTTAATTTCGGTATTAATTCTAATAAATTAAATTATTTGTATTAATTCCAATTCCAATAATTTAATTTCGGTATTAATTCTAATAAATTAAATTTCAGTATTAATTCTAATAATTTAATTTCGGTATTAAATTATTTGTATTAATTCTAATAATTTAATTTAGGTATTAAATTATGATAAGGCGTACATACAAATTTTTGACCGAAATTTCAGGTTACAAAAAAAAATTCATATTTCCCAGAAGGTCACCCATCCTCACATTACTCTCAAGTGAGCACGCTTAACTTTTAAGTTCTTGCAAAATCTAGTTCACTTGAACCACTTTGGTTTTTATTTTCTATTTTGTCTTAAGTTTTTTTTCCAATGTTTAATGAACCCTTTGGATCACCCGAGAGTTGTAAATTCCCAACTTGCCCGTTCAGAAATAATCGGGTTTGTGAACCGGTTCTAAATACTCACTTGGTTTGACCGATTCTTTTCCTGGTTTTCCTTAGCTCAAAAGGGCGGGTTTTACAGACCTAATTGCAAATAAATAAAAGTTTTGTTTTTCTCATTCATTTGGAATGAATGAAGGCTATTAGGCCGAGAGATAATAAATCGAGATGTTCGTATCGTGTAGGAACACGAAGCACCGGGAATGCTAGCAAGGACAAGCTCGCGTGAAATTAAGGAACCGTTCTAGTGGAATTCATGGCCTTAATGGGTTAGTGGGATTTTATATCATACCCGGTTGGGGATGATAAGTACCTTGAAATGAAAACCGACTAGCAAGTGGTATTTTAAACATGACAACTTAGAGGAGTGATGTGAAAATAATGCGAAAAAACTATTTACTGGTTGTAAGTAGATCATACCTAGTTGGTATGATGAAACTTTCTCAAGGGAAGTTGAAAACCCGTTCATCAGTTATGAGCGGAAATGTCCTTATACTCGATCGGTATAATGGATAGTTGAAAATATAATTTTCTTAGAAGTGCTCTCCCTTGAATGTGTGTCAATACTTAAACTATCTAGGAGACCTTCTTGACAGGAGCTCGAATAGCTCTTATAGGCCGGGGGCCTCGGTTTTGGAAATTGGGGGCTATTATGATCGATTTTTAAAATCTCAAACAAGTGGGCCATAGGCTAGTGGACATGAGTAGGAGCTCGTAAACAAATATGAGATATGTGCCATAAAACTTTAATAAATGAATTTTTTGGCCATGGTACCAAGACTGGACCGACATTTTCAGTCAACTAACGCCAGTGCGACATGATAGGTTTCCAGACCTGTCAAGAGAAACAGTTGCAGGTTGAGTTGAGAGTCAGGGCTGTTAGACCAGTGGCACCACATATTATATGGCATGATAAAAAAATAATGTTTGTGCATGCACTATGATTTTGGGATCATCAAGACGCCCATGAGGGGTAGTGATGTATCCTAAGAGCCCTGGATGACCCGGTAAGTATAAGGGTAGTTCATCGTACCAAGTGACCTTGCAAAATTTGCAGTAGCACTAAGCGCATGAGACCGGGGTGGGGACGAGATGAGGTGTTTGTCCTCATACTGACACAAAGAATTGATTTCGGGATTGATGGTTGGATATCACGTACATCAACTCATTCTCAGGGTAGAAGTGGACGTACTTCTATCTAGGTGGCTGGTAATGTCGCTCCGAAGCCACAAGTGCGTTTTGTGGTCGTGCTGGCCTGCGAATGTGTGTTTAACCTTCATGATGAAGGTTGTGTGTTGGGTGATGACACACCGTGATTAAATAAGGAAATGGTGGTAAAACTCGAGATTTTAAATGAAATGATTTTTAATAGAAAGGAGTCTGGCACACTCCAATACAACTCTTTTACTCAAAGATATTTTCTTGAAAAACCCATTCACTGAGTAGTCGTACTCACCCCATCCCTTATATCCCTTTCAGGAAAATTTTGGAAAGTCTATCCTCAAAGACCAATAACCCATACGCCTGTGAGACAGGTATGATAAAAATTATGCAGTTTTGATTTATGCTATTCCAAGAAAAGTGCAGGTTTAAAGGATGCCTTGCTCTTTACGGTTTATAACGAGGGAAAACCCTTTAATAAATTGAGAGAGTGGCGGGTTGATCACGGGGATCTGACCAAACTAGGTCGGGGCGTGACATGAAAACTCCATTCTCTCTTAATCGCTCCATTTTTTGGTAAAGCTCGAACTAGAGCTATGACTTGGGCACTTTTCTAAGCTAAACAAGGCGAGGTCGGGTCCTTTAGAACCGGGGATAAGTTAGCTACACGCCTGTAGTCTCCATTTGCTCTAAGGGTCGCTGGAGGAACGCAAGTGTGATCAAACAGTGAAGCAGCTTCGGCGGACCGAACCTGTTCTATTTCGGCTGAGCTAAAATCAGACAATTTGAGCCTTTTTCAAGCCAAACCAAGCCCTCCCAACACACCACAGCCCTCCTATAGCTGAATTAGAGCTGAAATGTAAGCCAATTCAGCTCCCCTTTGTAACTTCCAACTGGTGCTCGAGAGAGAACCAACATAACTTCGATGTTGAGATTCTCACTCAATTCGGCATCAATTGATGCAATTCTTGATCGTAGAAGGAACCTTAGGACACAAGCTATCTCTCAGATCAAAAGCTCGGACCGTTGTGCCCCCAATTTTGTAAAGTAGGGGCAAAATGGTAATTTAGAAAAAGTTAGGGGGACCAAATTGGAAATTTGGGAAATTAAATCCCTTTTTGAGAATTTGAATAAATTAAGGTTCTAAGATAAATTTTAAAAGTTTTGGGACTTAATTTGAGGAAAAACTGGCATTAAGGACTTAAAGTTAAAGGAAAATAACTTTAGGGACCTAATTGCAAATAATTTTTTTTGATTTTCTCATTTATTTAGGATGAATGAGGGCTGTTAGGCCAAATAATAATGAACAAGAATGGTTATTTCATGTAGGAACAGGAAGTACCAAGAACGCTAGCTAAGACAAGTTCGAGAAAGGATAACAAGGTGGCTAAGAGGAATTTCACTACACTATCGGGTGAGTGAGATTTTTATATCATATCCGATTGGGATGATAAGTACCTCGAAAATGAAAACCAATTGCTAAGTGGTATTTTAAATATCACAACTGAGAGGAATGATGTGAAAACCATGTAGGAAAACTACTTACCGATTGTAAGTAGATCATACCCAGTTGGTATGATGAAACTTCCTCGAAAGAAGTGGAAAACCCGTTCATTGGTTATGAGCGAAGATGTCCTGATACTTGGTTGGTATGATGGACAGTTGAAAATATATTTTGTCTGAAGTGCTCTCCCTTGACTGTTTGCTACTGCTTAAACAATTTGGGAGACCCTCTTGATGGGAGCTCGAATGGCTATGTTAGGCTGGAGGCCTCGGTTTTGGAACTTGGGGGCTATTATGCCCAATTTTAAAAATCTCAAACAGTGGGCCCTAGGCCTGTTGGCACGAATAGGAGCTTGTAAAAAACATGATTTATATGCCATGAAAACTTAAGTAATTGAATTGTTTGGCTATGGTACCAAGACAGTATCGACATAATCAATCAACTAGCGGTAGTGCAACATGATAGGTCTCCAAACTAGTCAAGAGAAACAACTGCATGTTGAGTTGAGGGTCGGGGCCGTTGGACTAGTGGCACCACAGATTATATGGCATCATGTGAAAAATGTTGATTGTACATGCACTGTGTTTACGGGACCTTCAAGACACCCAAAAGGTGCAGTGATGTGTCCTAGGAACCTAGACGACCTAGTGGATATAAGGGCAGTTAGTCGTACTCGAAGCCTTGCGAAGCTTGACATAGCTTCAAGTGCATGAGACCAGAGTGGGGTCGGTATGAGGTCTCTGTCCTCATACGGACATGGAGAATTGTTACGAGATTGAGGGTCGGATGTCACAAACATCCACTCATTCTAAAGGTAGAAGTGCACGTGATTCTATCTAGGTGGCCGGTAAAGTCGCTTCGACGCCACAAGTGGGTTCAGTGGATGTATTGACCTGCGATTGTGTGTTTGACCTTCATGATGAAGGATGTGTGTTGGGTGATGACACACCGTGGTTAATAAGAAATGGTGATAAAAACTGAAATTTGAAATAAAAGGTTTTTAAAGAAAATAAGGAGTTTGGCACACTCTAAATTAAACATTTTTCCTTAAAAAATTAAAATTTGAAAACCCATTCACTAAGTTGTTGTACTCACCCCTCCCTTATATCCTTTTTAGGAAATCCCAAAAAGCCTACCCCAAGGACCATCAACTAATACGCCTGTGAGATAGGTATGATTAGTTTAAAATTTTATGCAGTTTTGATTTATGTTATTCCAAGAAAGGTGTAGGTTTAATGGATGCCTTACTCTTCACTATTGATAAATAAGGGGCAACCCTTAATAAATCGAGAGAGTGGTGGATTGATCATGGCGATCTAACCAAACTAGGTCAGGGCATGACACTGATGTTGTGGAACCATCGAGACACACATTCATGCTAGTGTTTGTTCTAAGGGCTGTTGGACGACCCAAAGAGTATAAGGGAAGCTTGTTGTCCTGCATGTCTTGAAGCTCGGAGTGGCTTTCTGCGCACTGAGACCAAGGTGGAAGGGGGATGAGGTATCATCCCCTAGTGGACACAGAGTATTTTTGGATTTGAGTGTCGAACTATTAATGTCCACTCAAACTCAAGGTAGAAGTCACAGACGTCTATCAAGTTGGACTGTAAATACGCTCCGATCCACATGTGGATGCAATTGACGTAGTGCATCTGCGAATGTGTGAACCCTTTTTGTTAAAGTGCATATGATTGAATGCTAAACCAATCCCGAGCAAGGGGAAGTTTTAAGGCATTTTTCTAAAAGAAGAAAAAGCACAAAACCTATGATCAAGGAAATTGTTATAAATCTTTTTTAAAACTCACCTTAACTCCCACTCACTAAGTTTTAGAAACTCACCCCCTCCCTTTAAATATTTTTTTAGGAAAAAAGACAACCCTTTAGGGAATTCTTACACCAAGCCTCTAAATTAAGGTATATTAAGTTTTGAGATATCATTTTTGCATTATGTTATTCTAGGTAACAATGACAGAAGGTATGCCTAACACTTTGTGGTGTTGGGAGTTGTGACTCTTCTTAGACCAATAGGAGTGGCGGGTTGCTCATGAGTTTTCGACTAAACTAGGTTGGGGTATGACATGCTCTTTATATAGGGAGCTCGACAATTGACAAGGCTACCAGCCGGCGCTAGACTCGCTTGTCCGTAGTTGCAGTGGTGGCTTTTTTGGTCACTAGAAACTCGGTCTAGCACTGACGATCCGATTGCTGTCATCCGTCCAAGGTTGATGATAACACTGTGGCACATTGTGATTGGTTGATTTTGTTGATGCAGCTTCATTCTCAACATTCGAGTCACCCTCTATCTCGTGGACCGACCGCGTGATGACCTCCCATTGGTCGTTTGTTCTAACATGGCCTCTGACCATACTCGGTCATCCATTGACCGTGACACATGGTGTCCTTTGATTTGCTGATTTAAATGAATTAGATTTCTCTCATGATGAATTGTGTGGTTTCCACATATTGACCTTTGATTGGCTGATTTAAATAAATTTGATATCTCTCCTAACGCACTGTACGAGTGCCACATGTAGGTCGCTAATTTACCCAGTGTAAACCCCGCCCTTTTGAGTTAAGAAAAACTGGGAAAAAAACCGGTCAAACAGAGTGAGAAAATCGAACCGATTCACAAACTCAATTTATCAGGAAACAAACAATTTGGGAAATTTACAACTAACGAGTGACATAAAGGGTTTATAAAACCTTGGAAAAGAACCTTAGAACAAATTGGAAGAGAAAAACTAGACCGATTCAGATGAACCAAATCCAACTAGATTGAACCGATTTATGAACCGAGTTGGTTCATGAACCATAACCGTTAAAGAAAGGGAAAACTAGGGAATTTAGGGATCCTGAGTGACCTAAAGAGTCACAAAAGTCATGAAACAGGACTTTCGGATGAATTTAAGATGAAAACTATACTGGCTCAGGTGAACCGGATCTAAACCGGATTGAACCACTATTGAACTAGATGCTAAATTCATTTTTCTAGTGGTGTAAAAAAATTCAAATTGGAGATTTGAGGCCATCATTGGATAGAAAATGAATTAAAAAAATTTTAATTTTGAAAAATTTGGTCGAATCGGGCCTGAACCAGCCAGTTTAAGCTTTGAACCAGGTTTGGACCAGTCAGGTCTGGTTCGGAACAATGTCGTCTTCTTCCTTTAGATTACACCACTATTCACTCACTAGAAAATCGAACAGCACCGACGATGCTGAATTGTCTCCGGCCAGAGAGTTTTATGCAATGAATGACCACCATTAAGGTGGCAATTGAACAACTAAGAAGTCCTCGACTTCCTATATAAAGAGCCCATCCTCATTCATCCTCTCCACACCTGAAAACTCCATTCTCTCTCAATTGCTCCAATTTTCGATGAAGCTCAAACCAGAGCTTCGATATAGGGTCTTTTCTGAGCCAAAGAAGGTGTGGTCGGGTTCTTTAGAACCGGGAAGAAGTCAGTTACACGCTTATAGTCTCCATTTGCTCTGAGGGTCATCGGAGAAGCGTTGGCGTGATTGAACAGTGAAACAGCTCTGATGGAATAAAGCTGTCCTGTTTTGGCTGAGTTGAAATCAACCAATTGGATCCCTTCTCTGGCCAAACTAGGCCCTCCCAACACCTCCACAACCCTTCTACTGCTGAATTAGAGCAGAAAGGTAAGCCAATTTGGCTTCCTTCTATAAATTCCAATCAGTGCTAGAGATAGAACCGTAAGAACTTCAATGACTAAATTCTCATTCAATTCAACATCAATTGATGTAATTCTTAATTCTAGGAGGAGCCTTAGGACGAGAGCTATCTGCCCAAATTGAAAGCTCAAACCACTGCGCCCCTGACGGTAAGCTTTCGAAGCTTTTTCTCTCTAAGTCCAACTTTTTTGTGAAGCTCTGTTTGAGCTCATTTTGGCATCAAATTGCATGATTCAAAGTGTAATTGAATCATATGAAGGTGTAGGAACTCCAATCTAACTTCAATTTCAACAATTAAACTCGTTTGATCGGTCAATTTGATGAAATCAAATTCGACTAAGTTAAAAGGTTGAAATTGTGGGACAAATTGGGAATTTAAAAAATTCGAATGACTAAAGTGCAATTTCATAAAATGGAGGACCAATTGGGCATGATAAAGATGTTGGAGGACCAACTGGGCAATTTTGGAATTTTTAGGGCAAAACTCACCATTTTTATAAAGTAGGGGCAAAATGGTAATTTTGTTAAATCTGCGGGACCAAATTAGATATTTGGGAAATTGAACCCATTTTTGTGAATTTAAATAAATTGAGGTCCCAAGGTGAATTTTAAAAGTTTCAGGACTCAATTTGAGGAAAAATCGGCATTAGGGACTTAAAGTTAAAGAACAATAATTTTATTTACCTAATTGTAAATAAATGAAAAGTTTGGTTTCTCATTCAATTGGTATGAATGAAGGCTATTAGGCCGTAGAATAATAAACAAGGATGTTCATATCATGTAGGAACATGAAGTACTGAGAACGCCAGCACGGACAAGTTCGCGTGAATACAAAGGACCGGTCGAGAGGAATTCACTGCATTTACCGGTGAGTGGGAATTTTTTATCATACCCGGTTGGGATGATAAGCACCTCAAAAATTAAAACCCACTGCTAAGTGGTATTTTTATCATCATACCTAAGAGGAATGTCGAAATCAAGTGAAAAAACTAATTATAGTTTGTAAGTAGATCATACCCGGTTGGTGTGATGAAACTTTCTCGAAGGAAGTGGAAAACCCGTTCATTGGTTATGAGTGGAGAAGTCCTCATACTCAGTTGGTATGATGGACAGTTGAAAAGTATATTTTGTCGGAAGCGCTCTCCTCTGATTGTATGCCATTGCTTAAATATTTTGGCAGACCTTCTTGACGGGAGCTCGAATAGCTCTCTTAGTCCGGAGGCCTCACTTTTGGAACTTGGGGCTAATATGCACGCTTTTGAAAATCTTGAACAGTGGGCCCTAGGTCAGTTGGCACGAGCAGGTGCTCATATACAAACATGCTTAATATGCCATGAAAACTTAAGTAATGAGATGTTTGGCCATGGTACCAAGACAAGACTGGCTTACTTAGTCAACTAGCGGCAGTGCGACATGTAAACCCCGTCCTTTGATAATGAGAAAATCGGGGAAAGAACCGGTCAGTTTTGAATTTTAAACCAAGACGGTCTACAAGCTTGATTATTTGGAAACGGGGCAAATTGACAATTTAGAACTTCCATGTGACTCAAAATGGTTCAAAAATCTTAGAAAAAAAAACCTTTGGAAGGAATGAGGAAGAAAAACCGAAGCAATTCAAGAGAACCAGGTACGAACCAGATAGAACCGGTTTATGAACCAAGTTGGTTCATGAACTGGAACCGATAGAGAATGGGAAGTCAAGAAGTTTATGGATCCCTTGTGATTCAAAAAGATTATAAACATTTGGAAAAAACCTTAGGACAAAGTGGGAGAGAAAAACCAAGTCAGTTTGGGAGAACCGAGCCTAAACTAAATGAAACCAGTTTAAGAACCGAGTAGGTTTATGAACCAGAATTGATTAAGAGATGCTAAACTAGGAATTTTATGGATCCTAAGTGACCTAAGGGTCATAGAAGTCATGAAAATGGACTAGAGAATGAATTGGAGATGAAAACCAAAATAGTTAAGGTGAATCGGATTTGAACCGGATTGAACTGTTTTGGACCGATTTGAATGACTATTGAACCGGATGCTAAATTCATTTTTTTTATGTGGCTTAAAAATTTAAAATTTGAGATTTGAGACCAACATTGGATAGAAAATGAATTTAGATGAATTTAGAAATTTTTAGATTTGAAAAACTCGGTCGAATGGGGGTGAATTGGCCGGTTTAAGCTTTGAACTCGGTTCTGACCGGTTCGGAACAGTGTCATCTTTTTTCTCTGGATGACAGCATTGTTCACTTGCTAGAAAATCAAATCAGCATCAACGAAGAAGAAACACTTCCATTCGGTACGTTTCAGGTCTTCAATGCATGTAATAACGGTGCTAAACGGATGGCCAATAGGTCCCCAAGCTTCCTATACAAAGAGCCCCTCTCCATTCGTCCTCTCCACACCGGAAAAGCTGACTCTCTCTTAGTTGCTTAGTTTTTCGACAAAGCTTAAACCAGAGCTCTGATATAGGGTCAATTCCGAGCCAAAGAAGGTGAGGTCGGGTTCATTAGAATCGGAGAAAAGTTATCTACACGGTGGTGATATCCGTTCATTCCGAGAGTTATCGAAGAAGCACTGGCGTGATTGAAAAGTGAAGCAGCTCCGGCGGATCGAAGTTGCCTTGTTTTGGCCGAGTTGAAATCAGCCAATTTGAGCCCTTCTCAAGCCAAACCAAGCTCTCCCAACACCTCCTCAGCCCTTCCACAACTAAATTAGGACCGAAAGTTAGGCTAATTCGGCTCCCTTTTACAATTTTTGATTGGTGTTAGAGAGAGAGTTGGCCAAATTTCAATGATGAAATTCTAATCCAATTCGATATCAATTTATGTCATTCTTGATCCTAGGAAAAACCTCTGGAAGAGGGCTACTTGACCATATAGAAAGCTCAGATCGCCGTGCCCTCACCGGTGAGAAATCGAAGCTTTCTCTCTCTATAGTCTGTTTTCTAACGAAGCTTCATTTGAGCTCGTTCCGGCATTAAAACTTATGATTCAAATTTCTATGGAATCGTATGAACATGTAGAAACTCGATTTCAACTTCAATTTCAACAATTTGTGGTGTTTGATCGGTCAATTTGATGAAATCAAATTCAGCTGTGTTAAAGAGTTGAGATTGGGGGAAAAATCAGGGAAAATGGGGATTTTTGAAAATTCGAAGGACCAAAATGTAATTTTCTAAAATTGTGGTTGAATTGGTTATGATATGATTATTGGAGGGCCAATTGAGAAATTTTAGAATTTTTGGGGCAAAATTTACCATTGTTGTAAAGGAAGGGCAAAATGGTAATTTTGGAAAAATTAAGGAACCAAATTGGAAATTTGGGAAATTATACCCCTTTTTGCGAAATTTAGTAAATTGAGCTCCTAACATAAATTTTAAAAGTTTCGGGACTCAATTTGAGGAAAAACCCGGTAATAGGGACTTAAAGTTAAAGAAAAATAACATTAGGGACCTAATTACAAATATATATAAAGTTGGGTTTTCTCATTCATTTGGAACGAATGAGGGCTATTAGGCCAAAGAATAATCAACAACTATGTTCATTTTGTGTAGGAGAATGAGACATCAGGAACACCCGTCAAGGTCTAGCTTGCTAGGGACGAAACCAGACTAAGTGAAATTTCAATGCATGATCGGGTGAGTGAGATTTTATATCATACCCGGTTGGGGATGATAAGCACATCGAAATAAAAACCCACTACTATGTGGTATTTTAAACATCACAACTTAGAGGAGTGATGTGAAAAACATGCGAAAAAACTACTTACCGGTTGTAAGTAGATCATACTCGGTTGGTACGATGAAACTTCCTCAATGGAAGTTGAAAACCCGTTCATTGTTTATGAACGGAGATGTCCTTATACCCGGGCGGTATAAGGGATAGTGAAAACTTATTTTGTCAGAAGTGCTCCCCCCTGACTGTGTGCCAATGCTTAAAAAATTTGGGAGACCTTATTGACGGGAGCTCAAATAGCTCTTATAGGCTGGAGGCCTCAATTTTGGAACTTGGGGGCTAATATGCCAGGTTTTGAAAATTTCGAACAGTGGGCCATAGGCCAATGGGCACGAGCAGAAGCTCCTAAACGAACATGATATATGTGCCATAAAACTTTAATAAGTAAATTGTATGGTCATGGTAATAAGGCAGGTTCAACATTCTTAGTTAACTGGTAGTAGTGCGACATGACTGGTCTCCAGACCAGTCAAGACAAACAGTTGCAGGTTGAGTTGAAGGTCGGGACCGTTGGACTAATGGCACCACAAATTACATGGCATGATAAGAAAACATTGTTTGTACATGCACTATGAGTATAGGATCATCAAGACGCCCATAAGGGGTAGTGATGCGTTCTAAGGGCTCTGGACGACCTAGTGAGTATAAGGGCAGTTTGTCGTTCTAGGTGACCGTGCAAAATTTAGAGTAGCACCAAGTGCATGAGACCGGGGTGGGGATGGGATGAGGTCTCTGTCCTCATATGGACACGAAGAATCTATTTTGGGATTGAGGGTCAGATGTCGCGTACATTCACTCATTCTCAGGGTAGAAGTGGACATACTTCTATCTAGGTGGCTGGTAAAGTCGCTTCGAAGCCACAAGTGGGTTCAGTGGTCGTGCTGACATGCGAATGTGTGTAACCTTCATGATGAAGGATGTGTGTTGGGTGATGACACACCGTGATAAATAGGAAATGGTTGAAGGACCCGAGATTTTAAATGAAATGATTTTTTGAAAAGAGAGGAGTTTGGCACACTACAATATAAATGTTTTTCTTGAAAGTCAAAAGATTTGAAACCCATTCACTGAGTATTCATATTCTCCCCTTCCTTATATCCCTTTTAGGAAGTCCCAAAAAGCCTGTCCTTAAAGACCTGCGAATTTAAATTCAAGCAAGACAGGTATGATTATTTTAAATTACTATGTAGTTTTGATTTATGTTATTCCTGGAAAAGGTGCAAAGAATGCCTTACTCTTTACGGTTTATAATAAGGGGAAAACCCTTTAATAAACCAAGAGAGTGGCGGGTTGTTCACGAGGATCCGACCAAACTTCAGGGCGTGAAACGACATGACAGGTCTCCGGACTAGTCAAGACAAACAGCTGTAGGTCAAGTTGAGGGTCGGCACCGTTGGACCAGTGACACCATAGATTATATGACATTATGTGAAAAATTGTTGATTGTGCATGCACTGTGTTACGGGACCTTCAAGACGCCTAAGAGGGGTAGTGATGGGTCCCAAGGCTCTGAACGACCTGGTGGATATAAGGGCAGTTAGTCATACGAGAAGTCTTATGAAGCTCGATGTAGCTTTATTGCACATAAGACCGGGGTGGGGACATGATGAGGTCTCTATCCTCATATGGACATGGAGTATTTTTGGTATGAGGGCAGGACGTCAGAGATGTTCACTCAGACTTCAGGTAGAAGTTAGAGACTTCTATTAGGGTGGATGGTAAAAATGCTACCATCCACAAGTGGGTGCAGTCGGCGTAACTACATTTTGTGTATGTGTGTGTGATCCCTTCATGATGAAGGGTGTGTGATTTGTGAAACACACTAAATGTGGAAATGGAAAAAGGTTATCAAAACCTTGGAAAAAAATTGGTAAACCTTGGGAAAAGGTGTTGAATACCAGAATTTGAGAAAATAATGTTTTAAAAGAAATTAAGGAGTCTGGCACACTCCAATTCAAAATCTTTTATAAGAAACTCATTTTTCAAACACCTATTCACTGAGTTGTCGAACTCACTCCCTCCCTTTACTCCTTTTCAGGAAACCAAGGGAAAACCAACCTTAAAGATTTATTGGTAGCAAAACTTTAAGGCAGGTATGTAAAATTTATATTCAGTTTTAATTAATGTTATTATAGGAAAGGTACAGGTAAAAAGGACGCCTTACTCCCATTGTTTAGAAGAGGGGAAAACCTTAAATAAACTGGGAGAGTGGCGGGTTGTACATGGGGATCCAACCAAATTGGGTCGGGGCGTGACACTAGGTCATCTGACGTGGCTTTGCCACATGTCGACCTCTAATTGGTCGGTCGTTCTTCGATGTCCTACTCAATTGTTGACAGGGCATTTTTGCCAAGTGTTAGCACCTCATTGGCTCGTCTGGCTGACGAGGCTTCTTCTCAGTTGACCATTGACTTAGGACACATGTCACTATTCTATTGGTCGATCATTAGTGACATGGCTTTGACTGTTGACTGAGGACATGTGTCATACTCTGATTGGTTAGCGCATCCAAGTGTTTATTGAACAACTAACTCGGTACGCTTTGGCATGTGCTGTTGGGTGCTAACCTCGTTGGTGGTCCATTGACCGGCTGGACCTTTGACTGGTTCGGTTAGACCGGGTTTAGTGACCCAAAATCGAAAATCGGCCGGTTCAGGCCCGATTCGACCAGTTTTCTAAAAATTAAAAATTTCTAAATTTGTCTAAATTCATTTAATATCTAATGGTGGCTTCAATTTCCCATTTTGACACATTTAAATCACCTAGAAAATGCATCTTTGTACATGTTCTTTATGGTTCAATCCGTTTCATGTCCGTTTCACCCTGAACTAGTCCAATTTTCTCATCCAATTTCATTAATGGTTCCTTTACATGAGTTTTGGGTCTTTATTTGCTACCAGGGATTTTCCTATTTCCCGTGCTCATTCTTATTTACCAATTTCTAGGTCATTCCAAATTCTGGTTCTCCTTTGAAAATTTCTGGTTCCCTTTCCCAATTTCTTATCCCAAGAGGATGAGGTTTAGAACTCTCCCCACCTTTATGGAGTTTTGTGCCCAAAACTCATTGTGTGTCCTTAAATAGAGAATGATTTCCTCTTGCTTTTGTTTCCTCCTTTCTTTTCCCATTTTGGCCATCTGGCCAACATACCTTTGCCAATTGAATTTATTTGGGGGCTTAAGTTTCCCTTAATGTCAACTTGTGATTCGATCTGATATGATACTATAGGACATGTTCCCATCCTAGTTGCATATCTTTTGGGGTATCCTTTATGCCCCTTCTCCCTTTAGACATTTAAACCCTTCCTCTGCATGTACTGAGTGTATCTATTATTTTATCAATTATTTCACCCTCATTCTTAATGGCATGATTAGGCATTCAGACTCAAGGAGAAGATCTCTTGGTGATTTGGCCTCCCATTTCCTTTTTCTTGAGTGCTCCCTCGCCCATATGATTACCTTGGGAAAAATATCACTATGGGCACGCTTTTACTTACAAGTGGCTTTCCATTTCTAAAGTGCTTATCATCCCAACCGAGTATGATGTGAATAAACCCACTCACGTGCTAATCGTGATATGTTCGTCCTTAGTGAGTTTCCAAGTTGATGCGAGCTTTCTCTTGTTGGCGTTCCGATCACACTTGTCCCTAAACGATTTTGGGCAGCCGTTTCACTTGAGGTTTGACATAAAAGCCTAGACTTACAAATTATCGATATATTGCATTTAGGTCCCTAAAGTTAATTTTTCTTAACTTTAGGTCCCTAATGCAAAATTTTGCCTAATTCGAGTCCCAAAATTCTCAAAAAATTCCCTTGAGTCCTCATTTTACTCAAAATTTCATAAGGGGCCTAAGTTTTCCAAATTTCTAATTTGGTCCCTAACTTTTCAAAAATTTCCATTTTGCCCCTACATTCCAAAAATGGCAATTTGTTATCAATTGTCCAAATTCCCCCCTTTCAAACTGGCCGAATTTGATTTCTTTGAATTGACCATTCAAGCAAGGTTAATTGCTTCAATGGGAGGTGTACATCTGTTCATACACTTCCATATGATTTAATGGAGCTTTGAATCGCATGAATTGATGCCAAAACGAGCTCAAATGGTGCTTCGCATGAAAACTAAAAATAGAGAGAGAAAGCTTTAGAAGCTTACCATCGGAGGTGTGGCGGTCAGTTGGCACGGGCTAGAGCTCGTAAATAAACACGAGTTTAAGCCATGAAAATTTTAAATGAATGATGTATTTGGCCATCGTACCAAGTTAGGACTGACATACTCGATAGACTAGTGGTAGTGCGACAACACAGGTCGACAAACTGCTGCAGGTCGAGTTGAGGGTTGGGGCCGTTGGACTAGTGGCACCAAAAATTAAATGGCTTATTAGGAAAATTGTTGTTTTGTGCATACACTAAGGTATGAGACCTTCAAGATGCCCAAAAGGGGTAGGGATGCGTCCTAGGGGCTACTCGATGACATGGTGGAGACAAGGATAGTTTGTTCTGCCAGCAGTCACAAAAGCTCGACGTAGTTTCATGCGCATGAGACCGGGGTGGGGTCGGGATAAGGTCTTTATCCTCATATGGACACTGAATTTTTTTGGTCTAGGGTAGGACGTGAGCGACATTCACTAAGACTTCTGGTAGAAGTCAGAGTCTTCCATCAAAGTGGATGGTAAAGATGCTTTGATCCACAAGTGGATGTAATTGGCGTAATTGCATCTCGCGAATGTGTTTGATCCCTTCATGATGAAGGGCGTGTATTTTTTGTGAAACACAATGAATATGAAAGTGGGAAAGAGCTTATGAAAACCATAGAAATGATTTGAGAATCCTTGGAAATGGATTGGAAATCCTTGGAAAAAGGTTTTGATAAACTAGAATTTGAAGAAAAGTATTATTAATGAAATAAGGAGTCTGGCACACTCTGATTAAAAAAAATGTGATTTTTGTGAAAACTCTCACCCAACACCCATTGACGGAGTTATCGAACTCAGCCCCTCCCTTTACCCCTTTTCAGGAAACCAAAGTAAAACCAACCTTAAAGATCTATCAGAAGCCGAACCTTATGGCAGATATGTAAAACTAGACCAATTTAGGTGAAACGAATCCATAATAGATTGAACCGGTTTGGATTGGTTTGAACCATCATTGAACAAGATGCTAAATTCATATTCCTAGGTGGCTTAGAAAATTCAAATTGGAGAATTGAGGCCACTATTGGATAGAGAATGAATTTACATGAATTTAGAAATTTTTTATTTTGAAAAACTTAGTCGAATCGGGCCTGAACCAACAGGTTTAAGTGTTGAACCTAGTTCGGACCGGTCCGGTCCGGCTCGGAACAATGTCGTCTTCTTCCTTC
Source organism: Trapa incisa (assembly GCA_030064435.1). NCBI lineage: Eukaryota > Viridiplantae > Streptophyta > Magnoliopsida > Myrtales > Lythraceae > Trapa > Trapa incisa. Next base: position 17,401,204 of record CM057776.1, read on the forward strand.
ATATGACATCATTGTTCACTCGTTGAAAAATTGAGCAGCGCAGGCGAAGATGAAAATCTATGGCTAGAGATTTTCAGGCTTTGAATGACCGCCATAAAGGTGCCAATCAGATGGCCAAGAAGTCCCCGAGCTTCCTATATAAAGAGCCCCTCCTAATTCATCCTCCTCACACCTAAAACTCCACTCTCTTCCTACTGCTCCATTTTCTAGTGAAACTTGAGCTAGAGCTCCGACTTGAGCACTTTTTTGAGCTAAATAAGGCGAGGTCAGGTTCTTTAGATTTGGGGAGAAGTTAGCTACCCAATGGTAGTCTCCATTTGCTTTGAGGATTGTTGGAAAAACGTCCACATGATCTAACAGTGAAGCAGCTCCAACACACCGATGCTGCCATATTTTGACCGAGCTAAAAATGACCAATTCAAGCCATTCTCAAGCTAACCAAGCTCCCCCAACACTTCCACAACCCTCATACGACTGAATTAGAGCCAAAAGGTAAGCCAATTTGGCTTCCCTCTGTAATTTCCGATTAGTGCTAGAGAGAGAACCAATGAAACTTCGCTGACCAAATTCTCCCTCAATTTGCCATCAATTGATGCAATTCTTGATCCTAGGAGGAACCTTCGAACAAGAGCTATCCACCCAAATCAAAAGCTCGGACTGCCACACCTCCGACAAAAAACTTTCAAAGCTTTCTCTCTTTAAGTTTAGTTTTCTAACAAAGTTTCGTTTGAGCTCAATTTGTATCCAAATGACACGATTCAATATTCCATTGAATTGTGTGGAAGCATAGGAACTCAAATTTACCTTCAATTTCAACAATTAATCTCGATTGATTGGTCAATTTGATGAAATCAAATTTGGCCGAGTTGGAAGGTTGAAATTGGGGGAAATTTGGGGATTTCAAAAATTTGAGGGACTAAGGTGCAATTTTCCAAAATTGAGGGCCAATTGGGCAATTTTTGGAATTATTGAGGTCAAATTTACCATTTTTGTAAAGAAGGGGCAAAATAGTAATTTTAGAAAAGTTGGGGACCAAATTGGGACTTTTGGGAAACTTGAACCCCTTTTCATGATTTTGAATAAATTGAGGTTCCAAAGTGAATTTTAGAAGTTTCGGGACTCAATTTGGGGAAAAATTGGCATTAGGGACATAAAGTTAAAGAAAAATAACTTTAAGGACCTAATTACAAATAATTGAAAAGTTTGGGTATTTTATTCATTCGTGATGAATGAAGGCTATTAAGCCAAAGGATAATGAAAAAGGATGTCCATATTGTGTAGGAACATGAAGTACCGAGAATGGCAACCAAGACAAGCTTGCGTGGAGGCAAAAAGCTGGTTAAGAGGAATTCACTACATTATCGGGTGAGTGAGATTTTTACATCATAACTAGTTGGGATGATGATGCACCATGGAAATGAAAACTCACTACTAAGTGGAATTTTAAACATCACACTTGGATGGAGTGATGTGGAAATTACATGAAAAAACTACTTACTGGTAGTAAGTAGATCATATCCAATTGACATGATAAACTTCTTGGAAGGAAGTAGAAAACTCATTTATCGATTATGAGTGAAGATGTCCTCATACCCGGTTGGTGTGATGGATACTAAAAGATTATGTTTGTCAGAATTGCTCTCCCCTGGCTGTGTGTCACTACTTAAACTTTTTTGGAGACCTTCGTGATGGGAGCTTGAATAGCTCAGATAGATCGGAGGCCGTGGTTTTGGAACTTAGGGGCTAATATGCTCGATTTTGAAAATCACATATAGTGGGCCCAAGGCCAGTTGGCACGAGCAGGAGCTCATAAACAAACATGAGTTTAAGCCATGAAAATTTTAAATGAATGATGTGTTTGGCCATGGAACCGTGTGAGGACGGACATACTCGATGGACTAGTGGCAGCGCGACAAGATAAGTCGACAGACTAGTCAAGACAAACGCTGGTCGAGTTGAGGGCTGGGGCCATTAGACCAGTGGCACCAAAGATTAAATGGCTTATGAGGAAAACTATTGTTTTGTGCATGCATTGAGGTACGAGACCTTCAAGACGCCCAAGAGGGGTAGTGACGCATCCTAGGGGCTACTCAATGACATGGTAGAGATAAGGATAGTTTGTCATGCGAGCAGTCAGGGAAGCTCGATGTATCTTTATGCACATGAGATTGGGGTGGGGTCGAGATGAGGACTCTATCCTCATATGGACATGGAGTATTTTTGGTCTGAGGGTAGGATGTCAGAGACATTCACTCAGACTTCGGGTAGAAGTCAGAGACTTCTATCAATGTGGATGGAAAAGACACCCCGATCTACAAGTGGGTGCAGTCGGTGTATCTGCATCTCGTGAATGTACGTGATGCCTTCATGATGTAGGGCGTGTGTTGTTTATAAAACACAACGAATATGGAAATGGGAAAGAGGTTATGAAAACCGTGGAAAGGATTTGAGAATCCTTGGAAATGAATTGGGAAACCTTGGAAAAATGTTTTGATAAATCGGAATTTGAAGAAAAGTATTTTTAATGAAATAAGGAGTTTGGCAGACTCCGATTAAAAAAATGATTTTTGTGAAAGCTCTCACCCAACACCCATTCACTGAGTTGTCAAGCTCACCCGTTCCCTTTACCCCTTTTCAGGAAACCAAAGGAAAACCAACCTTAAGGTAGGTATGTTAAATTTATATTCAATTGTGATTATTGTTATTTTAGGAAAGGTACATGTAAGAAGGATGTCGTACTCCCATGGTTTAGAAGAGGGGAAGACCATTAATAAACCGGGAGAGTAGCAGGTTGTTCACGGGGATCCGACCAAACCGGGTCGGGGCGTGACAACTTGAGTGGTATCACATCCTATTTCCTCAAATACATTATCAAGACTAGACAACATAGTAATTAATAGAGATACTTTCAAAATTTTTAGATGGCTACCAAGAAGGAACCAAGAGAATTAGAGTTGTAGTCTCCAACACTGCCCAGCCACCCCTTCCAGTAGAAACTCCCTGATAAACCCAAACAGTTCCACATGGACCAAGCTCAAAACACCAAAGGTTGTATGAGGAGTTCACTCGAGTATTTGGGCAACCTAACCTTGTCCCTAAGGCAGACACTAACTCTCGGGTTGAACCAGAGGAAGTACAATCTCATCCTCCTCCTGTTAATCATCCCCTTCAGTTGATATTCTCAAGTACCTTAAGACTCTCTATCACTTGGGGTGTAAGCCTTTTCTCGGAGAGAAAGACGTGGGAGCTGCCATGGACTGGCTGGCTAACATCAAGAAGCTGATGGGGATAGTTAAGATATCACCAGAGGATATGGTGATCCTGACAGAATTTTTCTTGGAGGGTAGTGCCAAAAGATGGTGGGAGGAGTACTTGGCCCCTCACCTAATTAATGAGAAGAAGCAAAATTTCCTCCGACTCTGATAAGGGCTTAACTCTATATTAGAATATGAGAATAAGTTTAATGAGCTAAGGTCTTTTGCTCCAAACTTAGCTGGATCGGTAGATATCTGCCAACGATTCATGGATAGTCTCAACATGGATATAAGAGACCAGATGGGAGTACTAGGACACCCCACGGATTTGGCTGCCATCACGAGCATGGCCCATGAGTGTAAACGTCTAGTGCAGACAAGACGCTATCGGATAGAGCAAGTCGATCGAAAGGAAGAGGAAGGACATAACAATCATAGAGGTCTAAAGGATCTTAATATACAAAACTGGGGGACAAGAATGGGGTCTTTTAAGAGAAATGATGGTTATCATGCTCAAAGGTAGACGAGTACAACCCTACAAAGGAGAAACCCTTCTTGCCCTAGGTGTTGGAAAAGTCATGAAGGGTCGTGTCAAGCCTGCTTCAAATACGGATAGCTCGAATGCTTTGCAAACAGTTGTCCAACCCTTCGAGGAAATACCCAATGAAGTGACCATCCCCCACCTCAAGGAAACTCAAGGGCACTAGACAGAGGACAAGATATAGCCACTACGTCAAGGGTACCAACCCGAGTATACAACCTCAATGAGAAGGATGCCCAGTGTAAACCCCTCCCTTTTGAGTTAAGGAAAATTGGGAAAAGAACCGATCAAACCGAGTAAGAAAACTGAGCTGGTTTACAAACCCGATCATTTGGGAACAAGCAATTTGGAAATTTACAACTTCCTGGTGATCCAAAGGGTTCATTAACCCTTAGAAAAGAAACTTAAGATAAATTAGAAGAGAAAAACCAAATTGGTTTAAGTGAACGAGATTTTATAAGAACTTTGAAGTTAAGCGTGCTTGCTCAAGAGTAGTGTGAGGATGGGTGACCTCATAAATAGCCATAAATTAATAAATATTTAATTATTGTAATTAATACCAATAATTTAATACCGAAATTAAATTATTGGAATTAATAGCAATAATTTATGGCAATATTAATACTAATAATAAATTTCTCCCAATACACGATTTTACGCTATATAAAGAGGTCATCCCCATTCATTCTCCTCACACCTCAACACTTCTCTCTCTCTACTGCTCCATTTCCCGGTGAAGCTCGAACCAGAGCTTCGACTTGAACATTTTTCTTAACCTCAGAAGGAGAGGTCAGGCTCTTTAGAATCGGGGAGAAGACAACTATCTAATAGCAAATTCTAGTCAATCCGAGAATCACTGGAGAAGCACTAGCATGATGGAACAGTGAAGTAACTCCGGCGGACTGAAGCTACCCTATTTCGGCCAAGCTGAAATCGGCCATTTTGAGCCCTCCTTAGGCCAAACCAAGCCTTCCCAACACTTCCTCCACCCTCCCACGGCCAAATTAGGACCGAAAGGTATGCCAATTCAGCTCCCCTTTATAATTTTTGATCGGTTTTCAAGAGAGAGTCAACCGAATTTCAATGACAATTATAATCCAATTCAGCATCAATTGATGTAATTCTTGATTCTAGGATGAATATCAAGATGAGAGCTATCTGCCCAGATCGAAAGCTCGTTCTATCTTGCCCTCACTGGTGAGTAATCAAATCTTTCTTTCTCTAGAGTCTATTTTTCGGCGAAGCTCCATTTGAGCTCGTTCCAGCATTAAAACTCACGATTTAAAGTTCTATGGAATCGTATGAACATGGAGAAACTCAATTTCAACAATTAGAGGGGTTTGATCAATCAATTTGATAAAATCAAATTCGACTATGTTAAAGAGTTGGAATTGGGGGAAATTGGGGATTTTCGAAATTTAAAGGACCAAAATGCAATTTTATGAAATTGAGCGTCAATTAGGCATGCAAATAATGTTGAAGGACTAACTGAGGAATTTTGGAATTGTTGGGGCAAAACTTGCCATTTTTGAAAAGGAAGGGCAAAATGGTAATTTTGGAAAACTTGGGGGACCAAATTGGAAATTTGGGAAATTAAACCCCCTTTTTGTGAAATGGAATAAATTGAGGTCCCTTGATAAATTTTAAAAGTTTCGGGACTCAATTTGAGGAAAAACCGGCATTAGGGACTTAAAGTTTAAGAGAAATAACTTTAGGGACCTAATTGCAAATATATGAAAGTTTGACTTTCTCATTCATTTGGAATGAATGAAGGCTATTAGGCTGAAGGATAATGAACTCAGATGTTCATATCATGTAGGAACACGAAGTACCGGGAACTCCAGCAAGGACAAGCTTATGTGACTACAAAGAATTGGTCTAGTGGAATTCACTACGTTAACGGGTGAGTAGGTTTACTAACGTCATACCCGGTTGAGATGATGAGCACAACTTAAAGATAAAAACCACTTACTGGTTGTGAGTGGGAATTTTATATCATACCTATTTGGGGATGATAAGTTCCTTGGTATGAAAATCCACTATTAGGTGGTATTTTAAACATAACAAATTAAAGGAAGTGATGTGCAAATCATGCAGAAAAACTACTTACGGGTTGTAAGTAGATCATACCTGGTTGGTATGATTAGACTTCCTCGCGAAGGAAGTTGAAAACCCGTTCATCGGTTTTGAATGGAGGTGTCCTTATACCTGGACAATATAATGGATAGAGAAAACATATGTTTTGTTGGAAGTGCTCTCCCCTAACCGTGTGCCAATGCTTAAACAATTTGGGAGACCTTCTCGACGGGAGCTCGAATAGCTCTGATAGGCTGTGGGCCTCGACTTTGGAACTTGGAGGCTAAATTCCCGATTTTGAAAATCTCGTACAGTGGGCCCATGGCCAGTTGGCATGAGCAGGATCTTGTAAACGAACATGATATATGTGCCATAAAACTTAATAAGTGAATTATTTTGCCATGGTACCAAGATAGGACCGACATGCTCGGTCAACTAGCGGTAGTGCGACATGACAGGTCGATGGACCAGTCAAGACAAACAACTACGGGTTAAGTTGAGAGTTAGGGCCGTTGGACTAGTGGCACCATAGATTACAAGGCAATATGAGAAAACATTGTTTGTACATGCACCATGACTACGAGACCATCAAGACGCCCCTGAGGGGTAGTGATGCGTCCTACGGGCACTGGACGACCTAGTGGCTATAAGGGTAGTTCGTCGTTCCATGTGTCTGTGCGAAATTTGGAGTAGCACCAAACGCATGAGATCGGGGTGGGGACAGAGATTATGAGGAGATTATGTGCATACAATCTATGAGTAGTCGAGAAATACTACCAGACGAAGAGAGAGACGAAGCTATACAATCCCCAAAAGGTTGGGAGGCTGAGAACAACCATTATAAAAGTGTTCTAAAAATTATAGATGGTTAAAGACAAGTTCTAGAATATGTCATGTTGTAAGGGACATGTCAACCCAATAGTCCCGAGGAAAAATGTGACCCAAGTAAGGAAGAGTCGGTTGGTATGATGAGGTCAAACATAATTTGGATCAAAGTTGAAATAAATAACTGATGGAGGAAGGGTCAAAATAGGAAAAAGGGGTAATAACACCAAAACCTGTGAAAACAAGTACGTAATGCTCGGAAGAACACTAAGCTAAGGGTTTCAATGATAAAGAGAATAACTAGACAATATAACGATTGGGCATATTGGAACTCCCAACCCTAAAATCTTGAGTAAGAACCTCATGGGGAAGAATCTTGCCCTAAGCAAAGGAAGATGTGAACCTAGGGATATATCTTTGGACTCTCAGGCAAGACATACTAGTTATGATAAACTTCATGGAGGGAGTAAACAATGTAAAGGAAAAGAATTTTATGAGTATGTGTTATACTAGGGCTAAATAAAAATAACCCAAAAGGTTGTATGTAATAAATGGCAAGTTGATACCAAGATAAGTTCTTTCTAGTACGAAGGATGTCGAATAAATTTTTGGGGAAAAAACTCCTAAAAGGAGGGGAGAGTTGTAAACCCCGCACTTTGGAGTTAAGGAAAACCGGGAAAGAACCAGTCAAATCGAGTGAGAAAACTAAATTAGTTCGCAAACCTCGACCACTAGAGAATGAGCAAATTGGGGAATTTACAACTTCTAAGTGACCCAAAGAGTCACAAAAACCTTGGAAAGGGACTTTAGGACAATGTGGGAAAGAAAACTAGACCGGTTCAGGTGAAACGGATCCGAACCAGATTGAACCGGTTTGGACCAGTTTGAACCATCATTGAACCGAAAGCTAAATTTATTTTTCTAGGTGGCTTAGAAAATTCAAATTGGAGAATTGAAGCCACAATTGGATAGAGATTGAATTTAGATGAATTTAGAAATTTTTAATTTTTAAAAACTCAATCGAATCGGGCCTAAACCGGCCGGTTTAAGCATTGAACATGGTTTGGACCAGTACGTTTTGGTTCTGAACAATGTCGTCTTCTTCCTTCAAATGACATCATTATTCACTTGGTGAAAAATTGAGCAGTGCCGACGAAGATGAAAGTCTACGGCCAGGGAGTTTTAAGCAAAGAATGACTACCATAAAGGCACCAATTAGATGACTAAGTAGTCCTCGAGCTTCCTATATATAGAGCCACACCTAATTCATCTTCCTCACACTTGAAAACTCCACTCTCTCCCTACTCCATTTTCCGGTGAAGCTTGGACCAGAGCTTCGACTTGGGCACTTTTCTGAGCCAAATAAGGTAAGGTTAGGTTCTTTAGATTTAGGGAGAAGTCATATACCCGATGATAGTCTCCATTTGCTCCGAGAATCGTTGGAGAAATGCCGACGTGATTGAACAGTGAAGTAGCTCCAGCGGACCGAAGCTGCCTTGTTTCGATGAAGCTGAAAACGGCCAATTTGAGCCATTCTTAGGCCAAACTAAGCTCCACCAACACTTCCACAACCCTCATACGACTAAATTAGAGCTGAAAGGTAAGCCAAGTTGGCTCCACTCTGTAATTTCCGATCAGTGCTAGAGAGAGAACCACCGAAACTTCATTGAGCAAATTCTTCTTCAATTCGGCATCAATTGATGTGATTCTTGATCCTAGGAGGAACCTCAGGATGGTAGCAATCTACCCAAATTGAAAGCTCGGATCACTGCACCTCTAACAGTAAGCTTTTGAAGCTTTCTCTCCCTAAGTTCAGTTTTCCAACAAAGCTCCGTTTGAGCTCAATTCGGATCCAAATGACGAGATTCAAAGTTCCATTGAATTTTGTGGAAGTGTGTAAACTCAATTTTATCTTCAATTCAATAATTAACTTCGATTGATCGGTCAATTTGATGAAATCAAATTCAGCCGAGTTGGAAGGTTAAAATTGGGGGAAACATTGGGGATTTCAAAAATTTGAGAAACTAATGTGCAATTTTCTAAAATTGAGGGTCAATTGGGCATTAAAAAGATGTTGGAGGGCCAATTGGTCAATTTTTGGAATTGTTGAGGTCAAATTTACCATTTTTATAAAGTAGGGGCAAAATGGTAATTTTGGAAAAGTTGGGGACCAAATTGGGAATTTGGGAAACTTGAACGCCTTTTCGTGATTTTGAATAAATTGAGGTTCCAAAGTGAATTTTAGAAGTTTCAGGACTCAATTTTGGGAAAAATTGGCATTAGGGACCTAAAGTTAAAGAAAAAGAACTTTAGGGACCTAATTACAAATAATTGAAAAGTTTGGGTATTTTATTCATTCGTGCTGAATGAAGGCTAATAAGCCAAATGATAATGAACAATGATGTTCATTTGATGTAGAAACATGAAGTATCGGGAATGCCAGCCAAGACAAACTCGCGTGTAGGCAAAAAGCCAGTTAAGAGGAATTCACTACATTATCGGATGAGTGGGATTTCTACATCATACCCGGTTGGGATGATGAAGCACCATGGAAATGAAAACCCACTACTAAGTGGAATTTTAAACATCACATCTGGATGGAGTGATATAGAAATTACACAGAAAAACTTACCAGTTGTATGTAGATCATACCTGGTTGGTATGATGAACTTCCTAGATGGAAGTAGAAAACTCGTTCATCGATTATGAGTGGAGATGTCCTCATACCCGGTTGGTGTGATGGATAGATGAAAGATTATTTTTGTGTTTTAATGCTTAAACATTTTGGGAGATCTTCTTGATGGGAGCTCGAATAGCTCAGATAGGCCGGAGGCCTCGGTTTTGGAACTTGGGGGCTAATATGCTCAATTTTGAAAATCGTGTACAGTGGGCCCAAGGCCAGTTGGCACGAGCTGGAGCTCGTAAAAAAACACGAGTTTAAGCCATGAAAATTTTAAATGAATGATGTATTTGGCCATGGTACCAAGTTAGGACTAACATACTCGATAGACTAGTGGTAGTGCGACAACACAGGTCAACAAACTGCTGCAGGTCGAGTTGAGGGTTGGGGCCATTGGACTAGTGGCACCAAAGATTAAATGGCTTATTAGGAAAATTGTTGTTTTGTGCATACACTAAGGTACAGGACCTTCAAGATGCCCAAAAGGGGTAGTGATGCATCCTAGGGGCTACTCGATGACATGGTGGAGATAAGGACAGTTTGTTCTGCCAGCAGTCACAAAAGCTCGACGTAGCTTCATGCGCATGAGACCGGTGTGGGGTCGGGATGAGGTCTTTATCCTCATATGGACACTGAATATTTTTGGTCTAGGGTAGGACGTGAGCGACATTCACTAAGACTTTTGGTAGAAGTCAGAGTCTTCTATCAGGGTGGATTGTAAAGATGCTTTGATCCACAAGTGGATGTAATTGGCGTAACTGCATCTCGCGAATGTGTTTGATCCCTTCATGATGAAGGGCGTGTATTTTTTGTGAAACACAACGAATATGTAAGTGGGAAAGAGGTTATGAAAACCATAGACATGATTTGAGAATCCTTGGAAATGGATTGGGAAACCTTGGAAAAAGGTTTTGATAAACTAGAATTTGATGAAAAGTATTATTAATGAAATAAGGAGTCTGGCACACTCCGATTAAAAAAATTTGATTTTTGTGAAAACTCTCACCTAACACCTATTGACGGAGTTGTTGAACTCAGCCCCTCCCTTTACCACTTTTCAAGAAACCAAAGTAAAACAAACCTTAAAGATCTATTGGAAGCCGAACCTTATGGCAAATATGTAAAATTTATATTCAGTTTTGATTAATGTTATTCCAGGAAAGGTATAGGTAAGAAGGATGCCTTACTCCCTACTGTTTAGAAGAGGGGAAAACTCTTAATAAACTGGAAGAGTGGCAGGTTGTTCACAGTGATCTGACCAAATAGGGTTGGGGTGTGAAAACACCAACAAAGGTGAAATGTTTCTGTTCAGGGTGTTTCAGGTCATGAATTAGCACCATTGAGGTGCCAAATGGTCGGCCAAAGAGTCCTTGAGCTCCCTATAAAAAGAGCTCTTCTCCATTCATCCTCCTCACACCTGAAAACTCCATTCTTTGTCAACTACTCAGGTTTTCGGTGAAGCTCGAACCAGAGCTCTGACATTGATATTTTTTTGAGACTTAGAAGGTGAGGTAAGGTTCCTTAGATTCTAGGAGAAGTCATCTACCTGACGGTAATTTTCGTTTGATCCAAGGACCGCCAGAGAAGCGCCAGCGAAATCAAACACTGAAGCAGCTCCTACGGATCGAAGCTGCCCTATTTCGGCTGAGCTTAAATTGGCCAAATTCATCCTCCTCATGCCAAACAAAGTCCTTTCGACACTCCCACATCCCTCACACTACCGTAGTAGAGCTGAAAGTTAAGCCAATTCGCCACCCTCTATCATTTACAATTGGCAATATAGAGAGAAACTATGAAAATTCATTGACCAAATTCTACCTCAATTCGATATGAATTGTTGTAATTTTTTATCGTAGGAGGAACCTCAGAACAAGAGCTACCTGCCCAGATAGAATGCTTGGACCGCCGCACCTCCCACGGTAACCTTTCGAAGCTTTCTCTCTCTACACATAGTTTTCTGGCGAAGCTCCGTTTGAACTCGTTTCGGCCTCAATTCATGCAATTTAAAGCTCAATTAAATTGTATGGATGCGCATAAACTGAATTATACCTCCAATTTCAACAATTAACCTCGATTGAAGGGTCAATTTGATAAAATCAAATCCGACTAGTTTGCAAGGGGGAAATTATGGAAAAATTTTGGGAAATTTGAGAATTTCTTAAAATTGAGGATCCAAATTGTAATTTCCCAAAATTGAGGGCCAATGGCCATAGAAAAGATGTTGGAGGACCAATTGATCAATTTTTGAAAATAATTGGAGTCAAATTGCCATTTTTGTAAAGTAGGAGCAAAATGATAATTTTTGAAAAGATAGGGACCAAATTGGAAATTTGGAAAACTTGAGCCCCTAAAATAATTTTGAGTAAATTGAGGGCCCAAAGTGAATTTTTGGAAGTTTCGGGACTCAATTTGGGGAAAAGTTAGTATTAGGGAGCTAAAGTCAAAGAAAATGAGCTTTTGGGACCTAAGTGCAATTAACTATAAATTTTGAGCTTTGTTGTTCATACATGAAAAACAAAGGGGGTCATGCCAAATATTAATAGATAAGAATGTCCAAATCTTGTAGGAATACGAGGGATCGGAATGCCAGCAAGGACAAGATAGCGTGGACGCGGAAACCGACTGAAGAAGAGTACACTTCAATTATCGAGTGAGTGGGCTAATTTACACTTCATACCCAGTTGGGATGATTAACACCTTTTCTAAATTGAAGCCATCATGAGTGAGTTTATTCACATCATACCCGATTGGGATGATAACCACTTTGTAAACAAAAAACCACTTTTATGAATAAACCCACTCACCCATTAACCGTAATGTGTTCGTCCTCGGTTGGTTTTCCAAGTTGACACAAGCTTCTCTTGCTGGCATTCCGGTCCCTCGTCTTCCTACATGATTTGGACGTTTTTATCTATTAATATTTGGTATAACAACCTTCGTTTCTCATATATGAACGACTAAGCTGAAAATTTCTAATTAATTGCACTTAGGTCCCTAAAGTTCATTTTCCTTGACTTTAGGTCCCTAATGCAAACTTTTCCCCAAATTGAGTCCCGAAACTTCCAAAATTCACTTTAGGTCCTCACTTTACTCAAAATTATTTAAGGGGCTCAAGTTTTCCAAATTTCCAATTTAGTCCCCAATTTTTTAAAAATGACAATTTTGCCCATACTTTACAAAAATGGCTATTTGACACCAATTAATTCCAAAAATTGACCAATTGGTCGTCCAATATCTTTTCCATGGCAAATTGGCCCTTAATTTTGGGAAATTGTAATTTAGTCCCTCAATTTTACTAAATCCCCAAAATTCCCCAAAATTTTTCCCCACTTCCACCCTTTCAAGCTGGCCGAATTTGATTTCATAAAATTGACCATTCAATCGAGGTTAATTGCACAAATTGAAAGTATGGATAAGTTTTTACACTTTTATACGATTCAATTGAGCTTTGAACCCCGTCATTTTGGTCTGAATTGAGCTCAAATGGAGCTTCGCCAAAAAACTAAATGTAGAGAGAGAAAGCTTTGAAAGCTTACCGTCGGAGGTGCGACGGTCTGATCTCTCTATCGGGGAAGATAGCTCTCTTTCTGAGGTATCTTATTGGATCAAGAATTCCTACAATTGACCTCGAATTGGGGGAGAATTTTGTTAGTGAAATTCTATAGTTTCTCTGTCTAACTCCGATCTGCAATGACTAAGTAGGGCCAAATTGGCTTAACTTTCAGCTCAATTGGGGTCATCTAAGAGTTATGGGGATGTTGGGAGTGCTTGGTTTGGCCTGAGGGGGGCTGAATTTGGCCAATTTCAGCTCAACCAAAATAGGGCAGCTTTGGTCTGCCGGAGTTGTTTCACTATTTGATTCCACTGGTTTTTCTCCGACAGTCCTTGGATTGAACAGAGGGTGCTATTAGATAGCCGACTTCCCTTGAAGTCTAAAGAACCCGATCTTGCCTTCTGAGGTTGAGAAAAATTCCTAAGTTGGAGCTCTGGTTTGAGCTTTACTAGAAATTAGAGCAGTTGTGAATGAATGGAGTTTTCCGGTGTAAGGAGAATGAATGGAGAATGGCTCTTTATATAGGGAGCTCGGGGACTCTCTGTTCGTCCGTTTGGCACATTTATGGTGCTTATTCATGTCCTGTAATGCCCTGAATGGTGGTGATTCATCTTCACCTCCGCTGTCTATTCTTTTGATGAGCGAACGATGTTGTTATCTGAAGAAAAAGACGACATTGTTCCGAACTGGACTGGACCAGTATGAACTGGGTTCAATGCTTAATCAAGTAGGTTCAAGCCCGATTAGACCGAGTTTTTCATAATTAAAATTTTCTAAATTCATTCTCTATCTAATGGTGGATTCAATTCCCCAATTTGAATATTTTAAGCCACTTAGAAAAATGGATTTAGCAATTGGTTCAATGATGGTTCAAACCGATCCAAATCGGTTCAATCCGGTTCAGATCCAGTTCACCTGAACTAGTCTAGTTTTCTCTTCTAATTTGTCCCAAAGTCCCTTTCCATGGTTTTTATGACTCTTTGGCTCACTCGTGATTTGTAAATTTCCCAATTTGCCCTTTCTCTAATGGTTGGGGTTCGTTAATCGGTTCGATTTTTTCCCTTGGGTTAACTGGTTCTTTCCCCAGTTTTCTTATCTTTAATGGACCGGGTTTACAATTGTATTGTCACTCGAGTGGAAAATTGGAAGGATTAGGGGAGATGTTGTGAAATAACTCTCAGTTTTCCTGAGAGACAAGGTTGATGTATGGGTACCATCTTAACACACGGATGTGATGAGAAATGGAAAAATTTAGTCGCATGTGTAAGGAGATTGTGCTGACGAGTGAGTGTTGCTTCAGCAATGACCTTAGGTTCTAAGACACCCAACTGTGAGACAACACTCTAGAAGTGTCAGTTATGGTAGAGTTGCACATGACTCCCACACTCTGGTTTTACCTGAATTTGGTATCATTAAATTGCTGTACACTCTAAGGCGTAATGTGTGTATAGGGTCATAAATAAGCCCATGTGTGTGGGCTTGTGAAGCCCATGTGTGCGAGCTTGTGTAGACCATGGGTTTGGGCTTGTGCAACCCATGTGTGTGGACCCGTGTAGCCCATGTGTGTGCATCCGAGTAGCCCATGTGTTGCATGGGTCATGAGTAGCCCTAAGGTGCATGCCCTGAGTTGGCCAAGCATGTGTGCAGGACTTGAGTTCTTGCTGCGTGATTTACCAAATTTGATATTATTATTTTCCATGTAAAAATAATTGGGGAGACTAAGATTTACTAAACTATAGGGTAGGCTACGGTTAGGGATGGCCTGAGACAGGAGTCTTGAGGAGCCAGATAAACCACAGGATTCATGATCGAAGTGGAGAATCCAACTAAAGATATAAGAAATTGAACTAGGTGGTTTATGGGGAATTTCTGAGTCGTAAGCCATGTAATGGCTCGACATTAGTGCCTCATTCACTAAGCTATTAGCTCACTCCCCTCCCCTAAAGGCTATTGCTGGTGAAAACTGAGGATGCTAGAAAAAGAAGTGGGAGGATGTCCCCGGATCATCGTTGTCTAAGATAACCCTATTCCTTATTTACGATGGTTGTGATTTACTGCTTATCAACTATTACAAGTCTAGGTCATTGTTAAACTATTTTGGGGCACTATAAATTATGAAAAGATCAAATTTCCACTTAAAATGAAGATGTGTTTTCTGTTCTAAGACTTATTTTTGTCGGTTTTACTTTGTGAAGGATCCCAACACTGTAACATCGGGGGAATAGGCGAGTTTGCACGGGACTGCATGCTAATGAATCGGTTGAGGCATGACATATATTTGGTGGTATCGCAACCTACGTTTTCAAAATAGGAGATTTTGGAAATGGAACATTTTGGATGGATGAAAAAATGGGAATAACAATGATATAGCCTTCATTTATAACATAAAACTTCCTTAAGGAGGCAATTACTCAAAATTATAAACGATGAAAGTAAAACTCTTATTGAATCGGTATTAAGAGAGTACTATGAGAGGTACAATTGATGAATGGTCAGATATCCTAGTGGGTTACGTCCTAGAAATCGATGGCCACATGGCTCAAGAAGCTAGGGATAGGAACATGTAGTAAAGCATGTGAAAAATGGGATTTTGTTTAAGGAAACACAACAAAAACAATATACTGTAATAGTATGAACCTAAGACATAACCCAAAGAGACGAAAAATAACATGTCTAAATGGTTAGAACTATTAAGAAGAGATGCTAAGAATACATACTTCCATTGGAAATACCCCAACATGGGATTAATAGGGACATTACTTAAAATATACATAATTATCTCAAGTCCAAGTTTAAGAGTGCATTGAATTTTTTGAATGATAGGAGGTTAGAGTAACAATTACTAATGACTCAAGAAATTGAAAGGATGAATGAGTGTCCTAGTGAAGCCAATGACTAAAATGGTCAATGTGGTTAAATTGCTATGAGAAGCATAACAAGGTTTAAGGGTAGTAGTCCAAAGTATAATATACCTAAATGACCCGGACTGACAAAAGGGTATCGAGAAGAAATAATTATAACCTTACTTAGTGAGAAGTCAGTGAGAACCCAAAGGAAAATGATGGGAATGACACAAGACCTTAACTAAGGTTAGGCCCTTCTATGATTAAGCATTCAAGGGATGATACCCACATATGAGAGAACTATGGGGTGGAAACCTTGACCAAATGATATGATACGTAAAATGAAACTAAGTACATGTTGTGTACCCAATCTAATGAATAAGATTTGTTGGTTAAGATTTAAGAAATGGTAAGTCCCAATGACCCTTGAATGTAGGGAGGGTTCTAACAAAGTGTATGTTTAGACCTTGAGGTCAAATAGGACAGATGTAATACATACTACTAGTATAACAATCCTTGTGGTAAGGAAGATTACCTTAAGAAGGAGTAGAGGCTTATCACCTCATAAGTAAATGAGCTAAGGGATGAAAGCTCTAACGTGAGAAATTGTACATGAGAGAGTGTACAATACACATTTGGCTAGAGATTATGAGGAAATCCTTGAGGAAAGAATAAAATAAATGTATGATTCGAGGGATAGCTTCCCAAATAAAGTCAAAAAGAATTTGAGGCAAAAGGAATTAGCGAAATTACTTGAAAGAATTTACCCTATGTCATGCCCCGGCCTAGTTTGGTCAAATCCCCATGATCAACCCACCGCTCCCTTGGTTCAAGAAGGGTTTCCCCCTTTCTTTAATCAAGAGGAGCCAGGCGAAATTTCATTTGTTTTCCCTAGAATACATATATACAAAATGTAAGTTTAAAAGAAATTAAGTATACCTGACAAAGGGTAAATCCTTGTGTTATCCCTAGTAATTTCTCTATTGCTGAAAAGGGATAAAAAAGATGGGTGAGTTTCTACAACTCAGTAAATGGATTTTTGGAAAAGTGTTTCAATACAATAGTTTTGAATTGGAGTGTGTCAGACTCGTTATTTCATTTAAGATTATTTCTTCCTCAAATTCTCGGTTTTCAAAATCATAATTCATCATTATCCACAATTGTAGTGTTTAACAATCAACACACGCCGTTCATCATGAAGGGATTACACGTTCGCAGGGCAGCCCGTCCACTGTACCTACTTGTGGTGTTAGAGCAACTTTATCGGCCACCTAGATAGAAGGCCATCCACTTCTACCATTGGAATGAGTAGATGTTTGCGATATCCGACTCTTAAACTCAAAAAGAAACTCCGTGTTCGTATGAGGATAGAGACCTCATCGTGACGCCACCCCAATCTCATGCGCATGAAGCTATGTCGAGCTTCCATGACTACTTGCACGACAATCTGCCCTTATCTACACCATGTCGTTCAGTTGCCCTCAGGACCCATCACTACCTCTATTGGGCGTTTTGATGGTGCCAAACCTCAGTGCATGCACAAAAAAAGTTTTTTCATAAGCCATTAATTTGTGGTGCCACAAGTCCAACGGCCCCTACCCTAAACTCCACCAGCAGCTATTTGTCTAGATTGACACGTCAATCGGATCTTGTCGCACTACCACTAGTCCATCAAGTATGTCTATCCCATCTTGGTACCATGGCCAAATCACATCATTCGTTCATTAAAAGTTTTCATGGCTTATCATCATGTTTGTTTATGAGCTCCTACTCGTGCCAACAGGCCTAGGGCCTACAGTATGATATTTTCAAAATCAGGCATTTTGGCCCCCAAGTTCCAAAATCGAGGCCTCTTGCCTATCTGAGCTATTCGAGCTCTCGTCAAGAAGGTCTTCCAAAATTTTTATACACTGGCACACAGTTAGGGGAGAGCACTTCTAATAAAAATAACTTTTTCACTTGTCCATCACACCAAATGGGTGTGATGATGTCTCTGCTTATAACTGATAAGTGGGTTTTCTACTTCCTTCTAGGAAGTTTATCATACTAACTGGGTATGATCTACTTACAATTGGTAAGTAGTTTTTTCCGTGTATTTCTCACATCACCCCAACCAAGCATGATGTTAAAATCTCCACTTAGTAATGGTCTTTCCTTTCTGAGGTACTTATCATCCCAACAAGGTATGATGTGAAAAATCCCACTCATCCGATAAGTGTTGTGTATTCCTCTTGGTCAGCTTTTTGCCTCGAGCTTATCCTTGCTGACATTTCCGGTCCGTCATGCTCGTACATGATTTGGACATCCTCTTATATTAACATTTGGCATAATAGCCCTAATTCCTCACATATGTGCAAAATGCCCAAACTTTTCAATTATTTACATTTATGCCCCTAAAGTTATTTTTCCTTAACGTTAGGTCCTTAATGCAAACTTTTCCCCAAATTGAGTCTCGAAACTTCAAAATTTCAATTTTCAACCTCAATTCATTCAAAATCACAAAAAGGGGTTCAAGTTTCCCAAATTTCCAATTTGGTACCCAACTTTTCAAAAATTACCATTTTGCCCCTACTTTAAAAAAATGGCAATATGACCCTAATAATTTAAAAAATTGACAAATTGGTCCTCCAACATCTTTTTCATGGATAATTAGCCCTCAATTTTTGGAAATTGCACTTTGGTTCCTCAATTTTATGAAATTCCCAAATTTCCCCCTTTTAAACTATTGAATTTGATTTCATCAAATTCATTGATCAATCGAGATGAATTGTTGAAATTCAAGGTAAAATGGAGTTCCTACTCATCCATACGATTCAATTGACCTTTGAATCGCATGAATTGACGCTCGAATGAGCTCAAGTGGAGCAACACCAAAAAACTAGACTTAGAGAAAGCTTCGAAAGCTTACTATCGGGGGAGCGGTGGTCCGAGCTTTCGATCAGGGCAGGTAGCTCTCATTCTGAGGATTCACCTAGGATCAAGGATAACATCAATTCATATCGAATTGAGGGAGAATTCGGTTAGTGAAGTTTCACTGGTTCTCTCTCTAACATTGATTGGAAATTACAGAGAGAGCCAAATGGGCTTACCTTTCTACTCTAATTCGGTTGTATGAGGACTGGGGAGTGTTGGGAAAGCTTGATTTGGCCTGAGGGCGGATCAATTTGGTTGTCTTCAACTTGGCCGAAATAGGGCAGCTTCGGTTTGCCGGAGCTGCTTCATTATTTGATTATGCCGTAGCTTATCCAGTTATCCTCGAATCGAATGGTGACTAACGTCAGATAGCTGATTTCTCCCCGAGTCTAAGGAACCTGACCTCACCTTCTTTGGCTCAAAAAACCCCTATGTTGGAGCTCTGGTTCAAGCTTCATTGGAAAACGGAGTAGTTGAGAAAGAGTGAAGTTTTCAGGTGTGTGGAGGATGAATGGAGAGATGCTCTTTATATAAGGAGCTCGGGAACTCTCTGGCCATTCGTTTGGCACCTTAATGACACTCATTGATGGCCTAAAACAACCTAAACAAAAACATTTCCTTTCCGTCGGTGCTGTTCAATTTTTCAATGAGTGAATAGTGCTGTCATCTGAAGGAAGAAGACGACATTGTTCCGAACTGGACCGGAACTATGCGAACCGGGTTCACTACTTAAACCGGCCGGTTTAGGCCTGATTTGATTGAGTTTTTCAAAATTAAAATTTGTAAATTTATCTAAATTCATTCTTTATCCAATGATGGCATCATTTCTTCAATTTGAATATTTTGAGCCACCTAAACAAAATGAATTTAGCATCCTATTCAATGATGGTTCAAACCGGTCCAAACTAGTTCAATCTGGTTCAGATCCAGTTCACTTGAACCGGTGTGATTTTCTCTTCCAAATTGTCCTAAAGTCCCTTTACAAGGTTTTTATGACTCTTTGGGTCACTCGGAAGTTGTAATTTTCCCAATTTTCCCATTCTCTAGTGGTTGGAGTTCATGAACCGATTCGGTTTTCTCACTCGAGTTGACTGATTCTTTCCCAGTTTCCTTATCTCCAAAGGATGGGGTTCACAACTATCCCCTACTTTTAGGAGTTTTGTCCCCAAAACTTATTCAACATTCTTCACACTAGAAAGAACTTCCCTTGATTTCAACTTGCAGTTTATTGACATACAACCTTCTCGGTTCTTTTCATTTAGCCCCGGTATAACACACACTTGTAAATTTCTTTTCTTTCCCATTATCCATTCCATGGAGCTTACTTTAGCTATGCATACCTTACTAGAATGTTTAAGGTTATATCCTTAAATTCACGTCCCTCTTTCCTTAAAGCATAATTCTTTCTCTTGGGAGGAGGCTCTGAATTTCTTCTATCTGATGCGGGGTGAGACTAAAGAAATTGATCATGTAACTCTCGGCTTGGTGGCAAACATATGTGCAGGCTTTTCAGATGTTGAACTGGGGAAGCAAGTCCATGGATTTTTTTTTATCAGAATGGGTTTCATTTAAACTTATTTGTGGGCAATTTCATTTTAGACATGTATGGAAAGTGCGGTGACTTAAGGAATGCTAGATGTTGGTTTCATCAAATGGGTCAAGTTCGGGATCAAGTTTCTTGGAATTCTCTGCTCACTAGTTATGCCCAACATCGAATGAGTGAACAAGCTATGGATTTCTTTGCTGAAATGCAGTGGGAGGCTACTCCAAGTAAATTTACATTTGGGACCCTCCTTGTTGCTTGTGCTAATATATTTGCCCTTCCTTACTTAGGATTTCAAGATTGGGTGTTCCAAGATACCCACTCATTCTTGTGTGTAATCTCTTCCTTTGTTGTTAAAACTCTTAGTTCAGGGTCCTCTCGAGCACCATCTACTCACTTCATAGCTTTCGGTGTTAACTCCTTTTATCCATTTTTGACCCTTCCTATGTCGTTCCTTAGTTTTAGTGGCGTCCTTTTCTCAATGACTTTCTCTTCTTTTAGTTAACTCTTATTTTTCGTGATCACTTCAAAATTCTTATAAGAGTTAATCTCCTTCAGTTTTTAGTATTGATTGTTTGCTTGTGATCATTCCCTTATTTCGGTTTTGCTGTCTACCCTGTCCTTTACATCAAAGACGTTCACCTTGGGAACCACATGTACAACCCTCTCATCATTTCTTTGAAGTTTTAATTCCTTCCTTTCTTCATACCCCTTCCTATAATAGGGTATTTATCCTTTTGAATCCTTCTCTAACTGAAATTTCAGTCTCTTCCTTATTCTTCACCTGAGAAATTTTCAATTCTCGATCCCATTCTAGGTACTCCTCACTATGTCTAGTCGTTCTCTCCTTAGGCTCTATCAACTTGAGCGTTGATCACTACTAGCCCTGATGTCAGTGATCCTTTACTTGAATCCCTTCCTAATTGAGGGGTTAACTTTTCCAAGGGTTCTTAGTTATGATTTCCTCTGTTTCCTCTTTTATGTGCAATCCACCCCCTCCTTACTCGCACAACATCTTTTGATGTATTTTTCTACTTACACATTAATTGGACTTAACTTGCTTCTTGGGTCCTTCGGAGTACTTTTCTTTTGTACTTGATCTTTCCATCTCAATCGGCATATCTTGGATGAATTTATCTCATTTCCATTTCTGTTGATCCCATTACCTTTTAATTTGGGACACTTTTGTCCTTCCAAGGTTCCTTCCTTGGTAGTTTATGTTCTTTTCTCTCAGTTTCTCTTCCCATTTTTGCCATTTAGAATATTTAACTTAAAAAAGATATTTCCTAATGCCATCCTTTTCTGCTTACACTACTCTTGAGAACTTTCATGTATCTCGTCTTCATTCTTCTTTCTTTCCTGTATCCATCTATTTCTTTTAGATATGATTCACATCTTTTTACTTTAATATCTCATGTTCATCCTATGAGCAGCCTACTTAATTTTCTCCTATCTTGAGTTTGGTTGTTAATCCGGACTTGGTAGTTGATCTCTTTAAGGATTTTGCCTTCATCTTTAATACCAAATGTTTGACCTTTCCATCTCTTCCTTCTTTTCTGGAGTTTAAATTTATAATCCTCCCAAGGTTCAGTTCATTAATTATCTCGATCTTATCGTTCTTCTTGTAATATGATCTTGAGATCATCATCTCTTGAGTCGTATTATCCTTAATACCCATGTCATTCCCTTTTTAGGGTGTAGTACTCACTACTTTTCGGTCCATCCTAGTGCGTCGTTTATTCTCCCAGATGATCTGGTTGTTATGAGTTATTTTCTTCTACTAGGTCTGTCTAAAACCCCTATTTGGTTTCTCTGCTTTCTTGCAAGTAGATCACACTTGGCCCTCTAGGTATTTACTTAGCCACCCATGTCTTTTAATGGGGCCCTTATTTCAGCTCTAGTTTATGATGTTTCATTTGTTAATTAACTTAGCTTGGAACTTTCTCCTTCCACAATCCCATTTCCTATCCTTATCTTTCTTCTAGGAACTTCCATTCTAGGATTTCATGTTCAATCTCCCTATTACTCCTTGAAAGTTCTTCCTTTGTTCTTTTCTTATACTTTCTGACCTTTGTATGGTTATTCCCTCTAGATTTCTTCCCTATCTTCTATTCCTTCTTGTTCCATATCCTTGCTCCAAAAGTCCCAATATTATTATTGAGTTCCTAAGAATGGTGTTCTTACTCTTCCAAGTACTAGTATTATTCCTGGGGTTTTCTTCCTATCGTACTTCTTTCATTTATCCTTTCTCCTTGTCTAACTTAACATTTTAGTGCTCCCATTCCTTTCTTACTTTCTTTTGGGTCGACTTACATTCCTTTGGTTTTCCTTGGGATAGTCTAATCCTTCTTGTTTCCTTACTTTTATCCATAGAGTCTTTCCTTAACTCCTCAGACTCTCATTAGTCCCATGCTCTTTGACGCTCACTTCCCCTACTTCAGACTTCTCCTTCCTTTCCTCAGTTAGGATTTTTCTTCCTTGGGTGAACTCTAGGAGTCTCTTCTTTTATTGTCCCTTTTATGGAGGGAAATCTTACTTTAAAGGTTGAGGTTAACTAGTAATGACCTTTTTGTTTTTCCTTCCTTAGGTGATTTCTACCCTTTACTTTGATTCTTATTAACATAATTTTATTGTTTAAATTCATCAAAGAGACCCAAAAATTTTATCAGGAAATTTAGACTTTCATTCATTCAAGCAATAGTTTCTTGCCATACTTGGTTTATTACAGAGATTTTCTACCCCCTAGTCCCTTGGGGTCATAGGCCGGGAGTTGGCCTTAGAACGATTGTGGGATTCATTGTCATGCCCCGACCCATTTTGGTCAAATCCCCATGATCAACTTGCAACTCCCCCGGCTTACTAAGGTTTTTTCCCTCCTTTAGCCCAAGAGGAGTATGGCGTCCTTTAAATACCTTTACTGGAATACATAAACTAAACTGCATAAACTTTTTAACTTACATACTTGTCTTGCAGGTGTGATTAACAAGAGGATTTTCGGGTAGGTTGCCCTTGGTTACATGAAAAGGGATATAAGGGAGGAGGTGAGTTCAACGACTTAGTGAATAGGTGTTAAAAGTTTGACTTTTAAGAAAAATATTTGAATTGGAGTGTGCCATACTCCTTATTTTCTTTTAAAATTTATCATTTCCAAAATCTCGGTTTCATAGCCATTACTCACTCCTCAACCATAACCGGTGTGTTTATCAACCAACACACGCCCTTTATCATGAAGGGAACACACATTTGCAGGTCAACCCGTCCACTGTGCCCACTTGTGGCGTTGGAGCGACTTTACCGGCCACTTAAATAGAAGCATGTCCACTTCTACCCTGAGAATGAGTGGATGTACAAGACATTTGACCCTCAATCCTAGGAATAAAACTTCATGTCCGTATAAGGACAAAGACTATATCTCGGTCTTGTGCGTGTGAAACTCAAACACATAAGCTTCAGGAAGCCCCAAACATAGTAGCATCATGGAGTCCAAATACATAAACTCCGTGGAGTACAAACACAGAACTCTGTGGAGTTCAAACACAGAACTCCATGACTGATTGGTATGATAAGAAACACAAACCTAGTGGCTTCTCTTTTCCCTTATTGCCACCATGTCATCCAGTAGCCCCTAGGACGCATTACTACCCCTCTCAGGCATCTTAATGGTCTCGAACCTCATGTGCATGCACAAACAAAATTTTCCTCAAAAGCCATTTAATCTTTGGTGCCACTGTTCCAACGGCCCCAACCCTCAACTCGACCTGCACCTATTTATCTCGACTGGTTCATCAACTTGTCATGTCACATTGCCGTTAGTCCATCGAGTATATTGGTCATGTCTTGGTACCATGGCCAATCAATTCATTCATTTAATTTTTATGGCTCAAATTCATGTTTGTTTATGAGATTTTGCTTGTGCCAATTGGCCTAGGGCCTACTATTCAAGATTTTCAAAATCAAGCATATTAGCCCCCAAGTTTCAAAAATCAAGGCCTCCGTCCTATATGAGCTATTCGAACTCCCATCAAGAAGGTCTCCCAAAATGTTTAAGTAGTGGCACACAGTTAAGGGAGAGCACTTCCGATAAAATATACTATTCAACTGTCTATCGTACAAACTAAGTCTAAGGACATCTCTGCTCATAACTGATGAACGGGTTTTCCACTTCCTTCAAGTAAGTTTCATCATACCAACTGGGTATGATCTACTTACAACTGGTAAGTAGTTTTTCCATATGATTTCCACATCACTCCTTTTAGATGTGATGGTTAAAATACCACTTAGCAGTGGGTTTTCTTTTTCGAGGTGATTATCGTCCCAATCGGTTATGATATTAAATTCTCACTCACTACAGGTAAGTAGGTTTTCCTTAAATAAAAGTGCTTATCATCCCAACTGATATGATGAATAAGATTCCCACTCACAAGTGGTTTTTCATTTCTAAAGTGCTCACCATCCCAACTAGGTATGATGTAAATATGCCTACTCACAACCGGTAAGTAGGTTTTCCTTAAAAAAAAGTGCTCATCATCACAACTGATATAATGTATAAGATTCCCACTTACCCGTTAATTCAGTGAATTTACTCTTAGTCGGCTTGTTGTCCTTACTCGAACTTGTCTTAGCTAGCGTTCTCAGTACTTCGTGTTCATACACAATATAAAAATTCTTATTCATTATTCTTTGGCTTAATATCCCTCGTTCATCCCAAATGAATGAGAAAATTGACTTTTCCTTTATTTGCAATTAGGTCCCTAATTTTATTTTTTCTTTAACTTTAAATTCCTAATGCCGGTTTTTTCTCAAATTGAGTCCCGAAACTTTTAAAATTCATCTTAGGACCTCAATTTATTCAATTTCACAAAAAGGTGGTTTAATTTCCTAAATTTTCAATTTGGTCACCCAACTTTTCCAAAATTACCATTTGCCCCAACTTTACAAAAATGGTAAGTTTTCCTCCAAAAATTCTAAAATTGCCCAATTGATCTTCCAACATCTTTATCTTGCCCAATTGGTCCTCAATTTTATGAAATTGTACTTTAGTCCCTCGAATTTTCAAAAGTCCCAAATTTCCCCCAATTTCAACCTTCTAACTCAACCCAATTTGATTTCCACAAATTGACTGATCAAATGAGTTTAATTGTTGAAATTGAAGTTAGATTAGAGTTCCTACACCTTCATATGATTCAATTGTACTTTGAATCACACAATTTGATGCCAGAATGATCTTAAATGGAGTTTCGCTAGAAAACTGATCTTAGAGAGAGAGAGAGAGCTTTGAAAGCTTACCGTTGATGGAGCGGTGGTCCGAGCTTTCAATCTAGCCAGATAGCTCTTGTCCTAAGGTTTCTCCTTGGATCAAGAATTACATCAATTGATGCCGAATTGAGTGAGAATTTTATCATCAAAGTTCTGTCAGTTCTCTCTCTAGCACGGGTAAAAAATTACATAGGATAGCCGAATTGGCTTACCTTTAAGCTCTAATTCACCTATAGGAGGACTGTGGAGGTGTTGGGAGGGCTTGGTTTAGCTTGAGAAGGGATCAAATTTGCCAATTTCAGCTCGGCCGAAATAGGTCAGCTTCGGTCTGTCGGAGCTGCTTCACTATTCGATCACGTCGGTGCTTCTCCGGCGACTCTCGAAGCAAACAAATACTATAGGGGTGTAGCTGACTGCTCCCCAAATCTAAAGAACCTAACCACATCTTCTTTGGCTCAGAAAAGACCTTATGTCAGAGTTTTGGTTCGAGCTTCATTGAAAATTGGAGCAGTTGAGAGAGAATGGAGTTTTTAGGTGTAGAGAGGATGAATGAGGAGGGGCTCTTTATATAGGAAGCTTGAGGACTTCTTAGCCATCCGATTGGTACCTTAATGGAGGTCATTCATTGCCTAAAACTCCCTAGACGGACACTTTTCAGCTTCGTCAGCACTACACAATTTTTCGACAAGTGAACAATGCTGTCATCTGAAGGAAGAAGATGACACTGTTCTGAACCGGTTTGAACCGTGTTCAAAGCTTAAATCGGTTGGTTCACCCCCAATTCGACCGAATTTTTCAAAATTCATATAAATTCATTTTCTATCCAATAGTTGCCTCAAATCTCAATTTTGAATTTTCTAAGCCACCTAGAAAAATAAATTTAGCATTTAGTTTAATAGTGATTTAAACTGGTCCAAACCGGTTCAATCCAGTTCGGATCTGGTTCACCCGAACCAGTTTGATTTTCATCTTCAATTCATCCTAAAGTCCTTTTTCATGACTTTTGTGACTTCTTAGGTCATTCGAGATCCATAAATTTCTCGGTTTGCCCTTTCTCTATTGGTTTCGGTTCATGACCCAATTAGGTTCATAAATCGGTTCAATCTGGTTTGGATCCAATTATCCTAAACCAGTCTAGTTTTCTCTCCCAAATCATCCTAAAATCCTTTTCCAGGGTTTTATGAACCATTTGGGTCACTCGGGAGTTTTAAATTCCTTAAATTGCCCATTCTCTAATGATCGGGTTTGTGAACTAGTTCAATTTTTCTCACCCGAGTTGACCAGTTCTTTCCCTGGTTTCCTTGTTTTAAAGGGATATGGTTTACATTCATGATCAGATGGCTCTAAGGAACTAGTTGGAGTCCATCCGTATTCCCTTATGGGATGAACTTCATGTATGGCCTCCAGTCCGTACCACCTCAATACCTCAGCCTCACACTCATATGTCCACTTCATCCATTGAGAGGGATTGAAGGTGGACTGAGTAGGTGGGGGTACTTGGTGGACTTTCATGAAGGTAGCATGTGCATCCCAATAGTTGTCCCATGCCTCCTTCTTAGTGGGATTTCTTTCCAGTTATTGTGAGGCTAGAGGAGGGGTTGGGCTCCTGGGAGAAGGAACATGTTCCTCTTACCTTAGAGGAGGGTATGTAATGCCTTCTAGTTCTAGTAAGGCTCCCACAAGTTTCGGATAATTCTGCACCATATCTTTGGTTACTCTCTTTTCGCCCTTTAGGAACCATTGATCAACTGCCTCCTTAGGGGTAGGCGTCTTTTTCAGGGTCAGGCGTGGAGGGTTGGATTTCACGGTGAACTTTCTAGGGATTCTCCTTCCTACATGGTAGTTAAAGTTTTATTTGTGCCAGGGTATAGTATTGATAATGTTTCAAGGGACATATCTCTGATACCACTCAAGTTGTCATGCCCCGACCCGGTTTGGTCGAATCCCTATGATCATCCCGCCGCTCCCTTGGTTCAAGAAGGGTTTCCCCCTTTCTTTAATCAAGAGGAGCCAGGCGAAATTTTAGCTGTGTTCCTTGAAATACATATATAGAAAATGCAAGCTTAAAAGAAATTAAGCATACCTCACAGAGGGTAAATCCTAGTGTTATCCCTAGTCATTTCTCTTTTGCTGAAAAGGGATACAAAGGATGGGTGACTTTCCACAACTCAATGAATGGTGTTTGAAAAAGAGTTTCAATATAATAGTTTTGAAAAAGTGTTTCAACCCCTATGTCAAAGCTCTGGTTCGAGCTTTGTCAAAAAACTGAGTAGTTGAGAGAGAGTGAAGTTTTCAGGTGTGTGGAGGATGAATGGAGAGAGGCTCTTTATATAAGGAGCTCGAGGACTCTCCGATCGTCCATTTGGCACCTTAATGACACTCATTGATGGCCTGAAACATCCTGAACATAAACATTTTCTTTCCGTCGGCGCTGTTCAATTTTTCTGTGAGTGAACAGTGCTGTCATCTGAAGGAAGAAGACAAGATTGTTTTGAACTGGACCGGAACGGTCTGAACCAGGTTCAATGTTTAAATCGATCGGTTTAGGCCCGATTCGACAGAGTTTTTCAAAATTAAAAATTTGTAAATTTATCTAAATTTATTCTCTATCCAATGGTAGCTTCAATTCTCCAATTTGAATATATTAAGACACCTAGAAAAATTAATTTAGCATCCGATTCATTTATGGTTCAAACCGGTCTAAATTGGTTCAATCCTGTTCAGATCCGGTTCACCTGAATCGGTCTGGTTTTCTCTCCCAAATTGTCATATTCCAAGATTTTTATGACTCTTTGGGTCACTCGGGAGTTGTAAATTTTCCAATTTGCTCATTCAATAGTGGTTGGGGTTTGTGAACTGGTTCGGTTTTCTCAATCAGGTTGACTGATTCTTTCCCAATTTCCTTAACTCAAAAGGACAGGGTTCACACCCTAAGTGAGAAATGATAAAATTTACAGCACCATGAAAGAAATGACACAAGTTATCATGGTCATATGGCAAAGAATGCCATGAAACTACAAAATGTGAATCACATTAGGGGTGTGTAAGTTAGACTACGCTTTCGTACCCACGAAATGTGGAGGTACCATTAATAGAGAGCTTAACTATTACCAAGGAATGTGACAGAGGTATATTACATTCAGGTATGAGAAAGTGAACACAAGTTCAAGGGCATAATGAAGATAATTGAATGAAAATAAAAATGCAATCTTCAGTAAATGTCAAAGAATGCCTCGAGTAGCAACCTAATATGGAACATAATAGGGGAAACGCCTATGTACCGTAAAGAGTGCCAATGGTAGGGCATGATCTACCGCACGATAAAATTAAGGCAAACTAAGAGAGGTCTGTAGGGAAAGACAATAAAAAAAATTGCCAATACCATGAATGGGTAAGAGAAGATATGAACTCTTGGACCAAGTGTGTGGACACAATCCACCAAGTAACATTAAAATGTGTGTTGGTAACACACTACACTATAAAAAGGTGTAGTAAAGTAATTAGCATGATGAGCATGAGGCAAGAGTTATAAATATAGGAAGTAAGGGTTCAAAAGGTCTCACCCTAAAAGGAGGGGAGAACCCACAAAGTATGAATATATGGGAGTAAGAAAATGTCAAAAGACGTATGATTGCGAGAAAGATGACTCGGCATAGGTCGAGGTAAGACCTTGAAGAAAATGAGAAGGGTTAGAAATCTTGGCACAGGGAGGATAAAGAATGAATGATACAAACTTACAAAAGCAAGGCTAGTAGAGAGAAAGGTCGGGAGTCGCCAGAGAAGTACGATTGGTTGAAGAGGTATTTTAGCTTACCCTGAGTGGGTACATACCATGTAAATATAAGAAACAAAACATCTCTGATAAGAGAGTGGTGCTATTATATGGTGGGGCCAACTAAGGTATGTTTTGGAGAACTATAGACGTTCCCATTTCATGATGATAGAGATTGGGTAAGCTTTATTGGATAGGTTAAGTGGCTATAAAGAAACACAAGTGACCTAGGAAATTAACTCATAAAATTTGAAAAATGTATCGAAGAGGAGTATGGACATAGTGAGAAATATCCTTATGCTAAACTATATCAAGAGACTCACCAAATGGCAGGGAGAAGGTAAGGGATAAATGTCCCAAGTGATATGGGATGTGAATGAAAGGTGAGATACCAAATGTGAACCTTAAATTTGCATCATTCTAGAAATGGAATGGATTATTGAGGCATCAAGAAAGTTAGTGAGGAAATCCCACTTTGGAGTAAGACCTCGAATGATGTCCATAAATAATAAAACATGACATTGGTAAGATTAACCAAAGTTAAAGGTGGAATATTAAGGTTAGTGGGATATGATGGCCACAAAGCCGGTGTAATGAGCTCAAATCAAGTCATTAAGACATTCCATGGAATAATGGAATAAATTAGGGAATGAAGACCTAATGATCATAGTGATTGGGTAAGTTTTATTAGATAGGTTAAGTGGCTATAAAGAAACCTAAGTGACCTAGGAAATTAACTCAGAAAATTTGAAAAATGTATCGAAGAGGAGTATGGACATAGTGAGAAATATCCTTATGCTAAACTATATCAAGAGACTCAGCAAATGGCGGGGAGAACGTAAGGGATAAATGTCCCAAGTGATATGGGATGTGAATGAAAGGTGAGATACCAAATGTGAACCTTAAACTTGCATCATTCTAGAAATGAAATGGATTATTGAGGCATCAAGAAAGTCAGTGTGGAAATCCCACTTTGGAGTAAAACCTCGAATGATGTCCATAAATAATAAAACATGACATTGGTATGATTAACCGAAGTTAAAGGTGGAATATTAAGGTTAGTGGGATATGATGGCCGCAAAGCCGATGTAATGAGCTCAAATCAAGTCATTAAGACATTCCATGGAATAATGGAATAAATTAGGGAATGAAGACCTAATGACCTCAAGGGTCCAAGAGCAGTTAAATACTAATTGAAAATACTAACACTCGTATGCTAGTTATAACCAAGGGTATGGTCACGAGAAGGGTAGGCTGGAAAAGACCAAAAGGTGTATGAATAAGATATCACTTTACATCAAGAAAGTTTAGAAGGAACTAGGTTGTACTATGGTCACAAGAAAAGACCGTGGTCTGAACTTTATTAAAGGTTGTAAGGTATCATCCTAGAAACCCGAATACTACTGAGAAAGTTGCCGATAAAGTTTGGTGAATAAGTAAAGAGAATGTTTCTTAATCCTTAAAAAGGGTAAAAGGGGTAGATTCCTCAAGTGGCATGGCTCAAATGAGAAACTCTATAAGTACCCTACAGGTTGAGGTACACGAGTTATGGAAACAACAAAAAAAAAGAGGAGATGGAACCCACTTAGATAGATGGATCATGATAAGAAGGGAAGTGTTAAATTCATACCTCCAAAGATTTAAAAGCTTCCCTTATTAGAACGGGATATCCATAAGTGACGAGTCAAATGAAAATCTCTATCTGAGGAAGAATACTGAAAATACCTAAGAAGTATCTAGTTATTCAAAACTAGTATATAAGAATATCAGTGAGATAGTGCCTGAGTGAGATCTCATGGAAAAACTCCTAAAAGGAGGTGAGTAGCTATGACATCGTAACTTCTGGAACATAGGTTAAGCTCGAGTGGATCATAAACCAAGTTTGAATCAAGAATGGAATCCTAAACCAAGAATCGAACTCTAAACCCATAATGGTATATGAAATCAGGAAGGAAATTCTAAACTAGAGATGAAAGCCAAAATCGAGAACAAGACCCCAAGTTAGGAATAGAACTCGAGTCGAGATTTGAAGAGTTGAATTCAAATCATAAACCTATGATGGAATTGGGTAAGACCACTATAATACTCTCAAAATACCTCAAAGGACCATGAATCAAGGGATGGTAAAGCACCAAGTGAAAACTGGCCCAAAATGGGACCAAACCAAATTATAGGAAAATGCCCCCGATTTTTTAGTAGACCTAAATAAATCATATAATGGAGGATCTTGAGGCCAATCAAGAGAGGATGAGAAGGAGGATTTTTAGAAAATTTGATTAGGCCAGGAACCAATTTGATCAGAGGTGAATCTACGAGAGTGGTAACCACTCCCCTCCTTCGAATTTTTTAGGATGATAAACAAATTAGAGTGAGGTGGTTCTTGGGTCCATTCAATAAAACATTGAATGTATAAAATTTAATTATATTTATTTTCCCAAGAACCAGTTGAAAAAGGGGTGAACTAGGCTAAAAATTATTGAATCGACCAACAAATTCGTCAAAAACTAGTTTGTTACAATGTAGATTGTCAGTGTGCTACGTTGGGCACATGCACGGTCACGTTTGCACGTGTCATCTCTCTCACCCGACCCCTGACCCAGATTTGAGGTTTTGACACGATAAAGACTAGCAGACAACTAAAAACTCACCGCCTTAGAAATTAAATTATTGCTAGAGTTACACATAATGGCATGACTCATGGAACTTATAGATGGATAGCTACATAAGTCTAGAATACAACCATATAAATATCAAGTGTTCCCTTGTTGGAATTAGATCGAAATTCTCTCTAGAAGCCAAGTAGCTCCCAATTCTAGTGACCCGATTTGCAGAGAGCCTAGCACCATCGTTCAGCCCCTCAAAAGGTGATATTAGTATCCCTGGAAAGCTGAGGAAGTCAACTTTCCATCACTATCTCTCATGACTGTCAACTCTCCCTCTATAGTTTCTGGCGAGATGAAACCCGACCCAATCTCCAGTGTCCAAAAACAAAACAATCACTTCGAAGGTGAATTCTGGTGACCTCATCTACCCTCGAAGGCTAAGTAAAATTTCGCAGATTACTCATACCATCAACTTTCCATAGCCACTAGTCTTGCTTGATTTGAGTAACTATAGAAGGAGAATTAAATCATTCAATTTTTAGTTTTTGGGTTAAGTGACCGAGATGACTATAATGGACATTATAGGAAGTACATACCACCAATGAGAAGTCAGCTTTCAAACCATTCAAGTGGCCACAAACTCCATGAGAAGTCAGCTTTCAAACCACATCAGCCTTGATGACTGAGATGTTGTCTCTAGTGAGTTTTCAACTTTGACTCAATGGTTACTCATTTTTTTTCAATTATGATCAAGCTTGATCGGCACTGTTCCAACTGACCTCAATCAAACTATATTTACAATAGCCTATAGGGAGGCCTTGGGGATATTGAGACTCAGTTTGATAATTTTTGGAGATATTTTTATCATGGGTCTAAGGTTGTGGACTAAAATAAAAATAAATGAAAGTTAGGGACCCAAAAATGAATGAGCTTTCTATAGGGTATTCCTAAAACACTAAATAAAGTATTGGGGTTGACTAGAAAGTTTGGTAAATTTGGAGGATTTGGTTTGCATACTTTGGAAGGTCTAGGGACACATTCGCAATAAAGGTAAAGTTAAGAACGAAAGTGCAAATAAAACTATTTGTGCAGCCAAAAGGTAACTTTGGGGCAGTCCAAGGACCTAAACTTAATTGAAGGAAGTTTAGGGACCTAAATGAGAAAAATGAGGGACAAAGGAGTCCCGAAAGCTGAGTTATAAAGAAGAAGGACAAAATAGTAATTTTACCCAAACTTAGGGACCATTCAACAATTAGTAAGAGATAGAGCTTAAAATTGCTCCAAAGTCTATTTGGGACCAAAATGGAACCCAAGGAAACTTGGGGAACCCAATTGAAAATGTTGGGAAATTGTAAGGTCCAAAAAGAGAAGTTTTGATGTATAAAGGCAAAATGGTAATTATGCATAAATTGAGGACCAAATGGTAAATTGCAAAATTAGGACCATTTGGTGGTAATTAAAGGATAGATGGACAATTCAATAAGTGTTCAGTGGAAAACAATGACCTTAAGTCCGAGGGGCTAATCTTTGAAAAGGTTAGGGTATGGACCAATTTATCGACTAGTGAGTCGAGTAGCCTCGACCCATTAGGGCAAAATCGTAAATTCATGAATGAATTATGGTGTATTAAATTAATAGTAGTAGGAGGGAAACTGGACCAATATTTGCTAAACATTGTAGAGAAAACAAAAGACCACCCAAGCATGATCAAGAGAGGAAATCTCTAGAACCCTCGTAACGAATAAGTTTTGAGAATCAAGTTGAGTGGGTATATTGATGATATGTCCGGTTGGACCAACTGAAGCAAAATATTATATGATTAACTTAGTGCTTGCCTGAGTATTTAAAATGGAAAGAAAAGATTACCTTTATAAATTGTATAAGAAGTGTAAAACGATCAAGTGTATGCCCACTTAAACAAAGACTTCTTTAAAAGCTTAAAGAAAGGAACGGTCGTGTGACTAGTATGAGCTATTGATCAAGGTCTGTTTTGAATGAGAATTTGGGGCTAAGTGGTCAACTTTTTTGAATTGGGGAGATGGGTCGAATGATATGTTAGAGGACTGTAGATAATAACATGTTGTGTATTGTGTGTTAGAGATGGTCGGAGTAAGACTATTCTTGATATTGATTTGGGGTTGAGAGTGACCCATATTTATGAAAACAATTTGGGTCCGAGAATGACCCATATTTATGAAAATGAATTGGGGTCGAGAATAACTCATATTTATGAAAATGATTTGGGGCCGAGAGTGGCCCATATATATTGTAAACCCTGCCCCTTTAAGATAAGAAAACCCAGGAAAGAATCGATCAACCCAAGAGAGAGAACCGAACTAGTTCATGAACCCCAACAGTTAGAAAAAGCAAAAATTGGGAAATTTACAAATCCCGAGTGACCTAAAGGGTAATAAAAATCATGGAAAAGGACTTTGGGATGAATTGGGATAGAAAACCAAACCAGTTAAGGTGAACCGGACCTAAACCGGTTTGAACCAATATTGAACTAGTTTCTAAATTTATTTTTCTATGTAGCTTAAAATATTCAAATTGTGGAATTGAAGCCACCATTGGATAGATAATGTATTTAGATGAATTTAGAAAATTTTAATTTTGAAAAACACATTCGAATCGGGCCTAAACTAACCGGTTTAAGCATTGAACCCGGTTCGGAACAATGTCATCTTTTTCCTTCAGATGACAGCACGATTCACTCGTTGGAAAAGCTAACAGTGCCAGCGAAGGTGAAAACTCTCCGTTCAGGGTGTTTCAATCCATGAATGATCACCATAATGGTGCCAATCGGATGGCTAAAGAGTCCCCAAGCTCCCTATATAAAGAGCTCCTCTCCATTGCTTCTCCTTACACCTAAAAACTCCTCTCTCTCTCTCTACTGCTCCATTTTTCGGTTAAGCTTCAACTAGAGCTCTGACTTAGGCATTTTTCTCAACCTCAGAAGGCAAGGTTAGGCTCTTTAGACTATGAGGGAAGTTAGCTATCTGATAGCAACCTCCATTTGATCCAACAATCGTTGGAGAAACACTGACGTAATCAAAGAGTGAAGCAGCTCCAAAGGACCGAAGTTGCCATGTTTCGGCCGAGCTAAAATCAGTTGAATTCAGCCCTCTTCTGTCCAAACCAAGCTCTCCCAACACCTCCACAACCCTTAGACGACCTCAACTAAGCTTAAAGATAAGCCAATTCGGCCCTCCTTAGTCGTTGCAAGTCGGAGTTAGAGAGAGAAACTATAGAATTTCACTAACAAAATTCTCCCTCAATTCAAGGTCAATTGTAAGAATTCTTGATCCCTCAGGAAGAGAGTTATCTTTCCCGATAGAGAGATCGAACTGTTGCATCTCTCACAGTAAGCTTTCGAAGCTTTCTCTCTCTAAGTTTAGTTTTCCGACGGCGGTGGTTCAAAGCTCAATTGAATCATATAAATGTGCAGGAACTCAATTATACCTTTAATTTCAACAATTAACCTCGATTGAATGGTCAATTTGATGAAATCAAATTTAGCCAGTTTGAAAAGGTGAAATTGGGGGAAAATTTTGGGGAAATTTGGGGATTTGGTAAAATTGTTGAACTAAATTGCAATTTCCCAAAATTGAAGGCCAATTGGCCATGGAAAGGATATTGGAGGACCAATTGGTCAATTTTTGGAACTAATTGGGGGTCAAATTGCCAATTTTGTAAAGTAGCAGCAAAATGGTAATTTTTGAAAAGTTATAGAGCAAATTGGAAATTTGGAAAACTTGAGCCCCTTAAGTAATTTTCACTAAATTAAGGACCGAAAGTGAATTTTGGAAGTTTTGGGACTCAATGTTGGGAAAGGTTAGCATTAGGGACCTAAAGTTAACGAAAATGAACTTTAGGGACTTAAAGTCAAGGAAAATGAATTTGAAGAACCTAAGTGCAATTAATTGGAAATTTTGAGTTTACTCGTTCATACATGAGGAACGAATGCTGTTATGCCAAGTATTAATAGATAAGGTTGTGCAAATCATGTAGGAGCACGAAGGACCAGAACGCCAACAAGAGAAACTCTCATCAACTTGGTAAAATCAACCGAGAAGGAACATGTCACGGTTAACACGTGAGTGGGTTTATTCACATCATACCTGGTTGGGATGAGGAGCACTTCGTAAATGAAAAACCACTTCTATGTGGGATTTTAACATCACACCCGGTTAGAGTGATGTGACATCTATGTGGGAAAAAAAACTACTTACCGGTTGTAAGTAGGGAGATCATACCCGGTTAGTATGATGAACTTCCTATAAGGAAGGAGAAAACCTGTCTATTGGCTGTAAGCGAAGATGTCATCACACCCAATTGGTGTGATGACTTGAAAGCTTATTTTTGTCAGAAGTGTTCTCACCTAACAGTGTGTCAATGCTTAAAACTTTTGGTAGACCTTCTTGACGAGAGCTAGAATAGTTTTGATAAGCTAGAGGCCTCAGTTTTGGAACTTGAGGGCAAAAATGCTCGGTTTTGGAAAATCACGTGTAGTGGGCCCAAGGCCAGTTGGCATTAGCATGAACTAGTAAGTAAACATGATGTTTAAACCACAAAAACTCTTAATGAATGAATGGTGTGATCTCACTATAATACCAAGACATGACTGAAATACTTGATGGGGTGGTGGTAGTGCGACAATGTCACGCCCCGACCCGGTTTGGTCAGATCCCCATGATCAACTCGCCACTCTCCTGGTTTATTAAAGGGTTTCCCTTATTATAAACCATAAAGAGTAAGTCCTCCTTTAAATCTACACCTTTTACCTAGAATAACATAATCAAAACTGCATAACATTTTAAATTCATCATACCTGTCTCACAGGCTTCTTAGTTGATGGTCTTTAAGGATAGACTTTTCAGGATTTCCTGAAAGGGATATAAGGGAGGGAGTGAGTACGACTACTCAGTGAATGGGTTTTCAAAAGTTTTTACTTTTAAGGGAAAAAAACAATTATTATTGGAGTGTGTCTGACTCCTTTCTTTAAAAAATCCCTTCATTTAAAATTTATCCTAGGTTTTTCCCATTATTTCATAGTTACCGGTGTGTTATCACCCAACACAAATCCTTCATCATGAAGGTTACACACATTCGTAAGTCAGTATAACTACTGAATTCGCTAGTGGCTTCGAAGCAACTTTTCTTGCCACCTGCATAGAAGCACAACCACTTCTACCCTGAGAATGAGTGGATGTTCGCGACATCCGACTCTCAATCTCAAAATCAATTCTTCGTGTCCATATGAGTACACAGACCTCATCTTGTCCCCACCCTGGTCTCATGCACTTGGTGCTACTCCAAATTTCGCATAGACACCTAGAACGATGATCTCCCTTATATTCACCGGGTCGTCCAGGGCCCTTAGGACACATCACTACCCCTCATGGGCATCTTGATGATCCCATACTCACAGTGCATGCACAAAAAATATTTTCTCAAACTGCCATGTAATCTATGGTGCCTCTGGTCCAACGGCCCCGACTCTCAACTCAACCTGCAGTTGTTTGTCTTGATTGGTCCGTCGACTTGTCATGTCACACTACCATTCGTTGACAGAGCATGTTGGTCCTATCTTGGTACCATGGCCAAACAATTCACTTATTAAGTTTTATAACACATATATCATGTTCATTTACGAGCTCCTATTCATGCCAACCTGCCTTGGGCCCACTGTACGAGATTTTTAAAATCAGGCATTTAGCCCTCAAGTTCAACAATCGAGGCCCCCAGCCTATCAGAGCTATTCGAGCTCCCGTCGATAAGGTCTCTCAAATTGTTTAAGCATTGGCACACAGTCATGGGAGAGCACTTCTGATAAAACATATGTTTTCTCTATCCATTATACGGCCCGGGTATAAGGACACCTCCATTCATAACCAATGAACAGGTTTTCAACTTCCTTCGAAGAAGTCTAATCATACCAACCAGGTATGATCTACTTACAACCGGTAAGTAGTTTTTCCGCATGATTTTCACATCACTTCCTCTAAGTAGTGATGTTTAAAATACCACTTAATAGTGGATTTTCATACCGAGGTACTTATCATTCCCAACCAGGTATGATATAAAATTTCCACTTACAACCAGTAAGTGGTTTTTAATTCTAAGTTGTGCTCATCATCCCAACCAGGTATGACCTTAGTAAACCCACTCACCCGTTAATGTCGTGAATTCCACTAGACCGGTTCTTTGTATTCACGTGAGCTTGTCGTTGCTGGAGTTCCCGGTACTTCACGTTCCTACACGATATAAACATCTCGGTTCATTATCCTTCAGCCTAATCGCCTTCATTCATTCCAAATGAATGAGAAGGTGAAACTTCCATTTATTTGCAATTATGTCCCTAAGATTATTTCTCTTTAACTTTAAGTCCCTAATGCAAATTTTTCCTCAAATTGAGTCCTGAAACTTGTAAAATTTATCATAGGACCTCAATTTATTCCATTTCAAAAAAAGGGGATTAGTTTCCCAAATTTCCAATTTGGTCCTCCAAATTTTCCAAAATTACCATTTTGCCCTTCCTTTACAAAAATGGTAAGTTTTGCCCCAAAAATTTAAAAATTTCTCAATTGGTACACCAACATTATTTTCATGCCCAATCAGCCATCAATTTCATAAAATTTCATTTTGGTCCTTTGAATTTTGAAAATCCCCAATTTTCCCCCAATTTCAACTCTTTAACACTATCGAATTTGATTTTATCAAATTGACCGATGAAACCCCTCTAATTGTTAAAATTGGAGTTGGAATTGAGTTCCTACATGTTCATACAATTCTAAAGAACTTTGAATCACAGATTTTAACTTCGGAACAAGCTCAAACGGAGCTTCGCCGGAAAACAAACTGTAGAGACAAAAAGCTTTGATTTCTCACTGGTGAGGGCATGACGGTCCGAGCTTTCGATCTAGGCAGATAGCTCTCATCTTGAGGTTCATCCTAGAATCAAGAATCACATCAATTGATGCCAAATTGAGTTAGAATTTCATAATTGAAATTCTATTGGTTCTCTCTCTAGCACTGACCAGAAATTACAAGTTAAGCTAAATTGGCTTAACTTTCAGTCCTAATTCGGTCGTAGGAGGGCTGAGGAAGTGTTGGGAAGGCTTGGTTTGGCTTGAGTAGGGCTCGAAATGGCCGATTTCAACTTGGCTTAAACAGGGCAGCTTTGGTCCGCCGGAGCTGCTTCACTATTTCATCACATCGGCATCTCCCCGGCGATTCTCGGAGTGAACAAAGACTACAAGCATGTAGCTGACTTCTCCCTGGTTCTAAAGAACCCGACCTTGCCTTCTTTGGCTCAGAAATCACCCCATGTCAGAGCTCTGGTTTGAGCTTTGCCGAAAAATGGAGAAGTTGAGAGAGAATGGAGTTTTCAGGTGTTGAGAGGATGAATGAGGAGGGGCTCTTTATATCGGGAGCTTGGAGACCCGTTGGCCGTCCGTTTGGTGGCCTAAAAATTTCTAAATTCATCTAAATTCATTCTCTATCCAATGGTGGCCTCAAATTTCCAATTTGAATTATTTAAGCCACCTAGAAAAATGAATTTAGGATTCGGTTCAATAGTGGTTCAAACCGGTCCGAACCAGTTTGGA
Source organism: Trapa incisa (assembly GCA_030064435.1). Lineage (NCBI taxonomy): Eukaryota > Viridiplantae > Streptophyta > Magnoliopsida > Myrtales > Lythraceae > Trapa > Trapa incisa. The sequence goes on from CM057776.1 coordinate 17,440,673, forward strand.
TCCAGTTCACCTAAACCGGTTTGATTTCCGTCCCCAATTCCTTCACAAGTCTATTTCCATGTCTTTTGTGACTCCTTGGGTCACTTTGGGTCCAAAATATTTTTGGTTTACCATCTCTTTATCGATTCGGGTTCATAAACCGGCTTGGTTCTTAAATCGATTCAATCTGGTTCAAGTCCAGTTCACCCGAACCGGTTTTGTTTTTCTCTCCCACTTTGTTCTAAGGTTTCTTCCCAAGGTTTATGAATTTATTTGGAGTATAATGGAGTTGAATTCCTTTGTTTTTCCCGATCTCTATCCGTTCCGGTTCATGAACCGACTCGGTTCATAATCTGGTTCAATCCTGTTGGACCCAATTCATCCAAACTGGTCTAATTTTCCTCTTCCAATTCATCCTAAGGTTCTTTTTCAAAATATTTTGAACCCTTTGGATCACCTGGGAGTTGTAAATTCCTCAATTGCCCATTCATAATTATCGGGTTTGTGAACCGATTCGGTTTTCTGGCTTGGTTTAACTGGTTCTCTTCCCGGTTTTCCTTAGCTCAAAAGGGCGGTGTTTACAACTCTCCCCTCTTTTTAGGAGTTTTTTCCCCAAAAATTAGTTAGCAACCTTGCATGAGCAATCATTTACCTTGATGCCCCTTTGGTGTTTACTTAAGATGCAAACTTTTCTCTCGTCCTTTCAATTAGCCCCTTTTACAACCTTCACTTAAGGAATTCTTTTTCCTTTATATTATTTACTCCCTCCATGGTGTTTGTCATAACTAGACATACCTTACCTAAGGATATGTTCTTAGATTTTATCTCTCTCTTTGCTTAGAGCAATATTCTTCCCCTTGAGGTTCTGTACTCAAGATTGAAAATTCCAAGATAACTAACCATTTACGTGCCTAGTTAACCGCTTGGTCATTAAAACCCTTAGCTTGTCGTCCTATAGAGCATTTCGCACTTATTTTCATGAATTTCTTTATCATCACCTTTTTGTCCTATTTTGACCCTTCCTCCATTCATTGTTTATTATAACTTCGGTTCAAATTGTTATATTTGACCTCGCCATGCTTATTAGCCGACTCTTCCTTACTTTGAGTCATATTCTCCTCAGGTTATTGGGCTTACATGCCCTTGCAGCATGGCATTTTCTAGGACCTGTCTCTGTTCATTTGATTTCTAGAACATCTCCTGAAGTGTCTTTCTTAAGCTTTTATACCTTTTAGGGATCGTATAACTTCATCCCTCTTTTCTTCTGATAGCATTCCTCAACTATCCTTTTTACCATTATTAACTCAACTTACTCAATTGTGTTGGTTCTCCTTACCCACGCGTCCTTTTTTTACTTCCTTATTGAGTTTTTCTAGTTCCAATTATTTGATCTCCAGATGTTTTACTGACATGCTGAAACTCGTCCATTTTTAGGTTCATCATCACTCCCAATAACATCCTTTACTCAAGGATTTCCTTTGACCTTAATCCGCTCTTACTTGTTTGTAACCACTTCATAGTTCATTATTCCCATTTGACCCTTTTCAGTCTTATTGTTTTGTTTCAGGGAGTTCCCTTTTTACGTTTTCATTCTCTAATGTGTTCGTTCTAGGAGCTACATGTTCTACCTTCTTACCATTGCTTGAAGGTTTCCTTTTCTCCCTTTCTTCGTACCCTTATCTATGTTAGGGCATCTCTTTTGTTTTGGATCCTTCTCTGTCCACAACTTTTGTTTTATCACTTGTTCCTTACATAGGATACTTCCGATTATTGGTTTTATTCCATGCATTCCATACTATGGTTGGTTATCCACTCTTTAAGCTTCGTATGCGTGTGTGGGCTATGACTCGTCTTACCAATTGTGGTTATTCCTTCTTAGCTACACCTTATTAGGGGACTTACTTTCCCAACATCTTCTCAAACATTTTTCCTCTATTACCCGAGTATGGGTTGTCCACTCATTCATACTTGTCATAGCATCTTTTGATGCTAACGTGTTAAATAATTTCTATTAAGGAGGGTTCTCATCCTTCTTATTTAAAAATCTCTTCTTCGCCCTTCTTGAGGCTCACTTAACTGTTCCAAGACTTTAAACTATAAATCTGGTTTTGACCATCGATTTCTTTAAGGATTTCCCTTCGTTCTTCTCTTCCTACGTTTTGGCCTTTTCACTTCTCCCTTCTTTGTTGTGGTTTAAATCCATGGTTCTTTTGAAAACCAGTTCTTTAACTATCTTCTTCTCTTTATTTTTCTGGTCCAATTGCCTGGGCAGCTGTATCACTCATTCTTCATGCCCATCCCATTGTCCTTCAGAGAGTGTAGTCTTTACTACATCTCATCCTTTCTTTGGGTTTTGTTCATTCTCTTTTGGTTGTCTACCATTACTAGTTTCTTCTTTCTACTCGGTTCTTTTGAGCTTATTTCTTGATACTCCTGCTCTTTCTCCAAACAGGTCATACTAGGACATCACGATACTTCCTTGGTTGGATTCTTTCCTTTTTTTTCTTGACATTCCTTTTTACATTTGCTTAAGGGGATTTTTACCCTTAAATGACATCCCTTGATGTTGTCTTCTCCTTTTTACCTTTACTCTACAATTCTTGCAGGCACATCTTGTATACTCTATCCGCATCTTCATTCGTACCTAGTACCTATCTACTTCTTTAGGGAGCGTACAAATCTTTCTTGTTTCAAGTGTTATTGACTGTTATGTGAGAGGCTTGCCTATTCCTTTCTTGGCTTGAGTTTTAGTCATTAATTGGCCCTTGGTTCTTTTAAGGATTTCTTTCATCCGTCTTTTCCCCAATATTTGGCCTTTCCATCTCTTCCTTCTTTACTGGAGTTTACTCTATGACCCTCACGAGAGTAGTTCGTTACCTATCTTGCCCCTACTTTTCACCTTGTTTAGTTTTCTTGAGGCAGTTGTCTCTCTAATCTCCTTGTCCTTAATGATCATTCCAATGCCCTTTTTAGGGTGTATTCCTTACTACTTCCCGATCCTCCTTAGGGTGTCATTCATTTTCTTTGACCAACTCGTTGTCATGGTTTGCTTACTTCTATTATGTTGTTTCGAATCTCAACTTTTACTCCTCTATATTTTCCAAAGGAAGTTGTACCTAACATTCTATCACCTTTCCAAAGTAGGTTAGTCTCGGCCTCTGGTGCATCCTTCCTTCAAGTAGTTTTTAATGAGAGGTTGGCTCCTTGCACTCCACGATATGTCCATCTACCAACCAATGATACCTTCAAGGCACTTGGTTGTATGCATCCCTCCATAGTTTCCCTTTCATTGCATATTCCTTCTCTTCTTCACTCTAACTGTGTCATTCCCTAGAGTTATGGGGGACGTTTTTTCTGTGTTTTTCCCTTATGGGGGGATTCTAAGTATGCTTCTCATGTACCTTATCCCTATTCATGAAGTATCCTTCTCGGTTTGACCTTCTTAAGAAGTTTTTTCATTCACCTTGTCATTTCTTGACCTCTTGGTGAACCGTTTACGTAACCCACTCTATGGTATCGGTCTCCAATCTTTCATGTCCTTCGTGACCCTTGAGGAGGTATTGCCTTGAATCTATAAGGTGTGGAACACCCCTTCTTTCCTTATACTTATACTAGTCCGTCTTGGTACTTGTCCTTAATAGTGTGAAGCACTTTCTCGAGTAGCATTCTTATTGTCCTCACCTTGTAACATGTCATTTCCTTGCCCAGTAGTCATTATCAGAGTTCTCACTCTTTTGTCTCCTTGTCGATTTTCTTGTCGAGCCTTCTCTGCCTACTAATTTTCCCCTAAGAGTTATCTTAGACTCTTTAGTCTTTTGGTTCATTTCCTTATTTGGAATGGGATTCTCCTCGGTCCCCGGGTTTTGTTTGGTTACTTTTCTTGAGGCAATCTTCCTACAGTTGAGACGTAGGCTTACATCCTTGTTTAGAGATATGGTTTCAAGAACTTGGAATTCTTCATTAATGGAGAAGGAGTACAATATATTAGGGTTTTAACCATATTACAAAGAGGTGGTCATGAAATAGGTAGAGGAATATGGGGTGTGTGCTAAGCATCCTTCATGGTAAGGTTATAAGTCCTAACTGGTGTTCCTGGTCTCAGGCTTGGCTTCCTTTGTACTCGGGGTGTGACCTCAATAGGTCCAAGCATCATCCTCTTGGATACTTTGTCATTTGGTAGTTGGGGATTTCTACCATGCCCCAGGCATTTGGGAAGCTTCTAGAGTTGTCTTCTTATAAGAACAGGGTGTTGAGCAGAGTCATCCCTAGTTTTCTTGGTTCCTCTCCTGGGAGCCATCTGTAAATTTTAGGAGAAATCCTATTAGTTACTATATTTTCTAGTCTTAAATATGTATTCGAGGAAATAGGTGATACCACTCTAGTTGTCATGCCCCAACCCGGTTTGGTCGGATCCCCGTGATCAACCCGCCACTCTTCCGATTTATTAAAGGGTTTCCCTTATTATAAACTGTTAGAGAAGGTATTGTGGACCGATAAGAGGTTGAGCCCATGTCTACTTAAAAGTCATGACTTGTAAGTAGTGGTACCCTTCCAACCTTATAAACCCACAACACTTCTCTATTTTATCCAATGTGGGATCTATTCTCAATATAAACCATAAAGAGTAAGGCGTCCTTTAAACTTGCACCTTTTTCCTAGAATAACATAATCAAAACTGCATAACATTTTAAATTCAGCATACCTGTCTCACAGGCTTCTTAGTTGATGATCTTTAAGGATAGACTTTCCGGGATTTCCTAAAAGGGATATAAGGGAGGGGGTGAGTACGACTACTCAGTGAATGGGTTTTCAAAAGTTTTGACTTTTAAGAAAAAAACAATTATTATTTTAGTGTGCCTCACTACTTTCTTTCAAAAATCCCTTTATTTAAAATTTCTCTCGGGTTTTTCCCATTATTTCATAGTTACCGGTGTTTTATCACCCAACACACATCTTTCATCATGAAGGTTACACACATTCGCAAGTCAGTATCACTACTTGTAAACCCTGTCACGCCCCGACCCGGTTTGGTCGGATCCTTATGAATAACTCGCCGCTCTCCTGGTTTATTAAAGGTTTCCCCTTATTATAAACCGTAAAGAGTAAGGCGTCCTTTAAACCTGCACCATTTCCTAGAATAGCATAATCAAAACTGCATGAAATTTTAAATTTTACATACCTATCTTATAGGCATCTTAGTTGATGGTCTTTTAGGGTAGGCTTTCCGGGATTTCCTGAAAGGGATTTAAGGGAGGGGATGAGTATGACTACTCAGTGAATGGGTTTTCAAAGGTCTACTTTTAACCTTTAAGAAAATATTTATATGGAGTGTGCCAGACTCCTTTCTTTTCAAAAATCCCATCATTTAAAATTTCTCTTGGGTTTTTCCATTATTTCATAGTTACCGGTGTGTCATCACCCAATACACATCCTTCATCATGAAGGTTACACATATTCACAAGTCAGTATCATTACTGAACCCGCTTGTTGCTTCGGAGCGACTTATCCTACCACCCGGATAGAAACATGACCACTTCTACCTTGAGAATGAGTGGATGTTCGCGACATCCAACCCTCAATACTAAAATTGCTTCTTCGTGTCCATATGAGGACAAAGACCTCATTATATCCCCACCCTAGTCTCATGCACTTGGTGCTACTCCAGATTTTGCACAGACACCTGGAACAATGATCTGCCCTTATACTCACTGGGTCACCCAGGGCCCTTAGGACACATCACTACCCCTCATGGGCATCTTGATGATCTCGTACTCATAGTGCATTCACAAACAATGTTTTTTTATCAAGCCATGTAATATGTGGTGCCACTGGTCCAACGGCCCCGACTCTCAACTTAACCCACAGTTATTTGTCTTGACTGGTTCGTCGACCTGTCATGTCGCACTACCGCTAGTTGACTGAGCATGTTGGTCCTATCTTGGTACCATGGCCAAACGATACACTTATTAAGTTTTATGGCACATATATCATGTTCATTTACGAGATCCTCCTCGTGCCAACTAGCCTTGGCCCACTATACGAGATTTTCAAAAATATGGGCATTCTAGCCCTCAAGTTCCAAAACCAAAGCCCTTGGCCTATAAGAGCTATTCAAGCTCCTGCCAAAAAGGTCTCTCAAATAGTTTAAGCATTGGCACACTGTCAGGGGAAAACACTTCCAACAAAATAGGTTTTTACTGTCCATTATACTAACCGGTATAAGGACATCTTCGTTCATAACCGATAAACGGATTATCAACTTCCTTCGAGGAAGTCTCATCATACCAACCGGGTATGATCTACTTACAACCAGTAATTAGTTTTTTCACATAATTTTCACATCACTTTCTCTAAGTGGTGATGATTAAAATACCACTAAATAGTGGATTTTTATACCGAGGTACTTATCATCCCCTACTGGGTATGATATAAAATTTCCACCATAACCGGTAAGTGGTTTTTATCTTTAAGTTGTGCTCATCATCCCAATCGGGTATGGTGTTAGTAAACTCACTCACCCGTTAATGCAGTGAACTCCACAAGACCGCTTCTTTGTATTCATGCGAACTCGTACTTGCTGGCGTTCCCAGTGCTTCGTGTTCCTACACGATATAAACATCCTTGTTCACTATTACTCGACTTAACAACCTTCATTCATTTCTAATGAATGAGAAAACCCAAACTTTTTAGTTATTTGCAATTAGTTCCCTAAAGTTATTTCTCTTTAACTTTAAGTCCCCAAATGCAGGTTTTTCCTCAAATTGAGTCCTAAAACTTTTAAAATTTATCTTTGGCTTCAAAGCGACTTTTCCTGCCACCCGCATAGAAGCACAACCACTTCTATCCTGAGAATGAGTCCCAAAACTTTTAAAATTTCGCACAGACACTTGGAACGATGATCTACCCTTATACTCACTGGGTCGTCCAGGGCCCTTAAGACGCATCACTAGCCCTCATGGGCGTCTTGATGATCCAATACTCATAGTGCATGCACAAACAATGTTTTCTCATATTGCCATGTAATATGTGGTGCCTCTGGTCCAACGGCCCCGACTCTCAACTCAACCCACAGTTGTTTGTCTTGACTAGTCCGTCGACCTATCATGTCGCACTGCCGCTAGTTGACTAAGCATGTCGGTCCTATCTTGGTACCATGGCCAAACAATTCACTTATTAAGTTTTATGGCACATATATCATGCTCGTTTACGAGCTCCTGCTCATGCCAACTAGCCTTGGGCCCACTGTATGAGATTTTCAAAATCGGGCATTTAGCCCCCAAGTTCCAAAACTGAGGCCCCCGGCCTATCAGAGCTATTCGAGCTCCCGTCAAGAAGGTCTCCCAAATTGTTTAAGCATTGGCACGTAGTTAGGGGAGAGCACTTCCGACAAAACATATGTTTTCTCTATCCATTATACCGCCCGGGTATAAGGACACCTCCGTTTATAACCGATAAATGAGTTTTTAACTTCCTTCGAGGAAGTCTCATCATACCAATCAGGTATGATCTACTTACAACCGGTAAGTAGTTTTTCCTCATGATTTTCACATCACATCCTCTAAGTGGTGATGTTTAAAATACCACTTAATTGTGGGTTTTCATACTGAGGTACTTATCATTCCCAACCGGGTATGATATAAAATTTTTAGTTACAACCAGTAAGTGGTTTTTAATTCTAAGTTGTGATGTTCATCCCAACCGAGTATGATGTTAGTAAACCCACTCACCCATTAATGTCATGAATTCCACTAGACCAGTTCTTTGTATTCATGCGGGCTTGTCCTTGCTAGCGTTCCCGGTATTTCGTATTCCTACATGATATGAACATCTCGGTTGATTATCCTTCGGCCTAATCGCCTTCATTCATTCCAAATGAATGAGAAAGTCAAACTTCCATTTATTTGCAATTAGGTCCCTAAGGTTATTTCTCTTTAACTTTAAGTCTCTAATGTTGTTTTTCCTCAAATTGAGTCCCGAAACTTCTAAAATTTATCATAGGACCTCAATTTATTACATTTCATAAAAAGGGGATTAATTTCCAAAATTTTCAATTTGGTCCTCCAACTTTTCCAAAATCACCATTTTGCCCTTCCTTCACAAAAATTGTAAGTTTTGCCCCAAATTTAAAAATTTCTCAATTGATCCACCAACATTATTTTCATGCTCAATTGGCCCTCAATTTCATAAAATTTCATTTTGGTCCTTCAAATTTAAAAAATCCCCAATTTTCCCCCAATTTCAACTCTTGCACACTGTCGAATTTGATTTTATCAAATTGATCGATCAAATACCTCTAATTGTTGAAATTGAAGTTGGAATTGAGTTCCTACATATTCATACGATTCTAAAGAACTTTGAATCACATATTTTAACGCTGGAACGAGCTCAAACGCTGGAAAACAGACTATAGAAATAGAAAGCTTCGATTTCTCACCGGTGAGGGCACGGCGGTCCGAGCTTTTGATTTGGGCAGATAGCTCTCATCTTGAGGTTCATCCTAAAATCAAGAATCACATCAATTGATGCCGAATTGAGTTAGAATTTCATCATTGAAATTCTATCGGTTCTCTCTCTAGCACCGGCCGAAAATTGCAGAGGGGAGTCAAATTGGCTTACCTTTCAGTCCTAGTTCGGCCGTGAGAGGGCTAAGGAAGTGTTGGGAAGGCTTGGTTTGGCCTGAGGAGGGCTCAAAATGGCTGATTTCAACTCAGTCGAAATAGGGCAGCTTCAGTCCGTCGGAGCTGCTTCACTATTTCATCACACCGGCGACTCTCGGAGTGAACGGAGAATACAAATGTGTAGCTGACTTCTCCCCGATTTTAAAGAACCCGACCTCGCCTTGTTTGGCTCAAAAAAAGACCCCATGTCGAAGCTCTGGTTTGAGCTTCACTGAAAAATGGAGCAGTTGAGAGAGAATGGAGTTTTTAGGTGTGAAGAGGATGAATGGGGTGTGGCTCTTTATATATGGAGCTTTGAGACCCGTTGGCCATCTGTTTGGCACCGTTATTGCTGACATTGAAGACCTGAAATGCCCCGGACAGAAGCGTTTCTTCTTCGCCGGCGTTTCTTCAGTTTCCCGACGAGTGAATAGTGCTATCATCCTGAGGAAGAAGATGACACTGTTCCAAATTGGACTGGACCGGTTTAAACCGGGTTTAAAGATTAAACTGGTCGGTTCACCCCCCATTCGATCGAGTTTTTCAAATCTAAAAATTTCTAAATTCATCTAAATCCATTCTCTATCTAATGGTGGCCTCAAATTTCCAATTTGAATTATTTAAGCTACCTAGAAAAATAAATTTGGGATTTGGTTCAATAGTGGTTCAAACCGGTTCAAATCCGGTTCACCTGAACCAGTTTGGTTTTCATCCCCAATTCCTTCACAAGTCCATTTCCATGTCTTTTGTGACTCCTTGGGTCACTTAGGGTCCATAATATTCTTGGTTTACCATTTCTTTATCGATTCTGGTTCATAAATCGGCTTGGTCCTTAAACCGATTCAACCAGTTCAATCCTATTGGACCCGGTTCATCCAAACCTATCTAATTTTCCTCTTCCAATTCGTCCTATGGTTCTTTTCCATAATATTTTGAACCCTTTGGATCACCTGGGAGTTGTAAATTCCTCAATTTCCCATTCACAATTATTGGGTTTGTGAACCGATTCGGTTTTCTAGCTTGGTTTGACCGGTTCTCTTCCCGGTTTTCCTTAGCTCAAAAGGACAGGGTTTATAGACAGGACTAAGTCGACGGACCAGTCTAGATAAATAGCTGTAGGTCGAGTTGAGGGTCGGGGCTGTTGGACTAGTGGCACCAATGATAAATGGCTTTGTGGAAAACTCTTGTTTGTGCATGCACTTGAGGTTCGGGACCATTAAGACACCCAAGAGGGGTAGTGATGCGTCTGAAGGACTACTGGACGACATGGTGGAGATACGAGTAGTTTGTCATGCCAGCAGTCAGGTAAGCTTGACATCGCTTCATGCGCATGAGGCCGAGGTGGGATCGGGATGAAGTCTCTGTCCTCATACGAACACGGAGTAGATTTCGAGTTTAAGGATCAGATGTCGCGAACATCCACTCATTCCTATGGTAGAAGTGGATAGGCTTCTATCTAGGTGGCCAGTAAAGTCGCTCCGATGCCACAAGTGGGTGCTGTGGTCAGGCTGCCCTACGAATGTGTGATTCCCTTCCTGATGAAGGGCGTGTGTTGATTATTAAACATCCCTGATGTGGAAATGAGGAAAAGAAAATGTGAAAATCGGGAGTGTGGCACACTCCGATTAAAGATGTTTTATGAAAACTTTCTCTCAACACCCATTCACTAAGTTGTTGAACTCACCCCATCCCTTTACCTCTTTTTAGGTAACCAAAGGAAAACCCACTTACAAACTTTCTAATGCTGAACCTGCAAGACATGTATGTAAGGTTAATGTATTTAGTTTTGATTAATATTATTCTAGGAAAGATACAGATAAAAATGATGTTTTATTCTTCACGGTTTAGAGAAGGGGAAAACTCTTAATAAACTGGGAGAGTGGTGGGTTGTTTCACGGGGATCTAACCAAACCGGGTCGAGACGTGACATATATGATGTCAATTGGGGGCTAAGTGTGGCCCATATATATGATATTTACTAGAGACCGAAAGTGGTTCATATATCTAATTGTTATGTTTAAATTCAGGGTAGGCTATGGTTGGTGATGGCTCGAGACGAGAGTCTCAAGTAGTAAGATAAACCACATGTTTCTTGATATAAGTGAAGAATCCAATTAAATATATACAAAAAATTAAAACAGGTGATTTACAAGGAATATATATGTCGTAAGCCATGTATTTACTAAATTGACCCATTTCCACTAAAAGCTACTACAGGTGAAAGTTGAGAAAGTTAGTCACAGAAGTGAGAGGATCTTCTTAGATTATCGCCGTCTAAAATAGTCATCTTCTCTGGTTACAAGGGTTGTATTTTGCTCTTTTATCAACTATTATATTCCTTGGCTACCATTAAAATATTTTGGAACATATTTAATTATGAAAAGTTTAAATTTTTACTGAAAAATGATATATTTTCTATTTTGAGTATTAGTTTTATCAATTTTACTTTAATGAGCAATGTGTGGAATAGCATCAATACGAAGGATTAATGTTCCCTTTGAACGGTAGCAGTCTCCTTACATCAATATTATATTGAAGTCACTTTCTTATTTCTCCTAAAGATGCATGTCCTTACTTGTCCCTATAGATAATCAAAATATTTATTACAATACCTCATTATAGGAGAATCCATTTTTTTAGTATTTGAGATGATTTGTGAGCATAATTTAATGGTGGAGGTCTTGTTTAATGTTGTGCATCCTCAAACTGAAATGAGAGTGATACAATTATAAATTGCCCTTATACTTTTATACTTGAAGGTGTAGTTCCTAAAATATAGATAATTTGTCTCATTGCATATCAGCCAATAAATGGTGAGGACTATTATTTTTTTGTCATTGCTAAAGTCAACCAAACTTGAACTCATTTAGAAAAGTTGTGTTGCACCAAATTTGATACGAGATTTCACAACTAATAAGATCAACTCAAAATTTTCATAATAAAATTAATATATTTTAATACAAGAAAATATTACAATTTCAATTAATTTATATTAGTTGATGTTCATATCTATTGAAATTTTTTTCATCTTTTTACCCACCACCTTTTTAACTATAGTTAATAATGAGCCCACAAGAAACCATAATTTTGAGATGTAATATTCTTTTACGATTATGCTAGAAAATGTATTATTGGCTATAAAATCTTTTATAAACAAATAACACTTTAATACAAAAAAAAAACAAACCTAATAAAATTAGTGTATAAATTACTGATGCACTGGCCCGTTGTTTCTTTTAGATGCTTGTAAAAATTTGTCTATTTTAAAATATATCATAAAATCTCATTATTTTTATCTAATTTACATAAAAATGGTTAACACATATTTGAAACACATTAAGGTATTTGACTGGGTGTGGAGGGGGAGGATCACGATTGAGGGTCCTATCCCTCTCGTCGTTGGCAAGCCCCCTAAGAAACAGCCAGCCATAGGGAGAGGCCACCAGGAAGGTTGCTCGTGCGGTCTCAATAAATTATCTTTTTATTTTATTTTTACTTTTATATTAGCTTAGTAAAATTATTGATATCAGTATATAGTGATAATAGTTTTAAACATTATGTATTAATATATTACTTTTTAAAAATTTTATATCAAAACATTAATAATTTAAAATATTTTGTATTTTCTATATAATTTTCCATATGTACCGCCTGATATATGTTTCTTTTCATTAGGTTTATTCATATCATTCAACTAATCTAACCAGTGGCGCAAATTCGGACAAATGCTTAAAATGGCGGGGATTGGTGAAGGGACTGACTGAGAAGACAGGGAACTGAGAAGACAGGGACTGATGCGGACAAGTGAAACTGGGACACGTATCACAGATGAAGCTGAAATCTGCCCCCACTCACTTCCGCATGTGGACATTTTTCTACTACTGCCAAGGATTTCTGTGGGGGCAAGGCAACCCTCTTTTCTACGTACTCCCAAATCCTGCCCTCGGATACTGTCCCCTTTCAACCATCGGTTTCCTTGCTTGAGCGATGGTCCCCTATATATATATATAGTTCTGTACGAGTAAATATATTCGCACGATCAATCCTGTCCTGGGTAGATGCAAGATGCCAATTTGGACATTTATGTGAGAAGAAGGCAGTTCGATTGGCCAGCCCATCATCAGTAATATTGTTGTTTTACTGTCAAATTATGGAATCTCGAGTTTCATTCACGTCCTAGGGCACTCTTGCCACTGGTTTCTCTCCATTATAGTTGGATGTATTAGTATAACTATGCACTAGTTTAGTTGAGTTGGTGGTATTTGTAAAGAGCAGAGAGGATTTAGAATTTTAGTCATTTTACCGTTTAGAAGTTTAGTTAGTTAGTTGATGATATAATTTAGTAAGTCTAGTATTTAGTGATGTATAAATATTAGGCCTAATGGCTAGATGTTAATAAGAACAAGGATTATTTTCATTCATAATCACAACTTTACTTGTATCTCTTTGTTTTTGCATTCGTTATTTCTTTTCTTCGGAAACTTGTAGGGAAGCTTGTGGGAACATTGTTGTTAATGCAAAAGTAAGCTTGTTGAGAAGTTCATACAAATCTTGTTGAAAAAGATTCAAGTAGAAAGTAAAATGGTATGTCTATTCTTGATTTCAGCTGCAACAAAGATTGAAGAAGTTTGCTTGGCGAAAATTGCAAAACATAGAATGGCTAGAGGGTATTTTAAAAAAAAAAGAATGGCTAGAGGGCTACAAAATTGAAGGCAAGAGGTCCAATGGCATTAAATATATATCATGTTCTATATGATAGTGAATTCACATAGGTGTGTGAAAGGATATCTATTATCAAACGATATCTACCATTAAGTGATAATCTATGTGCAATTTTAATAACATACAAAATTTATAATTTGGGATCAAACTATTATATATAATGTCAATCTATGATTGTTACTTTGTATTAAAAGAACAAATTGAATTTTACCATTTGAGAAATCAACTAACATCTAATCATACACCCTTTATTTTTTGTATAGCTAATTTCCTATAAAAAAATATTAGTGGTGTCTCTCTAGAGTATTCCTAGAGCTTCTCTCTAGGTTATTCCTGAGTACCCGGTGAAGTTATTCTTCCCGTGAATGACATTTTTTCCATGATAATCGGAGTGCTTAGTTTATTCGACAAATATTCTTAGGGAAGAGTTAGGCTGAGAGGGGTGAGCGAGGCTGGATTTCTATATGGTTGTAGAGGGGCACGGGTCTCGACACCACTATCCATAACCAGCTGTTCCTACTGACAACGATAATTGCCTCCCTTATCCTTCCCTGTTATCATTCCTTCTTAATCGCTTTTATCTAATCGCCAATCTTCTGTGTCATATATCGGTATTTGTTCATCGACCCGTTGGATTCTCTGTTCGGTATCTCTTGTTCTTCTTTTTGCAGCTCCTCCTTTAATCTTGCACGTCTCACTATTGTTGTTTGAAATTGGTATCATCGATCCATCAAGTCATTAAAATCATCAGATCCTAATTACTTTTAAATACCTTACTCCGTGGTTTGTTTCCACTTATTGCTGTAGGCCTTGGATCGTCGGGATGCCGAGTAGGAACATGACAAAATCAAACTATTAAGGGTCCTAGGTGTGGACTAGGAATTAATGAGAGGAGTTCAGATGTACTTGATTGGGATTTAATGCCCAATTGCCCTTGAGGAATTGTTGTGTTACTAGGAAGTGTAGTATTTGAACGAAAATTAACTTACGAGATGATCAATAGAGTATTAAGATAATCTTGTGAAAATGTTAGTAATTTAAAAGTAAAATCAATTACTTAAAATATATTAAGTTTTGACTTTGAAGACTTGATATTGGTTGATCTTATCTTGACTGAAAACTCTTCGTTATTTGATAGAGGTGGTTTGTTCTTATGTGAATGTGAGGGGATAAGAGTGTTGCCCAAATAGATTTATCTCAATTACTAATTTCAATCTAGGTACACGAGTTTGCTCCAAATTAAGTTGTTACTAGTAATAGATGGAAAATAAAAAAATCATTAGGGATGTCCTTAAGATAGATGATCCTCTAGCTTAAAGGGTACCTCTTTTTTTTTTTTTTTTTATAATAATGCCTGGTTAAGATTTTAGTTGATAAACATTTACCAAATGGAGTATGGAGTGTTTATTATACTATAACCCGATTCTTGGTTGACAATTTCATTCAACTTATCAATTCATTTGATTTTATAATAGTGGATAAATTCACCAAATTAAAATAAGAGGAATTAAAACTCATAATAAAAAAGGCTAACTTGAATTTTCAATGAAAATTTGAACCTTTTTTAGAAATATAGTGTGACTAAAATAGTTTATAAAAATAATACGAAAATATAATAATTGATGAGTATAAATTAAAACCTTTATAGGCAAGTTTCGAGATCTACCTCAAACTATGTTGTTCTATAGATGTGATCCGACTTGTACCTGGTGGAACCTAGGCATTCACCTATAATTGTTTAAGGGAGGGTGTGAGCTCATACTTTAGTGAATGAGAGTTTGACATCGGACCATTACATCTTTACCACCTTTGACTTAACATAAAAGTTATAAAATGATATTCATTTTTAATTTTACAAAGTTATTCCATTTTCATAATTTAGTCAACCCTTTGAGACTCCTGCCCGGAAACTGTAATTCCACATTATGTTGGGTTAAACTCTCTCTTCCCAAACAATTTAATTCAATATATCATGATATATAGATAACGATACATACAGATAACTCATGGCCCAAACCATGCCCGTAAGTCATGTCATAATTCTAATCGAATAAGATGAGAGTGTGTGAGTCCTGTTAACACACAAACAACCCCGACCATGTCCCTTACACATGTAACTCAATTATACCTCTTCTCATCTTAGCAATGTAACACTGGGATCACACTCATGCATCATCTAGGGGTCCTGGGAAATATGGAAGTTACGCTTTATATATCCCTTTATTCACCATTCCAATTTTCCTATGCGTCAAAACTATCTCGGCATGTATCCTATCAACGCCCAAACTTCCTACCGGTATATAATATACACACATGCATATTTACAAATATGCACACATGCAACAATCATGTCTATCATAGTTTTCATTTAGTACGATCCTCATTTGACCCTATATATTCAGGTGCATGTATGAAATTAGCAGGTAGTATGCATGATCAATGTATCATAGATAGTTTAGTTTATATCTTGACCAACTACTCAAGCAGATGTGTAAACCCAGTCATTTAAAGGTAAGAAAACTAGGGAAAGAACCGGTCAACCCAGGTGAGAAAACCGAGTTGCTTCACAAACCACAACCGATAAGGAAAGGGTAAAAAAAGAGAAATTTACAAATCCCGAGTGACCTAAAGAGTCATAAGAGTCATGGAAAAGGACTTTGGGGTGAATTGAAAGAGAAAACCAGACCGGTTCAGGTGAACTGGACCTCAACTAGTTTGAACCGATTTGAACCACCATTGAACCTATTTCTAAATTCATTTTTCTATGTGGCTTAAAATATTTAATTAGAGGAATTGAAGCCACCATTGGATAGATAATGAATTTAGAAATTTTAAATTTTGAAAAACTCAGTCGAATTTGACCTTAATCACCTGGTCTAAGCATTAAACCTAGTTCGGATCGGTCCAATCCGGTTTGGAATAGTGTCATCTTCTTCCTTCAGATGACAGCACTGTTCACTCACCGAAAAAAATGAACAGCATCGACGAAGGTGATAAGTCTTTGTTAAAGGCATTTAGGCAATGAATGAGCACCATAAAGGTGCCAAACAAACAGCCAGAGAGTCCTCGAGTTCCCTATATAAAGAGCTCTTCTCCATTCATTTTCCTCAGACCTGAAAACTCCTCTCTCTCTCTCTACTGCTCCAATTTTCGGTGAAGCTGGAATAAAAGCTCCGACTTGGGCATTTTTATCACCTTTAGAAGGCAAGGCTGGGTTCTTTAGATTCAGGGAGAAGTTAGCTACCTGATGATAGTCTCCATTTAATTCGATGACCATCAGAGAAGCGCCGACGTAATCAAATAGTGAAGCATCTCCGGTAGACCTAAGCTGCCCTGTTTCAGTCGAGGTGAAATCGGCTGAATTCAGTCCTCCTCTAGCTAAACCAAGCTCTCCCAATGTCCCCTCAACCCTTAGACGACCTCAACTGAGCTGAAAGGTAAGCCAATTTGGCTTTACTCAGTCGTTGCAATTCGGAGTTAGAGAGATATTGTAGAATTTCACTAACAAAATTCTCTCTCAATTCGAAGTCAATTATAGAAATTCTTGATCCTAGAAGATATCTTAGGAAAAGAGCTATCTTCCCTGATAGAGAGATTGAACTGCCGCATCTTCAACAGTAAGCTTTCGAAGCTTTCTCTCTCTAAGTTTAGTTTTCCAGCGAAGCTCCGTTTGAGCTCAATTCAGACCCAAATGATGCAGTTCAAAGCTCAATTGAATCATATGGAAGTGTAGGAACTGATCCATAACTTCAATTGGAGCAATTAACCCTAATTAAATGGTCAATTTGATAAAATCAAATTAGGCCAATTTGAAAGGGGAAAAGTTTTGGGAAAATTTGGGGATTTCATAAAATTGAGGGAACAAATTGCAATTTCCCAAAAGTGAGGATCAATTTTCCATAAAAAGGATCTTGGAAGACCAATTGGTTAATTTTTGAAAATAATTGGCATCAAATTGTCATTTTTGTAAAGTAGGGGCAAAATTGTATTTTTTGAAAATTTGTTGACCAAATTGGAAATTTGGAAAACTAGAACCCTTAAATGATTTTGAGTAAATTGAGGGCCCAAAGTGAATTTTGGAAGTTTCGGGACTCACTTTGGGGAAAAGATTGCATTATGGACCTTAAGGTCAAGGAAAATAAACTTTAGGGACCTAAGTGTAATTAACTAAAAATTTTGAGTTTAGTCGTTCATACGTGAAGAACGAATGTTGTTATGCCAAGTATTAATAGATAAGATTGCCCAAATTGTGTAGGAGCACAAAGGACCAGAACGCTAGTAAGAGAAGCTCTCGTCGACTTGAGAAAATTAGCCGATGACAAACATGTCACGGTTAACGGGTGAGTGGGTTTGTTCACATCATACCCAGTTGGGATGATGAGTACATCAGAAATGAAAAACCACTTCTATGTGGAATTTTAACATCACACCTGGTTGGAGTGATGTGAGAACTAGGCAGAAAAAACTACTTATCAGTTGTAAGTAGATCATGCCTAGTTAGTATGATGGACTTCCTGGAAGGAAGTAGAAAACCTGCTTATCGGTGGTAAGCAGAGATGTCATCACACCGGTTGGTGTGATGGATGAAAAGTTTATTTTGTCAGAAGTGTTCTCCCCTGACTGTGTGCCAATGCTTAAAAATTTTGGGAGACCTTCTTAACGAGTGCTAGAATGTCTCAGACAGGCCAGAAGGCCTCAATTTTGGAACTTAGGGGCTAAAACGCCCTCTTTTGGAAAATCACGTACAGTAGGTCCAAGGCCAGTTGGCACGAGTAGGAGCTCGTAAACAAACATGGTGTTTAAGCCATACAAATTCTTAATAAATGAATTATGTGATTTCATCATGGTACCAAGATAGGACTGACATACTCATGGACTGGTGGTAGTGCGATAGGACCAGGTCGACGAACCGGTCTAGACAAACAGCTACAGGTCGAGTTGACCTAAAGAGTCACAAAAGTCATGAAAAAGGACTTTAGGATGAATTGGAGGTGAAAACCAATCCGGTTCAGGTGAACCAGACCTGAATTAGATTGAACCGAATTGAACCAGTTTCTAAATTCATTTTTTGAGGTGGCTTAGAAAATTCAAATTGGAGAATTGAGGCCACCATTTAATAGAGAATTAATTTAAATGAATTTACAAATTTTTAATTTTGAAAAACTTGGTCGAATCGGGTATGAACCGGTCGGTTTAAGTGTTGAATCAGGTTCAGACTGGTCTAGTCCAATTCAGAACAGTGTCGTCTTATTCCTGCAGATGACAACACTGATCACTCGCTAGAAAATCAAGCAGTGCCGGTGAAGATGAAAAGTCTCCAGCTAGGGCATTTTAGGCAATGAATGACCACCATTAATGTGCTAATCAGACAACTAAGAAGTCCTCAAGCTTCCTATATAAAGAGCCCCTCCTCATTCATCCCACTCTCTTCCTACTGCTCCATTTTCTAGTGAAGCTCGAACTAGATCTTTGACTTGGGCATTTTTTTGAGTCAAAGAAGGTGTGGTTGGGTTCATTTGATTCAGGGAGAAGTCAGCTACCCAACGGTAGTCTCCATTTGCTCTGAGGTTTGCTGGAGAAACACTGGCGTAATAGAACAGTGAAGCAACTCCTACGTATCGTAGCTGCACTATTTTGGCCGAGCTGAAAATGACCAATTCGAGCCCTTCTCAAGCCAAACCAAGCCCTCTGAACACTTCCACAACCCTCCTAAAACTGAATTAGAGCAAAAAAGTTAAGCCAATTTGGCTCCCCTATGTGAATTTCGATCGGTGCTATAGAGAGAACCGACAGATATTTACTGACCAAATTCCCCCTTAATTCAACATGAATTGAGGTGATTCTTGATCCTAGGAGCAAGCTCAGGACAAGAGCTATTTGCCCAGATTGAAAGCTAGGACCGTCGTGCCTTGACGATAAACATTCGAAGCTTTTTATCTCTACGTTCAGTTTTTCGGCGAAGCTCCATTTGAGCTCGTTCCGGCGACAATTCATGCGATTGAAAGGGCAATTGAATTGTATGGATGTGTAGGAACTTAAATCTACCTTCAATTTCAACAATTAACCTCATTGGATTGGTCAATTTGATAAAATCAAATTCGACCAAGTAGAAAGGTTGAAATTGTGGGAAAATTTGGGGATTTCAAAAATTCAAGGGACTAAAATAAAATTTCATAAACTTTAGGGCCAATTGGGTATGGAAAAGATGTTGGAGAACCAATTGGTCAATTTTTTGAAATTTTTGGGTGAAATTTACCATTTTTGTAAAGTAGGTGCAAAATGGTAATTTTGGAAAAGTTGGGGACCAAATTGGAAATTTGGGAAACTTGAACCCCTTTTTGTGATTTTGAATAAATTGAGGTCCCAAGGTAAAATTTAAAAGTTTTGGGACTCAATTTCGTGGAAAATTGGAAATTGAGACTTAAAGAAAAATAACTTTAAAGATCTAATTGCAAATAAGTGAAAAATTTTGATATGTTATTAATTCATGATGAATGAAGTCCACCAAGCCAAAAGATAATGAACAAGGATGTTCATATTGTATAAGAACATGAAGTACCGAGAACTCCAATGAAGATAAGCTCGCGTGGAGACAAAAAGCCGGTTTAGAGGAATTCACTATATTCATGGGTGGTGGGATTTTTACATCATATCCGGTTGGTATGATGAGAACCTCAAAAATGAAAACCCACTACTAAGTGGAATTTTAAACATCACACCTAGAAGGAGTGATGTGGAAATTACACAGAAAAACTACTTATCGGTTGTAAGTAGATCATACCTGGTTAGTATGATGAACTTCCTGGAAAGAAGTAAAAAACCCGTTCATCGATTATGAGCGGAGATGTTCTCACACCTGGTTGGTGTGATGGACATAGAAAATAATATTTTGTCGGAAGTACTCTCCTATGACTGTGTGCCACTTCTTAAACCTTTTGGGAGACCTTCTTGACGAGAGTTTGAATAGCTCAAATAGGCCGGAGGCCTCAGTTTTGGAACTTGGGGGAAAAATGCCCGATTTTGAAAATTTCGTACAGTGGACCTAAGGCTAGTTGGAACAAGTAGGATCTTGTAAACAAACATGAGAATAAGCCATGAAAACTTGTAATGAATTATGTGTTTGGCTATGGTACGAAGATAGGACTGACATACTCGATAGACTGGTGGCAATGCGACAAGACAAGTCGACGAACCAGTCGAGATAAACAGCTGCAGGTCGAGTTGAGGGTTGGGGCCCTTAAACCAGTGGCACCAAAGATTAAATGGCTTATTAGGAAAACTCTAGTTTTGTGCATGCACTGAGGTACGTGACCTTCAAGACACCCAAGAGGGATAGTGATGCATCCTAGGGACTATTGGACGACATGGTGGAGACAAGGGTAGATTATCGTGCCAGCAATCAGGGAAGCTTAATGTAGCTTCAAGCATATGAGACCAGGGTGGGGTCGAGATGAGGTCTCTGTCCTCATATGGACACAAAGTTTTCTTTATGGGATTGAGGGTCGGATGTCGCGTATATCCACTCATTCTTAGAGTAGAAGTGGACGGGCTTGTATTTAGCTGGCCGGTAAAGTCGCTCTGATGCCACAAGTGGGTGCAGTGGACGTGATGCCCTACGTATGTGAGAACCCTTCATGATGAAGGATGTGTGTTGATTGACAAAGACCTCAAGTTAACCCCATTTGTAAGATAGGTATGATAAGTTTAAATTTCATAGAGTTTTCATTAATGTTATTCTAGGAAAGGTACATGTTTAAAGGACAACTTAGTCCTCATAGTTTAAAAGATGGGAAATCCCTTAATAAAACGGGAGAGTGGCGAGTTGATCATGGGGATCTAACCAAACTAGGTCAGGGCATGACAACTTTTGTGGTATCCCACCCATTGGAGTTAAGGAAAATCGGGAAAAGAACAAGTCAAATCGATTGAGAAAACTGAACCGGTTCACAGACCCCGATCACTAGAGAACGAGCAAATTGGGAAATTTACAACTCCCAAGTGACCTAAAGAGTCACAAAAGTCATGAGAAAGGACTTTAGGATGAATTGGAGATGAAAACCAAACCAGTTCAGGTGAACCAGACCTGAATCGGTTTGAAATACTATTGAATCAATTTCTAAATTCATTCTTCTAGGTAGCTTAGAAAATTCAAATTGTAGAATTGAGGCCATCATTTGATAGAGAATGAATTTAGATAAATTTACAAATTTTTAATTTTGAAAAACTCGTTCAAATTAGGCATGAACCTGTCGGTTTAAACGTTGAATCCGGTTCAGACCGGTCTGGTCTGGTTCAAAACAGTGTCGTCTTCTTCCTTCAAATGACAACAGTATTCACTCGCCAGAAAATTGAGCAGCACTGGTGAAGATGAGAAGTCTCTAGCCAGGGAGTTTCAGGCAATGAATGACCATCAATGAGGCACCAATCGGACGTCCAAGAAGTCTCTGAGCTTCCTATATAAAGAGCCCCTCTTCATTCATCCTCCTCATACATGAAAACTCCACTCTCTCCATAGTGCTCCATTTTCCGGTGAAGCTCGTACCAGAGCTCCAACTTGTGCATTTTTCTGAGCCAAAGTATGTGTGGTCATGTACTTTGGATTCGGGGAGAAGTCAACTACATGACTGTAGTCTCCTTTTGTCACACCCCAACTCAGTTTGGTTGGATCCCCATGAACAACCCGTCGCTCTCTCGGTTCAAGAAGAGTTTCCTCCAACTTTAACTCAAGTTGAGCCAAGCGTAGTTTCAACCTTGTTCCTTGGAAGACATATATCCAATAAAATGCAAGCTTAAGAAATATAAGCATACCTGATAGAGGGTAAGACTCGATATTATTCTTAGTTATTTTTCCTTTTCCTGAAAAAGGGATAAAACGGAGGGGGTGAGTATGACTACTCAGTGAATGGGGTTTTTCAAGAAATACCTTTAAAGAAAAGAGTTGTATTGGAGTGTGATAGACTTCTTTCTTTCGAAAAAAATCATTTCATTTAAAAATCTCGGGTTTTATCACCATTTTCCTTATTTATTCATGGTGTGTCATCACCCAACACACATCCTTCAACATGAAGGTCAAACACACATTCACAGGCCAACACGACCACTGGACCCACTTGTGGCTTCAGTGCAACTTTACTAGCCACCTAGATAGAAGTACATCCACTTTTACCCTGAGAATGAGTGAATGTACGTGACATCCGACCCTCAATCCTGAAATCGATTCTTCGTGTCCATATGAGGACAAAGACCTCATCCTGTCCCCACCCGATCTCATGCGCTTGGTGCTACTCAAAATTTTGCACGGTTACCTGGTACCACAAATTGCTCTTATATTCACCAGGTCGTCCAGGGTCCTTAGGACACATCACTACCCCTCATGGGCATCTTTAAGGTTTCGTACTCATAGTGCATGCAAAAATAATATTTTCTTATCATGCCATGTAATCTGTGGTACCATTAGTCTAACGGCCCCGACCTTTAGCTCAATCTACAGCTGTTTGTCTTGACTGGTCTGGAGGTCATGTTGCAATGTTGCTAGTTGATCGAGTATGTCCATCCTATCTTGGTACTATGACCAAACAATTCATTTATTAAAGTTTTATGGCACATATCTCATGTTTGTTTATGAGCTCTTGCTCATGCCCACTGGCCTATGGCCCATTGTTTGACTTTTTTAAAACCGGGCATAATAGCCCAAAAGTTTCAAAATCGAGGCCTCCGGCCTATAAGAGCTATTTGAGCTCTCGTCAAGAAGGTCTCCCAAATAATTTAAGCATTGACACACAGTTAGTGGAGAGCACTTTTGACAAAATATATTTTTAACTATCCATTATACTAACCGGGTATAAGGACATCTCCGCTCATAACCGATGAATGGGTTTTTAACTTCATTCGAGGAAGTTTTATCATACCAATCGGGTATTATCTACTTACGACCGGTAAGTAGTTTTTTTTTTTTCTATATGGTTTTCACATCACTCTTCTAAGTTGTGATGTTTAAAATACCATATAGCAGTGGGTTTTCATTTCGATATACTTATCATTTCCAACCGGGTATGATATAAAATCCCACTCACTCGATCGTGCAATGAAATTCCACTTAGTCGATTTCTGTCCCTAGTAAGCTGGACTTCTGCTAGAGTTACTGACGTCTCATTCTCCTACACAAAATGAATATAGTTGTTCATTATTCTTTGGCCTATTAGCCTTCATTCGTTTCAAATGAATGAGAAAACCCAACTTTATGTATATTTGTAATTAGGTCCCTAAAGTTATTTTTCTTTAAATTTAAGTCCACATTGCCGAGTTTTTCCTCCAATTTGAGTTTCAAAAGTTTTTAAAATTTATCTTAGGACCTCAATTTATTCAAATTCACAAAGAGGGTTTAATTTCCCAAATTTCCATTTTGGTCTCTCAACTTTTCCAAAATTACCATTTTGCCCTTCCTTTACAAAAATGGTAAAATTTACCCCAAAAATTCTAAAATTTCTCAATTGGCCCTATAATATTCTAATCATGCCCAATTGACCCTCAATTTTAGAAAATTTCATTTGGTCCCTTGAATTTTTTGAAAATCCCCAAATTTCCCAATTTCCCCCCAATTTCAACTCTTTAACACAGCTGAATTTTATTTCATCAAATTGACTGATCAAACACCTCTAATTGTTGAAATTGAAATTGAAATTGAGTTTCTCCATGTTCATACAATTCCATAGATTTTTGAATCGCGAGTTTTAACACCGGAACAAGCTCAAACGGAGCTTCGCGGGAAAACAGACTATAGAGAGAAAAGGCTTTGATTACTCATCGGTGAGGGCGCGATGATTTGAGCTTTGTATCTAGGCAGGTAGCTCTCCTCCAGAGGTTCTTCCTAGGATCAAGAATCATATCAATTGATGTCGAATTGGATTAGAATTTCATCATTGAAATTCAGCTGACTCTCTCTCTAACACTGATAAGAATTTGCAAAGGGGAGCTGAATTGGCTTACCTTTCAGTCCTAATTCGACCGTGGAAGGGCTGACGAAGTGTTAGGAGGGTTTGGTTTGGCCTGAGAAGGGCTCGAATCGGCCAACTTCAACTCGGCCAAAACATGGCAGCTTTGGTCCACCAGAGCTGCTTAACTATTCGATCATGTCGGTGCTTCTCCGGTGACTCTCAGAATGAATGATGCCACCACCGTGTAGCTGACTTCTCCCTGGTTCTAAGGAACCCAACCTTGCCTTCTTTGGCTCAGAAATGACCCTATATCGGAGCTCTAGTTTAAGTTTCACCGAAAAACTAAGCAATTGAGAGAGAGTGAGCTTTTTAGGTGGGGAGAGGATGAATGGGGAGGGGGTCTTTATATAGGAAGCTTGGGGACTTCTTGGTCGTCCAATTGGCAGCTTTATAACATGCATTGATGGCCAGAAACGTATTGAATGGAGACGTTTCCTCTTCACCGGCACTGCTTCGATTTTTTGACGAGTGATTAGTGTTGTCATATGAAGGAAGAAGACGAAACTGTTCCGAACAGGACCGAACCGGTCCGAACTGAGTTCGAAGCTTAAATCGGTCAGTTCACCCCTCATTCGACCCAATTTTTTAAATCTAAAAATTTATAAATTTATCTAAATTCATTTTCTATCCAATGGTGGCATCAAATCTCAAATTTGAATTATTTAAGCCACCTAGAAAAATGAATTTATGATTCAGTTTATTAGTGGTTCAAACCGGTTCAAAATGGTTCGAATCTGGTTTAGCTAAACTAGTTTGGTTTTCATCCCCAATACCTTTACAAGTCCATTTTCATGTCTTTTGTGACTTCTTGGGTCACTTAGAGTCCATAAAATGTCTGGTTTACCATCTCTTTATCGATTCCGGTTCATAAACCAACTCGGTCTTTAAATTGGTTCAATCCAGTTCGGGTCCGGTTCACCCGAACCGATCTAGTTTTTCTCTCCCACTTTATTTTAATGTTCCTTCCCAAGGTTTATAAATCTCTTTGGATTATAAGGGGTCCATAAATTTCTTGGTTGACCCATTCTCTATTGGTTTTGGTTCACAAATCAACTCGGTTTATAAATTGGTTCTATCTGGTTCAGGCCCGGTTCTCATGAACTGATTCAATTTTTCTTCCCCATTTCACCCTAATGTTCTTTTCCAAGATTTATGGACCATTTTGAGTCACATGGAAGATGCAAATTCTCAATTTGCCCATTTTCTATTAATTGAGCTTGTAGACTGATTCATTTTTAAATTAAAAACTAACCATTTCTTTCCCTAGTTTTCTCATTACCAAAGGACGGGGTTTACACCATTTTCTTCGAGGATCGTCGGAGAAACATCGACGTGATAGAACAGTGAAACAGCTCCTACGGATTGAAGCTACCCTATTTCTGTCTAGCTGAAATAAGCTAATTCAAGCCTTACTTAGGCCAAGCCAAGCTCTCCCAACACTACCACAACCCTCCTATAGCTGAATTAGAGCGGAAAGGTAAGCCAATTTGGCTCCTCTTTGTAAATTACTATCGGTGCTAGAGGGAGAACCGATAGATGTTTATTGACAAAATTCTCCCTCAATTCGACATGAATTGAGTTGATTCTTGATCTTAGGAGGAACCTCAGGACAAGAGCTATTTGCCTAGATTGAAAGCTTGGACCACCACGCCCCCAACGGGAAGCTTTCGAAGCTTTCTCTCTCTACATTCAATTTTCTAGTGAAGGTCCGTTTGAGCTTGTTTTAGCATCAAATCATGCGATTCAAAGTGCAATTGAATCGTGTGGAGTGTAGGAACTCAAATCCACCTTCAATTTCAACAATTAACTTTGATTGATTGGTCAATTTGATGAAAGTAAATCTATTCAGGTTGAAAGGTTGAAATTGGGGGGAAATTTTGGGAAAATGTGGGGATTTCAAAAATTTGAGGTACTAAAGTGCAATTTCCTAAAATTGAGGGTCAATTGGTCATGGAAAAGATATTGGAGAACCAATTGGCCAATTATTGGAATTTTTGAGGTAAAATTTACCATTTTTGTAAAGTAGGGGCAAAATGGTAATTTTAGAAAAATTGAGGACCAAATTGGTAATTTGGAAAACTCGAACCCCTTTTTGTTATTTTGAATAAATTGAGGTCCCAAGGTTAATTTTAGAAGTTTTAGGACTCAATTTGGGGGGAAATTGGCATTAGGGACCTAAAGTAAAAAAAAAAGAACTAGAGGGACCTAATTGTAATTAATTGAAAAGTTTGAATATTTCATCCATTTATAATGAATGAAGGCTATTAGGCCAAGGGATAACGAACAAGGATGTTCATATCGTATAGGAACATGAAGTACCGGGAACGCTAGTAAGGACAAGCTCGTGTGAAAATAAAGAACATGTTAAAAGGAAATCACTATGTTATTAGGTGAGCAGGATTCTTATATCATACCCTGTTGGGATGATAAGCTCCTTGAAAATAAAAACCCGCAACAATGTGAGATTTTAGCATCACACCTGGATGGGGTGATGTGATAAAACACATGGAAAAAAAACTACTTACCAGTTGTAAGTAGATCATACCCAGTTGGTATGATGAACTTACTAGAAGGAAGTAGAAAACCTGTTCATCGATTATGAGCGTAGATGTCCTTACATCCGGTTGGTATGATGAATGACTGAAAGATTATTTTGACGAAGGTGCTCTCCCCTGACTGTGTGCCACTGCTTAAACATTTTGGGGAACATTCTTGACGGGAGCTCGAATAGATCAGATAGGCCAGAAGCCTTGATTTTTGGAACTTGGGGGCAAATATACCCGATTTTGAAAATCTCGTATAGTGGGCCCAAGGCTAGTTGGCACAGCAGGAGCTTATAAACAAACATGAGTTTAAGCCATGAAAACTTTAAATGAATGATATGTTTGGCTATGGTACCAAGATAGGACCGACATACTTGATGGACTGGTCGGGGCCGTTGGACCAGTGGCACCAAAGATTAAATGGCTTATGGGGAAACTGTTGTTTTGTGCATGCACTGAGGTACAGGACTTTCAAGATGCCCAAGAGGGGTAGTGATGCATCCTAGGGGCTACTAGATGACATGGTGTAGATAAGGGCAGATTGTCGTGGTAGTAGCTAGGTAAGCTCGACGTAGCTTGATGCGCATGAGACCGGGGTGGGTCGGGATGGACACAGAATTTTCTTTACGGGATTGAGGGTCGGATTCGTGTTCATCCACTCATTCTCAAGGTAGAAGTGGACGTGCTTCTATATATGTGGCCAGTAAAGTCGCTCCAAGAAACCAAGGGAAAACCAACCTTAAATATCTATCGATAGCCGAACCTTAAGGCATGTATGTAAAATTTATATTCAATTTTGATTAATATTATTAAAGGAAAGGTACATATTAGATTGGAAGGCACCCAAGAATACTTCGGAGATATGGAGTTTCTTAGGTATGGTAGGATGCTATAGACGGTTCGTGCAAAACTTTTCTAAGATAGCAGCCCCTCTAACTCAACTCATCAGGAAAGGAATTGAGTATAAGTGGGATAAAAACTGTGAGAAGTATTTCTTAGAGTTGAAGACTCAATTGACAATTGCACTGGTACTCTCCCTACCCGATCCCAATGCGGGAGAGTACATCATTTATAGTGATGCATCCGGACAAGGACTCGGATGCGTATTGATGCAAAAAGGGAAGGTTATCGCTTATGTCTCGCGATAACTTAAGGTACATGAAAGAAAATACCTAACCTATGATCTAGAATTTGCTACAATAGTGTTTGCCTTAAACATTTGGTGACACTACCTATACACGGATCACAAGAGTCTTAAGTACTTCCTAACTCGGAAGGAGTTAAATCTACGCCAGAGAAGGTGGCTGGAATTGGAGAAGGACTACGACCTTGTGATAGAGAACCACCCTAGAAAGGCAAATGTGGTAGCAGATGCCTTAAGTCGCAAGTACCAAATTGAGGCAGCACAAGTAAAGATAAGTTACATACCCTTGTTGCAACAATTGGGAAGGATGGATGTGGACCTGAAGATGGACAAGCAGGAAAAATGCTTGGTGGCTAATATGGTGGTGAGGCCCAGTCTAACCGAGCAAATTAAGCCTCAATAGAAGACTAATAAGGAACTCCAAACCTATTTGGATCCTGTTAATAGAGAAACGAAACCGAACTACAACCTGCGAGGTGATGGAGTGCTAACCTACAAGCGTAGGGTTTGTGTGCCTCAAGATAAGAAGTTGAAGAGGCTAATTATGGAAGAGGCCCATGATTCGGTGTATGCAATGCATTCGGGCATTACTAATATGTACTTCACCCTCAAACAAGGATATTGGTGGAAGGGCAAGAAGAGGGACATTGCGAAATACGTAGCTTGATGTTTGTCCTGTCAGCAGATAACGTCTGAGCATTAGAAACCATCAGGACTACTATAACCCTTGCCAATCTCAAAATGGAAATGGGAGCACATTACTATGGACTTTGTCACCGGACTACCTATGACAAGAGTGACATATATAGTGGAACAATTGGTCGTCTTACACATGAGGGAGATAGTGAGACTCCATGGTGTTCTAGTGAGTTTAATATCAGATAGAGACATGATATTTACTTTAAGGTTTTGTCCAAGCTTACAAAGTGCCATGGGAACCAAGCTCCACATTAGTACGACATTTCATCTCTAGATTGATGGATAGTGTGAGTGAACTAGTGTGAGTGAACTCTTCAAACCTTGGAGGATATGCTAAGAGCGTGCGTACTCACCATGAACAAAGGTTAGGATGAATACTTGTGACTAATGAAATTTGCTTACAATTATAGCTATCAGGCCAGTATTCAAATGGCTCCTTATGAAGCCCTTTATGGACGACCATGCTGTACCCCTCTATTTTAGGAAGAAGTGGGGGAAAGGAAGCTGGAAAGGGCAGAGCTAATCAACGATGCCATGGAGAAAATAAAATTAATTTGGAGTCAGCTAAAGACCGCTCAGTACAGGAAAAAGAGTTATGCGGATCATCAAAGAAAAGATTTGGAGTTTGATGTGGGAGATTGTGTGTTTCTCAAGGTATCCCCATGGAGGGGAATACTTAGGTTTCAACAACAGGGAAAGTTGAAACAAAGGTATATCGGTCCCTATCCCATCATGTAGAGAATACACGATGTATTCCTATCTCGGTACTTCGGAAGTACCAACTTGATCCTAGTCATGTGTTGGACTTACCTCCACCAGAGCTGGAAGAGAAATTGACCTATCAAACTGAACATGTATGAATTATCGACTAGAGGGATAAGAACTTATGGAATAAAAGTATTCCTATGGTCAAAGTTCTATGGCAAAATGAACCCATGTTGGAAGAGACATGGGAAAATGAAAGTGTAATGAGGAATAGTTTCCCTCAATTATTTGACATGTAATAGTTTTGGGGACAAAACCCCTAAAAGGAGGGGAGAGTTGTAAACCCTGTCCTTTGATAATAAGTAAACCGGGAAAAGAACCTGTCATTTCCAAAGAGAAAACCGAGTCAGTTTATAAATCAAAACTAATAGAGAAAGGGAAAACTAGGAAATTTATGGATCCCAAGGGACCTAAAGAGCCATAAAAGTTATGAAAAAGGACTTTAGGATGAATTGCAGGTGAAAACCAAACCGATTCAGGTGAACCAGACCTGAACCGGATTGAACCGCCTTAATTGATGACATGAGCAGTGCCAATTTCTAAACTTAGTTTTTGGGGGGTAAAAACACATTGTGAATAGTAAATTTCGATGAAGAACGAAGGAGGAGACTTACCACGACAATTCATGGAAGGTGTGGAAGGGAAGGTCTAGAGGGCTTGGGTTGGCTGTGGTTGGCCCTTGTGTTGCTTGAATGTATCTCAGTCAAATTTGGTTGCAGATTGCCGAGGGAGTGAAGGTACTATGCAAGCTCATTGGAGCTTCTCCAGTGACCTTCAAGATGGATGGAGTATGCATGAAGGTAGAGGACTTCCTTCGGATTCCAGGGGATCTAAATTTGCCTTTGGAGGTGGAGGAAAGTGCATAAGTCAGAGCTTTGGTTTGTGCTTCGTTGGGAAAAAGGACTGTTCTTTTTCTTCAGGCTTTTGAGCGATGAGAAGGTTGAATGGGGAGGAGATCTTTATTTAGAGAGGTTGGGGACCCTTGGTTCTATTGGTTTTCAAATTGACCGAGCATATCTCCTCTAAAATTGCCATTGTCAGAGCAAATATTTGCTCGTCGAAAATGGAAAGGAATTATTCCATTTTTTTGTTCTATAAAAGTGTTGTCATTTGAAGGTTGAAGAAGACACTGCACGCGTGTGCGAGCTGCCACGTGGGACATTGTGATTGGCTGACATCGTAGATGCGGCCTTTCACTAAGTGTTTGAGTCACTCATTGACCTGTTAATTGGAAATGTGGCGACCTCTCATTGGTCGCTCACATCTATGTAGCCGTTGACTGAATTTGTCTCCGTTGACCACGACATGTGGCATCCTCTGATTGGCTGATTTAAATTTGGCATTTTCCTCCTAACTCATTGTGTCAATGCCATGTGTCAGCCTTTGATTGGATGGGACCATCCAACGTGGGTCTGCCACTTGTCGACCTATAATTGGTCAATCATTTCTCCGACATCCTAGTGGGTTGCTAACATGGCAACTTTGCCATGTGTCAGCTCCTGATTGGTCAACCCTACTGATGAGGCTTCTCCTCAGTTGACCATTTGATTGAGCACATTGGTCAGTCGTCAATGACCATATTTGACCATTGACCAGGGACATGTGTTGTGCTCTAATTGGTCAACACTTCTAGGTGTTAACCGAGCGACTGACTGGGCACGCGTCACCACGCGTCATGCGCTGACTGGGCGCTGACCTAGCAGGCGGTCCATTGACTGCCTGGACCATTGACCGGTTTGATGGTCACAATGACAACATCCAGCTGGACGATTTAATCATGTTCGATGACCCGAAATTGAAAATTGACCGATTAAGGGCCGATTCAACTAGTTTTCTAAAATTTAAAATTTTCTAAATTTGTCTAAATTCATTTTCTACACAATGCTAACTTTCATTTTCCAAATTGATGTTTTAAGGTCACCTGGAAAAATGAATCTTCGAACTGCATCCTTTCGATTCGGTCTGATTCAACCCGAAATAGGTCTGGTTCACCCTAAATTGGCCCAGTTCTCACATCAATCTTAGTTCATGATTCATTTCCATCATCTTTTTATCTTAACTGAACAATTGAGATTTTCCAAATTCCCATGTTGGCTTCTCTATACCAATTCTGGTTTTCTTTGAACCTTGGTTTTCTCTCAAAATTTTTCGGTTCCCAATTCTGGCTTTCTTATTATTGGAAATGCGATTTACAACTTCTCCCCTCTTTTTAGGAGTTTTGTCCTCAAAATTCATTATGCGTCGCTTAAATAGGGAAAAATTTTCTCCTTCACCCCATTTATGTTTACTTCTTTCTCCCTCCATTCTGGTCATAATGACAGCATACCTTTGCCATTTGAAATAATTTCCTCGGGGATTTTTTTTTCTATCCTCTTTTTCCTTGAAAATTTGTTTGAAGATCTCATGGTTCATGATATCCTTCCAAGGATCTTTTCATACCTTCCCTATCTCTTGTTTGATTCGGGATCCTACCTTCCAACTTGATGAGTGTTTCCTTATGGGTGTAATCCACGTACTTGATTCCATTTGAGTCGCATCCCATTAGCTAGTACCATCATCATGATGATCTTTAATAAATGTCTAGGATTCTTTTCCTTCTATCCTTCACCCGCTTGGTGTGAGTAAGATCTTGTTTACCATTGATCTTAATGCCTTATCCACTCGTAAGGCTTTGGTTATTCAACTTGAATAATCCATTTTCAAACTTCATCCTTCCTTTAGGGACTTGAGATTTACAACTTTTCCCATTTATAGCTTTCTAGCTTAGAGGCATCTTTTATTTTTTATAATTCAGGTCTAGCCAAGACTTCCGTTTGACATTATCATGCTTGGATATATGACAATTCCTTCAATGAGTCTTATCCTTTTAGTCATTTGGACTTACATGTCCTCAACACAGTAGGGTGCTTTACTATGATATCTTTCGAAGATGTTTTCACGTCAAGCATCAAACTCCTAATCTATAAAATCATGGAATTTGCATCTATTCTTGGCATTCGGTAAAATTCCTTAATTGTCATGAACATCATCCAAATGTTTAATAATTATTCATTCATTGCTTATCCATTTCTGACTTCCATAAAAATCTCCAACTTATTCATTGGGTCTGTACCAGATCTTCACCATTTTATCCATTAAATGGCACTTCCATGAAGCCTTATCTGAGAACTTCATGCTTGTTCACCCAAGCTCTTCTCCTTATTCTTCTAGACTTTCCCATCACTCTTTTTTTGTTAGAGTATCACTTATGGAAATTTTGATTTCCTTTATTCCTAAATTCATCCTCTCATGAGGTAACCATTACATTGAACGGGAAGCTCTCCATGACCTTTCTCATTTCTTCTTTCTTTGCCTCATATAACCACTCGTTCTAGGCGGTTATCACTATTTCTTATAATCATTTTAGTCAACTTATTTTTAGTGCTTCATGCCATTTCTAAGTGGCCCCACACTTACCATACTTCATGTCTTCGCACTCTCCTTTGGGAGCATCATGTATCTTGGGTGTCCTTTATCTACTAATTATTTTGTTATCGTTCTTACTGGCATGATTGGGCATTCAACTAGTGGTGAGGATCTCTTAGCTACCTGACCTTTCATTTCTTTTCCCTTGAGCATTTATCCACTTGTCTTTTTACCTTAGCGATGTGTCACTACAGACACTCCTCTCCTTCACCTCTTTAATGATAACCTTGAGAGGTCCCACCTTCTTTTCCAGCATCCACCCACTTCGTGGACTTTATCAATATTAGCTCCTCATACATACTTGGAGGAAGTTTATTTATTCCTACCATAAGTCTTTAAGGGTTAGGATCTTTCCATTTCTTTTACTTTGAGTGTTCCTTTGTTCACTTGGTTTTGACATTATTAGCCTTCCCCTCTGGGCTTGTGTTGGTCCTTGAGTCCATTATTAACTCCCATTTTTTTATATGATATACAATGATCCATGTAAGGAATGTATGGTCATTCCACGACCCTTCTTTTACGTCTTATTTCCTTTGATTTAGATGTCTCCATAGATCATTTCCAGAACTCATTCCTCCATTTCCTTTCCAAGGGTTTATTCTTCGCTTAGTCAACTGACTTGGTTTGTCATTTTTCCTCATTGTTATTGAAAACCCCATCCCTTTATAGTTAATAAAACTAGGAAAAGACCCGGTCATTTTGAAAGAGGAAATTGAGCTAGTTCCCAAACCATAACCGATAAGGAAAGGGTAAATTGAGGAATTGAAAAATTCTGAGTGACTTAAAGAGTCATACAAATCATGGAAAAGAACCTTGGAACAAATGGGAAGAGAAAACCTGATTGGTTTAGGGCGAACCAGACTTGAACCGGATTAAACCATACTTGAATTGGTTTTTAAATTCATTTTTCTTGATGGCTTAAAATGATCAAATTGGGGAATTGAAGCCACCACTAGATAGAGAATTAATTTAGATGAATTTAAAATTTTTTTTAATTTTCAGAAAATTGGTCAAACCAAGCCTAAACCGACTGATTTACACATTGAACCTAGTCGAACCGGTCCGGTCCGATCCGGTTTGGAATAGTGTCATCTTCTTACTTTGGATGATGGCGCTATTTATTAAAGCAGGAAATGGATAACACCGACGAACGAATAACAACTCTGATCAGGCTATTTTAGGGCGAGGATAAGCTCGACCAAAATGGAAAGTTGTCGGGCAGAGGGTTCCCAAGCTCCCTATATAATGAGTTACTCTCCATTGATCCTCCACATACCTCAAATCTCCATTCTCTCTGAACTACTCCATTTTTCAGCAAAGCTAGAACTACAGCTCCAATATATACATTTTTCTCAGCCTTAGAAGGCAAGGTTGGGTTCTATAGAGTCCGGGAGAAGTTAGCTACCTGACAGCAACTTCCTTTTAACCTAAGGACCACCGGAGAAGCATAGACAGAATCGAACAGTGAAGCAGCTCCTAAGGACAGAAGCTACCCTATTTTGTCAGAGTTGAATTCAGCCAAATTTAGCCCTCCTCCGGCCAAACCAAGCCTCCCTAACACCCCTACGACCCTCATACGACCACAATAGAGCTAAAAGGTAAGACAATTTGAGCCTTCTATGTCATTGCTAGTTGGAGTTACAAAGAGATAGTGCTAAACTTCACTGATGAAATTCTCCCTTGAATTGATATCAATTGTAGCAATTCTTGATCCAAGAAGGAACCTCAAGACGAGAGCTAACTTCCTAGATAGAGAGCTCAGACTGCTGCACCTCCAATGGTAAGCTTTCGAAGCTTTCTCTCTCTATCAATGATTTACCGGTGAAGCTCCATTTGAGCTCGTTTCAGCCTTGATTCATGCGATTCAAAGCTCAATTGAATCCTATGGGAGTGTAGAAACTGATTTATACCTCCAATTGAAATAATTAACCCCGATTGAATGGCCAATTTGAAGAAATCAAATTTGGTCAGTTTGAAGGGGAGAAATTGGGGATTTCGAAAAATTGAGGGACCTCTTTGAAATTTCCCAAAATTGAAGGCCAATTGGCTATGAGAAAGGTGTTTGAGGACAAATTGATCAATTTTTGGAACATTTGAGGTCGAATTGCCATTTTTGGAAAGTTTGGGCAAATAAGTAATTTTTGAAAATTTGGGGACCAAATTGGAAATTTGGAAAACTTGAGCCCCTTATACAATTTTGAGTAAATTGAGGACTCAAAGGAAATTTTGGAAACCTTGGGACTCAATTTGGGGGAAAAGTTGGCATTAGGGACCTAAAGTTAAGGAAAATGAACTTTAGGGACCTAAGTGCTATTAATTAACAATTTTGAGCCTAGTCGCTCATACATAAGAAAACGATGACTGTTATGTCAAACCTTAATCTATAAAGATGCCCAAATCTTGTAGGAACACGAGAGACCAGAACGCTAGTAAAGAAAAGCTAGTGTGGAGTCAAGTACCGACTAGAAACGAATACGTCACAATCATCGGGTGAGTGAGCATATTTTCATCATACCTGGTTGGGATGGTGAGCACTTTAGAAATGAACAACCACTTGTGAGTGGGACTTTAACATCATACCCGGTTCGGGTGATGAGCGGTTTAAGTTAAAAATAACCTACCGGTTGTAGGTAAGATTTTCTAACTTCATACCTAGTGGGGGATGAGGAGTACCATCTTTAATTGATAAAACCTACTTATCGGTCATAAGTAGAGGTAATCATAGCAGTTGGTTTGATAAACTTTCTTGTGGAACAGAGAAACTTACTTACTGGTTATAAGTGGAGATATCAGGTGTGATAAAGTTGAAAATATAATTTTTGTTAGAAGTGTTCTCCCCTGGATATGTGCCAATGCTTAAAAGATTTAGGAGACCTTCTTGGCGAGAGCTAGAACAGCTCAGATGGGCTAGAGGTCTCAATTTCTGAACTCATGGGGCTAAATGCCCAGGTTTGGAAAACACGTGTAGTGGGCCCAAGGCTAATGGGCACGAGCAGAAGCTCGTAAACAAACTTGAGTAAATGAAAGCCATATAAATTCCTAATGAAATTATTGTGTGATTTCGCCATAGTATCTAGTTAGGACCAACAATATTCGATGGATTGGCGGCAGTGCGTTAGGGCTAGGTTGATAGGACCAGCTTAGACAAACATGTAAACCGCGTCCCTTTAAAACAAGGTAACCCAGGAAACAACCGGTCAACCCAAATGAGAAAAATCAAACCGGTTCCCAAACCCGATTATCAAGGAACGAGCAATTTGGAAATTTACAACTCCCAAGTGACCCAAAGGGTTCAAAAAACCATGGAAAAGGATCTTAGGATGATTTGGGTAGAAAACCAGACCGATTTAGGAGAAGTGGATCTGAACTAGATTGAACCAGTTAATGAACCGAGTTGGTTCATGAACTAGAACCCATAGAAAAAGGGAAAACTGGGAAATTTATGGATCCCGAGTGACCTAAAGAGTCACAAAAGTAATGACAAAGGACTTTAGGATGAATTGGAGATGAAAACCAAACCAGTTCAGGTGAACCGGATTGAACCGGTTTGGATTAGTTTGAATCACTATTCAACTAGATGCTAAATTCATTTTTCTAGGTGGCTTAAAAAATTCAAATTTGATATTTGAGACCACCATTAGATAGAAAATGGATTTAGATAAATTTAGAAATTTTTATATTTGAAAATGGTCAAATTGGTGGTGAACCGGCCGGTTTAAACTTTAAACCCGATTCCGACTAGTCTGGTCCGATTCGAAACAGTGTCGTCTTCTTCCTTCAGATGACAACACTGTTCACTTGTCGGAAAATTGCACAACACCGACAAAGCTGAAAAGTCTCTGGCTAGAAAGTTTTAGACAATGAATGACCGACATTAAGGGGCCAATCGGATGACCAAGAAGTCCCCGTGCTTCGTATATAAAGAGCCCCTCCTCATTCATCCTCTCAACACCAGAAAACTCCATTCTCTCTCAACTGCTCCATTTTCTAGTAAAGCTCAAACCAGAGCTCCGACTTGGGCACTTTTCTGAGCCAAACAAGGTGAGGTAGAGTTCTTTAGAACCTGGAAGAAGTCAGCTACACCCCTATAGTCTCCATTTGCTCCGAGGGTTATCGGAGAAGCGCCGACGTGATCGAACAGTAAAATAGCTCTGATAGACTAAAGCTGCCCTATTTTGGTCGAGTTGAAATCAGCCAATTTGAGCCCTTATAAGGCCAAACCAAGCCCTCCCAACACTTCCACATTCCTCCTACAACTGAATTAGAGCTGAAAGTTAAGCCAATTTGGCCCCCCTTTGTAATTTTCAATCGATGATAGAGAGAGAACCGACAGAACTTTGATGATAAAATTCTCACTCAATTCAGCATCAATTGATGTAATTCTTGATCCTAGGAGGAACCTTAGGAAAGCTTGGACCGTCGTGCCCCTGACGGAAAGCTTTCGAAGCATTCTCTCTCTAAATCCAATTTTTCGACGAAGCGCCATTTGAGCTCATTTCGATACCAAATCATGCGATTCAAAGTGCAATTTAATCGTATCAAGGTGTAGGAACTCTAATCTAGCTTCAATTTCAACAATTAAACTCATTTGATTGGTCAATTTGATGAAATCAAATTTGGTAGAGTTAGAAGGTTGAAATTGGGGGAAATTGTGGAATTTTGAAAATTCGAGGGACTGAAGTGTAATTTTATAAAATTGAGGACCAATTGGGCATAATAAAGATGTTGGAGGACCAATTGAGAAATTTCGGAATTTTGGGGGCAAAACTTACCATTTTTGTAAAGTAGGGGCAAAATGGTAATTTTGGAAAAGTTGGGGGTTTCAAATTGGAAATTTAGGAAATTGAACCCCCTTTTGTGAAATTGAATAAATTGGGGACCAAAGGTGAATTTTAAAAGTTTTGGGACTCATTTTTAGGAAAAACCAGCATTAGGGTCTTAAAGTTAAAAAAATAACTTTGGGGATCTAATTGCAAATAAATTAAAAGTTTAGTTTTCTCGTTCATTTGGAATGAATGAAGGTTATTAGGCCAAGGGATAATGAACAAGCATGTTCATATCTTGTAGGAACACGAAGTACCAGGAATGCCAACAAGGACAAGCTTGTGTGAATATAAAAAACCGGTCAAGAGGATTTCACTATATTAACGAGTGAGTGGGCTTACTAACGTCATACCTGGTTGGGATGATGAGCACAGTTTAAAGTTAGAAACCACTTATCAGTTGTGAGTGGGATTTGTATATCATACCCGGTTGGGATGATAAGCACCTCAAAAATGAAAACCCACTGATAAGTGGTATTTTAATCATCACACCTAAGATGAGTGATGTGGAAATCAAGCGGAAAAACTACTTACTGGTTGTAAGTAGATCATACCTGGTTGGTATGATGAAACTTTCTCGAAGGAAGTGGAAAACCCGTTCATCGGTTATGAGTAGAGATGTCCTCATACTTGGTTGATATGATGGACAGCTGAAACGTATATTTTGTCAGAAGTGCTCTCCCCTGACTATGTGCCACTGCTTAAACATTTTGGGAGACTTTCTTGATGGGAGCTCGATTAGCTCTGTTAGGCCAGAGGCCTCTATTTTTTAACTTGAGGTCTAATATGCCTGATTTTGAAAATCTCGAATAGTAGGCCTTAGGCTAGTTGGCACGAGTAGGAGCTTGTAAACAATCATGATTATAAGCCATTAAAACTTAAGTAAATGAATTGTTTGGCCATGGTACTGAGACAGGGCCAACATACTCAATAGACTAGCAGTAGTGTGCATTGATAGGTTGACAGACCAATCGATACAAACAGCTGTAGGTTGAGTTGAGGGTCGGGGTCATTGGACCAGTGGCACTAAAGATTAAATAGCTCTTGAGGAAAACTTTGTTTGTGCATGCACTTGAGGTTTGAGACCATTAAGACGCCTAAAAGGGGTAGTGATGCGTCCTAAGGGCTGCTGGATGATATGGTGGCGATAAGGGAAGAGAGAATCTACTGGGTTTGTGTTTCTCTTCATACCAGTTAGTCATGGTGTTTTGTGTTTTTACTCCACGAAGTTATGTGTTTGTATTCCACGAATTTCTGTGTTTGTACTCCACAAAGTTTCTGTGTTTCGACTCCACTGAGTTGCTGTGTTTGGGACTTCCTGAAGCTTTTGTATTTGTGTTTCATGTGCACGAAACAAAGATATGGTCTCTGTCCTCATACACATGCACAAATTTTTAATCATGTGTGTTCCCTTCATGATGAATGGTGTGTGTTAGTTGATAAACACACCAGTTATGGTTGAAAAATGAGTAATGACGATGAAACTAAGATTTTGAAAATGAGAAATTTTAAAATAATGAGTTTGGCACCCTCCAATTTAAATATTTTTCCCTAAAAGTAAAACTTTAAACACCCATTCACTAAGTCATTGAACTCACCCCCTCCCTTATATCACTTTTCAGGTAATCAAGGGAAACCTACCCAAAGACCTCCTGTTAGTCACACCTACAAGACAGCATGTAAGTTAAAATTTTTATGCAATTTTGATTTATGTATTCCAAAAAAGGTATAGTTTTAAATAATGCCTTACTCCTTTTGGGTTTAAAAGAGGGGAAAACCCTTAGTAAACTGGGAAGAGTGACGGGTTGCTCACTGGGATCCAACCAAATCGGGTTGGGGCGTGATAACTAGAGTGGTATCAGAGCCTATTTCCTAGAATACATTATCAAGACTAGATAACAAAGTAACTAATAAGAATATTTTTAAAATTTACAGTTGTCTCCCAAGAATGGAACCAAGAGAACTAGAGACGTAGTCTCTGACACTGCCCAACCAACCCTCCCATGCAAACTCCCTGAGAAGCCTAGACTACCCTACCTAGATTAAACTTGGAGCATCAGAGATTGTATGAAGAGTTCACTCGAGTGTTTGGATGGCCTAACCTCACTCTTGAGGTAGACACCAACCCTCGAGCTGAGCCTGAGGAAGTACAATCCCATCCCCATCCTCCTAACGTTCCTCCTCTACTGGACATTCCCAAATACCTCAAAACCCTCCAACAATTAGGATGTAAACCATTCCTAGGAGAAAAGGATACGAGGGTTGCTATGGACTACCTAGCTAGCATCAAGAAAATCATGGGGATAGTCAGGATTTCACGAAAGGATATGGTGATCCTGGCAGAGTTTTTCTTGGAAGCTAGTGTGAAGAGGTGGTGAGATAATGTTAGAAGCTTGCATGCCACCATCCCTACATGGGAGCTATTCGAGGAAAGATATACGAAGGAATACCTAGCTCCACATCTAATCAACGAGAAGAAACAAGACTTCCTCCAACCCCGACAAGGGCTTAACTCTATCTCGGACTATGAAACCAATTTTAACGAGTCAAGACCCTTTACCCCTAACCTAGCTGGACCTGCTGATGTTTGCCAACGATTTGTGAATGGTCTTAATATAGACATATGGGACCGAATGGGGGTACTAGGATGCCCCACAGATTTAGCTGCTATCATCAACATGGCTCATGAATTTGAGCGTCTGGTAAAGATGAGACACCGCCGGGTAGAATAGACTGATAGGAAAGAGGAAGGAGGCCAGGACAACCAAGGAAGATAAAAGGAGTTAGGTGGACAGAAATGGAGAACAAGAATGGGGTTCTCTAGAACAATGGAAAGTTATCATATACAAAGGGAGACATATACAGTTCCACCAAGAAGAAGCCCCTATTGTTCCAAGTGCTAGAAAAACCATGAAGGACCATGTCAAATATGCTACGAATGTAGACAACTAGGCCATTTTGCAAAGAACTACCCAGCCCTTCAGGACAATACACAACAAA
Source organism: Trapa incisa (assembly GCA_030064435.1). Classification (NCBI taxonomy): domain Eukaryota; kingdom Viridiplantae; phylum Streptophyta; class Magnoliopsida; order Myrtales; family Lythraceae; genus Trapa; species Trapa incisa. Next base: position 17,481,464 of record CM057776.1, read on the forward strand.
GTACCCACCTACCACTTCAAGGAAACCCAAGGGCACTAAACAGAGGGCAAGACATCGCCACTACATCAAGGGTCACAACCAAAGTATACAACCTCACCCAAGAAGAAACACGAGAAGACCCTAGTACCGTAGTTATTACTTACCAAAATTCCCCTGAATAAATATAGCTAAAAATTGTAATTCTTTATCATCATAATGAAAGTTATATTTCCTACAAAGATAAAATGGTAATACAAGTAAGAGAAAATACAAATGACGTACCCATAAAATTTTAAGGAGTAAACGGGAAAGGATGACATTTAACTACGTCACTTTGAGGATAGATACACTCAAGGACACTTAGAATTTCGGAAGAAAGGGGAAGAATACTACCAAGGAAGGAAAACTCTTGGGAACCATACATATCCTAACTAAGAGGTAATGGAAGCAAGTGACAAGGGATAAGAAGATGAGGTTGCAAAGGAAGTGCATCCTAGGGGTGAAAGAATTAAAGAAGGCATGCTAGGATGATACAAGAAAGTAAGTTAAACCCAAGGGAATGATTGGACAGCTTAGAACTCTCGACCTTGAAATTTTGAGCAAGAACCCCCAAGAGGAAGAAACCACCCTAGGTAGAGGAGGAAGTGAATATAAAGATATTCTTTTGGACGTGTAGGCAAGACATGCCAAGTTATGATAAACTCCGAGAAGTAAGTAAACAACAAAAAGGAAAAGGACATTAGGATGAATTGGAGATTAACCGAGTTGGTTTATGAAATGGAAACGATAGAGAAAGGATAAACCGGGAAATTTATGGATCTCGAGTGACCTAAAGAGTCACAAAAGTCATGAAAAAGGACATTAGGATGAATTGGAGATGAAAACCAAACTGGTTTAGGTGAATCGGATACGAACCAAATTGAACTGGTTTGAACCACTATTGAACCGGATGCTAAATTTATTTTTCTAGGTGGCTTAAAAAATTCAAATTTGGGATTTGAGACTGCCACTGGATAGAAAATGAATTTGGAAATTTTTAGATTTGAAAATTTTGGTCAAATTGGGGGTAAACCAGCCGGTTTAAGCTTTGAGCCCAATTTAGACCGACCTGGTTCAGTTCGGAAGAGTGTTGTCTTATTCCTTCAGATGACAGCACTGTTCACTCGTCAAAAAATCACGCAGCGATGGCGAAGCTGAAAATTTTATGGCCAGAGAGTTTCAGGCAATTAATGACCGTTATTGAGGCACCAATCAGACCAAGAAGTCCTCGAGCTTCCTATATAAAGAGCCCCTCCTCATTCATCCTCTCTACACTAGAAAACTCCATTCTCTCTCAACTGCTCTATTTTTTGGTGAAGCTCGAGCCAGAGCTCTGACTTGGGCACTTTTCTAAGCCAAACAAGGTGAGGTCGGGTTTTTTAGAACTAGGGAGAATTCGACTACACCCATATAGTCTCCATTTGCTCTGAGGGTAGCCGGAGAAGCGCCGGCGTGATCAAACAGTGAAGCACCTCTAGTGGACCGAAGCTGCCCTATTTTGGCCAAGTTGAAATCGGCAAATTTGAGCCCTTCTCAAGCCAAACCAAGCCCTCCTAACACCTCCATAGTTCTCCTACAGCTGAAAGGTAAGCCAATTTGGCTCCCCTCTACAATTTCCGACCGGTGCTAGAGAGAGAATTGGCAGAACTTTGATGATAAAATTTTTAATCAATTCGACATCAATTGATGCAATTCTTGATCCTAGGAGAAACCTTAGGACAAGAGCTATCTACTCAGATTGAAAGCCCGGATCACCGCGCTTCTGACAGTAAGATTTCGAAGCTTTCTCACTCTGAGTCCAATTTTTTGGCGAAGCTTTGTTTAAGCTCGTTCCAACACCAAATTGTGCAATTCAAAGTGCAATTGAATCGTATAAAGGTGTAGGAACTCTAATCTAGCTTCAATTTCAACAATTAAACTCATTTTATTAGTCAATTTGATGAAATCAAATTCGGCAAAGTTAGAAGGTTGAAATTGGGGGAAATTGAGGAATTTCAAAAATTCAAGGGACTAAAGTACAATTTCATAAAATTGAGGACCAATTGGGAAATTTTGGGGCAAAACTTACCATTTTTGTAAAGTAGGAGCAAAATGGTAATTTTGGAAAAGTTGGGAGACCAATTGGTAATTTGGGAAATTGAAGCCCTTTTAGTAAAATTGAATAAATTGAGGTCCAAAGGTGAATTTTTAAAGTTTTGGGACTCAATTTGAGGAAAAACCGACATTAGGGACTTAAAGTTAAAGAAAAATAACTTTAGGGACCTAATTGCAAACAAATGAAAAGTTTAGTTTTCTCATTCATTTGGAATGAATAAAGGCTATTAGGTCAGGGGATAATGAACAATGATGTTTATATCGTGTAGGAACACGAAGTATCATGAATGCCAATAATGACAAGTTCACGTGAATACAAAGAACCGGTCGAGAGGAATTCACTACATTAATGGGTGAGTGGGCTTATTAACGTCATACCCAATTGGGATGATGAGCACAATTTAAAGTTAAAAAACACTTATTGGTTATGAGTGAGATTTGTATATCATACCCAATTGGGATGATAAGCACCTCGAAAATGAAAACCCACTGCTAAGTGGTATTTTAATCATCAAACCTAAGAGAAGTGATATGGAAATCAAACATAAAAACTACTTACCGGTTGTAAGTATATCATACCCGGCTGGTATGATGAAAGTTCCTTGAAGGAAGTGGAAAACCCGTTCATCGGTTATGAGCAGAGATGTCCTCATCCTCGGTTGGTACGATGGATAGGGGCCGACATACTCGATAGACTAGCATCAGTGCGACATGACAGGTCGATGGACCAGTCGAGACAAACAAATATAGGTCGAGTTGAGGGTTAGGGTCATTGGACTAGTGACACCAAAGATTAAACAGCTTTTGAGGAAAACTTTATCTGTGCATGCACTTGAGGTTCGGGACCATTAAGTCGCCCAAGAGGTGTAGTGATGCGTCCTTAGGGCTGTTGTATGACATGGCAGCGATAAGGGAAGTGAGAAACTACTAGGTTTGTATTTCTCGTCATACCAGTTAGTCATGGAGTTCTGTGTTTGTACTCCACAGAGTTTTGTGTTTGTGACTTCCTGAAGCTTCTGTGTTTAAGTTTCATGTGCACGAGGCCAAAATATGGTCTTTGTCCTCATATGGACACAGAGTTTTAATCATCTATGTTCCCTTCACGATGAATGGCGTGTGTTAGTTGAGAAACACACCAGTTATGGTTGAGGAGTGAGTAAGGGCGATGAAAATGAGAAATTTTAAAATAATGAGTCTGACTCACTCCAATTTAAATATTTTCCCCTAAAAGTCAAACTTTAAACACCCATTCACTGAGCTGTTGAACTCACCCCTTCCCTTATATCGCTTTTTAGGTAACCAAGGGAAACCTATCCAAAGACCTCCTATTAGTCACACCTGCAAGACAGGTATGTAAGTTAAAATTTTTATGCAGTTTTGATTTATGTATTCCAGGAAAGGTACAAGTTTAAAGAACGCCTTACCCCTCCCGGGTTTAAAAGAGGGGAAAACCCTTAGTAAACTGGGAAGAGTGGCGGGCTCTTCATGGGGATCCGACCAAATCGGGGTCGTCGGACCATTGACACCAAAGATAATGACCATATGTGAAAATTATTATTTGTGCATGCACTTATGGTACAAGACCATCAAGACGCTCAAGAGGGGTAGTGATGGGTCCTGAGGGATACTGGGCGACATGGTGATGATAAGGATAGTTAGTCGTGCCAGTCAGTCAGAAAGCTCAGAGTTGCTTCTTGCACATGAGACTGAGGTGGGGTTGGGATGAGGTCTATATCCTCATACGGACATAGAGTATTATTCGGGTTTGAGGGTCGAACGGTAAATATGCTCCGATCCACAAGTGGGTGCAATGGACATGTTGCACTTGCGAATGTGTGTAACCCTTCCCGATGAAAGGCATGTGCTGTTTGCTAAACACATCTAATGGTAATAGAAAAGGTTTTTTAAATTGGAATTTGAGAAAAGATCCTTTTTAAAGGAAATGATAATGTTGGCAAGATATGAATAAAGTTGTTTTCTTGAGAACTCACTCCCAACACCCACTCACTGAGTTGTAGAACTCACTCCCAACACCCACTCACTGAGTTGTAGAACTCACTCCCAACACCCACTCACTGAGTTGTAGAACTCACCCCTCCCTTCCCAAAATCTCCCTAACTAAGATTGAGACAAAACATGTAAATGGATTTTTTTTATTAAATAAAGAAAATTTCCTTCTAAAGTATGTGTTTCTTCAATTAGAGTGTCACACCTCGACCCAGTTTGGTCGGATCCCCGTGATCAACCCGCCACTCTCCTGATTTACTAAAGGGTTTCCCCTTATATTATAAACCGTAAAGAGTAAGGCGTTCTTTAGACCTGCACCTTTTTCCAGGAATATCATAAATCAAAACTGCATAGTAATTTAAATTAATCGTACTTGTCTTGCAGGTGTTTAATTGCACAAGTCTTTTAAGGTTCGACTTTCTAGGACTTCCTAAAAGGGGTATAAGGGAGGGGGTGAGTACAACTACTCAGTGAATGGGATTCAAATCTTTTGAATTTCCAGAAAAATATTTATATGGAGTGTGCCAGAGTCCTTTGTTTTAATAAATCCCTTCATATAAAAAAATTCGGGGTTTTTCCATTATTTCATAGTTACCGGTGTGTCATCACCCAACACACATCCTTCATCATGAAGGTTACACAGATTCGCAAGTCAGTATCACTATTGAACCCGCTAGTAGCTTCGGAGCGACTTTTCCTGCCACCCGGATAGAAGTACGACCACTTCTACCTTGGAAATGAGTGGATGTACGCGACATCTGATCCACAATCTCGAAATCACTTCTTCGTGTTTGTATGAAGACAGAGACCTCATCCCGTCCCCACCCTAGTCTCATGCACTTGGTGATACTCCAAATTTCGCACAGACACCTGGAACGACGATCTACCCTTATACTCACCGGGTCCTCCAGGGCCCTTAGGACACACCACTACCCCTCATGGGCATCTTGATGATCTCATACTCATAGTGCATGCACAAACAAAGTTTTCTTAAATTACCATGTAATATGTGGTGCCATTTATCCCAACAGTCCCAACCTTTAACTCAACCTGTAGCTATTTATCTTGACTGGTTCGGAGACTGGTCATGTCGCACTACTACTAGTTGGCTGAGTATGTCGGACCTGCCTTGGTACCATGACTAAACGATTCACTTGTTAAGTTTTAATGACACACACACACACACACACACACACACATATATATATATATATATATATCATGTTCTTTTACAAGCTCTTGCTCGTGTCCATTGGCCTATGGCCCACTATTCGAGTTTTTCAAAAATAGGGCATATTAGCCCTCAGGTTCCAAAACAGAGGCTCCCAACCTATGAGAGCTATTCGAGCTCCCGTCAAGAAGGTCTCCCAAATAGTTTAAGTATTGGCACACAGTCATGGGAGAACACTTCCGACAAAATAGGTTTTCACTGTCCATTATATTGACCGGTATAAGGACATCTCCATTCATAATCGACGAACGTGTTTTCAACTTCCTTTGAGGAAGTCTTATCATATCAACCGGGTATGATCTACTTACAACTTGTAAGTAGTTTTTTCGCATAATTTTCACATCACTCTCTCTAAGTGGTGATAATTAAAATACCACTAAACAGTGGGTTGTTATACTGAGGTACTTATATCCCCAACCGGGTATGATATATAATCTCACTCACCCGATAGTGCAATGAAATTCCACTTAGTCGGGTTCCATCCTTAGCAAGCTGAACCTCGACTGGCGTTCCGGATGTCTCATTCTCCTACATGAGATGGACAAAATTGTTCATTATTCTTTGGCCTAATAGCCCTCATTTGTTCCAAATGAATGAGAAAACCCAACTTTACATATATTTGCAATTAGGTCCCTAAAGTTAATTTTCTTTAACTTTTAGTTGCTATTGCCGGGTTTTTCCTAAATTCGAGTCCTGAAACCTTTAAAATTTATCTTAAGACTTCGAATTATTTGATTTCTCACAAAGGGGTTTAATTTCCGAAATTTCTAATTTGGTTTTTCAATTTTCCCAAAATTACCATTTTGCCCCTTCTTTAGAAAAATGGTCAATTTTTGCCCCAAAAATTCTAAAATTTCTCAATTAGCCTTCTAATATTCTTATCATGACCAATTGACCCTTAATTTTAGAAAATTACATTTTGGTCTTTCAAATTTTCAAACATCCCCAATTCCCCCAATTTCAAGTCTTCAACACTACCGAATTTGATTTTATTAAATTGACCGATCAAACACCTCAAATTGTTGAAATTGAGTTTCTACATGTTCATATGATTCTAAGGAACTTTAAATCAAAAATTTTAATGCTGAAACGAGCTCAAAAGGTGCTTCACTAGAAAATAGATAGTGGAGAGAGAAAGCTTCGATTTCTCACCAATGAGGGTGCGGCAGTCGAAACTTTCAATCTGGGCAAGTAGCTCTCCTCTAGAGGTTCTTCTTAGGATCAAGAATGACATCAATTGATGTCAAATTGGATTAGAATTTCTTCATTAAAATTTGACCGACTCTCTCTCTAACAACGATCTAAAATTGTAAAGGGGAGCTGAATTGGCTTACCTTTCGGTCCAAATTCGGCCGAGGAAGGACTGAGGAGGTGTTGAGAGGGCTTGGTTTGGTTTGAGGAGGGCTCGAAATGGTGAATTTCAGCTTGGCCGAAATAGGGTAGCTTTAGTCCGCCGAAGCTGCTTCACTGTTTCATCATGCCGACGCTTCTCCAGCGATTTTCGAATTGACTGAAGTTTGCTATAAAATAGATGTCCTCTCTCGGTTCTAAAAATCCCAACCTCTCCTTCCGAGGTTAAGAAAATGATCAAGTCGAAGCTCTGGTTTGAGCTTCACCGGGAAATGGAGTAGTAGAGAGAGAGAGAGAGAGAGAGAGAGAGAGAGAGAGAGAGAGAGAGAGAGAGAGATGTGTTCATATGTGAGGAGAATGAATGGGGATGAACTCTTTATATAGGTGTAAAATTGTGCACTAAATGGGAGAGATTTATTACTAGTATTAATATTGCCATAAATTATTGGTATTAATTCTAATAATTTAATTTCAATATTAAATTATTTGTATTAATTACAATAATTATATATATATATTAATTTATGGCTATTTATGATAGGGTGTAAGTTTGCATAAAAAAGTTTTTGACTGAAATTTCGGGTTATAAAAAAAATTATACTTCCCATGAGGTCACCCATCCTCACACTACTTTCGAACAAGCACGCTTAACTTCAACTCTCCCCTCCTTTTTGGGGTTTTGTCCCCCCAAAATAGTTACACATTAAATAACTAAGGATAACTATCCCTCATCAGTGACTCAGTTTCTCATGTCTCTTCCTGCATGGGTCCGTTTTGCCACAACACCTTGACCATAGTGATTTTCTTGTTCCTCAAATTCTTTTCTCCCTGATCGATAATTCGTACCAGCTCTTTCTGATAAGTCAGGTTCTCTTCCAGTTCCATTGGAGGTTGGTCCAGTACGTGACTAGGATCAGGCTGATATTTCTGAAGTACTAAAATGTGGAATACGTCATGTATTCTCTACATATAAGGAGGCAATTCTAATTTATATACTGCTAGTCCTATCCTTTGAATAATGGGATATGGATAGATATATGTAGTTTTAACTTTTCTCTTTACTGAAACCTAAGTATTCCTCTCCATGGAGATACTTTGAGTAATATCTGATCGCCCACTTCGAACTCCAAATCCTTCCTTAGATTGTTTGCATAACTCTTTTGTCTATCTTATGCAGTCTTAAGACGACTCCTTATTAATTTTATCTTCTCTGTGGCATCCTCTATTATCTCGGTTTTCTCTAACTTCTTTTCACTCACTTCTTCCCAAAACAAAGGGGTATGACATGGTCATCCATAAAGGGCTTCATAGGGAGCCATCTGGATGCTGACTTGATAACTATTATTATACGCAAATTCCATCAAGCATAAGTATTCCTCCCAGCTTTTATTCATGGTGAGTACACATGCCCTTAGCATGTCTTCCAAGGTTTGGATGGTTTGCTCAGACTGACCATCTGTCTAAGGGTGAAATGTCGTACTCATGTGGAGTTTGGTTCCCATGGCATTTTGCAGACTCGACCAAAACATGGAAGTAAATCTCGGAGCTCTATCCAATACTATACTCACCGGGACACCGTGGAGTTTTATTATTTCTTTCATGTATAGGATGTCTAGCTATTCTATTGTGTCCGTCACTCTTATAGGAAGGAAATGAGCTGATTTGGTCAATCTATCCACAATTACCCAAATCACATCTCGACCTTTTCTGGTCACCGGTAGGCCCATGACGAAATCCATGGTGATGTGTTCCCATTTCAATTTCGGAATTGGTAAGGGTTGTAGTAGCCCTGACGACGTCTGATGCTCTGCTTTTATTTGTTGATAGGACAAGTATCGGGCAACATATTCTGCAATGTCCCTCTTCATACCCTTCCACCAATATCCTTGTTTGAGGGTACAGTACATTTTAGTACTGCTCGGATGCATAGTATACACTGAATCGTGCGCCTCTTCTAATATTAATCTTCGTAACTCCTTGTCTTGAGGCACACATACCCTACCCTTATAGGTCAGTACTCTGTCACCTCGCACATCGTAGTCTGGTTTCCTTTCTCTGTTAGTTGAATCCAAGTAGGAGTGGAGTTCTTTATCAATCTTTTGTTGGGCCTTTATATCCTTAGTTAGACTGGGCCTTATCGCTACATTCGCCACCAGGCATTTTTCCTATAGGTCCATCCTCAGAATCACTTCCATTCTTCCCAATTGTTGCAACAAAGGTAAGTAGCTTGTCTTGACTTGTGTTGCCTCAGTTTGATACTTGCGACTTAAGGCATCTACTACCACATTTGCCTTTCTATGGTGGTATTCTATCACAAGATCATAGTCCTTCACTAATTCTAGCCATCTCCTCTGATGAAGATTTAACTACTTCTGAGTTTGGAAGTACTTAAGGCTCTTGTGATCTATGTATATCCTGCACTTAACCCCGTAAAGGTAGTGTTGCCATATCTTCAAGGCAAACACTGTTGCAGCTAATTCCAAGTCGTGAGTCAGGTAATTTCTCTCATGTATCTTCAGTTGTCGCGAAGCATATGCGATAACCTTCCCTTATTGCATTAAAACACATCCTAGTCCTTGTCCTGAGGCATCACTATAGATTGTGTACTCTCCTATAGTAGGATTGGGTAAGGAGAGTATTGGTGCGGTTGTTAGTCGAGTCTTTAACTCCTGAAAAGACTTTTCACAATCCTCATCCCATTTATACTCAACTTCCTTCCTGGTGAGTCGAGTTAGAGGAGTTGCTATTTTAGAAAAGTCTTGCACAAACCGCCTAAGTATCCTGCCAATCCTAAGAAACTTCTAATTTCTGTAGGATTCTTTTGAGCTTTCCATTCTTATATAGCTTCCACCTTGGCTGGATCCACCTTAACTCCGTCCTTAGATATGATGTGCCCTAAGAATCCTACTTCTTGCAACCAGAATTCACACTTGGAAAACTTTGCATATAATTGGTTTTTCTTCAAGATTTCTAATGTAATTGCTAGATGCTCTTCGTGTTCCAACCTGGTTCATGAGTATATAAGGATATCATCTATGAAGACTATCACGAACCTGTCCAAATGAGGTTGGAACACGCGGTTCATTAGGTCCATGAAAGCTGCAGGGGCATTTTTCAATCCAAGCGGCATCACTCGAAATTCATAATGTCCATATCTAAATCAAAACTCTGTCTTAGGGATGTCCTCTTCTCTAATCCTTAGTTAGTGGTAGCTTGATCGAAGATCTATTTTTGAAAAGTATGCTGCTCCTTTTAACTGATCAAACAAATCATCTATCCTTGAGAGTGGGTATCGGTTCTTGATGGTGACCTGATTCAGCTTCATGTAGTCAATACATAGTCTCATACTCCCGTCCTTTTTTCTTCACGAACAAACTAGGAGCACCCCATGGAGATTGACTTGGACGTATGAAATCCTTTTCCAATAATTCATCCAGTTGTTCCTTTAGTTCTTTCAGTTCTGCCGGAGCCATGCGATATGGGGCTTGGGATATGGGGTTGGTTCGTGAGGTTATTTCTATAGTAAACTCCACTTGGAGACTTGGAGGTAGTCCAGGTAGCTCTTCTGGAAAATCATCTAGATAATGTCTGACTATCGGAATGTCTTCCATTTTCTTTTCTTCAAAATCCTCATTTAACACCATGGCCAGCACAACTGTACATTCTTTATGAATCATCTTTTGAACCTTCAGGTTGGACACAAATTTTACTTCACTTTTTTTTTTATCTCCCTGGAACTTTAGTCCATTAGTCTTGGAGGTATGGAAAGTTACTATCTTCCTTCTACAATCCATCCTTGCCTGATGATTACTCAACCAGTCCATCCCCAGGATTACTTCCACTTCTCTTAGAGGTAACAAAATCAAGTCAGCTTTAAGTTTGATTCCTCCAATTTTTATCTAACACCCCTTTAGTTGTTTATTTATGTTCAGACCTTCTCCTAAGGGTGTAAGGACATTAAAGCTTTGTACAAGAGGAGTGAGCTCCAGGGGTATCTTAGAAACTAACTCTTCCTTGATAAATGATCGTTCTACTCCAGAGTAAAAAAGAGCATAGACTGGTTGTCCCCACAGCTGTATATACCCTGATTTAAGAAACGTATATTTTAGAAGGAATTCTCTTTATTAATTCAAAAGATGTTCAGTTTACATGATTCTTTTGGAATAGTTGGTAGGGTTTTGGGATGTACCCACTATAGTGCTAGGGTCTCCTCTAGCCTTCTACTGAGTGAGGTTGTATACTCTAGCTGGTACTCTTGTCGTAGCTTCTGGTCTGGGGTTCCTGGAGTTCCCTTGAGGTGGCCCAAGAGTATTTTCTATCTGTTCTCCCTAAGAGTAGGACAATCCTTCACAAAGTGTCCTGCTTGTCCGCAAGCAAAATAGGCATGGCATGCTCCCTCATGATTCCTTTGACACTTCGGACAGCGAGGGTTCCCTTGGGGTAAGGTAGGGACTACTCTGGAAAGGGGTGGAGGCATGTTCCTTCTCCGTTGCAATACCTTTCTGTTTCCTCCCCTTGGGCTTGTAAATTCTCTTCGTCCTCCTTGATGGTTTGAATCTTTATCCCCCTTTCTAGTCGTTTACTTCATTCGACGATGTCGGGTATCTACCAGTTGCTCGCATTCATGAGCCATACTAATTACAGCTGCCAGGTCTATGGGGCATCCCAGTACTCCCATACGGTTTTGAATATCCAAGTTGAGACCGTCCACAATCCTTTGGTATATGTCAGCTAGTCTAGCTAGGTCGGGAGCAAAGGGTTTTAACTCGTTAAATTTTGTTTCATACCTTGCTATGAAACTAAGCCCTTACCGAAGTTGGATGAATTCTTATTTCTTCTCATTTATTAGGTGGGGTGCAAGGTACTCTTTTGAGTATCTTTCCTCAAATTGCTCCCAAGTGGGGGTAGCGGCATGTACATTTCAGACATTGTCCCACCACCGTCTAGCGCTCCCTTCCAGGAAGAATTCCATCAGGATCACCCTATCCTCTGGCAGTATCCAGACAATTCCCATTAACTTCTTGATATTGTCCAACCAGTCCATGGCGGTCCCAACATCCTTTTCCCCGAGGAAGGTTTTACATCCTAGTTGTCGGAGAGTTTTGAGATTTCTAGGTATGTCCATTGGAGTGGTTGGATTAGCAGGGGGAGGGTGGGATTGCACTTCCTCAGGCTCAGCCTGTGAGTTGGTACCTACCTCAGGAGTAAGGTTAGGTTGGCCAAATACATGGGTGAACTCCTTGTACAATCTTTGATGCTCCCTGCTGAGTCTAGGAGGAGTAGTCTGGGCTACTCTGGGAGTTTCTACCGGTAGGGGTGGCTGGGCAGTGTTGGAGACGACAGCCCTAGTTCTCTTGATTCCTTTCTTTGGAGCCATTATGTCAAATTTAAAAATAATCCTATTAGTTACTATATTTTCTAGTCTTGACTAAGTATTTGAGGAAATAGGCTCTAATACCACTCTAGTTGTCACACCCCGACCGGTTTGGTCGGATCTCCGTGATCAACGTGCCACTCTCCTGATTTACTAAAGGGTTTCCCCTTATATTATAAACTGTAAAGAGTAAGGCGTTCTTTAGACCTGCACCTTTTTCTAGGAATATCATAAATCAAAACTGCATAGTAATTTAAATTAATCGTACCTGTCTTTTAGGTGTTTAATTGCACAAGTTTTTTAAGGTTTGGCTTTTCGGGACTTCTTGAAAGGGGTATAAGGGAGGGGGTGAGTACAACTACTCAGTGAATGGGATTCAAATCTTTTGAATTTCAAGAAAAAAATTTATATGGAGTGTGCCAAACTCCTTTCTTTTCAAAAATCCTTTCATTTAAAAAAATTTGGGTTTTTCCATTATTTCTTAGTTACCGTATGTCATCACCTGACACACATCATTCATCATGAAGGTTACACACATTCACAAGTCAGTATCACTACTGAACTCGCTAGTGGCTTTGGAGTGACTTTTCCAGCCGCTTGGATAGAAGTACGACCACTTCTACCCTGGAAATGAGTGGATTTATGCGACATCCAACCCACAATCCCGAAATTACTTCTTCATGTCCATATGAGCACAGAGACCTCATCCCGTCCCCACCCCAGTCTCGTACTCTTGGTGCTACTCCAAATTTTGCATAGACACTTGGAATGACGATCTACCCTTATACTCACCGGGTCGTCCAGGGCCCTTAGGACACACCACTACCCCTCATGGGCATCTTGATGATCTCGTACTCATAGTGCATGCACAAACAAAGTTTTCTTAAATTACCATGTAATATGTGGTGCCATTTGTCCCAACGATCCCGACCTTCAACTAAACCTGTAGCTGTTTGTCTTGACTAGTCCGGAGACTGGTCATGTCGCACTGCTACTAGTTGACTGAGTATGTCACACCTGCCTTGGTACCATGACCAAACGATTCACTTTTTAAGTTTTAATGGCATATATATATATATATATATATATCATGTTCTTTTACGAGCTCCTAGTTGTGTCCATTGGCCTATGGTCCACTGTTCGAGTTTTTCAAAAATAGGGCATATTAGCCCTCAGTTTCTAAAACCGAGGCCCCTGGCCTATGAGAGCTATTCGAGCTCCCGTCAAGAAGGTCTCCCAAATAGTTTAAGCATTGGCACACAGTCAGGGGAGAACACTTCCGACAAAATAGGTTTTCACTGTCCATTATATCGATCGGTATAAGGACATCTCCATTCATAATCGACGAACGTGTTTTCAACTTCCTTCAAGGAAGTCTCATCATACCAACCGGGTATGATCTACTTACAACCGTTAAGTAGTTTTTCCGCATAATTTTCACATCACTCTCTTTAAGTGGTGATGATTAAAATACCACTAAACAATGGATTTTTATACCGAGGTACTTATCTTCCCCAACCGAGTATGATATATAATCCCACTCACCCGATAGTGCAGTGAAATTCCACTTAGTCGGGTTCCGTCCTTAGCAAGCTAGACCTCGACTGGCGTTCCTGATGTCTCGTTCTCCTACACAAGATGAACATAATTGTTCATTATTCTTTGGCCTAATTACCCTCATTCATTCCAAATGAATGAGAAAACCTAACTTTACATATACTTGCAATTAGGTCCCTAAAGTTATTTTTCTTTAACTTTAAGTTCCAATTGCCGGGTTTTTCCTAAATTCGAGTCTCGAAACCTTTAAAATTTATCTTAAGACCTCAAATTATTTGATTTCACATAAAGGGGTTTAATTTCTTAAATTTTCAATTTGGTCCTTCAATTTTCCCAAAATTACCATTTTGTGCCTTTTTTTTAGAAAAATGGTAAATTTTTGCCCCAAAAATTCTAAAATTTCTCAATTGGCCATCTAATATTCTTATCATTACCAATTGCCCTTCAATTTTATAAAATTACATTTTGGTCCTTCAAATTTTCAAAAATCCCCAATTTCCCTAATTTAAACTCTTCAACACCGTCGAATTTGATTTCATCAAATTAACCGATAAAATACCTCAAATTGTTGAAATTGTAGTTGAAATTTAGTTTCTACATGTTCATACAATTCTAAGAAACTTTAAATCTCAGATTTTAACGTCGGAACGAGCTCAAACGGAGCTTCACCAGAAAATAGACTGTAGAGAGAGAAAGCTTCGATTTCTCACCGGTGAGGGCATGGTGGTTGGAGCTTTCAATCTGGGCAGGTAGCTCTACTCTAGAGGTTCTTCCTAGGATAAAAAATGATATCAATTGATGTCGAATTGGATTAGAATTTCTTCATTAAAATTCGGTCGACTCTCTCTCTAGTAACAATCTAAAATTGTAAAGGGGAGCCGAATTGGCTTACCTTTCGGTCCTAATTTGGCTGAGGAAGGACTGAGGAGGTGTTGGAGGGCTTGGTTTGGTTTGAGGAGGGCTCAAAATGGTCGATTTTAGCTTGGCCAAAATAGGGCAGCTTCGGTCCGCCGGAGCTGCTTCACTGTTCCATCATGCCAGCGCTTCTCCAGCGATTCTGAGATTGACTGAAGTTTGCTATAAGATTGCTGTCTTCTCCCAGTTCTAAAGATCCTGACCACTCCTTCTGAGGTTAAGAAAATGTTCAAGTCGATGCTCTAGTTCGAGCTTCACTAGGAAATGGAGCAGTAGAGAGAGAGAGAAGTGTTTAGGTGTGAGGAGAATGAATGGGGATAATCGTATATTAAATGGGAGAGATTTATTACTAGTATTAATATTTTCATAAATTATTGGTATTAATTCCAATAATTTAAATTTAATATTAAATTATTTGTATTAATTCCAATAATTTAATTTAGCTATTAAATTATTGGTATTAATTACAATACTTAATTATGTATTAATTTATGTCTATTTATGATGCGTTTCACATAAAAATATTTTGACCGAAATTTTGGGTTACAAAAAAAATCATACTTACAAGGAGGTCACCCATCCTCACACTACTCTCGAGCAAACATGATTAACTTCAAAGTTCTTATGGAATCTCATTCACCTTAACAAATTTAGTTTTTCTCTTCTAATTTATCTTAAGTTTCTTTTCCAAGGTTTAATGAACCCTTTGGATCATCCAAAAGTTGTAAATTTCTAAATTGTTTGTTCCCAAATGATCGGGTTTGTAAACCAGCTTGGTTTTCTTACTCGATTTGACCGGTTCTTTTTCCGATTTTCCTTAACTCAAAAGTGTGGGTTTTACATGGATGAGAGTGCTAGGACGCCCCATGTATCTAGCAGCCGTAATCAATATGGGCCACGAATGTGAGCGTCTGGTGCAAACTCGACTTCTCCGGTTGGAGCAAGCTAATCGGAAAGAGGACAAGAGCCAAGGCCATCATGGAGGATGGAAAGAGCAAAATGGTCCAAGATGGGGAAACAAGGTGGGTTTCCAAAAGAGGAAGGACATGCCACCACCTCCTCAGAGAATGATCCCCTTCTTACCACAAGGAAACCCTCGCTGTCCTAGATGCCAAAGATACCATGAGGGAGCTTGTTTGTCCCATTTCGCATGTGGGCAGGTGGAGCACTTTGCAAAGGAATGCCCCACTCTTAGGGAGAGTAAGCAATGAAATATGCTTGGACCACCCCCAAGGGAACCCAAGGACTCCTAGGTAGGACGCCACGACCTAGGTGGCAACTAGGTTATGCAACCTCACCTAGGAAGAGGCTAGAAAAGAGCCTAGTACCGTAGCGAGTACTTCCCAAAATCTCCCTAACTAAGATTGAGACAAAACATGTAAATGTATTTTTTTTATTAAATAAAGAAATTTTCCTTCTAAAGTATGTGTTTCTTCAATTAGGGTACATACACTTGTGGGGAAGAAAAGTCTATGCCCTCTTTGACTCGGGAGCAGAGAGATCCTTCATCAAGGAAGATCTAATCCCACATCTTCCCCTATAACTTACCTCCCTTGAACAAAGTCTCAACATCCTCACACCCTTAGGAGAAGGACTGGAGAGGGACAAATAGTTGAAGGGATGCGAGATCATGATTGGAGGAGTTAAACTAGAGGCGGATTTGATACCATTACCTCTAAGGGAGATAGAAATAATATTGGGAATGGATTGGTTGAGTACCCATCAAACCAAGATGGACTGTGGGAAGAATGTAATAACTTTCGACACTCCCAAAATACTCGGACTATGTTTTCGAGGAGATAGGAGGAAGGGAGAAGTATAAATAGTGTTGCATATAAGAGCTCAAAAGATGGTACATAAAGGTTGTAAAGCTTTTCTAGCAATGATCATCAATGAGATGTCAGAGAAGAAGGGACTAGAAGGCATCCCGGTAGTTGAACACTACCCAGACGTATTTCCAGAAGAATTACCTAGATTACCCCCAAGCCAATAATTGGAATTTACCATAGAGGTCATCCTTGGAACACATCCCATATCCCAAGCCCCTTATCGCATGGCTCCAACGAAGTTAAAGGAGCAGCTGAACAAGCTATTGGAGAAGGGTTTCATACGCCCTAGTCAGTCTACATGAGGTGCACTAGTCCTATTCGTAAAGAAAAAGGATGAAAGCATGAGGATGTGCATAGATTATCGGAAGTTGAACCAGGTCACCATAAAGAATAAGTATCCACTTCCATGAGTCGACAACCTATTTGACCAACTAAAAGGAGCAACCTACTTCTCCAAGATAGACCTTCAGTTAGGATACCACCAACTTAGGATCCGAGAGGAAGATATCCCTATGATCGCCTTTTGGTCTCAATACGAACACTATGAGTTTAGGGTGATGCCTTTTGGCATCACGAATGCCCCTACAACTTTCATGGATTTGATGAACCGAGTGTTCCAGCCGCACTTGGATAAGTTCATGATAGTATTTATAGTGACATACTTATATACTCAGACTAGGCTGGAGTGTGAATAACATCTAGCTATCACCTTGGAGACACTAAGAAATAATCGCTTATATGCAAAATTTTCCAAGTGTGAGTTTTGGTTGCAAGAGGTAGGGTTCTTAGGGCACTTAGTATCCAAAGATGGAGTCAAGGTAGACCCGAGAAAGGTGGAAGCCATATCTGATTGGAAGGCACCCAAGAATCCCTTTGAGATACGTAGTTTCTTGGGCTTGGTAGGATACTACAAATGGTTTGTGTAGGATTTCTCCAAGATAACTGCCTCTTTGACTCATCTCACAAGGAAAGGAGTGGAGTATAAGTGGGATGAAAGCTGTGAGAAATCTTTCTAGGAGTTGAAGACTCGTTTAACAATGACACCCTTACTCTCTCTGCCTGACCCAAGTGCAAGGGCGTATACCGTCTACAGTGACGCATTCAGACAGAAACTTGGATGTGTATTAATACAATAAGGAAAGGTTATCGCCTACACCTCAGGACAACTAAAGGTACATGAGTGGAACTACCCTACCCATGACTTAGAGTTAGTCGCAATAGTGTTTGCCCTCATGATTTGGTGACAATACCTATATGGGGTTAAGTGTAGGATAGTGTAGGATATATATTGATCACGAGAGCCTTAAGTACTTCCTAACTCAGAGGGAGTTGAAGCTCCACCAAAGGAGATGGCTGGTATTTGTTAAGGACTATGACCTTGTGATATAATATCACCCCAGTAAGGCTAATGTGGTGGCAGACGCTCTAAGTTGCAAGTATCAAACCAAGGTGGCACAGATAAAGACAAGCTACCTCCCCTTATTGTAGCAGCGGGGAAGAATGGAAGTGGACCCTAAGGTGGACAAGAGAGAAAAATGCTTACTAGTTGATGTAGTGGTAAGACCTAACCTAATGGAGCAAATAAAGGTCCAACAAGAAGGGGATAAGGAACTCCAACCCCATTTGGACCCGGTCAACGAAGAGACCAAACCATACTACAAATTTTGAGGTGATGGAGTGCTAACCTATAAGGGTAGAGTGTGTATGCCTCAAGATAAGGAACTGAAGAGATTAATCTTGGAAGAGGCACATGACTCTGCCTATATGATGCATTCGTGCAATACCAAGATCTACTGCACCCTCAAACAAAGTTATTGGTGGAGAGGGATGAAGAGGGATATTGTGGAATATGTAGCCCGATGCTTGTCCTGTCAGCAGATTAAAGCTAAGCACTAGAAACCTTCAGGACTTCTACAACCCTTACCAATCCCCAAATGAAAATGGGAACACATTACTATGGATTTTGTCACTAGACTACCTATGACTAGGAAGGGACAAGATGCCATTTGGATCATTGTGGATAAATTGACCAAGTCTGCCCAATTCTTACCATTAAGAGTGACAAATTCAGTGGAACAATTAGCAGGGTTATACATGAGGGAAATTGTGAGACTCCATGATGTCCTTATAAGCATAGTATCGTATAGAGACCCTAGATTTACCTTGAGGTTCTGGCCTAGTTTACAAAATGTCTTGGGGACCAAGCTCCACATGAGTACGACATTTCATCCTTAGACCGATGGACAATTTGAGCGAACAATCCAAACCCTGGAGTACATGATATGAGCATGCGTACTCACCATGAATAAGGGTTGGGAAGAATACTTGTGCTTGATGGAGTTTACCTATAATAACAGTTATCATGCCAGCATTCAAATGGCTCCTTATGAGGCCCTTGATGGATGACCATGTCGTACCCTCTTATTTTTGGGAAGAGGTGGGAGAAACGAGGCTAGAAAGGGTAAAATTAATAGAGGACACCATAGAAAAGATTAAGATTATAAGGAGTCAACTTAAGGCTGCTCAAGATAGGCAGAAGAGCTATGCGGACCATCGAAGAAGGGACTTAGAATTTGAAGTGGGAGACCAAGTGTTTCTCAAGGTATCCCCATGGAGAGGAATACTTAGGTTTCAGCAATAGGGGAAGCTAAAACCTAGGTACATCGGTCCCTACACCATAGTCCAAAGGGTAGGCCTAGTGGCCTATAAAATAGAACTGCCTTCGCACTTACAAAGAATACATGATGTATTCCATGTCTCAGTACTCTGGAAGTATCAGCCTGATCCCAGTCATGGGCTGGACCAACCTCCATGGGAGTTAGAAGAGAACCTGACTTATAAAGAAAAACCGATGCAAATCATCGACTAAAGAGACAAGAACTTGAGAAACAAAAGGAATCATATGGTCAAGGTTCTTTGGTAGAACGGACCCGTGCAAGAGGAGATATGAGACACCGAGAGTGTTATGAGGGATGGGTACCCTTAGTTATTTGACATGTAAATTGTTTTAGGGACAAAACCTCTAAAAGGAGGGGAGATTTGTAAACCCGTCCCTTTATAGTTAATAAATTCAAGAAAAGAATCGGTCATTTTGAAAGAGAAAATTGAGCATGTTCACAAACAATACCCGATAAGTAAAGGGTATATTAGGTAATTGACAAATCCCAAGTGACTCAAAGAGTCACACAAATCATGAAAAAGTACCTTGGGACAAATGGGAAGAGAAAACCAAACCGGTTCCGGGCGAACCGGACCAGAACCGGATTGAACAAGTTTAAACCATACTTGAACTGGTTTTTAAATTCATTTTTCTTGGTGGCTTAAAATGATCAAATTGGGGGATTGAAGCCACCATTAGAAAGAGAATGAATTTATATAAATTTAGAAATTTTTTATTTTGAGAAAATCGGTCGAATCGGGCCTAAACCAGCCGATTTACACATTGAACCCGGTCAAACCGGTCCGGTCCGGTTCGAAACAATGTCATCTTCTTCCTTTGGATGACAATACTATTCATTAATATAGAAAACAAATAATGCCCGTGAAGGAATAACGGCTCTGATTAGGTCATTTTAGGGTAAGGATAAGCTCGACTACAATAGAAAGTTGTCGGACTGAGGGTCCCCATGCTCCCTATATAAAGAGCTCTTCTCCATTCATCCTCCACACAACTCAAATCTCCATTCTCTCTCAACTGCTCCATTTTCTGGTGAAGCTCGAACTAGAGCTCCAAAGTAGGCATTTTTCATGGTATTAGAAGGCAAGGTCGGGTTCTATAGATTCCGGAGGAAGTTAACTACTTGACAGCAACTTCCTTTTGACCCAAGGACTACCAGAGAAGTGCCGGCGGAATCAAACATTGAGGCAGCTCCGAAGGACCGATGCTGCCCTATTTTGGTCGAGTTGAATTCAGCCAAATTTAGCCCTCCTCTGGCCAAACCAAGCCTCCCTAACACCCCATGGCCCTCACCAGCCGCAACAGAGCTGAAATGTAAGCCAATTCGGCCCTACTTTGTCATTGTCTGTCGGAGTTAGAGAGAGAAAGTGTTAAACTTCACTGATGAAATTCTCCCTCAAATTGATATCAATTGTAGCAATTCTTGATCCTAGAATGAACATTAGGATGAGCGCTACCTTCCTAGATAGAGAGCTTGGACCGCCGCACCTCCGATAGTAAGCTTTCGAAGCTTTCTCTATCTACGAATGATTTTCTAGCGAAACTCCGTTTGACCTCATTTCGGCCTTAGCGATTCAAAGCTCAATTGAATCATATGGAAGTGTAGGAACTAATTTATACCTCCAATTAAAATAATTAACCCTAGTTGAATGGCCAATTTGAAGAAATCAAATTTGGTAAATTTGAAGGGGAGAAATTGGGGAAATTTTGCTAATTTAAAAAATTTGAAGAACCTCTTTGTAATTTCCCAAAATTGAAGGCCAATTAGCCATGAGAAAGGTGTTAGGGGACCAATTGGTCAATTTTTGGAACATTTGGGGTCGAATTGCTATTTTTGGAAAGTTGGGGCAAAATTGTAATTTTTGAAAAGTTAGGGACCGAATTGGAAATTTGGAAAACTTGAGCCTCTTATACAATTTTGAGTAAATTGAGGACTCAAAGAGAATTTTGGAAACCTTGGAACTCAATTTGGGGGAAAAGTTGGAATTAGGGACCTAAAGTGAAGGAAAATGAACTTTACGGACCTAAGTGCAATTAATTAACAATTTTAAGACTAGTCGCTCATATGTAAGGAAATGATGGCTGTTATGCCAAACCTTAATTGATAAATATGCCCAAATCATGTAGGAACACAAGAGACTAGAACGCCAACAAGGTAAAGCTAGCGTGTAGTAGGGATCCGACCAGAGACGAATATGTCATGATCATTTGGTGAGTTGACATATTTATATAATACTCGATTGGGATGGTAAGCAATTTAGAAAAGAAAAACCACTTGTGAGTGAGACTTTAAGATCATACCTTGTTGAGGTGATGAGCGGTTTAAGCTAAAAACTACTTCTCGATTGTAAGTGGGATTTTCTAACTTTATATCAAGTGGGGATGAAGAGTACCATCATTAATTAAGAAAACCTACTTATCGGTCATAAGTAGAGGTAATCATACCCGTTGGTATGATGAACTTCATTGAGGAAAGAAGAAACCCGCTTACCGGTTGTAAGCGAAGATATCAACACACCCGTTTGGTGTGATGAAGTTGAAAATATACTTTTTGTCAAAAGTGTTCTCCCCTGGCTGTGTGTCAATGCTTAAAAGATTTAGGAGACCTTCTTGACGGGAGCTAGAATAGCTCAGATGGGCTAGAGGCCCTGGTTTTTTTAAATCATGGGGCTAAATACCTGGTTTTGGAAAACATGTGCAATGGGCTCAAGGCCAGTGGGCACGAGCAGGAGCTCGTAAACAAACTTGAGTAAAGGAAGGCAATGAAAATTTCTAATGAAATTATTGTGTGATTTTACCATGGTACCAAGTATGGACTAACAATACTCAATGGACTGGTTGTAGTGCTCAGGACCAGGTCGATAGGACCGACCTAGAAAAATAGTTGCAGGTCGGGTTGAGGGTCGGGGCCGTTAGACCATAAGCACCAAAGATAATGGCCATATGTGAAAATTATTGTTTTGCATGCACTTGTGGTACAGGACCATCAAGACACCCAAGAGAGGTAGTGATGGGTCCTAAGGGCTACTAGATGACATGGTGGGTATAAGGGCAGTTCGTCATGCCAGTTTGTTGGTAAGCTCGGGGTAGCTTCTTGCGCATGAGAGCAGGGTGGGGTCAGGATGAGGTCACTATCCTCATATGGACATGGGGTGGCTTTCGGGTTTGAGGGTTGGATGTCGAGAACATCCACTCATACCTAGGGTAGAAGTGGATGGACTTCTATCCTGGTGGATGGTAAAGACACTCCGATCCACAAGTAGGTGCAGTGGACGGGCTGCACCTACGAATGTGAGCTACCCTTCCTAATGAAGGGTATGTGTTGTTTGCTAAACACACCTAATGGTAATGGAAATGGTTTTGAAAACCAAAATTTGAGGAAAGATACTTTTTAAAGGAAATGAAATGTTGGCATGGTTTGAATAAAGTTGTTTTGTTGAAAACTCACTCACAACACCCGCTCACTGAGTTATAAAACTCACCCCTCCCTTTTACCCCTTTCAGGTAACCGAGGAAAGACCCTTCTTAAAGACCCTCCTAATTTGAACAGTAAGAAGACAGGTATGTCTGTTTAAAATACTCAGTTTTGTATAATGTTATTCCAGGAAAGACAGGTAAAAGGATGCCTTACTTCTCATAGTTTAGAAAGGGTGAAACCCTTGATGGACCAAAAGGAGTGGCGAGTTTCTCATGGGGATCTGACCAAACCGGGTTGGGGTGTGACAGTTATAATGTCATGGCCTTCACAACGGTTTGTGACTCTCGGGGTTTTTCCTTGTTCATGGGGAGTTTCCATCTCACTAGTCCTTGTTTCCATCCATCGAGTTGTAGTAGTTTCATTCTTTAGAAACTTAGCTTGAGCCTCTCACATCCGATGAGAGTCTTCAGTTATATCTCAAAGTTTTAATTACCGAAATTCAAGCATTTCCTCGTTTTACTTTGTATTTACCAAATTCCTTATTGGTTATTCTTAGTTCCAACTACTAGGTTTCTTGATCACTTCACAACTTATCTATCGACATACTCATGGTTATCCTCCATCATACATTTCCCTTTGCTGGAGATATCCTTCCTCGGGCATTTCTATTCGTTAGTCTATCCATACTTGTCCAAGACCATTTCACAATTATTCTCTCTTAACCTATGATTGGTGCCTTTGGTAAATATTTACTTCATTGGGCTTTTCTTGTGGGAGTTCTCTTTGTTTGACCTACTCTCTACTTTCATACTTCGAAGTAGGGACATCCATATATTGGACCCTGCATCCAACCTTCTTATCACTCCTTGAAAGTTTCCTTCCTTCATAAACTTCCACCCTTTTTATATTGGGGCATTCCTCCATATCCCATCATAAACATTTTGGGATTATCCATTTGAAATGTATTTTCTATGTAATGAATCCATGTTCCTGGGGTCTTATTTAGTCATTGAGTTTCCTTAAAGTGGATATGGAACTTGACTAAACCTCCCCGATCTCCATGACTTTTTATCTTCCTTGCTCCTTCATTAGATTTATTTGACTCCTTTGTTGGGTACCCACTTCCCCAGGTTCCTTTACTTGGGTATGTCTCATTCTGTATCTTTTGGAGTTTATCCCTTTAATATGTCATCATAGGTTTTCAACCCATCAAAAGTTTTATGAAATCTTTTAATGTCTTTCTTTAGTTTACCCATTTCTTGGGTTTAACTTTCTTCCTTGAAATCTCATGAGTACACTTTCCTTCCCTCTGTACTCGATGCTTATCTCAACTTGTACGCCATTAAGATTTTAATGACTCATTTTTGAATCATAACTCATAGGCCAACTTTTTTACTAGAAAATTTTTTATTTCCTCATGACTTGGTATTATTCCTTTAGGTGATTGACTTCTTCCTTGTCAATCTCTTCTTATGGCTTTATTATGACTCAAAATCTCCTTCATCCTTCTCTTTCTCATACTTTGGCTTCCTTACCCCTCCTTAAAAGGTTTGTTTTTTTCCTTTACTCAATTTTTTTTGGTGAAAGTATGAGATTATAGAACATTTGTGTGAAACCCATCATCTCAAATCAAGGAAAACTGGGAGAGAACCGGTTAATTTAATGTTAAAACCAAATCCTTAAGAAATCGAGAATGATAAAGAGGGGTAAACATGGGAAATTGGAGAATCCCAAGTGATCAAAAAGTTATGAAAATCATGGGGAAGAACCATGAAGTAAATTGGATAGGAAAGCCAGACAGGTTCAAGGTGAACCAGACCTGAACCAGATTGAACTAGATTGAACCGGTTTGAACCATACATGAACTGACCTCTAAATTCATTTTTCTTGGTGGCTTAAAAATCGCAATTTGGAAAATTGATGCCACTATTAGATAGAAAATGAATTTAGATTAATTTAGAAAATTTTAATTTTAAGAGAACCAGTCAAATCGGGCATGAACCAGCGAATTTTTGCCATTGAACCTGGTTGGACCGATTTGAAACAGTGTCATCTTCTTCTTCAAGATGACAGGACTATTCATCAGTTTAGAAACTTTACTTCTCTGGCGAAGGAATATCCTCTCCGATCTAGGCATTTTCTGAAGAGGATATGCTCGACCAATATGAAATTGGTCGGGCAGAGGGACCCTGAGCTCCCTCCATTCATCCTCAACACACCTCAAATCACCATTCTCTCTCAAGCGCTCCATTTTTTGGTGAAGCTTGAATCGGAGCTTCAACTTGGGCACTTTTCTTAGCCTTAGAAGGCAAAGTCGGGTCCTATAGACTCCGGGGAAGTCAACAACATCGCAACAATCTCCCTTCGACTCGAGGACTATTGGAGAAGCGTCGGTAGAATAAAAATAGTAAAGCAGCTCCGACGGACCGAAGCTGCTCTGTTTTGGCCAAGCTGAATTCGATCAAATTCAGACCTCCTCCGACCAAACCAAGCCTCCCCAATGTCCCCACGACCCTTACATGACCTCCACAGACGTGAAAGGTAAGCGAATTTGGCCCTCCTCTTTCATTGCAGATCAGTGTTAGAGAGAGAAAGTATTGAATTTCACTAATAAAATTCACCCTCGTATGAACTTCAATTGTAGCAATTCTTAATCCTAGAAGGAACCTAAGGATGAGAGCTACCTCCCTAGATCGAGAGCTCGAACAGTCGCACCTCCGATGGTAAGCTTTCAAAGCTTTATCTCTCTACAAACAATTTTCTGGTGAACTCCTTTTGAGCTCGTTTCGGACTCAAATTTTACAATTTAAAGCTCCATTTGATCGTATGTAAGTGTAGGAACCGATCCATGCTATTAATTGAAGCAATTAACCCTAATTGAATGGCCAAATTGAAGGAATCAAATTCAGTCAAAAAATGAGGAAGAAATTGGGGGAAAATATGGAAAAATTGGGGATTTCGAAAAATTGATGGACCTCCATGCAATTTCTCAAAATTGAAGGTCATTTGGCAATGAGAAAAATGTTGGGGAACCAGTTGGTCAATTTTTGAAAAATTTGGGCCAAATTAATATTTTTGTAAAGTATAGGAAAAACCGTAATTTTTGGAAAATTGGCGACCAAATTGGAAATTTGGAAAATTTGAACCCCTTACACTATTTTGAGTAAATTGAGGATCCAATGGGGATATTGGAAGCATTGTGATTTAATTTGGGGAAAACATTAGCTTTAGGGATCTAAAATCAAGAAAAAAGAACTTTAGGGACCTAAGTGCAATAAACCAAAAATTTAGGCCTAATCGCTCATATGTGAGAAAAAGAAGGCTGTTATGCCAAACCCTTATTGATAATGATACTGAAATAGTGTAGAGACACTTGAGACTAGAACGCTAGAAAAGCTAGCATGGAATCAGAAGCTAACTAGGGATGAACGTGTCACAGTCAAAGGGTGAGTGGGATTATCTAACATCATACCCAAGTGGGGTGATGAGCACTTTTATCAAAGGAAAACCTACTTACTGGTTGTGAGTGGAACTTTTATACATCATATCGGTTTGGATGATGAGCACTATATTTTTACGGATAAAACCTACTCACCTATTGTGAGTAAGAATGAACAAACATCATACACAATTGGTTTGATGAGGAAAGGAGAAACCCATTACCTATTGTAAATGAAGTTATCATCACACTCGGTTGGTGTAGTGAGATAAAAATATA
This sequence comes from Trapa incisa, assembly GCA_030064435.1. Classification (NCBI taxonomy): domain Eukaryota; kingdom Viridiplantae; phylum Streptophyta; class Magnoliopsida; order Myrtales; family Lythraceae; genus Trapa; species Trapa incisa. Next base: position 17,507,652 of record CM057776.1, read on the forward strand.
ATTTTTTGTCAGAAGTGTTCTTCACTGACTGTGTGACAATTGCTTAAAATATTTGGAAGACCTTCTCGACGAGAGCTAGAACAGCTCAAATGGGTTGGAGACCTTAGTTTTTGAACTCACAGGGCCTAATGCCTAGTTTTGGAAAACATGTGTAGTGGGCCCAAGGCTAGTGGGTACAGGCTAAAGCTCGTAAACAAACATGATTAGGAAGAGCCATGAAAACTCCTAATTAAAATGGCATTGTTTGTGTGTTGCGCCATGGTACTGAGTCGGGACCGACAATGCTCAATAGACTGGTGGTAGTGAATAAGGGCCAGGTCGATGGACTGGCCTAGACAAACAGCTCCAAGTCGGGTTGAGTGTCGGGGCTGTTGGACCATGGGACCCAAAGAGGATGGCTAAGTATATGAAAACTGTTGTTTGTGCATGCACTTAAGGATCAGGACCATTAAGATACCCCAGGGGGTGGTGATGGATCCCAATGGTTGTTGGAAGACATGAGAGGCGTTAAGGGAAGTTTGTCGTACCAGTCAATCATGAAGCTCTGGGAGCTTCTTGCACATGAGACTTGGGTGGGAACAAGATGAGGTCTCGTCCTCATACAAACATGAAGTGGCATTTAGGTATGAGGGTCGGACATCTAGGATGTCCACTAAGACTTCAGGTAGAAGTGGACGGGCTTCTATCAGGGGTGGACAACAAAGTTGCACTAGTCCCCAAGTGGGTGCAGTCTGGGACTGCCCTACGAATGTGTGTACCCTTCCTGATGAAGAGTGTGTGTTTGTTTTCTAAACGCCTTCCGAGGTAAGGGGAGAACTAAACACACCTATTATGGAAATGGAAAAAATGTTTTGGAAATTTAAGTTTGAGGAAATCCTTTAAAAAGGAAACCTTGGCATGGTTTCGATTAACTGGAAATATTTTTGAAAACTCACTCCCAATACCCGCTCACTAAGTTGTAGAACTCACCCCCTCCCTTTACCCCTTTTCAGGTAATAGAGGAAAACCAACCTTAAAGACTATTGTAGTTGAACTATAGGACATATATGATTATTTAATATATTTAGTTTTGTATAATGCTATTCCAGGAAAAACATGAAAAAGGATGCATTACTGCTTGCAGACTAGAAGAGGGTGAAACCCTTCACAGACCGAAGGGAGTGGCAAGTTGCTTACGGGGATTTGACCAAACCGGGTCAGGGCATGACAGTTTATCATAAAATGTTTTATTCATTTATTTTCTTAGCCATAAATGTGGCTTATTACATAGACCAAGCAAATACACCAAATTACTCTAGTCTCACATGTTAACTGACTCAGAGTTCTTCACTGATGGGTTGCGAGATTCTTCATCGAAAGGTTTGGAAGTTTGGGCTATTTTCCTAGGTGGAAATAGGCATCCATGGTACCTTTCACACCTAGTATATTGATTCATACTAGGCTCTCAATACTCCATGAAGACGTTTTATTCCATGAATCCAAAATTTGCCCTTTTGAGTTATAGAGATCTCATACTTTTCCAGCACTACTGTTTCATATTCATAGGCTTGTCGTATAAGGTTCACTGGTTCTATACTCATTCAGGCCGATGGTAGTTTATTGAAGGCCCAAACATAGTTGGCTTAGGCTTCCCATAAGTTCTTTTCAGCTTATTTTTGGGCTTAGGTCAGCTCTACCTTTTGAGGTTTTGGAGGAGATGTCTCATCTTCCACCAAGATTCAAGAGGTTCTCTTTCCCTTGTGAATTCTCCTACAAGTGGGATTTTCTTTAGAAGTTTATAAAATATTTTTGTATGATAAGTTTTATGTAATAATTATTCTTGGTATTATTTGAAAATATTTTCCTAGACATCCTGATTTTTAAAAATAGTTTATTTCTCAAGCTCAAGTTCAAAATTTCTTTGCTTTGATACCACTTAAATTGTCGCACCTAGATCCAGTTTGGTCAGAACCTAGTGAACAACCCGTCACTCCTTCCAATATTTAAAAATGGTAACCACCACTATCGTTCCAGCAAGACTCAGGTGTAATCTGAAAATATTTCCAAATAAATTGAAAGAAATATGTTTCCATAAAACATATCGGAATATAATTATTGCATAAGATTTCCAATGAGTTAAATTATCACCCCTGTTACTCTTCATATTTTTCCTGAAAGGGTTTAAGGGAGGGTGAGTTATTCAACATAGTGAGTAGGGTTTATAAGAAATCATAACTTCATGATTTAGTATGCACTTAAGCAAAATTTTCCCTATTTAAAAATCACGTGATAAGCAAGCCATTGCTTGCCTATGTTTCATAAAAAGTTTCTCGTAATTTTTATAGCTTATTTCATCAAGCTTAAGATAGGTTTCTTCCTACTTAGAGGGATTTAATTAGTTAAACGTACCATGGTTTGTTTCACACAAACATACAAGCAAATACCCTTTATCCATAAAAGGGATCACACAATCATAGACCAAACCATTGGAGGCATCAACCTCGATCTGTTCCACTAGTAGCCCGGATAGTCTTTACCGTCCACCCTAGTGACAGGCCACAAATCTGTGTGAGCACCATCACTTAACCCCCAGACCTTATCACTTCTTTTGTCCACTATTGAGGGATGAGACCTCTGACCCCTTCTTCCTCAGTCTCAATGCTCATAAAGCTCCTAGAGGTTCTTGACATATTGGATGCCAAAGCCTCCCTTATGCTTCCTAGGTCATCTAGCTTCCCTTAGAACTAACACTACCTTGTACTGGGCATCTCTTTGGTTCCGCACGATTGCAATCACACACAAGTGTTTTTTGATTTAAGACCTTTATCTTTGCACTACTAGCCCAATAGGTAGAGACCTGTCTTTGACATCGTAGCTTAAGAAAACATCATTAAATATTGACAATTTTTTACAAGCTCTTAAATCAAATTTATTTACATGGTTGGACCCATTTCCATTAGTCTTGGGTCCGCTTGTATGAATTTTTAAAATAGGGTCTTGGTCCCACTTGAATTTTAGTCCTTCCACTTGAATTTCATCAATTCGACCCTAATTCTTCCCAATTAAATCCTAACATGATACTAATCATCTTCCCTATTTCCCCTGAATCATTTCAAGCTTTAAAATACTAAATTTGTATTAGAAATGTGCTTAAATGGAGCTTTACCGAAAAATCATCATAGAGAGAGAAAGCTTCTATTACTCATCGGTGAGGGTCCAACTATTGGAGCTCTTACTTCCAATGTGTTGTTCTCTTCCTGGGGATCAAACCACACCTCAATTGGTGGCCAGAGCAATGCGAATTTTGCAACTTATGTTTCGGGTAAAAATGCACTATGAAGAGTAAATTTTGGTAAAGGACAATAGAGGGGACTTATCACCATGGTTCAGGGAAGGTGTGGACTCCTCTTGGGAAGGTCTGGAGGGCTTGGTTTGGCCGTGGTGGGCCTGAGGGTAGCTCAAATGCATCTCAGTCAACTCTGGTCACAAATTGTCGAGGGAGCGAAGGTACCGTGTGAGCTCATTGGAGCTTTTCTCGTGACCTTCGAGTAGGATTGAGTATGTAGGAAGGTAAAGGACTTCCTCCAGATTTTAGGAGACCCGAATTCACCTTTGGAGGTGAAAGAAAGTGCTTAAGTTAGAGCTCTAGTTTGTACTTCATCAAGAAAAAGGTACTATTCTTCTTCTTCTTCTTTAGGCTTTTGAGGGATGAGGAAGATGAATGGGGAGGAGCTCTCTATATAGGGAGCTCGGGAACATTTAGCTCTATCAATTTCCAAATTAACCTAGCTTATCTCCTCCAGAATTGCCATTGTCAAAGTGAATATTCGCACGCCAAAATTGTAAAGGAATTATTCCATTTTATGAACAATGTTGTCATCTGAAGGTTGAAGACAATATTGTGCATGCGTGTGCAAGTTTCACACGTGCGAGATACCACATGTGATGTTGTGATTCGCTAGCATCATTGAAGAGGCTTCTCACTCAATGTTCAAGTCAATCATTAACCCGTTGATCGGACGTGTGGCCCGCCCACATCTACATGGCCGCTGACCAAATCTATGTCTCTATTGAACATAACATGTGGCATCCTCTAGATGGTTGATTTAAATTTGGCATTTGTCCCTCCTAACACATTGTGCAAATGCCACATGTCAGCCTCTAATTAGCTAGGACCATCCGACATGGCTCTACCACGTGTCGACCTCTAATTGGTCGACTGTTTCTCTGACAAACTAGTCGGCCGCTGATGTGGCACCTTTGCCATGTGTTAGCTCCTCATTGGTCAACTCTACTCATGAGGCTTCTTCTTTGTTGACCTTTTGATTAAGGAAACATGTCGCTCTCCCATTGGTCAGTCATCGATGACCTTCTTTGACCAATGACACGTGTCACGCTCTAATTGGTCAGTGCTTCCAAGCGGCTGACTGGGTGTGCTTCGCCATGTGTCACGCACTAATTGGTCATGCGCGCTGACTAGACGTTAACCTGGCAGGCGGTCCGTTGACGAGCTAGACCATTAACTGGTTCACTCGAACCATTTTCGGTGACTCGAAATAAAAAATTGGCCGATTCAGGCCCGATTTGACGAATTTTCTAATATTTCAATATTTCTAAATTTTCCTAAATTCATTTTCTACACAATGGTGAATTCAATTTCTAAAAATGTTATTTTTAAGTCATCTAGAAAAATGAATCTCCAAATCGATTCCTTCCATTTTGGTCTGATTTAACCCGGTTCTGGTCTGGTTGACCCTAAACTGGTCTAGTTCTCACATCCAACTTGGTTTATGATCCATTTCCATCGTCTTTGAATCTTAATTGAACACTTGAATTTTCCAAATTCTCATTTTGGCTTCTCTATACCAATTTTGGTTCACTTTGAATCTTGATTTTTTCTCGAAAGTTTTTTTATTCCCAATTCTGGCTTTCTTATTATTGGAAATAGGGTTTACATACCACATAAGACCATTGGAAAATAAAGTATGAGCAGGGTCGTAAGCTCACCTAAGATGCTAACGTTTATTGGATTAGGGACATTGGGACAATAGGAATCCCAAGCAAACCTAACCACGTCGCCCATAATAGGCATCAAACCCATTTAATAGCATTCATATTGATCTTACAAAACATATAAGAACCTAATTAAAATGGGAACTAGCTATTCAATTGAATAATAAATTTAATGTTACCCTTTTGCAATCACTAGGAGTGAACTTAAAGGACGCATTAAAAAGGATAGAGATTACCAAAGTATTTGAGCATCCATGCTCCTAGAAAAGGGGCTGGCATCAAACCTGAAAAAGGCACAGGAAAGGCATCATAAAATAGAAAGATGCAAAAGAGAGCAAGAGAGTGATAAATAGTAATCAATTCCACCAGAGGAAGGCAAGTGGGAAGAACATCGAAATGATATCTAACTCGATCGATTCATTAGCCTCATAAACCCCTCCACTCCTTAGAACCTTGCAAACATTTCTAAATTTTCAATTCATTTCTGCCTTTCCTCACCATACCATCTCCGATTCATAATTCTAAACAAACTCTTTCATACTTGAACGCTAGTGAGGTAGGGTGGTCGAGGAAGCCTATTTTTTTTCAGATAAGGATGAGTAGTCCTGTGAGCTGCCACTGAAATTGGGAACACCAGAAAGATGCCAAAGGATCCCCTATACCACCTACAATAGAGAACAAATAAATAGGTGAAGAAAACAGGGACATGGAGCATTAGAGGAAGAGATAGATGAACCTGAATCTTCATATTAACACCATTGACATATAAGCATTTCCTATCAGAGACCGTAAGGTGCTCGGGCTTTAGCCGATAGTTGAGACCAAGAAGGCCACATGCCTCAAACGAAATTCTAGAGGAAAGGAAACAACAGTCATTAGGTACCGCAAGAGAGAAGGGCAAAGTTAGATGGAGTGTCCCTACAGTAAGACCAAACTTGAGCGAAGTTAGGAATTACAATCAAAGAAAGTCATCGTCTTAACGGAGGAGAAGACAATATTCTCCACATTGTTTGTCAATAGAGCGGATGAGGGAATCAAACTGCAACAAGTCAAAGCTCGGGTGATCTGAGCGACCTCATGGGAAGGAGAGAGCTGGGCGATGAGATCGGACATGCAAAAGGAATGGAAAGCATTGGCAAATGGAATGAGCTCGGGTTATTGAGACCTCGAGCAATGGACAATTGAGAGCATAATTGGATTAATGACCTAAATACCCTTGGATAAGAAAAGATAAAAATACCCCTTAATGTTGGAAAAATTACATAAATGCCATTAAGGAATGTTTGATCATTGACATTAGAAGGGATTAAGGACATGTTTAGGTTGGGGTAAAATAATGAGAAATTTATTTACAAAAGTGCCCCTCACCCAAGAAAATTAATTGGATGTTCATAACAACCGTTCCCAAGATCACGGACAATGAGATAAAGATCAAAAGCTAGCTAAACATACACGATTATGCGAGGGGAGCAAGAAGACTTGAGAATCTCTCAAGGACAAATAAGCTAGGTGTAAACCCCATCCTCTCGGACTAAGGAACCAAGAAAGGAAATCATAAATTTTCGAGATTAAACCGAGAAATTAAGTGAACCAAAAATGATAAATAAGGATCAAAACACAAAAATTTGAAATTTCATGTGGCCAAGAAACACCTAAACACCATGGAAAGGAACCATGAAGAGATTTGAGGTGGAAACCAAACCGGTTCATGGTGAATAAAACCCAAACTGGTTTAAAGTGAATCGGACCCAAACCGGTTCAAGGTGAATCGGACCCAAACCGGAATAAGCCGTGGAGAACTGGTTCAATAATTCATTATTTTATGTGGCTTAAAAATATTAAATTAGGAAATTAAAGACACCATTAGATAGAAAATAAATTTAGAAGAATTTATAATTTTTTAATTTTTGGAAAATCGATCGAATCATGGCCTGAACAAGCCGATTTTCATTTTCGAGTCACCGAACCCGATCAGACCAGACTAGTCAATGTTCCAACTGGTCAATGGGTCGTTGCCAGGTCAGTGCCCAGTCAACAGGCGTGACCAATCAACATGTGACACATAGCGAAGTGCTCCTAGTCAAGTGCTTAGTCAGCGCCCAAAAGCGTTGGCCAATCATAATGCGACATGTGTTCTTTGTCAACGGTCAGAGGAGGAAAATCCATGCCAGCAATGATTGGCCAATAGGAGAGTGACACGTGTCCCCAGTCAACAATCAATGTTGGAAAGGCCTCGTCAGCAAGGCTGACCAATGAGGAGCTGACACGTGGCGAGGACACCATGGCAACATCCGATAAGGATGTCGGAGAAATGACTAACTAATCAGAAGTCGACACGTGGCATGCCACACCGGATGGTTTTAGCCAATCAAAGGCTGACACGTGGTAGTGGCACTTTGCGTCAGGTGGAAAACCTAACAAATTTTAAATCAGCAAATTAGAGGACACCACGTGTCACACACGTGGACCGAAGCTGCCCTATTTCGGCCAAGCTGAAATCGGCCATTTCAAGCCCTCCTCAGGCCAAACCAAGCCCTCCCAACACTTCATCAGCCTTTCCACGGCCGAATTAGGACCGAAAGGTAAGCCAATTTGGCTCCCCTTTACAATTTTCGATCGATGCTAGAGGGAGAGTCGACCGAATTTCAATGACAAAATTCTAATCCAATTCCGCATCAATTGATGCAATTCTTAATTCTAGGATGAACCTCACGATGAGACCTATCTTCCCAGATCGAAAGCCCGGACCGTCGTGCCTTCACCGGTGAGTAATCGAAGCTTTCTCTCTCTACAGTCTGTTTTCTGGCGAAGCTCCGTTTGAGCTCGTTCTGGCGTTAAAATCTGCGATTCAAAGTTTCTTAGAATTGTACGAACATGCAAGAACTCAATTTCAACTCGAATTTCAATAATTAGAAGTGTTTGATTGGTCAATTTGATGAAATCAAATTCGGTAGTGTTGATGAGTTGAAATTGGGGGAAATTTTGGTGATTTTCGAAATTCAAAGGGCCAAAATATAATTTTATGAAATTGAGGGTTAATTGGGCATGAAAATAATGTTAGAGGACCAATTGAGGAATTTTGGAATTTTTGGGGCAGAACTTACTATTTTTGTAAAAGAAGGGCAAAATGGTAATTTTGGAAAAATTGGGGGACCAAATTGGAAATTTGGGAAATTAAACCCCATTTTGGTGAAATTGAATAAATTGAGGTGCTAGGATAAATTTTAAAAGTTACGGGAATCAATTTGAGGAAAAACCGACATTAGGAACTACAGAGAAATAACTTAGGGACCTAATTGCAAATAACTAAAAGTTTGGGTTTTCTCATTCATTGGAAATGAATGAATGCTGTTATGCTGAGTAATAATGAACAAGGTTGTTCATATTGTGTAGGAACGCAAAATATTGGGAACGCCAGCAAGGACAAGCTTGCGTGAATACAAAGAACCAGTTTAGTGGAATTCACGGCATTAACGGGTGAGTGGGTTTACTAACATCATATTTGGTTGGGATGATGAGCACAACTTAAAATTAAAAACCACTTACCGGTTGTGAGTGGGAATTTTATATCATACCCGGTTGGGGATGATAAGTACCTCGGTATAAAAACCCACTGCTTAGTGGTATTTTTAATCATCACTACTTAGAAAAAGTGATGTGAAAGTTATGCGGAAAAACTACTTACGGGTTGTAAGTAGATCATACCTGGTTGGTATGATGAGACTTCCTTGAAGGAAGTTGAAAACCCGTTCATCAGTTATGAACGGAGATGTCCTTATACCGGTCAGTATGATGAATAATAAAAACCTATTTTTGTCGGAAGTGCTCTCCCCTGACTGTGTGCCAATGCTTAAACAATTTGGGAGACCTTCGTGACGGGAGCTCGAATAGCTCTAATAGGCTGGAGGCCTCGGTTTTGGAACTTGGGGGCTAAATGCCCGATTTTGAAAATCTCGTACAGTGGGCCCAAGGCCAGTTGGCACGTAAACGAACATGATATATGTGCCATAAAACTTAATAAGTGAATTGTTTGGCCATGGTACCAAGATAGGACCGACATGCTCAATCAACTAGTGGCAGTGCGACATGATAGGTCCACGGACTAGTCAAGACAAACAGCTGCGGGTTGAGTTGAGAGTCGGGGCCGTTGGACTAGTGGCATCACAGATTACATGGCAATATAAGAAAACATTGTTTATGCCTGCACTGTGAGTACGGGATCATCAAGTCGCCCCTGAGGGGTAGTGATGCATCCTAAGGGCACTGGACGACCTAATGGCTATAAGGGCAGTTCGTTGTTCCAGGTGTCTATGCGAAATCTGGAGTAGCACCAAGCGCATGAGACTGGGGTGGGGACAGGATGAGGTCTCTGTCCTCATACGGACACGAAGAAGTGATTTCGAGATTGTGGGTCGGATGTCTCATATATCCACTCATTCCCAGGGTAGAAGTGGTTGTACTTCTATCCGGGTGGCAGGAAAAGTCGATCCAAAGCTACTAGCTGGTTCAGTAGTGATATTGACTTGCGAATGTGTGTAACCTTCATGATGAAGGATGTGTGTTGGGTGATGACACACCGGTAACTAAGAAATAATGGAAAAACCCAAATTTTTAAATGAAGGGATTTTTGAAAAGAAAGGAGTCTGGCACACTCCATATAAATATTTTTTTAAAAAGTTAAAAGTATACCTTTAAAAACCCATTCACTGAGTAGTCATACTCACCCCCTCCCTTATATCCCTTTCAGGAAATCCTGAAAAGCCTACCCTTAAAGACTGTCAACTAAGATGCCTGTAAGACAGGTATGTAAAGTTTTAAATTTCATGCAGTTTTGATTATGCTATTCCAGGAAAAATGTGCAGGTTAAAGGACACCTTACTCTTTACGGTTTACAGTAAGGGGAAAGCCTTTAATAAATCGGGAGAGTGGTGGGTTGATCATGGGTATCCCACCAAACCGGGTTGGGGCGTGACATTTAGTGTTCCTACCAAATAGGCCGAGGAAGGTAAAGGCGTTAGAGTACCAGTTTTCCATAACAAAGTTACAAAACATCTAAATGGTAGTTTACTTGTTTGCGGTAACCACGGCTTTCTCCCCTAGCTTCCGCTCTCCTTGGTGAGGTGTTTCTCCTAAAAAAGGTTTAATGGGAGGGGTGAGTTTCTACAACTCAGTGATCAGGGGTTGGGAAGTGAATAGGGATGAATAATCCCACAACTCACCGGTGGTAGACTCTAAGTCAATTAACATGTGGGGTTATAAGGGTGAATAGGGAAATTGGCGTACTTTGCTAGGGCTATGTAATAAGTGATTTTTATGGCAACTGAAATTGATGAATAAAAATTTTCTTTCAAGAATCCTTCTCAAACCATAATCAAAAAAATTTTAGAATTCGTGGTAAGGAAGTCAGGGAGAAAATACATGAAGAAAAATACTTGAAACCTACAGTAGCAAAAAAATCAGAAGAAAGGGAATACAAGTGGGGGGGGGGGGGGGGGGGGGGGGGGGTAGGGAACGAAAAAGAAATGAAACACACTAGTAAGAATTAAAGGAGAATATCAGACCCAAGGAAAATGTGAAGTCGACACCTAAGGGTGTCATTAAATTTTATAAGAGTTAGATAACCACAAAGAGGGATATAAAAGAAGAAACTTCTTGAAAGGAGAGGTGGAGACCTCAGAAGGGAGTCATGAAAAAGTATGTTTAACCCAAAGATGGTTGAACAAATTTAACGAATACAGAAGATAGGGATAGGTGGACATCGATAAGAAAGGGATGAACAAAGGAAATCCTAAAAAGGGAACCCAATGGGATAAATACTTGACATAAGGGGACCCTCCTAAGTAATAGAGGGAATGATCATGAAAAGGTGGGGAACGAGCACCAATAGACTGAGGGATAGACACCAAAGAGGAAGGATGGTTCCAAACAAATGGAGATATATGATGCTAAGTGGGCAATTGGTGAAAGGGATCTAGAAATCTGACAACTGGAATCAAGGATGACCAATAAAGGAGTAGTACGAAATAAGTGAATAAGAAATTCACAAAATTCATGGAAAGACACAATGGTCATAAAAGTGGCATGACATTAGGTAAAGAATAAACCTTATGGAAGGGAAGTGGGCATACCGAATGTCTAGAAATGTGCAATGGAGAAATCAAATGATCGTAGGCATGGTGCCATTGGGAAGGGGGCAGAAAGCTCATAACACCTCAACCAAAAATTTATAAGGAAACCATTAATAAGGACGTAGAATGTAGGAATGAAGGAAAAGATGGAATGAGAAGACTCATCAAGGATACGCACTCGTTCAACATTAACAATTACTTTAAGGGAGTAAGAACTGAGGATCAAAAGATGACTAGGTGAAATAAAGTTAATATTCCCAAAGGGGTGCTCTAACGAAAAATCGAGTGATGAACCACTCTAATATAGTAAAAGAAGGGCTTAGGGGAATATACCCGACACATCGAATAAACAATCCTGGGGGGATACCATTTGTGGAAGGTAATGGTGAAAAATCATAACAAAGAAAATATGAATAACAAATCATAGGAATGCATGTATTGGACGTTCGGATAATGTTCCGAGTGGTTGCAAGATACTATCAAATAGTAAAGCAGACAAAGTTCCACGAGCCTGACAAAGTGAGAGGTGAACATGAATGATTGGGAGGAAAATGTTCAAGGGGTAGATCGGGGGAAAACATCATACGAGGGACACGTAAGTTTGAACAAAGGAGAATAATGGAGTCACCCAAGAGGGACTTGTTTGTTGGATCAGGCTATGTCAAAATAAAGTCGTGAGAATAATTGGATGCCCATGCATAAAATGAGATGCTTTGAGCGGGGAAGTTAAAAAGGGAAAGTGGTGAAGTTAAGCGTCTCCAAGGGAGGGACACTTGAATAAGGATGAGTACACAAACGAGTTCTTGTGTTGGACAACCAAAAATTTTAGACTAGGATAAGACGTGAAACTATTGGAATGAAGGTACGATGAAAGGGTACGACTCTAGGTGAATTGGATGTGCAATAGACACCCATATGTAAAACACATGTCAAGCATTAAGGGAGGTTTCAATGTGACCATTCGACCAGGAAGGTATGAGAAGATACTCGGGAGGAAATCTCATGCAAAACAATGCCCTCAAATAACCCTAGGTGAGGGGGATAAGGAAAATTTCATGGTAAGTTGGGGTAGAAAAGAAAACGAAAAGAGGATAAGGATCCACCTCATACGATAGAACATGTTCAAATTTTGGATCGGCAGAAGAAGAATATTAAAAACCGGGAAACAAACTCTAGGAGAAATGATATTCCGGCTCAGTGGGTAGATCCCGGAAGGATACAAGAAGTGTGATAGGGAAGGATACTCGATTTAATTAAAACATAACGAGTTTTTGGGACAAAACGCCTTAAAGGTGGGGAGAAGTTATAAACCTTGTTCTTCAAAATTTGAAAACCAGAAATGAGAACTGGAAAATTTTGAGAGAAAACTAATGTTAGGTCGAACTGGAAGTGTAATTAGAAGCCCAAAACAAGGGTTTGGAGGATTGCAAGTGGTCAATCAAGACCCAAAGACTATGGAGAGGAACCATGAATGGGGTTTAATGTGAAAATTGGATAGATTCAAGGTGAATCGGGCCCAAACTAGATTGAACCATACTGAACTGTGAAGAACCGGTTTAAAGATTGATTTTTCTAGGTCACTTAAAAATGTCAAATTTGGAAATTGAAGTCACCACTAAGTAGAAAATGAATTTAGAATAATTTTAAAAAATAGATTTTAGAAAATCGGTCAAATCAAGCCTGAACGGATTAATTTTTTATTTTGGGTCACCGAACTCGATCTGATTGAACCAGTAAACAGTCCAGCTAGTCAACGAACCACCTATCATGTTAAAGCTTAGTCAGCAGGTGCGACCAATCAGCAATGCATGGCAAAGCGCATCCAGTCAGCCACTCGATCAACGCCTAGAAGCGCTAACCAATTAGAACGTAGCACGTGTCCTCGGTCAATGGTCAAAGCCACGTTACCAACGACCAACCAATAAGAGAGCAACATGTGTCCTCAGTCAACTGAGGAGAAGCCTCATTAGCCAGACTAGCCAATGAGGAGCTAACACGTGGAAAAGAAGCCACATCGACAATCGATTAGGATGTCGAAGAACGGCCGACCAATCAAAGGTCGCCATGTAGTAGAGACACGTCAGATTATCACAGCCAATCAGGGACTGACACGTGGTAGTGGCACAGTATAGGAGGAAAATTAGAATTATTTAAATTAGCCAATCAGAGGATGCCATGTATCATGGTCAAACGGCTAGTCCAGGCTGGTCAGCAGCCAAATTGGAATGAGCGATCAATGAGAAGTCACCACATGGCTGATCAATAAGTCAAAGGGTGACTCAGATGCTGAGTGGGAAGCTGCGTCAACAAAGCCAGCCAATCGTGGTGTGCCACGTGGCAACTCGCATGTGCGAAGCTCGTACACACAACACATAGTCATCTTCTTCCTCTGATAGCTGGCAAAGAGGAAGACTGGGCGAACTACACAGTCTCTAGCGACCCCAAAATTTGCTCTGATCTAATAGTTGATATGTGAGATTGGGGTCGAGTTTGGTATGGCTGAGTAGCCCTGTCAGTTACCGAGCTCCATATATAAAGAGCTCTTACTCATTTGTACTCTCCAACCCACAAACGATTAAAGAAGATGAAGTATTCCCTTTTCCAATGAAGCATGAACCAGAGCTATGACGTGGGCCTTTTTCTTAACCTTCGATGGTGAATTTAGGTTCCCTAGAACTAGGAAGAAGTTCTCTACCCAGCTGCAACTTTGCTTCAGCATGAGGATCACCGTAGAGACACCAAGGATCTCACACAGTATTGTCGCTCTGGCGGTCGCGAAGTGGCAAGTTCCTTTGAGCTAAATTCTCGTCACCTCTAACCTTCTACAACCATGACAACCCTCTCCAGTCGGCCCTTGGCCTCCTAGAACCTCTGAGTTAAGCCAATTTTGCCTCCCTCCATCGGAACCGTAGAGTTGTAGAATTTGGAATGGAAAAAACTTCTCTCATCCAATTTCCCTTGTCAAGCTGCCAATTGCTATGGAATCCGATTGTAGCTGGACCCCCTTAATGAGCACCAGCGGCCCATATCCATAGCTTTGATCATCGCCCCTTCGCTTGTAAGAAAATGAAGCTCTCTCTCTCTCTAGAAAATGTTTTCCGATGAAGCTATGTTGGAGCTCAATTTTGGGTCAAATGAAGTCATTAAAAGGTCAAAATGATGGTAGGAAGATGGGGGAAATGATTAGTAGCATGCTCACCAACAAGATTTCAACCTGTAATTTGATGAATCAAAGATTTAGGGCCAATGAGAAATTTTTTAAGAAATTGGAAAATTTGGGGATTTTTCAAAATTTTGGGATTTTTGTGAAATTAACCTCAATTGAGGACCAATTTTTTATTAAAGTGAAATTAAGGACTTAATTGTAATTAATTAAAAAATTTAGGACTTTAATTGTGATTAAAAGTGTTTATATGGATTTGTTTGTAATTTAATTAATTTTATAAAGGGGGAAATTACAAATAAAATAAACTAGGGATTTAAATGGAAATATTCGGATAATTCAATAAATTATTATCCATGGTAATGTACGAACATACCTAGAAACTCCTACATACGACAACGTGAATGTAAGCCCCATCATTTTATAAATAAGAAAACTGGGGAAAAAAACTAGTTATTTACAAAAAGAAAATTGAGCAGGTTCATGAACCTTAATCAATAGAGAAATGGAAAATGAGAAATTTACAAATCTCGAGTGAACTAAATAGTCATAAAAGTCATGGAAAAGGACTTTGGAATAAATTGGAAAAGAAAACTAGACCGGTTCAGGTGAACCGGACCTAAAACAAATTGAACCGATTTCTAAGTTCATTTTTTTAGGTGATTTAAAATATTCAAATTGGAGAATTGGAGCTACCATTATATAGATAATGAATTTAGAAATTTTTAATTTTGAGAAAATCGGTCGAATTGGGCCTAAACCGACTGGTTTAAGCATTGAACCTAGTCGGAGCGGTCTAGTCCGGTACGGAACAGTGTCGTCTTCTTCCTTCAGATGATGACTATGTTCATTCAATGTATGAACGGACAGCACCGACAAAAACAAATTGTCTCTGTTTAGGTCGTTTTAGGGCAAGGATAAGCCTGACCAAGAGGTGAAATAGTCAGGTAGAGAGTCCTTGAGCTCCTTATATAATGAGCTCCTCTCCATTCATCTTCCTCACACCTGAAATCTCCATTCTCTCTCAACTGCTCCATTTTCCGATGAAGCTCAAACCAAAGCTCCAACTTGGGCAATTTTCTTAACCTTAAAAGGTGAGGTCGGGTTCTTTAGACTCTAGGGGAAGTCAACGACCTCAACTGAGCTGAAAAGTTCGCTAATTTGGCCCTCCTCAATCGTTATACATCGGAGCTAGAGAGAGAAACTGCAAAATTTCACTAACGACATTCTCCCTCGATTTGAGGTCAATTATAGGAATTCTTGATCCTAGAAGGTACCTCAAGAAGAGAGCTACCTTCCCTGATAAAGAGTTCATACTGTCACACTTTTGACGATAAGCTTTCGAAGCTTTCTCTCTTTATGCATAGTTTTCCGACGAAGCTCCAAGCTCAATTTGGACCCAAATGATGTGGTTCAAAGCTCAATTGAATCGTATGGAAGTGTGGCAACTGATCCATACCTTCAATTGGAGCAATTATGTAAACCCCATACCTTAAAGATAAGGAAATCAGGGAAAGAACCGGTCAACCTAGGTGAGAAAATTGAACCGGTTCACGAACCCCAACCGCTAGAGAAAGGGCAAATTGGGAAATTTACTAATCCCAAGTGACCTAAAGGGTCATGAAACCATGGAAAGGGACTTTGGAACATATTGTAAGAGAAAACCAAACTAGTTCAGGCGAACCAAATCTAAACTAGATTGAACTGGTTTGAACCATTATTGAACCGGTTGCTAAATTCATTTTTCTATTTAGCTTAAAATATTCAAATTGGGGAATTGAAGCCACCATTGGAAAGAGAATGAATTTAGATGAATTTAGAAAATTTTAATTATGAAAAACTCGGTCGAATTGAGCCTGAACCAGCCAATTTAAGCATTGAACCCTAACCGGCACATTCTGGTTTGAAGTAGTGCGTCATGTTCCTTCAGATAATGATATTGTTCATTCGACGGTAGAATGGATAGCGCTGAAGAAGATGAAACGTTTCCATTCAAGGCATTTCTAGTCATGAATGAACACCATTAAGGTGCCAAACAGTCGGCCAGAGAGTCTCCGAGCTACCAATATAAAGAGCTCTTCTCCATTCATCCTCTTCACACCTAAAAATTCTATTCTCTCTCAACTGCTCAATTTTCTGGCAAATCTCAAACCTAAGCTTTAACATTGGGTTTTTTATAGCCTTAAAAGGTGAGGTCAGATTCTTTGGATTCTAGGAGAACTCAGCTACCTAACGGCAATCTCCATTCAATCTAAGGACTGTCGGAGAAGCGCCGGCGTAATCAAACAGTGAAGCAGCTCCAACGAACCGAAGCTACCCTATTTCGATCAAGCTTAAATCGGCCAAATTCAGCCCTTCTCAAGGCCAAATCGAGCCCTCCCAACACTCTCACAGCTCTCACACGACGGTAATAGAGTTGAAAGGTAAGCTAATTCGTCCCCTTGTCATTTCTAATTGGCGTTAGAGAGAGAATAGAGTTGAAAGGTAAGCCAATTCGCCCCTTGTCATTTTTTATTGGCGTTAGAGAGAGAAACTGTGAAACCTTCACTGACCAAATTCTCCCTCAATTCAAAATGAATTGTTGTAATTCTTGATCCTAGAAGGAACCTCAAGATGAGAGCTACCTGCCTAGATACAAAGCTCGACTGCCACACCTCCAACGGTAAGCTTTCGAAGCTTTCTCTCTTTACACACAATTTTCCAACGAAGCTCTGTTTGAGCTCATTTCAGTCTCAATTCATGCGATTCAAAGCTCAGTTGAATCATATGGATGTGTGGGAACTAAATTATACCTCCAATTTAAGCAATTTACCCCAATTGAATGGTCAATTTGATGAAATTAAATTCGGCCAGTTTAAAAAGGTGAAATTGGGATAAAAGTTTGGGAAATTTTGGGGATATCATAAAATTGAGGGACCAAATAGCAATTTCCCAAAATTGAGGGCCAATTAGCCATGAAAAGGATGTTGGAGGACCAATTGGTCAATTTTTTAAAATACTTGGGCTCAAATTGCCATTTTTGTAAAGTAGGGGCAAAATGGTCATTTTTGAAAAGTTGGAGACCAAATTGGAAATTTGGAAAACTTGAGCCCCTTCAACAATTTAGAGTAAATTGAGGACCCAAAGTAAATTTTTGGAAGTTTTGGGACTCAGTTTGGGGAAAAGTTAGCATTAGGGACCAAAAAGTCAAGGAAAATAAACTTTAGGGACCTAAGTGCAATTAATTGGAAATTTTGAGCCAAGTCATTCATACATGAGAAAACGAAGGCTTTTATACCAAATATTAATAGATAAGGATGTCCAAATCGTATAGGAACATGAGGGACCGGAACGCCAGCAAGGACAAGCTAGCGTGGAAGCAGAAATCGACTAGAGAAGAGTACACTCTAGTTATCGGGTGAGTGGGTTTATTTACATCATACCCTGTTGGGATGATAAGCACCTCATAAATGAAAAACCACTTATATGTGGGATTTTAACACCACACCCGGTTGGAGTGATATGAGAACTATGCGGAAAAACTATTTTTCGGTTGTAAATAGAGAGATCATACTAGGTTGGTATGATGGACTTCCTATAAGGAAGGAGAAAACCCGCTTGCCGGTTGTAAGTGGAGATGTCATCACACCCGATTAGTATGATGAGTTGAAAGATTATTTTGTTAGAAGTGTTCTCCCCTAACTGTGTGCCAATGCTTAAAATTTTTTGGAGACCTTCTTGACGAGAGCTAGAATAGCTCAAAATGGCCAGAGACCTTAGTTTTGGAACTTGTGGGGCTAAATGCCCAGTTTTGGAAAATCACTTGCAGTGGGCCTAAAGCCAGTTGGCACAGGCAGGAGCTCGTAAAGAAAATATGATGTATAAGCCATGAAAATTATAAATGAATGAATTATGTGATTCCTCCATGGTACCAAGACAGGACCAACATACTCGATGGACTAGCGATAGTGCATCAGGACCAGATCGACGAACCTGTCTAGACAAATAGCTGCAGGTCAGGTTAAGGGTCGAGGTTGTTAGACCAATGGCACCAAAGATAAATGGCTTTGTGGAAAATTATTGTTTGTACCTGCACTTGAGGTTCAGGACCATTAAGACACCCAAGAGGGGTAGGGATGCGTCTTATGGGCTACTGGATTACATGGTGGAGATAAGGGCAGTTTTTCGTGCCAACAATCAGGGAAGCACGACATAGCTTCATGCGCATGACGCCGATGTGGGGTCGAGATGAGGTATCTATCCTCATATGGACACGGAGTTGATTTTGGGTTTGAGGGTTGGATGTCGGGAATATCCACTCAAACCCAAGGTAGAAGTGGATAGGCTTCTATCTTGGTGGTCAATATAGTCGTACTACCGCCACAAGTGTGTATAGTGGACGGGATGCCCTACGAATGTGTGATCCCTTCCTGATAAAGGGCGTGTGTTGACTGTTAAACATACATAACGTGGAAAATGAGGAAAAAGTGTTTTGAAAACCGGAATTTGATTATTAAAAGAAATAAGGAGTCTAGCATATTGTGATTAAAAGTTGTTTTATGTAAAAAAAAAAAAAACTCACTCCCAACACCCATTCACTTAGTTGTAGAAACTCATCTCCCTTTCTTATCCCTTTTCAGGAGTAGAGAAAATGACTAAAAAAACACCTGGATCTACTAGTTGTTAGGTATGCCTAAAAGTTATTTTAAGCTCACATTTTTATTGATTTATGTTATTCTAGGGAACAAGGTTAAATTACGTCTAGCTCCTCTTAATTAAAGAAAAGGAGAAACCCCTCTTAAACTAAGGGAGTGGCGGGTTGATCACGGGAATCCAACCAAACCGGATCAGGGCGTGACAACTTGAGTGGTATTAGAGCCTAGTTCCCTTGAAGCATTATCAATATTATCCCTTAACACTAATGAAAACTTAATTACCATGTAGGAAGGAGAGTCCCTAGAAAAATTGCTATGAAATCCAATCCTCCACACTTGATCGTGAAAAAGATGCCTACCCTGAGGGAGGCGGCTCTTCAATGATTCTTGAAGGGCAAGAAAAGAGTGCCCAAGGATATGGTTAAGGATTATAGGAAACTCGTTGGAGCCCTACTAGAGCTAGAAGGCATTACCTCTCCTCCTCTAAGATAGGAAGAACCTATCCCTCCTCCAAGGAGCCCAACACCTCCTCTAACTCCACAATAATTAGAGAGGACTCCCACTAAGAAAGAGGCTTGGGATAACTATTGGAATGCCTACACCACCTTCATGAAAATCCACCAAGTACCCCCACCTGCACAATCCAACTTCAACCCTTAAGTAAGGTATATCTAGTTATGATAAACTCCATGGAGGGAGTAAATAATATAAAGGAAAAGAAATTCCTTAAGT
Organism: Trapa incisa; assembly: GCA_030064435.1. NCBI lineage: Eukaryota > Viridiplantae > Streptophyta > Magnoliopsida > Myrtales > Lythraceae > Trapa > Trapa incisa. Next base: position 17,527,301 of record CM057776.1, read on the forward strand.
GAAGGATGCAAAAAGGGCTAGTTGAAAGAACAAGAGAAGAATTTGCAAGTTAAGGGCAAACACCAAATGGACATCAAAGGAAATGATTCCTCATGCAAGGTTGCTAATTAAGTTTCGGGGAAAAAACTCCTAAAAGGAGGGGAGAGTTGTAAACCCCACCCTTTCGAGCTAAGGAAAACTGGGAAAAGAACTGGTCAAACTAAGTGAGAAAACTGAATCAGTTCAATCTCGATTAATAGGAAATGGGTATATTGGAAATTTACAACTTCCGAGTGATCCAAAGGGTTCATAAAACCTTGGAAAAGAACCTTATGACAAATTAGAAGAGAAAAACCAAACTTATTTAGATGAACCGGATCCAACTAGATTGAACCGGTTTATGAACTGAGTCAGTTCATGAATCGGAACCGATAGAGAAAGGGCAAACCAGGAAATTTATAGATCACGAGTGAACCAAAGAGTCCCAAAAGTCATGAAAATGGACTTGAGAAGGAATTGGAGATGAAAACCAAACCGGTTCAAGTGAATTGGATCCTAACAAGATTGAACCAGTTTGAACCACTATTGAACCGAATTCTAAATTAATTTTTGTAGGTGGCTAAAATAATTCAAATTTGAGATTTGATGCCACCATTGGATAGAAAATGAATTTAGATAAATTTACAAAATTTTTAGATTTGAAAACTTCAGTCGAATGGGGGGTGAACCGACTGGTTTAAGCTTTGAACCTAGTTCGGACCGGTCCGGTCCAGTTCAGAACAGTGTCGTCTTCTTCCTTCAGATGACAGCACTGTTCACTCACCGGAAAAATCAAAGCAGCACCAGCGAAGAAGAAACATTTTTGTTTAGTACGTTTTAGGCCATCAATTCTATCACAGAGGTGTCAAATGGGCGAGCAACGAGTCCCTGATCTCTCTATATAAAGAGCACCTCTCCATTCATTCTCTCCACAGTTGAAAACTCCGTTCTCTCTCAATTGCTCCATTTTTCGGTGAAGCTCGAACCAAAGCTCCAACTTGGGCACTTTTCTAAGCCAAACAAGCCGAGGTCATGTTCTTTAGAATCTGGGAGAAGTCAAATACATGCCTCTATGTTTGCTCCAAGGATAGTCGGAGAAGCATCAGCGTAAAGGAACAATGAAGTAGCTCTGGCGAATCGAAGCTGCCTTGATTCGGCCAAGCTGAAAACGGCCATTTCGAGCCCTACTACAGTTGAATTAGGACTAAAAGGTGAGCCAATTCAGCTCCCCTCTACAACTTCAGACCAGTGATAGAGAGAGAACCCGCAGAATTTTGATGACAAAATTCAAACTCAATTCGGCATCAATTGATACAATTCTTGATTCTAGAATAAACCTCAGGATGAGAGCAATTTACCTAGATTGAAAGCTCGGACCGTCGCACCCCCGATGGTGAGTAATTGAAGCTTTCTCTCTCTATAGTCTATTTTCCAACGAAGCTCCGTTTGAGTTTGTTCCGGCATCAAAACTTGTTATTCAAAGTGCTATTGAATCGTATGAAGATGTAGGAACTCATTTTTAACTTCAATTTGAACAATTAGAAGTGTTTAATCGGTCAATTTGATGAAATCAAATTTGGTTGTGTTAGTAAGTTGAAATTGGGGGAAACATTGGGGAAAATTGGGGATTTTCAAAAATTCGAAGAACCAAGATGCAATTTTATAAAATTGAGGGTCAATTGGGCATGATAAGAATGTTAGAGGGCCAATTGAGGAATTTTAGAATTTTTTGGGAGAAACTTACCATTTTTGTAAAGGAAGGGCAAAATAGTAATTTTGGAAAAGTTAGGGGACCAAATTGGAAATTTGGGAAATTAAACCCCTTTATGTGAATTTGAATAAATTGAGGTCCTAGGGTGAATTTTAAAAGTTTCGGGACTCCATTTGAGGAAAACCGACATTAGGGACTTAAAGTTAAAGAAAAATAACTTTAGGGACCTAAGTGCAAATAAATAAAAAGTTTGATTGTCTCATTCATTTGGAATGAATGAAGGCTATTAGGCTGAGGGATAATGAACAAGGATGTTCATATCGTGTAGGAACATGAACTACCGGGAACGCTAGCAAGGACAAGCTCGTGTGAATACAAAGAACCAGTTTAGTGGAATTCACTACATTAACAAGTGAGTGGGATTTTATATCATACCCGGTTGGGGATGATAAGTACCTGAAATCCCACTAATTAGTGGTATTTTAAACATCACAACTTAGAGGAGTAATATGAAAATCACGCGAAAAAATTATTTACCGGTTGTAAGTAGATCATACCCTGTTGGTATGATGAAACTTCATCTAAGGAAGTGGAAAACCCGTTCATCGGTTATGAGCGGAGATGTCCTTATATCCGGTGGGTATGATGGACAGTTGAAAACATATTTTGTTGGAAGTGCTCTCCCCTGACTATGTGCTACTGCTTAAATGATTTGGGAGACCTTCTTGACGAGAGCTCGAATAGCTCTTATAGGTCGGAGGCCTCGATTTTGGAACTTGGGGGCTAATATGCCCAATTTTGAAAATCTCGTACAATGGGCCCAAGGCCAGTTGGCATGAGCAGGAGCTCGTAAACAAACATGAGTTATATGCCATAAAACTTTAAATAAATGAATTGTATGGCCATGGTACCAAGATAGGACCGACATAATCAGTCAATTAGCAGTAGTGCAACATGATAGGTCGACGGACCAGTCAAGACAATTAGTTGTGGGTTGAGTTAATGGTCGGGGCCGTTAGACTAGTGGCACCACAAATTATATGGTATGATGAGAAAATACTAATTGTGCATGCACTATGATTACGGGACCTTCAAGATGCCCAAGAAGGGTAGTGATGCGACCTAGAGCCCTGGACAACCTGGTGGGTATAAGTTCAGATTGTTTAACTAAGTGACCTTATGAAGCTCGACGTAGCTTCAAGCGCATGAGACCGGGGTGGGGTCGGGATGAGGTCTCTATCCTCATATGGACATGGAGAATTGATTTTGGGATTAAGGGTCGGATGTCACATACATCCACTCATTCTCATGGTAGAAGTGGACGTGCTTCTATCTAGGTGGCCTGTAAAGTCGCTCCGATGCCACAAGTGGGTTTAGTGGACGAGCTGGCCTACGATTGTGTGATTGACCTTCATGATGAAGGATGTGTGTTGGGTGATGACACACCGTGATTAATAAGAAATGGTGATAAAAACAGAGATTTGAAATGAAAGGATTTTTGAAAGAAAATAAGGAGTCTGACACACTCCAATACAAATCTTTTACCTAAAAGTTAAATTTTGAAAACCCATTCACTGAGTAGTTGTATTCACCCCTTCCTTATATCCCTTTCAGGAAATTTCAGAAAGTCTACCCTTAAAGACCATCAACTAAGACGCATGTGAGACAGGTACGTTTAATTTAAAATATTATGCAGTTTTAATTTATGTTATTCTAGGAAAAGGTGTAGGTTTAAAGGATGCCTTACTCTTTACAGTTTATAATAAGGGGAAACCCTTTAATAAACTAGGAGAGTGATGGGTTGATCATGGGGATCCAACCAAACCGGGTCGAGGCGTGATAGACCGGCCTAGACAAATAGCTACAGGTCGGGTTGAGGGTTAGGGCAGTTGGACCAGTGGCACCAAAGATAAATGGTTATGTGAAAAATGTTGTTTGTGCATACACTTGAGGTATAAGACCATCAAGATACCCAAGAAGGGTAGTGATGTGTCCTAAGGGCTATTGGACGACATGGTGGAGATAAGGGTAGTTTATTGTACCAGCAGTCAAGAAGCTCGATGTAGCTTCTTGTGTATGAGACCAAGGTGGGGTTAGGATGAGGTCTCTGTCCTCATACGGACATGGAGTTGATTTCAAGTTTGAGGATCGAATGTCGCGAACATCCACTTAGACCTAGGTGTAGAAGTGGATGGGCTTCTATCTTGGTGGCCGGTAATGACGCTCCGAGCCACAAGTGGGTGTAGTGGACAGGCTGCCCTGCGAATGTGTGTTCCCTTCTTAATGAAGGGCTTGTGTTGTCTACTAAACACACCAAATGTTATATTGAGGAAAAAGGTTTTGAAAATCGGAATTTGAAGAAAGATTATTCTTAAAGGAAATGAGAACTTTTGGCACACTTTGATTAAAGTTGTTTATGAAAAACTCACTCCCAACACCCATTCATTGAGTTTCTACACCCCCTCCCTTTACCCCTTTTCTAGTAACCAAGGGAAACCCACCTTAAAAACCTTTCTATAGCTGAACCTGAACACAGGTATGAAAGATTTAATACCTTTGGTTTTTTATAATGCTATTCCAGGAAAAATAGGAAAAAGGACGCCTTAATCCTCACGGTTTAGGAAAGGGTGAAACTCTTCATAAACCAAAGGGAGTGATGGGTTGCTCATGGGGATCCGACCAAACTGGGTCGAGCGTGATAGAGAATGTCCCGAGACATCGGAAATTCGCCCAAGACAAGCGAGTCACGAAATGCATTTAAATTGAAAACCATTTTTTAAAAATAGTCTCCCATGACTGTGTGACACTACTTAAACCTTTGGGAGCTATTTTCGGGAAGAGATAGGTTTGCTCTAGTGGGCCCAAGGCCAATGGGCATGGTTTTAAACCTGTAGACAAATAGACCAGTTATGAGCCTGTGAAAATTTTACACAAATGCTAAATTATGTGACATAACTATCAAGCCAAGGTTGGGTTGTTGGACTTGTTGGGCTAGCAGATACCGAGCTGATGTCAAGTCATCAAACTCGTTGGGCTGGTGGTTATTGGGCTGAAGCCAAGTAAGCAAGCTTGTGGGGTCGATAGCACCAAAGATAATGGTCTTAACTAAAAGATTTTTATTTGTGCATGCCAAGATATGAAACCATCAAGGTACCCAGTATGGTGTAGTGATGGTTCTAGGGGCTACTAGATGACCCAACTAGCATAAGAGAAACTTTGTCTTCCAGTAAGTCGAGAAGCTCTAGGAGCTTCATGCGCATTGAGGCTGAGAAAGAAGGGGGAGAGGTCTCATCCCACTATAGCGGACACGAAGGAAAATTGAGTCTGAGGGATGGGCGATGAGGCTCATTCATACTTGTGCTAGAAGGTCTGACCTTCCACCATGGTGGTCGATAAAGGCACTTCGTACCATAAGTGGAGCAGCTGGGGACTGCTCTGTGAATTTTTTATCTCTTTTATGATAAAGGGTATTTGCTTGTGTGCTAAAATAAAACTAAAGAAAATGGAAAGGATAAATTGTATTCCATGAAGTTTTCCTTACCCCATTACCTACTCACTGAGTTATAGACTCACCCCCTCCCTCAAACCCTTTTCAGAACAATATGAAGAGAAGCGGTGGGGAGGAATACATCCCATGGTAAGCCCCATGCAACTATTATATTCCAGTATGTTTTATAAATTGTTTAAAATGTTCTAGGTTTCGCCTGACTCCTGCAGGTATCAAAATAATTGGTACACTGGAAGAAGTGGTAGATTGATCATAGGGATCCAACTAAACTGGGTTGGGACGTGACACATTTGGTTATTCAAACTCTCATAAATTCCTTTTTAAGCCCAAACTCTACATTATTTACCATTTCCCCCTAAAAGTTTACAAAAGTTTAATTTTGGTCCTTAACATTTTTCAAGCTTCCACCTCGGGTCCCTTAACTTTCTACAACTTATTTTCAGGTCCCTAGACTTCTATTGATCTAATTTGGGTTCCCATTTCTTAGGAATTTCGTTTTGACACTTGTATTTTTCAAAAATTAAATATTAGTCCCCCAACTTTATTTTACCTTAAAACACCTTCATAAACTTTTAAAAAATCCTTTATAAGTCCCTTATCTTATTCCTTATATCATCATAGTCACAACCGAAATAGTGTCGTTTTAGCATTCTTTGATCGTTCATTAGAAAATTAACATAGTTCGGAAAAATGACAGAAACTCTCTAGAGACAGTGAGTCGATCATCGGTGTGTGTGGAGTTGGAAAGTTGACTCTATTACGCGTTCGTGGCCTCTTGAACCACCCTAAATGGTGATATGAGTTTCTTGAAAAACGTAATTTTTAGAGAACATTCAAAACAAGGGTGTTACCAGAGCTTCCAAGAATTTTCACAACTATGAGGTTTACCTTCAACATGAACGACATGTGGTGTTAGCTAGAGGGGACCAAGAGGAGTACCTATAATTAATTTGAGTCATAGTTGGCCATCAGAGAGGTCAAGGTAATCTTGGGAAGTACTACTCTATTTTTGGACAAGAGAGTAGTGTTACTATTTGATCGCGTCGTCACCACTAGAAAGCATGCCAATATCAGAGAGAGGTGGAGATTGAAAGATGGCTTATGCCGAGTTCCAGTGCCACTAAAATGATCAAGTTTGGTGGTTAGGAATGAAAGTTATATTCTTTGAAAGTAAGGTCATCGAAAAACTAAATGGGTTAGCTTTAAGAGTGAATTTCAATGGCCAACCAACGAGAGTGGATCGAGACTTATATGGATAGCTCAGGGGACCAACTATCCATCAACCCATGTCTATATCTGGTCGGATTGGATCTTCATAGCCTCATTTTAAATTAATTTCTATTTGGGTGTCAAGGCTAGATATTATGCTACTTTTGACCAAGAATCGAGTTTCTAACAAGATTCGGGTCAGGTTTTAGTTTGGCAGTTGGGCAAATAAGGCGACATAGGTGCGCGCGTATGTGGCGTGTGGGTGCGTCACACACATACGTGACGTGTGAGTGTGTCGTGCACCCTACACCCTGCGTATTTAGTATATGTTATGCACCCGACGTGTCGTCGCTTAGTTCACATTATAGTGAATTGGTTTTTTATTAATAAATTGACCCGTTCTTGGCCTAATTTATTTTTCTAAATATTTCTTTTAAATTCTCTATAAATTTGGCTCAAATTTTTCTATTTTTATTTTTATATAGCACTGTCTAAAAATTAGTAGAATTTGATGCTCTCAGTCAATTCAATCGGTTTTGGTCATCTTATCGTGGTTCACTCCAATTTGATCCATTCTTAACCCAATTTATTTTTCAAAAATTTATTTGTCCAATTACATATTAATTGGGCCTAGGAATTGTTATTTTCTCATTTATATATTCATTTCTTAAAATTGAGGGTTTTGTGCCCTAAGTCAATTCAGTCTTGATTCAAATCGATTTTTAATTGTACCATTCATAATCCTCGATTTATGATCAATGGAGGTTGTTTAAGAGAAATTTTATTAACTTATCATTTATCTAAGTTTATGGTCTGAACCGAATTCTAATTAGAATTGATTTTCATATGTTAGTTTGGGGTTTTTGTTATTGGTTCAACAACAACTTTTAGTCTAATTGAGTTAAATTTCTAGTTTCGGAAATTTCGGTGTTACACAAACCTTAAGCCTTGATAATTCCATCTAATGAACTTTATTAATAAATTATATAGGCTAGCAATCATAGCCTTTATAAAAAATCTACACAATATTTGCTACTTTATCCTGACATTCAATAGCTCCTTATCAAATATATATGTGCAACCAACTAATAGTTGCTTCCTAATTTATCACTTCTTTTTTTTGAAGTGATAATGAGGCTCAATTATAATGTGTTGAATACATCTAGACTTTTTTTTTCACTTCTTTCCGGAGAAGCCTAGAGATTCATACGACCTCTTTTAAGAAATAATCTATTCAACTCTTCCATAATAGGGTGAAGGACAATAGCTAATAAGTTATTTGATTCTACTTATTTCCTTAAATGTTCAACCACATAGTTGTATCTTAAATCTACAACTTTTTTTTCTTTCCTTTAGCATATTGTTCATGCTAGAATGAGCATTCATTTCACTGATCTCAACCCATGCATCAGAATCCTAGTGTTCTTTCCTCGTTACATGTCTATAGGTAGTATTTGAATTTTTGCCTTGTTGTATACCCAAGTGTACCATGAAACTGAGATTAATTTATATTCAAATTAGTTACCTTAAGAGTGGATGCTCGTAACCATGGGTCAAACATATGTTTATCCGGAGGATTTTATTAATATTATTTACTTTTGTGCTCTAATCTTTAGACAAAAATAAAAAGAAAGACAACTTTTTATATTTAAAATCCAATCAAATATTTTTGGAAGGATGAGCACTACACACTTTTAGTAGGAGGAACTAATAATTTCAATACTAATTCGACTACTTAAATAAACTATTACTAGCCTTATATAATCAACACTTCACACTTATATGATTAATTGGCCTATTTTATATTTATTATTTTTAAGTATTTAATTTCTCACTATCTCATGAATTTGAATTTATATAAGCATTTTTCTGTAACTTCACTTGAATAATACTCTTATCCTATTCCCATTCTCACAAAAATAAAATATGTTCTGCAATGTATGTAGAAAGGGTTGTCAACCAAAATTATATTCACCACTTCAGATTCAGAAAATTCAAATAAAAAAGTATTATCGGCTAGAACTTATGTTTTCAAATTAGTAATTTCTCGCCCATATCACTTTAGAACATTTATCAAAAAATCATTTGATCTTTTCGTTAGACAAGGAAATCCAAGTGGGTGTACCTTAGTTCCAACGGTGGAACCTCTCGGGAGAAACCTGATGCTACCATCCAATGGAATACTTGAGTGGGATAACACTAATTCTGAAATCAAGAGTGCCATTTAGAGAAACATATAGAATGGAAAACGAGACCCCAAAATAGACGCACGAAATAGGACATGAGTGTAAAAGGATAAAGCCGTTGCACTTCTGTGAATAGGATTTTTTAGGCGACCGTAACCATCGTTGGGTGGACTGATTACCCTGCCAATGGAACGAGTAACATCTCATGCTTGAAAGAAGAGTTGAACGATACTTGTTTTAAGCCTAAAGGAAGAGTTGGATTGTGCTTATTGGAGCTAAAGTAAGAGTTGGATTGTGCTTGTTGGAGCCTAGGCGACCCTAGCTAAGAGAGTAGGTCGGTACTATACACCACTTTTCCGTAGAGTTATACGGAAAGTAACGAGACCGAATTGGTGCCCAAAGGAAAGAACAATATAAAAGCAAACTCAATGTATTAAAACAGCAAGGCCAATAATCCTAAAAGGGTTGATTGCGTTAGGGGCGAAACAGGAAAAGCTAAATTGTCGCAGAAAACGGGATGTGAAAATGCAAACGAAAAGGGGTCCGGGAGGTCGCCGGACGGGATTCTCTATTGGAAGAAGGGTTTCACGTGATTGACACGTGAGTTTATTCAACCAACCAACCGATGCATACCAATTGTTTGTTCCCCAAACATCTAAATCCAAAACGTCCCATTGGTTAAAAGAGTATACGCGCCATTGCCTCCCCAACATAAGTTGGGGCCTTGTAAGTAATAACCCCTACTCCGTAACTAGTCCAATCTGGATTCCTGTACCTTTCTCGATTCAACCACCGGCAGTAGCACCAAGCACGGCGGCGCGCCCCAGGCTCCAATTCTAAACCCTAGACCGAGCTTTTGCTCATTCCTTTTCATTCCCCTTGTTCCTGAAGAACTAATCCTGATCGAGCGGGTTGATTACGTAGCTTGCCAGCAGTTGGCTCTCACCGATGGCGGAGGAGGAGGAGAAGAAGAATGGGCGCGAGGTGAGGAGCGAGGAGAGCGATTACACGTCGGAGGACGAGGGGACGGAGGGCTACACGAGAGGAGGCTACCACGCTGTGCGGATCGGAGACACTTTCAAGGACGGTTGCTATGTGGTTCAGGGCAAGCTCGGCTGGGGACATTTTTCGACCGTTTGGCTTGCGTGGGATACTCTCAAATCGGTATTTGCTCATCTTCTGTTTTTTTCCCTCTCTCCTTCCCCTAATTCCCCTTTTTGGTTGCCGAGGTACAACGATAAATCTGGAAGTTGCACTTTGATTTTCACTGTTCAACTGTTAACCGCTCAAGAAATTCATTGTTTGTAGCGTTATGTAGCTTTAAAAGTCCAGAAGAGTGCTAAGCACTATACTGAAGCAGCAATGGATGAGATCAAGATCCTCAAGCAGATAGCAGAGGGTGATCTGGAAGATAAAAAATGTGTAGTGAAGCTTCTTGATCACTTCAGGCACTCAGGGCCAAATGGGCAGCATGTGTGCATGGTCTTTGAATACCTGGGAGATAACCTCTTGACACTTATTAAGTACAGCGATTATAGAGGGGTTCCACTCCACATGGTTAAAAAACTTTGTTTTCATATTTTGGTGGGTCTAGACTATCTGCATCATCAGTTATCCCTTATCCATACTGATTTGAAGCCAGAGAATGTCTTGCTTTTGTCCATGATTGATCCGAATAAAGATCCTAGGAGGACAGGTGCTCCACTTGTACTTCCAAGTGGAAAAAACAAAGTAGAATCTGTGTCTTCTTCTGCAAAAGAGAGCAAGAATCTGAATGGGGATTTGACTCGGAATCAGAAGAAGAAGATCCGAAAGAAGGCAAAGAAGGCTGCCCAAGGACGTGTTGCAAAGGAAGTTCTGGAAGAAAGTGAAGAAGTTTCTGGAGCTTCAGGTCCTGGGAATGTCAGTAATCAGAGTTTACCTAATAATGGCACGGCTGAAGGGCAGACAAGTAATTCTTCAGTCAAAGATGGAACCACCAAAAGTGATGATCTCAAAGATGGTGGCAATGTAAGGAGTAAGAGAAGAGGAAGCCCTTCCACAAGGCAGAGGCTTTTGGCAGAGCTTGATCTCAATTGCAAGTTGGTTGACTTCGGGAATGCCTGCTGGACCTATAAACACTTCACAAATGATATTCAGACCAGGCAATATAGGTGTCCAGAGGTTATTCTGGGCTCAAAGTATACAACTTCAGCTGATCTTTGGTCCTTTGCATGCATTTGCTTTGAGCTTGCTACTGGTGATGTCCTTTTTGATCCCCACAGTGGAGAAAACTATGACAGGGATGAGGTCTGTGTGCTTATTTTCTATAATGATTTCTTATATTTTGTAGACTGCAGAGCTCTGAATTTCACTGTGATTGTTGCTGTGGCTTATAACTTCTTATATGGGGCAGTTGTCCAGTTGGAGTCTATTTAGGTAAAATCATGAGTTTGCAGGAGGCTCCCTTTCTCTTGTTGCTCTCTAGAGTGATGCTCAGTTTCTGGAATGAAATCGTGAAGTGGGAGATGGCTCCCTTTCTCTTGTTCTCTAGAGGGATGCACAGTTTCTGTTTTCAGTGGCAGCAGCTTTGTTTGAAACCCTTTGTAGGTTAAATCTGATGAAAATTACATTGGTTCCACAAATTGATGTGAAATTTCAATAACTTCCGGAACTGATCATCTGAGAGCTATTTTCAACACTCAATAAAATTCTGCTATTTTCACTGGTATTATTGCCATTATTCATGAATAATTGGTCGCATTCTTGGGCTTAAATATTCTTTCTTTTTATGCAGGATCACTTGGCACTCATGATGGAACTATTAGGAATGGTACCAAGAAAGGTAGGGAACACGGAGCCATTGATAGCTTCCCTTTTTCAAAGTTGCACACTGAAGTTTCTTATTCTCCAACCTATGCTTTGGTCTCAAACTGCAAATCGTTTCTTTTATTTTCCCCAGATTGCCTTAAATGGCCAATATTCTCGTGATTACTTCAACCGTTATGGGGAGTTAAGACACATCCGTAAATTACGGTTCTGGCCACTGGACAAGGTTCTCATGGGGAAGTATGATTTCACTGAGCAAGACGCAAAGGAAATGTCTGAATTTCTTGTTCCTATACTTGATTTTGTGCCAGATAAGAGACCAACAGCCGCCCAATGCCTTGCCCATCCCTGGATATCTGGCAGACCAAGACTGGTTCAGCCTCCAGCAGTTAACACTCAGGTAATGACCTCTGATGGGAATGTTCATGAGGGGGCAAGAGACAAGGACGAGACTGAGGAAACAGCTGATAGGGTGAGCCACATAGAAATTACTGGTACACCAAAAGTGAAGAAATGACAATTAGTTCATCCTACATAGCCTAGAAAGAAAACCACAAGCTCACCCAGCAAAACAGTTCTCAAACTATTCTATTGCAAATGTGCCATCTGCTTGATTCTTTGGAGGTTATTGATGTCATCAATAGTCACCTGCAATAATCTGGGAGTGGTGCAGCGTAGGGAAAAAGAGTTCTTGTAGGCTGCACTTCAGTTTTGAGTAGTTTCCATTGCTAGGCTCCGTTATGTACGTTTTGAGGAACTGATTGACTCATATGCTGTAATCTGTTTGCCTTTCCTTGTGAAATTGCTTCTTTTTGTCAATTTTATCTTATGCTGCCTGGAAATTTTGGATCTCTTCCTCGTTCATTTCCCATGGACCAAAGGTGCTCAAGTTATGTGGACTCCATGATCCCTATATATTGAGATAAAAAGGTGCCATCACCTCCTGTCCAACCCCATCAAGAGACTGGATCAGGAAAAGCTTTACTACATCAATCCTGGACGAAACATTCTCGTTTTTCATCGTCAAGCTTTGCATCCGACCGAGCACGATTTACACTTTGCTTAATGTCTCATATTCCTCCTGTATCTCTTCTCGGTCATTTTTTTTGTATGCACATGATTGCAGTAGATGGACAAAAACGAATCCCTTGGCCTAACTGTTTTCTACTGGTTACACTTTTTCAAGTCAATTTTCTGAATACGTATGCTCATTAACCTTTTAGATTTAACAAGATTTCATGCTTCATGCTTAAAGGTTACATGAGGATCCCCACAATCAGGTTTAAATCTTATTCTTTCATTTTTTGGCATGATAAATATTTGTTTTAAGTTTAGCATCATCTTTCTAAATATTTTTTTCTCAAACAAATTGTAATAGAATATGGTTTTAAAAACTTTACAATATTGAATTAATCTCAAGAAACTGTTATATAATATTATTTAATAGAATGCGATTCTAAAAACCTTACAATATAGGATTAATATATTTTATTTATTTCTAATATAGTCAAAATAAAATCGGATGCAGCATAATATAAGCTGATTGGACCTCCAATATTCCTTTATATGACTGTTTACGCATCATCACAAGTGTTAATTTTGCCTTCGTACAAAGATAACTTAAATTACTAAATTTTGGATAAAATAAACATAATCTATTCTATGTAAGTGTAGTCGTTCCGTGGTAATACCACCCTCTTTTCTTGCACAAAGGAATATAGGGTATGTGAATAAGATTTGATAAAACTTTGTTTCATCCTTTATTTAATCCTAATCGAATGCCTTCCAAGATAGTTTTCGCCTCAACTTTAATAGTATTTTTCCCCAGTTGCATATAATAGGTTGCCTTTACGTCCATCAAATGTTTCGTCCAAAATTAATAGTGCCCTGCGGCGGTAGTCTCAACTCCTTCATTACTAGATCCTCACCCAAGTTCTTTCAAGTAGCACGTTGGTATGAGGTGTTGTTCAAGTAGCTTAGTTCCTAGAGTGACCCCTGATACTCACTATCAACTCTTTAATTTGAGGGAGTTACCTTTATAGAGAGTTCGGTTTGATTATTTCAGATTATAAAACCAAGATTCGAACCAATTTATAAGAGTAATGTTAGTCATATTCTTATACCTTATACCATATATGGTAAAACAAATCACACGGGTCCAATTACAGCTAATAAGCATATGCTTTATAGATTTAATTTTTCCACATATGGGCATGTATTGAAATTTGATATTTTCTTTAGACACAAATTATCATAAATAGGGAAAGTTTTGGAGACCATTCTCCACAAGAAATTTTTAATTTTGGGAATGCAATTAATATACCAGCGTGACTTCCACATGCTCTTAGATACCACATTTGATGTTGAAGTTGAAGTATTTAGGGACTAACCTACCTTCCGATCTAAAATGAAAGCATATGCAGACCTCACAGTTACCATACCTGACCTTTCCCATGGCCACACCATTTTGTCTTCCCTGTTGATTGTAGTGAGTGGGATGATCAAAATTACTTCTCATTCTCACATGTTCAAGTGTCATTCTATGGTTTGTAGTCGCCAAGTGTATGCGTTTCTCTCTATAATAGAGTAGACTCTTGACTAGATCTTCATCTGCCTCAACTGGTTTATAGGTCAGACGCCCCCTCTATCAATAGTTATTTCCCTTCATGTAAGCTTTTCCATATCGAGGAGGGTCATATACCTATATTAGTATTTTAAAAATACTTACCCTTTAACAATCTAGCAAGGAGGGAGTATGGTCGGTTGTGGATTCTCCATGTATTTTTCATTAATAATGTCATGTTGAGGTATGAAGATCCTTGAGCCCCAACTTGCCCCTCTCTTTGATGTTTGTAAGTTTGATCCACTTAAGTCACGCTATCTTCCTTTTGTCACCAATTGTCCCCCACCAGAATTTCGAGATCATATACGATATCTGAGAGCACCCAACATGTGGTAAGAGAAAATAATTCATGATATACTTTATAATGATAGAAATGATAGATTTTATTAATATTTCCCTACTGCTTAGGGACAAGTAAGAAGACTTTCACCCCTCCAGCTTCCTAACTATTCTATCTTTCAAGAACTTAAGTGTTCTTTTGTTTCGTCTCCAAAAAATGGGAAGTCTCATGTATGTATCATGTCCTCCCTCAATGCCTATGTCCAAAATGTCCGACTCTTATTCTTAGTAGGGATACATGTACTGTCACTAAAGTAGACAAGATACTTATTTAGACTAATCTTCTGACCCTAATCGTTACAGTATTCAATCATTATGCGCATTAGACAATTAAGGATAGTATTTGTTGTTTCGAGAAAAAACAGAGTATCACAAGCAAAAATATATGTGAATCACGAAGACAACGTCTACCTATTTTAAGTCCTACAAGTTCTCCTTTATCCACTTTATGGGATATATTCCTAGATAAAACATCAACAATCAAAATAAATAAGTGTGGGGAAAGAGGGTCTCCTTGATGCCCCTTGTTGGTCGGATGAGTTTTGTCTTCTAACCATTCAAAAACACCATGTATGTAACTTTGGTAACACATTGTATAATTCACCAAAAAAATATATTATGAAATTCCAATTTCAAAAGTAAGTTGTTAAAGAAGATTCATTCCACTCTGTTATAAACTTTCTTTATATATAATTTCATTTCATACTATAATTTTCCCCCACTTTTTTCTACTTAAAAAGTGTAAATACTCATGAACAACTCCTATATTATCATATATTACAGTCTTGGGATAAAACATCTGGTTGATCTCTTTCCTCGTATTATAACAGGTGTTTGAGCTCCAAACCTTGAGTTGATGGACTACATGTCAGAGGTTTGAACAGAATGAATTCAGATTGCAAGATGTGTTCCGCCAAATTGTCTCCACCACTGAACAACATTCTAGATGAAGTAGCCATTTGTCCTCGAAACGAAAGCCATTTTTATGTCTAAACCTCTTCACATAGTCCATAATCAAGGGAACATGGTCTAAGCCTATCTAATCCCCATGTTAGACTCTCATGTAAGGATAGAAAGTTCTCCAAGAGGTAGCGATTAATGCCCTGTCCAATCGCTCAATAACATTATAAAGATTGTCTCTTTTGTTTGTCCATATTTCCCTTGCCCATAATATTCAACATCTTGTAGTTGTGTCGCATTTAGAAAGTGTCGAAAGTTCTATATAGTTATATGGTCTTTGGGTCCACCCCTTTATTTTTAGATTTGAGAGAGAATTGTATTGAAATCACCTATAACCATCCAAGGATCCTGCATGTCTAATGATGCCTATTGTAGTTCTTCCCATTGAGATCTCCTCACTTGTTCATCACAATGGTTATATATCCAAGACACATGCATCTATTTCCTCTATTTTTCTAACCATATCATTGTCTCAATCCGATGGCTAAAGTTTTCAATCATCTCGACTTGCAATTGGTTCCACCATAGTGTTAAATCTTCACTGATTCCTATGGGTTCCACTTTGATTTCATTTATAATGCTGCATTATTTTTTTTTTCAATTTTGTAATCCCCCCTTATTCTTTTATCCATAAAAAATACTATACTCGGGTTGTGTTTCTGATGAGGTCCTTTATATGGAAAATTGTCAAGTAAGAGTCTATTCCTTGACAATTCCAAGATATCATCTTCATGGAGATCGTGCAGCTGTTATAAGCCTGCTGCCATTGCCTATTTGGATTGGTTTTTCATTGTCTTTGTCACATGCTACAAGTTCTCTAGCTACTGGGTTTCCTACTTGTATTGAGATCTATTTCTGATTTACGTTGGCCTCTCTCCGATCCTTCCTATAACAAGAGGCAATAATCTGCCTCAGGTTGTATGGTTGTCTCGAAATCACCTCCCTAATAGGGGAACCCCCCGGACCCCTAGGGGTTGTGGACTTGCTTCCATCTACAAGAGTCAAGGATCGGTGTTCATTACAACCTTCTTATTACATTCTACAGTGTTGATATCTTCAAGTTGTTCCATGTTCTCACTATTCTACTTTATCTTTTAGCATGATTGTCTCCTAACACTAACTTTATGTATTGTAGGGCCCTTTTTCACTTTTCCTTTGCCTTTTACATACACAACTCGATTTTCTAATGTCTCTCCTACATGTATCTCTATCTTTTCCTTACTTTTTGATGTTACCCCTTCCTACTATGCTTCTATGTTTTCATCTGCCCCCTAGGTTAGCTGCTAGACTTTGTGGATATATGTCATTCCTTGGACAAGTTGTTTACTAATCTAGGTGTTATGTTCCAACTATTTTTGTGTACGGGCAGTGTTGATCATCACACTTTGTCCCTTCCCTGCATAAGCTCTAGTCCAAGGTATGAAACGTTTATTGGAAGAGGTCTTCTCCATACAGTTCCGTTGCACATGTAATATCCTTCCACAGTTGTAGCAAAAGTTTGTTAGCCTTACATACTTGAAAGGTAGCCAAATATCCCGTCACCCTGAATACATACTTCATACTCCTCTTGTGAGTTGGGAATCCTCTTACCATAATACTTGTGATCTCATATAGTTTTTCCTTCTCGTAGGTGCTCTCAGATCATCCACCTGAATAACCTTCTCTAAAGTACTCCCAAGCTTTCATCCATTGGATTTTGTAAGGCATTGCCTTACTAAGCCATTAATTTATAGCCAAATGGGGATTACCTTCAGATCTAGTCTATCTAATTTTTTTTTTATATTTTTCCCTTTCTTTTAAGAACAAGTTCTACCCCTCAATGGCCCACGGACTACCTTCCAATAGTTTTTGTGCTTTTTGGTTGTCATGAACTTCAAATAAGAATATGTTGTTTACACTATTTCAATCCTTACTTTTTCAATATCCTTCCATATTCACTTGAGGATGTCTTTAATAGTCTCTCAACTGACTTTTCATATGAATACAACTCTACTATGTTGTTTAATAGTCTCTCACATTATTAATTAGATCTGACACAATAATGTCAAGGGGAGTTATATGGTTTATGTGCCTTATTGAGTGCTAGTGTGGTATTGATGCTTCCATTGTGTGTGTTTCTCCATGCGGGCCCATTCGGTATCTACAAATAAATAGTGAATGTTGTCAATTATACATCAATCTCCTAGTATTAGGAAATTACTTAAGATCAAGGTGAGTATTGCATAAATCTTAAATGTCAATCTCTCTTTGCAAAATAGCCTTGAGCATTGATTTGGAGTAGATTGTGGATAGAGCTCTTTTTCCAAGATTTGCAATCACTTCCAATGTCATGGATGGATGCTCCGATGAAGTGGGGAAGCTTCTAGCACAATATTAGGGGTCAGGAGAGAAATAATGTTCTCACTTCGGAGAAACTCTACAAAAAGAGCAAAAAAACAGTTTAAAAAATTAGTGAACCAGGTGTAATCTTTTTTGCTATTTAAAGTATGTTACTTTTATTTAGATTTATAGGGGATACTTAAATTGTTAATGATCTAGATTGCATAGCATTACTTTTAGACTATTCTTCTACCTTCTATTAAACCTTCTTCATTTTAATTCTTAATAAATACGAATTATTTTTTTAAAGCATTTACCACCATTTTAAGAGGAGCCCATAAATCCCCAACAATTATTCTCCCCAAAATCCTACAATCATATTGTTGTTTCCAAGCTAAGGTTCATAGAATTAATGTCAAACTAAAGCCCACCTACATGCTACTCATTTACAATGCACCATTAATAAAGCCTATATGTGATGGACACTCTCTTCATGTGTAACCACAATCAAGTGCTCTCCCTACAAAGAATAAAGGGATCATAGAGAATATTTTATAATTGCTACATTGGCATGGTCTAATAGGGAAATGGAAAAGGCTATATAACTACTATTAGAAGAAAATAAAAGACAATATAAACAAGTGACTACACTCTATGCAAATTTACACATTAAAGTCAACAATAAATAACTAGATCTCATAAATATGTACATAGGATCTCTTCCTCCCATCATTACAAATAAAAGGTGATTCACTAGTTCCTCTCTCATGCCTTAATGACATGTCAACTCTCCAAACATATTGAGAAATTAATTCAATACAAACTTATTTTACTCTGTTAAAAATTAATATTTCAAATTAAGTAAAATAAAAATATTTTCAATTTATAAGACTACTTTCAATTTATTAATTTTAAATTTATATGAACATAATTATTTAAAGGCCAAAAATATTCTCTAATATAATATTCGAATTAGTATACTTTCACTTGTACTCAATCAATACCCGAAATCAATCTCGCATTTTGCTAATAAAAATACTCAACTTGAATTTGTTATTTTACTCGTTTGAAATCGAAATAATCATACTTGACTCATAAATAATTATTGAGTATGAGTTTAAAAATTAAAAATAATGTGTTTTTATGTTGAACAAGATGACAAACGTTGAGAATTAATATCACAAAATAAATAAAATATATAATATTGCAAGTATATAAAATTGAAATAATTCATCACTTACAAATTATTCATTTTAAGTGTACATAACTTTAACTCATTGGCACAAAATAATTTTTCACACCACATCTCCTCACAAGTAAACGAGCTAAGGAATAAAAGCTCTAATGTGAGAAAATGTACATGAGAGAGTGTACAACCTGCATTTAATTATAGACTATGAGGGCATATTTGAGGAAATAGTAAAACAAATGTATGGTGTGAGGAATAGCTTCCTATATAAACTCGGAAAGAATCCAAGTCGAAGGGAAATATAAAAAATACTTGAAAGAATTAACCCTAGGGGGATGCTAAGATTTCCAACAGCATGAGATAAATGACACGAGGTATCGTGGTCATATAGTAGAGAACATCATGAAACTACAAAATGTGAATTGTATTAGGGGCGAGTAGGAGAAACTATGCCTTGGTGCCCACGAAATGTGGAGCTACCATTGATAGATAGGTTGAATACTACTGAGGAATGTGACGGAGGCATATTACATTCAGGTACGTGCAAATGAACCGAGCTCAAGGGTCATAGTGAGGATGCTTGAAGGAAATAAAAAATGCAAGCTTTGGTAAATGTAGAAGAATGCCTCGGGTAGCAACCCGAGATGAGATGTAATAAGGGGAACCCCTATGTAAAGTAAATGGTGTCAATGGTAGGGCATCGCCTACCGCACGAGGAAACTGAAGTAGACTAAGATAGGTCTGCAAGGGAAAATTGACAAACAAATTGCTAAGATCATGGATGGTTAGGAGAAAAAGGAAACTCTTGAACCAAGTGTGTGGATAGGGTTTGCCAAGTGACATTGAAATGTGTGTTAGTCTCAAGTTACACTAGAGAAAGGTGTAGTAAGGTATTTGACTTGATGAGCATGGGGCTCGAGTTACGAATATGGGAAGTAAGTGTTCGAATGGAATCAACCTAAAAGTGTGGGAGAACCTTGTTAGTATGAATATGTGGGAATAAGGAAACGTTGAAAGACGTATGACTATGAGAAAGGAGACTCAACTAGGGTCGAGGAAAGAACTTAAGGAGAATGAGAAGGATTTGAAATCCTGGTATGAGAAGAATAAAGAATGAATAATACAAATCGACAAAAGTAAAGCTAGTGGAGAGAAAGGCCGAGAGTTGCTAGAGAAGTGCGGCCGATTGAGGAGGTATGACATTATACCCATAGTGGGTAGATGCCATGCAATTATAAGAGAAAAAGCAAATCTCATAAGAGAATGGCGTTATTATATGGTGGGACTTACTAAGGTGCATCTTAGAGAACTACACACCCACCCATTTCGAGATGATGGGGATTGGGTATGTTTTAAGGGATGGGTTAAGTGGTTATGAAGCACCACAAGTGAC
This sequence comes from Trapa incisa, assembly GCA_030064435.1. Lineage (NCBI taxonomy): Eukaryota > Viridiplantae > Streptophyta > Magnoliopsida > Myrtales > Lythraceae > Trapa > Trapa incisa. The sequence continues at coordinate 17,547,564 of CM057776.1, forward strand.
CCAGCAAAATGCCTCGAATAATTCAAAAAAATATGTACTAAAGAGAAGTATGGATGTAAACCCCACCCTTTTGAGTTAAGGAAAACCCGGAAAAGAACCGGTCAAACCGAGTGAGAAACACCAAACTGGTTCACAAATCCGTTTATTGGGGAACAGGAAAATTAGAGAAATTTCAACTCCCTTGTAATCCAAAGAAATTTATAAATCTTGGAAAAGAACCTTAGGATGATTTGGGGAAGAAAAACTAGACCGGTTCAAGTGAACTAGGTCTGAACCTGATAGAATCGGTTTATGAACCGAATAGACTCATGAACCAGAATCGATAAAGAGAGGGTAGGCCGGGAAATTTATGGATCCCAAGCCACCCAAAGAGTCCTAAAAGTCATGGAAATGGACTTGAGAAGGAATTGGAGATGAAAACCAAACTAGTTCAGGTGAACCGGATTCGAACCGGTTTGGACCGATTTGAACTACTATTGAACCATATTCTAAATTCATTTTTCTATGTGGCTTAAAGAATTCAAATTCAAGATTTAAAGCCACCATTGGATAGAAAATGAATTTGGATGAATTTAAAAGTTATTAGATTTGAAAATTTTGGACAAATGAGGGTGAACCGACCGGTTTAATCTTTGAACCTGGTTTGGACCGGTCCGGTCCGGTCCGATTCGGAACAGTGTCTTCTTCCTTCATATGACAGCATTGTTCACTTGCCAGAAAATCGAAGTAGTGCCAACAAAGAAAACAATGTCTCCATTTAATACGTTTCCAGCCATCAATGCCTATCATAAAGGTACCAAATGGACGGCCGACGAGTCCCCGAGCTCCCTATATAAAGAGCCACTCTCCATTCATCCTCTACACACCTAAAAAGCTCACTCTCTCTCAGTTGCTTAGTTTTTCAACGAAGCTCGAACCAGAGCTCCGATATAGGGTCATTTTTTAGCCAAAGAAGGTGAGGTTGGGTTCTTTAGAACCGGGGAGAAGTCAGCTACACGCCTGTAGTCTCCGTTTGCTCCGAGGGTCGTCGGAGAAGCGTCGATGTTATGGAACAGTGAAGCAGCTCCGGCAGACCAAAGCTGGCCTATTTCGACCGATTTGAAATCGACCATTTCAAGCCCTTCTCAGGCCAAACCAATCCTTCAAACACTTCCTCAGCCCTCCCATGGCCGAATTAGGGTTAAAAGGTAAGTTAATTCGGCTCCCCTTAACAATTTCTAGCCGGTGCTAGAGAGAAAACCGATAGAATTTCGATGATGAAATTCTAACTCAATTTGGCATCAATTGATGCAATTCTTGATTCTAAAATGAACCTCAAGATGAGAGCTATTTGCCCAGATCGAAAGCTTAGACCGATCTGCTCCCAATGGTGAGTAATCAAAACTTTCTCTCTATACAGTCCGTTTTTCGGTGAAGCACCGTTTGAGCTTGTTCCGACGTTAAAACTTACGATTCAAAGTGCTATGGAATCATATGAACATGTATAAACTCAATTTCAACTTCAATTTCAACAATTTGAAGTGTTTGATTGGTCAATTTAATGAAAACAAATTCGGTAGTGTTAAGGAGTTGAAATTGGGGGGGGGGGGGGGGGGGGAATTGGGGAAAATTAGGGATTTTCAAAAAATTGAAGGACCAAGAGGCAATTTTATAAAATTGAGGGTCAATTGGGCATGATAAAAATGTTAGAGGGCCAATTGAGGAATTTTACAATTTTTGGGGTGAAACTTACCATTTTTGTAAAGGAAGGGCAAAATGGTAATTTTGGAAAAGTTGGGGAACCAAATTAGAAATTTAGGAAATTAAACCCCTTTTTGTGAAATGGAAAAAATTGAGGTACTATGATAAATTTTAAAAGTTTTGGAACTTAATTTGAGGAAAAACCGGCATTAGAGACTTAAAGTTAAATGGAAATAGCTTTAGGTACCTAATTGCAAATAAATGAAAGTTTGGTTTTCTCATTTATTTGGAATGAATGAAGGCTATTAGGCTGAATGTAAACCCCGCACTTTTAAGTTAAGGAAAACCGGGAAAAGAACTGATCAAACTGAATAAGAAAACCTAGCCTGTTTACATTTGGGAATAAGCAATATGAAAATTTAAAACTTACGGGTGATCCAAAGGGTTCATTAAACCTTGGAATACTTAAGACAAATTAAAAAATAAAAACCAAATTGATTCAGGTGAACTAGATTCTATAAGAACTTTAAAGTTAAGCATGTTTGCTTGAGAGTAGTGTGAGGATGGGTGACCTACCGGTTTATTATAAATAGCCATAAATTAATATATATTTAATTATTGTAATTAATACCAATAATTTAATACCCAAATTAAATTATTGGAATTAATACAAATAAGTTAATATCGATAATTTAATTCCAATAATTTATGGTAATATTAATACTAATAATAAATCTCTCCCATTTAATACACAGTTTTACACCTATATAAAGAGGTCATCCCTATTTATTCTCCTTACACTCGAACACTTCTCTCTCTCTCTACTGCTCCATTTCCCGGTGAAGCTCGAACCAGAGCTTCGACTTGAATATTTTTTTAGCCCCAAAAGGAGAGGTCGGGCTCTTTAGAACTGGGGAGAAGACAGCTATCTGATAGCGAGCTCTAGTCAATCCGAGAATCGTTGGAGAAGCGTCGGCATGATAGAACAATGAAGCAACTCCAGCGGACCGAAGTTGCCCTATTTCGGCCAAGCTGAAATCGACTATTTCGAGCCCTCCTCAGACCAAACTAAGCCCTCCCAACACTTCCTCAGCCCTCCCACGACCAATTAGGACTGAAAGGAAAGCCAATTCAGTTCCCCTTTGTAATTTCCGACCGGTGCTAGAGAGAGAACCGACATAATTTTAATGATGAAATTCTAACTCAATTCAGCATCAATTGATGTGATTCTTGATTCTAGGATGATCCTCAAGATGAGAGCTATCTGCCCAGATTGAAAGCTTGGACCACCGTGCCCTCACCGGTGAGAAATCGAAGCTTTCTCTCTCTACAATCTATTTTCCAGTGAAGCTTCGTTTGAGCTCGTTCCAGAGTTAAAATCTGCAATTCAAAGTTCCTTAGAATCATATGAACATGTAGTAACTCAATTTAAACTCCAATTTCAACAATTAGAGGTGTTTGATCGGTCAATTTGATTAAATCAAATTTGGTAGTGTTGAAGAGTTGAAATTGGGGGAAATTTGGGGATTTTTGAAATTCGAAGGACCAAAATGAAATTTTATGAAATTGAGGGTCAATTGGGCATGAAAATAATGTTGGAGGATCAATTGAGGAATTTTGGAATTTTTGGGGCAAAACTTACCATTTTTGTAAAGGAAGGGCAAAATGGTAATTTTGGAAAAATTGGGGACCAAATTGGAAATTTCCGAAATTAAACCCCTTTTTGGTGAAATTGAATAAATTGAGGTCCCAAGATAAATTTTAAAAGTTACGGGACTCAATTTGAGGAAAAACCGACATTTGGGACCTAAAGTTAAAGAGAAATAACTTTAGGGACCTAATTACAAATAACTAAAAGTTTGGGTTTTCTCATTCATTGGAAATGAATAAAGGCTGTTATGTCGAGTAATAATGAACAAGGATGTTCATATCGTGTAGGAACGCGAAATACCGGGAACGCCAACATAGATGAGCTCGTATGAATACAAAGAACTGGTCAAGTGGAATTCACTGCATTAACAGGTGAGTGGGTTTACTAACATCATACCCGGTTGGGATGATGAGCACAACTTAAAATTAAAAACTACTTACCGGTTGTGAGTGAGATTATATATCATACCCGGTAGGGGATGATAAGTGCCTTGGTATAAAATCCCACTATTTAGTGGTATTTTAATCATCACCACTTAGAGAAAGTGATGTGAAAATCATGCGAAAAAAACTACTTACCAGTTGTAAGTAGATCATACCTGGTTGGTATGATGAGACTTCCTCGAAGGAAGTTGAAAACCCATTCATCGGTTATGAACGGAGATGTCCTTATACCGGTTGGTATAATGGACAGTGAAAACCTATTTTGTCGGAAGTGTTCTCCCCTGACTGTGTGCAAATGCTTAAACTATTTGGGAGACCTTCCTGACGGGAGCTTGAATAGCTCTTATAGGCCGGGGGTCTCGGTTTTGGTAATTAAGGGCTAAAATGCCTAGTTTTTGAAAAATTCGAACAGTGGGCCATAGGCCAATGGACACGGGCAGGAGCTCGTAAAAGAACATGATATATATATATATATATATATGCCATTAAAACTTAATAAGTAAATTATTTGGTCATGGTACCAAGGTAGGTCCGACATACTCAGTCAACTAGTAGCAGTGCAACATGACCGGTCTTCAGACTAGTCAAGACAAATAGCTACAAGTTGAGTTGAAGGTTGGGACCGTTAGGACAAATGGCACCACATATTACATGGTAATTTAAGAAAACTTTGTTAGTGCATGCACCATGAGTACGAGATCATCAAGACGCCCGTGAGGGGTAGTGATGTGTCCTAAGGGCCCTGGACGACCTGGTGAGTATAAGGACAGATCATCGTTCCAGGTGTCTGTGCGAAATTCGGAGTAGCACCAAGCGCATGAGACCGGGGTGGGGACGAGATGAGGTCTCTATCCTCATACGGAAATGAAGAAGTGATTTTAGGATTGTGGGTCGGATGTCACGTACATCCACTCATTCCCAGGGTAGAAGTGGTTGTACTTCTATCCGGGTGGCAGGAAAAGTCGCTCCGAAGCCACTAGCAGGTTCAGTAGTGATACTGACTTGCGAATGTGTGTAATCTTCATGATGAAGGATCTGTGTTTGGTGATGACACACCGTGGTAAATAAGAAATGGTGGGAAAACCCAAATTTTTAATTGAAGGGATTTTTGAAAACAAAGGAGTCTAGCACACTCTCTATAAATGTTTTTCTAAAAAGTCAAAAGCTTTTAAAAACCCATTCACTGAGTAGTCGTACTCACCCCCTCCCTTATATCCCTTTCAGGAAATCTTGGAAAGTCTCCCCTAAAAGACCATCAACTAAGATGCTTGTAAGACAAGTATGTAAAGTTTTAAATTTCATTCAGTTTTGATTATGCTATTCCAAGAAAAGGTGCAGGTTAAAGGACGCCTTACTCTTTACAGTTTACAATAAGGGAAAATCCTTTAATAAACCAGGAGAGTGGTGAGTTGATCACGGGGATCCAACCAAACCGAGTCGGGGCGTGACACTGAAGGACAATGAACCGAGATGTTCATATCGTGTAGGAACATGAAGTAATTGGAACACCAGCAAGGACAAGCTCACGTGTATACAAAGAACTGGTCTAGTGGAATTCACTACATTAATGGGTAAGTGAGATTTTATATCATACCCGGTTGGGGATGATAAGTACCTCGAAATGAAAACCCACTACTAAGTGGTATTTTAAACATTACAACTTAGAGGAGTGATGTGAAAATCATGCGAAAAAACTACTTACTGGTTGTAAGTAGATCATACCCAGTTGGTGTGGTGAAACTTGCTCAACGGAAGTTGAAAACCCATTCATCGGTTATGAGAGGAGATGAACTTATACCCGGTCGGTATAATGGACAGTTGAAAACATATTTTTGTCAGAAGTGCACTCCCCTGACTATGTGTCAATGCTTAAACGATTTGGGAGACCTTCTTGACGGGAGCTCGAATAGCTTTTATAGGTCGGGAGCCTCAGTTTTGGAACTTGGGGGCTAATATGCCCGATTTTGAAAATCTCGTACAGTGGGCCCAAGGCCAGTTGGCACGAGCAGGAGCTCGTAAACAAACATGAGTTATATGCCATAAATTTAAACCTCACCCTTTTGAGCTAAGGAAAACTGGGAAAAGAACTGGTTAAATTGAGGAGAAAACTGAACCGGTTCACGAACCCAATTACCAAGAAATGGGCAATTTGGAAATTTACAACTACCGGGTGAATTGAAGGGGTTCATAAAACCATGAAAAAAGAACCTTAGGACAAATTGGGAGACAAATTAAGAGATTTATAAACCTTTGGAAGGAACAATAGAATAAAGTGGGAGAGATAAACCAGATCGGTTTGGGTGAACCGAACCCGAACCGGATTAAACGGGTTTAAGGATCAAGTCGGTTTATGAACCGGATTTGATAGAGAGATGGTAAACAGTCACTTTCATGGACCCTAAGTGACCTAATGAGTCACAAAAGTCATGTAAATGGACTTGTGAAGGAATTGGAGATGAAAACTAAACCGGTTCAGGTGAATCAGATCCGAACCGGTTTGGACTAATTTGAATCACTATTAAATAATTAAAATTTTAGATTTGAGGCTACCATTGGATAGAAAATGAATTTAGATGAATTTAGAAATTTTTAGATTCGAAAAACTCTATCGAATGATGGGTGAGCCGGTCAGTTTAAGCTTCGAACCCGATTCGGACCGGTTCGATTCGGAATAGTTTCATCTTCTTCCTCTGGATGACAGCTCTGTTCACTCACTGGAAAATCAAGCAGCGCCGGCGAAGGAGAAACGTCTCTGTTCAATACGTTTCTGGCCATTAATGTCTGTCATAAAGGCACCAATCGGATGGCCAAGGAGTCCCCGAGCATCCTATATAAAGACCCCCTCCCCATTCATCCTCTCTACACCTGAAAAGCTCACTCTCTCTTAGTTGCTTAGTTTTCCAGTGAAGCTCGATATAGGGTCTTTTTTGAGCCAAAGAAGGTGAGGTCAGGTTCCTTAGAACCGGGGAGCAATCAGCTACAGGTCTGTAGTCTCCGTTTGCTCCGAGGGTCGTAGGAGAAACACCGGCGTGATGGATTAGTGAAGCAACTCCGGTGGACTAAAACTGCCCTATTTCGGCCAAGTTGAAATTAGCCATTTCAAGCCCTCCTTAGGCCAAACCAAGCCCTCCCAACACTTCCTCAGCCCTTCCAACACTTTCTCAGCCCTCCCACAGCCGAATTAGGACTGAAAGGTAAGCCAATTCGGCTCCCCTCTACAATTTCCGACCGGTGTTAGAGAGTGAACCGACAGAATTTTGATGATGAAATTCTAACTCAATTCGGCATCAATTGATGCAATTCTTGATTCTAGGATGAACCTTGGGATGAGAGCTATCTGCCCAGATTGAAAGCTCAGACCACCGTGCCCTCACCAATGAGTAATCGAAACTTTCTCTCTATACAGTTCATTTTCTGGCGAAGCTCCGTTTGAGCTCGTTTCGACGTTAAAACTTACGATTCAAATTGCTAAAGAATCGTATGAACATGTAGACACTAAATTTCAACTTCAATTTCAACAATTGTAAACGTTTGATTGGTCAATTTGATGAAATCAAATTCGGTTGTGTTAAGAAGTTGGAATTTGGGAAAATTTTAGGGGAAATTGGGGATTTTTGAATATTCAAAGGACTGAAATGCAATTTCCTAAAATTAAGCATCAATTGGGCATGATAAAAATGTTAGAGGCCAATTGAGGAATTTTAGAATTTTTGGGGTGAAACTTACCATTTTTGTAAAGGAAGGGCAAAATGGTAATTTTGGAAAAAGTTGGGGGACCAAATTGGAAATTTAGGAAATTAAACCCCTTTTGTGAAATGGAATAAATTGAGGTCCTATGATAAATTTTAAAAGTTTCGGGACTCAATTTGAGGAAAAACCGACATTAGGGACTTAAAGTTAAAGAGAAATAACTTTAGGGACCTAATTGCAAATAAATGAAAGTTTAATTTTTCTCATTCATTTGGAATGAATGAAGGTTATTAGGCCGAAGGATAAGGAACTGATATATTCATATCATGTAGGAAATGCAATTTCATAAAATTCGAATGACCAAAATATAATTTCCTAAAAATGAGGGTCATTTGGGTATGATAAAAATATTAGAGGGCCAATTGAGAAATTTTAGAATTTTTGGGGTGAAACTTACCATTTTTTTGTAATGGAAGGGTAAAATGGTAATTTTGGAAAAAGTTAGGGGACCAAATTGGAAATTAAACCCCTTTTTGTGAAATGGAATAAATTGAGGTCCTATAATAAATTTTAAAAGTTTCGGGACTCAATTTGAGGATAAACCGGCATTAGGGACTTAAAGTTAAAGAGAAATAACTTTAGGGACCTAATTGCAAATAAATGAAAGTTTGATTTTTCCCATTCATTTAGAATGAATGAAGGCTATTAGGCCGAAGGATAATGAACCGAGATGTTCATATCATGTTGGAACACGAAGTACCAGGAATGCTAGCAAGGACAAGCTCACATGAATACAAAGAACTGGTCTAGTGGAATTCACGGCATTAACGGGTGAGTGGGTTTACTAACGTCATACTCGGTTGGGATGATGAGCACAACTTAAAGTTAAAAACCAATTACCAGTTGTGAGTGAGATTTTGTATCATACATGATTGGGGATGATAAGTACCTCGATATGAAAACCCACTACTAAGTGGTATTTTAAATATCATAACTTGGAGGAGTAATGTGAAAAACATACAGAAAACTACTTACCGGTAGTAAGTAGATCATACCCGGTTGGTATGATAAAACTTTCTCGAGCGAAGTTGAAAACCCATTCATCGGTTATGAGCAGATATGTCCTTATACCCGGTCGGTATAATGTTCTATTAAAAATATAATTTTATCGGAAGTGCTCTCCCCTGACTGTGTGTCAATGTTTAAACTATTTGTGAGACCTTCTTGACGGGAGTTCGAATAGCTCTTATAGGCTGGAAGCCTAGGTTTTGGAACATGGGGGCTAATATGCCCAATTTTGAAAATCTTGTACAGTGGGCCCATGGCCAGTTGGCACGAGCAGGAGCTCGTAAACAAACATGAGTTATATTCCATAAAACTTTAAATAAATGAATTGTTTGGCCATGGTACCAAGACAAGACCAACATACTCAGTCAACTAGCGATAGTGCGACATGATAGGTCGACCGACTAGTGAAGACAAACAATTGCGGGTTGAGTTAAGGGTGAGGGTCGTTGGACCATGTGGCACCACAGATTATATGGCATGACAAGAAAATAATGTTTGTGCATGCACTGTGATTACGGGACCATCAAGACGCCCAAGAGGGGTAGTGATGCGTTCTATGGGCCCTGGATGACTCGGTAAGTATAAGGTCAGTTCGTCGTACCAGGTAACCGTGCAAAATTTCGGGATTGAGGGTCGGATGTCGCAAACATCCACTCATTCTCAGGGTAGAAGTGGGCGTACTTCTATCTGGGTGGCTGTTTAAGTCGCTCCAAAGCCACAAGTGGGTTCAGTGGACGTGCTAGCCTGCGAATGTGTGTTTGACCTTTATGATGAAGGATGTTTGTTGGGTGATGACACATTGTGAATAATAAGGAAATGGTGGTAAAAATCGAGATTTTAAATGAAATGTTTTTTGAAAGATAGGTGTCTCGTCTCGCACACTCCAATACAAATCTTTTTCATAAAAGTTAAAAGTTTTGAAAACCCATTCACTGAGTAGTCGTACTCACCCCTCCCTTATATCCCTTTCAAGAAATCCTAGAAAGCCTACCCTTAAAGACTATCAACTAAGAAGCCTGTGAGACAAGTATGATGAATTTAAAATGTTATACAGTTTTGATTATGTTATTCCAAGAAAAAGTTGTAGGTTTAAAGGACTTCTTACTCTTTACAGTTTATAATAAGGGAAACCCTTTAATGAACCGGGAGAGTGGCGGGTTGATCACAGGGATCCGACCAAACCAGATCGGGGCGTGACAATAAAAATTTAAATAAAGGAATTGTTTGGCCATGGTACCAAGACAGGACCGACATACTCAGTCAACTAGCGGCAGTGCGACATGACAGGTCGACGAACCAGTCAAGACAAGCAACCGCAGGTTGAGTTGAGGGTCAGAGCCGTCGGACCAATGGCACCACAGATTATATGCCATGATAAGAAAATATTGATTATGCATGCACTGTGATTACGAGACCATCAAGACGCCTAAGAGGGGTAGTGATGCATCCTAAGGGCATTGGATGACCTAGTGGGTATAAGGGCAGTTCGTCGTACCAGGTGACCGTGCGAAATTTAGAGTAGCACCAAGCGTATGAGACTAGGGTGGGGATGGGATGAGGTCGGTGTCCTCAAACGGACATGGAGAATTGATTTCTGGATTGAGGGTCGGATGTCGTGTACATCCACTCATTCTCAGGGTAGAAGTGGACGTGCTTCTATCTAGGTGGCCGGTAAAGTTGTTCCGACACCACAAGTGGGTTCAGTGGACAGGCTAGCTTGCGAATGTGTGTTTGACCTTCATGATGAAAGATGTGTGTTGGGTGATGACACACCGTGATTAATAGGGAAATGGTGGTAAAAACTGAGATTTGATATGAAAGGATTTTTGAAAGAAAGGAGTCTGGCACACTCCAATACAAGTCTCTTTCTTAAAAGTTAAAAGTTTTGAAAAACCCATTCATTGAGTAGTCATACTCACCCCCTCACTTATATCCCTTTTAGAAAATTCTGGAAAGCCTACCCTTAAAGACCATCAACTAAGACGCCTATGAGACAGGTATGATAAATTTGAAATATTATACAGTTTTGATTTATGTTATTATAGGAAAAAGTGTAGGTTTAAAGGACGCCTTACTCTTTACAGTTTATAATAAGGGGAAACCCTTTAATAAACTGGGAAAGTGGCGGGTTGTTCATGGGGATCCGACCAAATCGAATCAGGGCGTGATAACTAGAGTGGTATCAGAGCCTATTTCCTCGAATACATAATCAAGACTAGAAAATATAGTAACTAATAGGATTGATCTTAAAATTTTCAGATTGCTCCCAGGAGAGAAACCCAGAAAACTAGTAATGACTCTATTCAATACCTTGTCCTCGTAGGAAGACAACCCTAAAAGCTTCCTAATGCCTGAGGTATGGTAGAAGTCTCAAAAGCCAATGAAGAATTATCCAAGAGGATGGTGCTAGGACCTATTGATGTCACAACTCAAAGTAGGAAGGAAGCTAAGCATGAAGCCATAAACACTAGTAAAGGGCATATAACCTTACATAGGAGGATGCTTATCAAGAATCTCGTAGCTCCCTAGTTATTTTGTGATCATTTTTTGTAATAGGGCCAAAACACCCAACATACTATACTACTCTATTAATGAAGTACTCCAAATTCCTAAAAACTCTGTCCCTCAAAGGATGTGATCTTTAAGGAAGATGGCCCCAAAGAAAGTGACCAAATAAGCTTGTACTACCATAGAAACTAAGGAGAATCCTATCCAAGTTAAGGAAATTGAATTAGGGAATCGAGAAATCTAGGACTCTTAGAGTGATCAATTGACAAAGAAGACTCCACAAGAAAAGCTCCCAAGGTATCCAGACTCAAGGACAAAAGAGCACCAAAACTAACAATTCCCTAGAAAAACACTAGGAGGAACCACTTATGTTCACGTAATTATAAGCATGAATGATAGGGATACTGCGTGGAGAAGTGACCAATCCTACTAAAGACAGAAATCAAGTTAACCTATAGGAGAATAAGACACAGTGAAAAACTATCCCACACTGCCAAGATTCAAGACAATATTTTCCAAGAATAATGCCCCCGCAGCTATAGGAAACCCAAAAGGATACCATCCTTAGAAATACAACTCCTGCTCAGAACTTCAATTACATCCAAGAGTAAGCTCTTCAAGATTCTAGCATAATGGTAGGAAGAAAAAGAAAAGGGACTAAAGGTAGGACCTCGATAAACCACAAATAGAACAAAGAGAACTCTCCATTGAAAGAAAAAAAATTCTAAATATGGGGGCAAAGAAGGGAGAGCAACTACAAGAGAAGACAAGATGAACATTTGACCACAAATGGGATGTATTAGGATTACAGGAATGAATCACCTTGGAAAAAGCAATGAAGCCAAATAGGAATTTCGAACCAAGATGACAAAAGAAAGCAAGTCGTTACAACAAGATAGTCAAAGAGAATAAATGACATCATAAGGAAGACCATAAGGTAGAAAGGACTACACCCTAAAAGGGTCAATGAGATGGACGTTAAGTACAGGGGGACTCGAGAAACAACTGCCCTGAGAAACTTAGACGAAAGGAATGGTGGAGGCGAGGCAGTTAATGAACTAATAAATGGGAAAGCCATAATTTCAGTTCCAACAAAGAAGAGAGAGGCAAAAAGGCCAAATACTCAAGAAAAGAAGAACGAAAGAAATCCTTAAAAGGACCAAAGGCCAAATTAACGACTAAACTCAAGCCAAGAAAGGAATAGGCAAGCTTCTCACATAATGGTCAAGAAATCTTGAAACAAGGAGGATTTGAATGCTCCATAAAGAAATACACTATGAAAGTAAACTTTGGAGGGATGCATACAACTAACTACCTTTGAAGGAACCATTGATGGGTGGATGGACATAATGTGGAGTGCAAGGAACCAACCCTTAACTAGGAAATGTTTCAAAGGAAGGAAGTATCGTGATGGCCTAGTGTGACCTGTTTGGAGAGAGCAGGAGAACCAAATAATAATTCTAGGAGAACCAAGTAGAAAGAAGAAACTAGTAGCAACGAATGGTCAAAGAGAATAAACAAAGTACTAAGAAAAGCTTTAGATGTAGTAAAGACTACATTCTATAAAGAACAAAAGGATGGGCATGAAGGATGAGTGATACAGCTGCCCAGATGATTGGATAAAAAAAATGTGAGAAGGGGGTAGTTAAAGAACTGGTCTTCGAGAGAACCATAGATTTAAACCACACTAAAGAAGGGAGGAGTGAAAATGCCAAATCATTAGAAAAGAAGAACGAAGGAAAATCCTTAAAAGAAATCAATGGCCAAAATTGGATTTATAATTAAAAGTCTTGAGATGGTTAAGTGAAACTCTCGAAGGGTGATCAAAGGATTTTAAAACTAGGTGGATGTGAGCTCTAGACATGTGATGAGGTACGAGTGAGAATGAGGATGGAGTACAAAAAACATATACATAGAATCTCAAGAGTAAAGGTAAGCATAAAAGAATAGCATCAAGGGACATCATTTAAAGTTAGGTGTCTTCAAAGATGTATGAAAAAGAAATTACGGGAGAAAAGGGTAAGAATCCTCCCAAATAAGAAAATCCTAAGAAATGATACATGACGTAATAAAGAAGAAATGGAACCAGGTGACGAGAGGTGAGGAGACGAATTCGCAAATATAATGCATGCTAAGGTCAAAGAAACCCAAGGAAGCATATTAAGAGATGTTGTGACAAGTAAGAATGAGTGGACTATCCATAATAAGGTAATGAAGAAAAGAATTTCTGAGAAACGTTGGAAAAGTTAGCCCTCCAAATAAGATGTAGTTTTGTAGGAATAACTACAATTGGTAAGACAGGTCGTAGTCCACACGCATATAATGAAGCCTAAAAAGTGGACGGCTGCGCATAGTATGAAGTACATGAAATAAGACTAATAAGATTCTCAAATAAAGAATAAGGGATGAAATGGAATTTTAAGATGGGGAAGGATTCTAAGCAGGCAAATCCCACAATATAGAAGGAAAATTAAGGAAAATGGAGGAAGAAACCTTCAAGGAATGGTAAGAAGATTGAGCATATAGCTTCTAGAATGAAAGTCTTTACCTTGATGGATATATTGGAGAATGAAATCATAAAAAGGAAACTCCCCGAACAAACTATAGACTGAAAAAGGGTCAAACGAGAATAATGAACTATGAAATGATTACGAACAAGTAAGAGTGGATTAAGGCCAAAGAAAAATCCTTGAGTAAAGGATGTCATTGGGAATGAGGGTGGACCTAAGAAAGGATGAATCCCAGCATGTTAGCAAAATGTCTAGAAATCAAATAATTGGAACTAGAAAGACTCAATAAGGAAGTTGAAAAAGGACGAGTGGGTAAGGAGAAACGACACTGTTTTGTAAGTTGATGTGGACAACGGTAAAGGTAGTCGAGGAATACTACCAAAAGAAAAAAGAGATAAAGTTATACAATTCATGAGAGGTTGGAAAGTGGGAAACAACCCTAAAAAGGGGTGTTGTAGAAGTCTGATTGACAAAGACAGGTTTAGAACTATGTCATGTCGTAAGGGATATATAAGCACAAATAATCCCAAGTAAAATGTAACTCGAGTAAGAAGGAGTCAATTAGTAAACATAACAAAGTCAAACATAAATTTGACTAAAGTTGTAAACAATCACGGACGAAGAATGTGTCAAATTGGGATGAAAGAATGATAACACAGAAACATGTGAAAACATATATGTAATGCTCAAAAGAACGTCGAGCTAGGGGTTTCAACGGTGAAGAGAATAACTAGAAAAAGGAACGATTGGGCACCTTGGAACTCCGAATCTAGAAATCTTGAGTAAGAACCCCAAAAGGAAGAACCTTACCCCAAATAAAGGGAGATGTGAACCTACGAATATACATTTGGATTAATGAGCCAGACATGCCTTGTTATTATAAATCCATGGAAGGAGTAAGCATGATAAATGAAAAGAAATTAGTTAGATGAATGATTACGGGGACTAAGCGAAAGAGAAATCGAAGTGTAAGCATGTCAAGAAAACCTGAGTTGACATTAAGGGAAATTATTTCTGATGTGGAATATATTGGTTAAGTTTTGGGGACAAAACTCCTAAAAGGAGGGGAGAGTTGTAAACCCCACCCTTTTGAGTTAACGAAAACTCGGAAAAGAACTGGTCAAACCGAGTGAGAAACATCGAATCGGTTCACAAACCTGTTTATTAGGGAACATGCAAATTAGAGAAATTTCAACTCCCTTGTGACCCAAAGAGATTTATAAATTTTGGAAAATAACCTTAGAACGAATTGGGGAAGAAAAACTAGACCGGTTCAAGTGAACTGGGCCCAAACAGGATAGAACCGGTTTATGAATTGAATCGACTCATGAACCGGAATCGATAAAGAGAGGGTAGATCGGGAAATTTATGGATCCCAAGTCACCCAAAGAGTCCTAAAAGTCATGAAAATGGACTTGAGAAGGAATTGGAAATGAAAACCAAACCGGTTTAGGTGAACCGGATCCAAACTGATTTGGACCGTTTTGAACAAATATTGAATTGGATTATAAATTCATTTGAAGCCACCATTGGATAGAAAATGAATTTAGATAAATTTAGAAATTTCTTAGATTTGAAAATTTTGGTCAAATGAGGGGGAAATCGGTCAGTTTAAGCTTTGAACCCGGTTTGGTCCGGTTCGGATTAGTGTCATCTTCTTCCTTTAGATGACAGCACTGTTCACTCGTCGAAAAATCAAATTAGTGCCTGCGAAGAAGAAATGTCTTTGTTCAATACATTTTCGGCCATCAATGCCTGTCATAAAGGTGCTAAACGGACGACTGATGAGTCTCCGAGCTCCCTATATAAATAGCCCTTCTCCATTTATCCTCTCTACACTTGAAAAGCTCTCTCTCTCTCTCAGTTGCTTAGTTTTCCGGTGAATCTCGAACCAAAGCTCCGATATAGGGTCATTTCTGAGCCAAAGAAGGTGAGGTCGGGTTCTTTAGAACTAGGGAGAAGTTAGCTACATGCCTGTAGTCTCCATTTGCTCCGAGGGTTGTCGGAGAAGCGCCGACGGACCGAAGCTGCCCTGTTTCGACCGAGTTGTATTCAGCCATTTCGAGCCCACCTCAGGCCAAACCATTCCCTTCCAACACTTCCTCAACCCTCCCATAGCCGAATTAGGACTGAAAGCTAAGCCAATTCGGCTCCTCTCTACAATTTCCAACCGGTGCTAGAGAGAGCACCCATTGAATTTCGATGATGAAATTCTAACTCAATTTGGCATCAATTGATTCAATTCTTGATTCTAGGATGAACCTCATGACGAGAGCTATCTGCCCATATCAAAAGTTCGGATCACTGTGCCCCCAACGGTGAGTAATCGAACCTTTCTCTCTTTATAGTCCGTTTTTCGGCGAAACTTTAGGGTCAATTTATTCCATTTCACAAATTGAGTTCTAAAACTTTAGGGACTCTATAGACTTAAAGTTAAAGAGAAATAACTTTAGGGACTTAATTGAAAATAAATGAAAGTTTGATTTTCTCATTCATTTGAAATGAATGAAGGCTATTAGGCCGAAGGATAATGAACCGAGATGTTCATATCATATAGGAACACGAAGTACCGAGAACACTAGCAAGGACAAGCTCGTGTGAATACAAAGAACCGGTTTAGTGGAATTCACTACATTAACGGGTAAGTGGAATTTTATATCATACCCGGTTGGGAATGATAAGTATCTCAAAATGAAAACCCACTACTAAGTGATATTTTAAATATCACAACTTAGAGGAGTGATGTGAAAATCAACTGGTTGTAAGTAGATCATACCTAGTTGGTATGATAAAAGTTCCTCGAAGGAAGTTGAAAACCCGTTCATCGGTTATAAGCGGAGATGTCCTTATACTCATTCGGTATAATGGAAAGTTGAAAACATATTTTTGTCGGAAGTGCTCTCCCCTGACTTTGTGCCAATGCATAAACGATTTGGGAGACCTTCCTAACGGGAGCTTGAATAGCTCTTATAGGTTGAGGGCCTCGGTTTTGGAACTTGGGGGCTAATATGTTCAATTTTGAAAATCTCGTACAGTGGGCCCAAGGTCAGTAGGCACGAGTAGGAGCTCGTAAACACACAGTCAACTAGCGATAGTAGGCCATAAAACTTTAAATAAAGAAATTGTTTGGCCATAGTACCAAGACAGGACCGACATACTCAGTCAACTAGCGGCAGTGCGACATGACAGGTCGACGGACTAGTCAAGACAAACAACTACAGGTTGAGTTGAGGGTTGGGGCCGTCGGACCAGTGACACCACATATTATATGGCATGATAAGAAAATCCTGATTGTGCATGTATTGTGATTATGAGTCCATCAAGACGCCTAAGAGGGGTAGTGATGCATCCTAAGGGCACTGGATGACCTAGTGGGTATAAGGGCAGTTCATCGTACCAGGTGACCGTGCAAAATTTAGAGTAGCACCAAGCGCATGAGACTAGGGTGGGGATGGGATGAGGTCGGTGTCCTCAAACGGACATGGAGAATTGATTTCAGGATTGAGGGTTGGATGTCACGTACATCCACTCATTCTCAGGGTAGAAGTGCATGTGCTTCTATCTAGGTGGTCGGTAAAGTTGCTCCGACACCACAAGTGGGTTCAGTGGATAGGCTAGCTTGTGAATGTGTGTTTGACCTTCATGATGAAAGATGTGTGTTGGGTGATGACACACCGTGATTAATAGGGAAATGGTGGTAAAAATTGAGATTTGATATGAAAGGATTTTTGAAAGAAAGGAGTCTAGCACACTCCAATACAAGTCTCTTTCCTAAAAGTTAAAAGTTTTGAAAAACTCATTCACTGAGTAGTCGTACTCACCCCATCCCTTATATCCCTTTTAGGAAATTTCGGAAAGCCTACCCTTAAAGACCATCAACTAAGAAGCTTGTGAGACAGGTATGATAAATTTGAAATATTATACAGTTTTTATTTATGTTATTCTAGGAAAAGGTGCATGTTTATAGGACGCATTACTCTTTGCGATTTATAATAAGGGGAAACCCTTTAATAAACCGGGAGAGTGGTGTGTTGTTCATGGGGATCCGACCAAACTGGGTCGGGGCGTGACAATGGACATAGTAAGAAATGTCTTCATGCTAAACTATAACGAGAGACTCGCCAAAAGACGAGGATAAGGTAAAGGATAAATTGACCAAGGGATATGGGGTGTGAATGAAAGGTGAGGTACCAAAATGTAAATCTCACACTCGCATCATTTCGTAAATGGAATGGATTCCTAAGGTATCAAGAAAGTTAGTGAGGAAATTTTCAATTTGGAGTAAGACCTCAAACACGTCCGGAAATAACCAAACTTAAATGTGGAGTATTAAAGTTAGTGTAATATGATGGTTGCAAACCCGATGTAATGGGCCAAGCGCCTGAAAGCCATTAAGACATTCCATGGTATGATGGAATAAAGTAAGGAAATGAAGACCTAATGAGCTTAAGGGTCCAGGAACAGGCCAAGTAACATTATAAAAGACTGACACTCATATACCAGGGGGAATGATGGTACAGTAATGAGATGTTTGCCAAACGGCGTACAAATGATATAAGACTTTACAAAAAAAAAGGTTCATAAAGAAATAGGGTGGAGTATGGTCACAAGAATAGATCGTGACTCAGACTTTATTAAAGTTTGTAAATTATCATCCTGCAAACTAGGGTATTAAAGAGAAATATCCCCGACAAGGTTCAGTGAAGGAGAAAGGAGGATGTTTCTTAATACTCAAAGAGGGTAAAAAGATGTAACTACCTCAAGTGGCATGACCCAAGGAGGAATCTCTATGAGTATCCCCCAAGTCAAGGTACCAGAGTTATGGAAACGAGGAAAAGAAGATACAACCCCACATAGATAGATGGGATCTGACAAGAAGGGAAATACTAAGGCACAAACCTCAAAAAATTTTAAATTTTGGCCTTATGAAAATGGAAAGCCCACAAGCGATAATTCAAATGAAAGGCTCCACCTAGAGATGAATACCAAAATGTCCTAAGTAGTATCTCGGTAATTGAGGATGGTAGATAGGAATACCAGTGAGATAATGCATGAGTGAGATCTCATGACGACTAAAACTTGAAAATTTAGAAAAACCTAAAGAAAAATCAAAACTTGTGATAAGGAAGGTACCGTCGTAACTGGAATGTTACGAGGAAAGGTACTTGAGAAAATTTCAAGTTGGAAAAATAAATGAATAATTAAACCATAAGAGAGTTAGATTACTAGACCGTGGTAGGATAGTTACCGCAAAAGGACACAAGAAGGAGGTGTATATATTAACGAGAATGGAATATGATAATAATAACTGGTGGTATTAAAAATCGTATGAAAGTGAGGGAATAGAAAGACCGAGTGTGATAAAAGGTAAGAATACTTGGAAAATAATTAAGTTTTTAGGACAAAACTCCTAAAAGGAAGGGAGTTGCTATAACATTGGAACTTCCGGGACTCGAGTTAAGATCAAGTGCACTAGAAACTAAGTGTGAATCGGTAATAGAATTCCAACTAGGAATAAAACCCTAAGTGAGGAAGTGGAATCCCAAAGTTAAAATAAGAACCAAAACTGGGAATGAAATTGTAAACCTAAGATGGGATCGAAAGTCGGGAATGTATGTCTCGATTCAAAGTCAAAAGCCAAACTTGGGAACGAGATCACGAGATGGGATTTTGAAAGTCAGGATTTGGATCATAACCCCATGATAGAAATTAGATAGAAAAACTGATGTCGAAACTAGGGATCCGATTAGATTTAGGATCGGGTGCTCGAGCACAAAAACTTTGATTTTTGGGAAAGCCGATTTTTCCTTAAACAAGGTCGGGATTTAGAATTTAATTACCAGAAGGACCAAAAAGGGCCCAAAAGGGCAAAATGATAATTTAAAAGTTCAAAAATGGAAAGCAAAGAAGAAAGCAATGAGTTGGGATGACAAGACTCATATCGAGCCACCGAACACTGACTGATAGTTTATGTTGCACTATTTCAAGATGTCACTCTAATTGACTCATTTTTTTATCTAATAGAGTGCTACAAATTGGACATAGCTAGTAACTGAGCTATCAGCATCCTTATGCAGTTAATTGTATTAACTCCTCATGGATAGCTCGATATTTCCATTCAATGTGAGAAATGTCGTTCATGGACTGCTCTCCAACCTCCAGTTAGTAAAATGGGCACATCTCTCTCATCTGATCACCAAATGAAGTGATCATAGTATCCAATTGATGGTAATTGCATCCTCTAGAGATCCATTACTGGGCCCTAACCTAGTAGTGGCCAAAAAAAGGCTAAAAATGGCCATTTTTGCCAACCCTTATTTGGACAACGGAATCGGACGCCATTGATAGCCTTTTCGAGGGCCAATTCTCCGTCCTCCGGCCCCCAATGGTGTCAAAATATCGGCCCCCATCCCCTCTACACCTCCATAGAGAAGCTTACCAAAGTAACTCCAAGACATAAGGTACATACCCTAAGTTTAGTACAGTTAATTTTCCCATATTTTTTATAAATATGTTTTGAAAGTTACATGTATACTTATTATTAGTCTTACTCCTGTCAAGACTATGATAGTGAAAGTGCCCACTATTGTAGCAACGGGATGTGGGGCATGACATTATGTGACTATACTAGAATTTACCATTAGAACCAAATCTAACATATTTCATATTATGTGGTTTTTGTAGTATAATTGTTGCAAGTGATATGAGTGAAAATTCTTTGATTCAAGACACTTGGAAAAACCCTAGGACAAATAAGTCCCAAATAAAATGATGAGTGGGATTTACTAATGGTCAATACTATTGGACCGACCGTAGTTCTTTACCATTTTTATAAATATGTGTGTATTTTTTAAAACTATTATAAAAAGGATGTGAATACATAGTACATAAAATTAATATTATCATAAGGAAATGAACTAAGAACCCATTGAAAAGTTACATGGGAAAATCGGGTTAAAACCCACGTATGATTTTTAAAGAAGATTGGACCCTAAACTGGAAGTGAAAGTAGGGTTGAGACTATGATTACTGAAATAAAAACGATGTTAAACTCCTTCATACTTTGTTAAGCGAACTGTTAAGAATTTAGTAATGAAGGGTTGATTAGTTAGTAAACTTAACCCTGTGAATTATCGATATTATTGAATTAAAAAGATGTTTTAAGAACATGGATAATGAGGATAGACAAATAGCAAACCGAGCCATGAAATTAAGAATGAGAAATATACTATATTGTGAAATGTATTTAAGAACATGAGTAGTGGGATCGGTCATATAGCAAATTGAACCCCTAGAAATCAATGTTAAAGATGAATATAACATAACAGTATAAAACCCTATATGACATGACAAGTGGAGTTGGTCGAGTGAGCACCGTGCTCCATTGGAATTAACACATGTGATGTACAATACATCATTAAGTAGTGTTTTGTAGCGGGGTCAACCAGCAAATGGTCAAAACTCGGAAAAATAAAAGTTTGTCATACTTATGAAGTAATGCATACGAGGTTGTGTTAAATCAATAACATCATGTTATGATGAGACGGTTTAATGAGTACCGGACTTCGAGGAAAATAACTATGTTGTTTATGTTTAATATATGATAATATATAAAGTGGAGATAATTGAAAGAGAATTGTGCTCCGAGAACAAACATTGTGTTGTGCTTTTCATATGTTGATGAGTATTGATTGGTATATACATGTGATTGTTGGATTGATGGAGATCCTATTATATCATATAGATGACGGGGAATACTCTGTATATCCATACATTTGCATACATGGCAGAAAATGCAGTTATGATGATTTACTTGTATAGATAGCCTGGAATGCAGGTATGATGATGCACTTACATAGATAAGTGCATAGATAGTGTGGAAGGTAGGGTATAAATTATACCGAGTTGCATTGATGGCAGGGAATATCGGTATAAACATATTTTACATGGAGGGTAAAAGTGTAAGTATATGGATATGTGAGGTCACAATCTCAATACCCTTACCAAATTGTATGGTACGAAGTGAGTGTAAACACACATCAAATAAATTAATATCACCACATTGTGTATGGCATTCATGCATGATATGATCATGTGAATTATAATGTATGTATTAATGACATTAATTAATTGATAAGTGGTGGATGGAGGTTTAAGGGAGATAAACATATTTGTGAAAACCTAAGTGATGAGTTCTAAGCACAAACATCGGAAATAATCTACTATAAAACCCTATAAACAAAATATATATTTACAAATATTTTAGTAAAGTATAAGATTGTAAGTAATGTAGTTGTTTGATCCTATAAATAAGAACCTATGGAAGTACAGGTGCAGGACTCAGCATCCAATAATAGCACAACTCGAAGTACAAAAACTAAGTGCGTATATGAAAATTTAATATTTTGTTTATTAATTATTATATTTACAAGATATTTTTGTAAAATTTTTAACGCACTTATATTCAAAGAAAATTTAGCTTATTAAATTTTAACAGTGAAAATCAGATTGGGACATGATAAATAGAATTATCTCCTATAAACATTAATACAACTCCTTGTATGTACTTATGAAACCTTTATCCTATTTAATGTTATTATTCCATGAATTTCGTCCTGTAACTCTTCATTTTGGATCATTTAGTGGACAGAAGGAAGGGGCATAGCTGAGAGAATGTTTTTGTTCTTAAATTTGTTACATGGAGTTTTGAACAAGCCCAATGGAAGTTGAACATCAAGGACCTATGCTGATCCACGAGTCAAAGTGAGGGTTCATTCAGTTGATGTAAATTGTTATCTTGTTAAGTTCTTGCTGCTAAATCAATTGAGTAATACTTGTTCATCAGCTTATTGAATTTAACAGAGAATTGAACACATACTGGGGTAAGGCAACTAGTTAATGTTGCCCTGAGCTTTCTGATAAAGTTAAAAGGTAGCCATCATGTTTGACAAGATAATTCTCTTAAGTTGGGTAGGCTGGGTTTTTACAAGCCTGCAACTTTAGCTGATCAAGTTATCTCTTCAAACCTCGATTTGCCCTTGTTTAGTCCCATTGACTTTCGAATCTAGCTCCAGAAATCAAAACTAATAACTACTCCCATTCGTTTTTCAGATCGCTTCAAATTTACTCTATCTTCTTGTTTCTCTTCATAGATGGAAACCATCTGTACGGGAGAAAATGAAATATCAAATTTATTGCAGGAGATTCTTGAGACTCGTGAGAAACAAAAGCCTCACATATGTAAGCTCCGTCACCCGAGGAACCTTCCTCTCGCTAGAGATAGTACACGCGGATCTAAATGGTTAAGAAAGGCCTTTTCTACAGTGTCGAGAGTATATGCTAGCTGCTGGCCTCAGCCCTAAATGGAAAAAGTAGTGATGAACGCACAAAGTAGTAATGATGGATCAAGAGGTGTATTTCTCTGACAGTCGATGCTGGGCCCGTGCAAGTGCTAGCTAAGAATTGAACCATCCCCTTCGACTTAAATTCATCAATCTTCTGTCGACCCAGTGCATCTATTTCTTTTTTATTGGTAGTTTGGATTATGAGATCTTGAGGGGAGAGATTAGGAGTTGTAATTCTCTTGTACGACACTAGGAATCACAGGCTACTTGACCATTGCCCACTAAACTTTTATGATGGATTAAGTTCCTGGGCAATTGCCCCCATAGGAAAAGATGAAAAGAACACGCATTTGTTCATACACAGTCCACACGGACTCGCACTCCTCCTCCAACTCGTGCATGTCGGATCTTGGGCCCATGCTAACAGACCCATCCCGGGACGCGGGTCAAATAATGATTCTCTCTCTCCTTGGTGCTGGTCAAGGGGAGTTTTGCCAAACAAACCCTTAAACTAAAAATGTATCCTCACATTTGTTCTAATTATTCATGATTTCATAGTACCATTGAACACAAAATCTCAATATCAGTTTTATTTATATACTTTTTAGAAAATTTCATGTGTTAATAATATTTTATATATAAATATTATTACAACTTTAACATTAATTCATTTTCTCAACTAATAATGTTATAAAAGTTTGCCATAAGATAAAATTATTAGTTATTCAATTTTTTTATTTATATATTACAATTTATTATATACGACAAAATTCTTAATTATATAATATGACATTTTCAAGTTTTTTTGTTTATTGCATAATATGATCATTTCATTGTTTTGTTTCAATATTGTGATTTTTTTTATGTTTTCTTTTCTAAAACATATTCAACAAACTTATATATTAAAAATTATTATATGTTATCCTATGATAAAAAAGTGATAACTAAAAAAAATATACGGTGCATATTTAATAAAATTTATCACACATATAATTAATTCATTCAATATACCTTATATAATTTTACTATAGTAATTTTTTTAGTTATAAAAGTTGTTTTATATTTATATGAACAATATTTTTAATTATATAGTTTTATGGTATGTATGTAATATGATTTATCATGTACAATATATTCACATTATAATTATATATATTATTTTATATAATATTTTTTCAACATTTTTATTAAATGTTAATATATTTAGTTATTATATATAATATAATTAATAATAATATATTTTTATTTCAGAAAAGGTAAGTTGCCAGCATGAGGTTGAAGATCACATGGCTAAATTCGCTCCGAGATTTATACATTTATACAGATAGCACTCTAAGAAACAACTTGCCCTCTTTCTCATGCTGCAGTCAATAAATAACTAAAAAGAATTAAGAAGCTTTGATGCTGTTTCATCAAGATTATTATTTAACTAATGTTTTGTTCCATTCAAAGTAAATATATTCATTGAATAATATAGTTAGCTTCATGTAAACAAAATTGCAGCTGGGCAGGCTAAGGTGATATGAGGACTTCATCTTTTTTTACGAGGTCACCACCTAATGATATGTTTTGGATTACAATATAGGAAGGTGATAGATCTCATTTAATGATGATACGTCAAACTAGAAAGGCACATATCATCACATCACCTCACCATCAGCATTGGTGGTATGCACACTTTAATGCTGGCTTGATATATAGACCTAACCTTATAGGGGAAGCATGCAATTGTTAGTATTGAATATGATGTCTTAACTCACCAATAGCTTTGATTCCACCACCATAATCATAGACCTCAAAAGTTGTAATATCACATTTTAAGTTAATGTACTTTTAATGAATCAATATTTAATGGAGTAAATAGTAATTATGTATACCATGTACATGTAATATCTTATCCTATAAATATTTTATTGAAGGTCACCTATCCCAAAATAAAGATAAATAGCCTAACTTTAGAGTTATTGGGATCATACACATCAAGAAAATTATGAATTATGCACTCTCCAACACAAATTGATCCAAAATCATTAACTCAACATATTGATATGTATTAGATCTGGTCTCTCTAATTATAAGCATTATTCATGGCTCCAAAACATAGTGATGACTCCAATATAGAAATTTATGGGTATCCATGTAATTTTCATCTGAAATTGTTCATAAATTTGGGTTTGGAGAAGAACATTAATTTTCATAATCCTCATTTTTTGCACTAGGTTTCATAATACACAATAAAAAGTGTATTCTTTTAGGATTTTTGCTTATTGTATTCTAGTTGAGTAAGCTAGCGGGTTTACCTTGGTCTCTGGTCGGATCTCATACAAGCTGGTCTCGAACTTAACCTAGGTTAGTCGACACTAGGCTATAGGGTCGGGCTAAACGAATCAGTGGCTAAAACAATTCTTGACACGATTATTCTAGATGACACCTTCTTTCTATTGTCTCTTTTTTCTTAATGTACCAATAACAATTGCTAGATCAACCGAACGTGTAAGATGTTGATATTAAATTATGGGAGATGGGTGGAAATATTCGATCTAATGATATTATATGTATTGATCATGAGGCACATCAGTCGAATCCCATTGGGGTGATTGTTTATCATGACTCACAGCCCCAAAGTCATCTCTCATATAAAGCCATATAAAACGAAGCTCCAACCGTTGGAATTGGATGACTAAAGTGAAGGGCCAACTCCCTTCCTTACTATATTATATTATACACTATTTGAATCACTAAAGAAATTCATACAAAACACATTGGTACTCTTTTTTGGCAGCAAGGATTGGTTGTCTCATACGATCAGCAAATTAAGTACAAAGCCAATGCTCGCGTCATGGGATACATATGTCATTAAAGTCAACTGATCAATATCATATTATAGGGCACGCCCAAGTGGATTCATTCAGCGAGATCTCCATCTCAAGTTATCATTCCTTGGCTCAGCAAATTCAAATAACCTAATTAATACTCCTTGATTGGGATCGGACGACAGATCCAGCAACAAGTATACATATACCAGCATGAGTGTAATGACCTACTTGGTGCTTAATTATAGAAGCTTGCTCTTATATATAGTTTGATTAGTTCTAAAGATACTGTTTTAATCTCTTTTAAGTAGATTTTATCCCTTCATGAAAAAAAAAAAGCAATTCAAGGTATTCTTTTTCTTATAATAGCATCAACACACAGACATCTTTTTTAGCAAAAGTTCAAATAACCGATTCTTTGTCAGATCAAGGGGACATGGATAAGAATGGATCATGGGACAAGAGCTCAACATAAAGTGATGATTCAATAGTTTGTTTTGGGTATAAAACTTAATTATAGAAAGAAATAAATTAGAAAATAATACATTTGTCTAACCATGTATTTTTAGGCATATACATGCTTTTAGAATAGGGCTTTATTCATACAATTAATTTCAAATAAATGACATATTAAGTTGGCCAATAAATGGAAATGAGATTATAGAGATGAATGAGCTAAATGAAATATTTTCCTTTTAAAAGGTACAATTGAAGTGAAAGAATCAGTTGATTTGGATGGTTAATTCTTCAGTCATTATAAACAGTCTTTTTTTTGCTCATCGAAAAAACACAAAAAGTCTATCAAAAGCCTATTTTTTATTAGAATGAAAAACTTTCTAATTATGATTTGTCTGCAAGTGGAAATGGGCTCGAGGTTTTCAAGATGGTTTTTAAAATAAATGTGTAGTGTAGGGTGTATTCCTTAATATAAAGAAATGGATAATGTTTCTTTGCTGCCTATATTTAGTGAAGTACTACTAGACGTATTAAATTTATAGATGGTCCACGTGACAATAACAGTTTAATGCCTAATATGCGACAAACTATGTTCTTTTTCTAATTAACAGTTTAAAGTTGAACTGGACCAAGAAAACAAGGTGGATTAAGAAACATGTTCGACCCAAAAGATGAGATAGAGTAAAAATAAAGTTAAATGAACCCAAAAGTATCTCCAAGGTTGGGAATCAAGAATCGATATACATCCAATTGAGAATTAGATGTAATTGAACTAAACCTACTCATACCAAAAGTTTAAGAGAATTTTATAGGGGGTTTTAGAAATGATAAAAGATAACTCTTGGATCTAAAATCAAGAAAATGAGATGAATATTTTTAGAAAGTTTAATTTGGCTAAGAACTGGTTGAATTGATGGTAAAACAACTAAGGAGAACAAATTGTATGACCAAATAATCGAGAGAACCTGAAAAGGGCAAAAGAGTAACTTGTGACAAATGTGAAATTAAAAAAAAAGTGGTTAACAAGTCAAGTCACCAGATCCGGACCCAACTTCTCGTCATCCTGGCATGAGTGGCCCTGTCCTTTCACCACTCCCAACTGTTGCTTTGCTGTGAGGTCCATTGGAGTCAGATAGCACAATTGAAAACTTTCTAATTAACTCGATTTTTAACGAAATTGCACACAACAAAAATAATGATTAAGTTGACAACTCATATATTGGTTTCCCCCATAAGATTAATTGAGTTATCTACTCATCAGATCCAATTTCACTTCAAATGTCACGTACCAACCTGATTCATCAGCCAATGATCCCATGCAACTCACTAATCCCCTCGATTTTACATTGGTGGAATATTTCATCAAAGTAAAACCGAAGAGACTAAGGCTCGGAAGAGAAAATCCTTCTTAATTTTCAACGAAAATTTGAAATGTTTCTTTAAAACATAGTACACCAAAATGGTTTAACAAATAACCCAAGAATATAACAGTTGATAAGTAGTAAATTACAACATTTGTACGTCAATCAAGGTGTTTACATCGAGCCATGATTGTGTGGAGGTCCTCTGTAAACCCCATCCTTTAAAGATAAGAAAACCGAGAAAAAGAACTGGTTATTTCAAAAGAGAAAATTGAGTCAATTCACGAACCACACCGATAAGGAAAGAGTAAATTGAGTAATTTACAAGTCCCAATAACCCAAATAGTCATAAAAACCATGGAAAAAGACCTTGAGACAAATTGGAAGAGAAAACATGACCGGTTAAGGTGAACCGGACCTGAATCGGATTAAACCGGTTTGAACCATCATTGATCCAGTTGTTAAATTCATTTTTCTAGTCATCTTAAAATATTTAAATTGGGGGATTGAAGCCACCATTGGATAGAGAATGAATTTAGATAAATTTTAAAATTTTTAATTTTGATAAAATTGGTCGAATCAGGCCTGAACAGGACGGTTTAAGCATTGAACCCAGTTGGATCGGTTCGGTCCGGTTCAGAACAACGTCGTCTTCTTCCTTCAAATGATAACACTATTCATTCAATACAAAAACGGACAGCGCCGGTGGAGGAAAAATGGCTCCGTTCAGGCCATTTCAAGGCGAGGATAAGCTTGACCAAGATGTGAAACGGTTGGGCAGAAAGTCCCCGAGCTCCCTATATAAAGAGCTTCTCTCCATTCATCATCCTCACACCTCAAATCTCCATTCTCTCTCAATTGCTCCAGTTTCCAATGAAGCTCAAACCAGAGCTCTGTCTTGGGTAGTTTTTTTAGCCTCAGAAGGAGAGGTCGGATTTTTTAGATTCCAGGGGAATTTGCTACATGATGGCAATTTCCGTTCGACCTAAGGACCACTAGAGAAACGTTGGCAGAATTAAATAGTGAAACAGCTCCGAAGGACCGAAGCTGCCCTGTTTCGGCCGAGCAGAAATCAGCCAAATTCAACCCCCTCCAACCAAACCAAGCCCTCCCAACATCCTCACAGCCTTCATACGACTTCAACTAAACTAAAAGGTAAGCCAATTTGGCCCTCCTCAGTCACTGCACGTCGGAGTTCGAGAGAGAAACTACAAAATTTCATTGATGAAATTCTCCTTCGATTCAAGGTCAATTGTAGAAATTCTTGATCCTAGAAGGTACCTCAGGAAGAGAGCTACCTTCCCCGATAGAGAGCTCAAATCACTGCACTTCCGATGGTAAGTTTTCGAAGCATTCTCTCTCTACGCATAGTTTTTCGATTAAGCTCCGTTTTAGCTCATTTCGGCCTCAATTCATGCGATTCAAAGCTCAATTGAATTGTATGGCAGTGTAGGAACTGATTTACACCTCTAATTGAAGCAATTAAGCTCGATTGAATGGTCAATTTGAAGAAATCAAATTTGTCCAATTTGAAAGGGGAAATTGGGGGAAATTTTGAGGAAAATTGAGGATTTCATAAAATTGAGTGACCTCTTTGTAATTTTCCAAAATTGAGGGTCAATTGGCCATGGCAAAGATGTTGGAGGACCAATTGGTCAATTTTTGGAAACATTGGGGCCAAATTGCTATTTTTGGAAAGTAGGGACAAAATGGTAATTTTGAAAAGTTGGGATCAAATTGGAAATTTGGAAAATTTGAGCTTCCTATACAATTTTGAGTAAAATGAGGATTCAAAGGGAATTTTGGAAACTTTGGGACTCAAATTGGGCAAAAGTTGGCATTAGGGACCTAAAGTTAAGAAAAATAAACTTTAGGGACCTAAATGCAATTTATCGATAAATTGTGAGCCTAGATTGTTATGTCAAACTGTAAGTGATAAGGCTGCCCAAATCATGTAGGGACAAGTGTGATCAGAACACAAAAAAGACAAAGCACACGTCGACTTGGAAAACCCACTGAGGACGAACATGTCACAGTTATCGGGTGAGTGGACTTATTTACATCATACCCAGATGGGATGATGAGCACTTTAGAAATGAAAAACCACTTGTAAGTGGAGTTTTGACGTCATATCCGGTTGGGGTGATGTGAAAATGAAGCTAAAATCTACTTATCGGTTGTAAGCAGAGGAAATCATACTCGGTTGGTATGATGGACTTCCTTGAAGGAAGGAGAAACCCAATTGCCAATTGTAAGCAAAGGTATCATCACATAGAAACGAAGTTACTTTTAGGTGTGTGGGTGAAAATGTCAAGAACATCCGTTCAAACTTAGGGTAGAAGTGG
The DNA here is from genome assembly GCA_030064435.1 of Trapa incisa. NCBI lineage: Eukaryota > Viridiplantae > Streptophyta > Magnoliopsida > Myrtales > Lythraceae > Trapa > Trapa incisa. Next base: position 17,577,433 of record CM057776.1, read on the forward strand.
ACGGGTTTCTATCTTGGTGGCCGGTAAAGATTCTCCGAGCCACAAGTGGGTGCAGTGGATGAGCTATACTTGTGAATGTGTGTACCCTTCTTGATAAATGGCGTATCTTGTCTGCTAAACACACCTAATGTGTAAATGGGAAAAATAATTTTTGAGAACTGAAACTGGAGAAATGTTCTTTGTTAAAGAAAAAGATAATATTGGCACACTTTGAACAAATTTATTTTCGAAAACTCACTCCCAACACTTGCTCACTGAGTTGTAGAACTCACCCCCTCCCTTTACACCTTTTCAGGTAACCAAGGGAAACCAACCCTAAAGACCTTTCTGTAGCCAAACCTTAAGACATATATGTAATATTTAATATATTCAGTTTTGTATAATGTTATTCTAGGAAAATTAGAAACAATGACACCTTACTTCTCGCGGTTTAGAAAAGGGTGAAACTCTTCATAAACCAAAGGGAGTGGTGGGTTGCTCACGAGGATCCGACCAAACCAGGTCGGGCGTGACAACTTGAGTGGTATCCGAGCCTATTTCCGCGAATACATTATCAATACCATATAACATAAGAATTAAATGAAAACTACCTACTTTGTAAGAAGATTGCCATAATAAAAGTAACCAAGAAAACTCGCGCTACCCTAGCCACCCCGGAAACTAGGAAGAATCTCATCCTAAAGGAGGAAATTAACTCGGGAACTAAGGAGTATATGAGAACTCTTGGAGTAACCCTTAATAGAAGAAAAATCGACAAGACAACCTTCAAGGTGTTCAGGCTCAAGGACGTTGAAGCATTGAACCATCAATAATCCCTTAGAAAGACCCCACAATGCTTGAAGTATAGGAGGCACCACAAAGGTCCACGCAAGGAGATGACCTGTTACAGATGTGGACAATGGGAACACTACATGAGAAGGTGCCCAACATTATGGAGGACAGGTCCCAAGAGAACTTGTTATGAGTGTAGAAGAGTAGGACATATAACAAAGGACTGCCCCATACTGCAAGGAATCAAAGTGATACCTTCCAATAAGGACACCTCCTCACCTACCGAAGATCAAAGGGATAACACCATAAGAACCACGATTTCCACCTCACCGAGGAAGAAATTTTCTAGACCCTAGCATAGTAGTGAGTACTTCCCGACCCATCATAATTTCTTTTAAGAGAAGTTAAAACCCCAAACCATTTTCCTACTTCAATGATGAATAAAAAATTTTCCCTTAAGGGTAGGATCTAAAAAAAATTTCATCTCTCAATAATGCGAGTGTGTGCCTCAATTACATGAGGAATGATCACGGGAAGAAGACCAAGGGTAGGATCTTAAGAAAACCCAAACAAAGTCGAATGTAGATTTTCCCTTAAGGAGCGAGTCAAGTAAGATGTTCGCAAAGAGGTCAAGAAATAACAGGGTAAAGAGAAAATTTGAACTTCTTCTTAAGAAGGTCAACCATAGATGAAGTAAGACACATGGGAAGTACACCTAGAATCCCTCAAAAAGGGCAAATGCGGAAAGCATCCTCCGGTAACACGAGGGTAGGACACAATAAGAGTGAAGAAAGAAACTCTAGAGGGATGTATACGACTAAGTACCCCTCGAAGGGACCAATGATGGGCGGCTGGACATAAAACGGAGTGCTAGGAACCAACCTATAATCAGGAGTTCCTTAAAGGGAGGGTAAGGAACAATAAGGGAGTTGGAGGACAGGAAAGGATAAAGAGTGGACAACCATATCGATATTAGAAGGGTGTAAGAAAGGAAAAAAGGAAAAGCCTTCAAGGAACGTTAGGGAGGTTGAACGTGAAACTCCTAGGAAGGAAGTCTCTAGGTAGAAGGATAAAGGTAGGAAGTGAGACCATAAAAGGGAAGTTCCCAATCTAAGGAACCGGCATATGGATTGTAAGAGGCTTAACCCGAAATAAGGAACCTCATAAAGGGGCATAAGTGGTTAAGGATGTATCGGGATGGCAAAGTGTGACCTGCTTTAGAAGAGCAGAGGAGCCAAATAGGGATTTTAGAAGAACCTAGCGAAAGGAAACAACTAGTAACAGCAGGATGGTCAAAGAGAATAAACGGCGCCCTAAGAAGGACTAGGAAGTAGTAAAGACTACACTCTAAGAAGGGCAATAGGATGGGCATCAAGGATGAGCGAATTCTAGAGACAGCTACCTCAAACAGTTGGACACGAAAGTAGTAGGGACGAGGCAGTTAATGAACTGACCTTTGGAAGAACCATAGATTTAAGCCCTGACAAAGAAGGGGGAAGTGAAAAGGCCAAAACATTGGAAAAAGGAAGGATGAAGGAAAACCTTAAAGAGATTAATGACCAAGACCTTATTTATGACCAAAAGCCATGAGATGTTTAAGTAAGCCTCTCGCAGGATGATCGAGAGATTTTGAAACAAGGAGGATGTGAGCTCTCCCTAAAAGAAATAGACATGTATTGGGGTACGAGTGAGAATGTTGATGGGTACAAAAGATGTGCTCACAAGGTTTCAAGAGTAAAGGTAAGCAGGAATGGATGGCACCAAAGGATGTCATTTAAGGTTAGATATCCTCAAGGGTGAATGAAAAGAGAATTCCGAGAGAAAAGAGTAAGAATATTCCTAAGGAAGGAAACCATGGAGAGGGATACACGTCCTCACTAAGAGGTACTGGATCCAATTGACGAGGGATGAGGAGATGAACTTGAAAAAGAAGTGCATGCTGAGGTGAAAGAACCAAGGGAAGCATACTAGGAGGATCCAAGGAGTAAGTTAAACCCAAGGAATGGGTAAGTAGGAGGATAGCATCGAAAGATGCCATATGAGTAAGAAAGGGGTGGATTGCCCATGAAAAGGAAATAGAGTAAAGCATATCGAAGAAACCTTGGAGAGGTAAGTCCTCCAGTTAGGAAGTGATTAAAGGAAATGACCGCTTACACCAAGACTGGTTGTGGTCCACGCTTACTTGATGGAGTCTAATGAGCGGACAGTTGGGCATAGGGTGGTGTACACAAAATAAGACCAACAATCGGAAATTCCTCAGATAAGGAATGAGGGATGTAATGGAATTTTAGATGAGGAAGGATTGAAAGCGAGCAAATGCCCCAATATAGAAAGAGGGTGTGAAGAAATGAAGAAAGAAACCTTTAAGGAATGGTAAGAAGGTTGAGTATGTAGTTTCTAATGTGAAAGTCTCTACTTTGAGGGAAATAGTAGAGAACGAAATTGTAAGAATGGAACCCCCTAAACAAAGCAATCGACACATAGACTGAAAGGGATCAACTTGGAATAAAGAATCGTGAAATGGTCATGAACGAGTAAGAGTGGATTAAGAAAAGGGAAAGTCCTTGAGGAAAGGATGCCACTGGAAATGAGGATGGACATAAGAAAGGAAGAATCCCAGCGTCCTGGTAAGTCATCGAAAAACCCAATGATTGGAACCGGAAATACCCAATAAAGAAGTTGGGAAAGGATGAGTAGGTAAGAAAAATCGATACGGTTATATATGACATGACGTCAAATGCAAGAAGGATGATTGAATAATAGTAAAGTTAGTCGAGGAATACTACTAGATAAAAAGAGGGACGAAACTATACGATCCCCGAAAGGTTGGAAAGTTGAGAACAACCATCAAGAAAGTATTCTAGAATCATAATGGATAAAGACAAGTTCTAGAACATGTTGTGTTGTAAGGGACATGTACGCTCAACAGTCCCAAGGGAAAAATGTGACTCAAGAAAGAAAGAGTTAGTTAGTTAAGCATGAAAAGGTCAAACATAAAATTTTGGCCGAAGTTGTAATAAACAACGGATGGAGGAAAGATCAAATAGGATGAAAAGGTGATAATACCGAAACCCATGAAAACAAGTATGTAACGCTCGAAAGAACACTGAGTTAAGGGTTTTAATGATCAAGAGAATAACTAGACGTGGGAACAATGGAGCATTTTTGAACTCCCAATCCTGAAATTTGGGACAAGAAATCTCAAGAGGAAGAATCTTGCCCAAAGTAGAAGAAGAAGTGAACCTAAGGATATACTTTTAGACTCGTGGGAAAGGCATGCCTAGTTATGATAAACTCTATGGAGTGAGTAAACATTGTAAAGGAAAATCAGTCGGTTTAGGCCCGATTCGACCGGTTCTCTTGAAATTAAAATTTTCTAAATTTGTCTAAATTCATTTACTATTCAATGGTAGCATCAATATTTAAAATTGATCATTTTAAGCCATCAAGAAAAATAAATTTAGAGACTGGTTTATGTATGGTTCAAACCATTTCAATCCAATTTCAGTCCAGTTCACCCCAAATTGGTATGGTTTTCTCATTCAATTTCCTTCATAATCCTTCCCCATGATTTATGTGACATATTTGTCGCTTGAGATTTTCCAATTTTCCATTTCAACCCTTCTTTATTATTCTCGATTCATCAAGGGGTTCAATTTTCTCCTCAATTTGACCAATTATTTCTCGGTTTCCCTTGACTCGTTGTGACGGGTTTCACACTTTCAACCCTATCATCAAGTTTGTCACCATTTGGATAATACTCTCTATTGTCATCTCTTTACATTGGAGTATTCTCCAATTAGACGTCAACAATACCTTTTTAATAGTTATCTTACTAAGAAGGTCTACATGGCTTAACCTTTGGCTTTTCCTGACAATTATTTTCTTGATTATGTATATCGGCTTCGTCGCTCTCTTTATGGCCACAACCAGGCTCCCCACGCTTAGTTTGTTCATCTAAATATGTTTATTCACCAGTTGGGGTTATGTGCCCCTCTCTTTGATAACTCTCTTTTTATATATCTTAGCTCCAGATTCATCATATTCCTTATTATCTATGTGAATAGTCTTATTATTACGGGCTCTCACAATGCTCCCATGACAAACATTCTCTAGGCTCTCCAAGCTAAGTTCTCCATAAAAGATTTAGGCTATTTTCACTGCTTAAATGGGTCTCCATCTCACACAGAGCAAATACATTTATAATTTTCTCTCCAAGGCTATTATGTCTACTTGTAGGCCCATTACTATACATGTTACCTCTGGTCATATCTCTCTACTCGCATCAGATCCCTCCCCCTAATCCCACTATGTATCGACAGATTATGAGCTATTTTCATTATCTAACTCTTGTTGAATCTAATATTTTCTATGATGCTAATTAAGTTTGCTAGTTTATGCATCAATTTAGTGATTACTCATTGAATTGTTGTTAAATGTATTCTTGTTACCTTTAGGGTACATCTCACCTTGATATCACTTTTGGTATCATTTCCCTCTTGACTTTCATTATTTTTTATACTAATTGAATAGATAATCATGACGATCGTTGTTGCAGTAAAGAATTGTGATATTTTTTTAATACAATCTAATTTACTGGACTCCAAAAAGTAATATATTGTTGACTGTCCAACAATGAAATAAATATGAGTATTAGAAATGCTAAAATTAATTGGACTTTTTAGGATTGGAAACTTCGTCTTCTCTCTCCGCTTATCCACCCTCTCCTTTTTTAACTTGTTCATCATTTATCTCACGCTTATCTATTCAGTTGGTTGATCTGCTCACCAAGTACTTGTCAACCAAATGTACTCATCCAAATGACATGTTCCTATATTTAGTCGATCAATTTGATCATCTAAATCCATTTGAACATCCATTATTAATGTCTTAAAAGACAAATAATACCTAAAATTACCCCACATAAGCATACATATAAACATTTTTGTGATTGTCTAATCATCAATTTTTATCTTTTTAAAAGATCAAATCCATTATTAAACATAATTTTGATCATTGTGAACATCAATGAGATTTTTACATATATCAATTAGATATTTCATGCAGTATGTTAAACATTCCTGTCGTCCTTATGCCCCTTCCCATAAGCAAATAGAGGCAAATATCCTGTTAAATATTATTGACGCCTTTATCTATTTGAAGGGTAAGTTAAGTAGTGGATTTATAAGTATTAATTTTTTTTAATAATTTGTAATTTGGATGGGTAAAGAAAATTGAATTATTATTAATTAAAAATTTTAAAAAATAATTTTACTATTTTAATTAAATTACATAATTTATTAGCTAATATATATAGTTAAATTATATTAAATATATTTTTTACAATAATTTTTTTATTTATAATATTTATATTATATAATTTTATTAATATATAAAATTATTTTAATTATATAAAAATAAACATAAATTAAAATAAATAAGAAAATAAAAAAAATAATAATATAAATAATAAATAAAAATATAAAAGTAATCTAAGTAATAAATAACACAATTACTTCAAATAACTCACTTTTAAAATATTGGATTTTAATATAAATGCATTTGAAGTTGATTTTATACCATTCCAAACTACTCTTTTTTATTACTAAATAAGCAATTATTAGAGTCTCCTAACCCAAACACAGCCTAAAGCCCCCTTAAACATCATAATTTATTTCGTTCATATATATATATAATATTGCCATTTCACGAAATCTCTACTAAATTTTATGGGTAGTGAATTAGTCATTGATAGTCTTCCATAATTTTTTTATGAGAGAATTTCTTCAAATGGCAATATTATTAAAAAAAGAAAATATAAAAATTGTGACTAAATAAAATAGTGAATGGGAAATTCTTTAGCCAAAAAAGGGAAATTGCAATTTTCAATTTAGGAGAGAAAATATAACCCAAAAAAATATTAGGACAGAAACTGATTATAAAAGATGGTCTCTTTCTCTTTGCGGCCATTGGTCTGCCCGCTCCCTCCTCTCTTCTTCTTTTTCTTCTTCTTCTTCTTCTTCTTCTTCTTTCTTCTTCGTCTTCTTCTTTTTCAACCCGGGAAAACTAGAACTAGGAGCAGATCACTCTGTTATAGCATTGATAGCCAGAACATTTATTCCTCTGTTAATTTGGCCCCTTACAGAGCTCGAAGCTCTAAATTCTCATCTGGTTGTAACCTCAGTTTCCATTGCAACCCTATCAGCATCTATTTGCTCTGTTGTTTGGTAGGGGAGAGAGAGGGGAGGCAAAAATGGCAGAAATAATGGGGAGGAAAGAGGTCACGGGGCAGATCGGGATGACGTGGGAGATGGTGAAGACTCCGTTGATAGTGCCCCTGCTGAGGCTGGCGGTCTACATTTGCCTGGCGATGGCTCTCATGCTGTTCGTGGAACGTGTGTACATGGGGATCGTCATCATCCTCGTGAAGCTCTTCTGGAAGAAGCCCGAGGATCGGTACCAATGGAAGCCATGCGAGGAGGATTTGGAGCCTGGAAGCACCACCTACCCTTTTGTCCTCGTTCAAATCCCCATGTTTAACGAGAAAGAGGTCTCTTCGCCTCTCCTTTCTCTGCGGATTTCCACTTTCTCTTCTCTTCTGCCCCTCTTGCTTGAGGGGTCTGTTGACTCGTGTGGCCTTCTGTTACATGCATACAGGTGTACAAGATCTCCATAGGAGCAGCTTGTGGACTCTCATGGCCGATTGATCGTCTCGTTATCCAAGTCCTGGATGATTCAACTGACCCTAACATTAAGGTGAAAAGCTCCACCCGCCGTTCTTCTGTCCTCCCCCCTGTTTTCATCTAGAAAAGCCAGAGAACCCATTTGGCTGACATATCCCGATTCCTGACTTAGTCTATGGATATGATGTGTAGCAAATGGTGGAGGAGGAGTGCCAGAGGTGGGCGGCAAAGGGGGTGAACGTGGTGTACCAGATAAGGGAGACTAGGGGCGGATACAAAGCCGGAGCCCTCAAGGAAGGCCTGAAGCGGAGCTACGTCAAGCACTGCGAGTTCGTCGCCATCTTCGACGCCGACTTCAGACCCGAACCAGACTTCCTTAAACGTGCCATCCCCTTCTTCCGCAACAATCCTGATCTCGCCCTCGTTCAGGCCCGCTGGAGATTCGGTACCCATCAGAACCCGACTCAAATCTTTCTCCTTTTTTTCTCCAGAATTCATGGATTTCATTGATTTTCTTACTCTTGGTAGCATATTCATTACCTTTGATTCAATTAATTTTTTTCCAAAAAATCTAACTTCATGCCATATAATTTTAAGAAAAAATAGTATATTGATCAGGGTGGGGACCTGTATCCCTAAAAGGTGATCCCACCTGTCACAAAGGAGTGGGACTCCTAACCCATATAAGCCTCTCTAATGTTAGTATGAACAAATTAGTCAATCTCCCCCTACCTGACTTCCCACTAGCACCACCTCTTTCTCAAGTGCTCCCTCTCAACTAATCAACACATCCTATAAATTAACAACTCCCTTTGTTTAGCAGAAAAATTGCAAATCTGGAAGGGAGAGGGGTGGAGCTTTTTCACCCCTTCTGTATGGACAACAAGATAAACATAACATAATCAAGCTGCTCGTGAACTTCTTGCATTGTTCATTCTTGAGCTTTCCTTCTTTAATGTATACTTTTTTTTGGCAAATCATATGATTAACTTGGGTTATTTGTAAGATGGTGAAATCTTTTTCTCTATTTACACGAATTTATTTAGGATGATGTGCCCTTCAACACTTGAACCATCTCACACTTAACTTGGCACATGATGATGATGATCATCGTTTCATGTTTCAGTCTTTCAATCTTCCAGGGTGGATGTAGTGTCCCTTTATTATGTACAGTGTTTGTGTGATGCAGTGAATGCGGATGAATGCTTGTTGACGAAGATGCAGGAGATGTCATTGAACTACCATTTCACAGTGGAGCAGGAGGTTGGTTCAGCTACTCATGCATTCTTCGGCTTCAATGGTAAGTAATATGCCTTCTAAAATTAGGACATCGCTAGACTCATACTAAGATATTGTTGTGATGATGAAAAGGCGGATAGTCTATCATCACCACTAAGGTTTGACTCTTTGAAAAGAGATTCACTAGTTATTTCTCTAGAGAGGAGGGCAGGTAGAGATATTCCTGACGTTGTCTCCTTTTTCCTGTCATATTACATGCTACTTTATGCTGTGAAATGGGATTCAATTTCTGGACCTGACCCCTAAGACTAATAATCCGGTACTAAGAACCAAGGATGTAAAGGTAGAAGAACAACTTTCAGTTCTTTAACATCTATAAGCTAACTCACAGAAGCCTAAAGATGCAATGTTATACTGAAGTGAACCAAATTGAATTTGCAGGGACAGCTGGAGTGTGGAGAATAGCAGCCATCAATGAGGCAGGTGGGTGGAAGGACAGGACCACTGTGGAAGACATGGACCTCGCTGTCAGGGCCAGCCTCCGCGGCTGGAAGTTCGTTTACCTCGGCCATCTTCAGGTATACCCAAAAATACGTGAAGCTTTGCTCTTCAAATGGTCTTTCTTATGGTTGTCTTGTAGCATGGATTGACTCTATGATCCTCTCGTGACAAAATGACTGCCGCAGATACTAAGTCATGTGAATCTTGATGACAAATTCTAAAAAAAATGTCAGGTAAAGAGCGAGCTCCCGAGTACCTTCAAGGCCTTCCGGTTTCAGCAGCATCGCTGGTCCTGCGGGCCTGCCAACCTCTTCAGGAAGATGGTAATGGAGATTGTCAGGAACAAGGTTCGTTTGCCTCTGCATATCATATGTAAACTAAAGCAGCCAATTTTGGAAAGCGTTTGCAATTGTCTTGTTAACCTTCCTTCTGGCACTGGAAATTTGCTGCAGAAAGTCAAATTCTGGAAGAAGTTGTATGTCATATACAGTTTCTTCTTCGTCCGGAAGATCATAGCCCACATGGTCACATTCTTCTTCTACTGTGTCGTGCTCCCTCTGACCATTTTGATTCCCGAAGTTGAAGTACCTACATGGGGATCCATCTACATCCCTTCCATCATCACCATTTTGAATTCAGTCGGAACTCCGAGGTTAGGCCTCACTCTGTGGAGAAGCAAGGAGAACTTCATTTGGGTTCAAAGCTTCCCCCCAAAACATTTGGGTCTTTGGAGATAAAAGCTAGTCCTCATTTCCTTCCGTTATTGCAGATCAATTCACCTGTTGTTCTATTGGATCCTTTTCGAGAATGTGATGTCACTGCACCGAACCAAGGCAACTTTCATCGGCCTGCTCGAAGCCGGAAGAGTCAATGAATGGGTCGTCACGGAGAAACTCGGGGATGCCCTCAAGAACAAAACAAACAGCAAGACTGCCATCAAAAGGCCCAGATTTAAGATTGGTGACAGGTAAGAACTCTTGCCTTCTTCAGGTGCTCATCAGATTTAAGACTGTCATCAAACACTGGTTTTGCATCTTCATCTTCACAAGGAACCAGCAGGGAAAAATACTTCTTTCCATTGACCTCACCAAATCCACTTTCATTGAATGGAAAGGGAGCAGAACATGTATATTTTTTAGTGGAGCTGTGCTAATGTTCCACCTGTTTCCATCTCTACAGGATCAATGTTCTGGAGCTCTGCTTCGCGGTGTTCTTGTTCATTTGCGGGTGCTGCGATCTTCTATATGGGAAGCACTACTATTTCATCTACCTGTTCCTTCAGACAATCAGCTTCACCATCACAGGTTTCGGCTACATTGGAACCATTGTCCCATAGCCTCATAAACCAAGGGAAGCATAAAAAGTGTGCCACATAACTCCAATATTTTCCCTTTTCCCTTCATAATATGTATCTTTACATCAGTAGGGTATTGTATCTTTACAACAGTAGGTTGACAACCTGCCATTTTGCCTCTCATTTTCGTCATTTTCATGTAATATTATTATTTATGGAACTACAACTTTGATGGGATATAAGGCCATCTTATATTTATAGCATCTCAAATTCCATCATGGATATCTTCACTTGGAGTGGGGCCTAGAGACCACTTTCTTAAATAAATTACCTGGTGCCGCCACAGAAAACTATTGATTTTGGAGAAAGGAAAATTGGAAAAAAACTGTTTAAATTGAGTGAGAAATACTACAAACTCATTATCAATTTAAAAAATTTCAATTTACGAGTGATCCAGAATATTAAAAAAATCTTAAAATAAATTGTAAAAAAAAATTAAACCGGTTTAGATGAACTAGATTCAATAGGATTGAACTGGTTTATAATATAAGTCGGTTTATAAATGATAATCGATAGAAAAAGGACAAACGGATAAATTTATAAATAACGATTGAACTAAATAGTAAAAAAAGTCATAAAAAAGGAATCTAGGAAGAATTGAAGATAAAAACCAAACTGGTTCAAGTGAACCGTATTGAATTGGTTTGAACCATTATTAAATCAGATACTAAATTAATTTTTCTAAATGATTTAAAAAATTTTAATTGAAGATTTGAGTTCACCATTGTATAGAAAATAAATTTATAAATTTTTAGATTCTAAAAATTTGGTCGAATTTGGGGGTGAACTGGTAAGTTTAAGTTTTGAACCCAGCTCGGACCGGTTCGATTCGGAACAGTGTCATCTTCTTCCTTCAGAAGACACTACTGTTCACTCGCCGGAAAATCGTGCAGCGTCGACGAAGTTGAAAAGTCTCTGGCCAATGAGTTTCAAGCAATAAATGATCGCCAATGAGATGGCCAAGATGTACTCGAGCTTCCTATATAAAGAGCCTCCCTCATTCATCCTATCCACACCTGAAAACTCAATTCTCTCTCAACTACTCCGATTTCCGGCGAAACTCGAACCAGAGCTCCGACATAAGGTCTTTTCTAAGCCAAAGAAGGCGTGGTCGGGTTCTTTAGAATCGAGGTTGAGCTTGTTTCAAACTCAAATCATGCAATTCAAAGCTCAATTGAATCGTATGGAAGTGTAGAAACTAATCCATACCTTCAATTGGAGCATTTAACCCCAATTGAATGTCCAATTTAAATAAATCAAATTTGGTCAATTTGAAGGGGAGAAATTGTGGGAAAATTCTAGAAAAATTAGGAATTTTAAAAAATTGAGGAACCTCTATGCAATTTCTCAAAATTGAAGGCCAATTGACAATGAGAAAGATGTTGAGGGACCTGTTAATTTTTGAAACATTTGTGGCCAAATTGCTATTTTTGGAAAGTAGGGGTAAAATTGTAATTTTTGGAAAATTTGGGACCAAATTGGAAATTTGGAAAACTTGAGCCCCTTACATAATTTTGAGTAAATTGAGGATTCAAAGGGATTATTGGAAACCCTGGGACTTAATTTGGCAAAATGTTAGCATTAGGGACCTAAAGTTAGAAAAATGAACTTTAGGGACCTAAGTGTAATAAATCAACAATTTTTAGCCTAATCGCTCATACGTGAGAAAACAATGGCTGTCATGCCAAACCTTATTTAATAAAGATACCCAAATTGTGTAGGAACACGAGAGACCAGAATGCCAACAAGGAAAAGCTAGCATGGACTTGGAAAAACTGATTGGGTGAGTGGGGTTATCTAACTTCATAACCAATTGGGATGATGAGCATTGTCTTTAACGGATAAAACCTACTTACTGGTTGTAAGTAAAGATAATCATACTCGGTTGGTATGGTGAATTTTCTTGAGGAAAGGAGAATACCGCCTATCGATTATAAGTGGAGATATTATCACACCTTGTTGGTGTGATGAAATGAAAATGAATTTTTGTCAGAAGTGTTCTCCCCTGACCGTGTGCAAATGCTTAAAATATTTGGGAGACCTTCTTGACGAGAGCTAGAGCAGCTTAGATAGGCCAGGGGCCTTGGTTTTTGAACTCATGTGGCAAATGCCCAATTTTGAAAAAATACATGCAATGAGCCCAATGCTAGTGGACATGGGCAGAAGCTCATAAATAAACTTGATTAAGAAAGAGCCATGAAAATTTCTAATGAAATTGGTTGTATGATTTCGCCATGGTACCAATTTAGGACCGATAGTGTTCAATGGACTGGTAGCAGTGCATCAGGGCTAGGTCGACGGACCGACCTAAACAAATAGCTGCAGGTTGGGTTGAGCGTCGGGGCCATTGTACGGTTGGCAGCAAAGATAATGACTATATGTGAAAAACTTTTGTTTGTGCATGCACTTGTGGTATGGTACCATCAAGATGCCTTAGGGGGTAGTGATGGTTCCCAAGGCTGTTGGACGACATGGGGGTGATAATGACAGTTTGTCATGCCTGTCAGTCATAAAGCTCTTAGAGCTTCTTGCGCATGAGATTGGGGTGTAGTCAAGATGAGGTCTCCATCCTCATACGGATACAAAGTATTTTGAGTCTAAGGGTCGAACGTTTGGGACGTTCACTCAGACTCCGAGTAGAAGTTAGGGACTTCTATTAGAGTGGATGATAAAGATGCTCCGATCCATAAGTAGGTGCAACCGTCATAACTGCATCTCGTGAATGTGTGTACCCTTCCTGATGAAGGGCATGTATTTTTTGCTAAACACCTCCCGAGGCAAGGGGATGGGCTAAGAAAGCTAAACACACCTAATATGGAAATGGGAAAATGGTTTTGAGATTTGAGAATCCGTGGAAAAAGGAATGATAAACTGTCACGCCCCGACCTGGTTTGGTCGGATCCCCGTGATCAACCCGCCGCTCCCTTGGTTTAAGAGGGCTTTTCCCCCTTTCTTTAATCAAGAGGAGCCATGCATAATTTAACCTTATTTCATGGAATAACATAAATCAATAAAAATGCGAGATTAAAATAACTTGTAAGCATACCCGACAAAGGATCGATTCGGGTGTTTTCCTTAGTCATTTTCTCTACTCTTGAAAAGAGATATAAAAGAGGGTGAGATTTTACAACTCATTGAATGAGTATTGAGAGTGAGTTTTCATAAATAAAACAACTTTAATCGTAGTGTGCCAAACTCTTTATTTCCTTTACAAAAAAAATTTCCTCAAATTTTGGTTTTCAAAATCCTTTTTTCTCATTTTTCACATTAAGTGTGTTTAACAGTCAACACACGTCCTTCATCAGGAAGGGATCATACATTCACAGGGTAGCCCATCCATTGCACCCACCTATGGCTCGCAATGACTTTACTGGCCAGCAAGATAGAAGCCCGTCCACTTCTACCCTAGGTCTGAGTGGATGTTCGTGACATCCAACCCTCAAACTGAAAACAACATTGTAACCATATGAGGACATAGACCTCATCCCAACCCCACCCCGGTCTCATGCGTAAGAAGCTATGTCGAGCGTTCCTACTGCTGTTACGACAAACTGCCCTTATCTCCACCATGTCGTCCAATAGCCCTTAGGACGTATCACTACCCCTCTTGGGCATCTTAATGGTAATGTACCTCAAGTACATGCACAAACAATAGTTTTCACATAGCCATTTATCTTTGGTGCCACTAGTCCAACGGCCCCGACCCTCAACCCGACCTGCAGTTGTTTGTCCAGGCCGGTCCATTGACCTGGCCCAAACTGTAAATCCCGCCCTTTTGAGTTAAGGAAAATCGGAAAAAAGAACCGGTCAAACCGAGTGAGAAAACCGAACCGGTTTACAAATCCAATTATCAAGAAATGGGCAATTAGGAAATTTACAACTCTCGAGTAATTGAAAGGGTTCATAAAACTTTGGAAAAGAACCTTAGGATAACTTAGAAGAGAAAAACCATACCGGTTTAGATGAATCGAATCCAACTAGATTGAACCGGTTTATGAACCGAGTCGGTTCATGAACCGGAATAGATAGAGAAAGGGCAAACTGGGAAATTTGTGGATCCGGAGGGACCCAAAGAGTTCCAAAAGTCATGAAAATGGACTTGAGAATGAATTGGAGATGAAGACCAAACCGGTTCAGGTGAACCGGATACGAACCAGATTGAACCGATTTGGACTGGTTTGAATCACTATTGAACCAGATTCTAAATTCATTTTTCTAGGTGGCTTAAATAATTCAAATTTGAGATCTGATGCCACCATTATATAGAAAATGAATTAAAAAAATTTTAGATTTGAAAAACTCGGTCGAATGGAGGGTGAATCGGCCAGTTTAAGCTTTGGACCCAGTTCAGAATGGTCTGGTCTGATTCGAAATAGTGTCATCTTCTTCTTTCAGATGACAACACTATTCACTCACTAAAAAATCGCGCAACGCCAGCGAAGCTGAAAAGTCTCTGGCCAGGGAGTTTCAGACAATGAATGACTACCATTAAGGCACCAATCGAACGACCAAGAAGTACTCGAGCTTTCTATATAAAGACCCCCTCCCCATTCATCCTCTCTACACCTGAAAAGCTCACTCTCTCTTAGCTGCTTAGTTTTTCAGTGAAGCTCGAACAAGAGCTCCGATATAGGGTCATTTTTTAGCCAAAGAAGACGATGTCGGGTTCTTTAGAACTGAGGGAAAGTCAGCTACACGCCTATAGTTTCTGTTTGCTCCAATGGTCGCCGGAAAATCTCCAGCGTGATGGAACAGTGAAGCAGCTCCAGCGGACCGAAGCTATCCTATTTCGGCCGAGCTGAAATCGGCCATTTTAAGCCATCCTCAGGCCAAACCAAGCCCTCCCAACACTTTTTCAACCCTCCCACAGTTGAATTAGGATTGAAAGGTAAGCCAATTCGGCTCCCCTTTGCAATTTCCGATCGGTGCTAGAGAGAGAACATACAGAATTTCAATGATGAAATTCTAACTCAATTCGCCATCAATTGATGCAATTCTTGATTCTAGGATGAACCTCAAGACGAGAGCTATCTGTCTAGATCAAGAGCTTGGACCGCTGTTCCCCGATGGTGAGTAATTAAAGCTTTCTCTCTCTAGATTTTATTTTCCAGCGAAGCTTCGTTTGAGCTTGTTCCAACATCAAAACTTGCGAATCAAAGTACTATTGAATCATATGAATATGTAGGATCTTAATTTTAACTTTAATTTCAACAATCAGATGTGTTTGATTGGTCAATTGATGAAATTAAATTCGACTATGTTTAGAGGTTAAAATTGGGGAAAATTGGGGATTTTCAAAAATTCAAAGGACCAAGATGCAATTTTATAAAATTGAGGGTCAATTAGGCATGATAAAATGTTAGAGGGCAAATTGAGGGATTTTAGAATTTTTGGGGTGAAACTTACCATTTTTGTAAAGGAAGGGCTAAATGGTAATTTTGAAAAGTTAGGGGACCAAATTGGAAATTTGGGAAATTAAACCCCTTTTTATGAATTTGAATAAATTGAGGTACTAAGATAAATTTTAAAAGTTTTGGGACTCAATTTGAGGAAAAACTGGCATTAAGGACTTAAAGTTAAAGAAAATTAACTTTAGGGACCTAATTGTAAATAAATAGAAAGTTTAGTTTTCTCATTCATTTTGAATGAATGAAGGCTATTAGACTGATGGATAATGAATAAGGATGTTCATATCGTGTAGGAATATGAAGTACCGGGAATGCCAGCAAGGACAAGCTCGCGTGAATACAAAGAACCGGTCGAGTGAAATTCACTACTTTAACGAGTGAGTGGGATTTTGTATCATACCCGGTTGGGAATGATAAGTACCTCGAAATGAGATTGGGTAGTAAGGTAATCACTCAATAATGTTTAAAGGATTGTTTATTTATCAACACCATTCTCCTTCATGAGTTTTGGTTAAACAAACAATCAAACACCCTTTATCATCAAAGGGTTCATTCCTTCAGAAAATATTCCTCGGTTGTTCCACTTGTTGACCGAAGTGACTTTATCATCCACCTTGGTAAGAGGCTGCAACCTCTACCAATAGTCTGTGTGAGCACCATTACCTAACCTCAGACTTTTCTAAAACTTCATGTTCGTTATTGTGGGACGAGACCTCTCTCCCTTCTTCCTAAGTCTTAATGTGCACAAAGCTTCTAGAGCTTCTGGACACACTAGAACAACAAAGCCTCCCTTATGATCCCTAAGTTGCCTAGTAGCCCTTAGAACCAAAACTATCGCTTTATTGGGCACATCCATGGTTCTATATCTAATCAAACATAATCAACAATATTTTTAAGGCCTTTTTTTTGTGCTACTAACCCAACGAGTTCGACAACCCAGCTTTGCCTTGATAGCTAAATCACACAAGTATCCATTTATGATAATTTTTCATAAGGCTCATAACTCATCATTTGTCTACAGGACTAGGCCTTGGGCCCCACTTCACGGGTTTTCTAAAAACATAGCCTTGAGTCCACTTCAATTCAAAAATCGTGACATTGAGCCCATTGGAGCAATTCTAGCTTAATAAGGTACATGCTTCATGCTATTAGCATAAATATCTCCCAAGTAGTTTCACATAGTCAAGTGAGACTATTTCTAGAAAATGATTTTAATTTTTAGGTAATACGAATGTACCTTCATCACCCCGAATGAGCATGATGTTGGAAATCCCACTAACTCGAATTTCATGACTTGTTCATCCCGAATGGATTTTCGATACCTTTGAACTAGGTTGCAGTTGTAGGTCAAGGTTCTTCTTTACACCACTACATTGTCACGGATAATGAGTTACTCAAATATCCAAAATTTCCACTTAGGACTCTATGGTTTGACTTGATTACAAAGAAGTCCTTAAGTTTATTCTATTGTCACTTAATTCCCAATAAATTACCATAAGTTTCTAAATTTACTTTATTTGTAATTTCATACTTTATATAAATTTATAAAATTAAAATCATATAAAATTACAAATAAATCCTTATAATTATTTTTAATTACGATTAAATTCTCAAAATTATTTTTAAATGTAATTAAATCCCAAAACTCTTCTTATTTGATAATTGATCCTCAATTGATGTCAATTTCACAAAAATCCCCAAATTTCCAAAAATCCATAATTTTCCAATTTCATTAAAATTTGCACTTTAGCCCCCCAAATCCTGGATTCAATCATCTTCTCCTTCTTCCTATTAGCATTATATGCTTTGAATCCCTTAATTGGACTTAAAATCGAGTTCAAACGGAGCTTCGCCCGAAAATCTTTTTAGAGAGAGAAAGCTTTGATTTCATATCAGCGAAGGGACAATTATCGGAGATCTAGGTACGAGTGGTAGTGCCTGTCAAGGGGATCTTCCTAAGATCACATTTTGTGTCAATTGTTAGCCTTAGCAAGGAGAATTTCATTAGCAATTTTTTTTTTGCAATTTTACTCTAAATTTTCACTACTTCGGCAAAGGGAGGGAGAATTAGCTTACCAAAGAGGTTCAGGGAGGTTGAGGTTTAGTCGTGAGGAGTCATTTGAGGGTCGGCTTGGTCTCAAGGGGTTGGTGGTGGTCGAAATTTATCTTGAAAGCTTCTACCCAAATTTTGTTGTTGAGGTGTCGGTAATGTGCGGCCTCACCAGAGCTTCTCTGGTATTCTTCGAGTTGAATGGAGTATGCAGGAAAGTGAAGGACTTCTTCAAGATTCCAAAGAACCAAATTGTGTGGTTGGAGATGGAGGAAATGGTCGATGTCGGAACTCTGGTACGAGGATGGTCAGAATGTGGAGTTGTTTAGGTTCTTTGATCAATGTAGAAGTGTAGAGGACGAATGAGGAGGAGCTCTTTATATATGGAGCTCGGGGACTGACCATTCTAGCCATCCATCCATCAGTCGGAGATTAGTTCACTGATTTAAGCCCTTGTGGTAGCCATTAAATTCTTGCCGGAGTTAAGGCATCGATCCTTCTCCTTTCTATTATGAAAACTGTAGGAAGAAGACAACATTGTGCCCGTGGGCTACCACATGTCACACTGTGATTGGTTGACATTGCTGACATAGTCGCTTAGCCAGCATCCGAGTCACACGTTGACCAGACATGTGGGGATTTCTCATTGCTCACCTAAACCGATGTACCTGCTCACCAAATCTAGCCCTCTGTTGACTATGACACGTGGCATCCTTTGATTGACTGATTTAAATTTATTAGTTTTCCCATGTGATGCATTTTGTCATTGCCACATGTCATCCTCTGATTGGATGTAAGCATCTGACGTGGCTTTGCCACGTGTCAACCTCTTATTGGTCGTTTAATTTCCAACATCCTAGTCGGCCACTGATGTGACACCTTTCCACGTGTCAACACCTCATTGGTCATCCTTTCTTATGAGGATTCTCCTTAGTTAACTATTGATTGAGGACACATGTTGCTCCGTCATTGGTCATTCTTTAGTGATTTGGATTTTATTCATCTAATAGTTGACCGAGGACACGTGTCACAGTCTCTCATAGGTCAGCGCTTCTAGACACTGACCAAGTGACTGATTGGGTGCACTTCACCATGTGTCATGTGTTTATTGGTCGTGAGTGTTGATTAGGGACTGACCTAGTAGGCAGTCCATTGCCATTTTGGTTAGAATGGGTTTGGTGACCCGAAATAAAAAATTGATTGGTTCAAGCCTGATTCAATTGGTTTTCTAAAAATTTATAAATTTATCTAAATTCATTTTCTACACATTGGTGACTTCAATTTCCTAAATTGATATTTTTAAGTCACCTAGAAATATGAATCTTTGAATCAGTTGTTCTAGGTTCATTCTGGTTCATGTCCGGTTCATCCTATGTCACGCCCCGACCTGATTTGGTTGGATCCCCATGATCAACCTGCCAATCTCCCGGTTTATTAAAGGGTTTCCCCTTATTATTGACCGTAAAGAGTAAGACATCCTTTAAACTTGCACCTTTTCCTAGAATAACATAAATAAAAACTGCATAATATTTTAAATTTATCATACTTGTCTCACATGCGTCTTAGTTGATGGTCTTTAAGGGTAGGCTTTCCGAAATTTCCTGAAAGGGATGTAAGGGAGGGGGTGAGTACGACTACTCACTGAATGAGTTTTCAAAACTTCTAACTTTTAGGAAAAAGATTTGTATTGGAGTGTGTCAGACTACTTTTTTTAAAAAGTCCTTTCATTTCAAATCTCAGTTTATACCACCATTGCTTATTAATCACGGTGTGTCATCACCCAACACACATCGTTCATCATGAAGGTCAAACACACATCCTTCATCATGAAGGTCAAACACACATCCTTCATCATGAAGGTCAAACACACATCCTTCATCATGAAGGTCAAACACACATTCATAGGTTAGTACATCCACTGAACCCACTAGTGGCGTCGGAGCAACTTTACAAGCCACCTAAATTGAAATACGTCCACTTCTACCCTAAGAATGAGTGGATGTTCGCGACATCTGACCCTCAATCCCAAAATCAATTCTCTGTGTCCATATGAGGACAAAGACCTCATCCTGTCCCCACCCTGGTCTCATGCACTTGGTGCTACTCCAAATTTTGCACGGTCACCTGGTACAACGAACTACCCTTATACTCACCAGGTCGTCCAGAGCCCTTACGATGCATCACTACCCCTCTTGGGCATCTTGATGGTCCCATAATCATAGTGCATGAAAAATCAGTATTTTCACATTATGCCATATAATCTGTGGTGACATTGGTCCAACGGCCCCGACCCTCAACTCAACCTACAGTTGTTTGTCTTGATTGGTCGGTTGACCTGTCATGTCGCACTACCATTAGTTGACTGAGTATGTCGGCCCTATCTTGGTACCATGGCCAAACAATTCATTTATTTAAAGTTTTATGGCATATAACTCATGTTTGTTTACAAGCTCCTGCTCGTGCTAACTGGCCTTGGGCCCTCTGTACGAGATTTTCAAAATCGGGCATATTAGCCCCCAAGTTCCAAAATCGAGGCCCCAACCTATAAGAGCTATTCGAGCTCCCGTCAAGGTCTCCCAAATCGTTTAAGCATTGGCACACAGTCAGGGGAGAACACTTCCGACAAAAATATGTTTTCAATTGTCTATCATATTGACTGTGTATGAGGACATCTCCGCTCATAACCGATGAACATATTTTCCACTTGCTTCGAGGAAGTTTCATCATACCAATCAGGTATGATCTACATACAACCAGTAAATAGATTTTTCGGGTGATTTTCACATCACTTCTCTAAGTTGTGATGTTTAAAATACCACTAAATAGTGGGTTTTCATTTCGAGTTACTTATCATTCCCAATCGGTTATGATATAAAATCCCACTCACTCATTAATGCAGTGAATTCCACTAGATCGGTTCTTTATATTCACGTGAGCTTGTCCTTGCTAGCGTTCTCGATACTTCATGTTCCTACACGATATGAACATCTCGGTTCATTATCCTTCGAACCAATAGCCATCATTTATTCCAAATAAATGTGAAAACCAAACTTTTATTTATTTGCAATTAGGTCCCTAAAGTTATTTCCCTTTAACTTTGAGTACCTAATGCCAGTTTTTCCTCAAATTGAGTCCTGAAACTTTTAAAAGTTATCATAGGACCTCAATCTATTCCATTTCACAAAAGGGGTTTAATTTCCCAAATTTCTAATTTGGTCCCCCAACTTTTCCAAAATTACCATGATGCCCTTCCTTTACAAAAATGGTAAGTTTTACCCCAAAAATTGCAAAATTCCTCAATTGGTCATCTAACATTATTATGATGCCCAATTGACCCTCAATTTCATAAAATTGCATTTTAGTCCTTCAAATTTTGAAAATTCCCAAATTTCCACAAATTTTCTTCCAATTTCAACTCCTTAACACAACTGAATTTGATTTCATCAAATTGACCGATCAAACACTTCTAATTATTGAAATTGAAGTTAAAATTGAGTTCCTCTTCATATGATTCAATAACACTTTGAATCGCAAGTTTTGACGCCGGAACGAACTTAAATGGAGCTTCGCCGGAAAATATACTATATAGAGAGAAAGCTTCAAAAGCTTACCATTAGGGAAACGACGGTCCGAGTTTTCAATCTAGGCAGATAGCTCTCGTCTTGGGGTTTATCATAGAATCAAGAATCGCATCAATTGATGTCGAATTGAGTTAGAATTTCATAATCGAAATTCTATCGGTTCTCTCTCTAGCACCGGTTAGAAATTGCAGAGGGGAGCCAAATTGGCTTACCTTTTCATTCTAATTCTACTGTTGGAGGGCTGACGAAGTGTTGGGAGGGCTTGGTTTGGCCTGAGGAGGGCTCAAAATGGCTGATTTCAGCTCGGTCGAACAGGGCATGTCACGCCCCGACCTAATTTGGTCGGATCCCCATGAACAACTCGCCACTCTCCCAGTTTATTAAAGGGTTTCCCCTTTTCTAAACTGTAAAGAGTACGACGTTCTTTGCACCTTTTTCCAGGAATAACATAAATCAAAACTACATAGAAATTTAAGATAAGCATACTGTCTCACAAGCGTTTAAATTTGCATGTCTTTAAGGAAAGGTTTTTCGGGATTACTTGAAAGGGGTATAAGAGAGGGCATGAGTACGACTACTTAGTGAATGGGTTTCAAATTTTTTGACTTTCATGAAAAACATTTATATTGGAGTATGCCAGACTCCTCACTTTTTAAAAAAATCATTTCATTTAAAATCTCGGGTTTTTCCACATTTCTTCTTATCACGGTGTGTCATCACCCAACACACATGTTTCATCATGAAGGTTACACACATTCGCAGGCCAGCATGACTGTTGAACCCACTTGTGGCTTCGGAGCGACTTTACCAGCCACCAAGATAGAAGTACGTCCATTTCTACCCTAATAATGAGTGGATGTTTGCGACATCCAACTCTCATTCACGGAATAGATTCTTTGTGTCCATATGAGGACTGAGACCTCATCTTGTCCCCACTGCGGTCTCATGCACTTGGTGCTACTCCAAATTTCACTCGGTCACCTGGAACGACGAATTGCCCTTATACTCACCAGGTCGTCAAGGGCCCTTAGAACATATCACTACCCCTCATGGGTGTCTTGATGATCCCGTACTTATAGTGTATGCACAAACAATGTTTTCTTATTATGCCATGTAATCTGTGGTGTTATTAGTCCAACGGTCCTAACTTTCAACTCAACCAGCAGCTATTTGTCTTAACTTGTACGGAGACTAGTCATGTCGCACTGCTGCTAGTTGACTGAGGATGTCGGACCAGCCTTGGTAACATGACCATACAATTCTCTTATTAATGATTTATGGCACATATATTATGTTCATTTATGAGCTTCTGGTGGCCTCAAATCTCATATTTGAATTATTTAAGCCACCTATAAAAATGAATTTAGGATTCGGTTCAATAGTGGTTCAAACCGATTCGGATCCGATTCACTTGAATCGGTTTGATTTTCATCCCCAATTCCTTCACAAGTCCATTTTCATGTCTTTTGTGACTCCTTGGGTCACTTAGTGTTCATATAATTCTCGATTTACCACCTCTTAATTGATTTCGGTTCATAAATCGGTTAAATCCAGTTTGGGTCCGATTCACCTGAACCGATCTAGTTTTTCTCTCCCACGTTGTTCTAAGGTTCCTTCCCAAGGATTATAAATCACAAGGAATCCATAAGCTTCTTGGTTAACTCATTCTCTATCGGTTCTGACTCATGAATCAACTTGGTTTATAAATCGGTTCTATCTGGTCCGGACCCGGTTCTCTTGAACTGCTTCGGTCTTTCCTCTTTATTTTGTCCTAAGGTCCTTTTTCCTAAGTTTATGAACCTTTTTTAGTCACATGGGAGCTAGAATTTTTCAATTTTGCTCATCCCCTAACAATTAGGCTTGTAGACCAATTCGGTTTAAAGATTCAAATTTACGGGTTCTTTCCCCAGTTTTTCTCATTACTAAAGGATAGGGTTTACAGGGCAGCTTCGGTCTGATGGAGCTGCTTCACTATTCCATCACACTGGCATTTCTCCGGCGACCCTCGGAGCAAACGGAGACTACAAGCGTGTAGCTGACTTCTCCCCAGTTCTAAAGAACCCCACCTTGCCTTCTTTGGCTAAAAAATGACTCTATATTGCAGCTCTAGTTTGAGCTTTGCCAGAAAAAGGTGCTATTGAGAGAGAGTGAGCTTTTCAGGTGTGGAGAGGATGAATGGATATGGGCTCTTTATATAGGGAGCTCAAGGACTCATCGACCATCCGTTTGGCACCTTTATGACAGACATTGATGGCCTAAAATGTATTGAATGGAGACATTTCTTCTTCTCCGGTGCTACTTCGATTTTTCGATGAGTGAATAGTGTTGTCATATAAAGGAAGAAGACGACACTGTTCTGAATCAGACCGGATTAGTCCGAACAGGGTTCAAAGCCTAAACCGGTCAGTTCACACCCCCATTCGACCGAGTTTTTCAAATCTAAAAATTTCTAAATTTATCTAAATTAATTTTCCATCTAATGGTGGCCTTAAATCTCAAATTTGAAAATTTTAAGCTACTTAGAAAAATGAATTTAGAATCCGGTTCAATAGTGGTTTAAACCGGTTCAAACTAGTTCGTATCCGGTTCACCTGAACCAATTTGGTTTTCATCTCCCATTCATTCTCAAGTACATTTTCATGACTTTTGGGACTCTTTGGGTCACTCGGGATCCATAAATTTCCGGGTTTACCATCTCTCTATCGGTTCTTAAATTAGTTTAATCCGGTTTGGGTTCGGTTTTTCTCTCCCATTTTGTTCTAAGGTTCCTTCCCAAGGTTTATAAATCTCTTTGGGTCACAAGGGAGTTAAAATTTCTTTAATTTGCCTGTTCCCCAATAAACGGGTTTGTGAACCGGTTCGGTGTTTCTCACTCGGTTTGACTAGTTCTTTTCTGGGTTTTCCTTAACTCAAAAGGGTGAGGTTTACAACTCTCCCCTCCTTTTAGGAGTTTTGTCCACAAAACTTAACCAATATATTCCACATCGGGAATAATTTCCCTTAATGTCAACTTGGGTTTTCTTGACATGCTAACAATTCGACTTCTCTTTCGCTTAGTCCCCGTAATCATTCATCTAAGGGATTTCTTTTCATTTATCATGCTTACTCCTTCCATGGACTTATAATAACAAGGCATGTCTAGCTCATTAATCCAAATGTATATTCTTTGGATCGCATCTCACTTTATTTAGGGTAAGGTTCTTCCTTTTGGGGTTCTTACTCAAGATTTCAGGATTGGGAGTTCTAAGGTGCCCAATCATTCCTTTGTCTAGTTATTCTCTTCACCGTTGAAACCCCTAGCTCGACGTTCTTTCGAGCATTACATATATATTTTCACAAGTTTCTATGTTATTATTCTTTCATCCCAATTTGACCCATCCTTCGTCCGTCATTGTTTACAACTTCAGTCAAATTTATGTTTGACCTCGTTATGTTTACTAACTGACTCCTTCTTACTCGAGTTACATTTTACTTGAGATTGTTGGTGCTTATCTGTCCCTTACGACATGACATAGTTCTAAACCTGTCTCTATCCATTAGACTTCTACAACACCCCTTTTAGGGTTGTTTCCAACTTTACAGCCTTTCAGGGACTATATAATTTTGTCCCTCCTTTCATCGAGTAGTATTCCTCAACTACCTTTACTGGTATCAAATTATCCTTTGTATCTTGACAACTTGTCTTACATAATCGTGTTGGCTTTTCTTACCCACTTGTCCTTTCCCAACTTCTTTATTTGTTTTTTCTGGTGCCAATTTGGTTTCCAGATAGTTTACCAACAAACTAGGATTCTTTCCTTCTTAAGTCCTTGGCATTCCTTATTCAAGGAATTTTTTTTCCTTTTTCCTTAATCCAATTTTACCTACACATAATCACTTCATGATTCTTCATTCTACAATAATCGCTTTCGATCTATGTGTCGATTCCTTTGTTTGGGAAGGTTCGCTCCTTCAGGTTTCGTTCTCTACTATATTCCACACAACAGAGATTTCTATCTTAGAAGTTACATGCTCAACCTCCTTATCATTCATTGTAGGGTTCTTTCTCCCTTTCTTCGCACTTCTCCATGCAGTGTCCCTATTGTTCATACTTGTAATTACATAAACATAAGTGGTTGCTCCTGACATTTTTTTTCTAGGGAATTGTTAGTTTTGGTGTTCCTTCATCCTTGAGTTTGGATACCTTAAGATTTTTTCTTGTGGAGTTTTCTTTATTAATCGATCACTCTAAGAGTCCTCCTAGATTTATTGATTCCCTAATTCAATTTCCTTAACTTGGATGGGATTCCCCTTGGTTTCTATAGTAGTACAAGCTTATTTTGGTCACTTTCTTTGGGGCCATCTTCCTTAAAGATCACATCCTTTGAGGGACAGGGTTTTTAGGAATTTGGAGTACTTCATTAATAGAGTAGTACAGTATGTTGGGTGTTTTGGCCCTATTACAAAAAAATGATCTCAAAATAACTAGGGAGCTACGAGATTCTTGATAAGCATCCTCCTATGTAAGGTTATATGCCCTTTGCTGGCGTTTATGGCTTCATGCTTGGCTTCCTTCATACTTTGAGTTGTGACCTCAATAGGTCCTAGCACCATCATCTTGGATACGTTCTCATTTGGCTTTTGAGACTTCTACCATACCTCAGGCATTGGGAAATTTCTTGGGTTGTCTTCCTACGAGGACAAGGTATTGAATAGAGTCATTTCTAGTTTTCTTGATTCCTCTCCTAGGAGCCATCTGAAAATTTTAAGATCAATCCTATTAGTTACTATATTTTCTAGTCTTAATTATATATTCGAGGAAACAGGATCTGATACCACTCTAGTTGCCACGCCCTGACCCGGTTTGGTAGGATCCCCATGATCAACCCGCCACTCTCCCAGTTTATTAAAGGGTTTCCCCTTATTATAGACCGTAAAGAGTAAGACGCCCTTTAAACCTGCACCTTTTCCTAGAATAATATAAATCAAAACTGCATAATATTTTAAATTTATCATACTTATCTCACATGCATCTTAGTTGATGGTCTTTAAGGGTAGGCTTTCCAGAATTTCCTGAAAGGGATGTAAGGAATGGGGTGAGTACGACTACTCAGTAAATGGGTTTTCAAAAATTCTAGCTCTTAGGAAAAAGATTTGTATTTGAGTGTGCCAAACTCCTATCTTTCAAAAGTCCTTTCATTTATAATCTCAGTTTTTACCACCATTTCTTATTAATCATAGTGTGTCATCACCCAACACACATGCTTCATCATGAAGCTCAAACACACATTCGCAGGTTAGTACATCTACTGAACCCACTTGTGGCGTCGGAGCGACATTATCGGCAACATAGATAGAAGTATGTCCACTTATACCTTGAGAATGAGTGGGTGTTCGCGACATCTGACCCTCAATCCCGAAATCAATTCTCCGTGTCTGTATGAGGATAGAGACCTCATCTTGTCCCCACCCCGATCTTATACGCTTGGTTTTACTCCAAATTTCGCACGGTCACTTGGTACGACAAACTGCCCTTACACTCACAAGGTCGTCTAGGGCCCTTAGGATGCATCACTACCCCTCTTGGGCGTCTTGATGGTCTCATAATCACAATGCATACAAAATCAGTATTTTCACATTATGCCATATAATCTATGGTGCCACTGGTCCAATGGCCCCGACCCTCAACTCAACCTATAGCTGTTTGTCTTGACTGATCCGTCGACCTGTCATGTCGCACTACTGTTAGTTGACTGAGTATGTCGGTCCTATCTTGGTACCTTGGCCAAACAGTTTATTTATTTAAAGTTTTATGACATATAACCCTTGTTTGTTTATGAGCTCTTACTCGTGCCAACTGCCTTGGGCCCATTGTATGAGAATTTCAAAATCGGGCATATTAGCCTCCAAGTTCCAAAACCGAGGCCCCTGACCTATAAGAGCAATTCGTGCTCCCGTCAAGAAGATCTCCCGTCAAGAGCGCTTCTGACAATAATATGTTTTCAACTGACCATCATACTGATTGAGTGTGAGGACATCTCCTCTCATAACCTATGAACAGGTTTTCCACTTCCTTCAAGGAAGTTTTATCATACCAACCGGGTAGGAACTACTTACAACTGGTAACTAGTTTTTCCACATGATTTTCACATCACTTCTCTAAGTTGTGATGTTTAAAATACCACTAAATAGTGGGTTTTCATTTTGAGTTACTTATCATTCTCAATCGGGTATAATATAAAATCCCACTCACTCGTTAATGCAGTGAATTCCACTAGATCAGTTCTTTGTATTCACGTGAGCTTGTCCTTGCTGGCGTACCCGGTACTTCGTGTTCCTACACGATATAAACATCTCGGTTCATTATCCTTCGGCCTAATAGCCTTCATTCATTACAAATGAATGAGGAAACCAAACTTTTATTTATTTGCAATTAGGTCCCTAAAGTTATTTCTCTTTAACTTTAAGTCCCTAATGCTAGTTTTTCCTCAAATTAAGTCTAAAAACTTTTAAAATTTATCATAAGACCTCAATCTATTCCATTTCACAAAAGGGGTTTAATTTCCCAAATTTCCAATTTGGTCCCCCAACTTTTCCAAAATTAGCATTTTGCCCTTCCTTTACGAAAATGGTAAGTTTTACCCCAAAAATTCCAAAATTCCTCAATTGGTCCTCTAACATTATTATCATGCCCAATTGACCCTTTATTCCATAAAATTGCATTTTGGTCCTTCGAATTTCGAAAATTCCCAAATTTTCCCCCAATTTCAACTCCTTAACACAGCCGAATTTGATTCCATCAAATTGACCAATCAAACACTTCTAATTATTGAAATTGAAGTTTAAATTGAGTTCATCCATCTTCATATGATTCAATAGCACTTTGTATCGCATGTTTTGATGCTAGAACGAGCTCAAACGGAGTTTCGTCAGAAAATAGACGGTAGAGAGAGAAAGCTTACCGTTAGGGGCACGGTGGTCCGAGCTTTTGATATGGGCAGATAGCTCTCGTCGTGAGGTTCATCCTAGAATCAAGAATCACATCAATTGATGTCGAATTGTGTTAGAATTTTATCATCAAAATTTTTTCGATTCTCTCTGTAGCATCGGTCAAAAATTACAGAGGGGAGCCAAATTGGCTTACATTTATGTTCTAATTCAATCGTGGGAGGGCTAAGGAAGTGTTGGAAGGGTTTGGTTTAGCCTAAGGAGGGCTCGAAATAGCCGATTTCATTTTTTTTCACAATTGAAATGGTCGATTTCAGCTCGACCGAAACAGGGCAGCTTCGGTCTGCCGGAGCTACTTCATTGTTCCATCATGCCAGTGTTTCTCCGATGACCCTCAGAGCAAATAGAGACTACAGGTGCGTAGCTGACTTCTCCCCAGTTCTAAAGAACCCAACCTTGCCTTCTTTTGCTAAAAAATGGCCCTATATTGGAGCTCTAACTCGAGCTTCGCTAGAAAATGGAGCTATTGAGAGAGAGTGAGATTTTCAGGTGTGAAGAGGATGAATGGAGAGGTGCTCTTTATATAGGGAGCTCGGGGACTCGTCGGCCATCTGTTTGGCACCTTTATGACAGACATTGATGGCCTAAAACATATTTAATGGAGATATTTCTTCTTCGTCGGTGCTGCTTCAATTTTCCGGTGAGTGAACAATGTTGTCATCTGAAGGAAGAAGACAACACTGTTCCATACCGGACGGGATCGGTCTGAACCGGATCCAAAGCTTAAGCCGGCCGGTTCACCCTCCATTCGATCGAGTTTTTGAAATCTAAAAATTTCTAAATTCATTTTCTATCCAATGGTGGCCTTAAATCTAAAATTTGAAAATTTTAAGCCACGTAGAAATATGAATTTAGAATCCGGTTCAATAGTGGTTCAAACCAGTCCAATCCAGTTCAATCTGGTTCAGATCTAGTTCACCTTAACCGATTTGGTTTTCATCTCCCATTCATTCTCAAGTCCATTTCGAGGATTTTTGGGACTTTTTGGGTCACTCGGGATCCATAAATTTCTCGGTTTACCATCTCTCTATCGGTTTCGATTCATAAACTAGCTCGGTTCTTAAACCAGTTTAATCTGGTTCGGGTCCGGTTCACCCAAACCGGTCTGGTTTTTCTCTCCCATTTTGTTCTAAGGTTCCTTCCCAAGGTTTATAAATCTCTTTGTGACATAAGGGAGTTGAAATTTCTCTAACTTGCCCGTTCCCCAATAAACGTGTTTGTGAACTAGTTCAGTGTTTCTCACTCAGTTTAACCGGTTCTTTTCTAGGTTTTCCTTAGCTCAAAAGGGCGGGATTTACACGCTAATCATGTCCGGTTCTCACTTCCAATTTGCAATATCATGTTTCTCCTTGATTCATTGAACCTTAATTGTCATTTGTGATTACTTCATATTCTGTTTTGATCTATTTTTGTTAGTTTGGTTCACTTTAAATCACAATTTTCTTTCAAAAATTTTGGTTCTCCATTCAGAATTATTTGTTATTGGAAAATTGGGTTTAAAACTTCTCCCCTTCTTTTAGGAGTTTTGTCCTCAAAACTCATTTGATATTATTTATAGTCTTTTAGGATAATTTCGGTCCCTCTCTAAATTCTTCTAGAATTTCATTGACTAAAATTTATCCCCATTTTCTTTTGTTGGGGTATTTCCCTTCTTATGCTCTTTCTTTGTTACTCTTGCCTTGAACATTCATCCAAGATCATATCCTCTTTTAAATTCCATCAAACATTAATGTATGCTCTATTAGGACTTCCTTAACCCTATTATCACACCCCGACCCAGTTTGGTCGGATCCCCATGAGCAACCTGCCACTCTCCCGATTTATTAAGGGTTTTGCCCTTCTTTACACCGTGAGAAGTAAGACGTCCTTTAAACCTGTACCTTTCCTAGAATAACATTAATAGAACTGCATGAAATTTAAACTTACATACCTGTCTTGCAGGTTTAGCTAACTGGAGGTCTTTAAGTAAGTTTTCCCTTTGTTACTTGAAAAGGGATATAAGGGAGGGGGTGAGTTCGACAACTTAGTGAGTGGGTGTTTAAAACTTGATTTTTAGAAAAATAGTTTGAATTAGAGTGTGCCAAACTCCTTATTTTCTTAAATCTATTTCCTTAATTTCTCAATTTTCAAAACTATCATTCCTCATTAACCATCGTCAGTGTGTTTAACAATCAACACATGCCCTTCATCATGAAGGATCACACATTCGCAGGGCAACACATCCACTACTACCCTAGGAATGAGTGGATGTACACGACATCCAACCCTAAAACCCGAAAAGAAAACTCTGTTTCTGTATGAGGACAAAGACCTCATCCTGACCCCACCTTGGTCTCATGCGCATGAAGCTATGTCGAGCTTCCCTGACTATTGGCACGACAGACTACCCTTATCTCCACCATATCGTCCAGTAGCCCATAGGATGCATCACCACTCCTCTTGGGTATCTTGATGGTCTCGAACCTCAGTGCATGCACAAAACAATAGTTTTCCTTATATTCCATTCAATCTTTGGTGCCACTGGTCCAACGGCCCCAACCCTCAACTCGATCTGTAGCTATTTGTCTCGATTGGTCCATTGACTTGTCTTGTCGCACTACCGCCAGTCCATCAAGTATGTCGGTTTTGTCTTGGTACCATGGCCAAGAACATCATTCATTAAAGTTTTAATGGCTTAATCTCATGTTTTTTTATGAGCTCCTACTCGTGCCAACCGCCTTGGGCCCACTGTATGAGATTTTCAAAATCGGGCATTTTAGCCCCCAAGTTCCAAAACTGAAGCCTCTGGCCTATTTGAGCTATTCGAGCTCCCATCAAGAAGGTCTCCCAAGAAGTTTAAGCAATGGCACACAATTAAGGGAAAGCACTTCTAACAAAATAATCTTTTCATTCATGTATCACACCAACCTGGTGTGATGATATCTCCACTTACAACTAGTAAATGGGATTTCCACTTCCTTCCAAGAAATCCATCATACCAACCGGGTATGATCTACTTACAACCGGTAAGTAGTTTTTTTGTGTGTTTTCTCACATCACCCCATCCAGGTGTGATATTAAAATCACACATAGTAGTGGGTTTTCATTCTGAGGTACTCATCATCACAATTGGGTATGATGTGAAAATCCCACTCACTCGATAGTGCAGTGAATTCCTCCTAACTGGTTCTTTGGCTTACATAAGCTTATCTTTGTTGGTGTTCATGGTACTTCATGTTCCTACACGATATGAACATCCTTGTTCAATAACCTTTGTCGAGTAGCCTTCATTCATCATGAACGAATAAAATACTCAAACTTTTTGATTATTTGCATTTAGGTCCCTAAAGTTCTTTTTCTTTAGAGAGAGAAAGATTTGAAAGCTTACCGTCGGGGGTGCGGTGGTCTGAGCTTTTGATATGAGCAGATAGCACTCATCTTGAGGTTCTTTCTAGGATCAAGAATCACATCAATTCATGTTGAATTGAGGGAGAATTTGCTTAGTGAAGTTTCATGGGTTCTCTCTCTAACAGTAATCAGAATTTACAGAGGGGAGCCAAATTGGCTTACCTTTCTTCTCTAATTCAGTTGTATGAGGGTTGTGAAAGTGTTGGGGAAGCTTGTTTTGGCCTAAGAAGGGCTTGAATTGGCCATTTTTTGCTCGGTTGAAAGAAGCCAGCATCGGTCCGTTGGAGCTGTTTCACTGTTCTATCACGTCGGCGTCTCTCTGGCGACCCTCGGAGCAAATGGAGACTATCATTAGATAGTTGACTTCTCCTCGAATCTAATGAACTTGCCCTCGCCTTCTTTGGCTAAAAAAATGCCCAAGTCGCAGCTCTAGTTCGAGCTTCATCAGAAAATGGAGCAGTAGGGAGAGAGTGGAGTTTTTAGGTGTGAGTAGAGGAAGAGCTCTTTATATAGAAAGCTTGGTGATTTCTTGGTTGTCCGATTGGCGCCTTTATGATGATCATTCATTGCATGTAACTCCCTAGTTAGAGACTTTTCATCTACGCTAGTGCTGCTCAATTTTTCGCCGAGTGAACAGTGTCGTCATATGAATCAAGAAGACGACACTATTCCGAACCAAAACAAACCGGTTTGAACCGGGTTCAATGCTTAAACCGACCTGTTAAGGCCTAATTCGACCGAGTTTTTCAAAATTAAAAATTTGTAAATTCATCTAAATTCATTCTCTATCAAATGATGGCCTCAATTCTCCTAATTGAATTTTCTAAGACACCTAGAAAAATAAATTTAGAAATTGGTTCAATAGTGGTTCAAACCGGTTCAATCCAGTTCAGGTCCGGTTCTCCTGAACCGATTTGGATTTCATCTCCAATTTATCCTAAAGTCCTTCTCATGACTTTTGTGACCCCTTTAGGTCACTCGGGATCTATAAATTTCCCGATTTGCCCTTCTCAATCGGTTTTGATTTATAAACCGACTCGGTTCTCTCTTTGTTAATGACTGGTTTTTTTCCTAGATTTTCTTATTATCAAAGAATGGGGTTTACACCTATGATCTAATATGGTCTTGATGGTGACTTTGAATCATAGTGATATCTTTTCTTATATATCACATATTTCATCTTTGTAATATCGAATCCCCTTCTCTCTAGGAGATGTTGGTCAATTATGTGCTATCCTATTGAGATTTCATCCTTCTTGGCATCCTTTGTTAATCGATATCTCTTTATTGGTTGCTTGGCGCCTTTTTCCATCACAAATAATTCCAAAATAATTCTCACTGTGTACCAATAATGGTTCCATCTTTTTTTTATGATCTCTTCGTTATTTTTGGTAACTTCCTGGTTAACCACATTCCATGACCTTGTATTGTCCATTTCTCATACTTCATAACCCAAGTCGATGAGTCACATGATAACTTATTTTATTCATTCATGTCCAAAGGTTTTCTCTTATATCCTCTGAGCATCACTTCATGATGACACCCTCCATACTTTGGTCATATAAATTTGGTCCCTTTTTCTAAGGGCACATTTACGTACTTCATCCAAAATTTTCATTTCATATCACGATTTCATCCCCTGTAGTTTTTTCCACTACTTATTGGGAGGTCCCTTATTACTTTGATCTTTATGCATATTTGTGCACCCATTTGATCTTTATCCATTTTAATCGCTCCTTATAAATGCTTGAACACTATGTCCGCTATAATCATCTCCCTTCATTCCTTGAATGAGCAATCACTTTTTGATTCACCTCAAGTCATTTCTTATAAATTGGAAGACCTCATATCTTCGTCCTTTGGATATCCTTTCTTTGATTGGTTCATTTCTATGGTCCCTCCTCTTTCAGTATTGTTTATCCATTGAGGCATTTTGGATCTTTCATTTATCTTTCACATTGTATTAATGTTTCCACCTATCACTATCATGACCTGATAGGTGTTCACTTTTCTCCATCTCGAGTTCTTAGCAAGGGTGGAGTGTCTTTCCTTAATACTCTTTCAGCATGTACATCCCATTTCCTTCATCGGATGACAAGGATCATTGGAACCCCATCCACGTGCTTATTCCCAACATCATTCCATCATTCTTTAAGTACTTCTTTCGTACTTAGTCAGCATTGATTTTTTGATTAACTCCTTAGGTCTCCCTAGAAATTTCAAGTACCAATCATTTACCATTTGTTCAAATGTGGGAATTTCATTTAACATCTTTTTCCTTTTTGTCCCACTTATGTTTCATGGAAGAATTTATTCACGTCTACTCACTGTCCTTTCATAACACTCCCTCTCTGCCCTAAGATTACACAGTTTTATGTCCTAAGTGACTGGCAAGGGTTATTATATAATCAATTTGGGTGGTAAGGTCATATGCTTTATATCTCTTAGTGGCTTCTTGCCACCATATCTTAGATCACTTTAACTTGTCATGAAACATGACTCCTATGTCTTCCCATTCCAGTCCTGAAACATGCAGCTTTCTAGTTAGGTCTTCATATGTTATTTCCATTTCCCATATCACTCGAGGGTGATTTATATCCTAAATGTGTCTTTTACAGTTAGAATCCTTCAACTTGTATTGTACTCATGTTACAAGGTCTTGTGGTTCTCTTTTGGATCCATATTGTAGTAGTTTCTCTTTGTATTTACATACAAAACTCCTCCTAATGGAATGTTGGTCATCCTACGACCAACCCTTATGTTTCTTATTTTTTTCACATGTTGTTAAAACATTTGGCTCAACATCCTTCCAATATATGGGGTTTTTCCTCACTAAGGACAGTGTATATTCTTCTACCTTTCTTATCTTCATTACTTCTTGTATGTGTGCATTGTTGGATGGGTTTCTTCTCCTAGGCTCATCTTTGACTAGTGTGCGCACGAGGTCCATGTCGAACATCTTTCATTATTCCCCTTTTAGCTGGGATGTTAGGGTCTTCATGATAGTTAGTGGCTTTCAAGGTTTTTCTTGATCATGGGTGAGTTTTTAGTCTTTTGGTATCTTCCAATGGTTTTGCAACAACCCCTATCATTAAGAACTTCATATGGTGCCCTCTTAGCCAATGAGGGTCTTTGGATACTTGTCATGGATTTTCTTTAAGCAATATTTATCGTTTCGATTTACACCTCTTTTGCCAATTTCCTTATTAGTTCATTTTTACTCCAATGATCGGGTTTCCCAAATACTTCTTAACTTGTCTTAATGGCATATGCATGACTATACCCCTTCAATTTGCATAGTACAACTCCATTTAGTTGAATATATCCTTATTTAGGATTTACATTTCTTATCTTACATGCACCTTTTTGTGATCCTTCCACGTTTATCCCTCATTTACTTGTGAGTTGTCCTTTCAAATAAGAACCTACATCCTTAGGATTTTCCTTAGTTACATTCTGTGATTGTCTCATTTTATACTTTCGTCTTTCGAAATAAGGCCCTTTCTCCCATAGATTCAAGTTCCATTTCCTCATTATCTCCCAAGAGTTCCTTGTATATCCCCTTTCTATTATTGTCTTCGTTCATCATTCATTTATTTTATTTAGTGACTTCTTTTACTGTTGATGTTTGAGTCCCTTCTGAATTTCCTTAGCATGTCACATTCCTCATCCTTTGAGGTATCTCCCTTTCCTTTGTCTTTCCTTTAAATTCCAAGTACAAATTCTTTGTCTCCTCTAGTCAATTTATATCATTTTCTCTCTCTTTTTGAATTGTTGTCTAGCCTTTTCAATCCTTGTATGTCTTCCTTTAGAGACACAATCCTTCATATGATAATTAGTCTATAGGATAAGACTATCCTTGATATGAGGTGTTCCTTCTTTCCTAAGGTGTTCAATGACACGTCTTTGAAAATTTTCTTAACCACACATATGTTTTCATTAAACTCTTATGTCATCATTATGACACGATGGTATCCCTTTTCTAGAGGCCTAGGATTTGGTGTTAGATCCTTGAAAAAACCTTAATAAAATTTTCAAACATTGTTAGGTTTCTCACCCTTTCATGAGAAAAGATTTTTTTGGTTGGTAATATTTGTTTTCACCAATTTCTCAATAATTGTATTTTATTACTTATTAGCTTAAAAAACTCACTTTATTACAAGGAAGTGGTTTACGCATTTTTATTCTACACTCCCTTGCTGACTAATTCAAAGTTCTTCTTAACTGGAATTCAAGACAATCCTTCTAGGATTCTTAATTAAGGGGTTTGGCTTTTGGTGGTGAGCATGGTCCTCCATGGTACTTTCCACACCTAGTGCATTAATTCATACTTGGCTATTCATACTCCGATGAAGACGTCTTACTCCATGAACTCCTGAATTTGGCCTTTCGAGTTATAGAGACCCCATATTTTTCTAGTACTACTGCTTCATACTCATAAGCTTGTCGCATAAAGTTCACTCACTCTAGATTCGTATGGACAGGTGATAGTTTCTTGAATACTCGCACATAGTTAGCATAGGCTTCCTAGAAGTTCTTTTCAGCTTCTATCAGAGCTTGGGTCAGCTCTAGCTTTTGGGGTTTTTGTGGAAGTGTCTTATTTTCCACCGAGATTCGGGAGGTTCTCTTTCCCTTGGAAATTTTCCTACAAGTGGAATCTTTTTATCAACAGTTTACAAAATATTTTTGTAAGATAAGTTCATGCAGTTATTATTTCTAGTATTATTTCAAAAATATTTACCCAAACAACTTGATTTTCGAAAATAGTTTATTCCCCAAACTCAAGTTCAAAAATTCTTTGCTCTGATATCACTTTAGTTGTCACACCCTAACCCTATTTGGTTAGAACTCTTTGAAGAATCTGTCACTTCTCCTAGTATAAAAAAGGTAACCATCACTGTGGTACTAGTAGGAGTAAGGCGTAACCTAAAAATATTTTTAAAATAATTTCAAGAAAATATCTTTTCATAAAATATACTAGAATATTATTAATGCATAAAACATTCTAGGAAGCTAAATCTTCACATGAGTTCCTTTTCATGATTTTCCTGAAAGATCTTAAAAGAGTGTATGAGTTCTACAACACAATGAGTGGGTAATAAGGTAATTACTCAAGAATATTTAAAGGATTGTTTATTCATCAACACCATTCTCCTTCATGAGTTTTTGTTTAACAAACAATCACACGCCCTTTATATTCAAAGGGTTCATTCCTTCGTAGAACAGTTCCCATTTATTCCACTTGTGGCTTGTAGCAACTTTACTGTCCACCATGGTAAGAGGCTACAACCTCTACCACTAGTCAGTGTTAGGACCATTTCCCAACCTCCAAACTTTTTCGAAACTACATGTTCGCTATTGTTGGATGAGACCTCTCCCTCTTATTCCTCAGTCTCAAGGCACACGAAGCTCCCAGAGCTTCTCGACAAACTAGAACACCAAAGCTTCCCTTAAGCTCCCTAAGCCATCCAATAGTCCTTAGAACCAACATTACCCTTGTATCGGGCGCCTCGATGGTTCTATACCTCATAAAAACAACCAACAGTCTTTTTGTTATGACTTTTATATTTGTGCTACCAACCCAACGAGTTCAACGACCTGACTTCGGCTAGATAGCTAAATCATACAAATTATCCATTTATGATAATTTTTCATAAGGCTCATAATTCATCATTTGTTTAAGGGACTAAGCTCGTTTTCATTGGTCTTGGGCCTTACTTCACGAGTTTTCCAAAAACATAGCATTGGGCCCACTTTAGTTAAAAAGTGTGGCCTTGGGCTCACTAGAGCAATTATAGCTCTATAAGTTACATGCTTCATACTCTCAATAGAAATATCTTCCAAAATTTATTTAAGTAGTTTCATATAATCAAGTAAGACTATTTCTAGAAAATGGTTTTAATTTTTGGGTAATACGAAAGTGTGCTCATTACCTCAAATGGGCATGATGTCGGATATATCACTCACCTAAATTTTGTAACTCATTCGTCTCAGATGAATTTTTGATACATCTAAACTGGTTTGGGGGTGTAGGTCAATAATCTTCTTTTCATCCCCACATTGGCAATTAATTCCCAATAAATTACCATAAGTTTCCAAGTTTACTTTATTTGCAATTTTATCCCGTATATAATTTTTAAATATAAAATTATTTTAAATTGCAAATCAATCCTTATAATTATTTTTATTTACAATTAAATTCCCATAATTATTTTTAAATGTAATTAAATCCTAAAACTCTTCTGATTTTCAAATTGATCCTCAATTGATGTCAATTTCATAAAAATCTCCAAATTTCTCGATTTCATTAAAATTTGCACTTTAGCCCCTCGAATCCTGATTCATCAAATTAAATGCTTAAACATTGTCAATTTCTCCTATCATGCTACTAATCATCTTCTCCATCTTCTAATGAGCATTTTATGCTTTTAACCCCTTAATTTTACCCAAAATTGAGCTCAAATGGAGCTTCGCCCGAAAATCTTTTTGGAGAGAGAAAGTTTTGATTTCATACTGACGAAGGGACAATTGTCGGAGATTTAGGTACGAGTGGCTAGTGCTCATCAAGTGGATCCTCCTAGGATCACATTTTGCATCAACTGAAAACCTTGGCAAAGAGAATTTCATTAGAAAATTTTTTCACAATTTTTCTCTATATTTTCACTACTTCAGCGAAGAGAGGGAGAATTAACTTACCATAGATGTTCAGGAAGGTCGAGGTTCAGTCGTGTGGAGTCATGGGGTGTTGGGCCTTGTCTCTAGGGGTCGGTGGTGATCGGAATTTATCTTGAAAGATTCTGCCTGAATTCTGTCATCGATGTGTCGGTAATGTGTAGTGTAAACCCCGTCCCTTCAGGACAAGGAAACCAAGGAAAGAACCGGTCAACTCGAGTGAGAAAAATCGAACCAGTTTACAAAATCCAATCATCAAGAGAACTGGCAATTTGGGAAATTTACAACTCCTGAGCGATACAAAGGGTTCATAAAATCTTGGAAAACAACCTTAGAACAAATTGGAAGAGAAAAACTAGACTAGTTCAAGTGAACCGGATCCAAGCCGAATTGAACCGATTTATGAACTAATCCAGTTTATGAACCGAAAATGATAGAAAGAGGGAAAACTAGGTAAATTATGGATACCAAGTGACCAAATGAGTCACAAAAGTCAAGAAAAAGGACTTTGGGATAAATTGGAGATGAAAACCAAACTGGTTCTGATGAACTGGATCCGAACTGGATTGAACCGGTTTAAACCACTATAGAATCAGATGCTAAATTAATTTTTCTAGGTGGCTTAGAAAATTCAAATTGGAGAATTGAGGAAACCATTGGATAGAGAATGAATTTAGATGAATGTAGAAATTTTTAATTTTGAAAAATTCGATCGAATCGGGCTTGAATTGGTTGGTTTAAGCTTTGAACCTGGTTCGAACCAGTCCTGTTCAGTTCAGAACAGTGTCATCTTCTTCCTTCATATGACAGCACTATTCACTCGCCGAAAAATCAAGCACCACCAGCGAAGATGAAAAGTCTCCGGCCATGGAGTTTCAAGCAATGAATGACCACATTAAGGCACCAATCGAACAGCTAAGAAGTCTCCGAGCTTCCTATATAAAGAGCCCATCTTCATTCATCCTCCTCACACCTGAAAACTCCATTCTCTCTAAACTCCTCCATTTTTTGGTGAAGTTCAAATCAGAGCTCTGACTTGGGTATTTTTATGAGCCAAAGAAGGCATGGTCAGGTTCTTTGGAGTCAGGGAGAAGTCAGCTACACGCTTGTAGTCTCCATTTGCTTTGAGGGTCGTTGGAGAAGAGCCGACAGCTCTGGCGGACTGAAGGTCTCCTATTTTGGCTAAGCTGAAATCAGCTAATTCATGCCATTATCAAGCCAAACCAAGCCCTCCCAACACCTCCACAGTCCTCCTACAGCTAAATTATAGCTGAAAGGTAAGCCAATTTGGCTTCACTCTGTAAATTTTGATCGGTTCTAGAGCGAGAACCGCTAGAACTTCGATTACTAAATTCTCACTTAATTCGACATCAATTGATGCCATTCTTGATCATAGGAGTAACCTCAAGATGAGAGCTATTTGCCCAGATCGAAAGCTCAGACTGTCGCGCCTCTGATGGTAAGCTTTCAAAGCTTTCTCTCTCTAAGTGCAGTCTTCCGGCAAAGCTTTGTTTGAGCTCATTTTGACATCAAATTGTGCGATTCAAAGTGCAATTGAATCGTATGAAGGTGTAGGAACTCCAATGTAACTTCAATTTCAACAATTAAACTCATTTGATCGCTCAATTTGAAGAAATCGGGAAATTTTGAGATTTCAAAACTTCGAGGGACTAAAGTGCAATTTCATTAAATTGAGGGCCAATTGGGCATGATAAAGATCTTGGAGGACCAATTGGGCAACTTTGGAATTTTGGAGGCAAAACTTACCATTTTTGTAAAGTAGGGGCAAAATGGTAATTTTGGAGAAGTTTGGGACCAAATTAGAAATTTTGGAAACTTGAACCCCTTTTGTGATTTTGAATAAATTGAGGTCTTAAGGTGAAATTTAGAAGTTTCGAGTCCCAATTTGGGGAAAAATCGGCATTAGGGACCTAAAATTAAAGAAAAAGAACTTTAGGGACTTAATTGCAATTAATCAAAAAGTTTGAGTAGTTCATCCATTCACGATGAATGAAGGCTATTAGGACAAGAGATAATGAACATGGATGTTCATATCATATAGGAACATGAAATATTGGAAACTCCAGCAAGGATAAGCTCGCGTGAAAACAAAGAACCGGTCAAGAGGAGATCATTGTATTATCGGGTGAGTGAGATATTTAATATCATACCCGGTTGGTATGATAAGCACCTCGGAAATGAAAACCCACTATTAAGTGGTATTTTAACTGTCACTCCTAGTAGGAGTGATGTGGAAATTACGCAAAAAAAATACTTATTTGTTGTAAGTAGATCATACACGGTTGGTATGATGAATTTCGTGGAAGGAAGTAGAAAACCCGCTTATTGGTTATAAGCGAAGATGTCTTCATACCCGGTTGGTATGATAGACAAATGAAAAGTTTATTTTTGTTGGAAGTGCTCTTCCTTGACTGTGTGCCACTGCTTGAACTTTTTGGGAGACCTTCTTGACGGGAGCTCAAATAGGCCGGAGGCCTCGATTTTGGAACTTGGGGGCTAATATGCCCGATTTTGAAAATCTCGTATAGTCGGCCCAAGGTTGGTTGGAACGAGCAGGAGCTCATAAATAAACCTGAGTTTAAGCCATGAAAACTTTAAATATATGATATGTTTGGCCATGGTACCAAGACAGGACCGACATACTCAATGAACTGGCAATCATGCGACATGACAGGTCGACAGACCAATTGAGACAAATAGCTGCAGGTCAAGTTGAGGGTTGGGGCCGTTGGACCAGTGGCACAAAAGATTAAATGGATTTTAAGGAAAACTTTGTTTGTGCATGCACTTGAGGTTCAAGACCATTCAGATGCCCAAGAGGGGTAGTGATGCATCCTAAGGACTATTGGATGACATGGTGGCAATAAGGGAAAGAGAAGCTACCAGGTTTGTGTTTCTCGTCATACCAATTAGTCATGGAGTTCTATGTTTGTACTCCATGGAGTTTCTATATTTTGACTCCACGAAGCTATTGTGTTCGGGGCTTCCTAAAGCTTCCGTATTTGAGTTTTATGCGCACGAGACCGGGATATGGTCTTTGTCCTCATACGGACACGGAGTTTTATTTATAGGATTGAGGGTCGGATGTCGTGTACATCCACTCATTCTTAGTGTAGAAGTGGACTTGCTTCTATCTAGGTAGCTGGTAAAGTTGCTCTGACGCCACAGGTGGGTACAATGGATGGGTTGGCTGGTGAATGTGTGTTCCCTCCATGATGAAGTGCGTGTGTTGGTTGATAAACACACTGTTTAGAATTGAGGATTGAGTAATGGCTATGAGAATGAGATTTTAAGGATGAATTGTTTTAAAAGAAAATAGGAGTATGACACACTCCGATCCAAACACTCTTCCTAAAAGTTAAACTTTAAAAACCCATTCACTAAGTCATTGAACTCACGCCCTCCCTTATATCCATTTTCAGGTAATCAAGGGAAACCTTCCCAAATATTTTATGTTAGTCACACATACAAGACAAATATGTAAGCTAAAATTTTTATGCAATTTTGATTTATGTTATTCCATGAAAGGTACAGGTTGATAGGACACCTTACTCCTCTCAAGTTAAAGAAAGGGAAAACTATTAGTAAACCGGGAGAGTGGCGGATTGCTAACGGGGATCCGACCAAACTGGGTTGGGGCGTGACATGTGGCCTCACTGGAGCTTCTCTAGTAATATTCGAGTTGAACGGAGTATGCAAGAAAGTGAATGACTTCTTCAAGATTCTAGAGAACTAAATTGTGCGATTGGAGGTGGTGAAAATGGTCAATGTCAGAGCTCTGGTTCGAGGGTGGTCATAATGTGAAGCTATTCGGGTTCTCTGATCAATGGAGGAGTGTAGAGGACGAATGTGGAAGAGCTCTTTATATAGGGAGCTCGGGGAATGATCATTCTAGCCATCTATCCATCAGTCGACCATTAACTCACCGATTTAAGGCCTTGTCAAAGCCATTAAAGGCTCATTGGAGTTAAGGTGTCAGTCCTTCTCTCTTCCTATTCATAAAACTGAAGG
The DNA here is from genome assembly GCA_030064435.1 of Trapa incisa. Taxonomy (NCBI): domain Eukaryota; kingdom Viridiplantae; phylum Streptophyta; class Magnoliopsida; order Myrtales; family Lythraceae; genus Trapa; species Trapa incisa. Next base: position 17,620,098 of record CM057776.1, read on the forward strand.
AAGAAGATGACACTATGTGAGCGCGCGTGAGCTTCGACGTACGGGATGTCACGTATCACGCTATGATTGGCTGACATTACTAACGCATCTGCTCACTCAGCATTCGAGTCACCCATTGACTGGACATGTGACGACTTCTCATTGGTCACCTAAATCAACCTGGCCGATGATCGAATGTAGCCATCAGTTGACCATGACATGTGTTATACTTTGATTGGCTGATTTAAATTTGTTAGTTTTTCCACCTAACGCACTATGCCATTGCCACGTGTTAGCCTCTGATTGGTTGTAGCCATCTTACGCGGCTTTGCCACGTGTCAACCTCTGATTGGTCAACTGTTCTCCAACATCCTAATTGACCGCTCATGTGGCAACTTTGCCATGTGTTAACACCTCATTGATCAGCTCTGCACATGAGGATTCTCTTTAATTGACCATTTACACAGGACATGTGTTGCTCCCTCATTGGTCAATCTTCAATGGTGTAGATTTTCTTTGTATAATTGTTGATCGAGGACACATTTCACGCTCTAATTGGTTAGTAGTTCTAGATGCTGACAGAGCAGTTGACTAGGTGTGCTTCACTACACGTTGTGCGTGCTGACTGGTCGCTAACCTGGCAGGCGGTTTGTTGACCTGCTGGACCATTGATCGGTTCGGTGACCCAAAATCGAAAATCGATCGGTTCAATCTCGATTTGATCTGTTTTATAAAATTTAAAATTTTCTAAATTAATTTTCTACACATTGGTGAATTAAATTTCCCAAGTTGATATTTTTAATTCACCTAGAAAAATTAATATTTGAACCAGTTCTTCTCGGTTCAGGTTTGGTTCACCCCAAACTAGTCTGATTCTCACTTACAATTTGCAATATCATGTTTCTCCTTAATTTCTTGAACCTTAATTGTCCTTAGGGTCACTTCATATTCTGTTTTGATCTCTTTTTGTTAGTTCGATTCACTTTGAATCATAGTTTACTTTCAAAATTTTCTAGTTCTCCATTCTAGATTATTTGTTATTGTATAACGGGGTTTATAGTGTAGCTTCCTATAGGTTCTTACACAACGGTCAATTTGTTATGCTAACCTACTCTCCTAGGTTCCACTTCTAAAAGATTTTTATTCATTACTTTTAAGTATTTACTTCCCATAATAAAGTTTTCATGTTATAAATAAAGCTTTCCAAATAGTGATTTTCCCTACTTGCCCAAGTTTCCCCATATTTTTTTTTAAATTGTAGGTTTTGAAAACTAGGTTGTGATACCACTTAAGTTGTCATGCTCCAAATAGATCAATTCAAGCTGTTAATATATATTTTTCACACATCCTTGGATGAGAACTCCACTCTTGTACCAACTAATCAAATGTCATATTTGTATCAGGATAGAAGATTTCACTATCTTTACCTACCACATGTAATGTAACTGAATACCATTAAAAGGCAAAGCATATGCAAGTATTTGTCAAGTCTCAAATCAATAATGTTCAAATAAAACCAAATTTTAGAGTATAGGCATGGCTCTCGTGGGAATTCATCAAATGTATTGCATCTCAGTCTCACAAGTGCCACCCTTATATCCATCCCCATAACACATTTCTCTCCATTATCACCATCCTCATTGTAGCTACTATCTCCCCCTTATCACCATCCTCCATTCAAAAAAGATTCTTCTCATATTATCACAATCATTGATGCAAGTATCATACAAATAATGTTATGCATGATATAGTACACTTTTAAGTATTGACTTGCCATCTAGTCAATACTTCAACACAATACATCGTAAGGCCTTCAATCCTTATTTCCTTATTCAAGGAAAATCACATGCATATACCATATGACATAAATTGTTGGGTTGATACCCATATTAAAATTTTCCTTAGGACGTATCCCATTATTTTTTAGAATTACATGGACCGACATTCATTCTCATATTAGATCTTAACTCTATTTTTTCAATTGTAGGCCCCCATTTCTCATATAGCATTTAGGCATTTGCCTTATTTCCTAAATCGCGGGTCCCAACCCATTTTTAAAATTTTTGGACCTTGATCCATTTTCTAACATCGGGCCTTAACCCCTTTCATAAGCATTGAGTTTTATGCCCCTTTCATAAACAGTGGCCTAAGTTCTTTTATAAACATGGGTTGTAGCCTCTTTCATAAATATTGGACCTTACATCCTTTTCATAAATAGTAGCCTAAGAAATCTTATAAACATTGGGTTTTAGCTCATTTCGTAAATAATAGTATGAGCCATTTTATAAACATGGGTTGTAGCCTCTTTCATAAATATTAGAATTTACGTCATTTTCATAAATAGTGGCCTAAGAAATCTTATAAACATTGGGTTTTAAGCCCATTTCCTAAATATCATAAATAGTAGCCTAAGAAATCTTATAAACTTTGGGTTTTAAGCCCCTTTCCTAAATAGCGGTATGAGCCATTTTATAAACATGGATTGTGGCTCCTTTCATAAACATTAGGCCTTATGACCATTTCATAAATAGTGGTCTAAGTCCTTTTATAAACATGGGGCTTAGTCCATTAAATGGACATGGGCCTTAATACCCTTTTCATAAGCTTAGCCCCTTTTTGTAAACATGAGTTTTATTCCCCTTTCATGAACATTTTAAAGGAACGTGTTCTCATCTTATTTTTAAACCATCGGGTTTACACTCGTCTATTCTAGGCTATCGGGTCTCAGTCTGCCTTTACAAGATCGTACGGAATATCTCCCATCTTTTGATAAAAGCCTTTGTGTCAATTTTGAATATCTTTCTTAAAAATATTTCCAAACAAACATATCACAATTTCATAAAATGGGAATCATTCAATACATTGGTTCAATCAAACACAAAGTCAGAAACCCCACTCACCCTTGCAATTGGGACTTATTCATCCCGACGATTTTTTCCTTCACCTCGGGAGGCGTGATGCTAGTATGATAGCTACTGAATTCCTCTGAATAAAGCAAAGCATAAATATGGAGCCAATTTCAACCTTTACTTGGTACGTGTATACTACCCCATAATTTTCCAAAACTACAGTTTTGCCACTCGGGCCCAGTTCGCTTGACTCCTCCATGTCAACAAACTCGTCTCTACTAACACTCATCTATTATTTGTTTTCACATATCTAAAGTTATACTCATGTTGGGTTACAATTTCCAAAATGCACAAAAGTCTCCAAGTTTCACACTTAGATACTTAACTTGTCCAAATTTTACATTTTGGTACTTAAGATGGACAAATTTATCATTTTACCCCTACACATCAAAATTTTCCCTTTTGATATCCTACACTTTGTAAGTCTTTCATTTAGGTCCTTGGACTTCCTTTGGTCTTATTTGTTTCCTCAAGTACTCATAATTTTCCTTTTTGACCCAAAATTTACATTATTTACCATTTTCCCCAAAAGTTTTTTTCAAAGTTTCATTTAGGAACATAGCCTCTTCCAAGTTGTTTCTTCAAGTCCATAAAACTTTCTAAATTTTCTTTTCAGATCATTAAACTTCCATTAAGTCTCATTTGGGTCCCTATTTTCTTGAAATTATACTTTTCCCCACACTTTTTGAAACTTACACTCTAGCCCCCAACTTTCTTTTCCCTTAAAAAACCTCCATAAACCTTCAAAATATCCTTTATAAGTCCCTTATCCTATTCCCCATGGTCACTTTCCGACTAGCTTCGGCCATAATAATGTCATTTTGGTTGTGTACGGGCATTCATTAAAAAACTGACATAGTTCGAAAAAATGACATAAACTTACCAGAGATGGTGAGTCGATCACCGGCATGGGTGAGGTTGGAAAGATGACTCACTTGGTAAATCTTGGCCTCTTGAACCTACTCAAATGGTGGTCTGAGTCACTTGCAAAATGTAGTTTCTAGAGAACATTCAAGACAAGGATGTCAATGGAGTTTCAAAGAATTTTTGCGACCACGAGGCTTACCTTCAGCTCAACCGACCAGTGGGGTTGGCTAGAGGGGACTGAGAAGAGTCACTAGAATTAATTTGAGTTGTGGTTGGTTGCTGAGGTGGTTAGGGTAAGCTCTGGAAATGACTGCTCTATCTTTAGCCGAGTGAGTAAGGTTACTATTTTATCATGTCGACGTTGGTAGAGAGCACATCAATGTCACAGAGGGATGGAGTTTGAAAGTTGGCTTGAGCACAGTTCTAACCCACCAAAATGACCAAGTCTGGTGGAAGAAAATGAAAGTTTTGAGCTTTGAATGTTGGGTCACTAAAAAACTAGGTAGCCCCATTTCTGGAGAGAATTCCGACCATCGACCAATGAGAACGGGGTCAAGTCTTATATGGGTAGCTTGGGGGATCAAGTGTCTATCAATTCATGTCAATAGATAGTCATATTAGACCCCATAGACTTACTTTACATTTAATTTCTCTCAGGTGACAAGATATAAAAAATTACATTATAATCATGTTAGTGTTCGAGTTCTAGGTCAGATCCTAGTTTTGAGTTAGGCGAAGAAGACGATATGCACGCATGAGTGCGCCACACACCTCGCGCGTGTCATGTGCTCGGTGTAGCATTGTTCGATTTTCTTTGTAACGAACTAGTTTCTTACGAATAAATCAGTCAATTTAGTCAATTTTGTCCAAATCACCACCAATTCAACCAGTTGTTGGCTTAATTTATTTTTTAATTATTTTTCTAATTTTCTATAAATTAGGCTCAAGATTACCCATTTTCTAATTTATATAACATTTTATAAAAATCATGAGTTTTACTACTATAAGTCGGTTTGATCCTAATTAGAACTAATTTTCAATCAGTTTTCTCCCAATTTTTTATTTCTATTTAAAGGAGGTTCTCTAAGTGTAACTCATAACACTTACCCTTTGTTTAAAATTATGGTCTAAAGTCATTTACAAACTGGTTTGATTTTTCATCCTAGTTTGGGTTTCTATTCTTGGATCAACATGGTTTCCGTTCCAATTAGGTTTAAATTCATATTTAAAAAAGATTCCAGTGTTACAAAATAACCTAAAAGGAATCTCTTAACAACATTTTGAGATAAGAATCACCTCATTTTTTGGTCAGATGAGGAAGAATTTGGAGGTCAAATCTTTGGTGGTCAGGTGTGTGTCAGGGAATGAGTTTTTCAATTTTGGGAGAGAAATTTGATTTAATGGAGAAAAGATAACCCAATTAATCTTATAGGGAGACCAATATGAGAGCTTTTAACTCAATCCCAAGCTTTATTGCATGTAATTTGATGAAAAAAAACTATTCAATTTGCTGTGTTTCCATATGTGGCATGCGACAAAGATTTAGTAGGGGAGTGGATGAAGGGGATGAGTTCGGTCGAGCAAGGATGAAGGGTAGTCGTGTAAGGTCCGATGACTCGACTTAGGGACCATTTTTATAATTTCACGTTTTTTTCAAAATTAGATTTTTACCCTTTTCCAATCCACTTAATAATTTAAAAATATCCCTCATGTTAACGATTAGTCAAAATAGACTTTTCAGAAATGTCAATTTCTTGTTTAATAAATCGATTTTCAATCTGATATCAATTTCTTATTTGGATTCCCATTTCAAGTTCAATATTTATTTCTATTTCAATTGAGTTTAAATTCACCTTAAAAAATATGGTGTTACATTTGTAATATATAAACAACTTCTAACTTGCTTCATGGTTTATTTATATTTCAATTGAGTTTAAATTCACCTTAAAAATATTGTGTTACATTTGTAATATATAAACAACTTCTAACTTGTTTCATGGTTTGGTAGCGAAGGAAACACGAAGTACCTAGAAGTTTGCATTGGTAGATAGAGATTTGAGATTCATGTTAATACAAAATTGTTCTCGAGATAACCATGTTTGATAGCTAGAATTCAAGAGTTGATCATGATCGACTTCTTTAGTTATGACATACTTGGATGGGGTAGTCCAATGACAAAATCAAGAAAGTTGAAAGATTAATGAGAATGAGAGTAAATGTTATTACTTGAAAGATAAAAATTAAAACTTCCGCTTGGTGTGAATGGTGGGAAGACTACTCTAGAGGAAGGAGTGTCATGTGATGTGATGATCAATGAGCGAGGAATGAAGGCTGAGGTGATTGAATGTAGAGTGTTGACTGTGATTGTTGTGTTGCATTATCGGGAGAATAGTGAACAAATGCAATTGCTTTCATGTGCTATGGTTTTAAGTGGCTAATAGAATTACACAACATTATAAGTGAGACTATGAATATTATTGATATTGTGATAAAGTATTATGGGTTAATAAGGTTTTGAGCTATAACTTATAAATAGTGTAATACTTTCAATATTATAAATCTATAACACTTCTCTAATTTATTTAATTTAATATTATATTCTCAACATTTACTTACACCTATAAGGTAAATATGCTTTTCCATGTGTAATTTTGTAAACTTGCACTCAACTACTATATACAAGTTAGGTATAATTAGTGGGAATAACAATATTGAGTTGGGTATTTTTTCATACTTTAAAATATAACGAGTTGGGTACAAACTGATAATATGTAAGAGAATTGTGAATTTATAAGAATATAATCTTATATTTACTTAAAAATTATAATTTTTAAGTAGTTTAACTTTTAAAATATTATAAAACTAAAATAATAATTTATTTTATACCATATAAGATTATATTCTCAATAAATATTAAGTATAAATTAATAAAATATTCAATCCATGCCTTAAACTTTTGAAATATTATTTGAATGGACATGAATATAACCCAAGTTTTTTATGTGGAAGTGGAAGTTAAAAATCATGGAGGATAACAAATTAACATACCATATATAATTTATTTTAAATCATAATTTTATTTCTTGTAACATAAATTATATTTAAAAAATAAATTGATTTTTTTATATAATTTATAATATTTTATTTAACTTAAATTAGTGTATATTTTTAAAAATAAATTATGTATAATTTTTAATTAATAAAATTATAAGTAAAACTTATATAATTAACATTTTTATAATCAATTTAAAATAATAAAATAAATATATTAAACAAATTCATTTATCATTCTCTATATTAATATAATTATGGTAGTAAATTATATGCTAACGAAAATAATATAAACTTTTTATCACCAAGTAAAATTTGATTTAATAACTTTGAAATAGTAAAATTAATATTTTATTCAAATATTATATCTATTATCAACAAAAATGTTAAATTTAAAATAAATATTTATACAATATATTAATTTATATATAAATATTTTTAAAAATATTTTAGTATTATTAAAATATCAAAATTTACCTTCTATAATAGAGAATAAGATATTATTTTGGTGAATATTTTATTAAATTAAAATTATATATAATTTGTGTTTTTAAAAAATATATAATTTAATGGTATTAAAATTATACAATTTGCTTACAAAATTCTTTGAAAAATTATATTTGTTTCAAAGTTTACTTTACTATTTAAAATTAATTAAATAAATATATAATTTTTATTTAATAAATTATTAAAATATATATTTTATTTATTAATAAAATATATCATTTTATTTTTTTACACCAAAGTTATTATTTTTTTAAAATATTTTTATTAATAAAATATATTATTTTATTTTTTTACACCATTTTATTTTGTGTAATCAATTTTATATAAATATACTTATCACAATATATATTTTTTTAATCATATAATTTTGAAAGTAAATTATATAATTTTAGTAAAACTAAATTACATATATATTTTTAAAAATATAAATTATATATAAATTTCATTTATTAAAATATTTACCTAAATAATATATGATTATATAGTTATAGAATTTTGGGATAAAGTTTATAATTTTAATACTATAAAAATGTCAAATTTGATATTTTGATGTTAATCGAGATAATTGAAGATATATTTGAGTAAAATGTTAATTTTAATATTTCTAAGTTATTAAACACAATTTTATTTAGTGATAAAAGTTATACTGTTTACTATGTATATATATAAGATAGTTAATTTATTATTTTAAATTAATTTAAAATATTTTTATTAAATAAAAATTATATATAATTTATATATTTAAAATATATGTATAATTTATGTTAAATAAAATATTACAAAATAATTTATTTTTTAAGTTTGTATTAATATGGAAAGTTATAGATTATAATTTATAATAAATTAGATATTGTAATTTTTTTTTATAATCAAGTAGTTATAATGTTCTTCCACCCATAACACCTAAGTTGAATTATATATTTCATTTAAATTTATTTTTAAAGTGTCAGCATGTCAACGTGTAAAAATATAACTGTATTTTATGCAAAACTAAAATTGTATTTTAATTAATTTATTTATAATGAGGAAAATGATAAAAATGAAAAGGAATAACAGTCTAATTATAATAATATTACAGTGCGGAGCCCACAACTTCAGTTGCAAAATGCTACAGCGTCAAAGGATGATACCAGCCACGTGTTCAGTAATATCACAGCCAGGTCACATAAACTTGAGTCAACTAAAGCCAGTCTTCGTGGCCTTCACAGCTTCTTTGGAGCAAGAGCTGCCGGACATGGTCACTCCACCGTCCGTCTCCGCAACAGGAGGCTTCCGCAGACATAGAAAGAAGTTCCGTGATCCCAAGGATATCAGCTCTTCCTCTCTCCCTTGGCCTGGCCCACCAAAACCAAATCGAAGTAGTAGGGGAGTGGTTCCCATACGATGTATGATCAGGATTGATGGTTCCCATACGATGTATGATCTTACGGTTACATTCGAGAGCGGGAAAATATCTTACTCTGTAAGCTGAACTGTGAGTAGTGGAGGTCGTAGCCCGAGGGATCGGCCACGGTTAGCGCCGGCCTCCGCCCTTCTTTCACGTACTGCCGCGTGGCCGCGGCGATCAAATCTATGACCTTGGATTCTGGCGTCATGATCACCTGTACGGGACCCATGCTCCCCTGTATAGTCACGTTGAGGAGGAGCTTTGTCAACCGAGGCCTCTCTTCGAGCACAGAAGAGGCCTGGAAAGGGATCGTGGCGGAGCGTATGTCCGGCACCGTCTTCGGCCGCCGCAGCTGCTTCGGCTCCCCCGTCACCATCGGATTCCTACCGTGAAATGACGATGCCTTCTCTGCCAACCTTCCCCTCCCGATCTGGTCCTTCCCGGTCTCCTGTCCTCTTCGCTGAGTCTTGGAGTTCGGCATCAGAATCGCAACGCGAGAGAGATCGAACAACGGGAAAGCCGATCCAGCGAGCGCTTCACCTCAATCAGCACTACCTGAAGAATCTCTGTCGTGGAAACAAAGATCTCGGTACGAGCTGCGGCTCTCCGATTCTCGGTGGACGGCTGCTACCATAACTCCGGGGAGATGAAATTGGTTAAACGAGGGATGACGGACGCCGATACTAACGAAGCCCTCCTGCACTCTATATATTGCGGAGGAGATAAGCGGAGGGTGGAAATACACGAACCGGAAAGATTCTTATTTGTGTAGGTCCAGCCTTATCGGATGCAGCAGCAGCAATGCTTGCGGTCTGTGTCATTCTTCTCGCTGAATGGCTTCGAGGAGGTCCCAGACGTGGCGAATCCAGAGTGAGTCGCTAGACACGTGGCTCGGTGCCTGTGGCGGAGCCCTCCGTGAGGTTGGCAAGTTAGGCGATACGTCGGGTAGTGTGGCCAGCGACAGAGCCTGGAGTAATCATCAATCCAAGAAGGCGGCTGTAGAATGAATGTCGAGTCACAAGCTTGACACGTGTTGTTGTCTCTCATCGAACTTGCTAAAGTCTTGATTAAATTTAATTCAGATTGTACAATGATTATCTCTAGAGTTGTCTAGATGCCTAAACATACTTTATTATAATAAACAATTAAAAAAATTATATATATATATATATATATATATATTATTAACTCATTAATAAATTTAAAGAAAGAACTAATCTTAAAAATGGAATCGTTCCATTATTATCCTAATGCCAAACTATTTACATGTGTGCATACTATTGGTAATGGTGTGGCTAGGTTTCCATGGGCAAGGTTTTGTTGCCACTCCAAAAAAGGGGCATATGTACATTATGGGGAATGTGATGATTTTCTTGCTGTGGTCCAAAGGCCAGATGCAAAATTGAATCTATCATGTTCCATCTTGTAAATCAACATATACAGATAAAATTATTGAGTTTGCATGATCTATATGGAAAATTTCAAGAAAATAATGAGATCTTATGTACATGCGATGAACCACTTGGCTATGGAGTAAGCTCGATGATGAATGGTTTACTTTCCCTCCCTCAATTCAGTATCATTTTTTGTCCATCTCAATTTTCATTAGACGGTTACAAATAGTATAATATGGATAGGTGGGTAGCTCGAGCCATATTCAACACAAGAAATATTGGGATGAATTGAATCTTCTTAATGAAAAATACTTCAGGAAAATACGGATAAAGGAATTTTAGTTTCCAGATCAACTATAGATTAGAATTAGATAATACCACTTTTAGATAAAAGTATTAGTAAAAAGTAAATAATAGTAAAAATGATAATTATAACTAATCATATAAAATACTTTATATTAGAAATGTATCTCGATAGTATAAAATATCTGAAATATACCATGACGGTAAATAATGAGTTGGTGTAATCAAATTCATAGGAGTGAAGCTAATAACCATGCATGCTACCCCTATCAATCTCCCTACATGAGATTATGATAAACATTACTTTAGTCTAACTAGACATTTAAATTATTGTAATCACAAACGAGTTACAATTATCGCGTTAGATCTATATTGTAAACACACGAGAGTAAGGATACAAACACAAACCTAGATAACTCGAGAAGGTAAAAAGACTTTAAAATATAATTATCAAGTTGGTTAGAAGGGTTTTTTAGGGTCGAGTTCTTGTAACAAATTGAACAGTGGTTAGAAAACAATGAGTCTATGATATAATCCGACTTAGTGAGAATTAAGTACGATACATATAAATAATTATAATAACTCATGACACTTAGCCAGTTTCGAAATCTTAGAAGTAAAACTTTATAGGGTACTAAGGTAATAAAAAAAATAAAGAATATGATAATTAATTAAATATGGACATATCATATGGGAGGATATGATATAACATTTAGGAAAATGAACCTATAGGAGAAAGTAGCCTTAGATGAGAAAGGGTTGGAAATGATGAAAAATAAAAAGTAACAATGAGAAAAGGTTATCAAATATATGTCTAAAGTATGCAACAACATCGTCAGTTTCGAATTGTAATGGGAAATATGCAGGAATGTAATAGTGCAATATTTGGCACCGAAAAATATCTTAGCAACGATCAAGTAGTGACATCATCTGGGAAGCCCGATAAGAGTAAAGGGTGTGTACCGTGAATGATAATCGGGAGAAATATCTAGAGAGTGTAACATGATTATGAGTAAATCGGGCTAATTTGCTAATATGATTAATAGTTCTCAACAAACGAGATTTATAGAAAATTTGTGATAAGAAAGGAGGATTCTTATTTTAGTCTATGGATGTGCTTAGTTAGGAGGGCATCGGGCCACCCCCAATCAATACATGCATAAAGTTGGTGGCAATATAACACCAGCATTGGACATTTCCGATTGATTATGGTATGATTGATGTTCACAATCCTTTTCAATTAGAGGTTTTACCATAGGGACTATTAGAAAAATATAATTATGGTATAAAATAGAGGTTTCACTCTCTATATATAATAATTAGAAAAAAATATTATTATTGGTCTATGATTAAAAAAATACTCAAAGATATCTTATACAATGAATTGTGATAGACGTGTATATTCTTCAATTCCATTAATGTGACTCCCATGAGAGGTGAATGACTCTTCATTGAGTTGAATCTTTATCGGCATTCCTGATCGGAACAACAACAAATATCTAGAGTACCACTCAAATGAATCCTTAATTCACATCCCCTATCCTCTTTCTCAACATTTTGTTACTTTCTTGCCACATCTTAACCTTTCCTATGTGATTAATTCTTGAATATGGATATTTACTTTAATCCTACTGTCATTGCTTCCACTCATACCATTAATACATACCATAAATATGTCCAATTGTTGGGTCAAAATGTATTCGTAATACTACTTACTATCAATATTTTGTTCAAATCCATTGTTAGGTAACACATTTCTATATTGGCAAGAAGAGGTCGAGTCCTCCTTGTGTAGTCCAATTCGAGTCGCTTGTGTCCCGATAGTGCAAGAACCAATTTGGCCAGACATAACCAATTCCTCCAATTAGCCACCCTACCTTGCCGTGGAGGTGACCTCTAGCTTGGTTCTCAACAACTTCTTTGGTTACGATTGTGATCTTAATTGTAAAAGTTTGGGAACCTGGTCATACAGAAACAATGATTCAAATAAATGTTAAGCGCTCAATTAGAATCATAAAAGAAAAATATAGACCCGACTAGGTAATTTTTATGGAATCAAAGTGGTGAATGAAAGGAAAATAAATTAGGGAACATTTTTTTATATACAACATTGCCCATGGAATGAATATGTGACAATTAAAATAATACACGTATGACATAACACCTTTTAATTTGAGTTTACAAATGAGGAAATGAAAGTGTTGGCTAATAGTCTCTAATCAATAGAGGGCTACATAATTTTTGGATTATCCATACAACTTTCCTAAATGGATGTATCCTTGGAACCCTCCTAGTAATAAAAATTACACTTTAAAACTGTATTCTCATGTTTCCACGTGTGCTTGTAATATTATATTAATATATGAATTACATTATTCTTCAAGCTTGGAGAGGCAAGTCTATCATTGAGTGGTATCTTTAGGGTATATATTAACCTAAACTACCTTATGAGACACTTGCAAAGTCTATAATGGGTCACCATAGCCATCTATTGAGTATCTTACTCTTACTACATAGCTAATGTCAACCAAGCAATACTATACATTGGAAATAGATAAATAAAATTTTGTTGGTTGCTATTGAGAATAATATCCCATATTGGATAAAATGTGGGTTTATAAGGTTGGAAGGGTTTCACTACTTTTAAGTAGACATGGGTCCAACCCCTTATCGTTCCACAATACCTTCCCACATGGTATTAGAGTCAGTAGGCTAGCACCCGTACTCGACCCGAGACTGGAACCTGGCTCATAAATAGTTGTTGAGGGCGGGTGTTGAGAATAAGATCTCACATTGGATAAAATAGAAAAGTGTTGTGGGTTTATAAGGTTGGAAAGGTTTCACTACTTACAAGTCATGACTTTTAAATAGGTATGGGTTCGACCTCTTATCAGTACACAATACCTTTTAAGTAGAGTGGTGCAAGAAAACACTGCTTTCCCTTCAATCATGCGCTTAAATATTATTTAAGATATTATTGCTTCTTTCTCTTTTATTTTTTTATATGGGAATGAGAGGGAGGATATCATACCCCAACCCAAGTATTTGGGTCGAGCCTACATAACAACCCACTATGTTCTCTTGGTTCTACAATGGTGAGCACTACATTACTGTAACTTAGTGAAGTCGCAAGACTTAAAATATAAAAATATTTCAATTTCCATAAAACCAAAAAATCTTCATTTAAATGGACAAAAAAGTTCACAAATATACAATTCCCCAAAAATTACAATTGGATAAATTTTCGAGTATTCTCTTTTAGTTCATATACATTGATCTTTGCATTTAATTTGTCTTGGGTGGGGGGGGGGGGGGGGGGGGGGGAGTATACCCGAAATCGTGATGAAATCAGGTTATTGTGTGAGTTTCTAGTGAATAAATCAACTTGTTCGGTCGATTTTGGCCGTTTATTAGTCGGTTCACCTTAAATTTGGTTGGTTCTTAGCTTAATTTATTTTTCCAAAAAATACTTTTTTCAATTCTCTACAATTTGGACTAAAAACAACCATTTTCTTAATAGGGGGTTTATCGTTCCAAACCAGTTCTATCAGTTTTGGCTGTCTTAAGGTAAGTTCACTTCGTTTCGACTAGTTCTTGGCCCGGTTGCTTTTTCTAAAAATTCCATGTATACTTCCACATCAATTAGGCTCAATAATTTATATTTTCTTATTTAAATAGCCTCTTCTAAAAATCTGAGGCTTTTTACCTCAAGCTAGTTCAATCCTGATTTGAACCAATTTCGACCTAAAATTTTCTTGATCCTTGATTTTCGATCAAAGTGACCATTTGTGTAAATCCCGCTCTTTGGAGTTAATAAAAACCGAGAAAGAACCGGTCAAACTGAGTGAGAAAAACCAAACCGATTCATAAACCCGATTATTGAGGAAATGAAAAATTGGAAAAAATTCAACTCTCATGTGACTAAAAAAGATTCATAAACCTTGGGAATGAATCTTGAAACCAAGTGGGGGAGAAAAACTGGACCGGTTCGAGTGAACCGGATATGAACTGGTATATGAACCAAGTCGGTTTATGAATAGAAACTGATAGAGAGAGAGCAAACTGAGAAATATATGAACCCCAAGTGACCTAAAAAGTCACATAAGTCATGAAAAAGGAGTTTAGGATGAATGGGGGATGAAAACCAAATTGGTTCAAGTGAACCGGATTTGAAGTGGATTGAACTGGTTTGGATCAGTTTGAACCACTATTGAACCAGATGCAAAATTTATTTTTCTAGGTGGCTAAAAAAATTCAAATTTGAGATTTGAGGCCACCATTGGATATAAAATGAATTTAGAAATTTTTAGATTTGAAAATTTTGGTTGAATTAGGGGTGAACCGGTCGGTTTAATCTTTGAACGCGGTTCGGATCGGTCCGGTCCGGTTCGGAACCGTGTCGTCTTCTTCCTTCAGATGACAACACTGTTCACTCACTAGAAAATCGAAGCAGTGCCAACAAAGAAGAAACGTTTCCATTCAGTACGTTTTAAGCCATGAAGGACTTTCATAAAGATTCCAAACGAACGACTGATGAGTCCCCGAGCTCCCTATATAAGGAGCCCCTCTCTATTCATCCTCTCCACACCTGAAAACCTCTCTCTTTCTCTCTCTTAGCTGCTTAGTTTTTTTGGCGAAGCTCGAACCAGAGCTCCAACATAGGGTCTTTTCTAAGTCAAAGGAGGAATGGTCCAGTTCCTTAGAACCGGGGAGAGGTTCTGTTTTTCGGCGAAACTTTGTTTGAGCTCGTTCTGACATTAAAACTTATGATTCAAAGTACAATTGAATCGTATGAAGATGTAGAAACTCAAATTTAACTTCAATTTAAACAATTAGAAGTGTTTGATCGATTAATTTGATAAAATCAAATTCGGCTGCGTTAAGAAGTTCAAATTGGGGATTTTCAGAAATTCGAGGGACTAAAATGCAGATTTATAAAATTGAGGGTAAATTGGGTATGATAAGAGTGTTAGGGGACCAATTGAGTAAATTTGAGATTTTTTGGGGTAAAACTTACAATTTTTGTAAAGGAAGGGCAAAATGGTAATTTTAGGAAAATTGGTGCCCAAATTGGGAATTTGGGAAACTTGAACCCCTTTTTATGGAATTGAATAAACTGAGGTTCTAAGAGAAATTTTAAATGTTTCGGGACTCAATTTGAGGAAAAACTGGCAATTGGGACCTAAATTAAAGGCAAAATAACTTTAGGGACCAAACTACAAATATTTAAAAGGTTGAATATTTGGTCATTCATAACGAATGAAGGCGATCAAGCCAAATGATAATGAACAAAAATGTTCATTTTGTATAGGAACATGGGACATCAGGAATGCCAGCTGAGATTAAGCTTGTAAGGAACGAAAACCGACTAAGTGGAATTTCACTGCATGATTGGGTGAGTGGAATTTTTATATTATACCCGATTGGGATGATAAGCACCTCGAAAATGAAAACCCATTGCTAAGTGGTATTTTATACATCACACCTGAGAGGAGTGATGTGAAAATCATGCGGAAAAGCTACTTACCGGTTGTAAGTAGATCATACTCGGTTGGTATGATGAAACTTCTTCAAAGGAAGTGGAAAACTCGTTCATCGGTTATAAGCGCAGATGTCCTCATACTAGGTTGGTATGATGGACAGTTAAAAATATATTTTTGTCGGAAGTGCTCTCCACTGACTATGTGCTACTACTTAAACAATTTGGGAGACCTTCTTGATGGGAGCTCGAATAGCTCTATTAGGCTAAAGGCCTTGGTTTTGTAACTTGGGGCTATTGTGCCCAATTTTGAAAATCTCGAACAGTAGGCCCTAGGCCAGTTGGCACGAGCAGGAGCTCGTAAACAAACATGATTTATATGCCATGAAAAATTAAGTAATTAAATTGTTTGGCCATAATACGAAGATAGGACCGACATTCTCAATCAACTAGTGGCAGTGCGACATGATAGGTCTCCGGACTAGTCAAGACAAACAGCTATATGTTGAGTTAAGGGTCAAGGCCGTTGGACTAGTGGCACCACATATTATATGGCATCATGTGAAAAATGTTAATTGTGCATGCACTGTGTTTACAAGACCTTCAAGATGCCCAAGAGGGGTAGTGATGTGTCTTAGGGCTCTGGATGACCTGGTGGATATAAGGGCAGTTAGTCATACCAGAAGCCTTGCGAAGCTCGACATAGCTCCAAGTGCATGAGATTGAGGGTAGGGTCAGGATGAGGTCTCTATCCTCATACGTACATGGAGAATTGTTACGGGATTGAGGGTCAGATGTTGCGAACATCCACTCATTCTCAAGATAGAAGTGGTTATGCTTCTATCAAGGTGGCTGGTAAAGTCGCTCCCATGCCACAAGTGGGTTCAATGGATGGGCTGGCCTGCGATTGTGTGTTTTACCTTCATGATGAATGATGTGCGTTGGGTGATGACACACTGTGGTAATAAGAAATGAGTTTATTTTGAAAATTGAGAATATTTAAAGGAATTAAGGAGTCTGGCACACTCCTACTTAAAAACTATATATATTTTTTGAAACTCTATTGTTTTTAAATACTCAATCATTGAGTTGTAGAAACTCACCCCTCTTTTCTATCCCTTTTCAGGAAAGAAAATGACTAGGAATAACACTGAGCCTTACCCTTTGTCAGGTATGCTTAATTTCTCTTAATCTTGAATTTTATTTGATATATGTCTTTCTAGGGAACAAGGTCGAAAGTACGCTTGACTCCTCTTGAGTTAAAGAAGGGGGAAACTCCTCTTGAACAGGGAAAGAGGCGGGTTGTTCATGGGGATCCGACCAAACTGGGTCAGGGTGTGACAACTAGAGTGGTATCAGAGCCTAGTTCCCTTGAAACATTATCAATATTATGCACTGACATTAACCTAACTCTAAACTATTGTGTAGGAAGGAGAGTCTCTAGGAAATTCGCGGTGAAATCCAGTCCTCCACCTATAACCCTGAAAAAGACATCCAACCCAAGGGAGGAAGCCGTACAAAGGTTTCTAAAGAGTGAGAAACGAGTGCCCAAGGACATGGTGGAAGACTATCAGAAACTAGTAGGAGCCTTACTTGATCTTTTTAAGCCACCTAGAAATATGAATTATTGAACCGGTTCAACAAGGTTGAATTCGGTTCGGGTCCAGTTCACCCTAAACCGGTCTGATTTTCTCATCCAATTCAATTAATGGTTATTCCCCGTGATTTTTATAACTTCTTGGTCACTTGGGATTTTCCATTTTAACCATTCTTTAACATTTTCGGTTCATTAAATGGCTAGGTTTTTCTCATATAAATAACCAGTTTTTTTCCTTGGTTTCCTTGGTTCGAGAGGACAGGTTTCACAATTACCTTCCTCCCAAGATTTGAAACCATGCACCTCTTAACTAATGAATTTCAACCAATTCAAAGGCCAAATTTGGTTGGGCCAATCTCCCAGAGCTTCCAAAGTCTTACCCAAGTCTTCCCCACACAACCTCAATAAGTCCCTCAGTTGTCAATTACTAGAAAACTTTGAATTTTATATCATAAATACTGAAAATTTTTCAAACATGATTTTAGACACCTCCTATGAACAATTGAGGTGTTGCTTGATTTCAAATAACCCATAATGAGGAGAGCTAGCTTCAAATACTATCAACTCCGACTGATGTGGCATCGTCAGTAAGAAAGTGAATCTTTCTCTATCTAGAATTATTTTTTGATGAAGCTCTATTCTCAGTCATTTCTAGAACAAATCATTTGATTAAAAGCTTAAAATGATCATGGGTACAAGGGTAAGATGATTAGAATCATTTTAGGCCGAAAATTTGGAAGTTTAAACTCGATAATAAGAGGTTAAGTTCGAGGCCATTTTGTAAATTTTGGGAAATTTGGGGGCTATATTACAAATAAAGAAATGTATATGGACCCAAATGGAAGTAAAGAAAGTTTAAGGATCTTAAGAAAAGGTCTAAAAGACATGGGGGACCTGGTTGGAAAAGTAAGGAAACTTAGGGATCTAATTGTAAATAAATAAAAGTATAGGGTACCAAGTATAAATACTTTTTGAAAAGGAGTCAAAATTCAAATATGGATAATTTTTGGAAAAACGTCGAGAGTAAGATGAAGGCTCGGTTGGAGAATACGGGGTACGCCATTGAATAAATCAAACAAAATGGACCACATGGGCAAAGTCATAATTATTGAGAAATTATGGTACAACCTAGTATATGTTCTCAAGAGCTTACTCAATGTATTTCTAAGGAATTTATATGATGTTATGGGACCTAACTCATACTCAACCATGAAAGAGGAGTGTGGAAAATTAGGACCCTTCGAGATAAACAAGTCTTAGATAATTGTTGAGTGTGATTTCTAGCATTGTGTCTGATTATACTAGGAATGTGTTATTCTTGCAGTTTAATAAAATTCAAGCATTTATTTATAAAATATTTTGGAAAGATGAAAATTATATGAAGATATATTTTTAAAGATCTTTTCTTAAAACATGGGCCCAATCTTGTCTTCAATATAAAGAAATGGAACCAGTCCATAGTTGATGAAAATGGGTCGAGACGTACATTTTTTAGAGAAATAGACCCAAGGTGTCATACCCCAACCTGATTTATTTGGGTCCCCATGAGCAACCCGGTACTCTTGACTGAAGTGGAAGGATGTTCTCCTTCCACTCACTGTCAGGAGTCAGGCACGGTTCAGCTATCCTTAGTTCCTTGGAATAGTATGATCAAAACTAACTCAATTAAATGGCTTTGCGCCAAAGTTTACCTTAAGCGGCGAAGAGTGTCACCTATCAAGATTGAGTTCTTCCTTCCTGAAAAAAAAAAAAGATAGGGGAGGGGGATGAGTTCCACAACTAAGTGAGTGGGCATCAAAGGATAAGACCGTTTGGACTTTCCGAGTCATTATATTTGTCATTCTATTTGGTTATCTCTTTAATCCATTCACAAAGTGTCCTATCCACATCATAGGATCAACAAGCAACACATGCCCTTTTATCATCAAAAGAGATCACACATTCGCAGAACAGTCCCCAACTGTTCCACTTGTGGACTGTAGTGCCTTTACCATCCACCCTCATAGAGGTCTATGACATCTACCCTGAGTTTGAGTGGACATCAATTGTTCGACCCTCAAACCCTAGCCATACTTCGTGTCCACTTTGTGGGACAAGACCTCTTTCCCAATCCGACCTCAGTCTTAGTGCGTAGAAAGCTCCTGGAGCTACTCGACATACTAGACGATAGACCGCCCTTATACTCCATGGGTCGTCTAACAGCCCTTGGAACTAGCACTACCCCATACCGGGCGACTCGATGGTTCCACATCTCATGCATGCACAATCAAAGTCTTTTTATTAAGGCCATTATTTTTGGCCCACTGACCCCACGGTCTATTAACTTGGCTTCGACCCCTCACTCATTAGCCTAATGGGTTCAATGACTCGGCTTCAGATTAACAATAGTTTGGCCCAACAAGCCCAACATCCCGATCTTGGCTCGGTAGGTATCACACACACTTATCCATTTTAGAAACTTTTAATGGCTCATGACTTGCTAATTTTCAAAGGGCTCGTACTAGTGCCCATCGGCCTTGAGCCCATTTGCATTATCTAGTCCATCACTGGAATTAGCTCCCAAATTATTTAAGTAGAGTCACCTAGTCAGGGGAGGCTAATACTGGGAAAAATAGTTTTCAATTTCAAATGCATGGCCATCGTACCAACCAAGACTGATGCTGGAAATTCCCACTCACCTGGGGTGTCATGACTCGCTTCCGGTTGTATCTTGATTGGTCGTGCGTTCTCTTCGTGATTCCTTGGACCACTAGTCCTACACAGCTCCGAGTATTCATATTAGTGAAATATAGCACGAGTGATCACTCACTTGCACATATGAGCAATTTGGTCCTTAATTATGCCAAAATTACGATTAAGTCCCTAAAGTTCACAAATTTGCCTTTTGGTCCCTAGTGCCTCTTTTCTCTTCAATTAATTCCCTAAGGTTTCTGATATTCCTTTATGAGTCCCTAATTTCTTCTTATTTCCACTCAAGTTCTCAAATTTTCTTTAATTATAATTTGGCCCCCAACTTCCAAAAAATTACCAAATTGCCCAAATTTTCCAAAAATTACCAAATTACCCCAAATTTCTTAAAATGGCCAATTCACCCCCAATTTTCTCAAATTTGTCAGTTGGCCTTCCAATTCTAGAAAATTGCACCTCGATCCTAAAATTTCTGAAAATTCCCAATTTTCCCCCAATTTCTTCCCCAACTCATCCCCTTTTATATTGAGATTTTATTTTATCAAATTGACCCTCAAACCTTAGTTAATTTCCTCCTAGCATGCTACTAATCACCTTCTCTATCTCCCCACGATCATTCCATGCTTCAAATTACCCTAATCGACCATGAATTAAGCTTAAATGGAGTTTCACCATGAAACTCTACTTAGAGAGACAAAGCTTCAAATTCTTACCGGCTGAGTCTCGATTGCCAGAGCTTTCAATTCGGGAAGCTTGTACTCATCGAGAAGATCCTTCTAGGATCAAGAATTTCTCCAATTGACTTCCTGAGCATAGAGAATTTGACCAATATAGTTCAGACATTTCTCTCTCTAGAATTTTGCTATGCCGATGAGTGGAAGCAAATTTGACTTAACCTCAAGCTTTAGGAAGGTCGAGTGTTGGGTGGACATGGTTGGGAAAGAGTCGGTCATGCTACAGGATGTCAGGAATGGTGTAAAACCCGCACTTTTGAGCTAAGGAAAACAGGAAAAGAATCAGTCAAACCAAGTGAGGATTCATAATCGATTCACAAACCCGATTATTTCTGAATGGGCAAGTTGGGAATTTATAACCAAAGTGTTCATTAAACCTTGGAAAAGAAACTTAAGACAAATTAGAAAATAAAAACCAAAGTGGTTCATGTGAACTAGATTCCATAAAAACTTAAAAGTTAAGCATGCTTGCTCGATAGTAGTGTGAGGATGGGTGACCTCCTGGGAAGTATTAATTTTTTTTTGTAACCCAAAATTTTAGTAAAAAATTTGTACGTATGCCTTATCATAAATAACCATAAATTAATATATATTTATTTATTGTAATTAATACCAATAATTTAATAACTAAATTAAATTATTGGAATGAATACAAATAATTTAATACCAAAATTAAATTATTGGAATTAATACCAATAATTTATGGCAATATTAATACTAGTAATAAATCTTGCCCATTTAATACATAGGTTTTACGCGTTTATCCCCATTTTATTCTTCTCACACATGAACAATTCTCTCTCTCTCTCTACTGCTCCATTTCCCGGTAAAGCTTGAACCAGAGATTCGACTTGAACAAAGGTCGGGCTCTTCAGAACCGGGGAGAAGACAACTATCTGATAGCAAACTCCAGTCAATCCGAGAATCATTGGAGAAGCGCCAACATGATGGAATAGTGAAGCAACTCTGACGGACCGAAGCTACCCTATTTCGGCAAAGCTGAAATCGGCCATTTCAAGCCCTCCTCAGGCCAAACCAAGCCCTCCCAACACTTCCTCAGCCTTTCCCCGGCTGAATTAGGACCAAAAGGTAAGCCAATTCGGCTCCTCTTTACAATTTTTGATCGGTGCTAGAGAGAGAGTCGACCGAATTTCAATGATGAAATTCTAATCTAATTCCGCATCAATTGATGCAATTCTTGATTATAGGATAAACCTCAGGATAAGAGCTATCTGCCCAGATTGAAAGCTCGAACCGTCATGCCTTCACGGTGAGTAATCGAAGCTTTCTCTCTCTACAGTCTATTTTCTGACAAAGCTCCGTTTGAGCTCGTTCTGTGTTAAAATCTGCGATTCAAAGTTTCTTAGAATTGTATGAACATGCAAGAACTCAATTTCAACTCCAATTTCAATAATTAGAAGTGTTTGATCAATCAATTTAATGAAATCAAATTTGGTAGTGTTGAAGAGTTGAAATTGGGGGAAAATTTGGGGATTTTCGAAATTCAAAGGGCCAAAATACAATTTTATGAAATTGAGGGTCAATTGGGCATGAAAATAATGTTGGAGGACCAATTGAGGAATTTTGGAATTTTTGGGGCAAAACTTACCATTTTTGTAAAAGAAGGGCAAAATGGTGATTTTGGAAAAATTGGGGAACCAAATTGGAAATTTGGGAAATTAAACCCTTTTTTGGTGAAATTGAATAAATTGAGGTCCTAGGATTAATTTTAAAAGTTACGGGACTCAATTTGAGGAAAATCGACATTAGGGACTTAAAGTTAAAGAGAAATAACTTTAGGGACCTAATTGCAAATAACTAAAAGTTTGGGTTTTCTTATTCATTGGAAATGAATGAAGGCTATTATGCCGAGTAATAATGAACAAGGTTATTCATATCATGTAGGAACGTGAAATACCGGGAATGCCAGCAAGGACAAGCTCGTGTGAATACAAAGAACCAGTCTAGTGGAATTCACGACATTAACGGGTGAGTGGGTTTACTAACATCATAACCGGTTGGGATGATTAGCACAAATTAAAGATAAAAACCACTTACCGATTGTGGGTGGAAATTTTATATCATACCCGGTAGGGGGTGATAAGTAACTCGGTATAAAAACCCACTATTTAGTGGTATTTTAATCATCACCACTTAGAGAAAGTGATATGAAAATTATGCGGAAAAACTACTTACCGGTTGTAAGTAGATCATACCCGGTTGGTATGATGAGACTTCCTCGAAGGAAGTTAAAAACCCGTTCATTGATTATGAAGGGAGATGTCCTTATGCCAGTCGGTATAATGGACAGTAAAAACCTATTTTGTTAGAAGTGTTCTCCCCTGACTGTGTGCCAATGCTTAAACTATTTGGGAGACCTTCTTGACAGGAGCTCGAATAGCTCTTATAGGTCGGGGGCCTCGGTTTTGGAACTTGAGGGCAAGAATGCCCAGATTTTTGAAAATCTCGTACAGTAGGCCCAAGGCCAGTTGGCACGAGCAGGAGCTCGTAAATGAACATGATATATGTGCCATAAAACTTAATAAAGTGAATTGTTTGGCCATGGTACCAAGATAGGACCGACATGCTCAGTCAACTAGCAGTAGTGCGACATGATAGGTCGACAGACCAGTCAAGACAAACAACTGCGGGTTGAGTTAAGAGTCGGGGCCATTGAACCAGTGGCACCACATATTACATGGCTTGATAAGAAAACATTGTTTGTGCATGCACTGTGAGTACGAGATCATCAAGACACCCATGAGGGGTAGTCATGCGTTCTAAGGGCACTGGACGACCTGGTGGCTATAAGGGCAGTTCGTCGTTCTAGGTGTCTATGCAAAATTTGGAGTAGCACGAGACCAGGGTGGGGACAGGATGGGGTCTCTATCCTCATATGGACACGAAGAAGTGATTTTGGGATTGTGGGTCGGATATCACGTACATCCACTCATTCCCAGGGTAGAAGTGGTTGTATTTCTATCCGGGTGGCAAGAAAAGTCGCTCCGAAGCCACTAGCGGGTTCAGTAATGATACTGACTTATGAATGTGTGTAACCTTCATGATAAAGGATGTGTTGGGTAATGACACACCGTGGTAAATAAAAAATGGTGGAAAAACTCAAATTTTTAAATGAAGGGATTTTTTAAAACAAATGAGTCTGGCACACTCCATATAAATGTTTTTCTTAAAAGTCAAAAGCTTTTAAAAACCCATTCACTGAGTAGTCATACTCACCCCCTCCCTTATATCCCTTTTAGGAAAAATAAAAAAGCCTCTCCTTAAAGACCGTCAACTAAGATGCCTGTAAAACAGGTATGTAAAGTGTTAAATTTCATGCAGTTTTTATTATACTATTCCAAGAAAATGTGTAGATTAAAGGACGCCTTACTCTTTACGGTTTACAATAAGGGGAAATCCTTTAATAAACTAGGAGAGTGGGGGGTTGATCATGGGAATCCGACCAAACCGGGTTGAGGCGTGACAACTAGTGGTATCAGAGCGTGTTTCCTCAATACATAATTAAGACTAGAAAATATAGTAACTAATTGGATTTATCCTAAAATTTTCAGATGGCTCCCAGAGAGGAACCAAGAAAACTTGGAATGGCTCTACTCAACACCCTACCTCCATAGAGAGACAACCCTAGAAGCTTCCCAAATGCGTGAGACCGGGGTGAAATGTCAAAAGACCAAATGGGGAAGTATCCTAGAGAATGGTGCTAGGACCTATTGGTGGCACAACTCTAAGTATGGAGGAAGATGTTTATCAAGAATTCCTATTGGTGGTCCTCGAGCCAAGTGGGGATTGCAGCGAGGTGGAGTACTTCCTTCTGTTCCAGAGACAACGGATACACCTTCGAAGGCTGAAGGAAAGCCCGATGTCGGAGCTCTAGTTTATGCCTCGCCGAAAAATGGAGCACTCCATCTTCTTTGCTTGGTTGTGGGATGAGGAAGATGAGTGGAGGGGTGCTCTTTATATAGGGTGCTCGACAACTGACATGGCTACTGGCCGGCATAGGACTCAGCCCTAGACTCGGCTGCCGGCAGTCATACTAGAGCTTTTCCTGGGTCGCCGAAGACCGACCCCTCTTCTCCCTCCTCCAATATGTCAACCAACTAAGGAGGAAGACAACTATGTGCCACACGTGTGAGCTTTGCACTTGAAAACTTGCCACGTGGTGTGCTATGATTGGCTGGTTTTGCTGATGTGGCTTTCTACACAGCATCTCAGTTAGCCTTTGACTCGCTAATCGGACATGTGGCAGCCTCCCATTGGCTTCTTGTTCCTACATGGTTGTTGATCATATTTTTGCTGACTATTGATCATAACCCGTGGCATTCTCTGATTGGTTAATTTAAATGCGTCAGATTTCCCTTCTAATACACAATGTCACTACCATGTGTGAGCCTCTAATTGGCTGAGGTAATCTGACATGGCATTGCCACGTGTCAGCTCCTCATTGGTCAGTCTTGCTGACTAGGCTCTTCCAACATTAATCATTAACTAGGACACATGTCGCTCTCCTATTGGTCATCATGCTCCATACAAACGAGTGGACAGTAATGTAACTCCGAACCATCAGCATATAATAATGTAACTTCATTCCACAACTATATAATAGCCTTCTATGAGTGAAATAAATATGTTTGTGATGCTTAATATGTTTTGATATAATCATGTGGTCAGTTTTGGTAATTTAACCATGAACCACATGTGGCCGGTAACGTAACTCCAAGCCATGAGTGGATGGTAATGTAATTCTATTAATCACTTGTGTGTTAACTAGACATAAAACTTTTAAAACACTCACACATCTTGAAAGTTAAAACACATGAGTTTGAATAAAATATGTGAAGTCTTGAATATATGTTTTTTATTTTTTGAAAACTAAAATAAAAGTGGAATGGTTGGTTACCTAAGACTGTGTAAAAGAGAAAGAAAAGTTGATGGGCTTATTTTACAAGCAAATCAAGAATATCCATTATAAATATTTTGAATATGTACTAAATTGAGTACAATAAGTCTCGATGTCACTTGATCCTACTCATTGAGCTGCAAAGCTCACCCACTCAAAGTTTCCCTCTTAGGTAATAGAGAAAGGAAAGTAATATTTGTAGGGTCAGGAGATGGCACCTTTACAAGGTAACAACCTTCAAAAGATGAATAACTTTTCAGTATGATATTATATTATGACATTTTTCATGAAGTTAATTTTCTTACAAGTTATTCTTGACATTAAAGAAAATATTAGTAATTAATTTGGAAACTTATTTTGAGTTTTCAATTTTTCAGTCTATAGTGTTAAACGCACCTACTATTATAGTATCAAAAGTATCTGACATGTTTCTTGTAGACCCAACTGAGAAACTAGGTCAGGGTATGACATCCTAAAATGGGAAGTAGTTATAACACCGTATTTTTATAAATTGATTTATACTAAAAAATTAGAGTTGTACTAAAATTAAAATTAAATGAAATCGGGAATCAAATAGAACTAATGTTATAGAAATTTGGTTAAATTAAATTGGATCGAGCTAAAAGGATTTATTTAACCAGTAATTGAATATTAGAAAGCATCTGATTGAAATTGAATCAAATTTGGGTTAAATAGGATCAAGTTGGATTAGAAAAAAATCATAAATTTAATTTATCAAGTGGACCCAAAAAGGAAAAAATGGTAATTTTGGCTCTAAAGAATAAATAAATTACTTTAGAAATTTTTATAAAAATAAATAATTTTAAAAATCAATCAAATCGGCCGTAAACTCGTCAAAAGAAGACAAAAAAATCAGTCAAATCAACTAAATGAGGACTAAAATTGGTTGAAATATGTGCACATTGGGTTGAATCGATCAAAAATTGGTTGAAACAAGTCAAATTAGACAATATCCAGTTAAAGGGGTCAATCTAGTATAATTACATAGAACAACTAGTTGGATTGATCAAAATTTGGTCAACATACTAGTCAACGACCCAATCTGCTCAACCTACACGAGGCCGCAACGACCCAATCACGTGCAAGGCGTGTAGTGAGAAGGCATATTGCACATGTGACCTTCTTCAAGAACAAGAACCAAAGGAAGAATGATGTGTCTCTAGAGCAAATTTTTTGGTGCGAGGGAAATTTAAATGGATCTCGATATTTTTGGTTGATTGAATGTCGGCCAAGGCGTGGGATAACTATCCCTATGGCCTTCGTAGCTCACTATATAATGGTTAATCTCTTATCGTATTTGTCACCCCCAAATTCCTTCTTTGAATCAAAGGTGTCCAAGTTTCGGCAAGGCGATTGTGAGAGCTTCAATGAACACATTTTCAGTAATGAGAGAAGTTGTTCATAGGTTCTATAGAATACTACATATCTCATCTACACGACAGTGGTCTAGTGCCGACATGATAAAAAAGAATGTTAAAAATAGAACATTCAAATATCGAACCTTTTTCGCATCCTATGATAACAAAAAATAGTAGAGCATTCTCAATATCAACCTCCTAGACATGTCGAAGCCTCCCCTACTACCTAGACACAACCTTGATGAGTCAAATTCATCTCAAATCATCATGAATTAAACTTTCCACTTGGGTTTAACCTTTTTTTTTTGGACCAACGATGAATGCAAGCTCCTTCATCGATCAATTGGTGTGCCACTTAATCCTAGGAGAACCCCAATGAGTCAAGCTACCTCTTTATGTCCTCATCTTTGACCAATGTGCCATCGCCAGTGAGTTTGTGGTCACAATTCTATTAGTGATCTATATTTTGACTAACCTTAAAATTAAGTTAAAATGGTTCAAATGGTTCTTGTAAGATGGGTGAAGCATACCACAAAATTGAAGCTCAAATACCCTATACGATAGCCTAACCTCATTTCTTGTCATCAACCTTAAAAACGTGAAAGGAATATTATCGATTACTCTCGTGATAATAAATTCCAACAAGGAAATTCCTCTCTAATCAAACTAATAATCACTAAGAAAGAACATAAATTCATACATAAGGGACACGATTTATTTTTAGCTGCAATAAAATTCGAAGGGAATTACCCGACCAGTAGAGGGGAATGGAGAATGAATCGAAATAAGAAGAAGATAAGGAAGACCAACTACATTGCCAATATCATAGCACATCCCCATTTCTGTGCATAGTGGCTTAATCATTAACATGCAAAATATTTAATCAAGCATACAAAGAATCAAGCTAATAACCTAACCAAGCTTAAACATTCGAAAATAAATGGAATGAAAGCATATTCCTTTATTCAAGAAACAATCCAGAAAACTTGTCTAGACTCATTTCAAGATACATCAACTACATCAAAATATTATTCCCTACCTCAAAATTAATGCAGAATATAGCAAATGATTTATGAAAAGAATTATTGCTACCTTATTAGAAAGGAATGGAAATAATTAGAACAATTACCTCTATGAAAGATGAGGAGACCATGGAAGATACTTATAGAACTATTAGTCATATGCCCTTTCCCATAAAACACCCATAAATCGAAATCCACATTCAATAGAACATAATTAAGGAGAATAAATATTCCCCAACCATAGGAATTATGAGTATTAAGTATTAACAAAATTGAAGTCCCTTCCCCTTTTAGGGAATGAGAATCTATTTCCTTAAGTTATTAGAGGGAATTTTATCTACCTATAGTTGATAGAAAATAAATGAATCAAGAAAGTATAAGAGAAAATAAATTGAAAATATTAAAGGAATTAGTTGGAAAGGGAGCTTAGTGGGCCGACAGAAGGAAGGTAAAAATGGGAGGACAAGTGTGATGCTTCTAATCATAAGCACAGATAGGATTCTAGACCAAGATGATCTCTAGGTAGAACAAGTATTCTTCATTTCTCCCTTTGCAAATGACCAAGCTTGCCTATCATTAATTAATCCCATTTTCCTACAAATATTTCATTTAGAGATCACCATATTGAATGAAATCATATATATAAGTTCAGATAAGTAAGGGGGAGAGTTATACATTATCGTAGGAACTCTTACATGAGCTTAAATTGAGGGTGGAAAACTCCAGAATTCTACTAGAAAAAGATTTGGAAGACTTCATCGAACGAACACTAGGAATGAATGTGAGGATGAGGAGCCCTTAGATTCTAATGGTTGCGGGGAACCAAAGCATGAACTGAGTAACTAGAACTCTCTTGGGCAAGCTCGAGCTAGAATAAGAAAGACCTACAACATATACAAATTATGGTTGAGTTATGAGTAGGAACTTCATTATGAGTAGACTAAGCTGCAGATAGAACAAGGGGCAAGCTCAACTTACTCTATGCACTCATGAACGAACTGTAATTGAAGGTCGAGAGTTTGAATCCGTCAGACTAAATCCTGGATATGTGTCAACGATGATTAATTAACTCATCTAGTGAAACTGAGAGGTTGAATTCATAATTGGAGGATTGGCACGAGGATCCCAATCGCAAAATCCAGTGGATGGAGCATGCAAGTAGTCTGATGAAGATGACAAGAAACCATAAAGCTTTTTAGGGCTGATAGTTATTATTGAGTGAATATGAATTTAAATTATAATTTGTGAAGTGGACTGAAGGTTTCAAAAATAGTGAGCCCAAGGCTAAAATTTAAAAACTCGTGAAAGTGGGTCCAAGGCCAATGAAAAATGGGTATTGTCCCATAAATAATTTTGATTGTTAAAATTAAGCATGTTAAAATAATAAAACATGTGATTTTGTGTGAAATGGCTCATGTCTAGTAAATACTATCGAGCTAGAGGCAGGTCTCATCTCGTAGGGTTAATAGTAAAAATACAACCATTGTAAAAGAAAACACTTGTATGTGTATGATTTATGATGGTGTCATGAGACACCCGATTTGTGGTAGTGATGGTTTTAAGAACTATTGGTTAGCAAGGTCGGTACAAGGGAATTTATGGCTAAGTCAGTATGTCAAGGGCTCTAGTTCTATTCGCAAGAGACCCAGTGAAAGTGGAAGGTCTAGTCCTTTTATAGGGGATACTTAATCGGTATGTTTGTGTTTGGGATACAGTGACACAGATGATTGGTTGAGGTTATAACCTTATATTAATTTGATAGATGTTGTAGCCTTGTACCAGTGTAGTAGAGGTTGTAGTCGTATACCAAATTGGTTGGTAAAGTTTATCCGAATCATAAGTGAAACAGATCAGAAGTCTGTTCGGCGAATTGTGTACTATTTTTCATGATGGATAAGTTGTGTGTAATACTTGTTGAATACAAGATCCGTTTATTAAAATTTTGAATTTTTATATTATTTAAATCTTATTTTCTTAAAATGTTACTTATTATTATTTAGAGTATATGTTGAATAGTTGATATTATGCCATGATGTCAGCTATCCTACTTGTTGAGTTGTGAACTCATTCTACTCAAAATACTCCCTCCAAGCAACTAACGTAATAAAAAGGACATGTTGCTATTTGAGAAGCTGTCATAAACTGAAGGTACGCCTTATATTCAGTACTAGGTTCTAGTATAATTTATAAATTTTATTTTCCAAATTTTAATTAAATATTTTTAGAAAATAACTTCAGATGTTTTATTATGAGTCTTACATTATGTTTGTATTATAATGATAAGATGCCCATTATTATAAAATTGGGGGGATTTGATGGATTCTCTAAGGTATATCTTACAATTAATACTTAGTCCTAGTATAATTTATAAATTTTATTTTCCAAATTTCAATTAAATATTTTTGGGAAATAACTTAAGATGTTTTATTCTAAACATTATATTATGTTGAGCTTACAATGATGAGATGCTCATTATTGTAAAACCGAGAGGATGTGCCGGGTTATCTATAGGTCCGACTAGAAAAATCAAGTCGGGGTGTGACATTTGTAAATTTGAGAAATTAGTGAATCAAATAAAAAATATTATTTTCAAGAATTGAATCAAGCAAATCGGGTAGTAAGAATTAAAAAACTATAAATATGGAAAATATTAAGAGATGGTATAAAAAACACCGATAAAACCTAACTTGAAATAGTCGATGAAAATATAACTAGAGATATAGTATATGTAGGTTAGACAACTTAGTTGACCGAGTAGTAGAAACACAAAATTGAGCACTCCCAAGAAGAAATTATCACAAGTTAAGATGAGTAGAAATATTAAAAGTGAGTTTAATTGGACCGAAAATTTTGATATTTCTAGTTTTATAAAAGTTACTTAAATGTTTGATTAGAAAGAAAATAATGTGGATGATAGTTATAAAATAATCAACTAAGACGAATTGAAAACTAATAATTTATTAATAATGGGAAAACAACTCAACATTTTAGAAAAACGGGTAGTAACTTGATAAATTTAATAAAAACGAGTACTAACATGAACATTTAGGAAAATTGCCTAAGCCTAGCGTTTAGAAAAAGATGGGTTAAACTTAAATATTTAAGAAAAACTAGTCGAGACTGACATTTTAAAAGGCTGACTAAGCCTTAGAGTTTAAGAAAAAATGTCTTTTTGAAATACTTATTAAGATATTATAATTTGTTAAATATGTGTTAAGTCCTACTTTTAAATTATTATATGATTTTGTATGGTGAACTAAAAAACTAGTAGTCTTTTATGCACCTGATTGTGATCGAGTAGAACGTATATGAAACTATTGGC
This sequence comes from Trapa incisa, assembly GCA_030064435.1. NCBI lineage: Eukaryota > Viridiplantae > Streptophyta > Magnoliopsida > Myrtales > Lythraceae > Trapa > Trapa incisa. The sequence continues at coordinate 17,651,634 of CM057776.1, forward strand.
CGTATGAGTTAGAGATAGTATCGACTATGAGTGCTACTCAAAATATAAGATAAATAAAGGGGAGTTATATTATTTACCGACAGGAAAATAGAGTTATTCGATCCAAACTTTTGATAAGGGGTAAGATGTGTACCATCATATGTCTAGACAATCACTCTTCGACCTTCCATGGATTGGCAGCATGGTAACAAACTAAATTGTGTGAAAATTAGTGAATGACGAAATGTGATTTAAAAATGCTACACTTTTAAAGAAAGGACACGAGAGGGTATTGATTATACTAAAATCATATAAACCAAACATCAAACCTTCCGATAGAAATAATTTTTAAAAATTTAAACATTTGTGCTTAGTAGCCGTACTCTCAATCATTAATTATAAGATTACTCTCTCCTTCAATAAAATTGAAAATAAAGAAGGGATCTAAATTTGATTGACTTGTTAAAAGCTTGATGTAAAATATAAATTATCCAACGAGTAAATTCGTTCTTTTAATAATTTTATGAACTTTTATTAACTGGTTATAATTGTTTATATTTCCCTTATAAAAGTTTTTACTTGTGATAAATTATTATATTTTGGCACGCAGAAGAGACAATAAATATTGAAAAATGACGAAATAAGAAAGGAAAGCGCTTGGGGTAGTTGTATCAAGATGAGTCCTTGCAATTGGTGGACAATAAGAGATTGAAGAAAGAGACGGATAACAAGTTATTTGTGTGTATTTATGTATGGTTTATACTGGTATAGTATTAAGGTGCACTGGTGCATTTGAAGGAAACAATGCATAATTAATGATTAACACACTCCGGTTGTCATCCCAACATCCATTTTTCCTTTAAATTACCAGCTCCTAATTTCTTGTCAGTCTACAGCGAAAATTGCCAACCGCACCAAGTACCCTTATGCTCTAGTGGGTGGATCGCATGTCACCATTTCATTTCTAGAGATCTTCAGGAGAGCCCAGTTTGATCCCGGTTTGCTTTCTTTCCAAGAATATTCATTCAAATCCTCGAGATGATGGAGAAAAGATGTTTAAGATAGGCCCTTCCTTCAACCTAGTTTGATTCAAAATGCTGATTTAAGCCAGGGAACCTGAAATCCACAAGCCCAACTGGCTTGATGAGCAGCATGGCACAAAATACTTGGGAGTGGACTTAAGGAAAACCACCCACCTTCAACAACCGGAGTCCACAAACCCCTCTTCAATTGGCCGGCGAAGATGGTTGAATAACATACTTAAATGAAATAAATAAAAACTGCAAGATTTTGTTATGGGCCCCAAATTTCAACTTTGCTGTAGTTTCAATAATAAAATATGGGGATACAATCCAATGGGTCACATATAAACCTCCATCTTTCAATCTAAATTTGATCCAACATCACTTGAATAAGCAAATGAAAAGTCCATACTAATCTGATGCTATTTCATCAAGACAATATCTAAGTAATGTTAACAACAGGTAACAAGGCCAATACCTCTAACATATCATAGAAATTCCTTCAAAAGATCAAAAGATAACAAACAGTTGGGTGACCCATCAAAGAGTATACTGTCAGTTTCCATTTTTTTTTGCCCAACTGTTAGTTTCCATTCAATGGAAGTATATCTGCCAACTATGCAATTATTAAACTGAAGGAAAATAGACAATAGAATTTGTTCAAGAAATAGCAAAACAACTGCCAGCAGTATTACTCTTTCTTCCCAATCCCATGGGACATGTTATAGATCCCCCTTGCCTGCATTAAGACCATCATTTGAGTAAGATTGGGTAACAAGTCCTTGAATGAGAAGAAATTATATAGTTCCCTTTCTCTTGGGTCAGAAATTCTATAATTCCTTTTCTCTCAGGTCATAAATTCTGTGGATCAATGTGCAAATTTTGCTCAATAGAAGCACATGAAAGCAATGGCACAGAAAGGTGACTCAGGATCATGAAGGTTGCAGTTGTTGCCAGAGCCAGTGGAATTGCAACTGAGGTTATCTTGTCAAAAGGTCCCTTGAGATATGTGTGTTTGTGAATGTTTTGGAAATACTTTTGCCTCTCAATAAGCTTCTCCCTTGGTCTGAAAGGTGTCTCTGTCATCCTGGCGAGTATGCTACAAATTATGTGAAGAACTTATAAAGATATAGGATGACAGAGTATAATAGAAAAAGGTTAGTAAATACTATGATTATATAAGAGAGAAAAAAAGGCCCTAATACATCCAATAGGAAACAAGAGGCCAAACTTAGGTTCTAGCCTCGCAAAATGCACAGTAATCTCTCCCTAGTTTCACAAAAATCAAGTAATTATTACAAATTTATTTGCAAATTAAACCCCCACACGGGAGCCAAATATTACACCATTCAGTTCATCTTGTGTAAAGTAAGGGGTATTAACGGTTTGGGAAATGGTTCTACTCATCCAGCCAAGGAAAAAAGGAAATGGTGTCACCTTCAAAATATATTGATCGAAAACTGCTAATGTATATCCTTAGAGCGCATAAATCAAACTCAACCAGATCGTAAATTAGATGAAAGATGAAAAGCATGAAGATCCTAAATTCAGGTGAAGTGGGGGAAAACTGATACAAGCATGCCTCGTGAAACACGATTGCACTTGAGTAAAATGAGATTTATCAAGCGAACCTAAAACATGAGCAGCAGCATCAAGTTCAACGACAGCCCGAGCAATCTCATTAATACAAGATATGATCTAGAGTACAGAAAGCTAGCTCGTCTGCTGATATAAACAGAAACTGAGACAAGTGAGGAGAAGCTTACGTTGAACTGAGACACGGAGGTGCGAATAATGGAGCTTTGCCGGAAGTTAAGAGGCTTTTGCGGTCCACGAAAGGAGATGGCGTAGGTTGAAGACGAAAACGAAGGCCACCAGGGGTGGGTAGGCTGAGGGATGGAATTGGTCATAAAAGCGACAAAGTTCTGGTCATTCGACTAGGTCCACGAACTTGTCGGGTCCAATAAGTCAGCTCGGCCCATATAAATGTATATGTGGCCTTAGGCATTGGATGATTTAGTGTGGGTAGGAGCTTGAGTTTTTGGAAATTCATCAAATAAAATGGAATTAGACAAAGATCAACCCTTACACTTCAATTTCGAACCCAAGACAATACATCAACAGTTACATACTACAGTTATATTCAAACTGCGTGCATAAATCAATTGGACGATTTGGACACGTAATGTGAGGTTCATCATATGTTGTCGTATATAATGAATGTGGAGCATCCAATTCACTAATTTGGGAGTCAGATTAGTTGCTCTTATTTTACGGCCGATAATACATTTAATAGGTTAAGCAGAACTATCCATTTGTTTATTTAATCTATTTTTCTTAGAAATTTTATCGGTTTCTAATAAATAAACAAAAAAGTGTCCTTTTATATTTTATTCATCAAACTTCTCTTGCCTTGAAAGGTTTGTGAGATTGCCTTTTGAAATCATTTTCCCTCCATAGACACTTCTATTTCATCATCCTTCTTCCACTAAGAGCACATTAATTTTACTTGCATGAATGCAACATAATCAATCCAGTTTAATTCAATATTTCAAAAATCCATGCAAGTACGTCATTTATGTGATTTTTTTTAACTAATCTTCTTTTTTTTTGCTCAACTTTTAACTAACCTTCTTATAAGCATATTAAGGAAAGGTTCTCTTTGGATTTCACCATTTGAGCTATAACAAAATATTTTTATCATAAGGCAAGAAACACTAAGATCCAAATGGAAAAACCACACAGTAATAGTCTGTATCAAAACTCCACCAAAACATGTCTTCAAGTTTTGCATACCTTACTCTTGATATCCCTTGCAAGAATGAGATGGAAGTTGAGAAAATCATTCTTTGAATAGAGATTGATAGGTATATTATCTCAACTTCATGCCTTTTAGATGATGTAATGTGATACGATTGAAAGAACAAGGAAATTGATACAAGTTATGTGTAAAAATATCCTTATCATTTCATTTTATAATTAATAAAATATATATGATTTATAATGATATATAACATGGACAACAAATATAGTGCTAACCTAATGTATATCTGGAGTCTAGAGTAGGTAGGGTGTGTTGTAGTTGAAACTAATATATATTGCTTGTCATGCTTGTTCATATGAGATTTTATTTCTATAAGTAATATTTTTATTATCATTATAACACTTAGGGAATGATTAGACATTCACCTTGAATAGAGGTAAACAATAAGTAGAAAGTTTATTAGTTATGAGATTAACAAGCTCAGTTAATTCAAATAAAGTAAAATATAAGTTATTCATAACAAATACGTTGACAAAATAGTAATCAATTTTAAACCAGTCATCATTCGGGTTATTTTGTCATTTATCGTCTACTAGTTCATTCGACAACTTGATATTGATAATGTATTTTTTCATATCCATCTCAATGATAAAGTTTATATGACACAACCACCAGGCTTCATAGATCTATCATATCATGATCACATCTGTCTCTTTCATCGCTCGTTATATGGATTGAAGTAATCTCCTCGGCCTTGGTTTCTCTGACTGAGTACGTTCTTATTAACACTTGGTTTTGAAGCTTCTATTGCAGATACCTCTCTTTTTAGTTACCGTACTTCTCAATTTATCATATTACTCATAGTGTACGTAGATAATATAATTCTCACTAGATCACCTAATGCTCCTCTAACGTCTATTGTGTGTGCTATCAAAGAGAAATTTTCTATTAAGGATCTTGGATCTCTTCATCATTTTCTTGGGATTGAGTTACATTCCCATTGTAGAGGCTTCATCTTAACTCAACAGAAGTATATTCATGATATTCTTATAAAAGCATTAATGATCGACTACAAACTGGTCTCTACACCAGCAACTCCTAGGTCTACTATCTTTATATGATGGCACTCCACTAGATAACACTCGAATATACAGGCAAGTCGTTGGTTCTCTTCAATATTTAATATTGAATCAATCAGACATTTCCTATGTTGACAACCAGGTCTGTCAATTTATTCACAAGCCAATGATAACTCATTGTGCTGCAGCCAAGAGAATTTTATATTATCTCCAATAAACATCCAGTCACGGATTATATTTATGAAAAAATTTACAGCCACATCTCCATTGTTTCTCTGATACCGATTAGGCTGACAACCATGATAATCGGCGTTCCATAAGTGGATTTTCAGTATTTCTTGGAAATAACTTGATTTCATGGAGTGCTAAGAAACAACGCATAGTTTTCCGTTCCAGTACTGAAGCGGAATATTAGAGCATCGAAAATGTAACTATTGAACTCATTTGGATCTAGTCACTACTTTGAGAACTCAGATTTTATTATAAATCTCCGCCAACTCTCTGGTGTGATATTGTCACGCCCCGACCCAGTTTGGTCGGATCCCCATGATCAATCCGCCACTCTCTCGGTTTATTAAAAGGTTTCCCCTTATTGTAAACCGTAAAGAGTAAGGCGTCCTTTAACCTGCACTTTTTCCTAGAATAGCATAATCAAAACTGAATGAAATTTAAAACTTTACATACCTGTCTTACAAGCATCTTTAGTTGACGGACTTTAAGAGTACACTTTCTAGGATTTTCTAAAAGGGATATAAGGGAGGGAGTGAGTATGACTACTCAGTGAATGGATTTTCCAAAGGTCTACTTTTAACTTTTAAGAAAAAAATGTTTATATGGAGTGTGCCAAACTTTTTTTTTCAAAAATTCCTTCATTTATAAATTCGGGTTTTCCCATCATTTCTTAGTTACCATGGTGTGTCATCACCCAACACACATCCTTTATCATGAAGGTTACACACATTCGCAAGTCAGTATCACTATTGAACCCGCTAGTGGTTTTAGAGCGACTTTTCCTGCCACTAGATACAGGCATAACTACTTCTACCTTGGGAATGAGTGGATGTACGCGACATCCGACCCTCATCCTGAAATCGCTTCTTCATGTCCATATGAGGACAGAGACCTCATCCTGTCCCCACCCTGGTCTCATGCGCTTGGTGCTACTCCAAATTTCGCACAGACATCTAGAACGATGAACTGCCCTTATAGCCACCAGGTCGTCTAGTGCACTTAGGATGCATCACTACCTCTTATGGGTGTCTTGATGATCTCGTACTCACAGTACATGCACAAACAATGTTTTCTCATATTACCATGTAATCTGTGGTGCCTCTGGTCAACCCACAGTTATTTGTCTTGATTGGTTCGTCAGCCTATCATGTCGCACTGCCGCTAGTTGACTGAGCATGTCGGTCCTATCTTGGTACCATGGCCAAACAATTCACTTATTAAGTTTTATGGCACATATATCATGTCCGTTTACGAGCTCCTGCTCGTGCTAATTGGCCTTGGGCCCACTGTACGAGATTTTCAAAATCGAGCATTTAGCCCCCAAGTTCCAAAACCGAGGCCCCCGGCCTATCAGAGCTATTCGAGCTCCCGTTGATAAGGTCTCCCAAATTGTTTAAGCATTGGCACATAGTCAGGGGAGAGCACTTCCGACAACATATGTTTTCTCTATCCCTTATACCGCCCGAGTATAATGACGCCTTTGTTCATAAATGATGAACATGTTTTCAACTTCCTTCGAGGAAGTCTCATCATACCAACCAGGTATGACCTACTTACAACCGGTAAGTAGTTTTTCCGCATGATTTTCACATCACTTCCTCTAAGTAGTGATGTTTAAAATACCACTAAATAGTGGGTTTTCATATCGAGGTACTTATCATTCCCAATCGGGTATGATATAAAATTTCCACTCACAATCGATAAGTGGTTTTAAAATTTTACGTTGTGCTCATCATCCCAACTAGGTATGATGTTAGTAAACCCACTCACTCGTTAATGCCGTGAATTCCACTAGACCATTCTTTATATTCACGTGAACTTATCCTTGCTGGCGTTTCCGGTACTTTGTGTTCCTACACGATATGAATATCTCGGTTTATTATCATTTGACCTAATCACCTTCATTCATTCCAAATGAATGAGAAAGTTAAACTTTCATTTATTTGCAATTAGGTCCCTAAAGTTATTTCTCTTTAACTTTAAGTCCCTAATGCCAGTTTTTCCTCAAATTGAGTCCTAAAACTTCTAAAATTTATCATAGTACCTCAATTTATTCCATTTTACAAAAAGGGGATTAATTTCCCAAATTTCCAATTTGGTCCTCCAATTTTTCCAAAATTACCATTTTGACCTTCCTTCACAAAAATGGTAAGTTTTACCCCAAAATTTCCTAAATTCCTCAATTGGTCCTCCAACATTATTTTCATGCCCAATTGGCCCTCAATTTCATAAAATTACATTTTGGTTCTTTAAATTTCGAAAATCCCCAATTTCTCCCAATTTTTCCCCCAATTCCAACTCTTTAATACAACCGAATTTGATTTTATTAAATTGACCAATCAAACACCTCTAATTGTTGAAATTGAAGTTGAAATTGAATTCCTCCATGTTCATACGATTCCATAGAACTTTGAATCGTGAGTTTTGATGCCTAACGAGCTCAAATGGAGCTTCGTCGGAAAATGGACTGTAGAGAGAGAAAGCTTCGATTACTCACCGGTGAAGGCATGGTGGTACGAGCTTTCAATCTAGGTAGATAGCTCTTATCCTTAGGTTCATCCTAGAATCAAGAATCACATCAATTGATGCTGAATTGAGTTAGAATTTCATCATTGAAATTCTGCCGGTTCTCTCTATAGTACCGACCGAAAATTGCAGAGGGGAGCCAAATTGGCTTACCTTTGAGTCCTAATTCGGCCGTGGGAGGGCTGAGGAAGTGATGGGAAAGCTTGGTTTGTCCTTAGGAGGGCTCGAATTGGTCAATTTCAACTTGGCCGAAATAGGGCAGCTTCGGTCCGCCGGGGCTGCTTCACTGTTTCATCACGCCGGCGTTTCTCCGATGACCATCGGAGCAAATGGAGACTACAGATGTGTATATGACTTTTCCCCAGTTCTAAAGAACCCGACCTCAACTTGTTTGGCTCAGAAAATACCCCATGTCAAAGCTCTAGTTTGAGCTTCACCGAAAAATGGAGCAATTGAGAGAGAATAGAGTTTTCAAATGTGGAGAGGATGAATGGGGAGGGGCTCTATATATATGGAGCTTGGAGACCCGTTGGCCGTCCGTTTGGCACCATTATTGCTGACATTGAAGACCTGAAATGCCCCGAATAGAAGCGTATCTTTAGTTTCCCAGTGAGTGAACAGTGCTGTCATCCTGAGGAAGAAGATGACACTGTTCCGAACCGGACAGGACCAGTTCGAATCGGGTTCAAAGCTTAAATAGGCGGGTTCACCCCCCATTCGATCGAGTTTTTTAAATCTAAAAAATTCTAAATTCATGTAAATTCATTCTCTATCCAATGGTGGCCTCAAATATCCAATTTGAATTATTTAAGCCACCTAGAAAAATAAATTTATAATTCGGTTCAATAGTGGTTAAAATCGGTCCAAATTAGTACGGATCCAGCTCACCTGAACTGGTTTGGTTTTCATCCCCAATTCCTTCACAAGTCCATTTCCATGTCTTTTATGACTTCTTGGGTCACTTAGGGTCCATAAAATTCCCAGTTTACCATCTCTTTTTCTATTCCGGTTCATAAACTGACTCGATCCTTAAACCGGTTCAATCTAGTTTGGGTCCCGTTCACCCAAACCGGTCTAGTTTTTCTCTCCCACTTTGTTCTAAGGTTCCTTCCCAAGGTTTATGAATTTATTTGGAGTACAATGGAGTTGAATTCCTTTGTTTTGCCCGATCTCTATCGGTTTCGGTTCATGAACTGACTTGGTTCATAAATCGGTTCAATTATGTTGGATCCGGTTCATCCAAACCAGTCTAATTTTCCTCTTCCAATTCGTCCTAAGGTTCTTTTCCATAGTATTTTGAACCCTTTGGATCACCTGGGAGTTGTAAATTCCTAAATTGCCCATTCCCAATTATCGGGTTTGTGAACCGATTCAGTTTTCTCACTTGGTTTGACCTATTGTCTTCCCAGTTTTCCTTAGCTCAAAAGGGCGGGGTTTACAGATATTATGACAGCAATTTATCTCAGTGACAATCCAATTTTTCATACTCATACAAAACACATTAATATAGACTATCACTTCATTCGTGAACGAGTCAATCGCGGGGAAGTCCACATTCTCTTCATTGGCAAAAAGCTCAGATTGTAGATATATTTACCAAAGGTCTCTCTCCGCATCGATTTGGCATACTTCACTTCAAACTCAATGTTCGAGACCTCTCATTGTGCTTGCGGGGTAGTAATAAGATATCTATATATTACACTAAAAAAATCTATATATTATACTAAGAGATCTACATATTACACTAAGAGATATATGGATTACATTATTTCGGATTCAGTCACATCCTCTGGTAAAATACTCAAGTCTACTCGAATTTAAGAAATATATGTCTATATTAAAAGACATGTCCCTAATATTTGTACCTTCACATTTATTATAAATTTAGGATAATTCTATTAATATAACACACTTATGAAGCATTATACATTCTAGTATATTTTCTCTATTTTTTATGGTATTAGAGTAGTATCGCTCTATAGCATCCCTGTCATGCCCCAACCCATTTGGTCGGATCCCCGTCAGCAACCCACCGCTCTTCCGATTTATTAAGGGTTTTCCCCTTATTTAAACCATGAGGAGTAAGACGTCCTTTATACCTGTGCATTTCCTAGAATAACAATAATAAAAAAAACTTAATAAATTAAATTTACCTACACGTCTTGTAGGTTTAGCTAGGGAAAGTTTGTAGGTAGGTTTTTCCCTTGGTTACCTGAAGATGGGTTAAGGGAGAGGTTGAGTTCGACAACTTAGTGAATGGGCGTTTGAAACATGAGTTTCTAAAATATAGTTTGAATTGGAGTGTGTCAGACTCCTTATTTTCTTTAAAACCATTCTTTTCTTGAATTACTGGTTATTCAAAACTAATTTCCTCACAATCGGTGTGTTTAACAATTAACACATGCCCTTCATCATGAAGGGATCACACATTTGCAGGGCAGCCCGTTCACTGCACCCACTTGTGGCATCAAAGCGATTTTACCGGCCACCTAGATAGAAGCCCATCCACGTCTACCCTGGTAATGAGTGGATGTTCGCGACATCCGACCCTCAAACTCGAAAAGAAACTCTATGTTCGTATGAGGATAGAGACCTCATCCCGACTCCATTTCGGTCTCAAGCGCATAAAGCTACATCGAGCTTCCCTGACTGATGGGACGACAATCTACCCTTATCTTCATCATGTCGTCCAGTAGCCCTTAAGACGCATCACTACCCCTCTTAGGCATCTTGATGGTCCTAAACCTCAATGCATGCACAAACAAAGTTTTACATATAAGCCATTAATCTTTGGTGCCACTAGTCTAACGACCTTGAATCTCAACTCGACCTACAGCTGTTTGTCTAGACCGGTCTTGTCGCACTGCCACCAGTCCATCGAGTATGTTGGTCCTGTCTTGTACCATGGCCAAATCACATCATTCATTAAAATTTTCATGGCTTAACATCATATTTGTTTGCGAGCTCCTGCTCGTGCCAACTAACCTTGGGCCCACTATACGAGATTTTCAAAAGCAGGCATTTTAGCCCCTAAGGTCCAAAACCAAGACATCTAGCCTATCTGAGCTATTCAAGCTCTCGTCAATAAGGTTTTCCAAAATTTTTAAGCAGCGGCACATAGTACGGGGAGAACACATCTAACAAAAATAACTTTTCACTCCTCTATCACACCAACTGGGTGTGATGACATCTCTATTTACAATCGGTAAACGGGTTTTCCACTTCTGTCACGCCCCAATCCGGTTTGGTTGGATCCACGTAAACAACCCGTTGCTCTCTCAGATCAAGAGAAGTTTCCTCCAACTTTAACTCGAGATGAGCCAGATGTAATTTTGACCTTGTTCCTTGGAAAGACATATATCAATAAAATGCAAGCTTAAGGAAAATTAAGCATACTTAACAGAGGGTAAGACTCGGTGTTATTCCTAGTTATTATATCTTTTCCTGAAAAAGGGATAGAAAAGAGGGGTGAGTTTCTACAACTTAGTGAATGGGTTTTTAGAACTTTTAACTTCCAGGAAAAAAGATTTGTATTGGAGTGTTCCAGACTCCTTTCTTTCCAAATTCCTTTTATTTCAAATCTTGGTTTTTACCACAATTTCTTATTACTCACGGTGTGTCATCATCCAACACACATCCTTCATCAAGAAGGTCAAACACACATTCGTAGACTAGTAAGTCTATTGAACCCACTTGTGGCATGGGAGCGACTTTACCGGCCACCTAGATAGAAGCACATCCACTTCTGCCTTAAGAATGAGTGGATGTACGCGACATCCGACCCTTAATCCCGAAATCAATTATCCATTTCCGTATGAGGACACAGACCTCATCCGGTCACCACCCCAGTCTCATGTGCTTTGTCATGCCTCGACCCGGATGGTCGGATCCCCATGATCAACCCGCCACTCTCCTGGTTTATTGAAGGGTTTCCCTTTATTATAAATCGTAAAAAGTAAGGCATCCTTTAAACCTGCACCTTTTCCTGGAATAACATAGATAAAAACTATATAATATTTTAAATTTATCATACCTGTCTGACAAGTGTCTTAGTTGATGGTCTTTAAAGGTAGGCTTTCCAGAATTTCCAGAAAGGGAAATAAGGGAGGGGGTGAGTTCAATGACTCAATAAATGGGTTTTCAAAACTTTTAACTTTTATGAAAAAGACTTGTATTGGAGTGTGCCATACTTCTTTCTTTAAAAAATCCTTTCATATCAAATCTCAGTTTTTACCACCATTTCCTTATTAATCACGGTGTGTCATCACCCAACACACATCCTTCATCATGAAGGTCAAACACACATTCGCAGGCCAGCCCGTCCACTAAACCCACTTGTGGCGTCAGAGCGACTTTACCGGCCACCTAGATAGAAGCACGTCCACTTCTACCCTAAGAATGAGTGAATGGGTCGGATCCCCATGATCAACCCACCACTCTCCTGGTTTATTGAAGGGTTTCCCTTTATTATAAATCGTAAAAAGTAAGGCATCCTTTAAACCTTCACCTTTTCCTGGAATAACATAGATAAAAACTATATAATATTTTAAATTTATCATACCTGTCTGACAAGTGTCTTAGTTGATGGTCTTTAAAGGTAGGCTTTCCAGAATTTCCAGAAAGGGAAATAAGGGAGGGGGTGAGTTCAATGACTCAATAAATGGGTTTTCAAAACTTTTAACTTTTATGAAAAAGACTTGTATTGGAGTGTGCCATACTTCTTTCTTTAAAAAATCCTTTCATATCAAATCTCGGTTTTTACCACCATTTCCTTATTAATCACGGTGTGTCATCACCCAACACACATCCTTCATCATGAAGGTCAAACACACATTCGCAGGCCAGCCCGTCCACTAAACCCACTTGTGGCGTCAGAGCGACTTTACCGGCCACCTAGATAGAAGCACGTCCACTTCTACCCTAAGAATGAGTGAATGGGTCGGATCCCCATGATCAACCCGCCACTCTCCTGGTTTATTGAAGGGTTTTCCCTTATTATAAATCGTAAAAAGTAAGGCATCCTTTAAACCTGCACCTTTTCCTGGAATAACATAGATAAAAACTATATAATATTTTAAATTTATCATACCTGTCTGACAAGTGTCTTAGTTGATGGTCTTTAAAGGTAGGCTTTCCAGAATTTCCAGAAAGGGAAATAAGGGAGGGGGTGAGTTCAATGACTCAATAAATGGGTTTTCAAAACTTTTAACTTTTATGAAAAAGACTTGTATTGGAGTGTGCCATACTTCTTTCTTTAAAAAATCCTTTCATATCAAATCTCGGTTTTTACCACCATTTCCTTATTAATCACGGTGTGTCATCACCCAACACACATCCTTCATCATGAAGGTCAAACACACATTTGCAGGCCAGCCCGTCCACTAAACCCACTTGTGGCGTCAGAGCGACTTTACCGGCCACCTAGATAGAAGCACGTCCACTTCTACAATAAGAATGAGTGAATGGGTCGGATCCCCGTGATCAACCCGCCACTCTCCCGATTTATTAAAGGGTTTCCCCTTATTATAATATGTAAAGAGTAAGGCATCCTTTCAACCTGCACCATTTCCTGGAATAGCATAATCAAAACTGCATGAAATTTAAAACTTTACATACCTGTCTTATAGGCATCTTAGTTAATTGTCTTTCAGGGTAGGCTTTCCGGGATTTCCTGAAAGGGATAAGGGAGGGGGGGTGAGTACGACTACTCAATAAATGGGTTTTTAAAGGTCTATTTTTAACTTTTAAGAAAAAATATTTATATGGAGTGTGCCAGATTCCTTTCTTTTCAAAAATCACTTCATTTAAAAATTTGGGTTTTTCCATTATTTCTTAGTTACCGATGTGTCATCACCCAACACACATCCTTCATCATGAAGGTTACACACATTCGCAAGTCAGTATCACTACTGAACCTGCTAGTGGCTTCGGAGCGACTTTTCCTACCACCCGGATAGAAGTACGAGCACTTCTACCTTGGGAATGAGTGGATGTACGTGACATCCGACCCACAATCCCAAAATCACATCTTCGTATCTGTATGAGGACAGAGACCTCATCCTGTCCCCACCCCGGTCTCATGCGCTTGGTGCTACTCCAAATTTCGCTCAGACACCTAGAACGACGAACTGCCCTTATAGCCACCAGGTCATCTTGTGCCCATAGGACGCATCACTACCCCTCATGGGCATCTTGATGATCTCGCACTCATAGTGTATGCACAAACAATGTTTTCTCATATTTCCATGTAATTTGTGGTGCCACTGGTCCAACGGCTTCGAATCTCAACTCAACTCGCAGTTGTTTGTCTTGACTGGTCCGTCGACCTATTATGTCGCACTACTGCTAGTTGACTGAGCATGTCAGTCCTATCTTAGTACCATGGCCAAACAATTCACTTATTAAGTTTTATGGCACATATATCATGTTCGTTTACAAGCTCCTGCTCGTGCCAACTGGCCTTGGGCCCACTGTACGAGATTTTCAAAATCGGGCATTTAGCCCCAAAGTTCCAAAACCGAGGCCCCCGACCTATCAGAGCTATTCGAGCTCCCGTCGAGAAGGTCTCCCAAATTGTTTAAGCATTGGCACATAGTCAGGGGAGAGCACTTCCGACAAAACATATGTTTTCTCTATGCATTATACTGCCCGGTATAAGGACACCTCCGTTCATAACCGATGAACGGGTTTTCAACTTCCTTCGAGAAAGTCTCATCATACCAACCGGGTATGATCTACTTACAACCGGTAAGTAATTTTTCCGCATGATTTTCACATCACTTCCTCTAAGTAGTGATGTTTAAAATACCACTAAATAGTGGGTTTTCATACCGAGGTACTTATCATTCCCAACCGGGTATGATATAAAATTTTCACTCACAACCAGTAAGTGGTTTTAAAATTTTAAGTTGTGCTCATCATCCCAACCGGTTATGATGTTAGTAAACCCACTCACCCGTTAATGCAGTGAATTCCACTTGACCGGTTATTTGTATTCACGCGAGCTCGTCCATGTTGGCGTTCTCGGAATTTTGCGTTCCTACGCGATATGAACATCCTTATTCATTATTACTCGGCATAACAGCCTTCATTCATTTCCAATAAATGAGAAAATCCAAACTTTTAGTTATTTACAATTAGGTCCCTAAAGTTATTTCTCTTTAACTTTAAGCTCCAAATGTCGATTTTTCCTCAAATTGAGTCTCGTAACCTTTAAATTTTATATTGGGACCTCAATTTATTTAATTTCACCAAAAAGGGGTTTAATTTCCCAAGTTTCCAATTTGGTCTCCCAATTTTTCAAAAATTACCATTTTGCCCTTTACAAAAATGGTAAGTTTTGCATCCAAAATTCCAAAATTCCTCAATTGGTCCTCCAACATTATTTTCATGCCCAATTGATCCTTAATTTCATAAAATTACATTTTGGCCCTTTGAATTTCGAAAATCCCTAATTTTCCCTCCAATTTCAACTCTTCAACACTACCAAATTTGATTTTATCAAATTGATTGATCAAACACTTTTAATTGTTAAAATTGGAGTTAAAATTGAGTTCCTGCATGGTCATCCAATTCTAAGAAACTTTGAATCGCAGATTTTAATGCCGGAACGAGCTCAAATGGAGCTTTGTTGGAAAACAAACTATAGAGAAAGAAAGCTTCGATTTCTCACCGGTGAGAGTACGACGGTTCGAGCTTTCGATCTAGGCGGATAGCTCTCATCTTGAGGTTCATGCTAGAATGAAGAATCACATCAATTGATACCGAATTGTGTTAGAATTTCATTATTGAAATTCTGTCGGTTCTCTCTCTAGCACCGATCGAAAATTGTAGAGGGGAGCCAAATTGGCTTACCTTTCAGTCGTAATTCGGCCGTGGGAGGGATGAGGGAGTGTTGAGAAGGCTTGGTTTTGCCTGAGGAAGACTCAAAATGACCAATTTCAACTCGGCCGAAGTAGGGCAGCTTTGGTCCACTGGAGCTGCTTCACTGTTCCATCATGTCGGCGCTTCTCTAGTGATTATCGGATTGACTGGAGTTTGCTATTAGATAGCTGACTTCTCCCCGATTCTAAAGAGTCCGACCCCTCCTTTCGAGGTTAAGAAAAATGTTGAAGTCGAAGCTCTGTTTTAAGATTCACCGGGAAATAGAGTAGTAGAGAGAGAGAGAGAGAGAGAAGTTTTCGGGTGTGAGGAGAATGAATGGGGATGACCTCTTTATATAGGTGTAAAACCTGTGTATTAAATGGGAGAGATTTATTACTAATGTTAATATTGCCATAAATTATTGGTATTAATTCCAATAATTTAATTTCGGTATTAAATTATTTGTATTTAATCTAATAATTTAATTTAGGTATTAAATTATTGGTATTAATTACAATAATTAAATATATATTAATTTATGGTTATATATGATAAGCTACGTTCGCATAAAAAATTTTAACCGAAATTTCGAGTTACAAAAAAATTCATACTTTCTAGGAGGTCACCCATCCTCACACTACTCTCGGGCAAGCACGCTTAACTTCATAGTTCTTATGGAATCTTGTTCACCTAAACCAATTTGGTTTTTGTCTTCTAATTTTTCTTAAATTTCTTTTCCAAGGTTTAATGAACCCTTTGGATCACCCGGAAGTTGTAAATTTCCATATTGCTTGTTCCCAAATGTAAACCGGCTCAGTTTTCTTACTCGGTTTGATCAGTTCTTTTCCCAGTTTTCCTTAACTCAAAAGTGTGGGGTTTACAGGATGTACACGGCTTTCGACCCTCAATCCCAAAATCAATTTTTTGTGTCCGTATGAGGACAGAAACCTCATCCCGTCCCCACCCTAGTCTCATGCGCTTGGTGCTACTCCAAATTTCGCATGGTCACTTGGTACGACGAACTGCCCTTATATCCACAATGTCGTCTAGTGCCCTTAAGACGCATCACTACCCCTCTTCGACGTCTTAATGGTCCAGTAATCATAGTGCATGCACAATTAGTATTTTTTTAATCATGCCATATAATTTGTGGTGCCACTGGTCCAATGGCCCCGACCCTCAGCTCAACTCGCAGTTGTTTGTCTTGACTGGTTTGTTAACCTGTCATGTCACACTACCATTAATTGATTGAGTATGTCGGTCATGTCTTGGTACCATGGCCAAACAATTCCTTTATTTAAAGTTTTATTGCATATAGCTCATGTTTGTTTATGAGCTCCTACTCGTGCCAACTGGCCTTAGGCCCATTATACGAGATTTTCAAAATCGGACATATTAACCCCCAAGTTCCAAAACCAAAGTTCCCGGCCTCTAAGAGCTATTTGAACTCCCATCAAGAAGGTCTCCCAAATAGTTTAAGCATTGACACACAGTTAGGGGAGAGCACTTCCAAGAAAAATATGTTTTCAACAGTCCATCATACCGACCGGGTATAAGGACATCTCCGCTCATAACTGATGAACGGGTTTTCAACTTCCTTCGAGGAAGTTTCATCATACCAACCGGGTATGATCTACATACATCCTGTAAGTAGTTTTTTCGCATGTTTTCACATCATTCCTCTAAGTTGTAATGTTTAAAATACCACTTAGTAGTGGGTTTTCATTTCGAGGTACTTATCATCCCCAACCGGGTATGATATAAAATCCCACTCACTCGTTAATAGAGTGAATTCCACTAAACCAGTTCTTTGTATTCACGCGAGCTTGTCCTTGCTGGTGTTCCAAGTACTTTGTGTTCCTACACGATATGATCATCTTGGTTCATTATCCTTCGGCCTAATAGCCTTCATTCATTCCAAATGAATGAGAAAACTAAACTTTTATTTATTTGCAATTAGGTTCCTAAAGTTATTTCTCTTTAACTTTAAGTCCCTAATGCCGAGTTTTCCTCAAATTGAATCCTGAAACTTTTAAAATTAATCATAGGACCTCAATTTATTCCATTTCACAAAAAGGGGTTAAATTTCCCAAATTTCCAATTTGGTCTCCAAACTTTTTCAAATTTACCATTTTGCCATTCCTTTTCAAAAATGGTAAGTTTCTCCCCAAAAATTCTAAAATCCCTCAATTGGCCCTTTAACATTTTTATCATGCCCAATTGACCCTCAATTTTATAAAATTACATCTTAGTCCTTCGAATTTTTGAAAATCCCCAATTTTCCCAAAAATTTCCCCTAATTTCATCTCTTTAACATAGTTGAATTTGATTTAATCAAATTGAATAATCAAACACATCTAATTGTTAAAATTGAAGTTAAAATTGAGATCCTACATCTTCATACAATTCAATAGCACTTTAAATCGCAAGTTCTGACGCCGGAATGAGCTCAAATGGAGCTTAACGGGAAAATAGACTATAGAGAGAGAAAACTTTGATTTTTCACCGGTGAGAGAGTGGCGGTCTAAGATTTCTAATTTGGCAGATAGCTCTCATCCCGAGGTTCATCCTATAATCAAGAATTGCATCAATTGATTCCAAATTGAGTTAGAATGTCATCCTCAAAATTTTGTCGGTTCTCTCTATAGCATCAGCCAAAAATTGTAGAGGAGAGCCGAATTGGCTTAACTTTCAGTCCTAATTTGGCTGTGGAAGGGCTGATGAAGTGTTGGAAGGGCATGTTTTAGCTTAAGGAGGGCTCAAAATGGCCAATTTCAGCTCAGCCGAAACAAGGCAGCTTCGGTCCGCCGGAGCTGCTTCACTGTTCCATCATGTCGGCGCTTCTCCAATGACCCTCGGAGAAAACATAGACTACATGTATATAGCTGACTTCTCTCCATTTCAAAAGAACCTGACCTCACTTTGTTTGGCTCAGAAATGACCCTATATCGGAGCTCTATTTTGAGCTTTGTCGGAAAACTAAGCAGCTGAGAGAGTGTGTGCTTTTCAGGTGTGGAGATGATTAATGGGTAGGAGCTCTTTATATAGGGAGCTCGTAGACTCGTCGGCCATCCATTTGGCACCTTAATGACAAACATTGATGGCATGAAACATATTGAACAAAGACGTTTCTTCTTCATCGGCGCTGCTTCGATTTTTTGGTGAGTGAACAATGTTGTCATCTAAAGGAAGAAGATGACTGTAAACCCCACACTTTTGAGTTAAGGAAAACCGGGAAAAGAACCGGTCAAACCGAGTAAGAAAACCGAGCCGGTTTACATTTGGGAACAAGCAATATGAAAATTTACAACTTCCGGGTGATCCAAAGGGTTCATTAAACCTTGGAAAAGAAATTTAAGAAAAATTAGAAGACAAACCAAATTAGTTTGGGTGAACAAGATTCCATAAGAACTTTGAAGTTAAGCGTGCTTGCCCGAGAGTAGTGTGAGGATGGGTGACCTTCTTGGAAGTATGAATTTTTTTGTAACCCGAAATTTTGGTTAAAAATTTTTATGAGAACATATGACTTATCATATATAACCATAAATTAATATATATATATATATATTTAATTATTATAATTAATACCAATAATTTAATACCTAAATTAAATTATTGGAATTAGTACTGAAATTAAATTATTGGAATTAATACCAATAATTTATGCCAATATTAATACTAGTAATAAATCTCTCCCATTTAATACACAGGTTTTACACCTATATAAAAAGGTCATCCCCATTCAACTATTGCTACTAGTTTCTTCTTTCTACTTGGTTCTCTTGTACTTATTATTTGGTTCTCCTGCTCTCTCTAAACAGGTTACACTAGGCCATCACGATACATTCTTCCTTTGAAACATTTCATAATTAAGGGTTGTTTCCTTGCTTTCCACATTATGTCCATTCGCCCATCAATAATTCCTTCAAGGGTAGTTAGTCATATGCATCCCTCCAAAGTTTACTTTCATAGTGTATTTCTTTATGGAGTGTTCAAATCTTCCTTGTTTCAAGATTTCTTGACAATTATGTGAGAGGCTTACCTATTCCTTTCTTGGCTTGAGTTTAGTTATTAATTTGGCCTTTGGTCCTTTTAAGGATTTCTTTCATCCTTCTTTTCCCGAGTATTTGGCCGTTCCACCTCTCTCTTCTTTGTTGGAACTCAAATTATGGCTTTCCTGTGTATTAGTTCGTTAATTGCCTCGCCTCCACCATTCCTTTGGTCTTAGTTTCTTAGGGCAGTTGTTTCTCGAGTCCTCCTGTCCTTAACATCCATCTCACTGACCTTTTTAGGGTGTAATCCTTTCTACCTCCCGGTCTTCCTTAGGGTGTCATTTATTCTCTCTGACTATCTTGTTATTACGACTTGCTTTCTTTTATCATGGTTGTCCAAAATTCCTATTTGGCTTCATTTCTTTTTCTAAGGTGATTCATTCCTGTAATCCCAATACATCCCGTTTGTCATCAAATGTTCATCTTGTTTTTTCTTGTGATTGCTCTCCCTTCTTTGCTCCCAATATTTAGAATTTTCTTCTTTCAAGGGAGAGTTCTCTTTGTTCAATTCGTGGTTTATCAAGGTCCTACCTTTAGTCCCTTTTCTTTTTCTTCCTACCATTATACTAGAATCTTGAAGAGATTACTCTTGGATGTAATTGAAGTTCCGAGCAGGAGTTGTATTTTTAAGGACGATATCCTTCTAGGTTTCCTATAGCTGTGGGGGCATTATTCTTGAAAAATATTGTCCTAACTCCTGGCAGTGTGGGACAGTTTTTCACTTCGTGTCCTATTCCCCTATAGGTTAACTTGATTCCTGTCCTTAGTAGGGTTGGGCACTTCTCCACACAGTGTCCCTATTGTTCATACTTGTAATTACGTGAACATAAGTGGTTCCTCCTGGCATTTTTCTAGGGAATTGTTAGTTTTGGTGCTCCTTCGTCCTTGAGTCTGGATACCTTGAGAGTTTTTCTTGTGGAGTCTTCTTTGTCAATTGATCACTCCTAGAGTCCTCCTAGATTTCTTGATTCCCTAATTCGATTTCCTTAACTTGGGTGGGATTCTCCTTAGTTTCTATGGCAGTACATGCTTGTTTGGTCACTTTCTTTGGGGCCATCTTCCTTGAAGATCTCATCCTTTGAGGGATAGGGTTTTTAGGAATTTGTAGTACTTCATTAATAGAGGAGTACAGTATGTTAGGTGTTTTGGCCCTATTACATAAAATGATCACAAAATAACTAGGGACCTACGGGATTCTTGATAAGTATCCTCCTATGTAAGGTTATATGCCCTTTGTTGGCGTTTCTGGCTTCATTCATACTTTGAGCTATGACCTCAATAGGTTCTAGAACCATCCTCTTGGATACTTCCTCATTTGGCTTTTGAGACTTCTACCATACCTTAGGCATTGGGAAGCTTCTAGGGTTGCCTTCCTATGAGGACAAGGTATTGAATAGAGACATTCCTAGTTTTTTTGATTCCTCTCCTAGGAGCCATCTAAAAATTTTAAGATCAATCTTATTAGTTACTATATTTTCTAGTCTTAATTATGTATTCGAGGAAATAGGCTCTGATACCACTCTAGTTGTCATGCCCTAACCCGGTTTGGTCGAATCCTCATGATCAACCTGCCACACTCCCTATTTATTAAAGGGTTTCGCCTTATTATAAATCGTAAAGAGTAAGGCGTCCTTTAAACCTACACCTTTTCCTAGAATAACATAGATCAAAACTGCTTAATATTTTAAAGTTTTATGGCATATAACTCATGTTTGTTTACGAGCTCCTGCTCGTGCCAACTAGCCTTGGGCCTACTGTACGAGATTTTCAAAATCAGGCATATTAGCCCCCAAGTTCCAAAACCGAGGCCCTCGACCTATAAGAGCTATTCGAGCTCCTGTCAAGAAAGTCTCCCAAATCGTTTAAGCATTGGCACACAATTAGGGGAGAGCACTTCCGACAAAAATAAGTTTTCAACTGTCCATCATACCGACCGGGTATAAGGACATCTCCGCTCATAACCGATGAACATTTTTTCAACTTTCTTCAAGGAAGTTTCGTCATACCAACCGAGTATGATCTACTTACAACCGGTAAATAATTTTTCCGCATATTTTTCACATCACTCCTCTAAGTTGTGATGTTTAAAATACCACTTAGTAGTGAGTTTTTATTTTGAGGTACTTATCATCCCCAACCGGGTATGATATAAAATCCCACTCACCTGTTAATGTAGTGAACTCCACTAGACCCGTCCTTTGTATTCATGTGAGCTTGTCCTTGTTGGCGTTCCTGATACTTCATATTCGTACATGATATGAACATCTCGGTTCATTATCCTTCGGCCTAATAATCTTCATTCATTCCAAATGAATGAGAAAATCAAACTTTTATTTATTTGCAATTAGGTCTATAAAGTTATTTCTCTTTAACTTTAAGTCCCTAATATCGAGTTTTCCTCAAATTGAGTCCCGAAACTTTTAAAATTTTTCATAGTATCTCAATTTATTCCATTTCACAAAAAGGGGTTTAATTTCCCAAATTTCCAATTTGGTCCCCAAACTTTTCCAAAATTACCATTTTGCCCTTCCTTTACAAAAATGGTAAGTTTCACCCCAAAAATTCTAAAATCCCTCAATTGGCCCTTTCACATTTTTATCATGCCCAATTAACCCTCAATTTTATAAAATTGCATATTAGTCCTTCGAATTTTCGAAAATCCCTAATTTTCCTCAATTTCCCCCAATTTAAACTTTTTAATGCAGTCAAATTTGATTTAATCAAATTAACCAATCAAACACATCTAATTGTTGAAATATAAGTTTAAATTGAGATCCTACATCTTCATACGATTCAATAGCACTTTGAATCGCAAGTTTTGATGATAGAACGAGCTTAAACGGAGCTTCGCCGGAAAAGAGACTGTAGAGAAAGAAAGTTTCAATTTCTCACTTGTGAGGACACGACAGTTTGAGCTTTCTATTTGGGTAGATAGCTCTCGTTTGGAGGTTCATCCTAGAATCAAGAATTTCATGAATTGATGCCAAATTGAGTTATAAGTTCATCCTTGAAATTCTTTCGGTTCTCTCTCTAGCACCGGCCGAAAATTGCAGAGTGGAGCCGAATTTGCTTACCTTTCAGTCCTAATTCAGTCGTAGGAGGGCTGAGGAAGTGTTGGAATGGCTTAGTTTGGCTTGAAGAGGCTCAAACTGACCGATTTCAACTCGGTCGAAATAGGGCAGCTTCGATCTGCCGGAGCTGTTTCACTGTTCCATCACGCCGGCGCTTCTCTAGCGATCCTCGGAGAAAATACTTCAGGTGTTAGCTGACTTCTCCCCAATTCTAAAGAACCCAACATGACCTTGTTTGGCTAAAAAATGACCCTATATCGGATCTCTGGTTCGAGCTTTGCCAGAAAACTAAGTAACTGAGAGAGAGAGTGAGCTTTTCAGGTGTGGAGAGGATGAATGGGGAGGGGCTCTTTATATAGGGAGCTCAGGGACTCATTAGCCATCAGTTTGGCACCTTTATGATAGACATTGATGGCATGAAACGTATTGAACAGAGACGTTTCTTCTTCAACGGCGCTGCTTCGATTTTTCGGCGAGTGAATAGTGCTATCATCTGAAGGAAGAAAACAACATTGTTTCGAACCAGACCGGACCAGTCCAAACCGGGTTCAAAGCTTAAATCGGCCAGTTCAGTGCCCATTTGATCGAGTTTTTCAAACATAAAATTTTTTAAATTCATCTAAATTCATTTGCTATCCAATGGTGGCCTCAAATCTCAAATTTGAAAATTTTAAGCCAACTAGAAAAATGAATTTAGAATTTATTTCAATAGTGGTTCAAATTGGTTCTATCCGGTTCAGATCCGGTTCACCTGAACCGATTTGTTTTTCATCTCCCATTCTTTCTCAATTCCATTTCCATGACTTTTGGGACTCTTTGGGTCACTTAGGATCCATAAATTTCTCGGTTTACCATCTCTCTATTGGTTCCGGTTCATAAACCGGCTCGGTTCTTAAATTGGTTTAATCCAGTTAGATCTGGTTCATCTAATCCGGTCTTGTTTTTCTCTTCCAATTTGTCTTAAGGGTCTTTTCCAAGGTTTTATGAACCCTTTGGATTACCCGGGAGTTGTAAATTTCCAAATTGCTCGTTCCCAAAAGATCGGGTTTGTGAACTGGTTCGATTTTCTTACTCGGTTTGATAGGTTCTTTTCCCAGTTTTCCTTAGCTCAAAAGGGCGGGGTTTACACGCTTGGTGCTGCTACAAATTCCGCACGGTTACCTGGTACGATGACCTGTCCTTATACTCACCAGGTCATCTAGGGCCCTTAGGACGCATTACTACCCCTCTTGGGTGTCTTGTTGATCCTGTAATAACAATGCATGGATAATCAGTATTTTCTTATCATGCCATATAATCTGTGGTGCCACTAGTCCAACGGCTCTAACCTTCAACTCAACTCGCAGCTGTTTGTCTTGATTGGTCCAGAGACTTGTCGAGTTGAACTATCACCGGTTGATTGAATATATTGGTCCTGTCTTGTTACCATGGCCAAACAATTCATTTATTAAAGTTTTATGGTACATATCTCATGTTTTTTATGAGCTCCTGCTCGTGCTCACTGGCCTATGGCCCACTTGTACGAGATTTTCAAAATCGAGCATAATAGCCCCCAAGTTCCAAAACCGAGGCCCCAGCCTATAAGAGCTATTCGAGCTCCCGTTAAGAAGATCTTCCTAATCGTTTAAGCATTGGCACATAGCCAAGGGAGAGCACTTCCGACAAAAATATATTTTCAACTGTCCATCATACCAATCAGTATGAGGACATCTCCGCTCATAACCGATGAACGGGTTTTCCACTTCCTTTGAGGAAGTTTCATCATACCAACTAGTTATGATCTACTTACAACCGGTAAGTAGTTTTTCCACGTGATTTTCACATCACTTCTCTAGTTGTGATGTTTTAAATGACACAAAATAGTGGGATTTCATTTCGAGGTACTTACCATTCCCAATTGGGTATGATATAAAATCCCACTCACCCGTTAATGCAGTGAATTCCACTCAACTGATTCTTTGTGTTCACGTGAGCCTATCCTTGCTGTCATTCCTAGTACTTCATATTCCTATACGATATGAACATCCTTGTTTACTATTCCTTGGCCTAAATGTAAACCCCGCCCTTTTGAGCTAAGGAAAACTCGGAAGGGAACTGGTCAAACCGAGTGAGAAAAATCGAACTGGTTCACAAACCCGATCAATTGTGAATGGGCAATTTAGGAATTTACAACTCCCAGGTGATCCAAAGGGTTCAAAATACTATGGAAAAGAACCTTAGGATGAATTGGAAGAGGAAAATTAGACCGGCTTGGATGAACTAGGTCCAATAGGATTGAACAGATTTATGAACCGATGGGTTCATGAAACAGAACTGATAGAGATCACGCAAAAGAAAGGAATTCAACTCTATTGAACTCCAAGGAAATTCATAAGCCATGGGAAGGAACCTTAGAACAAAGTGGGAGAGAAAAACCAGACCGGTTCCGGTGAACTGGACCCGAACCAGATTGGACCAATTTATGGACCGAGTCGGTTTATGAACCGGAATCAATAAAAAGATGGTAAACCAGGAATTTTATGGACCCTAAGCGACCCAAGGAGTCACAAAAGCCATGGAAATGGACTTGTGAAGGAATTGGGGATGAAAACCAAACCGATTCAAGTGAATCAAATTCGAACTGGTTCAGACCGGTTTGAACCACTATTGAACAGAATCCTAAATTCATTTTTCTTGGTGGATTAAATAATTCAAATTCAATATTTGAGGTTACCATTGGATAGAGAATGAATTTAGATGAATTTAGAAATTTTTAGATTTGAAAAACTAGGTCGAACGGGGGTGAACCGGCCGGTTTAAGCTTTGAACCCGATCCGGTCTAGTTCGGAACAGTGTCATCTTCTTCCTCAAGATGATATCACTGTTCACTCACCAGGAAACTGAAGAAACGCCGATGAAGAAGCTATGCTTCTGTTTGGGGTGTTTAAGGTATTCAATGTCATCAATAATGGTGCCAAACGGATGACCAACGGGTCTCCAAGCTCCCTATATAAAGAGCCCCTCTACCCATTCATTCTCTTCACATTGAAAACTCCATTCTCTCTCAACTGCTCCATTTTCCAGCAAAGCTCGAACCAGAGCTCTGACATGGGGTCTTTTCTGACCCAAACAAGGTGAGGTTGGGTTCTTTAGAACCGGTGAGAAGTCAGCTACACGTATGTAGTCTCCGTTCACTCTGAGGGTTGCCGGCGTGATGAAACAGTGAAGCAGCTCCGGCGGACCGAAGCTATCCTGTTTCAGCTGAGTTAAAATTGGCCATTTCGAGCCCTCCTCAGGCCAAACCAAGCCTTCCCAACACTTCCTCAGCCCTTCCATGGCCGAACTAGGACTAAAAGGTAAGCCAATTCGGCTCCCCTCTATAATTTCCGACCGGTGCTAGAGAGAGAATCGGTAGAATTTCAATGATAAAATTCTAACTCAATTCGACATCAATTGATGCAATTCTTGATTATAGGATGAACCTTAGGAGGAGAGCTATCTACCCAAATCGAAAGCTCGGACCACCGTGCCCTCACCAGTGAGAAATCGAAGCTTTCTCTCTCTACAGTCTGTTTTTCGGTGAAGCTCCGTTTGAGCTCGTTCCGGTGTTAAAATCTACGATTCAAAGTTCCTAAAAATCGTATGAACATGTAGGAACTCAATTTCAACTCCAATTTCAACAATTAGAGGTGTTTGATCGATCAATTTGATTAAATCAAATTCAACAATGTTGAAGTGTTGAAATTGGGGGAAATTAGGGGATTTTCGAAATTTGAAGGACCAAAATGAAATTTTATGAAATTGAGGGCTAATTGGGCATGAAAATAATGTTGGAGGACCAATTGATAAATTTTGGAATTTTTGGGGTAAAACTTACCATTTTTGTAAAGGAAGGGCAAAATGGTAATTTTGGAAAAGTTGGAAGACCAAATTGGAAATTTTGGAAATTAATCCTTTTTTTTTGTGAAATGAAATAAATTGAGATACTAAGATAAATTTTAAAAGTTTCGGTACTCGAAATTAGGAAAAACCCAACAATAGGGACTTAAAGTTAAAGAAAAATAACTTTAGGAACCTAATTGCAAAAATATGTAAAGTTGGATTTTCTCATTCATTTGGAACGAATGAGGGCTATTAGGCCAAAGAATAATAAACAATTATGTTCATTTCGTATAGGAGAACAAGACATCGGGAATGCCAGTCGAGGTCTAGCTTGCTAAGGACGAAACCCGACTAAGTGGAATTTCACTTCACTATGGGGTGAGTGGGTTTATGTAACATACCTGGTTGGGAATGATAAGTACCTCAGTATAAAAACCCACTGCTTAGTGGTATTTTTAATCATCACTACTTAGAGAAAGTGATGTGAAAGTTATGTGGAAAAACTACTTACGGGTTGTAAGTAGATCATACTCGGTTGGTATGATGAGACTTCATCGAAGGAAGTTGAAAACTTGTTCATCGGTTATGAATGGAGATGTCCTTATACTAGTCGGTATAATGGACAGTAAAAACCTATTTTTGTCGAAAGTGTTCTTCTCTAATTGTGTGCCAATGCTTAAACTATTTGAGAGACCTTCTTGATGGGACCTCGAATAGCTCTTATAGGTCGGGGGCCTCAGTTTTGGAACTTGAAGGCTAAAATGCCAGTTTTTGAAAAACTTGATCAATGGGCCATACGCCAATGGACACGAGCAGGAGCTTGTAAAATAACATGATATATATATATATGTGTGTGTGTGTGTGTGTGTGTGCCATTAAAACTTAATAAGTGAATTGTTTGGTCATGGTACCAAGGCAGGTCCGACATACTCAGTCAACTAGTAGAAATGCGACATGATAGGTCTCCGGACCAGTTAAGACAAACAGCTATATGTTGACTTAAAGTCGGGACTGCTGGGACAAATGGCACCACATATTATATGGAAAATTTTAGAAAATTTTGCTTGTGCATATACCATGACTACGGGATCATTAAGACACCCATGAGGGGTAGTGATGTGTCCTAAGGGCCCTAGATGACCTAATGTGTATAAGGGCAAATCGTCGTTCCAGGTGTCTATGCGAAATTTGGAGTAGCACCAAGTGCATAAGACTGGGGTGGGGACGGGATGAGGTCTCTATCCTCATACAGACACGAAGAAGTGATTTCGGGATTGTGGGTCAGATGTCGCGTACATCCACTCATTCCCAAGGTAGAAGTGGTCGTATTTCTATCTAGGTGGCTGGAAAAGTCACTCCGAAGCCACTAGCGGGTTCAGTAGTGAGACTGACTTGAGAATGTGTGTAAACTTTATGATGAAGGATGTGTGGTGGGTGATGACACATCGGTAACTAAGAAATGATGGAAAACCCTAATTTTTAAATGAAGGGATTTTCGAAAAAAAAAAAAGAGTCTGGCACACTCCATATAAATGTTTTTCTTGAAAGTCAAAAGATTTGAATCTCATTCACTAAGGAGTTGTACTCACCCCTCCCTTATACCCCTAACAGGAAGTCCCAAAAAGCCGAATCTTAAAAGACTTGCTCAATTAAACGCCTGCAAGATAGGTACGATTAATTTCAATTACTATGCAGTTTTGATTTATTATATTCCTGGAAAAAGGTGTAGGTCTAAAAAAAGCCTTACTCTTTACGGTTTATAATATAAGGGGAAACCCTTTAATAAATTGGGAGAGTGGTGGGTTGATCACGGGGATCTGACCAAATTAGGTCGGGTCGTGACAACTAGAGTGATATTAGAGCATGTTTCCTCAAATACATATTAAAGACTAGAAAATATAGTAACTAATAGGATTTCTTCTAAAATTTTCAGATGGCTCCTAGGAGAGAAACCAAGAAAACTAGGGATGACTTTGCTCAACACCTTGTCCTCATAGGAAGACAACTCTAGAAGCTTCCCAAATGCCTGGGGCATGGTAGAAATCCCCAAGGACCAAATGACATAGTATCCAAGAGGATGATGCTTGGACCTATTGAGGTCACACCTTGAGTACAAACGAAGCCAAGCCTAAGACCAGGAACACCAGTTAGGGCTTATAACCTTACCATGGAGGATGCTTAGCACACACCCCGTAGTCCTCTACCTATTTCATGACCACCTCTTTGTAATATGGTTAAGACCCTAACATATTGTACTCCTTCCCCATTAATGAAAAATTTCAAGTTCCTGAAACCATGTCTCTAAACAAGGATGTAAGCCTACATATCAACTGTAGGAAGATTGCCTCAAGAAAAGTAACCAAACGAACCCCGGGGATTGAGGAGAATCCCATCCCAAATAAGGAAATGAACCAAAAGACTAAAGAGTCTAGGAGAACTCTTAGGGGAAAATTAATAGGCAGAGAAGACTCGACAAGAAAACCGACAAGGAGACTAAGGAGTGAGAACTCTGGTAGTAACTATTGGGCAAGGAAATGACAAGGTGAGGACAATAGGAATGCTACTTGAGAAAGTGCTCAACACTATTAAAGACAAGTACCAAGACGGACAAGTATAAGTATAAGGAAAGAAGGGGTGTTCCACACCTCATAGATTCAAGGCAATACCTCCTCAAAGGTCACAAAGGACATGAAGGTTTGGAGACCGATACCATGGAGCGGGTTACGTAAACAGTTCACCAAGAGGTTAAGAAATGATGAGGTGAATGCAAAAACTTCTTAAGAAGGTTAAACCGAGAAGGATACCTCATGAATAGGGATAAGGTACATGAGAAGCATACTAAGAACCCTCTCATAAGGGGCAAACACAGAAAAATGACCCCTAGAACTCTAGGGAATGACACCGTTAGAGTGAAGAAGAGAAGGGATACGCTATGAAAGGGAACTCCGGAGGGATGCATACAACCAAGTGTCTTGAAGGAATCATTGGTTGGGAGATGGACATAACGTGGAGTGCAAGGAGCCAACCCCTCATTAGAAACTACTTGAAGGAAGGATGTACCGAAGGCCAAGACTAACATACTTTGGAAAATTGATAGAATGTTAGGTACAACTACCTTTGGAAAATATAGAGAAGTCAAAGTTGAGATTTGGAACAATATAATAGAAGTAAGCAAACCATGACAACGAGATGGTCAAAGAAAATGAACGACATCCTAAGGAGGACCAGGAAGTAGTAAGGAATACACCCTAAAAAGGGGCACTTGAAGGATCATTAAGGACAAGGAGATTAGAGAGACAACTGCCTCAAGAAAACTAAATAAGGTGAAAAGTAGGGGCAAGACAGGTAACGAACTACTCTTGTGAGGGTCATAGAGTAAACTCCAGCAAAGAAGGAAGAGGTGGAAAGGCCAAATATTGGAGAAAAGAAGGATGAAAGAAATCCTTAAAAGGACCAAGGGCCAATTAACGACTAAAACTCAAGCAAATAAAGGAATAGGCAAGCCTCTCACATAACAGTCAAGAAAACTTAAAACAAGAAAGATTTGTATGCTCCCTAAAAAAGTAGACAGGTACTGGGTACGTATGAAGATGCGGATAGAGTATACAAGATGTGCCTGCAAGAATTGTGGAGTAAAGGTTAACATGAGAAGACGACATCAAGGGATGTCATTTAAGGAAAAAAAAATCTCCTTGAGCAAATGTAAAAAGGAATGTCAAGAGAAAAGGAAAGAATCCTACCAAGGAAGTATCGTGATGTCCCAGTATGATCCGTTTGGAGAAAGAGCAGGAGTATCAAGAAATAATTCGAGAAGAACCAAGTAGAAAGAAGAAACAAGTAACGGTGATAGCCAAAGAGAATGAATAAAACCCTAAGAAAGGATGAGATGTAGTAAAGACTACACTCTCTGAAGGACAATGGGATGGGCATGAAGAACGAGTGATACAGCTGCCCAAGCAACTGGACCAGAAAAATAAAGAGAAAAAGACAGTTAAAGAACTAGTTTCCCAGAGAACCATGGATTTAAACCACAATAAGGAAGGGAGGAGTGAAAAGGCAAAAATGTGGGAAGAGAAGAACGAAGGGAAATCCTTAAAGAAATTGATGGTCAAAACCATATTTATAGTTTAAAGTCTTGGAACGGTTAAGTGAGCCTCAAGAAGGGCGAACAAGAGATTTTGAAATAAAGAGGATGTGAACCCTCCTTAACAGAAATTATTTAACAGGTTAACATCAAAAGATGATGTGATAAGTATGAATGATTGGACAACCCATACTCGGGTAATAGAGGAAAAATGTTCGAGAAGATGTTGGGAAGGTAAGTCCCATAATAAGGTGTAGCTAAGAAGGAATAACCACAATTGGTAAGATAGGTCATAGCCCACACATGCATACAAAGCTTAAAGAGTGGACAACCAAGCATATTGTGGAATGCATAGAATAAAACCAATAATCGGAAGTGTCCTATGTTAGGAACAAGGAATAAAACAAAAGTTGTGGATAGAGAAGGATTCAAAGCAAAACAGATACCCTAACACAGATAAGGGTACAAAGAAAGGGAGAAAAGGGAACGTTCAAGCAATGGTAAGAAGGTTGAACATGTAGCTCTTAGAACGAAAGTCTCTTCCTTGAGAGACACATTAGTGAATGAAAACGTAAAAAGGGAACTCCCTGAAACAAAACAATAGACTGAAAAGGGTCAAATGGGAATAACGAACTATGAAGTGGTTACAAACAAGTAAGAGCAGATTAAGGCCAAAGGAAATCCTTGAGTAAAGGATGTTATTGGGAGTGATGATGAACCTAAGAATGGACGAGTCCCAGCATGTCAGTAAAACATCTAGAGATCAAATAATTGGAACCAAAAATACTCAATAAGAAAGTCAAAAAGGGATGAGTGGGCAAGGAGAACCGACATAGTTGTTGAAATTGAGTTAATAACGGTAAAGGTAGTTGAGGAATACTACCAGAGGAAAAGAGGGATGAAGTTATGCAATCCCTGAGAGGTTGAAAAATAACCCTAAAGGAGGTGTTTTGGAGATCTAATGGATATAGAGATAAGATCTAGAAAATATCATGCTATAAGGGACAAGAAACTCAACGATTCCGATGAAAACATGACTCAAAATAAGGAAGAGTCGGTTCATAAGCATGACAAAGTCAAACATAATTTGGACTGATTTGTAATGAACAATGAATGAAGGAAGAGTCAAAATGGGATGAAAAGGTGATGATAAAGAAATCCGTGGAAATAAGTATGAAATGCTCTATAGGATGACGAGCTAAGGGTTTCAATGATCAAGCAGTTAACTAGACACGGAAATGGTTAGTTATCTTGGGATTTCCAATCTTGAGTACAAGACCTCAAGGGGAAGAATCTTGCTCTAAGCAAAGAGAGAGATAAAATCTAAGAACACATCCTGAGGTAAGGTATGTCTAGTTATAACAAAATCCATGGAGGGAGTAAATAATATAAAGGAAAAGGAATTCCTTAGGTGAAGGTTGTAGAAGGGACTAATTGCAAGAATGAGAGAAAAGTTTACGTCATAAGAAAACACCAAAGGGGCATCAAAGGAAATGATTGCTCATGCAAGGTATCTAACTAAGTTTTGGGGACAATACTCCTAAAAGGAGGGAAAAGTTGTAAACCCCGCCCTTTTGAGCTAAGGAAAACCGGGAAGGGAACCGGTCAAACCGAGTGAAAAAAAACTGAACTAGCTCACAAACCCGATCAATTGTGAATGGGCAATTTAGGAATTTACAACTTCTAGGTGATCCAAAGGGTTCAAAATACTATGGAAAAGAACCTTAGGATGAATTGGAAAAGGAAAATTAGACCAGTTTAGATGAACCAGGTCCAACAGGATTGAATCGGTTTATGAATCGAGTCGGTTCATGAACCAGAACCGATAGAGATCGGGCAAAAGAAAGGAATTCAACTCTATTGTACTCCAAGGAAATTCATAAACCCTGGGAAAAAACCTTAGAACAAAGTGGGAAAGAAAATCAAATCGGTTCGAGTGAACTGGACCCGAAGCAGATTGGACCGGTTTAAGGACCGAGTCGGTTTATCAACCGGAATCGATAAAGAGATGGTAAACCAGGAATTTTATGGACCCTAAGTGACCCATGGAGTCACAAAATACATGGAAATGGACTTGTGAAGGAATTGGGGATGAAAACCAAATCGGTTAAGGTGAACTGGATTCGAACTAGTTCAGAGCGGTTTGAACCACTATTGAACTGAATCCTAAATTCGTTTTTCTATGTGGCTTAAATAATTTAAATCAGAGATTTGAGGTCACCATTGGATAGAGAATGAATTTAGAAAAAATTTAGATTTGAAAAACTCGATCGAATGGGGGTGAACTGGCCAGTTTAATCTTTGAACCCAGTTTGGACCGGTTCGGTCCGGTTTGGAACAGTGTCATCTTCTTCCTCAGGATAACAGCACTATTCACTCACTGGAAAATTGAAGAAACATCGGTAAAGAAGAAACACTTCTGTTCGAGGCATTTCAGGTCTTCAATGTCAGCAATAACGGTGCCAAACGGATGGCCAACGGGTCTCCAAGCTCCCTATATAAAGAGCCCCTCCCCATTCATCCTCTCCACACCTGAAAACTCTATTCTCTCTCAACTACTCCATTTTCCAGTGAAGCTCAAACCATAGCTCCGACATGGGGTCTTTTCTAAGCCAAACAAGGTGGGGTCAAATTCTTTAGAACCGGGAAGAAGTCAGCTACACGTCTATAGTCTCTGTTCACTCTGAGGGTCGTCGACGAGACGCCGGCGTGATGAAACAGTGAAGCAGCTCTGGCGGACCAAAGCTGCATTGTTTCAGCCGAGTTGAAATCGGCCACTTCGAGCCCTCCTCAGGCCAAGCCTTCGTAACACTTCCTCAGCCCTCCCATGGTCGAATTAGGACTGAAAGGTAAGCCAATTCGGCACCCCACTACAATTTCTAGTCGGTGCTAGAGAGAGAACCGACAAAATTTTAATAATGAAATTCTAACTTAATTCGACATCAATTGATGCAATTCTTGATTATCGGATGAACCTCAGGAGAAGAGCTATCTGCCCAAATCAAAAGCTCAGACCGTCGTGCCCTCACCAGTGAGAAATCGAAGCTTTCTCTCTCTACAGTGTATTTTCTAGCGAAACTCCGTTTGAGCTCATTCTAGTGTTAAAATCTATGATTCAAAGTTTTTTAGAATCATATAAATGTGTAGGAAGTCAATTTCAACTCTAATTTCAACAATTAGAGGTGTTTGATTGGTCAATTTGATGAAATCAAATTCGGTAGTGTTGAAAAGTTGAAATTGGGAGATAATTTGGGAATTTTTGAAATTCGAAGGACCAAAATGAAATTGATGAAATTGAGGGCCAATTGGGCATGAAAATAATGTTGGAGGACCAATTGATAAATTTTGGATTTTTTTGGCAAAACTTACCATTTTTGTAAAGGATTGGCAAAATGGTAATTTTGGAAAAGTTGGAGGACCAAATTGAAAATTTGGGAAATTAATCCCCTTTTTGTGAAATGGAATAAATTGAGGTCCTAAGATAAATTTTAAAAGTTTTAGGACTCGAAATTAGGAAAAACCCGACAATAGGGACTTAACGATAAAGAAAAATAACTTTAGGAACCGAATTGAAAATATATGTAAAGTTGGGTTTTCTCATTCATTTGGAACGAATGAGGTCTATTAGGCCAAAGAATAATGAACAATTATGTTCATTTCATGTAGGAGAACAAGACATCGGGAACGCGAGTCGAGGTCCAGCTTGCTAAGGATGGAACCCGACTAAGTGGAATTTCACTGCACCATCAGGTGAGTGGGATTATGTATCATACCCATTTGGGAATGATAAGTACCTCGGTATAAAAACTGACTACTTAGTGGTATTTTCAATCATCACTACTTAGATAAAGTGATGTGAAAGTTATGTGAAAAAACTACTTAGAGGTTGTAAGTAGATCATACCCACTTGGTATAATGAAACTTTATTGAAGGAAGTTGAAAACCCATTCATCGGTAATGAACGGAGATGTCCTTATACCATTTGGTATAATGGACAATAAAAACCTATTTTTATCGAAAGTGTTCTCCCCTGACTATGTGCCAATGCTTAAACTATTTGGGAGACCTTTTAGACGAGAGCTCAAATAGCACTTATAGGCCGGGGGCCTCAGTTTTGGAACTTGAGGGCTAAAATGCCAGTTTTTGAAAAACTTGAACAGTGGATCATAGGCCAATGGACACGAGTAGGAGCTCTTAAAAGAACATGATATATATATATATATATATGTGTGTGTGTGTGTGTGTGCCATTAAAACTTAATAAGTAAATTGTTTAGTCATGGTACCAAGGCAGGTCTGACATACTCAGTCAACTAGTAGGAGTGCAACATGACAGGTCTCCGGACCAGTCGAGACAAACAGCTACATGTTGACTTGAAGTCGTGACTGTTGGGACAAATGGCACCACATATTATATGGAAAATTTAATAAAACTTTGCTTGTGCATGCACTATGACTACGAGATCATCAAGATGCCCATGAGGGGTAGTGATGTGTCCTAAGGGCCTTGGATGACCCGGTGAGTATAAGGGTAGATTGTTGTTCCAGGTGTCTGTGCGAAATTTGGAGTAGCACCAAGCGCATGAGACCGGGGTGGGGACAAGATGAGGTCTCTGTCCTCATACAGACACGAAGAAGTGATATTGGGATTATGGGTCAGATGTCGCGGACATCCACTCATTCCTAGGGTAGAAGTAGTCATATTTCTATCTGGGTGGTAGGAAAAGTCAAGCGTGATTGCCTGAGAGTAGTGTGAGGATGGGTGGCCTCTTGGGAAGTATGTT
The DNA here is from genome assembly GCA_030064435.1 of Trapa incisa. Taxonomy (NCBI): domain Eukaryota; kingdom Viridiplantae; phylum Streptophyta; class Magnoliopsida; order Myrtales; family Lythraceae; genus Trapa; species Trapa incisa. Next base: position 17,686,949 of record CM057776.1, read on the forward strand.
TTTTTTGTAACCCGAAATTTCAATAAAATTTTTTTATGCAAACGGACGCCCTATAATAAATAGCCATAAATTAATATATATTTAATTATTGTAAGTAATACCAATAATTTAATACCTAAATTAAATTATTAGAATTAATACAAATAATTTAATACCTAAATTAAATTATTGAAATTAATCGCAATAATTTATGGCAACATTAATACTAGTAATAAATTTCCCCCATTTAATACAGAATTTTACAACTATATATAGAGCACATCTTCATTCATTCTCCTCACACCTGAACACTTCTCTCTCTACTGCACCATTTCCCAGTGAAGCTCGAACTATAGCTTCGACTTGAGCATTTTTCTTAACCACGGAAGGAGAGGTCGGGCACTTTCGAAATGGGGAGAAGTCAGCTATCTGATAGCAATCTCCAGTCAATCCGAAAATTGTCGGAGAAGCACCGGCATGATGGAACAGTGAAGCAGCTCCGACGGACCGAAGCCGCCCTATTTCGGCCAAATTGAAATCGACCAATTTGATCCCTCCTCAGGCCAAACCAAGCCCTCCCAACACTTTCTCAGCCCTTCCACGGCCGAATTAGGACTGAAAGGTAAGCCAATTTGGTTATACTCTACAATTTCTAGCCAATGCTAGAGAGAGAACCGGTAGAATTTGAAAGATGAAATTCTAACTCAATTCGGTATCAATTGATGCAATTCTTGATTTTAGGATGAACCTCAGTACGAGAGCTATCTGCCCAAATCAAAAGCTCGGACCCCCATGCCCACATCGGTGAGTAATCGAAGCTTTCTCTCTCTACATTTTATTTTACGACGAAGCTCCGTTTGAGCTCGTCCCGGTGTTAAAACATGCGATTCAAATTGCTAGAGAATCCTATAAACATGTAAAAACTAAATTTCAACTTCAATTTCAACAATGGCAAGTGTTTGATCGTTCAATTTGATAAAATCAAATTCGGCTATGTTAAGAAGTTGGAATTGGGGAAAATTGAGGATTTTCAAAAATTTGAAGAACCGAAATACAATTTCCTAAAATTGAGGGTCAATTGGGCATGATAAAAATGTTAGAGGGCCAATTGAGAAATTTTAGAATTTTTGGGGTAAAATTTACCATTTTTGTAATGGAATGGAAAAATGGTAATTTTGGAAAAGATGGGGAACTAAATTGGAAATTTGGAAATTTAAACCTCTTTTTGTGAAATGGAATAAATTGAGGTTCTTTGATAAATTTTAAGAAAATTTGGGACTCAATTTGAGGAAAAACTGGAATTAGGGACTTAATGTTTAAGAGAAATAACTTTGAACCTAATTGCAAATAAATGAAAGTTTGACTTTCTCATTCATTTGGAATGAATGAAGGCTATTAGGCCGAAGGATAATGAACTGAGATGTTCATATCATGTAGGAACACAAAGTGCCAGGAACGCTAGCAAGGACAAGCTCGTGTGAATACAAAGAATCGGTCTAGTGGAATTCATTGCATTAATGGGTAAGTGAGATTTTATATCATACCCGGTTGGGATCAATAAGTACCATGAAATAAAAATCCACTATCAAGTGGTATTTTAAACATCACAACTTAGAGGAGTGATGTGAAAATCATGCGGAAAAACTACTTACCGACTATAAGTAGATTATACCCGATTGGTATGAGGAAACTTCTTCGAAGGAAATTGAAAACCCGCTCATTGATTATGAGCGGAGATGTCCTTATACTCGGTCGGTATAATGGATAGTTGAAAAAAATATTTTTTTGGAAGTGCTCTCCTCTGACTGTGTGCCAATGCTTAAACTATTTGGGAGACCTTACTGAAGAGAGCTCAAATAGCTCTTATAGGCTGGGGGCCTCAGTTTTTGAACTTGGGGGATAATATGCCTGATTTTAAAAATCTTGTACAATGGGCCCAAGGCCAGTTGGCACAAGCAGGAGCTCATAAACAAACATGAGTTATATGCCATAAAACTTTAAATAAGGGAATTGTTTGGCCATGGTACCAAGACATGACCGACATACTCAGTCAACTAGCGAGTGTGCGACATGACAGGTCGACGGACCAATCAAGACAAACAATCGCGGGTTGAGTTGAGGATCGGGGCCATTAGACCGGTGGCACCATAAATTATATGGCATGATAAGAAAATACTATTTGTTCATGCACTATGATTTTGGGATCATCAAGATGCCCATGAGGGGTAGTGATGTATCCTAAGGGCCTTGGACGACCCGGTGAGTATAAGGGCAATTCGTCTACCTGGTGACCGTGCGAAATTTGGAGTAGCACTAAGCGCATGAGACTAGGGTGGGGACAATATGAGGTTTCTGTCCTCATACGGTTACGAAGAATTAATTTTGGGATTAAGGGTTGGATGTCGCGAACATTCACTCATTCTCAGGGTAGAAGTGGACGTACTTCTATGTGGGTGGCCAATAAAGTCGCTCCGAAGCGACAAGTGGATTCAGTGGAAGTACTGACCTACAAATATGTGTTTAACCTTCATGATAAAGGATGTGTGTTGGGTGATGACACACTGTAATTAAATAACGAAATGGTGGTAAAAATCGAGATTTGAAATCAAAGGACTTTTGAAAGAAAGGAGTCTACCACACTCCAAAATAAATCTTTTTCCTAAAGTTAAAGGTTTTGAAAAACCCATTTACTGAGCAGTCGTACTCACCCCCTCCCTTATATGCCTTTCAGGAAATTTCGAAAAGCCTACCCTTAAAGACCATCAACTAAGATGCCTGTAAGACAAGTATGATAAAATTTAAGTTATTATGCAGTTTTGATTTATGTTATTACAGGAAAAAGTGTAGTTTTAAAGGGCGCCTTACTGTTTATGGTTTATAATAAAGGGAAACCATTTAATAAATTGGAAGAGTTACGGGTTGCTTACGGGGATCCAACCAAACCGGGTCGGGGTGTGACATTCCCGGTCCTTCGTATTCCTACACGATATGAACATCCTTGTTCATCAACATTTGGCCTAATAGCCTTAATTACTCACAAATTAACAAAATGCCCAAAATTTTAATTATTTGCATTTAGGTCCCTAAAGTTCTTTTTCCTTAAATTTAGGTCCCTAATACTAATTTTCACCAAATTGAGTCCTGAAACTTCTAAAATTTATTTCGGGACCTCAATTTATTCAAAATCACAAAAAGAGGTTTAAGTTTCCCAAATTTCCAAATTCATCCCCAACTTTTCCAAAATTACCATTTTACCCTACTTTACAAAAATGGCAATTTGACCCCAATAATTCAAAAAAATCAACCAATTGGTCCTCTAACGTATTTTTCATGGCCAATTGGCCCTCAATTTGGGGAAATTACACTTTGATCCCTCAATTTTATGAAATTCACAAATTTCTCCAAAAGTTTCCCCTAATTTCCACTTTTCAAATTGGCCAAATTTGATTTCATCAAATTGATCACTTAATTAGGTTTAATTGTTGAAATTGAAGGTAAAATTAAGTTCATACACTTCCACGCGATTCAATGGAGCTTTGAATCGTGTCTTTTGGATCCGAATTGAGCTCAAACGGAGCTTCGTCGAAAAACTGGACTTAGAGAGAGAAAGCTTCTAAAGCTTACTCTCGGAGGTGCGACAGTCTAAGCTTACGATCGGGTCAGATAGCTCTCATCCTGATGTTACTCCTAGGATCAAGAATTTCATCAATTCATATTCAATTGAGGGAGAATTCGGTCAGTGATGTTTCATAGGTTCTCTCTCTAACAATGATCGAAAATTATAAAGCGGAGCCAAATTGGCTTACCTTTCCACCCTAATTCGGTTGTATGAGGGTTGTGGAAGTGTTGGGAGAGATTGGTTTGGCCTAAGAAAAGCTCAAATTGGCCCTTTTTAGCTTGGCCAAAATAGGGTAGTTTCGGTCCGCTAGAGTTGCTTCACTATTCGATCACGCTGGTGCTTCTCTAGTGATCCTCAAAGCAAATGGAGACTACTGTTAGTAACTGACTTCTCCTCGAATCTAAGGAACCTGACCTTGCCTTCTTTGGCTTGGAAAAACCCCAATGTCGGAGCTCTAGTTTGAGCTTTGCTAGAAATTGGAGCAGTAGAGGGAGAGAGATCTTTTTAGGTGTGAGGAGGATGAATGAGGAGGGGCTCATTATATAGAAAGCTTGGGGAATACTTGGCCGTCTGATTGGCACCTTTATGGTGATCATTCATGGCCAAAAATGCCCTAAATGGAGACTTTTCATCTTTGTCGGTGTTGCTCGCTTTTCCGGCGTGTGAAGAGTGTTTTTATCTAAAGGAAGAAGATGACACTATTTCGAATCGGACCAGACCGGCCCGAACTGGGTTCAATGCTTAAACCAGCAAGTTCATGCTCGATTTGATTGAGTTTTTAAAAATTAAAAATGTCTAAATTCATCATCTATCCAATGGTGACTTCAATTCTTAGATTTGAATTTTCTAAGCCACCTAGAAAAATAAATTTAGAAACTGCTTCAATAGTGGTTCAAACCGGTTCAGGTCTTGTTCACCTGAACCGGTTTGGTTTTCACTTCCAATTCATCCTAAAGTCCTTTCTCATGACTTTTTGACTCTTTAGGTCACTTGAGATTTATAAATTTCTCAGTTTTCCCTTTCTCTATTGGTTATAGTTTATAAACTGACTCGATTTTCTCTTTGGAAATAACTAGTTCTTTTTCTGGTTTTTCTTATTATCAAAGGATGGGGTTTACAACTCTCCCCTCCATTTAGGAGTTTTTCCCCAAAATAATTTCATGTCAAATAATTAAGGGTAACCATCCCTCATTACACTCTAGGTCTCCCTTGTCTCTTCTTGCATGAGTTCATTTTGCCAAAGAACTTTAACCATAGGAATCCTCTTATTCCTCAATTTCTTATCCCTCCAATCGATGATTCGTACCGGTTCTGTTTGATAGGTCATGTTCTCTTCCAGTTCTAGTAGAGATCATTCCAACACATGGTTAGGATCAGACTGGTACTTTTGAAGTACCGAGATATGGAATACATCGTGTATTCTCTGTAAGTCTAGAGGTAGTTCCAATTTATAGGCCATTGGTCCTATTCTTTGGATGATGGGATAAGAACCGATATACCTCGATTTCAACTTCCCCCGTTGTTGAAACCTAAGTATTACCCTCCATGGGGATACTTTTAGAAACACTTCTCCCACATTAAACTTTAGATCTCTCTTCTCTGATGATCTACATAACTCTTTTTCCTATCCTGAGCAGCCTTAAGGCAACCCGTGATTAGCTTGATCTTCTCTGAGGCATCCTTGATTAGTTCGACCCTTTCCAACTTTCTTTCCCCGACTTCTTCCCAAAATAAAGGGGTACGGTATGGTCATTCATAAAGGGCTTCATAAGAAGCCATATAAATATTGTCCTGATAGCTATTATTATAAGCAAATTCCATTAGGCACAAGTATTCCTCCCAACCTTTATCCATGGTGAGTACACATGCCCTTAGCATATCCTCCATGGCTTGAATCGTTTGTTCAGACTATCCATCGGTCTGAGGATGAAATGAAGTGCTCATGTGGAGCTTGGTTCCCAAGGCACTTTGTAAACTTGGTCAAGACCTTGAAGTAAATCTTGGGTCTCTATCCGATACTATACTCACCGGGATGCTATGGAGTCTTACTATCTCCCTCATGTATAAGATGACTAGTTGTTCCACTGTATCTATCAATTTTATAGGCAGGAAATGAGTAGATTTGGTCAATCTATCCACAATGACCGAAATTGCGTCTCGACCCTTCCTAGTCAAAGGTAGTCCTGTGACAAAGTCAATGGTAATGTGCTCCCATTTCCATTCCGGAATTGGAAAGGGTTGGAGTAGTCCTGATAGTTTCTAATATTCAACTTTAATCTGTTGATAGGACAAGCATCGGGCTACGTATTTCGCAATGTCCCTCTTCATTCCTTTCCACTAATATCCTTGTTTGAGGGTGTGGTACATCTTAGTACTGCCCGGATGCATCGCATATACTGAATCGTGTGCTAGATGCATCTTAGAAATGTGGTCACCTGAATGATCGATGATAGGACATTGACATTCACCCAAGTGGGACAGTCCAAAGGAATACATGTGATGAGGCACTACTTTGTGCAATGGTGCTAAATTATATGAGGCACTGCTTTGTAAGATGGTGCTCCATTTCCCACTATCAATCCTGAACAATGGAGTGATTGATATTGGGTAATGAGGCACCACATTGTGTGATTGTGCTAAATCATATGGGGCACTGCTTTGTGCGATGGTGCTCCATACCCCCACTCTCCATCCTGAACAGTCGAGTGATCAACATTCAGTGATGAGACACTACTACGTGCGATGGTGCTAAATTATATGAAGTACTGCTATGTGTAATGGTACTTCATCTTCCATGTTTGTGCAATAAAGTGTTTTGATTTAAGACTGTAATGGGCATTTAGAGATATCATAAAATGTTCTAAATTGGTTTCCATTCTAAATATAGATGATTGTACTGGGGGATTGGAGATACCCTAGCACAATATCGAATGTGCATCAACAAGCATCACTCAGTTAGTTAGTCCGGGTGATAGTTCTCGTCCAACCTTTTGTGCATAGTATAGGCCAATAATCTTGTACTAATACACAAATGGTAGGTTTACTAATGAACCACCGTAGAAAATGTGATATCGAATACCATATAAGCTATTTTAAGTTATTGCAACACTGAGGTCATGGACGACCCAATGAGAGGCCTTCACACTCACTAAGCGTTGATCACCCACTCCTCCTAACACATTTCAGGGATATACAAAGGAGAGTAGTGCAAGGAAAGGGAATCTTCATGGAGTAAGAAACCCAAGATAAGGTACTTAGGTTTAATAATAGATGGTTCCCTGTAGCTATTCATTTTTTGGCATTTATTTGTCGTCCATTGTTTACTTTGAAAAGTTATTTATAAAAGTTTAAATTCTAAGTGAATTTTAAAACATTTTATTAATCTGAGTCTTTCGGCTGATTGGTTTTACTATATTAAGGTACTCACTACCGTAGCGTCAAGAAAACGTGGTGGATGTTATGTTAGTCTGACTTGTGAATTATGTCGGGGCATGTCATATATGATATGGTCTAATAAGTTCTCCATAAAATACATGTGTGGCTAAAAATAATTGTTGTCATTCTATAATACATAGTGCTCGATCTAATCTTATAATGACCTAGTAGGACTCATCTCTTTTATTTGTCTAGGTAAACATGTTACCTTAAAACCTACAATCCTACAAGTTGGCTCCATTGATGAGTCAAAGAATTTGTTCAATACTTTTGGGGTGTTTAGACCATCCTCCTTTTTTCTGCTTGAAAGGTAATGGATTTAAAATCACCAATTATCATCAAATGATCAAGTTGTGTTATGGAAATAAATTTCAACACTTCCCGCAACTAATTATGCTCTCTAAAATTTGAAGTGGTTGTAATGCGAATTGATCATAACTCATTTCCTTACCTCTTTATTTCATACTTTTATGTATATTTTATGTTGTTGATAATCAATTATTTCTACATGTTACTCGTTCCACCATAACAACAATTCTCCACCCATACCATCACTATTATATGATACTCATTGGTATATCTCCACATATACCATCACTATTATATGATACTCATTAGTATATTTCCCCCCATACCATCACTATTATATGATACTCATTGGTATATCTACACCCACACCATCACTATTATATGATACTCATTGGTATATCTCCACTCATACCATCACTATTATATGATACTCATTGGTATATTTGGATCCACATCTAAGTCTTTCTATTTTTTTTCTAACTTTTTAAATATCCATTAGGAAGACAAAGTGTAAATACTTCTTCCTAATGAAGTCTTTTATTGTGTGAATTGTTAATAGGGATTGATACTAGACAATTCCACACTAATAGCTTCATAGAGTTTGTGTGGTTGTTTTCGGACAATCACCAATTCCTCTAAATATATCTAAAACATGTGGTTCTCACTCCTTAGTTTTTATATTCGGTCTCAATTTGTATGACTGAACTCTACAGTTGCTTGTAATTTGAAAAATGTGTTATGAGACTTTCTAGCAATTTGTTTATGTGTGGTAGCTTTGTGTTGCAGTTTTCCAAGTAGGATAAATATTGACAATTTAGGAGAGAGTCTTGAAAAACCCGCACTTTTGAGTTAAGGAAAATCGCGAAAAGAACCGATCAAATCGAGTAAGAAAACCGAGTTGGTTTATAAACTCGATCATTTGGGAACAAGCAATTTGGAAATTTACAATTTTCGAGTCATCCAAAGGGTTCATTAAACCTTGAAAAAGAAACCTAAGACAAATTAGAAGAGAAAAAATAAATTGGTTCAGGTGAATGAGATCCCATAAGAATTGTAAAGTTAAGTGTGCTTATTTAAGAGTAGTGTGAGGATGGGTGACTCATGGGAAGTATGAATTTTTTTTTTTGTAACCAGAAATTTCGATCAAATTTTTATGAGAATCGTATACCTTATCATAAATAGCCATAAATTAATATATATTTAATTATTGTAATTAATACCAATAATTTAATACCTAAATTAAATTATTAGAATTAATACAAATAATTTAATACCTAAATTAAATTATTGGAATTAATACCAATAATTTATAGTAATATTAATACAAATAATAAATCTCTCCCATTTAATATACGATAAAGAGTTCATCCCCATTCATTCTTCTCACACATGAACATTTCTCTCTCTCTACTGCTCCATTTTCCGGAAAAGCTCAAACCAGACCTTCGAATTGAACATTTTTCTTAACCTTGGAATGAGAGGTCAGGCTCTTTAAAATCAGGGAGAAGTCAGTTATCTGATAGCAAACTCCAATCAATCCGAGAATGCTGATATGATGGAACAGTTAAGCAACTCCAATGGACCGAAGCTGCCTTATTTTGGCCAAACTGAAATTGGCCAATTCAAGCCCTCCTCAGGCCAAACCAAGCTCTCCTAACACCTCCTCAGCCCTTCCACGGACGAATTAGGACCGAAAGGTAAACCAATTCGGCTCCCTTTTACAATTTCATATCGTTGTTAGAGAGAGAGTCAACCGAATTTCAATGAAGAAATTCTAATCCAATTTGACATCAATTGATGTCATTCTTGATCCTAGGAAGAACCTCTGGAAGAGTGCTACCTACCCAGATAGAAAGCTCCGACCGCCGTGTCCTCATCGGTGAGAAATTGAAGCTTTCTCTCTCTATAGTTTATTTTCTGGCGAAGCTCCGTTTGAGCTTGTTCGGGCGTTAAAATCTGTAATTGAAAGTTCCATAGAATTGTATGAACATGTAGAAACTCAATTTTAACTCCAATTTCAATAATTAGAGAAATTTGATCGGTCAATTTGATAAAATCAAATTCAACAATGTTGAAGAGATGAAATTGGGGGAAATTTGGGGATTTTTGAAAAATTGAAGGACCAAAATGTAATTTTCTAAAATTGAGGGTCAATTGGTCATGATAAGAATATTAGAGGTCTAATTGAGAAATTTTAGAATTTTTGGGGCAACTTTTACCATTTTTCTATAGAAGGGGCAAAATGGTAATTTTGGGAAAATTGAAGGACCAAATTGGAAATTTGGGAAATTAAACCCCTTTGTGTGAAATCAAATGATTTGTGGTCCTAAGATAAATTTTAAAAGTTTCGGGACTTGAATTTAGGAAAAATTCGGCAATAGGGACTTAAAGTTAAAGACAAATAACTTTAGGGACCTAATTGCAAATATATGTAAAGTTGGGTTTTCTCATTCATTTGGAACGAATGAGGGCTATTAGGCCAAAGAATAATGAACAATTATGTTCATTTCATGTAGGAGAACAAGACATCTGGAATGCCAGTCAAGGTCCAGCTTGCTAAGGACGAAACCCGACTAAGTGGAATTTCACTGTACTATCGGGTGAGTGGGATTATATATCATACCCGGTTGGGGATGATAAGTACCTCGGTATAAAAATCCACTGCTTAATAGAATTTTCATCAGCACAACTTAGAGAAAGTAATGTGAAAACCATGTGGAAAAACTAATTATCGGTTGTATGTAGATCATACCCGGTTGGTATGATGAGACTTCCTCGAAGGAAGTTGAAAACCCGTTCATCGGACATGAATGGAGATGTCCTTATACCGGTCAGTATAATGGACAATGAAAACATATTTTGTTGGAAGTGGTCTCCCCTGACTGTGTGACAATGCTTAAACTATTTGGGAGACCTTTTTAACGGGAGCTCGAATAGCTCTTATAGGTCACAGACCTCAATTTTGGAACATGCGGGCTAATATGCCCTATTTTTCAAAAACTCGAACAGTGGGCCATAGGCCAATGGACACGAGCAGGAGCTCGTAAATGAACATGATATATGTGCCATAAAACTTAATAAGTGAATTGCTTGGTCATGGTACCAAGGCAGGTCCGACATACTTAGTCAACTAGTAGCAGTGTGACATGCCCGGTCTCCGGACCAATCAAGACAAATAGTTGTAGGTTTAGTTGAAGGTCGGGACCGTTGGGACAAATGGCACCACATATTACATGGAAATTTAAGAAAACTTTGTTTGTGCATGCACCATGACTATGGGATCATCAAGATGCCTATGAGGGATAGTGATGTGTCCTAAGTGCCCTGGACGACCCGGTGAGTATAAGGGCAGATCGTCATTCCAGGTGTCTGTGCGAAATTTAGAGTAGCACCAAGCGCATGAGATTGAGGTTTCTATCCTCATATGGATAAGAAGAAGTAATTTCGGGATTGAGGGTCGGATGTCGCGTACATCCACTCATTCCCAGGGTAGAAGTGGTCGTGCTTCTATCCGGGTGGCAGGTAAAGTCACTCTGAAGCCACTAGTGGGTTTAGTAATCGTACTGACCTGCAAATGTGTGTAACCTTCATGATAAAGGATGTATGTTAGGTGATGACACACCAGTAACTAAGAATAATGGGAAAACCCAAATTTTTAAATGAAGGGATTTTTTAAAAGAAGGGAGTCTGGCACGCTCTATATAAATGTTTTTCTTGAAAGTCAAAAGATTTGAATCCCATTCACTAAGTAGTATTACTCACCCCGTCCCTTGTACCCCTTTCAGGAAGTCCCATAAAGCCGAACCTTAAAAGACTTGCACAATTAAATACCTACAAGACAGGTACAATTAATTTAAATTACTATGCAGTTTTGATTTATGATATTCCTGAAAAAATGTGCAGGTCTAAAGAATGCCTTAGTAAATTGGGGGGAAACTCTTTACGGTTTATAATATAAGGGGAAACCCTTTAGTAAATTGGGAGAGTGGCGAGTTGATCATGGGTATCCAACCAAACCGGGTCAGGGTGTGACAATCAGAACCTATTTCCTTGAATACATAGTCAAGACTAGAAAATATAGTAACTAATAGGATTATTTTAAATTTGGCAAAATGGCTCCAAAGAAAGAAACCAAGACAACTAGGGTTGTCATCTCTAACACTGCCCAGCCACCCTTACCAGTAGAAACTCCTAGAGTAGCCCAGACAACTCCTCATGGACTTAGCAGGGAGAATCAAAGATTGTACGAGGAGTTCGCCTATGTATTTGGCCAACCTAACCTTACTCTTGAGGTAGGCACCAACTCTCAGGCTGAGCCCGAGGAAGTGCAATCCCTCACTCCCCCTGCTAATCCAACCACTCCAATGGACATACCTAGAAATCTCAAAACTCTCCGACAACTAGGTTGTAGACCTTTGCTCGGAGAAAAGGATGCTAGGATTGCAATGGACTGGCTGGCCAATATCAAGAAGTTGAAGGGAATTGTTTGGATACTACCAGAGGATAGGGTGATCCTGATGGAATTCTTCCTAGAAGGAAGCGCTAGACGTTGGTGGGACAATGTCCAAAACCTACATGACACCGCCTCCACTTGGGAGCAATTTGAGGAAAGATATTCGAAGGAATACCTGGCACCCCACCTAATAAATGAGAAGAAATAAGAGTTCATATGACTTCGGCAAGGGATTAGTTCCATAGTAGAGTATGAAATAAAATTCAACGAGTTAAGACCCTTTGCTCCTGACCTAGCTGGACCAGCTGACATATTCTAGAGGTTTGTGGACAGTCTCAACTTGGATATTCAAGACTGTATGGGAGTACTAGGATGCCCCACAGACCTGGCAGCTGTAATTAGTATGGCTCATGAATGCGAGCGACTGGTATAGACTCGACGTCGTCAAATGGAGTAGACGACTAGAAAGGGGGATAAAGATTCAAACAGTCAAGGAGGACAAAGAGAATATACCTGCCCAAGGGGAGGAAACAAAAAGGTATTGCAACAGAGAAGGAACATGCCTCCACCCCTTCCCAAAGTAGTTCCTACCTTACCCCAAAGGAACCCTCGTTGTCCGAAGTGTCAAAGGAATCATGAGGGAGCACGCCATGCCTATTTCGCCTGTAGACAAGTGGAACACTTTGTGAAGGATTGTCCTACTCTTAGGGAGAACAAATAGAAAAATACTCTTGGACCACCTCAAGGGAACTTTAGGAACTCCAGACTAGAAGCTACGGCAAGAGTACCGACTAGAGTATACAACCTCACTTAGGAGGAGGCTAGAGGAGACCCTAGCACTGTAGCGGGTACATCCCAAAACCCTACCAACTAGTCCAAAAGAGTCATGTAAACTGAACATCTTTTGAATTAATAAAGAGAATTTCTTCTAAAATATATGTTTCTTAAATCAGGGTATATACAGCTATGGGGACAACCAGTTTATGCTCTTTTTGACTATGGAGTAGAACGATCATTTGTCAAGGAAGAGTTGGTTTCTAAGATACCCCTGGAGCTCACTCATCTTGTACAAAGCCTTAACGTCCTTACACCCTTAAGAGAAGGTCTGAACATAAATAAACAACTAAAGGGGTGTGAGATAGAAATTGGAGGAATCAAACTTGAAGTTGACTAGATTTCGTTACCTCTAAGAGAAGTGGAAGTAATCCTGGGGTTGGACTGGCTGAGTAATCATCAGGCAAGGATGGTTGTAGAAGGAAGATAGTAGCTTTCCATACCTCCAAGACTAAGAGACTAAAGTTCTAGGGAGATAAAAGAAAAAGTGAAGTAAAATTTGTGTCCCACTTGAAAGTTCAAAAGATGATTAAGAAAGAATGTACAGTTGTGCTGGCCATGGTGGTAAATGAAGATTTTGAAGAAAAGAAAATGGAAGACATTCCGATAGTTAGGCATTATCTAGAAGTTTTTCTAGAAGAGCTACCTGGACTACCTCCAAGTTGCCAAGTAGAGTTTACTATAGAAATAACCCTAGGAACCAACCCCATATCGCATGGCTCCAGCAGAACTAAAGGAACAACTGGACGAATTATTGGAAAAGGATTTCATACATCCAAGTCAGTCTCCATGGCGTGCTCCTGTTTTGTTCGTGAAGAAAAAGGACAGGAATATGAGACTATGTATTGACTACAGGAAGCTGAATCAGGTCACCATCAAGAATCGATACCCACTCCCAAGGATAGATGATTTGTTTGATCAGTTAAAAGGAGCAACATACGTCTCAAAAATAGATCTTCGATCGGGCTACCACCAACTAAGGATTAGAGAAGAGTACATCTCTAAGACGGCGTTTCGATCTAGATATGGACACTATGAATTTCGAGTGATGTTGTTCGGATTGACAAATGCCCCTACAGCTTTCATGGACCTAATGAACCGTGTGTTCCAACCTCATCTGGATAGGTTCGTGATAGTATTCATAGATGATATCCTTATATACTCACGAACCAGGTCAGAACACGAAGAGCATCTAGCAATTACACTGGAAATCTTGAAGAAAAACCAATTATATGCAAAGTTTTCCAAGTATGAATTTTGGTTGCAAGAAGTAGGATTCTTAGGGCACATCATATCTAAGGACGAAGTTAAGGTGGATCCAGCCAAAGTGGAAGCTATATCAGAATGGAAAGCTCCAAGGAATCCTACAGAAATTAGAAGTTTCTTAGGATTGGCAGGATACTATAGGCGGTTTGTGCAAGACTTTTCTAAAATAGCAACTCCTCTAACTCGACTCACCAGGAAGGGAGTTTAGTATAAATGGGATGAGGATTGTGAAAAGTCTTTTCAGGAGTTAAAGACTTGACTGACAACTGCACCAAAACTCTTTTTACCCGACCCTACTATAGGAGAGTACACAGTCTATAGTGATGCCTCAAGAAAAGGACTGAGATGTGTTTTAATGCAACAAGGGATGGTTATCGCGTATGCCTCGCGACAACTGAAGATACATGAGAGAAATTACCCGACTCCCGACTTGGAATTAGCTGCAATAATGTTTGCCTTGAAGATATGGTGGCACTACCTTTACGGGGTTAAGTGCAAGATATATACAGATCATAAGAGCCTTAAGTACTTCCTAACTCAGGAGTTAAATCTTCGTCAGAGGAGATGGCTAGAATTGGTGAAGGACTATGATCTTGTGATAGAATACCACCCTGGAAAGGCAAATGTGGTAGCAAATGCCTTAAGTCACAAGTATCAAATTGAGGTGATATAAGTCAAGACAATCTACTTACCTTTGTTGCAACAATTGGGAAGAATGGAAGTGAGTCTAAGGATGGACCGATAGGAAAAATGCCTGGTGGCGAATGTATCGATAAAGCCCAGTCTAACCGAGAAGATAAAGGCCCAACAGAAGATTGATAAAGAACTTCAGTCCTACTTGGATTCAACTAATAGAGAAAGGAAACTGAACTACGATGTGTGAAGTGACGGAGTACTGACCTATAAGGGTACGGTATGTGTGCCTCAAGACAAGGAGTTACATAGATTTATATTGGAAGAGGCACACGATTTAATGTATGCTATACATCTAGGCAGTACTAAAATGTACCTGTCGTACCCCTTAATGGACGACCATATCGTACCCCTTTATTTTGGGAAGAAGTGGGCAAAAGGAAGTTAGAGAAAACTGAGATAATAGAGGATGCCACAAAGAAGATAAAATTAATAAGGAGTTGTCTTAAGACTACACAGGATAGGCAGAAGTGTATGCAGACAATCGAAGGAAGGATTTGGAGTTCAAAGTGGGCAATCAGGTATTCCTCAAAGTATCTCCATGGAGAGGAATACTTAGGTTTCAGCAAAGAGGAAAGTTAAAACCCAGATATATCGGTCCATATCCCGTTATTCAAAGGATAGGACCAGTAGCTAATAAATTAGAACTGCCTCCTGATCTACAGAGAATACATGACATATTCCACATTTCAATACTTCGGAAATATTAGCCTGATTCTAGTCACATACTAGACTGACCTCCAATGGAACTGGAAGAGAACCTGACTTATTAGACAGAGCCGATATGAATCATCGACCGGAGAGACAAGAATTTAAGGAACAAGAAAATCCCTATAGGCAGAACAGACCCATACAGGAAGAGACATGGGAAACTGAGTCAATGATGAGGGATAGTTATCCTCATTATTTAACGTGTAACTATTTTGGGGACAAAACCCTTAAAAGGAGGGGAGAGTTGTAAAACCCACACTTTTGAGTTAAGCAAAACTGGGAAAAGAACCGGTCAAATAAAGTAAGAAAACTGAGCCAGTTTACAAACCTGATCATTTAGGAACAATCAATTTAGAAATTTACAACTTCCGAGTGATCCAGAGGGTTCATTAAACCTAGGAAAAAAAACTTTAGAAAAATTAGAAGAGAAAAAATAAATTGGTTCAGGTGAACGTTATCCCATAAGAATTGTAAAGTTAAGTGTGCTTGCCTAAGAGTAGTGTGAGGATGGGTAACCTTCTAAGAAGTATGAATTTTTTTTTGGTAACCCGAAATTTCGGTCAAAAATTTTTATACGAATGTATACCTTATCATATATAGCTATAAATTAATATATATTTAATTATTGTAATTAATATAAATAATTTAATACCTAAATTAAATTATTGGAATTAATACCAATAATTTATGTTAATATTAATACTAGTAATAAATCTCTCCCAGTGAAGCTCGAACCAGAACTTCGAGTTGAACATTTTTCTTAATCTCGGAAGGAGAGGTTGGGCTCTTTAGAACTAGAAAGAAGTCAGTTATCTGATAGTAAACTCCAATCAATCTAAGAATCGCTGGGAAAGCGCCGACATTATAGAACAGTGAAGCAGCTCCGGCGGATTGAAGCTGCCTTATTTCGGTCAAGCTGAAATTTGTCAATTCGAGCCCTCCTCTGGCCAAATCAAGCTCTCCCTACACCTCCTCAACCTTTCCACGGCCGAATTAGGACCGAAAGGTAAGCCAATTTGGCTCCCCTTTACAATTTCAAATTGTTGTTAGAGAGAGAGAGAGAGAGTCGACCGAATTTCAATGAAGAAATTCTAATCCAATTCGACATCAATTGATGTCATTCTTGATCCTAGGAAGAACCTCTGGAGGAGAGCTACCTGACCAGATAGAAAGTTTTGACCGTCGCGCCCTCATCATTTAGAAATCGAAGCTTTCTCTCTCTGCAATCTATTTTCGGTGAAGCTCCGTTTGAGCTCGTTACAGTGTTAAAATCTGTGATTCAAAGTTCCTTGGAATCGTATGAACATGTAGAAACTCAATTTTAACTCCAATTTCAACAATTAGAGGTGTTTGATCGGTCAATTTGATAAAATCTAATTCGATAGTGTTGAAGAGTTGAAATTGGGAGAAATTTGGGGATTTTCAAAAATTTGAAAGACCAAAATGTAATTTTATAAAATTGAGGGTCAATTGGTCATGCTAAGAATATTAGAGGGCAAATTGAGAAATTTTAAAATTTTTAGGGCAAAATTTACCATTTTTTTAAAGAAGGGGCAAAATGGTAATTTTTGGAAAATTGAAGGACCAAATTGGAAATTTATGAAATTAAACCCCTTTGTGTGAAATCAAATGATTTGAGATCCTAAGATAAATTTTAAAATTTTTGGGACTCGAATTTAGGAAAAATCCGGCAATAGGGACTTAAAGTTAAAGAAAAATAACTTTAGGGACCTAATTGCAAATATATGTAACGTTGGGTTTTCTCATTCATTTGGAACGAATGATGGCTATTAGGCCAAAAAATAATGAACAATTATGTTCATTTCATGTAGGAGAACGAGAGATCATGAATGTCAGTCGAGGTTCAGCTTGCTATGGACGAAACCTGACTAAGTGGAATTTCACTACACTATTTGGTGAGTGGGATTATATATCATTCCCAGTTGGGGATGATAAGTACCTCGGTATAAAAACCCACTGTTTAATGGAATTTTAATCAGCACAACTTAGAGAAAGTGATGTGAAAACCATGCGAAAAAACTATTTATCGGTTGTATGTAGATCATACTCGGTTGGTATGATGAGACTTCTTCAAAGGAAGTTGAAAACCCGTTTATCGGTCATGAATGGAGATGTCCTCATATCGATCAGTATAATGGACAATGAAAATCTATTTTGTCAAAAGTGTTCTCCCCTAACTGTGTGCTAATGCTTAAAATATTTGGGTGACCTTCTTGACGGGAGCTCGAATAGCTCTTATAGGTCGGGGGCCTCGGTTTTGGAACTTGCGGGCTAATATGCCCTATTTTTGAAAAACTCGAACAATGGGCCATAAGCCAATGGACACGAGCAGGAGCTCGTAAATGAACATGATATATGTGCCATAAAACTTAATAAGCAAATTGTTTAGTCATGGTACCAAGGCAGGTTCGACATACTCAGTCAATTAGTAGCAATGCGGCATACCCGGTCTCGGGACCAATCAAGACAAACAGCTATAGGTTGAGTTGAAGGTCAGGATCGTTGGGACAAATGGCACCACATATTACATGGAAATTTAAGAAAACTTTGTTTGTGCATGCACCATGAGTACGGGGTCATTAAGATGCCCATGAGAGGTAGTGATGTGTCCTAAGGGCCTTGGACGACCCGGTGAGTATAAGAGCAGATTGTCGTTCTAGGTGTCTATGCGAAATTTGGAGTAGCACCAAACACATGAGACCGAGGTGGGGACAGGATGATTTCTCTGTCCTCATATGGACATAACGAAGGATGTGTGTTGGGTGATGACACACCAGTAATTAAGAATAATGGAAAAACCCGAATTTTTAAATGAAGGGATTTTTAAAAAGAAAGAAGTCTGTCACACTGCATATAAATGTTTTTCTTGAAAGTCAAAAGATTTGAAACCCATTCACTGAGTAGTTGTACTCACCCCCTCCCTTATACCCCTTTCTGGAAGTCTTAGAAAGCCGAACCTTGAAAGACTTGCATAATTAAATGTCTGCAAGACAGGTACAATTAATTTAAATTACTATGAAGTTTTGATTTATGATATTCCTGAAAATAGGTACAAGTCTAAAAAAACGCCTTACTATTTACAGTTTATAATATAAGAGAAAACTTTTTAGTAAATCGGAAGAGTGATGGGTTGATCACGGAGATCCGACCAAAACAGGTTTGGGTGTGACAAGTCTACTGCCTTTTTTTGCTGGAAGCCTATATATCACAGTGTAATTCATTTACAATCTAATGAATTCATGCATTCTATGCAATTGATATTTTCCCTCCCACTAAACCCTCCACGTTGAAAATGGAGGATTATTTTGTCTGTCCTCAAAGCATGTATTGATCTAAATGTTTCTTGCGGTGAAAATATATACTCCAAGAGAGTGAATTAAGGTAAAACAGTGAAAAAATAGATTAAATTGCAGTGATTATACCAAATTTTGAGCTAATTAATATTTATTTATTAAATATTACAAAATGGATGATTGTAAATTTCCTGATGGTCACCGGTCGATATGCAGCTTCCATCGGTCATCCATGACATTTCATGGCTGTCCAATCCCTTCTCTAACAACCACAAGCCTCTACAAGGGGTCCCTAAAGATTTCCTGATGGTCACCTCGTTTCCACCGTGGCACAGCCCCAGGATGCACAACTATAGTAAGATATCCCCTACATATGCTCTGTTTTCTTACACATGGAATCCACTTCTAATTGCTATTCCTACCTCCTCCAATCCGTGGTGGAGAATCCTAGCCATAATCCATTTCTGGCAAATGGCCACAACAACCACTGACCTAGGAGGTGACCAAGTTACCTTCCACAGTGATTAAGGGTCCAATCTTTATTGAAGCAAATTAAGCAAACCAATATTATTTACTTCTAATTCCATAAACTTTTTTTATTTTTATGACATGATCACTTAAATTCCCTTCATAATGTTCAATTTTTCATATTAGATCATATTTTCAAAATTATTTTAATAATTCATCAAACATATACTTACAATTAGACCAATTAATTGATAATTGAATTAATCTACTAAATTTTACATGCAAATATCACTTAGACTATCTTAACATATGTCAACTCACATTCAAGTTTTTTTATTCAAAAGAGAATTTTTATTAATTTAAGTAAAAATAATACAAACATTATTAGTAAAATCTTTATATGATAATAATTATTTAAATCTTAGTCATCCATTGCATGGGTACATAACCTTTGGAGAAAATTGGGAGAATGGTGCATATATTGGGTTGAGATTTGAGTACAATAGAACATGCATTTCTAGGGTTTCTTCCATGAATGCTAAAGGAAGAGAAAAACTGTAAAGCAAATATAGAGAAATTGTGTGGATGTTTCTGAGTATTGAACCTATTGAATCAAGTATGCATATATGTATCTTAGAAGGTTCCCACCAGTAGCTATCACTTACAAGATAACACCAAATGAATTTAGGCCACCTGCAAATTTATATTAGAGATTTAAGAGGTATTTGATATTTGAACCACCCTGCTCTATTTATTGAATTAGTGTACATTTATACAAATTTTTAAAAGATAAATATTAATTATAATAGGACAAATGTACAACAGAATATTGTACAATTTAGGTGGTTTGAATTCATTTAGTGTCATCTTGCAGGTGACAACTGCCGATGGGGACCATCCAATATACGGGTATGCATACTTGATTCAATAATTTCAATACTCCCCTGCAAACTCAATGGGAGGGCACAAAGATTGAGCTTGTATCGTAAAATTTCAAAGTGCTTAGATGATAATCCCTTGGTGAGAAGGTCAGCTAGCTGATCATCGGTGCCAATAAAGTGAACATGGAGCAGACGATGACTAACACACTCTCGAACAAAGTGATAATTGATCTCAATGTGCTTGGTACGAGTATGAAAAACTGGATTGGTTGTGAGATATATAGGTTAGAGATAATCACAATAGAGAGTGGTCATTTAGGAGAGTGGGAGACCCCGTTCCTGGAGAATAGATTGAACCCAAATAAGCTCGGTAGTTGCATTAGTGAGACTCTTGTATTTGACCTTAGTATTTGAGCGAGCAACGGTGTGTTATTTCTTAGAACTCCAAGATATGAGATTACGACCCAAAAATATAGCGAATCCACTAACATAACGACGAACATCGGGGTTGTCGGCCCAATTAGCATTTGAGAAATAATGGAGGCAAGTGGGTGAGTCGCGCCATAGAAAAAGTCCATAATGAAGAGTACCCTAGAGATAGCGGAGAATCCACTTGACAGATATCCAATGAACTGATGTGGGTTGATGCATGAATTGGCAGATCTGGTTAACAACATAAGTGAGATATGGACGAGTAAGAGTAAGATATTGAAGGGAACCAACCAATTTGCAGTACAGAGTTAGATTAGAGAGAGGAGTGCCATCAGTGAGAGAGATATGAGTTCCAACAATGATGGGGGTGGAAATGGGACGACAATGATCCATAGAAACCTTGGAGAGAAGATCACAAATATATTAATGTTGGGTGAGATAAAGACCATTGTGATGCCGATGAACCTCAATGCCAAGAAAATTATGAATAAACCACAAATCTTTGATGGAGAACTCACAATGAAGGGCTGAGAGAATTATGGCAACAGAGGCAATAGGGGTGACGGTGAGGATAATATCATCAATATAAAATAGTAAAAACATAAAAAAATCCTTGGCACGATAGAGAAAAAGGGAGGTGTCAACGATAGAATCTTGAAATCCCATTCAAATAAGAAAGGAGCTAAGGCGTAGAAACCATGCCTGAGGAGTTTGTTTGAGGCCATATAGTGAGCGGCATAAACGACAAACATGATGAGGAGTGGCAGGATTGATGAAGCCAGGGGGGTTGAGCCATGTAAACTTCTTCATCAAGATAACCATGAAGAAACACATTGTTCACATCGAGTTAGTGGATATCCCAACCATAAAAGATCGCAATGGATATTATGATATGGATGGTCACATGCTTGATAACAGGACTAAAGGTGTCAACATAGTCCAGATTAGGTTGCTGAGAAAACCCCTTGGCCACGAGACAAGCTTTATATCAAACAATAGAACCATCAGAGTGTTGTTTGATCTTATAAATTCATTTATAGCCTACAATATTTTTACCAGGTGGCGATGGAACCAGATCCCATGTATGATTCTCACAAAGGGCGGAAAATTCCTCTGTCATAGCAGTAAGCCAACAAGGGAAGCGGCGGGCTTAGGCAAATGTCAGCGGTTCTATAATAATAAGAAATGCAGATGAATTAATTGTAAAACATCTAGGAGGAAGAGTACCATCCTAAGAGCAAGTAACCAGGAGAGACGGCCACAATGGTGGAGCAATTGGAGAAGGGTCGGGTGCTAATGAAATAAATGAGGAAGACGTGTCCGACAAAGAGTCTCCAAGTATCTAAGATAAGGAAAAATCAATAGCATTTGTAGGGGAATACATACCTGGAGCAGCTGCTGGGGGGAGAGGAACATGTAAAGGGAGTGAAGGGTGAGGGTTAGTGTAAACCTTGCCCTTTTGAGTTAAGGAAAACCGAGAAAAGAACCGGTGAAACCGAGTAAGAAAATTGAACTGGTTCACAAACCTGTTTATTGGGGAACAGGCAAATTAGAGAAATTTCAACTCCCTTGTGACCCAAAGAGATTTATAAACCTTGGGAAAGAACCTTAGAACAATGTGGGAGAAAAAACCCAGACCGGTTCGAATGAACCGGACCCAAACTAGATTAAACTGGTTTAAGAATCGAGTCGGTTTATGAACCGGAACCGATAGAGAGATGGTAAACCGGGAATTTCATGGACCCTAAGTGACCTAAGGAGTCATAAAAGTCATGAAAAAGAACTTTATGATGAATTGTAGATGAGAACCAAACCAGTTTAGGTGAACTGGATCCGAACCAGATTGAACCGGTTTGGACCTGTTTAAAGCACTATTGAACCGGATTCAAAATTCATTTTTCTAGGTGGCTTAAATAATTCAAATTTGAGATTTGAGGCCACCACTGGATAGAAAATGAATTTAGAAATTTTTAGATTTGAAAAACTCAGTCGAATGGGGGGTGAACCAGCCTGTTTAAACTTTAAACCCGGTTCGAACTGGTCCGGTCCAGTTCGGAATGGTGTCATCTTCTTCCTCTAGATGACAGCACTGTTCACTCGTCGGAAAATTGAATTAGCACTAGCGAAGAAGAAACATCTCCTATCAATACGTTTCTAGCCATCAATGCCTATCATAAAGGTGCCACTCGGACAGCCAAGAAGTCCCCGAGCTTCCTATATAAAGACCCTCTCCCCATTCATCCTCCTCACACCTAAAAAGCTCACTCTCTCTTAGTTACTTAGTTTTCCGGCGAAGCTCAAACTAGAGCTCCGATACAGGGTCATTTCTAAGCCAAACAAGGCAAGGTCACATTCTTTAGAACCGGGGAGAAGTTTAGCTACATGCTTATAGTCTCCATTTGCTCCCAGGGTCGTTAGAGAATCACCAGAGAATTGCTGGCGTGATGGAATAGTGAAGCAGCTCCAATGGACCGAAGCTGTCCTATTTTGGCCGAGCTAAAATCAGCCCTTTCGAGCCCTCCTCATGCCAAAAAAATCCCTCCCAACATTTCCTCAGCCCTCCCACGACCGAAGGACTGAAAGGTAAGCCAATGCGACTCCCTTCTGCATTTTCCGGTCGGTGCTAGAGAGAGAACCGACAGAATTTCAATGATGAAATTCTAACTCAATTCGATATCAATTAATGTAATTCCTGATTCTAGGATAAACCTCAGAACGAGAGCTATCTGCCCAAATCGAAAGCTCGTACCACTGTGACCCCAACGGTGAGTAATCGAAGCTTTCTCTCTCTACAGTCCGTTTTCCGGCGAAGCTCTATTTGAGTTCATTCTGATGTTAAAACTTACGATTTAAAGTGCAATGGAATCGTATGAACATGTAGAAACTCAATTTCAACTTCAATTTCAACAATTAGAAGTGTTTGATTGGTCAATTTGATGAAATCAAATTCAGCAGTGTTAAGTTGTTGAAATTGGGGAAAAAGAGGAAAATTGGGGATTTTCAAAAATTTGAAGGACCAAGATGCAATTTTATAAAATTGAGGGTCAATTGGGCATGATAAGTATGTTAAAGGACCAACTGAGGAATTTTAGAATTTTTAGGTGAAATTTACCATTTTTGTAAAGGAATGGCAAAATGGTAATTTTGGAAAAGTTGGGGGACCAAATTGAAAATTTGGGAAATTAAACCCCTTTTTGTGAAATGGAATAAATTGAGGTCCTATGATAAATTTTAAAAGTTTCGGGACTCAATTTGAGAAAAACCAGCATTAGGGACTTAAAGTTAAAGAGAAATAACTTTAGGGACCTAATTGCAAATAAATGAAAGTTTGGTTTTCTCATTCATTTGTAATGAATGAAGGCTATTAGGCCGAAAAATAATCAAGTTGACCTGTAGGGGAATAGGATACGAAGTAAAAAAAAATGTCCCACAGCGCAAGGAGTCTGGACAATATTTTCCAAGAATAATGCCCCTACAGCTATAGGAAACTCGAAAGGATACCATCCTTAAAAATACAACTCCTCCTTGGAATTTCAATTACATCCAAGAGTAAGCTATTCAAGATTCTAGCATAATGGTAGGAAGAAAAAGAAAATGGACTAAAGGTAGGACCTCGATAAACCACAAATAGATCAAAGAGAACTCTATCTTGAAAGAAGAAAATTCTAAATATTGGGAGCAAAGAAGGGAGAGAAACCACAAGAGAAGACAAGATGAACATTTGACGACAAACAAGACATATTGGGATTGCATGAATGAATCACCTTGGAAAAAGCAATGATGCCAAATAAGAATTTCAGGCCAACATGACAAAAGAAAGTAAGTCGTTACAATAAGATAGTCAAAGAGAATAAATGACACCCTAAGGAAGACCGGGAGGTAGAAAGGACTACACCCTAAAAAGGTCAGTGAGATGGACATTAAGGATAGGAGGACTCGAGAAACAACTGCCCTAGAAAACTTAGACCAAAGAAATGGTGGAGGCGAGGCAGTTAATGAAATAATACACGGCAAAGCCATAATTTGAGTTCCAACAAAGAAGAGAGAGGCAGAAATGCCAAATACTCGGGAAAAGAAAGATGAAAGAAATCCTTAAAAAGGGACCAAAGGCCAAATTAACAACTAAACTCAAGCCAATAAAGGAATAGGCAAGCCTCTCATATAATGGTTAAGAAATCTTGAAATAAGGAGGAGTTGAACACTCAATAAAGAAAGGAAGGATGTATCGGAGGCCAATTATGACCTGCTTTGGAAGAGTAATAGAGCCAAATAACAATTCCAAGAGAACCAAGTAGAATTTAGTAGCAACGGGATAGTCAAAGAGAATCCTAAGAAAGGCTGAGATGTAGTAAAGACTACACTCTATGAAGAACAAAAGGATGGGCATGAAGGATGAGTGATACAATTGCCCAGATGATTGGATCAAGAAAATAGTGAGAAGGAGGTAGTAAAGAACTGGTCTTCGAGTGAACTAGGGATTTAAACCATGATTCAGAAGGGATAATTGAAAAGGCCAAGTCATTGAAAAAGAAGAACAAAGGAAAATCCTTAAAAGAAATCAATGGCCAAAAGCGGAATTATAATTAAAAGTCTTGAGACCTCTCGAAGGGTAATCAAGGGATTTTGAAACTAGGTGGATGTGAGCTCTAGACATGTGCTGAGGTACGAGTGAGAATGAGGATAGAGTACGAAAAATGTATCCGTGGGATCTCAAGAGGAAAGGTAAGCATACAAGGATAGGATCGAGGGACATCATTTAAAGTTAGGTGTCTTCAAAGATGTGTGGAAAAGAAATTACAGGAGAAAAGGGTAAGAATTCTCCCAAATAAGGAAATCCTAAGAAAGGATACATGATGTAATAAAGAAGAAATGGAACCAGGTGATGAGAGGTGAGGAGACAAATTTATAAATCAAATGCATGCTAAGGTGAAAGAAACCCAAGGAAGCATATTAAGAGATGTTGTGGCATGTAAGAATGAGTGGACTATCCATAATAAGGTAAGGAATGAAAGAACGTTTGAGAAACGTTGGGAAAGTAAGCCCTCCAAATAAGATGTGGTTATAGAGGAATAACCGCAATTGGTAAGACAAGTTGTAGTCCACACGCGCATAATGAAGCCTAAAGAGTGGACGGTTGAGCATAGTATGAAGTACACTAAATAAGACTAATAAGTTACTCAAATAAAGAGTAAGGGACGAAATGGAATTTTAAGATGGGGAAGGATTCTAAGCGGGCAAAAGCCCATAGTATAGAAGGAAAAGTAAGGAAACGGAGGAAGGAACCTTTAATGAATGGTAAGAAGGTTGAGCATGTAACTCTTAGAATGAAAGTCTCTACCTTGAGGGACATAGTGGAGAGTGAAATCGTAAAAAGGGAACTCCCCAAAGAAAACAATAGACTGAAAGGGGTCAAATGGGAATAATGAACTATGAAATGATTACGAACAAGTAAGAGTGGATTAAGGCCAAAGGAAAATCCTTAAGTAAAGGATGTTATTGGGAATGAGGATGGACCTAAGAAAGGATGAATCCCATCATGTCAGTAAAACATCTAGAAATCAAATAATTGGAACCAGAAAGACTCAATAAGGAAGTTGAAAAAGGATGAGTGGGTAATGAGAAATGACACAGTTTTGTAAGTTGATGTGGACAACAGTAAAGGTAGTCGAGGAATACTACTAAAAGAAAAGAGGGACGAAGTTATATAATCCTTGAGAGGTTGGAAAGTTAGGAATAATCCTAAAGGAGGTGTTCTGGAAATCTAATGGACATAGAGACAAGATCTAGAAAACGTCAGGCTGTAAAGAATAAGTAAACCCAACAATCCCAAGGAAAACATGACTCAAAATAAGGAAGAGTCGAAATAGGACGAAAAGGTGATGACAAGGAAATCCATGAAAATAGGTACGTAATGCTCTAAAGAACGTCAAGCTAAGGGTTGCAATGATCATGAGGTTAACTAGACACGGGAATGGTTAGGTATCTTGGAACTCCCAATTTTGAGTACGGGACCTCAAAGGAAAAAAATGTTGCTCTAAGCAAAGAGAGATGTGAATCTAAGGATATACCCTTAAGTAAGGTATATCTAGTTATGATAAACTCCATGAAGGAAGTAAATGATATAAAGGAAAAGAAATTCTTTAAGTGAAAGATGTAAAAAGGGCTAGTTGGAAGAACAAGAGAAGAGTTAGCATGTTAAGCAAACACCAAATGTATATCAAAGGAAATGATTCCTCATGCAAGGTTGCTAATTAAGTTTTGAGGACAAAACTCCTAAAAGGAGAGGAGAGTAGTAAACCCCGCCCTTTTGAGTTAAGGAAAATCGGGAAAAGAACCGATGAAACCAAGTAAGAAAACTGAACTGGTTCATAAACCTGTTTATTGGGGAATAGGCAAATTAGAGAAATTTCAACTCCCTTGTGACCCAAAGAGATTTATAAACCTTGGGAAGGAACCTTAGAACAAAGTGGGAGAGAAAAACCAGATTGGTTCGGGTGAACCAGACCCAAACCGAATTAAACTAGTTTAAGAACCGAGTCGGTTTATGAACTAGAACCGATAAATAGATGGTAAACCGAGAATTTCATAGACCATAAGTGACCTAAGCAGTCATAAAAGTCGAAAAAGAACTTTAGGGTGAATTGGAGATGAGAACCAAACTGGTTCAGGTGAACCGGATCCGAACCAGTTTAGACCGATTTGAACCACTATTGAACCGGATTCTAAATTTATTTTTCTAGGTGGCTTAAATAATTGAAATTTGAGATTTGAGGCCACCACTGGATAGAAAGTGAATTTAGATGAATTTAGAAATTTTTAGATTTGAAAAACTCAATCGAACGGGGGGTGAATCGGCCGGTTTAAGCTTTGAACCCAATGCGGACCGGTCCAGTCTAGTTCGCAATAGTGTTATCTTCTTCCTCTAGATGACACTACTGTTCACTCGCCGAAAAATCAAAGCAACACCATCAAAGAAGAAACATCTCCATTCAATACATTTTTGGCCATCAATGCTTGTCATAAAGGTGTCAATTGGACGACCAAGAAGTCCCCGAGCTTCCTATATAAAGACCCCCTCCCCATTCATCCTCTCCACACTTGAAAAGCTCACTCTCTCTCAATTGCTTAGTTTTCCAACGAAACTTGAACTAGAGCTACGATATAGGGTCATTTTTTAGCCAAACAAGGTGAGGTCACGTTCTTTAGAACCGGGGAGAAGTTAGCTACACACCTGTAGTCTCCGTTTGCTCCAAGGGTCGCCGAAGAATCGTCGGCGTGATGGAATATTGAAGTAACTCCAGCGGACCGAAGCTGCCCTATCATGCCCCGACCTAGTTTGGTCGGATCCCCATGATCAACCCACCACTCTCCCAATTTATTAAAGGGTTTCCCCTTATTGTAAACCATAAATAGTAAGGTGTCCTTTAACATGCACCTTTTCCTAGAATAGCATAATCAAAACTACATAAAATTTTAAATTTTACATACTTGTCTTATAAGCGTCTTAATTGATGGCCTTTAAGGATATGCTTTCTGGGATTTCCTGAAAGGGATATAAGGGAGGGGGTGAGTACGACTACTCAATGAATGGGTTTTCAAAAGTCTACTTTTAACTTTTAAGAAAAAAATATTTATATGGAATGTGTCAGACTCCTTTCTTTTTCAAAAATCGCTTCATTTAAAAACTTGGGTTTTTTCATCATTTCTTAGTTACCACGGTGTGTCATCACCCAACACACATCCTTCATCATGAAGGTTACACACATTCGCAAGTCAGTATCACTACTGAACCCACTAGTGGCTTCGGAGCGACTTTTCCTCCCACCCGGATAGAAGTACGACCACTTCTACCCTGGGAATGAGTGGATGCATGCGACATCAGACCTACAATCCTGAAATCACTTCTTCATGTCTGTATGAGGACAGAGACCTCATCCTATCCCCACCCCAGTCTCATGTGCTTGGTGCTACTCTAGATTTTGCACATACACCTGGAACGACGATGTGCCCTTATACTCACCGGGTCGTCCAAGGCCCTAAGGATGACACATCACTATCCCTCATGGGCATCTTGATGATCCCGTACTCATGGTGCATGCACAATCAAAGTTTTCTTACATTTGCCATATAATATGTGGTGTCATTTGTCCCAACGATCCCAACCTTCAAGTTAACATGTAGTTGTTTGTCTCGACGGGTCCAGAGACCTGTCATGTCACACTTCTACTAGTTGACTGAGTATGTCGGACCTACCTTGGTACCATGACCAAACAATTCACTTTTTAAGTTTTAATGGCACATATATATATATATATGAAGTTCTTTTACAAGCTCCTACTCGTGTCCATTGGCCTATGGCCCACTGTTTGAGTTTTTCAAAAACTACCATTTTAGCCCTTAAGTTCCACAACCGAGGCCCCCGACCTATAAGAGCTATTTGAGCTCTTGTCAAGAAGGTCTCCCAAATAGTTTAAGCATTAGCACACAATCAGAGAAGAACACTTCCGACAAAATAGGTTTTTACTGTCCATTCATACCAACCGGTATAAGGACATCTCCGTTCATAACCAATGAACGGATTTTCAACTTCCTTCGAGGAAGTTTCATCATACCAACCGGGTATGATCTACTTACAACCCGTAATTAGTTTTTTCACATAATTTTCACATCACTTTCTCTAAGTAGTGATGATTAAAAATACCACTAAGCAGTGGCTTTTTATACTGAGGTACTTACCATCCCCAAACGGGTATGATACATAATCCCACTCACAACCGATAAGTGGTTTTTAACTTTAAGTTATGCTCATCATCCCAACCGGGTATGAAGTTAGTAAACCCATTCACCCATTAATACCGTGAATTCCACTAGACCGGTTCTTTGTATTCACGCGAGCTTGTCCTTGTTAGCGTTCCCGATACTTCATGTTCCTACACGATATGAACATTTCGGTTCATTATCATTCGGCCTAATAGCCTTCATTCATTCCAAATGATTAAGAAAGTCAAACTTTCATTTATTTGCAATTAGGTCTCTAAAGTTATTTCTCTTAAAGTTTTAAGTCCCTAATGCCGGTTTTTCCTCAAATTGAGTCCCGAAACTTTTTAAATTTATCAAGAGACCTCAATTTATTCCATTTCATGAAAAGGGGTTTAAATTTCCAAATTTCCAATTTGGTCTCCCCAACTTTTCCAAAATTACCATTTTGCCCTTCCTTTACAAAAATGGTAAATTTTACCCCAAAAATTCTAAAATTTCTCAATTGGCCCTCTAACATTTTTATTATGTCCAACTTACCCTCAATTTTAGGAAATTGCATTTTGGTGCCTCAAATTTTTGAAAATCCCCAACTTCCCCCAATTTTTCCCCCAATTCCAACTCTTTAGCACAGCCGAATTTGATTTTATCAAATTGACCAATCAAACACCTCTAATTGTTGAAATTGAAGTTGAAATTGAGTTTCTCTATGTTCATATGATTCCACAGAACTTTAAATCACGGGTTTTAACGCAGGAACGAGCTCAAATGGAGCTTCACCGGAAAATAGACTATAGAGAGAGAAAGCTTCGATTACTCACAGATGAGGGCACGACGATCCGAACTTTTGAACTGGGTAGATATCTCTCATCTTGAGGTTCATCCTAAAATCAAGAATTGCATCAATTAATGCCGAATTGGATTAGAATTTCATCATTGAAATTTGGTCGACTCTCTCTAACACCGATCAAAAATTGTAAATAAGAGAGTCGAATTGGCTTACCTTTTTGTCCTAATTCGTCCGTGGAAGGGCTGAGGAAGTGTTGGGAGGGCTTGGTTTGGCCTGAGGAGCACTCGAAATGGCCGATTTCAACTTGGCCGAAATAGGGCAGCTTCGGTCCGCCGAAGCTGCTTTACTGTTCCATCATGTCGGCGCTTCTCCAGTGATTCTCTGATTGACTGAAGTTTGATATCAGATTGTTGTCCTCTCCCCAGTTCTAAAGAGCTCGACCTCTCCTTCCGAGGTTAAGAAAAATGTTCAAGTCGAAGCTCTCGTTCGAGCTTCACCAGGAAATGGAGCAATAGAGAGAGAGAAGGGGTACATTCGCATAAAAAGTTTTTACCAAAATTTCGGGTTACAAAAAAATGTCATACTTCCCAAGAGGTCACCCATCCTCGCACTACTCTTGAGTAAGCACGCTTAACCTTAGAGTTCTTATGGAATCTCATTCACCTGAATCAATTTGGTTTTTCTTTTCTAATTTGTCTTAAGTTTTTTTCCAAGGTTTAATGAACCCTTTAGATCACCCGGAAGTTGTAAATTTCTAAATTGTTTGTTCCCAAATGATTGGGTTTGTAAATCGGCTCGGTTTCTTACTTAGCTTGACCGGTTCTTTTCCCGATTTTTCTTAACTCAAAAGTGCGGGGTTTACATGCCCTGTTTTGGTCGAGCTGAAATCAGCCATTTCAAGCCCTCCTCAGGCCAAACCAAGCCCTCCCACGGCTGAATTAGGACTGAAAAGTAAGCCAATTCAGCTTTACCCTGCATTTTCCGGCCGGTGCTACAAAGAGAGCCGGCAAAATTTTGATAATGAAATTCTAACTCAATTCTGCATTAATTGATGTAATTCTTGATTCTAAGATGAACCTCAGGATGAAAGATCTGCCCAAATCGAAAGCTCGGACCGTCCTGACCCCAACGGTGAGTAATCGAAGCTTTCTCTCTCTATAGTCCATTTTTTGGTGAAGCTCTGTTTGAGCTCGTTCTGACGTTAAAACTTATGATTCAAAGTGCTATGGAATTGTATGAACATGTAGAAACCAAATTTCAACTTCAATTTCAACAATTAGAAGTGTTTGATTGGTCAATTTGATGAAATTAAATTCGGCAGTGTTAAGTTGTTGAAATTAGGGGGAAATTTGGGGATTTTGGAAAATTCGAAGGACTAAGATGCAATTTTAAAAAATTGATGGTCAATTGGGCATGATAAGTATGTTAAAGGGTAAATTGAGGAATTTTAGAATTTTTGGGGTGAAATTTACCATTTTTGTAAAGGAAGGGCAAAATGGTAATTTTGCAAAAGTTGGAGGACTAAATTGGAAATTTGGGAAACTAAACCCCTTTTGTGAAAAAAATTGAGGTCCTATGATAAATTTTAAAAGTTTCGGGACTCAATTTGAAAAAAAACTAGCATTAGGGACTTAAAGTTAAAGAGAAATAACTTTAGGGACCTAATTACAAATAAATGAAAGTTTGGTTTTCTCATTCATTTGGAATGAATGAAGGTTATTAGGCCGAAGGATAATGAACTGAGATGTTCATATCGTGTAGGAACACGAAGTATCGGGAACGCCAGCAAGAACAAGCTCGCGTGAATACAAAGAACCGGACTAGTGGAATTCACTACATTAATGGGTGAATGATATTTTATATCATACCCGATTGGAAATGATAAGTACCTCAAATGAAAACCCACGACCAAGTGGTATTTTAAACATCACAACTTAGAGGAGTGATGTGAAAATCATGCGAAAAAACTATTTATCGGTTGTAAGTTGATCACACGTAGTTGGTATGATGAAACTTTCTCGAAGGAAGTTAAAAACCTGTTCATTGGTTATGAGCGGAGATGTCCTTATACCTAATCGGTATAATGGACAGTTGAAAATATATTTTTGTCGAAAGTGCTCTCCCCTGATTGTGTGCCAATGCTTAAATGATTTGGGTGACCTTCTTGATGGGCGCTCGAATATCTCTTACAGGTCGGGGGCCTCGGTTTTGGAACTTGGGGGCTATTATGCCTGATTTTGAAAATCTCGAACAAGTGGGCCATAGGTCAGTGGGCACGAGCAGGAGCTCATAAACAAACATGAGATATGTGCTATAAAATTTTAATAAATAAATTGTTTGGCCATGGTACCAAGACATGACCAACATATTCGGTCAACTAGGGGCAGTGTACATGACAAGTCTCCGGACTAGTTAAGACATACAACTACAGGTTGAGTTGAGGGTCGGGGCTGTTAGACTAGTGGCACCACAGATTATATGGCATAATAAGAAAATATTGTTTGTGCATGCACTATGTAAACCCCACACTTTTGAGTTAAGGAAAATCGGGAAAAGAACTGGTCAAACTGAGTAAGAAAACCGAGCCGATTTACATTTGAGAACACGCAATATGGAAATTTACAACTTTTGGGTGATCCAAAGGGTTCATTAAAAACTAAATTGGTTCAGGTGAACTAGATTCCATAAGAACTTTAAAGTTAAGCATGATTGCCTAAGAGTAGTGTAAGGATGGCTTATCATAAATAGCCATAAATTAATATATATTTAATTATTGTAATTAATACCAATAATTTAATACCCAAAGTTTCTTAGAATCGTATGAACATGCAGGAACTCAATTTCAACTCTAATTTCAATAATTAGAAGTGTTTGATCGGTCAATTTGATGAAATCAAATTCGGTAGTGTTGAAGAGTTGAAATTGGGGTAAAATTGGGGATTTTCGAAATTCAAAGGGCCAAAATACAATTTTATGAAATTGAGGGTTAATTGGGCATGAAAATAATGTTGCAGGACCAATTGAGGAATTTTGGAATTTTTGGGGAAAACTTACAGTTTTTGTAAAAGAAGGGCAAAATGGTAATTTTGGAAAAATTGGGGGACCAAATTGGAAATTTGGGAAATTAAACCCCTTTTTGGTGAAATTGAATAAATTGAGGTCCCAAGATAAATTTTAAAAGTTACGAGACTCAATTTGAGGAAAAACCAACATTAGGGATTTAAAGTTAAACAGAAATAACTTTAGGGACCTAATTACAAATAACTAAAAGTTTGGGTTTTCTCATTCATTGGATATGAATGAAGGCTGTTATGTTGAGTAATAATGAACAAGGTTGTTCATATCGTGTAGGAATGCAAAATACTGGGAACGCCAGCAAGGACAAGCTCGCGTGAATACAAAGAACTAGTATAGTGGAATTCATGACATTAACGGGTGAGTAGGTATACTAACGTTATACCCGGTTGGGATGATAAGCATAAATTTAAGATAAAAACTACTTATCAGTTGTGGGTGGAAATTTTATATCATACCCGGTAGGGGGTGATAAGTAACTCGGTATAAAAACCCACTGTTTAATGGTATTTTAATCATCACCACTTAGAGAAAGTGATGTGAAAATTATGCGGAAAAACTACTTACTGGTTGTAAGTAGATCATACCCGGTTGGTATGATGAGACTTCTTCGAAGGAAGTTGAAAACCCGTTCATCGGTTATGAACGGAGATGTCCTTATGCTAGTCAGTATAATAGACAGTAAAAACCTATTTTGTCGGAAGTGCCAATGCTTAAACTATTTGGAAGACCTTCTTGACGGGAGCTCGAATAGCTCTTATAGGCCGAGGGCCTCGGTTTTGGAACTTGAGGGCTAGAATGCCCAGATTTTTGAAAATCTCATACAGTGGGCCCAAGGCCAGTTGGCACGAGCAAGAGCTCGTAAATGAACATGATATATGTGTCATAAAACTTAATAAAATGAATTGTTTGGCCATGGTACCAAGATAGGACTGACATGCTCAGTCAACTAGCAGCAGTGCGACATGACAGGTTGACGGACCAGTCAAGACAAACAACTGCGAGTTGAGTTGAGAGTCGGGGCCATTGGACCAGTGGCACCACATATTATATAGCTTGATAAGAAAATATTGTTTGTGCATGCACTATGAGTACGGGATCATCAAGACACCCATGAGGGGTAGTGATGTGTCCTAAGGGCCCTGGACGACCCGGTGAGTATAAGGGTAGATCATCGTTCTAGGTGTCTGTGCGAAATTTAGAGTAGCACCAAGCGCATGAGGCCAGGGTGGGGACAGGATGAGGTCTTTGTCCTCATACGGATACGAAGAAGTGATTTCGAGATTGTGGGTTGGATGTCATGTATATCGACTCATTCCCACGATAGAACTGGTTGTACTTCTATCCGAGTGGCAGGAAAAGTCGCTCCAAAGCCACTAGCGAGTTCAGTAGTGATATTGACTTGCGAATGTGTGTAACCTTCATGATGAAGGATGTGTATTGGGTGATGACGCACCGGTAACTAAGAAATAATGGAAAAACCCAAATTTTTAAATGAAGGGATTTTTTTGGAAAGAAAGGAGTCTGGCACACTCCATATAAATGTTTTTCTTAAAAGTTAAAAGTAGACCTTTGAAAACCCATTCATCGAGTAGTCATACTCACCCCTCCCTTATATCCCTTTAAGGAAATCCCGGAAAGCCTACATTGAAAGACCATCAACTAAGATGCCTATAAGACAGGTATGTAAAGTTTAAAATTTCATGCAGTTTTGATTATGCTATTCTAGGAAATGGTGCAGGTTTAAAGAACGCCTTACTCTTTACGAATCATAATAAGGGGAAACCGATTCCCATGAGTGGTAGTGATGCATCCTAATGGCCCTGGACGACCTGGTGAGTATAAGGGCAGTTCATCGTACCAGGTGACCATGCGAAATTTGGAGTAGCACTAAGCGCATGAGACCGGGGTGGGGAAGGGATGAGGTCTCTGTCCTCATATGGACACGGAGAATTGATTTCGAGATTGAAGGTTGAATGTCACGTACATCCACTCATTCTGAGGGTAGAAGTGGACGTACTTCTATCTATGTGGCCGGTAAAATCGCTTTAATGCCACAAGTGGGTTTAGTAGACAGGCTGGCCTGCGAAAGTGTGTTTGACCTTCATGATAAAGGATGTGTTTTGGGGGATTACACACTGTAATTAATAAGAAATGGTAGTAAAAACTAAGATTTGAAATCAAAAAACTTTTGAAAGAAATGAATTTGGCACACTCCAATACAAATCTTTTTCCTAAAGTTAAAAGTTTTGAAAACCCATTCATTGAGTAGTCGTACTCACCCCCTGCCTTACATCCCTTTCAGGAAATTTTGGAAAGCCTACCCTTAAAGATCATCAACTAAGACACATGTGAGACAAGTATGATAAATTTAAAATATTATGTAGTTTTGATTTATGTTATTCTAGGAAAAGGTGTAGGTTTAAAGAACGTCTTACACTTTACGGTCTATAATAAGGGGAAACCCTTTAATAAACCGGGAGAGTGGCGGGTTGATCATGGGGATCCGACCAAACCGGGTCGGGTCATGATAGGTAGGGAGCTCTTAGCAAGAGAGGAGGCAAGACGACTTGCGTAAGAGAAGATAGATTCATGAAAATGAACAGTAGGAGAGAGAAAATGCGAGTCATGGAGGTATCAAGACAATGATAACCAATATAACCCAAGAGATACCCGAGAAAAATACAAGATCGGGATCTGGCTTAGAGTTTGTGGAGTTAGTATGGATAGAGGTAAGGAAAGCAAAGGCACCCAAAAACATGGAGAGTGGTGTAATCGTGAGGTTGGTTGAAAAGTATGTGATAAGGAGAGAGACAAGTGCAAGGGGGAAGACGATTGATAAGAAAAACGGTTGTTTCAAATGCAAAGTCCTAGAACTTAGGTGAGAGATAAGATTGGGAAAGAAGAGTGAGTCTCATATCTATGATTTGACTATGCTTACGTTTTGTTGAGCCAGTCTATTGATGAATATGAGGGCATGAAAGCCGGTGAAGAACTCAATTGGTTTAAAGTTCAGTTTGAAAGGATGTAGAGAAATTCCTTGGCACTATCTGTTTGAAGTGCCTTGATTTTACAATTAAATAAGTTTTCAACTTGAAGACTAAAGGCACGGAATACAGATAAGACATCAGATCAATGCTTAAGAACAAAAAACCAAGAATATTTTCTAAAATCATCCAAGAAATTTATGTAGTAGGTGTGACCTGTGTATGAGGTAAAAAGAGCAGGACCCCAAATATCAACATGAATCAGCTCGAGGGGTTGAATGCTGAGATGATTAGTTGAAGGAAAAGGATGTTGTGTAATTTTGCCACAAAGGCATGCTTCACATAGAGATTGTAAGGAAGAAACATATTTCAATAATAATAGTTTAGATAAAATATGATGTAAGATACATTGGTGCCACACCGTGCTACTAATAGAATAACTAACATAAGCTTGAGGTAAACTAGATTAAGATCCCAAATGCAAGTAGTACAAACCACCTTTACGATTCCCGTAAATTAGCTCCTAATGTGTCTATTGATCCTTAATAAGAAAATAAGAATGATGAAAATTAAAATAGCAAGAATTATCAGTAGTAAATTGAGAGGCGAATAAAAGATTTAGAGATATAGTGGGGACATAGTAGACATTTTTTTAGAAGAAAGTAATAAAGAGAATTAATGAGATAGGTAGATTCGGAAGTGGGAATGGGTAAACATGTTCCATCTCCAATTAAAATATGATCCGAAAATGTTTACGAATCTTGAACAAATAACTGAGATAAATCATTAGTAATATAATTGGTTGCACCATAGTCAATATACCAGTCCAATTGATAAGCAATGTTATCCTCGGATATGGTGTATGCATGGGGGAGTTGATAGCTGGATAATTTGGGACATGTTGGTGCAATATAATCGGTGTATCCACAAAGTTGACATGTTGGGCTGGATAGTGAAGACAGAGGTAGTCCAAAGGAGTTGTGCAGGTTGGGCTTGGGCATAGATTCGGTAGATGGCCCAACATGGTCGAACGAGGCAGAGGAAGTCTGCGGGATATGCCCATGGACGCGACACATAAAATGGGCAGATGAAGCCCTGTATTGTCTTGTATAAAACTCATCTTGAGAATTGAAATGCATCGTTTGGGCAGATTTTACAAGTGTAGACGCAAAGGAACACCCCAAATGCTCTAAGAACTTGAGGGCGATGGCTCCTTCCTTGGAATCCACTAGAGGAAGAGAGGCAACTGGGCAGAGGACTCAGGAGCAGACCCTTGGGATGAATGGTGACAACCATAATAGGAGGATGAGAGTTATAGGTGCCCTCTAGAAGACCTGATAGAAGAGCCCCAGGAATAGTCGAGCCGTATAAGAAGGTTTGGCGGGCTTGATGGGCGAGAAGGAGAGATTTGACTACATTGATGCTCATGAAGTCCAAGATAGTTGATAGCCCCAAGGTGAGAAATTTCCACTCATAACCCAAACCAGCTAATATGTGATTCTTGATTTCCTTGGGTGTTTTGGGTTGTCCAATCTAGGCAAGACTAGTGGCGAGAGAGCTAACAGAGGACAGATAGGTGGACATGGGGTTATCGAGTTTTTTGAGATCCCTCCATTGTTGGTCGAGAATGTCTAATTGTATCTGAACCTGTGAACTGAAAAGAGTGTCAAGTGGTTGCTAAAAGGACCTACAAATTAACTTCAGTGTAAGAGATGCAAGGATGCTAGTAAGGCAGAATTGATCATGGATAAACCATGATTCATATTTAAGATTGGGGTGTTGCAGCTCCTTTCCATTTGTAGATTTGTGAGAAATAAATGGAGCTACAGAAGGTGTGGATCCATCAACATAGCCATAAATGGAGTTGGAGAAGGTGTGGATCCATCAACATAGCATTAAATGGAGATGGAGAAGGTGTGGATCCATCAGTATAGTAGAAAAGTTTATAAGATTTAAGGATATGACTAATGTTATTTTTCCACATATAATAGTTTGAACAATCTAGTTTGATGGGTGAGATAGGTAGTGAGACTGTAAGAGTATGTGAAATTGTTGTAGCTCATTGAATATTTTTGTTGTCATGTAGGTGATAGAGATGAAACAGTGCACTAAATAAGAAAACATTTTAGAATCTTAAATTTTAGCAATAATTGTAAGCATTAATGCTCTAACATGAAAATAATGTAAAATGAATACAAGAGAAATAAGAAATTCAGAGATATAAGAAATATTTAATATTTTAACCATCATATACTATTGATTGAATTAGTGTACTTTTATATAGATTTTTTTAAGATAAAATAAATTATAATAGGAAAAATGTAAAATAAAATATTATAAAATATAGGTGGTCTAAATTCATTTGGTGTTATTTAGTAGATAATTATTGTAATAGGTACCATCCAAAGTATACACACTTAATTTAATATAATCAATATAAGTTCTCTCATATTTATTATTCTAGCTAGTTGAATAAACAATGGTTGATAAAAAAAATCAAACAATAGTATTATATTTTTTTGTACCCAATGTTTTTTTTTGTATCTGAGTAAGTTTTTAAATGGTCGATTGAATTTATGAGCCGAACGTTATTATTTATGAGTTTAATTGACGGAGCTATTTTCTAGCAATAAATAGAATTAACTCACAAAAAAATTTCCTTGTAGGACATATCTGTGTGTGCATTGAAGCATCACTTTTATTTTATAGGTAATTTATGCATATTGGTTTAGGATTACCTATATTTAATTTGCCAAAAATGTATACACGTGGAGGATTTAATATTGAGGAGAAAAATAATATGTATATATATTTAATAAAAAATATTATTATATTAAATTTGATCAAATAAATAAATTTATATTAAATTATACTAAATATAATAAAATGAATTCATAATGTGTATATTTGGGTTAACCGAAGAGACTTATATTAGTTTAGAGTTTTCATCAAATGTTGAGATTAAATAATTCATTTACCCTTTTTATTTAGGGATGTCTTGCCAAAAAAATCAAGACTTTGGATACATTTTACATATGTAATATTTATTTTATTTTTCTATTATAAAGATCATTGACTTTGGTAAATTTCATGTTCTAATTTTATACAAAAAAGATCTCATACTTTCTCCATCATACCAATTATAGTCAACCATCGAACTTCTCTTTATTTTTACACAAACCATCACCAATGTTTGTATGGGGTTAGAGGACTCGGGTTCACTAGTTGTGTGACTGACCATCGATGGTGGGTTGACGACGGTACTAATAATTTAATAATTCAATAGGTAATATAATGATAATTTTATTTCTTAATATTATTGTCTAAGCATATAACTCTTTAAATTTTAATTTATTTAATAATTTACTCAATTAATTAATCTAATCTAATTTAAAACAGTTGTGACATCATAATTAATACTAATAAATTATCCTCCAGTCTCTCAGAATTTATGATTTTCTTAATGTAAATGTACTTGACATGTAATTTATATTTTTTTACTAATATTAAGATAATAATAATTAAAATATTTTTTAATTGTAATTATTTACTTATATTATGCTGAATATTTGGCTAAATTAATTCATGGAATGAATTATTATACAAATAAAAGTTGGAATATAAAATTATTAAAATATAAATTGAGGGATGACTAAAAACTGTTAGTATGTCTAACTCTCACTCGGTCTCTTCAAATATTCAGCCATTATTCTCTCTCTTTAAACAATGGAGCCCTGGCTAGACGACTTAGCTGACGAGCTCCAGAGTCTGAGCTTCACCTCCACGGCTACCAACACGACCACGGCTGAGATTCATCGCAGCACCAGCTCCAGTTCTGAGGCCACATTCACGGTGGCCTCTTCCTCCGCACACGACTCATTCTCTTCCGTCGCAACCAGGTCGCACCGCCTCATCCGCCCGCAGCTCTCCCTCTCCGACCTCCGCTTCCTCCAACGACTCGGCTCTGGTGACATCGGATCCGTCTACCTCGCCGAGCTCAAATGCTCTCCGGCGCCGACCTCCGATGACTCCGCGATTCCTCCGCTCGCAGCCAAGGTCATGGACAAGCGAGAGCTAGCGAGCAGGAGTAAGGAAGGGCGTGCCAAGACAGAGACGGAGATCCTTGCGATGCTGGACCACCCATTCCTCCCTTCTCTCTACGCATGCGTGGACTCCACGAAGTGGCTCTGCCTCCTCACCGAGTTCTGCCCAGGCGGTGACCTTCACGTTCTCCGCCAACGCCAGCCATTCAAGCGTTTCGCCGAGTCGGCCGTAAGGTACGCAAATTCACTATCCCTCTCACGCCTCCCCATCCTCCCCTTGTCATTATTAATTGCTCTGATAGGTTTCGATTTTTTTCTTAGTAGGTACGAGTCTATTAGAAGTTACCATCAATATAATAATTGACCGATTAATTTTTCTTGCTAACAACAAATTAATAATCTATGGAGGTCCTATTTTATTTCTGATTCCAAATCTGAAGAGGGGAAGCAGTGGTTGTTAGTTGATTTGGGGAACGGAGGGAGGCTGCTTGGGGATGGGGTTGGGGTTGGGGGTGCGTTGCGGGGCCAAGATACTTTTCAGGCTTGCATAGATTTTGAAACGTAAGCTGATAGGGCTATAATTGAGAGCGATGAGTCGTACGACGGGGCCCGTACCCTGACAAAGCCGATGGTTGCCATTGCCATAGAGTGGGATCCCATCTGACATCGCTTTTCAGCTTCCGGGTTTGGACGGGATCTTAACTTGTGCAATGTCCACACTAGATAGTTTCTTTTCTTCTTCATCCATTGCGGTAGAGGACATTAATTGGGAGCATTTATTTTTAATGATAAGGTCCTGCTTGAGCTTTCGAATTTTCTTCTTGTGGGGTGTAATAAATGGACTCTGGGATTCTGATTCCATGGCTTTGAATTTGAATTTGGACGCGTTACTCTTAGGGCGAAAGGAGAATACTATTTTGGGGTACCATCTCCATCTTGGTAGTAGCAAGGCATCCATTATCATTACTGAAAAACTGCTGACTCCGCTGGACAGGACCAACGTGTTTCATTGTGGATCATTAGTGTATGAATTTTTTTGTGCAAAATTAGTGTATAGGTTAAAGCGGAAATCTCGAGGTAGTTTATCAAATTGGATATTATTATATCAAGTAATCAGCAGTTTACTTCATGTTATATAAGATGGATCGCATGTTGTGAGAAAAAATAACAGATCTAGTAGTATAATATTTAATAATATCATTGGTGGGTTGAGTTTTTATATGCACTTTCTTTTGGTGCATATGAAGTACACGTTGTGGTGTGCATTGAGAGATCGACCATGAAATAGTCTTTTTTTTCTTTCTTTTCTTCTGCATTGTACAAGGGACCCTCTCTGCATGACCATGAAACCTGGTTGCAATTGTGAGATGAGTTACTTGCTTGAAACGTGAAAATACTGAAATAGGCAGCAATGCACTTTTTCCTACCCCTCAAAGCCTAAGGTCAAGATAGAATATAATAAAATTTGCAGAGGCAGGAGCCTTATGATGGTAAATGCCCTCTTTATCTGTAGCTGCAGTAGCATGCCAAGTTTAGTGCTGAAAAGTGAAAATCTGAATCTGCATTTACCTGTCACATTGTAGCACTGTTGGGGAAGTCCTGACCGTTTCTGTTCTGCAACGTTCAGGGCTTTCTCCCTTTGACGCACTAGTCAACTGCCCCTCTCACATGGGATGTATGGATTTGTCAATTTGTGTTAGCTCTCATGTTGTTGAAGGCTTCCCCCTGTCTTATTTCTAGGGACACTATACAAGGACCACCCTATGATCCCTATGTTTGTCTTTAAAATCCAACACCTTTTTCTCGACTTATTCCTGTTTTTGATGTACTTGCCGCGTGAATGTTTTGCTTGACTAATGTTCTGTTCAGTGAGTTGGGACACTCACCTATAATTGCACATTCATTGGTAGCATCCATTTGGCTTTTTCCATGAATCCTGCATCCATTGTAATGTGTGAAAAATAGAATATAGTGTCTAGTAGTTAATGGTAAGGAGGCATTCTCAATTATTTTTATCTTCTATTTGTCCATTACTGC
Organism: Trapa incisa; assembly: GCA_030064435.1. NCBI lineage: Eukaryota > Viridiplantae > Streptophyta > Magnoliopsida > Myrtales > Lythraceae > Trapa > Trapa incisa. The sequence goes on from CM057776.1 coordinate 17,729,032, forward strand.
GCTCTCTTATCCTTGAATCACGTAATGCGATTATCCCACCTCTAACTCCGGGAACTGTGGCTTAAATTTTGTATCTTTTTATTTGTCTTATTGGCGCTGCTGCTGGATTCCATATCGGTTCAATTGATTTAATCCTCTCTTTCTCTCTTCCTGTAATGCCTCCAGGTTCTACGCTTCAGAGGTGGTGGTAGCCTTGGAGTACCTCCACATGATGGGGATAATCTATCGTGACCTGAAGCCTGAAAACGTGCTCGTCCGATCTGATGGCCATATCATGCTAACGGACTTCGACCTCTCGTTGAAGTGCGAAGGCGACATGTCCATGGTACAGTTAGTGTCGAATCATAACCTGCCTGCCGCGACCCCGAAGGTGGACCGCCCGATCAATGCCCCGGACTTCACCTCGTCCTGCATCCTCCCCAGCTGCATAGTCCCGGCCGTCTCGTGCTTCCACCCCAAGCGGAGGTGGCGGAAGAAGAAGTGGCTGGGTCGGACCGACAGCCCCGAGTTCGTAGCCGAGCCCATGGACATGCGGTCCATGTCGTTCGTGGGGACCCACGAGTACCTGGCCCCGGAGATCGTCTCGGGCGAGGGCCACGGTAGCTCGGTCGACTGGTGGACCCTTGGGATCTTCATGTTCGAGCTCTTCTATGGTGTCACCCCCTTCAGGGGCCTGGACCACGAGATGACCCTAGCCAACATAGTGGCTCGGGCGCTTGATTTCCCGAAAGAGCCATCGGCTCCAGCCCATGCCAAGGACCTCATATCACAGCTCCTGGCCAAGGACCCAGGCAGGCGGCTGGGGTCGTCAATGGGCGCGTCGGCCATAAAGCGCCATCCGTTTTTCCAGGGAGTCAACTGGGCGCTGCTGAGGTGTACGAAGCCGCCGTATATTCCGCCACCGTTCAGCAAAGACGATGTATCGGATGATAGCTGTCCGGACACTCCGGTCGAGTATTACTGATTCTCTAGAACATCAATAACAATTAATATTTAATTTCAACTTGAGATGCATTAAAGAGTTACAGGTCGAGTACAACCTTATTATGGTGCCTTACCTTTACTTAGTTGGTAATTCAATATTATGGTACGTTATTCTATTATGGCTATGGGGCGACGGGATCCGTACAAGTTAGGTTGATTGAGGCATTCCGAAACCGGTCGGAAAATGGGGGAGGGGCTGTCTCGGCCGGGTCCCGCCACCATGAGTGGCTTGGTTGTTTGTTTGCGGGAAAATTGTGCTCCAACTTTGGATCCCACGTGCGCCTGCTTTGCTCACAGGGTGAATGGCTGACGCAGCGGGCGACCATTTTTCCCCTCTGCCTCTCCCCTTACATTAGATATATCAAATCGATCAAATATAATTTTGGATCCATGAATCGTTTGGATCTCTTGCCCAAAAGCGGAAACTGCCAAAATCTTAATAATTGTATGTTTGGAGGGAGGTTGAGACGGATTTAGTGCGGAGTTGATAGATTTGGTGGAAGGGGGAGTGTAGGGAAGGGAATTGACGGTGAGAGATTAAGGATTTGGAGATTTGGAGGTGGGTGCGAGGGACTTACCAGGAAGAAATGTCTTCACTTGCTTGGAGTGCATTGAGGGATAAAGACGTGCATATACATGACAAATATATCCTTACAATCTTGAAATTCAATATTTATCATTTGAGATTGTATAAGTTAAGTGATGTTAATGAACATATTAGTCAATTCATGAGCAAATATATTAATAGGTAGATACACGAGAAATATTTATTACTATTTCTTATAAGTTTATTTTGGTTTGCAATTATATATTGCATTTTATTTTTATGAGCAAAAAAAAGGAATGATTTAGAGGAATTATTTGTTTGGATAAAGAGATTGAGAGGAATAAATTAATATGTTATTATTTATTTTTAAATGAATTAAAATATTTTATTTAATAATATTATATTTATATATAATTTAATTAAATAATATTATTTAAAATTATATTGTATATAATAAAATATTATGTCAAATAAAATATTTATAAAAGTCTAGTTTAATTTATTAAACTTGTATTTATCAAGTATATTTTAGATTACATACATCATTCACATTATGGAAAATATCACAAATCCGAATAACAAAAGTCCAATTTGTTTCATTTGTGGTTGACAACGACTTTACCAATTACCTTGTTACCAGACTACAACCTAGCCTAATTTTTAATCGGATCATAATTTTTATGTCAAAATTTGTGTATGAGTACTATCGCCCAACCTCATATATATTAATCAAGTTATTCACTATATATGGACTAGATCCTCCACATTCATTGGTTTTGATATACACACCACTCCCAAAACCCATGATGTACCTGTTCAACTATAATTTCCATTGGATCGACCTTACTTACTAGTAGTTCTCAAAACCATTATTACCTTATACTGTGTGTCTCATGCTCTCATTTTTAATCACACACTTAGAAGTGTTTTTAACGTAAGACAATTATTTTTGTACTATCACCATATAAGATAAGACCCAGCCTCCAATTCGATAGTACTTACTAGGCATGACCCATTTCACACAAAATCACATATTTAAGTATTTTAACATGTTTAAAATTTACTATCAATATTATTTATAAGACAATTTTCATTCAGAATTTAACCTAATTTTACAAGTTTTCAAATCATGACCTTAAGCCTACTATTTTTAAAAATGCTCGCATTGGTCCCACTTCTCAAATTATAAATATTATACATTTTCCTTAAACATGGGTCCAACCTATATAAATGAATCTATATACCCTACTTGAAATTTTTTTTCACAACATAAAATAAATGGTAAATTTTCTAAACAATATTCATACTTATTTCAAGAATATATATTTACTAAAAATATTTTTAGCTTAGTTCAAAGGGTAATATATTCTAAAAATACTTTAATTAAGTTAGACACTTAAATATGCTAGTAATATTACATGAGAAGTCCAATCGTACTTGATACTAAAACTGTCACTCACTTTCATATAGGAACATGTTCATCCTGAATAGATTCTCGAATATTTGTACTCCTATTGCATGATTAGTTAAGATATGTACACTTATGATATGAAACTCATTCTTTAAGTATCTAGAGGCGGTCGTATAACATTCACTTAATTCCTTGAGGCCATGTTCAAAGGAGGTTTTAAAGTCCCCATTTATTTTCTTTTCAAGGCTTTTTTAATCTCTCAAACACACCGTTAATTCCCCATTTTTCGTCTTTCAAACACCCCATAATAATTTCTATAATTAGCCCAATTACTGAGGATATTTTTGTCCTTTCATGGGGTTAAATGACACACTCGTAATTAATTTGTAGTATGAGGGCAAATTCACACTTTTCCACCTTGGCAGCATCCTCTTTATCAACATCAAGATACCCCATTGTCAATGTTATCTAATTTCCCTCCCAAGCCCTAATCCCTCATTTGATGTCCCCAATGTTTCATCCCGCAGATCCTTCCTGTAGTTCGGCTTCGATCACACTCTCATAGTTTATCACCAATCCTACTATTTATGTAACTTTGGCCATTCATTCTATTTTGGATTTTATGTCCCTAAGAGTTCTTATGGCTCACATGATTCCCGAGTGAGGTCTCTCTTCCTTCCTAACTTTCATTTCGAGCTCACCACTTGAATCGTGCATGTTACCTCTCAATTCACATTGTTTGTGTTATAGTGATAACATCATTAGCTTGATTGTTCGAACCTAACTGAAATCCATGATTTCCATTGAAATAACTAGGCCTCTCAACTCCCTCTACAATTTTTGTTGTCGGGATCTTGGTATCAATAGCCTCCTTTCTTCAGGCTTCTGTTTCTTGAGCTGGTCTTTGCACGATGGCATATTCACGTGTCTAGTGGAGTTATGTCATCCCTCTCTCCTCAAGCTCACCGAGAGCTCTTAAGTTGAGTAAAATTTCATCCCTATTTTAGTCTTAACCTTTGCTGTAGAAACTTGATCCGATTTCTAGTATGTATGTTACGAATTTCCATGTCCAATCATTCCCTTATTTTAGGTAATTTGAGTATTTCTTCTTGATTATGGTTTTTGATTATTGGAGTTAAATTGAAGAATACCATAGGGAGTAGTGTTAGTGAGAGTCTCCTCACTTGATGGATATGACCCTTATTAGGGTGATAGCACCTTGGGTGCCCCGTTACTCACAACCACTCCTTTCGATTTTCCTTGTATGAAACCTCTCATTTCTACAGGTGCATTTCCTTTGGTGACTAGTGAGTTTATTTTGTGCGACCTTTGTAGATCTGCTCGAATCTCTTATATAGGAGCACAATTGCTCAACTTTATATAGGTTATTTATTTATTCCTTTTAATGTTCTTGTTAATTTTAATTTAATTGGATTTTTGTATAATGAATCTAACCCTTAACCATTTCCATTCATGACACCCTTTATGGCAAGAGGAATTTATATTTCTATTTCATTTGTTCTTTCATTAATTTAGTCTGTTGATTTCTTTTGTAGGTGAAACTATCATGTTGTTACCATAAGTTCTTAATTATGGACTTTAATCACGTGCCTATTGTAGGACCAGATAGAGTGGTGCAGACTCACTTGACCATCCAAGTAACTAGTGGGGTCCTTGCGCATTATCCTGTCCATTTCTAGAATGATATCTAAGACCTGTTCAAGGAACTTGAATTTCTTTGTTTGAGTGCATGAGTAATTGGGCATCTTAATGTCTAAGTTACTTAATTTGATAGCTAACCGAAATTTCACTCTATATCATCTTGTGGATATGATTGCTTCCTATCTTTTATGTCTTAAATGCAGAATTATTGTTTTTGCTAGGGGACTAATCATAAGAAGAATGGGATCCAATCATAGGTGAGGAGATCCTAAGCTTATGCCATTTAGTCATGCGCTCTATAGGATTTAAACTTCATCTCTTAACTTATGGGTTATTTGAAATAGATTGCTTTGGTAGCTTTTCACTTAAAGATCTCGTATTGGCATGTAGACTTTAGGTAAAGTTATTATCATGTGTCACTCTTCACCAAATATTTCAGGGAACTTGGTTGACTAGTACATTTTCTATTTACTCAAATTGTAGGTTCCCATGGATGGGGAAATTCAAGACACCTGCATAAAGCACATAACACAAGTCTCTACCAATAACCAACTCCCGATCCTTGAAAAGATTATCGAGGATGGGTTTCCAATGGAATTTACCAAGTATAAGGAGGCCATATGTGAAACTCGACCCTCGGACCAAGTAAATCGAGGAAAGAACCAGCGACTTTGAGAAAACCAGGCCGAAAAAAGAACAAAAAATGATGAAGAAGGGTTAAAATGTGAAATTGGAAAATTCCAAGTGACAAAAAATTCATAAAATTCATGAGAAAGAACCAGAAAGGGGAATTGATGAGAGAACCAGACCGGTTCGGGGTGAACCAAACCCTAACTAGACTGAACTGGGATGAACCATAGTGAACCGGTTCACTAATTCATTTTTCTAGGTGGCTTAAAAATGTCAATTTGGGAAATTGAGGCCGCCATTAGATAAAAAAATGAATTTAGACCAAATTGCAATTTTGAGACCTAATTAGGGGGGCATTTTTATGAAATTAACTTCTAATTGAGATCTAATTAGGCAATTGGATGAATTGTAATTTAAGGAAAATTGGGACATTTTCATGAAATTAACTTCTAATTGAGACCCAATTAGGCATTTGGATGAAATAGAGGGCCAATTAGCAATTTTTAAAGTTCAAGGGCCAATTGGTAATTTTGGAAAATTGAGGACTAATTGGTAATTTTGGAAAGTTAAGGACCATGAGGAATAATTGGAAATCCTTGGGACTTAATTGAGATCAAATAAAAATTTAGAGACCCAAATGCAAGGTTAAAAACATTGAGAGACCTAAATGTAATTACAGCATAATGCGAGGACCTATGCGCAAATACCCAAAACTATGAGGCCCCTTATGTTGATTCTCTAGATAAGAATACTCGAACCATGCAGGAGCTGATTGCTCAAGTATTGGTGCAAGAAAGCGCACCATGAGTCAAGATCTCACCGGGACGTCCACGTCACTATTACCGGGTGAGTGAGATTTTCAGCATCATACCCGGTTGGGGGTGATGAGAATTGTTTTAAAGTTTGAAAAATTATTTTTTCAGGAATGGTCTCCCCTGACTGCATGAAACTGCTTAAACATTTTGGGAGACGTTCATGGGGGAGCTGGAATCGCTTTGACAGGCTCGTAGCCTCGAATTTGAAAATGATAGGGTTGAAGGCCAAATTTTTGGAAAACTTGGGAAGTGGGCCCAATGCCAATGTGCACGGGTTGGGCCCATAGACAAACATAAATGATAAGAACCATGAAAACTCTAAGAAAAACTGGAATTGTTGCGTGATTTGCCACAGGGCCAAGACATGACTTACAAAGCTCAATGGGCTAGTGGCAATGCGCCCAAACTAGGTCGACGGGTTGGTCAAGACAAACAGCTGCAGGCCAAGTCAAGTGTTGGGGCTGTTGGACCATTGTCACCAATGAGCATGGTTAATAAGTCAAAACTATTGTATGCATGCATGAGGAATCTGAGAGCATCTAAACGCCCGAGAAGGGTAGTTGATGGGTCTCAAGGGCTACTTGACGACTTGAATGCAATAAGGGCGAGTCTGTCGTGCTAGTCAGTCATAAAGCTCTGATAGCTTCCTTCACACTAAGACCGAGGCCGAAGGGGAAATGAGGTCTCGTTCCACAAAGCAAACATGATGAAGCATTGAGACCGAGGCCGAAGGGAAAATGAAGTCTCGCCCCACTAAGTGAACATGATAAGGGTTTGAGGGTCGGACTATTGATGTCCTCTCAAACTCAGGGTATAGGAAGTGCACCTCTATTCGGGTGGATGGTAAAGACGCACTGAACCACAAGTGGAACAGTCGGGGACTATTCTGCGAATGTGTGATCTCTTTCTATGATAGAAAGGGCATGTGATTGTTTGTTGAGGCATCTCTCGATCAAGGGAAAATGTTCAAGAAGAAATGAACTCATATTACAATAAATTAAAAGCATAAAATTTTTTCGATAGACTGATTATTTTGAAAACTCGCTTCCCAACCCCCACTCACTGAGTTGTAGAAACTCACCCCCTCCCATTAACCTATTTCAGGAGAAACACCTCGCCATGACAAGACTAGGCTGGGAGAAGAAACCAATGGTACCTCCATTAGGTAACTTTTATGTTTTGTAAACTTTGTTATGGAAAACATGTATTCCAATACCTTTACCTTCCTCGGACTATTTAGTAGAAATGCTAAATTAGTACAAGGAAGGGTAGCGGGTTAATCATAGAACCCTAACCAAACCGGGTCGGGGTGTGACAACTTAAGTGGTATCAGAACAAGGTTTTCCAAACAAAGTTCCAAAACTAAAAGCCCTAGAACTCTAACCCACAATAAACTTCTATCAAATAGATATGACCACACCTATAAAACCCAAACTAACCTACGCTGGCGTAGCCACTTCGGAACTATGCAAAAATCCTGCCCCGCGCAAGGGAATTAGCTTGGGAACTCAAGAGTATAGGAGGACCCAACCCATGAGACCAAGGATATCTCTTGAGCCAAGGAGACTTTACGAAGAATTCGTCAAGGTATTTGAAGAACCTTGCTTTGCACTTAGGAACAAGGACCGTTACATAGGAAGTGCGCACCCGAGGATGGTGACATGTGGAGGTCCCCAACAAGCACCAAGAAAGACTTCCCAAAGCCCAAGATGGAGAAGAAGCTATAGAGGTCCACACAAGGAAGTAACTTGCTACAATTATGGACATAAGGGACACTACATCTGAAAGTGCCCAATACCACTAAGGAATGTGGTACCCACTCCTGGAAGCACTACCTCCAAAAGCAGGGAAGGACTTGAAGAAAGGAAAGGAAAGGAAAGGAAAAGAGGGCAGAGGAAGGCTCTCCACCGCGTAAATACCGTAGGGCCCACATAGGAACCGATATAGGGATAACTCGCTATAGTTGTGGAGGAATAGGACACATGGTGATAAGATGTCCCATGCCACAAGGATGGATGGCAATACCTCCCAAGAGGAATACCTCTCTAACTACCGGAGCCCGAGAAGATGGAAGACAGGAGACCACCTCAGAAGCCACAACTCTAAATGAGGATTTCAAACCCATCCCGGAGACAGTTCCTCAAAATTATAGCATAGAACTTCCCAAGCTTTCTTTTAACCATCTCCCTTAGTGGAAAGAGGTCCCCAAAGTGTACTATATTCAATTCCCAAGAAATAAGATTTTAAATTCTCATAAAAATTTTTGTTGCCCCGACTCGTAAGGAGTACAATCAAAATCTCGTGCCCCAGGACGAATAAAGAACGAAAGGGACAAACCTAATAAGGACAAATAATGCCTTTAAAGGATGTCAAGGTACTCCGACCCCCCAAAAGAGGCAAACATATGTAAAAGGACCATGCATAAGGCTAAAACCATAGAAAATGCAAGACAAGGAGACAATAACAAAGGTGTAAACCCTGTCCCTTAAAGGTAAGAAAAATCAGGAAAAGAACCGGTTGACCCAAGGGAGAAAACCGAACCAGTTCACAAACCCCAATAGTTAAAAAAGGGCAAAAAGGGAAATTTACAAATCCCAAGTGACCTAAAGAGTCATAAAAGTCATGGAAAAGGACTATGGGATGAATTGGAAGAGAAAACCAGATTGGTTCAAGTGAACTGGACATGAACCATATTGAACTATGTTCAAATGAACAGGTTTCTAAATTCATTATTCTATGTGTCTTAAAATATTCAAATTGGAGAATTGAAGATACCATTGGATATAAAATGAATATATAAAATTTTAATTTTGAAAAAATCGGTCGAATTAGGCATGAACTGGCTGGTTTAATTATTGAACCCGGTTCAGACCGGTTCGGTTTGGTTCATAACAGTGTCGTCTTCTTCCTTTAGATGATAGCATAGTTCACTCGCTAGAAAAGTGAGTAGCGCCGGTGAAGGTGAAAAGTCTCCATTCAAGGCATTTCAAGCCATGAATAATTGCCATAAAGGCACCAATCAGATGGCCAGAGAGTCCCCGAGCTCCCTATATAAAGAGCTCCTCCTCAATCATCCTTCTCACACTTGAAAACTCCTCTCTCTACTGCTCTAATTTCTGGTGAAGCTTGAACCAGAGCTCTGACTTGGGCATTTTTTTGAGCCAAAGAAGGTGAGGTTAGGTTCCTTAGACTCGGGGAGAAGCTAGCTACCTGACAGTGGTTACCATTCGATCCGAGGATCATCGGAGAAGCGCCGGCATAATCAAATAGTGAAGCAACTCCGGCGGACCGAAGCTGGCTTGTTTTGGCCGAGCTGAAAATGGCCAAATTGAGCCCTCCTTAGGCCAAACAAAGCTCTCTCAATACTTCCACAACCAACATACGAATGGATTAGAGCTAAAAGGTAAGCCAATTTGGCTCCACTCTATAAATTCCGATCAGCATTAGAGAGAGAAACGACGAAACTTCACTAACCAAATTCTTACTCAATTTTGAATTGTTGCAATTCTTTATCCTAGGAGGATCCCCAAAATGAGATTTACCTGCCCTGATCGAAAGCTCGAACCGCCGCACCTCTGATAGTAAGCTTTCAAAGCTTTCTCTTTCTAAGTTCAGTTTTCCAATGAAGCTCTGTTTGAGCTTAATTCGGACCCAAATGAAGCGATTCAAAGCTCTATTGAATTGTGTGGAAGTGTAGGAACTGATCCGTACCTTCAATTGGATCAATAAACCCTTATTGGATGGCTAATTTGATGAAATCAAATTCGGCCAGTGTGAAAGGAGGGAAATTGGTAAAATCTTTGGGAATTTTGTAAAATTGAGGGGCCAAATTGCAATTTCCCAAAATGGAGGAACAATTGGCTATGAAAAGGATGTTGGAGGACCAATTGGTTGATTTTTGAAAATAATTGGGGTCAAATTGCCATTTTTTTAAAGGTGGGGCAAAATGGAATTTTTTAAAAATTGTGGATCAAATTGGAAATTTGGTAACCTTGAACCCCTTAAGTGATTTTAAGTAAATTGAGAACCCAAAGTGAATTTTGGAAGTTTGGGGACTTAATTTGGGGAAATGTTTGCATTAGGGACCTAAAGTCAAGGAAAATGAACTTTAGGGAATTAAGTGCAAATATCTAAAAGTTTTGAGTTTAGTCGTTCATACGTGAGGAACGAAGGCTATTATGCCAAGTATTAATAGAGAAGGTTATCCAAATCATGTAGGAGCACAAAGGACTGGGACGTTAGCAAGAGAAGCTCGCGTCAACTTGGAAAATCAATTGAGGACAAACACGTCATGGTTAATGGGTGAGTGGGATTATTCACATCATACCTGGTTGGGATGATGAGCACCTCATAAATGAAAAACCACTACTATGTGGAATTTTAACATCACACATGGTTTGAGTAATGTGAGAACTATGCAGAAAAACTAATTATCGGTTGTAAGTAGATCATACCCAATTGGTATGATGAACTTCCTATATGGAAGTAGAAAACCCATTTACTGATTATAAGCGGAGATGTCATCATACCTAGTTGGTGTGATGGACGAGTTGAAAGGTGATTTTTTTCAAAAATGTTCTCCCCTGACTGTGTGCCAATGCTTAAAACTTTTGGGAGACCTTATTGACGAGAGCTCGAATAGCTTAGATATGCCAGAGGCCTTGATTTTGGAACTTGGGTCTACAGTGGGCCCAAGGCTAGTTGGCACGAGCAGGAGCTCGTAAATAAACATGATGATAAACCAAGAAAATTCTAAATGAATGATTATGTGATTTTGCCATGGTACCAAGATAGGACTGACATACTCGATGGACTGGTGGTAGTGCGACAGGACCAGGTCGATGGACCAGTATGGACAAACTACTGAGGTCAAGTTGAGTTTCGGGGCCATTGGACCAGTGACTCCATAGACTAATGGCTTTATGGAAAAACTTTTGTTTGTGCATGCACTTGAGGTTCAGGACCATCAAAATGCCCAAGAGGGGTAGTGATAAGTCCTAGGGGCTATTGAACGATAGGGTGGAGATAAGGGTAGTTTGTTGTGCCACAATCAAGGAAGCTCGACGTAGCTTCATGCGCATGAGACCGGGGTGGGGTATGGATGAGGTATCTGTCCTCATACAGATACGAAGTTGATTTCGGGTTTAAGGGCCGGATGTCACGAACAACCACTCATTCACAAGGTAGAAGTGGACGGGCTTCTCTCTAGGTTGCTGGTAAAGTCGTTCCGACACCATAAGTTAGTACAGTGGACAGGCTGCCCTACAAATGTGTGATTCCCTTCCTGATGAAGGGTGTGTGTTGGTTGTTAAATACACTTGATATGGAAATGAGGAGATGATTTTGAATAACTGGAAAAAAAGGAAAAGAATATTTTTGAAAGAAATAAGGAGTATGGCACACTCCAATTAAATATATTTTTATACTCTCTCCCAACACCCATTCACTGAGTTGTCAAACTCACCCCTCCCTTTACCCCTCTACATGTAACAAAAGGAAAATGCACTACAGCTATTTGTCTAGACCTAGTCTGTCGATCTGATCCTAATGCACTGTCGCCAACCCATCGAGTATGTTAGTACTGTTACCATGGCAAAATCAAATAATTCATTTATTAGGAATTTTCATGGCTTATACATTATGTTTGTTTACGAGCTTTTGCTCATGCCAATTGGCCTTGGGCCCACTGTACATGATCTTCCAAAATCGAGCATTTAACCCCATATGTTCCAAAACCGAGGCCTCTAGCCTATCTGAGCTATTATAGCTCTCGTCAAGAAGGTCTCCCAAAATTTTTAAGCAATGGCACACAGTGAGGGGAGAACACTTCCGACAAAACAATCTTTCTACTCATCACACCAACTGGGTGTGATGACATCTCCGCTTACAAAGCAAGTTTTCTTCTTCATTCTAGAAAGTCCATCATACCAACCAGGTATGATCTCTCTACTTACAATCGATAAGTAGTTTTTCCACGTAATTCTCATATCAATCCAACCTAGTGTGATGTTCAAATTCCACAAAGAAGTGGTTTTTCATTTACAAAGTGCTCATCATTCCAACCGGGTATAATGTGAATAAACCCACTCACCTGATAACTGAAGTGTACTCTTCTTCAATCAGTTTCCACGTCCACGCTAACTTGTCCTTGCTGGCATTTCGGTCCCTCATGTTCCTATACGATTTGGACATCATTATCTATTAATACTTGGCATAACAACCTTCGTTACTCACGTATGAATGGCTAGGTTCAAAATTTCTAGTTAATTGTACTTAGGTCCCTAAATCCAAATTTTCCCCAAATTAAGTCCCAAAATCTCCAAAATTTAGTTTGGGTCCTCAATTTACTCAAAATTATTTAAGGGGCTCAAGTTTTCCAAATTTCCAATTTGGTCCACAACTTTTTAAAAATTACCATTTTGCCCCTACTGTACAAAAATGGCAATTTGTCCACAATTATTTTAAAAAATCGACCAATTGGTCCTCTGACATCTTTTCCATGGCCAATTGGCCCTTAATTTTGGGAAATTGTTATTTGGTTCCTCAATTTTACAAATTCCCCAAATTTTCCCAAAAGTTTCCCCTTTCAAACAAGCCAAATTTTATTTCGTCAAATTGACCATTCAATTGGGGTTAATTGCTCCAATTAAAATGGATCAACTTCTACACTTCCATACGATTCAGTTGAGCTTTGAACCACGTCATTTAGATCTGAATTGAGCTAAAACAGAGCTTTGCCAAAAAATTGAGCGTAGAGAGAGAAAGCTTACCCTAGGAGGTGTGATGGTCTGATCTCTCTATTGGGGAAGATAGCTCTCTTCCTGAGGTATGTCCTAGGATTAAGAATTCCTACAATTGACCTCGAATTGAGGGGAAATTTTGTTAGTGGAATTCTGCAGTTTTTCTCTCTATTTCCAACCTACAACGACTAAGGAGGGTCGGATTGGCTTACATTTTAGCTCAGCTGAGGTCATCTAAGTGTTGTGGGGATGTTGGGAGAGCTAGGTTTTGCCTGAGGAGGACTAAATTCCACCGATTTCAATTTGACCAAAATAGGATAGCTTCGGTCCTCCGGAGCTGCTTCACTGTTTGATTACTCTAGCGCTTCTCCGACGATCCTTGGATCGAACAGAGGTTGCTATCAGATAGCTAACTTCCCCTAGAGTCTAAAGAACCTAACCTCGCCTTTTGAGGTTGAGAAAAATGCCTATATCAGAGCTCTGGTTTGAGCTTCATTGGAAATTAGAGCAGGTGAGAGAGAATGGAGTTTTTAGGTGTGAGGAGGATGAATAGTGAGGAGCTCTTTATAAAGGGAGCACGGGGACTCTCTGGCCGTCTGTTTGACACCTTTATGGCCTTGAACAGAGGCAATTCAACTTCGTCGGTGCTATCCATTCTTCCAGCGAGTGAAGAGTGCTGTCATCTAAAGGAAGAAGACGACACTGTTTCGAACCGAACCGGACCGGTTTGAACCGAGTTCAATGCTTAAACCGACCAGTTAAGGCCCAATTTGACAGAGTTTTTCAAAATTAAAAATTTCTATTCCAAAGAAAACCAAAGGAATAGAAGTTGATCGAGAAGAAAGAATGAAGGTTAAGGGAAAGCATAGAAGATGTTAAGAAAATTCAGACAGGACAAGGAAAAGAGAAGGGAAAGAAGTACGAGAGAAAGGAACTCCGTGAATAATACCAATACTTGGAAAGAGTTAGGACACACATCCTTAGGAACTCGATAGTAATAAAAGGACTTTGTTGGAGATAAGGATAGGAAATAAAAAGGAATAGAAGATAGGGGAGAAAGCCAGAGTGAATCACCATGCAAAGGTCAAGAAGTATAAAAAAGAATGAAGGGAGAACTTTCATGGCGCAGTAAGGAAAATGAATATGAAAATCCTAGTATGAAAGTCCCTAGAAAAAGAATGAAGATAGGAATTGGAATTGTAGAAAGGAGGAAGTTTCAAGCTAAGGAAATCAATAGATGAGATATCATAAACTAGAGCAAGAACCATGCCCTCATTAAAGGACATAGGCGACTAAGTAAATACTTGGAAGGCCAAGCATGATCTACTTGCAAGAGAGCAAGGAACCGAATGGGGATTTTAGATGGATCTGATTGAAGGAAATAACCCATGACGACCAGATCATCCAAGAAGCCAACAATACTCCAAGAAGGATCAGAAATTAGTAAGAATAATACCCAAAATAGGGCAAAGGAAGGGATACCAAAGACATGGAGATTCGAGAGACAATCCTCTCAAATTAAATAACTAAAAGGATAAAATGAGCGAGACAATTAATGAATTGATCCTTGTGAAGGTCATAGTCCCAGTGAAGAAGGAAGGGATGTAAAGGTCAAAACCTATGAGAGATAAGGACAGAGGAAAGCCTTAAAGAGATCAATGGATAAGACAGGAGTAATTACCCGAAAACTATGAAAAGGCTAAATAAGCATTACACAGGATGATTAGGAGATGGGGAAGCTAAGGGAATGTGAACTCCACCTCAGAAAAATAAATTAAGTATTGGAAAAAGGGGTAAGAATAAGGACAATATACACAAGAAGTATCCGTAGGGTTGCAAGAGTAAAGGTGAGCAGGAGTGAATGGCATCAAGGAATGTCATTTATGGTTGGACATTTACAATGATAAGTGTAAAACTTACCAAGGAAGGGAACCTTTGAAAAACATATGTGCACCAATTAGGAGGAAATGAAACCAATGAAATTGGAAAGAAGATAAGCTCCTCAAAGACAAGCTGCTGGAGATGAAAGGATCAAGTACAAAGGGAAAGTAATCGTAAAGGTCCAAGGGATAAGTTAAACCCAAGTAACGGGTAAGTAGGAAGGCAACATCAAAAGATGTCATACGAGTAAGAAAGGAACTAACTTGGAATAAAGGATCGCGAAATGATCATGAGTGAGTTAGAATGGATTAAAAAAGAGAAGAGACCTTAAAAGAAAGGACATCGGTGGGAATGAGGAACGATGTAAGAAAGGAAGAGTTTCAACATGTTAGAAAGTTATTGGGAAACTCAAAGACCTGAAAGTTGAATGACCTAATAAATGAGTTTGAAAAAGACAAGTAAGAGGAAACCAACACGGTCATAAGGATGTGAAGTCAAAGATAAGTTCCAAAGAATGTTGTGCAGTAAGGGACATGTAAGCCCAACTGTCCCAGGGAAATATGAATTAGGTAAGGAAGAGTATGATTTGAGCATGACAAGTTTAGACATTAAATGTGGAACGAAGTTGTAATAACACCCGAATGAGGGAAGGATCAATTTAGAAGGAAAAAATGTGACAATATCAACACCTGTGGAAGTAGGTATATGGTGCTTGAATGGACGCTGAGCTGGGGAGATTATCAATAAAGAAAATAATTGAAAGCAGGAAAGATTGAGTATCTCAGAAACTCCCAATCTTGAAATCTTAAATAAAGGATCTTGGAATGGAGAAATAGTGCTTTAAGGAACGAATAATATGAATCTAAGAATATAACCTTAAAATTTCCAATGAGATATGCTTAGCTAAAATAAACTCCATGGAATAAGAAAATGATGGAAAATAAAAGAATATTTCAAGTGTATGTTATATATGGGAGAGATGGAAATAACCGAAGGGGTTATATGTCGAGAAATTACAAGTTGATATTAAGAGAAGTTCATTCTGGTACAAAAAGTGTGAAATACATTTTGGGACAAAACTCCTAAAAGGAGGGTAGAGTTGTAAACCCTACCCTCTGGAGTTAAGGAAAATCGGGAAAAGAACCGGTCAAACCGAGTGAGAAAAACCAAACAAATTCACAAACCTGATCATTAGAGAGCGGGCAAAATGAGAAATTTACAACTCCAAAGTGACCCAAAAGGGACATAAAAAACCTTGGAAAAGAACAATAGGACAATTTGGGAGAGAAAACCAAACAGGTTCAGGTGAATTTGATCTGAACCGTATTGAATTGGTCATTTCCAAAGAGAAAATTGAGTCAGTTTATAAACCAGAACCGATAGAGAAAGGGTAAACTAGGAAATTTATGGATGCTGAGTGACCTAAAGAGTCACAAAAGTCATGAAAAAGGATTTTAGGATGAATTGGATGTGAAAACCAAACCAGTTCAAGTGAATCAGATTCGAACCAGATTGAACTAGTTTGGACTGGTTTGAACAACTATTGAACCAGATGCTAAATTCATTTTTCTAGGTAGCTTAGAAAATTCAAATTGGAGAATTGAGGCCATCATTTGATAGAGAATGAATTTAGATGAATTTAAAAATTTTTAATTTTGAAAAAATCGGTCGAATTGGGCCTGAACCGGCCATTTTAAGTGTTGAACCCGATTCAGAATGGTCCGGTTCGATTCAGTATAGTGTCGTCTTCTTTCTTTAGATGACAACACTGTTCACTCACCGGAAAATTGAACCAACACCGGCGAAGAGGAAAAGTTTCCTTTCAGTACATTTTAGTCCATCAATGACAGTCATTAAGGTGCCAAACGGATGGTCTACAAGTCTCCAAGCTCTCTCTATAAAGAGCCTCTCTCCATTCATCCTCCACACATCCAAAAACCCCACTCTCTCTCAGTTACTTAGTTTTTTGATCAAGCTCAAACCTGATCTCTGATATAAGGTCTTTTTTGAGCAAAAGAAGGCGTGGTCGGGTTCCTTAGACTCGAGGAGAAGCCAACTACACAGTGGTTGTCTCCAATTGCTCCGAGAGTCGCTAGAGAAGCACCAGTGTGATCGAACAGTGAAGTAGCTCCGAAGGACCGAAGCTGCCCTTTTTCTATCAAGCTGAAATTAGCCAATTCGAGCCCTCCTCAGGCCAAACCAAGCTCTCCCAACATCTCCTAAGCCCTCCTACGATCGAATTAGTGTGGAAAGGTAAGCCAATTTGTCTTCACTCTGTGAATTTCGATTGGTGCTAGAGAGAGAATCGACAACTTTTTACTAACTAAATTCTCCCTTAATTCATGTCGAATTGAGGTGATTCTTGATTCTAGGAATGGCCTCAGGACGAGAGCTATCTACCTAAATCGAAAGCTCGGACCGTTGCGCCCCCAATGGTAAGCTTTCAAAGCTTTCTCTCTCTACGTTTAGTTTTCCAGCGAAGCTCCGATTGAGCTCGTTCCAACATCAAATCATGAGATTTAAAGTGCAATTGAATTGTATGTTTAACTTCAATTTCAATAATTAAACTCATTTGATTGGTTAATTTGATGAAATAAAATTCAGCTGAGTTAGAAGGTTGAAATTGGGGGAAATATTGGGGATTTTAAAAATTCGAGGGTCTAAAGTGCAATTTCATAAAATTGAGGGGCAATTGGGCATGATAAAGATGTTAGAGGACTAATTGAGCAATTTTTGGAATATTTGGGTGTGAAACTTACCATTTTTTGGAATATTTGGGGCAAAATGGAAATTTTGGAAAAATTGGGGACCAAATTAGAAATTTGTGAAACTTGAACCCTTTATGTTATTATGAATAAATTGAGGTTTCAATATATAAGTTTTGAGTTTTAAGACTCAATTTGGAGGAAAATCAGCAGGAACACTAGATATCGAGAACGCCCGTTAAGACAAAGCTCAAAAGGAGATGAAAGCCGATTAAAAAGAATTTGCGGCATTCATGGGTAAGTGGGATTTTCACATCATACACAGTTGGGATGATGAGCACCTCGATAATGAAAACCCATTATTAAGTGGAATTTTAAACTTCACATTTGAATGGAGTGATGTGGAAATTACGTAGAAAAACTACTTACCGGTTGTAAGTAGATCATACCAGGTTGGTATGATGAATTTCCTGGAAGAAAGTAGAAAACCTGCTTATCGGTCATAAGCGAAGATGTCCTCACAACCAGTTGGTGTGATAGATAGATTAAAAGAATATTTTGTTAGAAGTGCTCTCCCCTAACTATGTGTCACTGCTTAAACTTTTTGGGAGACCTTCTTGACGAGAGCTCGAATAGCTCAAATAGGCCAGAGGCCTCGGTTTTGGAACTTGGGGGCTAATATGCCCAATTTTGAAAATCTCATACAGTGGGCCCATGGCTAGATGGCACGAGCAGGAACCTATAAACAAACATGATTTTAAGCCATGAAAATTTTAAATGAATGATGTGTTTGGCCATGGTACCAAGTCAGGACCGACATACTCGATGGGCTAGTGGCAATGTGACAAGACAGGTCAACGGACTAGTCAAGACAAACAGATGCAGGTCGAGTTGAGATTCAGGGCCATTGGACCAGTGTCATCAAAGATTAAATGGCTTATGTGCAAAACTATTGTTTTGTGCATGCACTGAGATACGGGACCTTTAAGATGCCCAAGAGGGGTACTGATGCATCCTAGGGGCTACTGGACGACATGGTGGAGATAAGGGCATATTGTCGTGCCAGCAATCAGGGAAGCTCGGCGTAGCTTCATGCGCATGAGACCGAGGTGGGGTCGGGATGAGGTCTTTGTCCTCATACGTAGACTAAGTTTCTTTATGGGATTGAGGGTTGGATATCACACACATCCACTTATTCTCAAGGTAGAAGTGGATGTGCTTCTATCTATGTGACCGGTAAAGTTGCTCCGATGCCACAAGTGGGTGTAGTAGACGTGCTGTCCTACAAATGTGTGTTCCCTTCATGATAAAGGGTGTGTGTTGGTTGCTAAACACACCATTTGTAGTTGAGGATGAGAAATGACTATGAAAATTGAGATTTTGAGGATGAAATATTTTAAAGGAAATAAGGAGTCAAATACACTACAATTTAAAAACTATTTTAATGAAACTTTATTTTTTTTAAATTTCCCATTCATTGAGTTGTAGAAACTCACCCACACTTTTTATCCCTTTTTAGGAAATAGAGAAATGATTAGTGATAGCACCATGCCTTACCCTTTGTTGGGTATGCTTAATTTACTTGAACTTGCATTTTTATTGATATATGTCATTCTAGGGAACAAGGTTGAGATTTCACATAGCTCCTCTTGAATTAAAGAAGGGGGAAACCCCTCTTGAACCAAGAGTATGGCGGGTTGATCACAAGGATCCAACCAAACCGGGTTGGGGCGTGACATGTGTCATCTTTGAAAACCTATCAACAACCACGAACATAGAATCACTTCCCCTCTTGGTTTTAGGTAATCCTAAAATGAAATCCAATCACTCCCCCTCTTGGTTTTAGGTAATCCTAAAATGAAATCCATGGATATATCAATCCAATGTGCACTAGGAATTGGAAGAGGTGTATACAAACTATGAGGTCATTGCCTTGACTTAAGGGGCATGTGCATCAAGAACATGTTTTCTCAACATCCCTTTTCATGTGGGGCCAAAATAAATGTTCATGCAATATTGCCATAGTCTTACTACCCCAAAATGTCCCATAAGTCCTCTAGCATGTGCTTCCCTAACAAGTAACTTACTCAAAAAAGATTAAGGGATGCACAATTTATTTTCTTGAAAAATAAACCTATTTTGCAAATAAAATTTTCTAAACCCACCATTTGTACAATTTTTAATCACATCACAAAAATCAAGATCTTTTGAATACAATTCCTTAATATAATCAAAACCAAGCAATTTAGACTCAAGGATTGCAAGCATAGCTTACCTTCAGGATAGCGCATCAGCAACTATATTTTCTTTACCTTGTTTATACTTTATCACATATGGGAATGTCTCAATGAACTCCACCTACCTAGTGTGACACTTGTTTAACTTGTGTTGCCCCTTGAGGTGCTTAACAGATTCATGATCTGTGTGAATCACAAACTCTTTCGGCCATAGATAGTGATGCCATGTTTGTAGGGTTCAAACTAGGGCATACATCTACTTGTCATAGATAGGATAGTTGAGGGTTGCTCCACTCGACTTTTCACTAAAATATGCAATTGGCCTTTCCTCCTGCATCAATACACCTCCAATACCTATCCCTGATGCATCACACTCAATTTCAAACGTTTTAGAAAAATTAGTTAAGACGAGCAATGGGGCACTTTTCAGTTTATCCTTTATCAATTGGAATGCATTTTGTTGCTTAACTCCCCATTTAAATGCTACATTATTCTTTATAACGGAAGTAAGTGGTGCAACATAAGTACTAAAATTAGGAACAAAACGTCTATAAAAACTAGACAATCCATGAAAACTTCTTACCTGACTTACCCAATTAGGTATTGGCCAATGGTAAATTGCCTTAATCTTTTCCCCGTCAACTACAATCCCTTCTAAACTTATAACATACCCAAGAAACACAAGTTTATTCGAACAAAAAACACATTTCTTCAAATTGGCAAACAACTTATCTTTCCTTAAAGCTTCTAAAACAATTGTTAAGTCCTAAATGTTCATCCATAGTCTTACTTTAGATTAGAATGTCATTAAAATATACAACTACAAACTCTCCAATAAAAGCATGCAAAACATGGTTCTTTAATCTCATGAATGTACTAGGTGCATTAGTCAATGCAAATGGCATAGCTAACCATTCATATAAACATTGCTTTGCTTTAAATGTAGTTTTCCATTCATCTCCTTATTTCATTCTAATTTGATTATATCTACTTTTAAGATCTATTTTCAAAAATAAATAAGATCCATGCAACTTGTCTAACATATCATTCAAACGAGGAATAGGGTGTCGATAATTTACCTTGACATTGTTAATAGCTCAATAGTCGACGCACATTCATCAAGTTCCACCCTTCTTGGCAACGAGTAGCACAGGTACAACACATGAGCTAATGCTCTCTCGAACATACCCTTTTTTCATTTGTTCCATGACATGGTATTGAAGTACATTTTTTTCCTCAGGGTTACTTCTATACGTAGGCTGGTTCAAAATTGTTGCTCTATGGATGAAATCAATTTGATATTCAATTCCTCGAATTGGTGGCAAACCTAGTGGTATCTATTTGGGAAAAACATCCATAAATTCCTAGAAAACAGTAATAATATTGCTTGGCAAAGATCTGACAATGTCGTTAGTACTAAAAAAGCATCCTTGTACATAAGTACAATAATAGCCTGTTATGAATGTATAGCTCCCTTAATCTCACTTTTTCTATTAATAAATTTATTTTTTCTCTCTTTTTTTTCAACTCTTTCTTCTTTTCTTCTTCTTTCATTTTTTTCATTCCCAATTTTCCTTTTCATTTGATCCTCAAAAACTTACTTTGGAGTCAATGGTATAAGAGATTTTTGTCTTTTGTTCATCACAAATGAGTACTTATTGTTGAATCCATTATGCTTAACTTGACAATCAAAATACTAGGGTCATCCCAAAAGAATATGACAGGCATGCATTAGTATCACATCGCATAGTATTTCATCCTGATATTTTCCAATAAAAAATGCAACTAACACCAGTTTGGTTACCTTGAGTTCGCCTTGGTCGTTTAGCCACTGAAGTCGATATGGCTTTGTGCTTAATGTTGATAATGCCAATTTCTCTACAAGCTTAGTGCTAGCTACATTAGTGCAGCTTCCTCCATCTATAATAACACAACAAATCTTGTTTTTCACACAATAACGAGTATGAAATAAGTTCTCATGCTGGTTATTTTCTTCTTCTTGGACATGAGCACTGAGAGTTCTCCTTGCTACTAACTTTCCTTCTTCGACATACTCACTAGCATCCTCAAGTGGTGGCATATTGGGATCGTTTTCTTCTTCATCATCATCGGTCTCAATCTCTCCATCAACATTGATCACCATGTCGCGCTTATTCGGGCATTGACTTGCTATCTGACCCATGCCTTGGCATCGAAAACACTTAATATCATGATATTTGAGAGTTGTGATATGAGTGTTACCTTATTTTTGGGTCACAACTTGCGTGGTTGTCTCCTTTGAAAGGGTGGGCTGAAATTGAGTTGACGACATCTCAACTTGCCTAAGGGTTGGTTTCCATGTGTTTGAGTGACCATTGTTTAATCCCCTTTTGTGTAAATTCTTCCTCTTTAGTTGTTGTTCGACTTTGATAGTTTGGTGCACCATGTCTTGAAGATCAACATTATATTGCATTTCCACCACATGAGCTATCTCATGGTTTAGACCATGCAAAAATCTGACCATTGTAGCCTCTCTATCTTCAACCACCTTAGCTCGAATCATAGCAATTTCTATCTCCTTAAAGTACTCGTCAACACTTTTGGATCCTTAGGTAAGCCTTTGAAGTTTATTGAACAACTCCCGATGGTAGTGGATGGGAATAAATTATCGTCGTATGATTGCTTTCTTCTCATCCAAAGATTCCACACGGCCTTCATGATTTCTTTTCCTATCCTTCAACAACTGTTCCCACCATATTATAGCATAATCATAAATTCGATAGTAGCAAGTCATACCTTTTTCATCTTGGAGTAATTATGACATTCAAAAACCATCTCCATCCTCTTTTCCCATTCAAGGTAGCCTTCTAGGTCAATTTTTTCCTTGAAAAGAGGATATATTCAGTTTGATGTTGTCCAAGTTGTCATCAATCTATGGTCGTCCTCTATGTGCATATCGATCGGTCTTATTCTCTTGTGTGCTTATTCTTTTTTTTTTTTACCTTTTTTAATAATTCTTTTTTTGTTCTTTTAACTTTTTTGCATACTTTTTTAAATTTTTTTCATGAATGTTTTTGCTTAAGTTCTTTTGCCTTTTTTACACAATATTTTGGCTTTTTTTTACTGTAAAGAAAGTAAATAAAAAATGAGATTTTTTATAAAGATGATAAATAAAAAGAAGATAATGAAAATAGAACTAGATAGAACAAAAAAAGATTTTTTTAGTTTTTTATACTGAATAGAAATAGGTAGAGTATATGGAAAATATAATGAAATTTGAAAGGATAGTGTGGAAATTTCCATTCAACTATGTGCTTTGATACTAACTGATGTGAACCACGCCAATATACTGACGAAACTCTACACCAAATATGGAATAGAGCTCAAGACTTTCACGATACAAGTAAAAAGAATGAAATATACCTTGTTTGGTTGAGAAACAAGATAGATATGTATACGCCACATCCAAATCCTCTAATAATAGATCTTAGAAAACCCTAATGATAAGTCTGATTGCCTGAACGCCACAAGTAAAAACTTGATAAGTTCAAAAGTTCTTTTAAAAGAGAAATAAGACAAAAATCTCATAATATTATTGAAATCAGAGATCTCTCTTTGCAATACTCTAAAGTTAGCCTTTTATAGGCACTTATGAATACTAGTTATTCTATAAATAAGGAAATAAAATATTATGGTTGACATGCCAATCATTAATTATTAATATAGAAAATATTGCTAATATATTTCTTATTCATTTATTTAGAGATATCTAAGATAATAAATATTCTAAACTTAGGATATTATCTTAGACATATCTAGGAAATATATTATTTTATTATTCAATATTATAAAAGATTTATGATATTAATAAATCTCTCATTCGAATTGTATACTTCTTTTGGGCTCTTATCGTACTATTCTATTGGGCTTACAACTCGACTTTCTACAATCACTCCAATCAGCCTATGCATTTTTTCTTTAGTTATTTTGGCCCTTGACCTTGTGATTGGGCCTTGCAAATTGGCAGCACCCTTAGTTGGACTCACATCATGAGTCCCGTGGTTTTCTGTTGACCTTTGAGACTTAGGTCTCGGGCCATCTAGCCCATAGCCTATTATATGGTTAGGTTATCCTTGGCCTCCTCGATTTCTCTTCCACGTCTCTAGCGTGTTTATGCAAGCACCAAGACTTAGTCCCACACATAATCGTGGTCTATGCTCAAGTGGCACGTTTGGACAATTCACAATCTGTGCCTAGACCCAACAACTTAGGCTTAAATCAAAGCAGGGGGTAATCATGGCCCTAAAACAATTAAACACATGCCCAAAATGTATTGCCCCTTGGGCAATACTAGGATAGGAAACCGGAGTGTGGGAGGCCCATGTCATTCTTCCCACAATCGACACATCACTCATACCATCTCCTAGACCAGTGCCTTGGCACCCCGTCGTCCTCCCGGAACTCATGTTGCTCTCCCACTCACGTTGGGCACTTAGGACCACACACAATTGGGCTACTCGGGCCCAACACATATAAATTACACTCCCCAAAATGTACCACCCTTCATGGATGATACCGGATAGGGAGCTGGAGTGTGGGGGTCGTGAACCCTCTAACTGCAATGAAACCCTCACGTGTCATCTCATAGTTAGGTGACTCATCATCCCGGGTCATGACTGCTTAACTGCTTCTCGTCTGCCCATGGCCCCTAAACATGTGACTCAATTTCACAATCGTCTCATCATAGATGTGTTCTTGGATGATACCCATACATCAACCATGTCACACCCTAACCCAATTCAGTCGGATCCCTATGAGCAACCCACCACTTTCACGGTTTATTAAGAGTTTCCCCTTCTCTAAACCACGAGGAGTAAGGCGTCCTTTCACTTGTATCTTTTCTAGAATAACATTATTCAAAACTGAATATATTAAATCTTACATACTTGCCTTGTAGGTTCAACTATAGGAAAGTTTTTGGGTTTTTTTTCCCTTGGTTTCCTAAAAAGGGATAAAGGGAGGACGTGAGTTCGACAACTTAGTGAATGGGTGTTGGATGAGAGTTTATTCTTTTCTTCAAATTTCGGCTTTCAAAACCTTTTTCCAAGATTTACCAATTCTTTTCCAAGTATTCTCAAATCCTTTCCAAGGTTTTAAAAACCTTTTCTTATTAACATATTAGATTTTTTTCACAAACAACACATGCCCTTCATCATGAAGGGTACACACGTATTTGTGAGATGCGGTTATGCCGACTACACCCACTTGTGGATCGGAGCATCTTTACCATCCACCCTAATAGAACTCACTGACTTCTACCCAAAGTCTGAGTGAACATCTCTGATGTTCAACCCTCAGACCCAAAAATACATGTCCATATGAGGATGGTGACCTCATCCCGAAGCACCTCGGTCTCATGCGCATGAAGCTATGTCAAGCTTCCCTGACTGCTAGCACGACAAGCTACCCTTATCTCCACCATGTCGTCCAGTAGCCCCTAGGACGCATCACTGCCCCTCTTGGGAGTCTTGATGGTCCTGAACTTCAAGTGCATGCATAAATAATAAATTTCCACAAAGCCATTTATCTTTGGTGCCATTGGTCCAATGACCTCGACCCTCAACTCGACCTACAACTGCTTGTCTAAGTTGGTCCGTCGATCTGGCCCTGACTCACTGCAAATGTCGGTCCTGTCTTGGTACCATGGCGAAATAACATAATCCATTAATTAAAAATTTTCATTGCTTTAACATATCATGTTTGTTTACAAGCTCCTACTCGTGCCAACTGGCCTTGGGCCCACCGTACGTGATTTTCCGAAATCGGGCATTTTAGCCCCACAAGTTCCAAAACCGAGGCCTTTGGCCTATCTGAGCTGTTCCAGCTCTCGTCAAGAAGGTTTATAAAAAATTTTAAGCATCGGCACACAATTAGGGGAGAACACTTTTGACAAAAATAATCTTTTAATTCATCACACCAATCGGGTGTGATGACATCTCCGCGTACAACTGGTAAGCAGGTTTTCTCGTTCCTTCCAAGAATTCTATCATACCAACCGGGTATGATCTCTCTACTTATAACTGGTAAGTAGCTTTTTCACGTAGTTCTCACATCACTCTAACCGGGCGTGATGTTAAAATCCCACATAGAAGTGGTTTTTCTTTTTCGAAGTGCTCATCATCCCAATTGGGTATGATTTTAATAAAACCACTCACCCAATAACTGAAGTGTATCCTTCTCCAGTCGGTTTCTGCTTCCACGCTAGCTTATCCTTGCAGGTGTTCTGTTCCCTTGTGTTCCTACACAATTTGGATATACTTATCTATCAATATTTGGAATAACAACCTTTATTTTGTCACATATGAACAACTAGGCTCAAAATTTCTAGTTAATTGCACTTAGATCCCTAAAGTTCATTTTCCTTGACTTTAGGTCCCTAATGATAAATTTTTCATAAATTGAGTCCCAAAAATTCAAAAAATTCACTTTGGGTCCTCAATTTACTCAAAATTGTTTAAGGGGCTCAAGTTTTCCAAATTTCCAATTTGGTCCCCAACTTTTTAAAAATTACCATTTTGCCCCTACTTTAAAAAAATGGCAATTTGACCCCAATTATTTTCAAAAATCGACCAATTGGTCCTCCAACATCCTGTTCGTGTCCAATTGGCCATTAATTTTGGAAAATTACAATTTGTTTCCTCAATTTTACGAAATCCCCAAATTTCCCTAAAATTTTCCCCAATTTCCCCTTTCATATTGGACAAATTTTATTTTATCAAATTGACCATTCAATCGGGGTTAATTGCTCCAAGTGAAGGTACGGATCAGATCCTACACTTCCATATGATTCAATTGAGCTTTGAACCGCGTCGTTTGGGTCAAACTTGAGCTCAAATGGAGCTTCGCTGGAAAACTAAGCATAGAGAGAGAAAGCTTCGAATACTTACCGTCAGAGGTGCGGCGGTCCAATCTCTCTATCGAGGAAGATGGATCTCTTCCTAAGGTATCTTCTAGGATCAAGAATTCCTACAATTGTTCTTGAATCGAGTGAGAATTTTGTTAGTGAAATTCTATAATTTCTCTCTCTTACTCCAACTTGCAACAATTGAGGATGGCCGAATTGGCTTACCATTCAGCTCAGTTGAGGTCACATGAGGGTTAGGGGGGGATGTTCGGAGAGCTTGGTTAGCTAGAGGAGGGTTGAATTAAGCTGATTTCAGCTCATTCGAAATAAAGCAGCTTCGGTCGACTAGAGCTGCTTCACTGTTTGATTCTGCCAACGCTTCTTTGGTGGTACTCGGATCGAACGGATGTTGCTATCAGATAGTTGACTTCCCCCAGAGTCTAAAGAATTTGACCTCGCCTTTTGAAGTTGAGAAATCTGCCCAAGTTTGGTTCGAGGTTCACCAGAAAATGGAGCAGTTGAGAGAGAATGTTGTTTTTAGTTGTGAGGTGTATGAATGGACAAGAGTTCTTTATATAGGGAGCTCGGGGACTCTCTGCCTGACCGTTTTGCACCTTTATGGCACTCATTCATGGCCTGAAACACCCTAAATGGAGGCGATTCATCTTCATCAGTACTGTTCGTTCTTCTCGCGAGTGAATAGTGACGTCATATGAAGGAAGAAGATGGCATTGTTTCAAACTAGACTGGACCAGTTCGAACCAGGTTCAATGCTTAAATCGGTTGGTTAAGGCCTAATTCGATCAATTTTTTCAAAATAAAAAAATTTCTAAATTCACCTAAATTCATTCTCTATCCATCCCCAATTTGAATATTTTAAGCCACCTAGAAAAATGAATTTACCAACATGTTCAATGATGGTTCAAACAGGTCCAAACCGATTCAATTCAGTTTAGATCCGATTCACCTAAACTGGTCTGGTTTTCTCTTCCAATTTATCCCATAGTCCCTTTCCATGGTTTTTATGACTTTTTGGGCTGCTCGAATTTTATAAATTTCCCAATATGCCCTTTCACTAACGATTGAGGTTCGTGAACTAGTTCGGTTCTCTCTCTTCAGTTGATTGGTTCTTTCCTCAATTTTCTTATCCTGAAGGGGCGAGGTTTAATAACCAGGTGTCTTGGAAAAACATAGATGATATCATAATTGCACTCCTCGATCTACTTTCCATTATTTCTTTGGGCGACGACACAACCCCTTGGGCGTCCATTTGTCCATAGTCTTCCCCTTATACTGGTATTCACAGGAATAATTTAAATGACCTGACCCTTGGTCATGTTTGTGACACTCATGAATACTCTCATAATAGTGCTAAATGCATCTCGTTACTGGGATCTTGACGCATATCTCGTATGGTTTTCCCAAAATCATACACACACACACACAAATAATGATGCAGCAAATCAACATGCTATACATGGAGATGTTGGGGAGTCCAAGCCCTCACTGGCCGACTCCCCCATGTCATGCAAACAAACCTAAAAGTCTAACTCAATGTGGGTTCATCTCATCGTGTCACACAATTCGGCCATCTAACCTTAGACTCGAGACTCACACCTCTTTACAGAAGTCGGTCACTCAAAATAGCATGCAATCATTATTGGAGCATGACCCTTAATAGCAACCTCCCCAATTAATACAAGGCTTTAAAAACAACATATTTTTCCTCCTGGTTTCTCATAATCAGTTTTACACGCATCTTACTTGGTCTTATGACTGGTTCTTAGTCGTTCTTTTAGAAAACTTGTATTTGTTTCAAGTGGACATAATCTTATTCATTTGCACTACTTATACGAGTTCTAAGGCCATCTTGATACTTAAATGCACACAATCACACAAGTGTGGTTAATTAGTGCCCAGTTGGTCCAATAGGACTCGCCGTCAAAACCCCACTCACCTCTTATATGCGTTACTTGCTAGTCCTGCGAGGTGTCCGAAATCCCACACTTGATTCCATGTGAGTGCTCCTTGCATTCTCTGCAAGGTATATCAATACCATGGTTAGTATTTCTACTGACCATTAATAACTTATCCAACCATCTCTCTCTACAATCCTACTTTCTCCCCTTTCGGGTTCTCATTTTTGGGAAAAATTACCATTTTGCCCTTCTACATTAATATCTCTCTTTTTTATGGACCTTAGACTTCCTCAAGTCTTTCAATTAAGTCCCTCAAGTTTCCTTGAGCCCTAATATGGTAACAAGCAGGCATCAGAACAATTACAACCCTTAATTCCTATGAATTCCCAACAAGCCCCTAAATTTTGGCAAAATTATATATATGCCCCTCCTTGGGATAACTTAGGTTTCGGGATTCAATTTACCCCTAAACTTTCATTTGGGTCCCTAAACTTCTTAAATTTATGTTTAGGTCCTTGGACTATCCAAATGTCCTCCTTTGGCCATGAAAACACCCATATTTTCACTTTAGTCCATATCTTTGCCTTTATTGTAAAAAAGGTCCCTAATCCTTTCCCAATAGGAAAAATCGGTCCCCAAACTTTCCAATCAACCCCAAAACTTTAATTCACCCCTTAGGAAGACCCCACATAAATCTTAATTGTATTTGGGTCCCCTAACTTTCAAATCTTTACATTTTGGCCCTCCAACTTTGACCCATAACTAAAGTGTCTCTAAAAATTCTCAAATTAACTGGGGAGGTCCCCCTGGCCTCCTCAAGCATGTTGTAAACTTGGTTTGGCTGGATTTGGCAAGGATCAATCTGATCGGGCTTGATAAGAAGCATTAACCCAATATGATGTAAGTCGGGTCAAAGTTGGAAACTCATCGGAGGTGGCACATCAGTCATTGATGTTAGTGAGACTTAATAGCTGACTCTCTCAGCAGTATGTGGCCACTTGAATCAACTCAAATGGTGTTATGTAGCTCTTGCAATTAACATTTTAGTTATCTCAACAACTTTGCTCATGATCTGAGAATTTGATGATTTAATTCGTATTCATTTCTTGCTCAAATTAGGCAAGTCCAAATGCTTTGGAAAGTTGGGGTGCAAGGAACTCACCCAATATTTCTCAGCTGACAAGGGTCGTTGTGGCCATAAGAATTGAGCCTAAAAATAGTTACTTTGTTTTAGGTTGCCAAAGATCGAGTACAATGCGATCTCACTGGCAACAACAAATGTAGAGTTAAGGGTCAAGAGAGGTGGCAATGGAAAGATGAGGTCCTCAACTTTCTAGGGGTACCAAGAACGTCATCGAAGGTGGTTAGACAATGGAGAATTTCTCTTTGGTAATTAGGTCACTGAAGTTGGGAATAGTCAGTGGTTGAGAGATAATTCTAAGTAAATTATGAGGAGAGAGTAGCCCCAATTTATATGAAGGTGATCTAAACCTCTGTGGCAATCTATCCATAGGTTCCTTTCATTAATTCATAGCATGTGGTGCTGGCAATGAATTAATTTCTCCAAGTAGTGGAGTCGGTGGGTGAACGGTGAGCTATCAGGTAAAACAAGGAAAATCCGGACCGGAGGTTGGGTGAGGAAGACGACACGTGTGTGCGTGGCCATGCGTGTGTATGCCCTGCACCCCAACATACTAGTTTGGCAATGTAGCGAATCGGCTTCCAGCGAATTTCTTGGTCGGTTCAGTGGTTTTTAGCCCATTTCACCACTTTTCCTACCGATTCTTGAGAAAATAAAAATATCTATAAATACTACATTAAATTTCCTATTGAATAGACTCAAGAACTATTCAATTTGGATTTGGTGTGGCCCTTAAAAATTTGAGGGTTTTGTGACTACACCTAGCTTGAACCTAGTTCAAACCGGTTCTCTCCCAGTTTTTTTCCCAATTCTTGACCCTGTGTCCCTTGACACTACTAAGGGTTTCTCATGCCCCTTTTTCACCCATCCTAGCCTCTCATTCAATCCCTCCTCCTTTCCAGTTCAAACCTTTATCTCTGGTCTGGTCTCACTTCCCAGTTCAACTCTATCTAGTTACTCGGTTGGGATCTTCCAGTCTTACACATCAATTATGATCGACATGTCCTATATGTTTAATAGCTAGTTCCCAATAGAATATAAATTAACTTAAATTTGTAAATATAACTATTTCTTGCGATATGATATATATATATCCTCTTCCTAATCCCTACTTTATAATTAATCAATCTCTTATTTGATTCGCTGTTGTTTCTGGTTTAAATTCCTTATCAAAATTTTGGATCGCAAAAAATGCATTATTACAATTACTCCCCTACATTTTAGAAGTTTTGTTCTCAAAACTTTTATAAAGTGGGTTTCCAATTTTCCACAATTTCTATTCATCTTACTCTCAATTATTATTTACTGAATTTCCTTCATTTATATTTCTCCTTGATTATTTTTTATCACCGATCTTTTTACTATTTGTCCATAGATGGAATTCATTAGGGATTTTATCACGTTCCTCCTTTGACTTCTTCGGAGTTTTGACTTCCCAAACCTCATATGGGGCCAATCTTCCTATTTAACCTTCACTTTTCATTTTAGATAGAATTATTATGTAGGTCTCTTAGCGAGACTTGCATCAATTTATGTCTTTTAGATCATTATGGAGATTTGGATTTAACTAAAGGGTTCGAGCATCTTTTCATTCTTTCATCCTTTTGTTTTTCTGGATTTTCCTCATATAGGTATCCCATTTCACATCTATTTGGTATATTACAAGTGTGATACTTGTTTTTCCGCCTTATAGTAATTTTATCTGAAAACGTTTTCCCTTTATGAAGGTTACTAATTTACACCGTACAAAAAAGGAAAGTCATCTATAACTTCCTTGGTATCTCCTAATACCAACTCCCATTAGAGGAATTTTGTTCCATGATCACATATACTTTATGGTTAATAGTTGTTCCTTGGGTTTGAATGTTATTCATGATTTAATTTGTCTATCAAACTATATAGTGTGATTTCACCACTCCACTTAAATTCCTATATGTCGTAATATCTTTTGTTTGTCCTCTTTAAATTTGATGTCAACATTAATAATTTAATTTTGCTAATCTCCCATCTAGTTCATTGACCAATGACTTTATTTTATACACATCATAGTTATACCTCAAATTTTCTCACTTGTTTATACTTGCAATTCTCTTATAGTATAACTTCACCGTCAATTGTGAGTTTTATTCCAACTGCTCATCTGTCCATTCTAGCAAGCTATAGTAGTTCCTTTCCCTTAGAAATTTCATTTGATACCTTCTTAACCAACCAAGGTCCTTGGAAGATTTTAGCGAATATCTCTCCATTGGCTGCTGCATCCATTGTTTATCTATTTTGTCATGCACCGACCCTGTTTCGTCAGATCCCCATGAATAATCCTCCGCTCTTTTGGTTTAATAGGGGTTTCCCCTTTCTTTAATTCAAGAGGAGTCGGGCGTAATTTCAACCATGTTCCCTGGAATGACATATATCGAATAAAATGCAAGCTTAAAAGAAATTAAGCATACCTCACAGTGGGTAAGGCTTGGTGGTATCCCTAGTCATCATTCTATTTCTTGAAAAGGGATAAAAATGGTGGGTGAGTTTCTACAACTCAGTGAATGGGTATTTTCAAAAAATGAAGTTTTAATAAAACAAATTTTAAATTGGAGTGTGCCAGACTCCTTAATTTCTTTAAAATATCTCATTCTTGAAATCTCAGTTTTCAAAACTATTTCCCAATCCTCAATCAATACCGGTTTGTTTATCAACCAACACACACCATTCTACATGAAGGGAACACACATTCCTAGGGCAGCATGTCCACTGCACCCACTTGTGGCGTCGGAGAGACTTTACCGACCACCAAGATAGAAGCACGTCCACTTCTACCTTCAGAATGAGTGGATGTATGTGACATTCAACCCTCAATACCGTAAAGAAAACTTTGTATCCATATGAGGATAGAGACCACATCTCGACCCCAGCCCGGTCTCATGTGCATGAAGCTACATCGAGCTTCCCTAATTGTTGGTACGACAATCTACACTTATCTCCACCATGTCGTCCAGTAGCCCCTAGGATGCATACTATCCCTCTTGAGAGTCTTGAAGGTCTTATACCTCAGTGCATGCACAAAACAATAGTTTTTCACATAACCCATTTAATTTGTGGTGCCACTGGTCCAACGGCTCTAACCCTCAACTCGACCCATAACTGTTTGTCTCGACTAGTCCATTGACCTGTCATGTTGCACTGCTGCCAGTCCATCGAGTATGTTGGTCTTGTCTTGGTACCATGGCCAAACAAATAATTCATTTAAAGTTTTCATGGCTTAAACTCATGTTTGTTTATGAGCTCCTGCTCGTGCCAACTGGCCTTGGGTCCATTGTACGAGATTTTTAAAATCGGGCATATTAGCCCCCAAGTTCCAAAACCGAGGCCTATGACCTATCGAGCTATTAGAACTCCCATCAATATGGTCTCCCAAAATGTTTAAGTAGTGGCACATAGTTAGGGGAGAGCACTTCCGACAAAAATAAACTTTTAGCCATCTATCACACCAACTGGGTGTGAGGACATCTCCACTTATAACCAATAAACGGGTTTTCAACTTCCTTCTAGGAAGTTCATCATACCAACCGAGTATGATCTACTTACAACCAGTAAGTAGTTTTTTTTCCACGTAATTTTTACATCACTCCATTCTAGTGTGATGGTTAAAATTCCACTTAGTAGTGGGTTTTCATTCTCGAGGTGCTTTATCATCCCAATCGGGTATGATATAAAATCTCACTCACCCATAAATGCTGAAATTTCCTCTTAATCGGTGTTTTGTATTCACGCGAGCTTGTCCTTGCTAGCGTTCCTGATACTTCGTGTTCCTACAGATATAAACATCCTTGTTCATTATCCCTGGCCTAATAGCCCTCATTCATCATGAATGGATGGAATACTCAAACTTGTTAATTAATTGTAATTAGGTCCCTAAAGATCTTTTTCTTTAACTTTAGGTCCCAAATGCCGATTTTTTTCCCAAATTGAGTCCCAAAACTCTTAAAATTAACCTTGGAACCTCAATTTATTCAAAATCACAAAAAGAGGTTCAAGTTTCCAAAATTTTTAATTTGGTCCCCAACTTTTCCAAAATTACCATTTTGCCCCTACTTTACAAAAATGGTAAGTTTTGCCCTAAAATTTCTAAAAATTTCCCAATTAGTCCTCCAACATCTTTATCATTCCCAATTGGCCCTCAATTTTATGAAATAGCATTTTAGTCCCTCGAATTTTCAAAATCCCCAAAATTTCCCCCAACTTCAACCTTCTAACTCAGCCGAATTTGATTTCATCAAATTGATCGATCAAATGAGTTTAATTGTTGAAATTGAAGTTAGACCGGAGTTCCTACATCTTCATACGATTCAATTGCACTTTGAATCGCACGATTTGACGTCGAAACAAGCTCAAAGGAAGCTTTGTTGGAAAACTGAACATTGACAGAGAAAGCTTCAAAAGCTTACCGTCGGGGGTGCGGCAGTCCGAGCTTTCAATCTGGGAAGATAGCTCTCATCCCGAGGTACTTCCTAGAATCAAGAATCACCTCAATTCATGTCGAATTAAGAGAGAATTTAGTTAGTGAATATCTATCGGTTCTCTCTCTAGCACTAATCGGAATTCATAGAGGGAAGCCAAATTGGCTTACCTTTTCGCACTAATTCAGTTGTATGAGGCATGAGGAGGTGTTGGAAGAGCTTGGTTTGGCCTAAGGAGGGCTCGAATTGACTGATTTCAGCTCGACAGAAACAAGGCAGCTTCGGTCTATCAGAGCTACTTCAATGTTCGATCACGCTAGCACTTCTCCAGCAACCCTCAAAGCAATTGGAGACTACCACCATGTAGTTGAATTCTCCCCGAGTCTAAGAAACCTGACCACACCTTCTTTGGCTCAGAAAAGACCTTATATCGGAGCTCTAGTTCGAGCTTCACCAAAAAACTGAGTAGTTGAGAGAGAGTGAGGTTTTCAAGTGTGGAGAGGGGCTCTTTTTACAGGGAGCACAGGGACTCGTCAACCATCCG
Source organism: Trapa incisa (assembly GCA_030064435.1). NCBI lineage: Eukaryota > Viridiplantae > Streptophyta > Magnoliopsida > Myrtales > Lythraceae > Trapa > Trapa incisa. The sequence goes on from CM057776.1 coordinate 17,763,582, forward strand.
TTTGACACCTTTATGACAGTCATTGATGGCTTGAAATGGATTGAACGTAAACATTTCCTCTTTAGCTGGTTCAATTTTTTGGCGAGTGAATAGTGCTGTCATCTGAAGGAAGAAGATGACACTGTTCCGAACCGGACCGGACCGAGTTCAAAGATTAAACCGGTCGGTTCAGGCCCGATTCGACCGAGTTTTTCAAAATTAAAAATTTCTAAATTCATTTTCTATCCAATGGTGGCCTTAATTCTCCAATTTGAATTTTCTAAACCACTTAGAAAAATAAATTTAGCATCTAGTTCAATAGTGGTTCAAACCGGTTCAATCCGGTTCACCTAAACCATTTGGTTTTCATCTTCAATTCATCCTAAAGTCCTTTTCATGACTTTTGTGACTCTTTAGGCCACTCGGGATCCATTAATTTCCTAGTTTGCCCTTTCTCTATCGGTTTCGTTTCATAAACCAATTTGGTTTTCTCTTTGGAAATGACTAGTCCACCAGAACCGATCTGGTTTTCTTTGCTAAATTGTCCTAAGGCCCTCTTCCAAGGTTTTTATAACTCCATTTGGGTCACTTGGGAGTTGTAAATTTCTTAAATTCCCCGTTCGCTGATGATCAGATTTGTAAATCGTTTTAGTTTTATTACTCGTTTTGACTGATTCTTTTCCTGGTTTCCTTAAATCTAAAGGGTGGGGTTTACATATTTCTTCTCATTTTGTTTTATGAGTCCTTTTTTACATAGATACAATAGCATCTTTTGTTTCTACCAAACCATATGCTCTTTGGTTTACTAACTTGCGCTTTTGTTGTCCATCATCACACCCTTCTTATAATGTGACATGCCCATACATCCTCATCGAGAATTCTCATTTTCCCACATACATACACTTTTTATATCAGTGTATTTGTTTATAACCATTTCATGGTTATATTTTAATTTATTCATGTATAATTTGCTCCTTATCAAAATGACTTTATGTTATTGGGTCTTACTTTATTTTCCCATACTCGCCTCGTCATCCAACTTAAATCACTTAGGGTAAAGATATAGGTGACCGATTATTCCTTGATATCCCTTCTAGTATAATATTTTTTCCAAGGTTCTTGTGGTGTTCATCGATTTCCACCTCTGTTATTAATCTAGTGGTCCCATTTTAGTGTCATGGTATTGGCTCCTGGGTTTACCATTCTTGGTATTTAATACACTTATTTCTTATTTTTGGAGTCTCATCCTTCCTTCGGTTTGTCCTTTAGAATTATGTACCAAACCTTATTTTGTGTGTTGGTCATTTTGGTATGACTTAATTTCCTTCATTCTTTTAATTTAATTCCCCAACATTTCCTTACGTCTATTCTTGGGTTTCTACCCCTTTAATCTTTTTATTACATTTTTTGTTGTCTTATTCCAATTTACCCATTATTTGGAGGTAAGATCCCGTTTTGGTTTCTTAGGTGTACAATTCTTTCCTTCATTCAAGATTCTTGTTTCCACTTGTATTTCATTTACAAGTTCATTCTTAAGGTAATGGTTGGGTGCTCTCTTCCATCCTTCTATTCTTTGACTTCCTTTCCAAACATACTTGTAGCATTGTCTATATTTATCACCCAATTCTAAAATTGTAGGTCAAGATTGTTCATTTAGTACTTTTCAATTTCTACTTAAATACTTGTGTTAGTTTTTTTTTATTTTGGCGAGTGCTTTACTTCCACCCATTTGGTTTTCCCCGACATTCTCAAGTCATAACTACCTGAGACCTTACTCTTTGAGGTCATTATTATATGAGGACATAGACCTATATCTTATTTCAAGAAAAAAGTTTTCTCTTTCCAAAATTCGGTATCCAATTAGTGTTTTGAATACTAGGTTCATTTGGGTTTAAATTAGCCTTATACAATACTTTCCTCACCTCATTTTTCAAAAATATTTTCACTTTCAAAACCAACTTCGAAAAATATTGGGCTTTAATACCACTTAAGTTGTCATACCCCAACTCAGTTTGTCCGGTTGGACCTCTTAACAACCCACCATATCCTCCCAATTTTACAACGATGGGCACCTTATCATTGTAAGCCCGACATGACTTAAGGCTGAGAATAAAACTTATTAGATTATTTTCCAAAAATATTCATTTGGAATTATAAAATAAATTTAATAAACAATACCGGGATCAAGTACTGAATGTAAGGTATACCTTATGTATTATGCATCCTTTCCATATGTTTGATGTGTCCTTAAAACATCTTAGTTTTCTAAAAGGGGTATTGGAGGGGAGTGGGTCCACAACTCAATGAGTAGGCTTAACTGATATCATGACGTCATGTTCATGATTTAGCACATACTCTAAACAGATATAAGGGAAGGGTTTAGGATACAATATTTAACTATAAATGGTTAAAGTTTTAATAAACAAGGCTTGTATTTGACTATCTTGCAACTTTTCCATTATATCATGGAAGGACTTTCCATTGGCTTTATTCGTAATAAGTCTTAAAGGTTTAATTTATGAAAGTTGCATTTTCCAAGAATATTTTATATCATACACATCCGTTCCATCATGGAAACGATCACACATTCGCAGAACAAAAGTCTCATATGTTCCATTTGTAGTTACAATGACTTTGACAGCCACCTTGGTACGATGCTACAACCTCGACCACATGTCTGATAAGATCATGATGTCTATGTCATACTATCTATGTGAGCACCATTGCCCAATCCTGAGACATATTAATCAAGTTGTCCACTATAGAGGGACTAGACGTTACATTCATCGGATCTAATGCGCACAAGACTCCCAAAGCTCATGATGTACCTGTTAAGCTATAACTTCCCTTGTACTGACCTTGCTGACCTGTAGTCCTCAAAACGATCATTACCCATACCATTCGTCTCATGGTCTTATTTCTAATCACACAAATATAAGTGTTTTTAACTTAAAAGTGTTGTGTTTGTACTATCGGCCCTACGTGACGAGACTTGCCTCCAGCTCAATAGTATTTATTGGGCATGTCCCATTTAACACAAAATCACATTTTTATGTATTTGAAAATGCTTAAAATTTACCATCAAGATTATTTATGGGATAAGGACCGTGTCCATTGGCATTAGACCCACTTTTATGAGTTTTCAAAAATAGCATTTGACCCACTTATCAAATTATAAATATAATCCATTTTCCTTAACCATGGGTCAAACCCATTTCCTAAATCGAGAAATGGATCTACATAACATAAAATAAATAGTAAATCTTCTAAGCAATATTCATACTTATTTCAAGAATATATTCCCCAAAAATATTAATGCCATGTCATTGGTCCAATCGGACTTGATGGATTCTCGAATCTTCAAGATCCTATTACATGATTAGGTAAAATATGTACACTTACCGTCTAAATCCCATTTTTGCAGTATCTAGAAGTTCACTTAATTTCTTGTGGTAAGGGCATTTTCATAATTTTCCCTTCCTTGATAAAATGGCCAAACACAGCTTAAAGTCCACATTTATTTTTCTGCCAAACATGCTTTAGTCATGCCTTTTTTTAATCTTCCAAATGCACCCTTAATTCCCCATTTCTAGTCCAACATACACACCATAATTAATATGTAGTTTAAAGGAGAATTCACCCTTTCCCTCCTTGGAAGCATCCTCTACTCGACATCATGATACCTCGTTGTCATTGTTATGTAATTTTCCTCTCAAGCCCTAATCCTTTGTCTGATGTCCCTAATGTTTTATCCCACTTATCCTTCCCATGTACGGCTTCGTTACCTCTCGATTCGCATCCCGAGAGCTCTAAAGATAAGTTGAATTCCCTCCCCATTTTAGTCTTAACCTTTGCTACAGGAACTTGATCTAATTTCCAACATGTATGTTGCAGATTTCCATCTCCAATCATTCCCTTGTTTTAGGTAATTCGAGTATTTCTTCTGTTGATTATGATTTTTTATAATTGGAGTTAAATTGGAGAATACCACAAGGAGTGGTTGTAGTGAGAGTATACTCACTTACTAGATATGACTCTTGTTAGGGTGATTGCATCTTGGGTGTCCCATTACTCATAGTCTCTCCTTTTGATTTTCCTTGGATATTGGCCTCTCATTTCTGCAAGTGCATTCCCTTTTGTGACTAATGAATTTATTTTTATGCATCATTTGCAGGTTGCTCGATGGTCTTATATAAGAGCATGGTTGCTCGAATCTATGGAGGTATTTTATTTCTTCCTTTTAATATTCTTGTCAGTTTTAATTTAATTGAATTTCTTTGTCTACTTGCATTCATCCTCATGAATGGGAAGTAATCTCACCCTTCACCATTCCCATTCATGACAACCTTTATGGCAAGAAGAATTTATATTTCTATTTCATTCATTCTTTCATTAATTTAGATGATTAATTTTTTTTATCTTAAGTTGTTAGGTTCTTTCCATAAGTTCTCAATTATGAACATTAATCAGCTTGTCTATTATAGGACCTGTTGTAGGTGGTGTAGACTCACTGACCTTCCAAGTAACTGATGGTGTCCTTGAGCATTGTCCTGTCCATTTCAAGAATAATATATGGTATGTTTAAGGAACTTGAATTTCTTTGTATAAGTGCATGGATAATTGGGCATCTTAATATTCAATCTACTTAATTCCATAGCAAATTAAAATTTCACTCTATATCATCTTGCGGATAAGGTTGCTTCACTCTTATGTGTTATGGCTTGAATGTAGGATTATTTTTTGAAGGATTGATCATAGGAAGAATGAGGTATAATTACAGGTAAGGAGATCCTAACCTAATATCATTTGGTAATGTGCTCTATAGGATTTAAACTTCAAGCTCCTAATTTAGGGATTATTTGAAATTGATTGAGTTTGTAGATTTTTCCTTAAAGATTTTGCATTGTCATGTTAGACTTTAGGTAGAGTTATTATCATGTATGGCTCTTCATGAGACGTTTCAGAGAACTTGGTTGATTGGTACAAATTTTTATTATGTGAATTGTAGGTTTATGTTGATGGAAAAATTCAAAACACTTAGCTTAAATCCCACGATACAAGTCTCTACCAATAGTTGATTCCTGATCCTTGAAGAGATTATCGAGGATGGGTTTCCAGTGGTATTTACCAAGTATGAGGAAGGTCACACCTCAAATCCTAACACAAACGTGATAATTTTTACTGTAAGTCTAAGTTTCCTAACAACTCCTCTCAATAGTTTTACGAAAGACCATGGATCCTTTTTGCTTTACTTCTACAACCTAGTTCATTGCACTTTTAATTTCTTATTGACCTTTATTTATGGATTGTTATTGTAAAGCTTCCATTTTCAAGGACTTTTTCTTGGAAGTTAATATGTATAATATTGATTGTCATGTGGCCTCTAACTTCTACCCCTCTTTATTTATTTATATATATATATATATATTTAATATTAATTTAATTTTAATCCTTTAAATTAGATCTTTAGAGTTAATTATTCTAACTTGGTTAGCTTTCATCCATTCATCCTTTAATAAATAATTCCCAATGGAATATAAATCAATTTAAATTTTTAAATAAAAAGGTTTATTATCATGTGACATATATATAAATTAATCTCTTATTTTATTCCCTTTTTTTTTTGGTTTAAATTATCTATATTTCAAGTGCAATATAGGTTTATCTCCTTATTGGGATTTGAAAGTTGTGACCTACATGCATCTGTATGCCGTACTACTATCCATCCGGTCGGTATACTTGTGTGGTGGCAGACCATGAATACCTTGCACTCTAGCATAAAGAGACCACTCATGATCTATGGGTGATTTAAGAATCTTTGAAACTCATGCACCTTATATCTCATTCCCAACCACCCACCCATAGACTCATGACACTATCCCTCGTAGGTATTCTATTGATGCCATCACAACCACTTATTATATATATATATCACATGCATACAAATAAATACTTCAAGTAAACAATAATCACAATCACATACATATTGTGCATGTCTTTTCTCATATATATATATATATATTATGTCTTATGTAGGATACTCATACTCATTCTACTATATATATATATATCACATGCATACAAATAAATACTTCAAGCATATAATAATTACAATCACATAGATGTACATGTCTTTTCTAATTAATATATATATTATATTATATTAGGACTTATGCAACATGCTCATACTCATTCTACAACATGCTGATGACTTATCACTTCTAATTCTCATAACGTGCCCTATCACTTCTAATTCTCATAACGTGCCCTAGTGTCATTCAAATCATGCATGACTTCCTTTTATGTTTATGTGATATCATTGTATAATGCATATGCATGTTTCATGGGGGTATGATCATACACATGCATATGTTGTGCCATATCACTTTCATGCTCATTTTCACATAATTTCTTTAGAATATTATATCCTTGGTTATTCTAAGTAAAAGACTAGGTACAATCAAACTCATCGTTGGTAATTTCACTCATCTCGGGGTTGGAACATGTTCGTTTCAATGAGGATCTGATAATGTGGGGGCTCGGTTCCATCCCTCGAACCTTAGTGAGGTACATTACGTAATAATTGAGTGATCAGTTAGTATCCAACAAATTTCAATGGTCTAACTCTCAAATTCCGGTGGGATCCTTACTAAGGGCATTTGTCTCATCTAACCCCATAAGTTCTTACATTTACTATATTTCCCCTTCTAATTTTCATAAATTTTTACTTAGATCTCTTTCTTTTCTTTAATTACAATTTGACACTTAGATTTCTAATTTATTACACTTAATATTTTTCTTTACTTAATATTTGACCCCTCAATTTATCATGTTTGCATTTCCCCCCATACTTTACTAATATTTCCCTTATACTCTTAACTTTATAAAATTTGCAATTTATTTCCAACTGTTCTCAACTTATTATTTTTATTCAAATCTTCTTAAATCTATCTATTTAGTCCCCTAAGGGTGCAAAATGACCATTTTGCCACTCTTTAGGTAAAAATACCATTTTGACCCTCATTTTTCAAAAAATGCTTGTTTTGCCCTTTTTCTTCCTAAGACCAAATTTGACACCTCGATTTGCCTCAAAATTACTTCCTGGCCTTTGATACTTTTCCTAGGGACCATTTCATATTTTTCCCTAATTACAAATTAGTTTATAAATTCCTAAATCTTACAATTTGGTCCCCAAACTTAGCAAGCATATATGATCAACTTCAAACTTCATAACTCTGCCCTAACTATCTTCATTTAACTCCTAAGGGCTCATGGGAGGAGTTTGGGGTCCAACCTCGACTGTAATTGGCTGAATTTGGCCGTTTCCCAAGCATACTCGAAAATGGAAGAAATTGGACAAATGAATGTCGACTCAGAAATTGGACAAGAGAGGGCACCACCGATGCTCGAATGTTAGGCATTTTGAAGCCAAGGAAGATGTTGTCCATTTTGTGATGGTCGTTGGACAAGTGGTCATAGGAGCTAGGCAATTTTGGCTCCAAACTAGTGGCTGTTGAGAGTTCCAACACAAACCCGACAAAGAAAAATTTCTCATGTAACACTCAGATTTTTTAAACCCAAATTTAAGTCACTTGGACTGGAAACTAAGTTCAAATCAGGAATGGAACCCTAAAACAGGATTGAGAGTCAATCTGGATCAAATAATTGAGGTTGAAAATGTAAATGTGAACCCAAGTTGGGATTGGACATCCAATCGAGATAGAGATTAATTTCTTGAGTAAGAAACTAAGATTGGGAGAAAAGGCCGGTTTTTGACCGACCAAGACTAGGATTTCAAGTTTAATTACAAGGGGGCAAAGATGGAAAATGTAATTTTGGAATTAAAAAAATGGAAAATGAAAAGGGCGTCAAGTCGGGTCGATCTAACCCAACCCCCTCCCCCCTCCCCTCCCACCAAAAATATGTCTGAGATCTCCTCCTTAACCTGACAAGATCATGTGTGTGTTGCCAGGGGATTTCTATCATATCGATCCAATGTTTAACCAAAGTTTATTCCACAAAGCCTATGATTAACTTGACAACCTCCTTAGAAGCCTACATATGAAGTTAATTGGTCTAGTTCCTTTCGTGTAGATAAAAATTTACACCTAAAGTCTAAAAATCCATTCTTAGACTCACTCTAGATATCCAATTGTTCCTATTAAAAATTCTCTCTCACTTGATCACCAAATGAAGTGATCATGATGTCAAAATGCCTTTAAGGGACTCCCCTTGAGTTATGTGGTTGGGTCCCTGACCTATTTATGGTTGAAAAATACCGAACAAGTGTCATTTTGGTAGCCTACAATTTAGGACAGAAAATTGCCACCGCATCACTACCCTTTCAGGGTCAAATTTGGCCACCTCCGACCACCACTCGACCGATATCACAGCTAAAAGAACCCCATGCCTCTCTTATACCTCCTGCAAGAGGACTTTTGGCCGCTATGAGCCGACTTTCCCCAACATGCCTATTATGTAACTTTTGATGATGGTTGTTTGAGGCCAAAATTTGCCCACCTTCGACGACCTCTTGGCCAACCACCACCACAAAACGAGTCGAAAGTGTCTTAGCTTCAAAACGCTAATGCTCTTGCCATCGGTGGTGCACTCTCTAGTGAGTATTTATGACAAGCCCTTTGGTAGCTCTATTTTAGGTAGTTTTGGTACTTGGCCAATTTCGGCCAAATTCGATTGGGTAAGACATCCCACTCCATCTATGATCTATTAAGAGTATAATGAAGGTATTATATTAGTGAAAATGTAATTGGGTTTGGTAGATTTTTAATGTTCGAAGACTAAAGTGCAAATTTGGAAAATTTTGGGGACAAATTTGCAAAAAAAGGGAAATCTTTTGAAAATAGTCCCCAATGGTAGCATAAGGGGATATGAGGTACTTTTGGGACAAACAAGGTTGTTTAAAGTTATTTTTCAGAATTTGGGAATCAAACCATAATTTTAACAATGGGAATCTCGATCTGAAGACCAAGCTGAACCAAATCGAGAATTAAGGCAAAACCGAGAAGGAAACCTCGAACTAGGATTTTAAATCAATCCAGATTTGGAGTATGAGTCAAAGCGATACAAAATATAATGATAAAGGTCATGAAATATCCTTGGAGAATATATTGTGATAAAAACTAAGGATTGGGAAAAATCCAAGGAAGGATCAATTCAAACCCAATTTGAGTAAGCTCAGGTCACACTCTCTAAATTTTAAAAGGAGATAAACAAAATGAAATTCAATGATTCTTGAGCCCATGTAATAGGAAACTAAATAAATAATTTTTAAAAAACTTTATTGGGCCAAGAACCGACCGTGTTGGGTGTGAACCAACCAAGAAACTTTTGAAATGACCATAAAATTCATTGGAAATCAGTTTGTAATAGTGTTGAACCAGCTAAACTAGCCAAGGGGCCAGGACATGCACAGGTGCGCAACTCTGTCACGTGTCGTGAATGTGCCTCATCCCTTATGCCCACTAGAATGCCCAAATCCGTATTAAAATCTGACATTTCCCTAGTAGAATTCCAAAACCCACCACTTGGAAATTTAATTCATTTTGAGAGCCACATGCTATGAATTAATGAAAAGGGAGCTATGATCGGATAGCTAATTAACTCTATACTTCAACCATATAAAGCTTGGATATCCCCTTTTTGGTTTAAGATCAGAATTATCTCGGAAACACTCAGACATCTATTTTCTAGTGATCACATTTGTAGAAAGCACCATTTTCTCACTCGACCACCAAACTTAGGGTTTTAGTGTCTTGGAAAGCTATGAGAGTTAGCTTTTCAACATCCGCATCTCGACCACAGACGTTAGCTCTATCGTCAATGACAACATCAATTAGATCTAGATCATCTCTGGCAAGAAACATAGCATATGTTTGCATGGTCATTTCCAACTGCCTCGACGAACAACAAGGGCTACAAAAATTACACTAGACTCCTCTTGCCCTCAACTTTTGAACACCACCAACCTCATATGATTTGGGGAAGCGTCGTGGTTGAATTAATTATGAGATTTGCTAGTTAACTGCAGTTGTAAAAATTTTAGTAAAATAGACTTTCTAGGTTGCCCAGACCTCCATTTGGTGTGCTTCAATTCCATAAACTCCTCTAGGAGTAAGCTTTTGAACTCCACTAGTGTCACCGGCTTAGTTATCGTATCCAGTGAGATTCCATCATTGATCCAATTTCTGCTCGATAAACTATTAGCATAAAATTAATCTAGATTGTCATTGTTTTGGCCAATCTCGGTCTAGCATAAACTATAACAGCCTAGGGGTAGGCAATAGGGACCTCATATATGAGTTTTAGATTTTTTGGGAATTATTTTGTTAGGGAGCAATGGTTGGGGACTTAGATGTAAATTTGGATAAGTTGGAAGATCCATTTGAGAATAAGTTGTCTTAGGGGTCTTTTTAAGGGTTTGGATAATGTTTTAGGATCATTTGAAAATATTGGTAAAATTTTGAAACTAGGACGATATGTAAGGAATGCTTAAGGACCTAAAAGTAACAAAGGAGAAAGTTTAGGGACTAAAGTGCAAATAAGGGAATTTGTGTGCCCAAAATTGATTTTGGGAAGTTTAACAACCTAAATGAGACTAAAGAAAGTTTAGGCACCCAAATAGAAGATTTGTAGAATCTAAAGTATTGAAAAGATAAGTTTTAAAGAGTAGGGGCAAAATAGTAATTTTGCCAACTTAAGGACTATTTTACAAGTAGTGTGAAATGAGACTTAGAAAATATCCTAAGGTATTTTGGGGACCGAAATGGCACTCGAGGAAACTTGATGACCCAAGTGAAAGACTTGGATAAGTATAGAGTCTAAAAAGGAAGGATTTTAAGTCAGTGGGCAAAATGTTAATTTTACCCTACTTAGGGACCAAAATATAATTTTGGGAAAGTAAGGTACCAAAGTGGTATAAGGATTTTTAATTACATAGGCAAGTGTAACCACAAGAGGTTATAACCCTAATCAAATATTTACTAACCTTAGAAGTAGGTTAATTAAAGAACTGTTATTCGACTCGTAAGTTGAATGAATAGAGCACGAGGGGCAAAACCATAACTTGTTAGGAAAGTTACGGTGTATCGATTATGTGTTGATATCAGTATTTAAGCTGATCCCTATGCCATTTATGACTCTTGTAGAGAGAATATCCAATAGATCAAGCAAGGACCTCACGCACTGAGCCAAAAAGGAAACTACTCAGAACGAACAAGTTCCGATGAAAACTATGACTAGGAGTAATTACAGCGAGTCTGATTGGACCGACCGAATGTACTTTAATACTTTTGATAATGCTAAGAAAATCTATGATTTATAATTTAGAAAAATATTGAAAGAAGTGAAAAATGACATTGTTGCATGCTCACTAAAAGAATATCATTTTCAAAACTTAAGAAAAGTATTAAGGGTCATATAGATTGAAGTAAAAGAACCATACTCACATGCTAGAACTTTGTGAGTTGGGGCCTTGTGCCTGTGATATCATTGTTGATAGGAGTTGGTCAAGTGATTGACCAAACTCCATGTGATATGTGTATGAATATGATGTTTGGCTTGTAACACAAGAACTCGGGTTAAGTCCAAGTGGATCGGAGACCAAGGTTAAATCGGGAATATAATATCGAACTAGGAATAAGAACCTAAGATAGGAAATGGGATCCCGAATTTAAGAATGATAACAAATATTCGTAATGGAATCCTGAACTAATGATGGAATTTGAAACCGAGCATGAAATCATGAACTAGAGATAAAAACCTAAATCGAGAATGAAACCTTGAACTGGGATTGGAACCCGAGTTAGAATTTAGAAATTCAACTCGAATCATAACCCATTATTGGATATGGGAAAGGGAAACTAATGTCGGGAGTAGGAATCTGATTGGATTAGGGATTAAATTCCCGAGCACAAAAATAAAGGTTTTTGGGAAAAGCATGTTTGCTTGATCAGGGCCGGAAAATCGATGTCGAGTCAACCCGACTCACTCGCGAGCTACCAATCATCGACCGATTGAAATTCTATTGCATTGTCACAAATATCGTTATAATTCATTCATTTTTTATCAAAATGAATGCTACAAATTATAGATATCAACTAGAAACTAAGCCACCGGTAAATTTAATTGCATTAAATCCTTCTAGATAGATGAAATTTTAGATCCAAAGTCACAAACCCCAAAGTTAACCGACCTTCCAACGCTTGAAGTAGAAATTATTTCTTGTATGATCACCAAATGGGCTGATTTTGGTGTTAAAATTCTACTTATTTATTACTCTTGAGTTCTATGGTTGTAACTCGATTTACTAGTGGCCAAAAAAATACCACTCCAAGACCTTTTTTGTCGACCCAATTATAAGACAAGAATTATACCCACTACCGATAAAATTTCGAGGCCAAATTTGACCACTTCCAATTACTATTACAGTGGTTACCACTACCAAAGTGATCGGCTACCTACACTATAACTCTCCATGGTAAGAATCGGCCTCCAATAAGGGGAAGATCAACTAGCACGAACCGATTTTCACCAATAAATTTATCAGATTCTGCCTGATGACTTGGTGGTCAAATTTGATTCAAATCAAGTACCTTCAATAATAATAATGAGTACAATTAAGGTACGAGGTGATGGATTCCAATTCAAAATCATTCCTATTAATATTCGGAATACAATTTAGATCTTTATGAGTGCATTCGATTTGAATCGGGTTCTGATGATAGGAAGGAACCCGATTTGTGAATGGTGGTGGAAGGGTCTAATGTGGTAACCCGCGAGGGTGGCCGGCACATTGCCACCACTAGTTTCACCATTAATTTTGATATAAATTTATTTGATGTGTTGTTAAGTAGATGCAATATAATATTTTTTTTTATCTTCCATAGTTTGTTTTTTGTATGGCCTCTAGAATTTTGATTAAATTTATGATAAATTCGGAATAAATACTATATTTGATAATACAAGCGCATCTTAGAAGTCATCTTCAGTGCAATCACCTCAATTCGGCATTATATAAATTAGGATTCTCTCTACTAATGTTGTACTTGGATTAGCAAAAGACGTAAGCATCACTTTACTAGAAACAATATCACATCAATTGCATAATGCAATCTTAGATAAAAATAATACAACAGTCTTCGGCTCTAGCCATCTATTCTACTATGTAGAATGCTACTCCAATGACAGAAGAAATTATTAGTACTGTTAAGCTTACAATTTTTGGTTAATAAAAATAAATCAACAAAGCTTTATCTTGATTGATGAGCATGTTCAATGGAAACGTTAACTTGAAGACGTATTTGACGAGTCCAACAAGGTGAATTCTCGTGAAGTAGTCGTCCCAGTTGATGCACTTTGGATCGAAGTAAAAGATGTCTGCTTCAGATGTTTTCTCCTTCATCACACTTCTCAACTTCTCCGTGTTCGTGTCGTTGAACCTGCACACCAGTGCCATAAGCAGATAAGCTTCCTATAAGCTGATCAAAGCCTTTGAGACCATGCTAGGGAGTTGGTAACGAGGGCATGAATGTATGGATGCTTACACTCCCTTGAAGAACAAATATGGTCTGTAAAGCTCAACGAGGCGCATCACAATATTGATCTTCCTATTCATGTCGTGGTAGGTTCGCTGGAAGGAACGACAGAATGCTGCATTCGCTACTTCTAGCCCCTGTTGTTAGGATCATATATAGGCATGTATCTTAGCTTAGACTTCTATATTTTCATCATATTTTCTGCAACCTAAGTCAACAAATATTCTAATAAGATGTTAATACCTTGAGCAATAGCAAGTACCGAAGGCCCATGTATCTTCGAAAACTGGCCATGCTCCTGAGGATTGTAACCTTCCCAACAATTACGGCCTTCCCATCCTTGTTAATCCACGGATGATTGGAGAAGTAGCCATAGCCGTAGTCATGGAGATTGGAGTACCTGACTGGATTCCCGAAAGAAGACCCCACATGATAAATTGCATCGTCGATAGGTAGTTGGCGACCGGCATGTGCCGCCATGGAGACGATGATGGAATTCACCACCATATCAGCAGGTATCAATAACAGACAAATGACGTTCCAATTAGATTACCATAATAAATTCACGGCCAAGTAGAGTAGAGGAATAAGAGGGTTTCAGGTTACTCACCACATCAATGACTCCGTTGGGATCACAAAGGAAGCACGTCACCTTCCCCGTGCCATAGCCCACAGCTATACTGTCAATTGTTCTGTCATTTAATTCATTCACAAAGGATATCATCAGCACAAGTAGTCGTTGAAAATCCAAACAAAATGGAAATTCTCCATTTGTTCGCTTAATTACCTGACACCTTCGACCCACCCTGGAAAGGGCTCCATGTAAGTGCTGGTGATGATAGTTGGACGCGAGATGACAAGAGGCATATCTGCCTTCAATTGATCCAAAAGCATATCTCCCATTGCCTTTGTGAACACATAGGTGTTTGGCCACCCATACGCTTTTGCTCTACAGTTTTGTTAGTTCAGCCAAAACATTCAGCAATTGATCCCAAAAAAAGGGAAAAAAACTGATTCTTAGCGATCTACTTAACCTGAATAATTTTGAAAAAAAAGCCATGTAGATGACTGGCATAAGAATTGACCTTGAGATGCCCAAATCCTTCATGGCGATAGTGATTTCCTTTTCGGAAGATCCCATGGCCGTGAGCTCCTTCAACTTGGCACGAGCCAACTTCACCTCTGCGTCAATATCAAGCCCTGAAACCCCATTCAATGTCTCCCCCATCTTATAGTGACTCTCCTTTATCAGTCCTCCTTTCTCCCCACAAACATAGGCTGCCAAAACAGAAATTTACACATATATGTTACGATAAAACATTTGCTCGATTAATGTCTTTGGATTCCTAACTGAGGTACCGATGGATTGATTGATTTGTGGCTAATTAAGTTAATGCATACCGGTGGATACGTGAACAAGGACCTGCAAATTGCTGCATTTCTTGGCAAACTCGACCACGTGCTTAGCTCCCAATGTGTTGATGCCCAATGAGACGTCATATCTACACGGCCAAATTGACAAATATGAAGATTGCTTTGGACAAATCCTTTGAACTCAGGAGAAATCTTTCTTAGTTTTCTGCAGCCAACAAATCCAGCTCCCACTGCTGCCTATCACTGCTCTATATATATTGAGACCAATTATCTGCCAGTGGTCAGTTAGTACAAGTGTACATCAATATTACCTCTCATCAAACTTGGTAGTCGCAGCTAAATTAATGATGCATCAATTTGGCCCCTCATCTCTTCTTTGAGGTCCGAGTCCTGGACACCTAAATCCTCAAAGGAGATGTCTCCAGCGACAACTGCCAGCTTCTCTGCCATGAGAGATCTGAAATTCTCACCCCACATTTCCTTCAGAACCCTGAACAAGTCCTTGCCTATGACCTGCAAAGTCCAAACCTCCAGGTATGTTCATGCTAATAGACCAAAGATGGTACTCGAGCATCAAAGTCTCTTTATGGATGTTCCACTTATTTGTCAATTTGATGTCATCATTAATTTATATATATATATATATATATCATTTTTTTTCTAAACAAAGTATAGTGCATACAACTTTCCTCCTTGGACTTCAATCCATTTATACCGGATCACACAATCTCTCCAACATTAATGGAGGCTTATTTCCTTGACCAAACACACATTAATGATCAATCTTTGTGTGTTGCAGCAATATACCTCATTCTCAAATCGGTGAGCCGCCGCTTTGGCATCAGGAGCTCTCAAGAGCAGGTAGAGTTTCTTCACATTGGGCTGAACTCTGAGCACCTTCTCAACGAAGACTGCACCAACAACGCACATTTTCATCTATAAGGGGCACTAAATGGATCAAATTCACGTTAGAAGAAGCTACTAGACATATATATAGTTCATGCAATGCATACTCTTAGCAAGGAAGCCTGTGGTACCAGTGACAAGGATGGTCTTGTCCTCGAGGAACTGCACTATGCTTCTCAAGTGATCCATTTATCTTATCTTTGAATTGTTTTTTAGCACAAAGAGAGGAATTGCCAAGGACGTGAAGAATAATAACACAGGGTGTGGCAGGAGAATGGAAAAGAAGACAAGTGGAGGTATCCTTGCTTATGTGATGGAAGTATACTGCACCTCTTGAGCTGGATTTATAGAGGAGCTGGTGCGTAACCAATGTCCCAAAAATACAATAAATAAAAATTTACCCCGTACCATATTGCAAGCAACAATCCAATTTGCATATCAATTTGGATTGATAATAAATTTTCGTTTCTAGGTGGGAAAGTAAATTTATGAAGTTGTGTTGGGTAAATGCATTGCATGGTCGATAATAATAAAATAACATATGCACGAACTTGAGAGAAACTGAGAATGTGGGTTGGCTTAGAGGGAGAGCATG
Organism: Trapa incisa; assembly: GCA_030064435.1. Lineage (NCBI taxonomy): Eukaryota > Viridiplantae > Streptophyta > Magnoliopsida > Myrtales > Lythraceae > Trapa > Trapa incisa. The sequence continues at coordinate 17,779,989 of CM057776.1, forward strand.
CTCCCAAGATCATGCTCACTCTCTTGGTTTATGGATGGAAAAAAAGTCCCAACTACTGTACAAAAGTAATATACTATTATGTACAATATGGGATATGAAGTCTGTGATCCCAAGCATGTAGAGGGTGAAGCGGACGCATATGAGTTTCCTCACATGCACTGAGTCATTTTGACTAACATGGCCGCAAGCTCAAGCGTGTTCACAGATGTTGAGCTTAGATAGTAAGAAGTTAAAATGAAAAGCCAACAGCCCTTTGGTAAGAATATCAACTAATTACGAATAAGAACTAATAAATCGAATATTTGAGTGATACACTCACGTACAAAATGATAATCAATCTCGATATACTTAGTACAATCATGAAATACATGGTTTGCGGTGAGGTAGATGGCAGAAAGATAGTCACATCAAAGTGTAGGAGGGCAAAATAATGATATTCCAAGTTCTTGAAAATGAGATTAGATCCATATAAGCCCAATAGTAACATTGAGAATACTTTTGTATTCACCCTCGATACTAGAATGAGCACCGATACATTGCTTGTGGGAGTTACACGAAATGAAATTACAACCTAAGAAGACAATAAACCACATGTAGAACGTCGATAATCGAGATTCCCTACCTAATTAGCATTAGAAAAGCAATGAAGGTAGGTTGGAGAATCATGCCAAATGACAAGCTCATATAAAGTGCCTTGAAGATAATGTAAAATGCGTTTAACCGCAATCCAATAAAAGGAAGTAGGATGATGTATATATTGTAAAACTCGATGGACTGCATAAGCAAGATCATGGCGAGTTAGTGTGAGGTACTATAAAGATCCCACAATATGATGATATTGAGTAGGATCAAGAAGATGAGTTCCATCGGTGAGAGAGAGATTGAAACCAACAACCACATGGGTGGATAGCGGGAAGCAGGTACTCATGGCTACTTTGGAGAGAAGATCTTGTATATACTTGTGTTGCTTAAGATAGATGCCATGTGAGTGAAAATGAACATCAATACTAAGAAAATGATGTAAATGCCTCATATCTTTAAGAGAAAACTCCCAACTAAGCTCATATAGGACATAGGAAAGCAGAGCATCAGGGGAGCTAGTGAGGATGATGTCGTTGACATAGACAAGCAAAAACATGACAACCTTCGAGGTACGATAAATAAACACGGACAAATCAACAATAGAACCATGGAAACCTAGTTGCAAGAGAAAGGGATTGAGGCGAAGGAATTAAGTAAGTGGGCCTGCTTAAGCCCATAAAGGAGCAACACAAACGACAAATAGTGGGGAAGGAGGGGATCCTCAAATCCAGTGGGTTGGTCTATATAAACTTCTTGAGTAAGATACCTGTGAAGAAATACATTACTAACATCCAATTTACCAATAGACCAACCAAAGGAGAAAACAAGAGAGAGTAACCCAAATAATAATAGGCTTAATGATAAAACTGTATGTATCATCATAATCCAAGCCTGGAAGTTGGGAAAATCTTTTGGCAATAAGGTGAGTTTTATAATGTGCAATAGAGTCATCAAGAGTTTGTTTAATCTTATAGACTCATTTGTAGCAAAAAATATAATGTTGTGCAAGGCCCGAAATAAGATTCCATGTGTGATTATGCTAATTAGCAAAAAACTCAGCATTCATGGCTTGTTGCTAGCAAGGATGGTGGCGGGCTTGGGAGAAAATACAAGGTTCCTACAAGGGAGAGGCAAGGAAAACAAAATGATCAATGTAAAACAATCAAGGAGGGAGGGAGTCATCTTGAGAGCAAGTAATCATCTGAGAGCATCCAACAAGTGGTAGCGGTGGAGGAGTCAGATGAGGACTAGCAATAGAACCAATCTTTGGGGAGGAAGGAGCGATATCAACAGTATTAGAAGAGGGGGAGGACATACATGAGTCACACACTTCTTGGAGAGGAACAAAGGAGAGAAAAGAATGAAAAGGAAGAGGAGGAGATTAGATATCCATGGGTGGCGGTGTACTACTTGCACGAGAAGTGGATGCGAATGAAAAATAGATTTTTGAAAGTGAACGATTCGACAAATGAATATGCGACCGATGACAGGATCAAGGCACCAATAGCCATTATAGCTAGAGGGGTACCCTAGGAAAATACACGGGATGAATCAATGTTGAAGCTTATGAGTGAGATAAGGACGAAGACAAGGAAGACATAGATAACAAAAAATATGGAGAAATTTATAATTAGGATAATAGAAATTGATAGGGAGATTTATGATTACATGTGGGTAACTTGTTAATGAGGTAGACAACATTCTCAAATGCGAAATTCCAGTATTTGGTGGGGAGATGAGATTGAGAAAGTAATGTGAGTCCCATGTCAATGATATAACGATGTTTGTCCTCTACAACTGCTCCATTCTGTCAATGAACATGAGAATAAGAAATACAATGTAAAATCCCATGAGATTATATTTCTTAAAAGGATATGGAGAGAAATTCCTTATCTCCATTTGTTTAAAGGACCTTAATTTTTCTATCAATTTGATTTTCCACACGAAGACAAAGCACGAAAGATTGTAATAATATTGGAACAATATTTCAAGATAAAGAACTATGTGAATTTACTGAAATCATATTAGAAATTATTGAATATTAGAAAATAAAATCCTCAACTAGTAAATTACATTAAGAATATATATAAGGTACATTTGCACTATTTACAAATATACCCCTAACCTATTAATATTGCATACTCCCCTTTAAACGGTAGATATCTATCATTCCAATCTTGTTACAAATATCATCACATTTTCTGAAACCTAAACCTTTAGTTAAAAAATCTACTAGTTGTACATTAGTCTTCATATATTGCAGTTCAACAATCTTCATATCAATTTTTTTTTATGAAAAATCGATCAATTTTCATGTGTTTGGTCATATCATATTGACCTGGATTATTGACAATATTTATAGCATACTTGTTATCACACCACAACTTCTAGGTTCTTCTCTAAAGAGGCGAAGCTCCATTAGTAAGCTTTTTATCCAAATTATCTCACAAATAATTTGAGCCATTGATATGTACTCTGCTTCTACTGATGATTGAGCGACTACATCTTGTTTCTTACTCCTCCATGATACAAGATTACCTCCCACAAACACACAATAGCCAGACGTTGACCTCCTATCGTCCACACAACTAGCCCAATTTGAATCACAAAAGCATTCCACTCTGGTATGACTTTGAGGCTTAAACCAAAGTCCCTTACCCGAACTCCTTTTTAAATATCTAAATATTCTCATGGTAGCATCCCAATGATTTATCCTGAGATCATGCATATATATGCTCACAATACTGACTACATATGTGATATTAGGTCTTGTATGACATATATAGATCAATCGTCCCATAATTCTCTGATATCATTCTTTATCCACTAGGTCACCTGACTAAGCACATAACTTATGATTCGGTTCTATTAGTGTCGAAGCAGTTCGACAACTTAACATCCCTGTCTTAGTGAGTAAATCTAATGTATACTTTCTCTAAGAAAGTACTATGCCTTTCCTAGATCTTGCAATCTCCATACCTTGAAAATACTTTAGAGGACCCAAGTCTTTTATCTCAAATACTTAGTTATTTTTTCAATTGCAATATCTCAATATCATCATCCCTAGTAATGATAATATCATCCACATATACTGTGAGAATAGTAACTCAACCATTAGAGTGTCGATAGAAAACTGTATGGTCTCCATTACACTGTCAGTAATCCATTTTGACCACTACATGTTAAAATTGATCAAACCATACTCTTGGTGACTGTTTGAGTCCATATAGAGATTTCTTCAATTTACATACCTTCCCCATAGTGTTCATCATACCAAATCCAGGTGGAATCTCCCTATATACTTCCTCTTGTAGGTCTCCATGCAAAAATACATTCTTTACATCCATTTGATGTAATATCCACCCGAAATTAGTAGCACATGAAATAAACATTTTGATAGTGCTCATCTTAGCTACTGGTGCAAATGTCTCATCATAGTCTATTCCATATGTTTGATTATAACCTTTTGCCACCAACCTTCCTTTGTATCTCAGAACTTCTCATTCGACATTCTATTTCATTTTAAATACTCACTTACATCCTACAAATTTTTTTCCATTTGAAAGTCAAGCAAGTTCCCACATTTTATTCTTCTCTAATGCATTCATCTCCTCATGCATTGCTCCAAGCCACTTCAGATCACGTTTAGCTTCTTGCCAATTATTTGGTATGTGTACTGATTGTAGTGATGCAATAAACAACTTGTATGTAGGTGGAACAAATGTATATGAAACATAATTAGATATATTATTATCAAAACCATATATAATTGGAGGTTTTTCTACATTAGCTCTACGTTTTCTACTAATAGCAATAGGTAAGGAATCATTACCATATAATACCGTGGATGAACCATTAGAAGGTTGTATAGAGTCATTACTTTCTAGTGACATTGATAAACCATTAGAGGGTTGACTAATAATTGGGATTGTCTCACCATCACCTAACTCATCTTTCCCCCCCTTAGGATCGTCTTTATTTATCCTACTATATACTTTCAATTGAGGCTCATCTTTTTTTTTTCATCTTTATTACTCCAAATTATAAGACACAGATTCACTCCTACAATAATATTTTCAACACTTTGATCATTGACAATTTATTCATTTGTTTGTCGTATATCAGGACTTGACAAGTCTTGTAATATGGTTGCCGACTACATTGATTCCTTATAGAATGATTCATTCTCATGAAAAGTCACATCTATACTCACAAATAGTCTTATCTTACTTGGACTCTAACATTTGTATCCCTTTTAAGTACTAGAATTACCCACATAAATACATTTCAATACACGAGGATCGAACTTACTTACCGAAGGACGATGTTCTCTCACAAAATAAATACATCCAAACACACGAGGAGGGACTAAGTATGTGTTTTTTCGCATTAATACTTCACAAGGTGATCCAAAGTTCAACACTTACGGGTGCATCTGATTAAACAAATAAGTTGCTGTCAGTATAGCTTCACTACATAAATATTTTGGTACATTCATCTTTAAGAGAAGAGAATGAGAAACTTCCAATAAATGATGATTTTCCTCTCTACAACACCATTTTTTTAGGGGTATCTGGACTTGTAGTCTGATAAATAATTCCCTTACTAGATATATAAGATTAAAATTCCCGATTCACATACTCAGTGCCATTGTCTATTCTAAGAGTACAAACTTTGGCATTAAATTGAGTTTGAACAAGAGCTAAAAAATCCTTAAAACATAATAGTGCATCTCCTTTGTGCTTCATCAAATATAACCATGTCATTCGAGAGTGACAATCAATAAAGGTGATAAACCATCTGAATCCACTAGTAGAGGTAATCAGACATGGCTCCCAAACGTTCGAGTGAATCAATAAAAATGGCTCCATATTTCTTAATCCAGTTGAATTATAACTTGTTTTTGTGTGTTTTCCAAACTCACAAGTATCACAAATAAGTTTATTACATTCTACTTTATTAATTAGCTCTGGTCTCGACCTTTTAAGACTCTTAAAAGATGGATGTCCCAACTGACAATGTTCTAACATTGCTTCATCTTCTTCTTTACTATTTACTATAATACTCAAACTTTTATCCATAACTCTTCTATTTAGATACCACAATCCTCCACGCTTGTTGCCAGTTCCAAGCATCTTCTTGGTGTTTCTCTCTCGAAAGATACAAGTGTCCCCATAAAAAATTAATTGACAATTCAATTGATCAATGATACTACTAACTGACAATAGATTAACTGGAAAATAGTGAACATGCAAAACAGATGTTAATGTGATCAAATCAATACATCTAAATGAGCCATCCCCTTTGATAGATTGTACTGTTTTATCTATCGTATGAACAACTCCCTTATGAGTTTGAGGATACTCATCATATGTATTAAATTCTTCTATTGATCCTGTCATATGTCTTGAAGTACCAGAATCAATAACCCAATATGTGGAAGATTCAAGTATTTGTACCTGATTACAACAATTGATCTCATTCTCATCCAGTATGATGAGACATCTACTATTCATATTTTTCATCTCTCTCGAATCCCTTCTAGCTTCTAGGTCTCCTGGTTACAGCTCCTCACGACGACAAATCTTAGAGATATCTTTTTGTCTCCTTTGACAATTTAGCTACTTTGCATCCGGAGCTATCTTAGGCTCCCCCTATCCTTCAGATCTGCCAAAACATGAAAATACCAGAAAACCTTAGCTTTGATACCATATTGAATATTGAAAAATAGAATACTCAACTAGTAAATTACATTAAGAATATATATATATTCTTAATGTCACGCCCCAACCTAGTTTGGTTGGATCCCTGTGCACAATCCGCCACTCTCCCAGTTTATTAAGGGTTTTTCCCTTCTTTAAACTGTGAGGAGTAAGATGTCCTTTTTACCTGTACCTTTCATGGAATAATATTAATAAAAACTGAATATATTATCCTTACATACCTGTCTTGCAGGTTCACCTATCGGAAGGTTTATATGTAGGTTTTCTCTCGGTTACCTGAAAAGGGTTGGGGGGGGGGGGGGGTGAGTTCGACAACTTAGTGAATGGGTGTTGGGAGAGAGTATTCAAAATATATTTAATTGGAGTGTGTCAAACTCCTTATTTCTTTCAAAAATATTCTTTTCCTTTCATTCTCAGTTATTCAAAACCATTTCCTCATTTCCATATCAGGTGTGTTTAACAATCAACACACGCACTTCATCAGGAAGGGAATCACACATTCGTAGGGCAGCCTGTCCACTGCACCCACTTGTGGCATCAGAGCGACTTTACCGACCACCTAGATAGAAGCTTGCCCACTTCTATCATGGGAATGAGTTAATGTTTGCGACATCTAACCCTTAGACCCAAAATCATCTCTGTGTCCGTATGAGGATAGAGACTTCATCCCGACCCTAACCCAGTCCCATGCGCATGAAGCTACGTTGAGCTTCCCTGGCTGTTGGCACAACAAACTACCATTATCCCCACCATATCGTCTAGTAACCCCTATGACGCATCACTACCCCTCTTGGGTGTGTCTTGATGATCCCAAACCTCAAAGTGCATGCATAAACAAAAGTTTTCCACAAAGCCAGTTATCTTTGGTGCCACTTGTCCAACGACCTCGACCCTAAACTTGACCTACAACTGTTTGTCTAGACTAGTATGTCAAGCTGGTCTTGTTGCACTACCGCCAGTCCATCAAGTATGTCGGTTTTGTCTTAGTACCATGGACAAATCACATAAATGATTCATTAAGAATTTTCATGGCTTATCATCATGTTTGTGTACGAGCTCCTACTTGTGCCAACTAATCTTGAGCCCACTATATGACGAACTAGAGGACTAAGAAAGGGAAATAACACCAAGAAGGACCAACGCAATAGCTTGAAGGGATGAAGTGCCAAAGGGTCCTAATAGACAAGGGAGTAAACAAACCCAAGTGTGATTAAATATGTCGGAACTTCGAGTCCAGACAAAACCCTCAGAAAGGAAAGCCCGACCCTAAGCTGTAGAGAGTATCAGACCTATAAGACTTCATGAACAACGGGGAAAGGATGAGTCAAATTGACTAGATCCTAGAGAGTAAGAGAAGTGAGGCAAAAGAAGTAACCCAAAATAGTAGGATATCGATTTGTACCCTAAGGGGACCACACAGGGTTTCCTTCCGAGAGAAAGAGGAACAGTAGATTTTTGAGGACAAAACTCCTAAAATGAGAGGAGAGTTGTGGAATCCATCCCCTCAGACCAAGGGAATCGGGAGGAGAACCGACACTATTACCGAAAATTTGGCCAATTTAATCAATAGAAGATAGTAAAAAAGGGTTAACGTTGGCAATTGGGAGATCCCAAGTGACAAAAAATTCACAAAAATTGTGACGAAGAACCGGGAAGTGGAATTTGGGAGAGAACTGGATCGGTTCGGGGTGAAATAAACCCGAATCGAACTAAACCGGGATGATCCATAGTGAACCGGTTCAATAATTCATTTTTCTAGATGGTTTAATATGTCAATTTGTGAAATTGAAGCCATCATTAAATAGAAAATGAATTTAGAAAATTTTAAATTTCATAAAACTGGTAGAATCGGGTTTGAACCGGTCCATTTTTGAATTCGGGACAGCGAATCCAGTTGGACCGGACTAATCAATGGTCTAACCAGTTAATGAACTAGACCGATCAATGGTCCAACCAGCCAATAGATCAGACCGGTCAACGATCAACAATGCAGCATCAGTAGCCATGTAGACAGGGGCAACCAATGGGAGGTTGACACGTGTCCGGTCAATGGTTAGCGAGCGACACATTAGCATGTCACGCAGACACGAGCAACTAATGAGAGGCTGCCACATGTCCGGTCAATGGGTCAACGACTGACGTGGTGGCCGAGCTAGACCTCCACGTTAGAAAACTTGACCAATCATAGAGCTCCATGTGGCACTCGCACCATGTCATCGTCTTCAACCTTCAGTCATTGATAGAGAATAGAGAGAGGCTGGAAAAGGTGGAGTCTCCAGCGACTAAGAAAACTCTCCTGTAAGGTTGCCGGTGGCCGAGTCGGAGACCGAGTCTCACGCCAACTAGTAGCCTGAACAGTTGTCGAGCTCCCTATTTATGCCATGTAGGAACAAACTACTCAAACACCAGCTCCTAGAAGCACACCACGAGGACATACTCCACCAAGACAACCCCGTAAAAAATTATCAGGTGAGCAAGAATTGCTATAACATCCATTCCAGTTGGAATGACGATTCATTTAAAAATGGTTTTCTTGGAATTACCTCCCCTGATTAGGTGAATCTGCTTAAAATATTTGGGAGCTAATTCTGGGCTTAGGCTCGGTATGTAAGTGGGCCCAATGCCAATGGACACGGGTATGAACCCGTTCAGAACTAGCATTTGATGACAAATGCTAAAAGATCCAATTAACGGGAAATTGTGTGTGATACCTACTGAACCAAGTTTGAGTTTTTGAGCTTGTTGGGCCAAACCGCTACTCTGTCGATGTCAGGTCATTGAACTTGTTGGGCCAGCATGCATGGGTTGAAGCCAAGTCAACATACCATTGTGCTGGAGGGCCAAAGATAATGGCTATAACTTAAAAGACTTTTGATTGTGCATGCACTATGTGATTCAGGCCAGAAGGACACCTGGCATGAGGTAGTGATGGATCCCAAGGACTATTGGATGACATAGGGTGCATAACGGCGATATGGCATACAGTAGGTCGAGAAGCTCGAGGAGTTTCTTGCGTACTGAGATCGATGCTATAGGGGAAAGGGGTCTCGTCCCACATAGTGGACATGATGAAGTGATTAGAGTTTGAGGGTCGGACTATTGATGTGCACTCAAACTCTGGGTAGAGGTAGTGCAAATCTATCAGGGTGGACTGTAAAGGCGCTCCGGTCTACAGGTGGAATGGTCGGGGACCGTTTTGCGAATGTGTGATCCCCTCTATGATTGGAGGGCGGTTGAGGCATGGCTAGTATGTGAAAAACGACAAATGGATAATTAATGGGTAAAGCAATGAATTAAAGTGATCGTTATTGTAGTTTCCCTCACTGAGTATTGTATACTCATTCCCCTTCTCTAACCCTTTGAGGTGTAGAACCAAAACGAAAAGTTATGGGATGAGCTTGGGCCCTTAAGGTATGTTTTCTACCCCCAACTTATAGTAGGGGTTTGAACGTACACATGCCTTTACCTTCCATGTATCATTAGGGTAGGAATACCTTGATAATGTAGGAAAGAGTGACGGGTTGATCATGGGACCTCGACCAAATCGGGTCGGGGCATAACAAGTGGGTCCATACCTTTCAATGATGAGGAAGATGTTACGGTAGACATGGATTGGTTGAATAGCACTAAGTGACTTATAAGAATAATCAAACTATAACAGACTAAAATGGTTACAATGGTAGAGTTATTTTCTTGAAGGTTAGTGTGAAACATTTGTGGGAAAATATTTGAGCCACAAACCCTATCCTACCTACTTGGGATGTCATGCCCCGACCCAATTACCCAAGTCAAGTCCAATAACAACTTGCCACATCCCATAGATGTGATAATGGTGGATATCTTCACCCTTATAGTACCGACGTGATAAAGTCTCAAAATAAAAACGTAAATCATAATTTTTATAGAATATTGAAACTTCTTTCATAAGCCATGAATTTTAAAACTGATACAAGAACCTCGGGAATAACAAAAGGTTGATAAGTAATAAAAACCTCAATGGGTGTACTTCGAGATGTATACTTCAAAGTCCTATGAGTGATGTAGATGATGTCCAACTTTGTAGACTTTCATGGATCCCTATTTTAACATGAGAGTGGTTTAGGAAGGGATCACCTCAAATCTCAGTAAATGAGGTTAGTGATGTCGAGTCAATTAATGGCCTCAACCTCAAACTTCACTCAAAATGTCTATATATGGAGAATTCTTTTTTAAACATTATATCATGTTTATTTTCTAAATTCTCATCCTTTAGATCTTTTGTCTTAGGGTTTTACATTTCAGTTTATCAAGGTGAAGCTCGAACTTACTACATACACAGTAACCAAGTACATATGCAAAACAAACCAAATATAGCCCATCCATTTTCCCAAATGTAACACACACGCAATTGGGTATATGAAGGTATGCTAGTTGTGTAAAATCATTGTCAATAAACCCCCTCATCATTTTATTTGAGACTTGTTTATCCTGGTAGATTTTCAATTGACTTGGGAAGTGTGATCTCGTTGGATAGTGTGTTGGGTTACTCTACATAAATCAAATCACATAACTATGGTTAGATTTGGTTCACCTTGTATCTTTTATATTGTCTCGTAATTTTCCAAAAATTACGATTTTGACCCCTAGGCCCAATTCTCTCAATTTGTGTTGGCAGACCCGTCTAAACTAACCCATTCTATAATTATTCATAAATAAAAAATATTTCCCCAACATTTAGCCATATTTACTCAAATGCCCAAAAATCTCTAAGTTTCCACTTAGACACTTAACTTTCCCAACATTTACATTTTGATCCTCAAGTTCTCAAAATTACCATTATGCCATTATTGTTCCATATTCATCATTTTGGAATCCTAGACTTTTCAAATTTACCTTTTAAGTTCCTAATATTTCTTTGGTCTTATTTGGGTCCCAAAGTTCCCATAAATCATCTTTTAGGACCCTAACTTTCATTATTTACCATATTGCCCTTAAACATTTTCTAAGGTTCCACTCATACCCTTAAGTTTTCAAAGCTCATCCGTTGCATCCCAAATCTTTTTCATTCTTCATTTCTATCCATCGGAGGATATTTAATATTTCATCATGTCGGCATTAGGATGGTTGTCACCTATGTTAGACTAAGGTAGCATTGAAAAGCTAACTTAAGTAAGGTTTTAATGGATTGAGCAAAAATAAATAGGGTTTTAATAACACTTGAATGATTTGATTTGGTGATCATAAATGAAAGTTATGATCTTTGTAAGTATGGTCATTGGAAAATAGAGCAAGCTTATTTATAAAGAGGATTTTGGTGAGTTGTCAGTGAGAGTGGGACCAAGCTTTATATCGTCATCTTTAGAATGTCAAAGACTACCTAATTATTGCTACCTCTTATCCATCCATAGCTCTTTTAGATTTGTAAGAATTAATTTCCATCGAAGATCAGGATTTAACTTTCAACAAGGATAAGATCCATTTTTGAATCTTGGTATCGGATGGCGTGTGGCCGTGTTGCGTGCTCGGGCGTCCGTAGCCTATTCAACGATTCGGCTAATTCAAAATTTTAACGGATCGTATTTTGATGAATATTTCAACTAGCTCGGTCAATTTTGGTTGTTTGTTGGTAAATTCACCTCCAATTCAATTGTTTCTTAGCTCAATTTATTTTAACTGGTGGTCACAAGTTGGGAGGGTGGGGATGCATGATGTATGTGCTTCAATGTTCCTATCGTATCGGTGGCCTGGCACGTACCCTCCAAATAAAGGACATATGGGCTGACTTCATCTCATCCACCACACTTACTCCAGGAACGACATTGGAGTTGGAAGATAGAAATATTATTGCGTCAAATCATTGCCCGATCACCTACTTTTCCCATCTCATTTATATCACATTATTTAGTTTTATATTTTTTTCTTGATAATTATTAGCCAAAAAACTCACGTTCAATGTGGATGTTTTCTCATATGCGTCCCTCACTTCTGCACACTGTACATAATAGTATATTTATTTTATACAATTTGTCTTAACTATTATTTATCTTATAGTTTTAGCAACTTATATAAATATAATACATACAAGCATTTATTCTTCATCGCCTTAAAATAGTAGGAGAGCCTTGAAATCAAGGCATTCAATCCTACAACCCTAATCATGTTTAATCAATGAGAAGCAACCTCCTACAAAATCAATCATCCTCAAATGAGTTCATCATTTACTGTAACCCTCCCTAACTCTTTTCCTACTCTCTCTATCAAGTTTTATAAATTCCAACTATTATCTAGTGAAAAACAATACGAGCTATCTACTTAATGCCTAACGTCTTCTTGGTTATACGATCACTATGAGTCGCAACTTCCACTCTTATTCAGAAAAATGATTTAGACAATGATATTGCAATCATAAATTCCAAATTCGAAACTTAAAACATTTATGAAAAATTTTATTTTACCGTCATCCTAGATTCTAACCACAAAAGTCAATTTATAGGTAATTAGTGCTACCACTATATTTGAGGCATGACTTTAGTTCGATACTCTTTACAGCTCCTAGGTACGAGCCTAGCGTGATATCTTGGACCAATAGTGTGGCGTAAACAAAAGAAACTTGACTTTTTTTCTTACTAAGCATATTAGCACGACACCCCTCCAATGGATTTATACTGACATATGAGGTCAATCACCCATTACCTCGAACATAGGCCACACTTATTATATTTATTTTTGTGCAATATTAATTGGTTAGGGGTATGTTTGTAAATTTTAAATCTCGTCCATTTATAATAAGAAAAATCGTGAAAAGAACCGGTTATTTCCAAAGAGAAAATCGAGTTAGTTCATAAATTTTAACCAATAGAAAAAGAGCAATTTGGAAAATTTACAAATTTCGAGTGAATTGAAGAGTTATAAAAGTGCAAGAGAAGGAATTTGGGATGAATTGGAAGAGAAAATCAAACCAGTTCATGTGAACCGAACTAGAACTGGTTTAAACTACTATTGAACCAGTTTTTAAATTTATTTTTCTAGTTGGCTTAAAATATTTAAATTTGAGAATTAAAGCCACAATTGGATAGAGAACAAATTTAAAAAATTTTAATTTTGAAAAACTCGGTCGAATCGAGCCTGAACCGTCCGATTTAAGCATTGAATTCGTTTGATTTGAAATACTGTCATATTTTTTCTTTAGATGACAACACTGTTCACTCGTCGGAAAAGCGAACAGTGTAGGAAAAGGTGAAAAGACCCTGTTCAGGGCATTTTAGGCCATAAAGGCGCCAATTAGATGGCCAGAGAGTCCCCAAGCTCCCTATATAAAAAGATCCTCTCCATTCCTTCTCATCACACCTGAAAACTACTCTCTCTCTATTGCTCCAATTTCCGGTGAAGCTCGAACTAGAGCTCTGACTTAGGGATTTTTCTGAGCCTTAGAAGGAAAAATTGGGTTCCTTAGATTTGGAGAGAAGTCACCTACCCGACGGTAGTCTTCATTTGCTCCGAGGATCGTTGGGGAAGCGTCGGTGTAATCAAACAATGAATAAGCTCTGATGGACTAAAGTTACCTTATTTTGATCGAGCTGAAAAGGCCAAATTGAGCCCTTCTCAAGCAAAATCAAGCTCTCCCAATACTTCCACAGACCTCATACGACTGAATTAGAGCTGAAATGTAAACCAATTTGGCCCCCCTTTTTAAATATCCATCAACATTAGAGAGAGAAATGGAGAAATTTCACTAACCAAATTCTCACTTAATTCGACATGAATTATTGCAATTCTTGAACCTAGGAGGATACTCAGGATGAGAGCTACATGCCCCGATTGAAAGCTTGTACTATCGCACCTTCAACAATAAGCTTTCGAAGCTTTCTCTCTCTAAGTTTAGTTTCCCAACGAAGCTCCATTTGATCTCAATTCCGACCCAAATGACGCGATTCAAAGCTCAAATGAATCATATGGAAGTGTAGGAACTAATCTATACCTTCAATTAGATCAATTAACTCTGATTGAATGGCCAATTTGATGAAATCAAATTTGGCTCGTTTGAAAGGGGGAAAATTTTGGGGAAATTTTAGAATTTTGTAAAATTGAGGGTCAATTGACCATGAAAAGAATGTTGAAGGACCAATTGGTTGATTTTTGAAAATAATTGGGGCCAAATTGCCATTTTTGGAAAGTAGGGGCAAAATGGTAATTTTTGAAAAGTTGGGGACCAAATTGGAAATTTGGGAAACATGAACCCCTTAAGTGATTTTAGTAAATTGATGATCCAAAGTGAATTTTTGGAAGTTTCGGGACTCAATTTGGGGAAAAGTTAGCATTAGGGACCTAAAGGCAAGGAAAAAAGAACTTTAGGGACCTAAATGCAATTAACTGAAAAGTTGGTATTTTTGTCATACGTGAGAAATGAAGGCTATCATGCTAAATGTTAATAAACAAGAATGTCCAAATCATGTAGGAACACAAAGGACTGGAACGCTAGTAAGGATAAGCTTGCGTGGAGGAAAAAAGCCGATTAAGAAGGAATACACTACGAATATCGGGTGAGGGGTTATTCACATCATACTCGGATGGGATGATGAGCATCTCAGAAATGAAAAACCACTACTATTGGAATTTTAACATCACATTTGGTTGGGGTGATGTGAGAACAACGTAGAAAAACTACTTAACGATTGTAAGTGGATCATATTTGGTTGGTATGATAGACTTCCTCAAAGGAAGTAGAAGACCCGCTTACCAGCTGTAAGCGGAGATGTCATCACACTCGATTGGTGTGATGGATGGAAAACTTTATTTTGTCAAAAGTGTTCTCCCCTAACTGTATGCCAATGCTTAAAACTTTTGGGAGACCTTCTTGACGAGAGCAGAAATAACTTTAATAGGCCAGAGGCCTCGATTTTTGGAACTTGGGGGCTAAAATTCCTGGTTTTGGAAAATCATGTACAATGGGCCCAAGGCCAGGTGGCACGAGTAGGAGCTCATAAACAAATATTATTATAAGCCATAAAAATTCTTAATGAATGATTTATATGATTTGGCCATGGTACCAAGACAGGATTGACATACTCAATGGACTGGCGGTAGTGTAACAGGACCAGTTTAGACAAACAGCTGAAGGACGAGTTAAGGGTCGGGGTTGTTGGACAAGTGGCACGAAAGATAATTGGCTTTGTAGAAAAATTTTGTTTGTGTATGCACTTGAGGTTTGGGGCCATAAAGATGCCCAAGAGGGGTAATGATGCGTCCTAGGGGCTACTTGTAAACCCCACCCTTTTAAGTTAAGGAAAACCGGAAAAGAACCGGTCAAACCAAGTGAGAAACACCGACCGGTTCACGAACCCGATCATTAGAGAATGGGCAATTTGGAAATTTACAACTCCTGAGTGATCCAAAGGATTCATAAAATCTTGGAAAAGAATCTTAGGATAAATTTGAAGAGAAAAACCAGACCAGTTCAGATGAATCAGTTCTAATTGGATTGAACCAGTTTATAAACTGAGTCGGTTCATGAACTGGACCAGATAGAGAAAGGACAAACTAGGAAATTTATGAATCCGAAGTGACCTAAAAAGTCACAAAAGTCAAGAAAAAGGACTTTATGATGAATTGGAGATGAAAATCAAACTAGTTCAGGTGAACTGGATCCAAACCAGATTGAACTGCTTTGAACCACTATTGAACCAGATGCTAAATTCATTTTTCTAGATGGCTTAAAAAAATTCAAATATAAGATTTGAAGCCACTATTAGATAGAAAATGAATTTAGATAAATTTATAAATTTTTATATTTGATAAATTTGGTAAAATTAGGGGTGAACCGGCCAGTTTACTTCGAACCCGATTCGGATCGGTCTAGTTCGGTTCGGAATAGTGTCGTCTTCTTCCTTCAGATGACAACACTGTTCACTCACTAGAAAATCGCACAGTGTCGGTGAAGCTGAAAAGTCTCTGGCCAGGGATTTTCAGGCAATGAATGACCAGCATTAAGGTGCCAATCGAACGACCAAGAAGTCCCCAAACTTCCAATATAAAGAACCCATCCTCATTCATTCTCTTCTCACCTGAAAACTCTATTCTCTCTTAGCTGCTCCAATTTCTGGTGAAGCTCGAACTAGAGCTCCGACTTGTGCACTTTTCCTTGCCAAACAAGGTGAGGTCAAGTTCTTTAGAATTGGGGAGAAGTCAGCTACATGTCCTTAGTCTCCATTTGCTCTGAGAGTCGCCGGAGAAGCGCTAGCGTGATCGAACAGTGAAGCTGCTCCAGCGGACCGGAGCTACCCTATTTCGGCTGAGCTGAAATTGGCTAATTCGAGCCCTTCTCAAGCTAAACCAAGCTCTCCTAATACCTCCACGATCCTCCTACAACTGGATTAGAGCTAAAAGGTAAGCCAATTTAGCTCACCTTTGTAATTTCTGACCGGTGCTAGAGAGAGAACCGACAGAACTTCGATGATAAAATTCTCACTCAATTCGGCATCAAGTGATGCAATTCTTGATCATAGGAGGAACCTCAAGATGAGAGATATTTGTACAGATCGAAAGCTCGGACCGTCGTGCCCTCGATGGTAAGCTTTTGAAACTTTCTCTCTCTAAGTCCAATTTTCCAACGAAGCTCCGTTTGAGCTCATTCCGGCACCAAATCATTCAATTCAAAGTGCAATTGAATCGTATGATGTAGGAACTCCAATCTAACTTCAATTTCAACAATTAAACTAATTGGATCAATCAATTTGATGAAATCAAATTCGGCTGAGTTAGAAGGTTGAAATTGGGGGAAATTTGGGAATTTTGAAAATTCGAGGGACTAAATTACAATTTCATAAAATTGAGGACCAATTGGGCATGATAAAGATGTTGGAGGACCAATTGGGCAATTTTGGAATTTTTGGGGCAAAACTTTCCATTTTGTAATGTAGTGGGCAAAATGGTAATTTTGGAAAAGTTGGGTGACCAAATTGGAAATTTGGGAAATTGAACCCCTTTTTGTGAAATTGAATAAATTGTGGTCCAACTTTAAGTACCTAATGTCGGTTTTTCCTCAAATTGAGTCCCAAAACTTTAAAATTCCTCTTGGGACTTCAATTTACCCAGTTTCATAAAAAGGGGTTCAAGTTTTCCAAATTTCCAATTTGGCCCCCAAATTTTCTAAAATTACCATCTTGCCCTTCCTTTACAAAAATGGTAGGTTTCACACCAAAAATTCTAAAATTTCTCATTTGGCCCTCTAATATTCTTATCATGCCCAATTGACCATCAATTTTATAAAATTTCATTTTGGTCCTTCAAATTTTCAAAAATCCCCAATTTCCCCAAAATTTCGCCCAATTTCAACTCCCTAACACAACCGAATTTGATTTCATCAAATTGATTGATCAAACACTTCTAACTGATGAAATTGAAGTTGAAATTAAATTTGTACATCTTCATACAATTCCATAGAACATTGAATCGTAAGTTTTAACACCGAAATGAGCTCAAACGAAGCTTCGCCGAAAAACAGACTGTAGAGAGATAAAGCCTAAATTTCTCACCAGTCAGGGTGCGACGATCTGAGCTTTCTATCAGGACAGATAGCTCTCCTCCTAAGGTTCTTTCTAGGATCAAGAATGACATCAATTGATGCCAAATTGGGTTAGAATTCTGTCATGGAAATTTTGTTGGTTCTCTCTCTAGCACCGGTCAAAAATTGTAGAGGCGAGCCGAATTCACTTAACTTTTAATCCTAATTCGCCCGTGGGAGGATTGAGAAAGTGTTGGGAGAGCCTGGTTTGGCCTGAGGAGGGATCTAATTAGCTGATTTTAGCTTAGATGAAATAGGGCAGCTTTGGTCCGCTAGTGCTACTTCACTCTTCTATCAGGCTGATGTTTCTCCGACAACTCTCAGAGCAAACGAAGACTACAGGCGTGTAGCTGACTTCTCCCTGGTTCTAAGGTACCCGACTTTACCTTCTTTGGTTTAGAAATGACCCTATATCAGAGCTCTGGTTTGAGCCTCATCGAAAAACTAAGCAACTTAGAGAGAGTGAGCTTTTTAAGTGTGAAGAGGATGAATGGAGAGGGGCTCTTTATATAGGGAGTTTGGGGACTCATCGACCATCCATTTGGCACCTTTATGATAGATATTGATGGCCTGAAATGTACTAAACGAAAACTTTTCTTCTTCACCAGTGCTGTTTTGATTTTTCAGTGAGAGAACATTATTGTCATCTGAAGGAAGAAGACAACACTGTTCTGAACGGAACTGGACTGATCCAAATCGGGTTCATAGCTTAAACCACCTGGTTCACCCCTAATTTAACCGAATTTTTCAAATCTAAAATTTTCTAAATTTATTTTCTATCCAATGGTGGCGTCAAATATCAAATTTGACTTTTTAAGCCACCTAGAAAAATAAATTTAGAATCCGGTTCAATAGTGGTTCAAACTTGTCCAAACCGGTTCAATTCGGTTCGAATCCAGTTCACCTGAACCGGTTTGGTTTTCATCTACAATTCATTCTCAAGTCCATTTCCATGACTTTTGGAACTCTTTGGGTCACTCGAGATCCATAAATTTCTCGGTTTTCCCTTTCTCTATCGGTTCCGGTTCATGAACCGACACGGTTCATAAACCTGTTCAATCTAGTTGGATCCGATTCATCTGAATTGGTATGGTTTTTTTCTTCTAATTTGTTCTAAGGTTCTTTTCCAAGGTTTTATAAACCCTATGGATCACCTGGGAGTTGTAAATTTCCAAATTGCTCGTTCTCTAATGATCGGGTTTGTGAACCGGTTTGGTATTTCTCACTTGGTTTGACTGGTTCTTTTTTCTGTTTTTCCTTAACTCAAAACAGCAGGGTTTACAACTCTCCTCTCCTTTTAAGAGTTTTGTCCCCAAAACTTAATCCGCATATTTCACATCTAGATTAGTTTCCTTTAATGTCCACTTCCTCCTCTACTTAGGATTAGATTTTTCCTCTTGAGTGTTCTAGCCTAGGATTTCAAGATTGGGAGTTCCAAAATATCCAACCATTCCCATGTCTAATTATTCTCTTGGTAGATGGAACCCTTAGCTTGATGTTCTTTCGAGCGTTACGTACATGTTTTCACGGTTTTCTTTGTTATCACCCTTTTGTCCTATTTTAACCCTTCCTCCATTCGTTGTTTATTATAACTTTAGTCCAAATTTTTATTTTCGACCTTGTCATGCTTACTAGCTAACTCTTCCTTACTTTAAGTCATATTATCCTCAAGTCTATTGGGCGTACATGCCCCTTACAACATGGCATTTTTTAGGACCTGCCTCTGTCCATTAGATTTTTAGAACATCTCCTTGAGGGTCTCTCTTAGCTTTACGACCCTTCATGGATCGTATAACTTCATCTCTCTTTTCTTTTGATAGCATTCAACTATCTTTTACCGTTATCGTATCATCCATCATGCCTTTGGAGTCATGTCTCACATAACCATATTGATTTCTCTTACCTACTCATCGTTTCCCAACTTCGTTATTGGGTCTTTTCAATTCCAATCATTGGGTTTCCTGATGACTTATTGATATACGAGGATTTTTCCCTTCTTATGTCCTTTCTCTTCTTTAGTGGCATCCTTTATTCAAGGACTTTCCTTTTTCCTTAATCCACTCTTACTTGCTTATGACCATTTCACGATTCATTATTTCGGGTTGATCTCTTTTTGGTATAAGTATTGATTGTATTGTTTGGGGAGTTCCTTTATTACGGTTTCATTCTCTACTATGTTCCTCAAAGTAGAGGTTTTAACCTTAAGAGTTACATATTCAACCTTCTTACCATCCTTTGGAGATTTCTTCCTTCATTTCCTTACACCTTCTTCTATGTTGAGGCAATTTCCCACTTTAAATCCTTATTCATCTTAAAATTTCCTTTCATTCCTTATCTGAAGAATTTCTGATTATTGATCTTATTTCATATACTCTACACTAGGCTCATCCGTCCATTTTTAGGCTCCATTAAGTGAGAGTGGACCACAGCCCGTCCTGATGTCAGTGGTCATTTTTCCTATTGTACTTCTTAATTGAGGGCTTACTTCTCCAAGATTCCTCATATATTCTTTCTTTTATTCTCTTATTATTGTACTCCACCTACTTCTATTCGTTACGACATTCTTTGATGCTACCATGCTATTTATCCGTTTCTTTAGTTTAATTTACTTCTAAGGCCCTCATGAGTACTTTTCCTTAGTACTTGATCTTCTGTCTCACCCAGCATTTCACTTATGAGCTTATCTTTCCATTTTGGTTGATTCCATTTCCTCTTAATTGGGATACGTATGCCTTTCCGGGGCTTCCTTCCTTGGTAGGATTCTTTCCCTTTCTCCCGAAATTCCTTTTTCATTCGTTCCTTGGAAGTATCTAATCATTAAATGACATCCTTTGATGTCGTCCTTCTCATGCACACTTCTTGGGAAATCTAGCGGTATGTCTTCGTACCATTTCTTAAATTCTACCTGTATCCCGCACAAGTTTTCTTACTTGGAAAAGGTTCAGACATGGTTTGTTTCAAGACCTCTTTGTGTGAGGTTTACTTAGTCTTCTCCTGACTTTGAGTTTGGTCATCAATTTGGTCTTTGCTATTGATCTTTTCAAGGATTCCCTCTATCCTCCTTTTCTAAATGTTTGACATTTCCATCTTTCCTTTCTTTACTAGAGCTTAATTTATGACTCTCACGAGGGTTAGTTCGTTACTTTTCTCGCCTCTACAATTCACCTTGTCTAATTATGTTGAGGTAGTTGTCTCTCAAGTTTTCTTGTCCTTAATGACCATTCCATTGCCCTTTTTAGGGTGTAGTCCTTACTACTTCTTGGTTCCCCTTAGGGCGTCATTTATTCTCCTTGATTATCTTGTTATTTCTATTTTCTTTCTTATGT
The DNA here is from genome assembly GCA_030064435.1 of Trapa incisa. Taxonomy (NCBI): domain Eukaryota; kingdom Viridiplantae; phylum Streptophyta; class Magnoliopsida; order Myrtales; family Lythraceae; genus Trapa; species Trapa incisa. The sequence continues at coordinate 17,801,159 of CM057776.1, forward strand.
TATGTTTGTTTGAAACTCCAATTTGACTTCTCTGCTTTTCCCAAAGCAGGTCGCGCTTATCATCCCGAGACATCCCATTTGTGTCGGCTTGTCTTCTCTTGTGGAGGCGCTTCCTTCCTTGCTCCTAGACAGCTGGAAATTTAAGGAAAATTTTCTTCAGCAACTCTTTTGTTCTATTTTGCGGTTTATTGAGGTTCTACCTTTAGTCCTTTTTCCTTCCTACCACTATATTAGGATATTGAAGAGCTTCCTCCTAGATGTGGTTAAAATTCCGAGCAAGAGTCCTGTTTCTAAGGATGACATCCTTCCATATTCCTATAGCTATGATGCACTATCTTTGGAAAGAATTGTTTTAAATCCTTGCGGTGTGGAATATTTCTTCACTTCATGTCCTATTTCCCTTACAACTTGTAATAGGTCATTTTTTTTGTCTAGTAGTTACTTCAAGTGTTCTCCTACACTCCTTAATTACCATGATGGTTTTCTTGCTTTCTTCGCCTAATAATTCTCTTGATTTATTTCCTTTATTTGGGATGAGAATCTCCTTGATCTCCGTGGTGTCTAGGGTAATACAGATTTGTTTGTTTACCTTTCTTAGGCAATCTTCCTACAGCTTGAAGCGCATGGTCACCTTATTTTTTAGAGACATAATTTTTAGAATCTTGGAGTTCTTTATTTTTGGATAGTTAGTACAATGGTTTGGGGTCTTAGCCCTTTTACAAAAAGTGCCTAAGAAATAGATGGAAAGCTACTGGGTTCTTGATAAGCATCCTTCCTAGTAAAGTTATAAGCCCTTGTTGGCATTCCTGACCTTAGGCTTGGCTTCCTCCTTACTTAGGATTATGACCTCAACAAATCTTGGCATCATGCCTCTTAGTTCTTTGGGACTTCTTAGGCATTTTTGGGTGATCTCCCTATGTTGATAGAGTGTTGGGTGGTGTTGGTAAGCTAATCCTAGTTTTCTTGGTTCCTCTCCTCGGAGCCATCTGGAAATTTTAAGATCATTCCTATTAGTTATTATCTTTTCTAGTCTTGATTATGTATTCGAGGAAACAGGCTCTGATACCACTCAAGTTGTCACGCCCCAATCCAATTCGGTCTTGTTGAGCGGTTTGGCCCAACAAGCTCAACAACTCAGACTTGCCTCAGCGTGTATCGCACACAATTTCCTATTAATTGGATCTTTTAGAATTTTTCATCACATGCTAGTTTAGGACGAGTCCATACCCATGTCCATCGGCCTTAGGCCCACTTGCATATCTAGCCTAAGCCTATAATTAGCTACCAAATATTTTAAGCAGATTCACCCTATCATAGGAGGCTAATTCTGAGAAAATCATTTTCAAATGAATAGTCATTCCAACTGAAATGGATGTTATAGCAATTCCCACTCACCTAGTAATTTTTAACAGGGTTGTCCCGACGGAGTATGGCCTCACGACGTGCTTCCAAGAGCTGGTTTTCTAGTAGTTTGCTCCAACATGGCACAAATATCCATATTAGGATGCATTGACTAAGGGATCACATCTTTCTAGGCACTTGCACATAGGCCTTCTTATTTTTCCTTAATTGCAATTTGGTCTCTAAGTTTGTATTTTTACCTTTAGGTCCTTATTTGCCCCTTAGTTTCAATTAAGCCCCTAAGGTTTCCAATCATCTTTCTTGGGTCCTTAACTCTTTTAAATCCACCCATTAGCCCTTAATTTACCAAAATTGCTCTTTAGTTCTTAATTTTCCAAAAATTGCAAATTGGTCCACCAACTTTTCAAAATTTCCAATTTTTTCTTTAATTTTCCCAAATTGCCGAATTGGCCCTCAATTGGGAGTGAATTTCATGAAAACCCTTTCATTTTTTTCAATTTTCCATGTGGCCCTCCAATTTTTTGAAAATTGCACAAAATCCCCAAAAATCCCCAAATTGGCCCTCTTCTTCTTCCCCAATTAGAGCATATGGACATTTAGATATTACCTTGTCCAATTGATGGCCTATAAGTCCTTAATTTCTTTGTTTCTTGCTTCAATTTGTCTCCTTCGACTCCCCTCAATCGTCCTAGACTTCGAATTTCTGAATTTGGTAGAGCTTTGAGCCTCATTGGAGCTTCATCGGGAAACTTACAGTAAAGAGAGAGAAAGCTTGCTTATCTTATCGATGGAGGGGCAGTGGTCGAAGCTTGAGGTGGTAGCAGCTAGTGCTCGTCGAGATGAACCAACCAGGATTGAACCCCACTGCAATTCACCACTGTCCTATGGGAATTTGAAGAGAGAAGTTTTGGTGGGGTGCAACGTTGAAACTAAAAAATTCCAACAAGGAGAGGCGAAATTGAGCTTACCGGGGGTCTGTAAGGGGCTGTGAAGGGTCTTAGGCAGTCAAAGGTGGCTAATGCTGGTGGTGAAAGGGCTAAGAGAGTTGGGGTTGGGTTGGTCAAGAGCTTGCTATTTTGAGCTCTAGAGCAACTTCATTATGCTATCGTCTCTACACTTCTCTAGTCGTCCTCTGGTCGCTTTGAAAGTGTCTCGAGCTAGAGCACTCTTCCCCAGTTACAATGCCACCCTTCGGAGCTTCTCTAGTTGAGAAATTGCCCAATCGTCGGAGCCTTGATTGGAGTATCATCGGAAAAGGAGTTGTTTGTCTTTAGAGAGTGCCCGAGAGGTGAGGAGGAAGAATGGGAGGGAGCTCTTTATATAGGGAGCTCGACAATTGTTCAGGCAATCAGCCGGCATGAGACTCGACCGCCGATGACTTGACCGAAGAGTTTTTCGAGTTGTCGGAGACTCCAGCTTTGTTGGCCTCTCTCTCTTCTCTATCAGCGGCTGAAGGTTGAAGATGATGACATGGCACGAGTGCCACATGACACACTATGATTGGTCAGTTTTTCTATCGTGGAGGTCCAACTCGGTTGCCGCATCAGCCGTTGACCCGTTGATCAAACACGTGGCAGCTTCTCATTGGCTACTATTTTCTATGTGGCATGCTGACGGTCGCTTGCTGACCATTGACCGAACATGTGGTAGCATCCCATTGGCTGCTTGTGTCTACGTAGCTACTGACGGGGTATCGTTTACTGTTGACCGGTCTGGTTTGTTGATCGATTGGACCGTTGACCAGTCTGGTTCGTTGACTGGTCCATTTCGACTAGGTTCATTGTCCCAAATAAGAAAATCAGCCAGTTTAGACCCGATTCGATCGGTTTTCTAAAATTTAAAAATTTCTAAATTCATCTAAATTTATTTTATATCTAATGGTGGCCTCATTTTTTTTTATCTATATTGCATCCAGATTTAGTCTAGTTTAGGTTTGGTTCACCCTGAACCAGTCTGGTTCTCTCCCCAATTCCACTTCACAATTCTTTCTCATAATTTTTGTGAAATTTTGGTCACTTGGGATCTCCCAAATACCCACCTTTACCCTTCTTTACTATTTTCTATTGATTAAATTGGCCCATTTTTCGACAATAGTGTCGGTTCTCCTCCCGGTTCCCTTGGTCCAAGGGAATGGGTTCCATACACTTGTCGAAGTGACTTCAAATATCTTAGTATGTTAATGTTTTGGGTGCTATGATAGGATACTAGTGATGCTCCTTGTGAATGGATTGCGTTAGCCGATCCTTCTTTCGGAGTTTTAGAAAGCTTTGGTACTCTCCTTGACTTCGAGTTTTGTATTCCAAAGACTTGGACAAAGTTGTGATCGTCTTTTAGTTGCTCAGGTTTCAATCTAGGCGATTGGGATAGTTTAGTATGGGCCCTCCCCTAGCTCCAACTCTGGTTGTGTGGATCTATTTCTTAGAGACTGATAACCTACCAACTCTGTGGTGTGACCTAGCTCAAGTGGGATCACACATTACATTCCACTCTTATGTGTTAGATCTACAAGAATGTTTAATTCATTTATTAGTATTTTTTGGTACTAAAATTTGGTTTGTTGTAATATTTATGTTTTATATAAGATCCATACTATAACACTAGAATTTTTTTAAATGAAAATTTAACTCAATTGGATTAGAAATCAAGGTTGAACCATGAATTTTAATCGGATCAGATCAAAAATAATTTACCGAACAAGAATTTGAGATTTTTGGAAAGTGAATTTAGATTAGTCGAGACTTGAGAGGGTATGATTTAAATTACTGAGAAGACTCGAAGAGGGAAAAAAGTAATTTTGTAAAAATGTAAAATTATAAAAGGGCACCGAGTCGGGTCATTAGATCTGACCTGACTACCCCATCCCTTCTTCCCACTCCCCGATAGAAACATTCAATGGGCATGCCTTGTGAAATTGGCAAAATTGATTTGTTTTTTTATTAACACAACAAAACCCATGATTGCGATGACAACTCACATATTAGTCTCCCTATGGAATTAATTGAGATATCTCCTCCCCCATCATATCGAATTTCTCTCCCAAAATAAAAAAAGTTCCTGGATACACTCTTCACCACAAGAGAATCAACCTCAAAATTCTCCCTCACTTGAAATATAATGAGGTGATTCTTGTCTCAAAATGCCTCTAAAATACTCCTCTTGTGTTATGTGGTCGGGTTCTAACACGAAAATGGTTGTAAGCCGCCATACTAGAGCCTTTTTCCTAGACAAAAGATTTGTTCCTTGCTGCCACACTTTCGAGGCCAAATTTGTCCAACTCTAACCTACACCAATTCCAAAATAACTATTTGCCTCTTCTGTACCTCCCATTAGCCTTAGTTGACCTCCAAAAAATGGACTTTTGATGGCCATGAGTCGATTTCCTTTGGTGAGTCTATTCTGTAACTTGTTATCACAGTTTCTCGAAGCCAAAGTTCACCCAACTTTGGTGATCATTTGGCTGATCAACATTGCATAACAAGTCACTTTGTCCTTAGCTTCAAGACATCTATCCTCTGGCCACAAGTGGTTCACTCTCTAGTGATTATTTTCAATCAACCCTCTAGTAGTTTGTTTTCAACCATTTTTGGAAAACGACCAAATTTGGTTGGGGTAAAACCCCTAACTTCTCCCATGAACCCTTAGGAGATAAATGGAAGTATGTGGGGGTGGATTTGTGAAATTTGATGTTGGTTGGAGTTGTTTTTAAAGTTTTAGTACTAAAATGAAAACTTTAAAAAGTTTGGGGGCTAGTTTGCAAAAAGGAGAAATGTTATGCCCTAGCCCAATTTCATAGGTCGGGGTCCAATGACAACCTATCATGTCCCCTTGATACTACAATGGTGGGTAACTTCACAAAAGTAGTACCGACAAGACTAAATGTTAGAATAAAAACACTTATAAATTTCAGTGGAAATTAAAACTTTTCTTTAACCAAAGTAATGTGCCTAAAATAAATATAACTTTTCATCGAGAATTTAGCAACTCATAAGTAAAACCTATAAACCTTCATGCATGCACTTCAATATCCATACCTCGATTCACATGTGAGAGTCGGATACAACTAGGGCTCATGTCTCCTCGTACTCCCTTGAACACCTAAAAAGATTTTGGGGAGGGGTGAGCTCACAGCTCAGTGAATAAGTTTATTGATGTTAAGCCACTACATGACTTACGACCCTAATATCTACTTAACAATTCACAAATCCTGCAGTCTTTACTTTTATGATTTAATATTTTCATGTCTTATCATGTTAATTATCATTGGGAACCTAGTTCCCATCTCTTATGTCATAACTTGGTATTCACATGACATCATACAAGTTCATACTTGGTGGCATATACATCTCATGTCCAGTGAGGTCTCACACGCGAGAAACTCAAGGTTGCAAGGGATATATGCATTATATTTTGCACTCCCAAGACATATCCTATCATGACCATTCCCCTCATAGTTATGTCGATGATGTGTCATCTGACATCCTTCATACTTTGATCCTTTCAATCGCTATTGATCAAAAGTATGCTTAGACTCCTAACAAACACCTCACTACAAGTCCGTGGAAAGATTTGGAAGCAATCACTATCTCTCTCATATCCCACTTCTAGTCTCCCTTGTATAATAACACCACCTTTAGGATCATGTGCCATGTCGATGTAATACTCGTCCGCCCAAATCAATCAGATCAATACACTTGATCAACAATCATAGTGGCCATTCTTCTCTAGGAGTTCAGTTTGTTGTCTGACCGACCCCACTACTCGTGTTCTTAAGCACATATCACAATGGAGCATATTCCTCATTATTAATTCCTAAGGATCGATTTTCTATCTGACTGACCCCACTATCTGTGTTCTTAAAACACCATTTCAATTCAATATGTTAAAAAATGAAGAATTCACGGGGTTCGGTTTTCTAACCGGTCAACCTCTCATTACTCAATTTTTAAAAGTTCACTTAACAAAGTATTTGGGAGCCAACCTTTGTATTCATTTTAGTAGTAATTAGACTGCAACCTTCTTTTGAAAATCATATGCGGGTCTTAACCTAGCTTTCTCAAGTAACTCAAAGGCGGGTTATTAGTCCATTTCTTTATTCCAAAAAACATTGCACATGATTTACACTTTTTCGATATCTTTGAAAATATTCCTTATCATTCTTTTTACACGAATCCATTCAAATAAAGCTTATAATGAACCATGATCAGTCCAATAGTACTCGTTGTCTATAAATCCTCTCACAATTGCATCCGAGACTAGTGTCTCCCGGGATTTTTCTAAGTGTCTCAAATCGATTAATCCATTCATATCACTTGAAGCAAATACACTACAAAAATCACATAATATGGAATATATCATATTTGGTTCTTAATGGTAAATTCTAGTACGTCCCGTAACTTCTAAAAAAATATTATTTTTCCCCTCAATTCGGGTTCGCTCAATTTAGACATCGACAATCTGTTTTTATAATCACTTTCAACATCTTTTTTAATCTTTATACTTTTACACATTATTTGGATAGATTTATTCTAAGGCCCTAATACGTTTCAAGTCCTTCATTATATTGTTAAATTTCGACCTTTGCACTTTAGTCCTTTAACATTTCAAAATTATAATATGGTCCCTACTCTTGCAACTTATCCATTTTTAAAACCCTAACTTTTACACATCTTTATTGCAGGTTTGATGACTTGCCCTAAGTTTAGTTGGTTCCTCAAATTCTTATAAATTCCTTTTCGGTCCCAAACTTTTCAAAATTACCATTTAGCCCCTAAATATTTCTAAAGATTTTACTTAGAATCTTGGCCTCTTTTAAGCTATCATTTCAGGTCCCTAAGTTTTCTCCAACTTTATTTTAGATCCCTAGACATCTACTGAGTCTCATTTGGGTCCTCATTTTTCTAAAATCGTAGTTTTGCCTCAAAAATTTTGAAATTTACATTTTAGTCCCCCAAGATTTCTCTCCTTTAAAACACCTCGATAAACTTCTCAAAATCCTTTCTAGGTCCCTCGTCTTATTCCCTAGGCCCCTACAATCACTTGACGACTAGCCTTGACCATAACATTTTAATTTTAGCTGCGACCGGGCCTTCACTGGAAAAGTAACACAAATTAGAAATAAGTTAGAAACTCATTGGAGAGGACGAGTTGGTTGTTGGAATGGGTGGGGTGTGAAAGATGACTCTGTTATGCATTTGTGGCCTCTTGAACTACCCAAAATAGCACCTGAAATTATCTAAAAGTGTAATTTATAGTGTAAGTTTAAAACATGGTAGTCACCAAAGCTTTCAAGAATTTTCATGACCACGAGGTTTACCTATTGTTCAAATGACATTGGTGTTCTCTAGAGGGGAATGTGAGGATTATCTAGAATTATTTTGGGTTGTTGTTGGCCTTTGAGGAAGTTAAGAGAGTCTCATGAAAACTTTGCTCTATTTTCAGCCAAGGGAGCTAGGTTACTATTTGTTCACGATGGTGTCGATAGATGGCACGTCGGTGTCAGGGAGAGATATGCTTTGAAATCTAACTTTAGCGTGGTCCAATGCCAAGAGAATGACTAAATTTGGTGGTTAGAAATGAAAGTTATAGGTTTTGGTAGTGAGGTAACCAAAAAATTGAGAGAGTTAGTTTTTAAAGAGAATTACGATCACCATCTGACGAGAGTAGGGCCATGTTTTATATGGACAGGTCGGGGGACCAACAGTTTATCCCACCATGTCTATAGATGGTTGGGTGAGACCCCATAGAGTCCACTTTTCATTTAATTCTTTTTGGGGCAGGATGCAAGAAATTGTTTTGAAATCGTGTTATTTGAGGCATTGAGTCGGGCGAAGAAGATGACCACATGCATGCATGGGTGCGCCCGCACCCAGTGCGTGCGTGCGCTCAACGTAACACGCCACCCATTTCACTCTAAAGTGAACCCGTTTCTAGTGAATAAATTCACTAGTTCAACTGATTTTGGTAGTTTATTGATTGGTTCACCTCCAATTTGGTCGGTTCTTGATGCAATTTATTTTATTTTTTAAATTCCTTGTTTAATTTTTTACAAACTGGACTCAAGAAAGATAATTTTCTCATTCATATAGCCACTTCTAAAAATTGATGAGTTTTGCCTCTCAGAGTTGATTCGATCGATTTTGGTCGTGTTTTAGTTGGTTTACCTTCGGTTCGACCATTTCTTTGCCCAATTCATTTTTCTAAGACATCATTGTCTAATTCCCTATAAATTGGGATCAAGAATTTCTATTTTTTTAGTTGTATAGTTTGTCCTAAATGATTTAATTCCGATTGGAACCAATTTTCACTTTTACTTCTCTTGATTCTTGATTTATGATAAAAAAGATTCTTTGAAAGTAATTTCATGAGCTTACCCATCGTCTAAAGTTATAGTATGGATCAATTCCAAATCTGGTTCGATTTCTAATCCTGATTTGAATTTTTATTCCCGGTTCGTCATCAATTTTTCGGTTAGATTAGCTTAAAAAGTGATTTTGAAATTTTCAGAGATACAACTACTCCCCTTCGTTTTAGGAGTTTTGTACCAAAAACTTTTAGAGTTTTATTTACCAACTATTTACATACTACATGTTTCATTTCAAATAGATGGTGGTATTTTTCCCTCATGGCCACTTCAGGCTCTAAAGTCTCTTCTTCTATACGATCACTTTGCCACAACACCTTTACCATTGCAATATTATACCTTCTGAGGTATTTTTCATAGTGATCCTCGATGCTCACCTCTCCACTTCATAAGTTAATACCTCTTCTAATTTAGGTGGCAGTTGATCAAGCACATGCCACAAATTTGGCTCATATTTTCTTAATACTGACATGTGGAACACATCATCCTTTCTTTCCAACTCGGACGTAAGTTGTAGCTTGTACGCTACCAATCCAACACCTTGTTCTATGGGGTAAGGGCCAATGTGCCTCATATTTAGTTTGCTCTTATACTAGAATTTGAGCATGCCCTTTTATAGGGATACCTTTAGAAACACTCGATCATCAACCTTGAAGTTTAGCATGCATCGTCGGTTATTTGAGTTGACTTTTCTACCTATCTTGGGTGGCTTTGAATTTATCCTTTATTATCATAATCTTTTTTTTAAGCATCTTCAATAAGGTCAAGCCTTTCTACTTTGTGCTCACCCACCTCATTTGACTATAAGGGTGTCCTACCCTTCCTCCCATACAAAGTCTCGTATGGGGTCATCTGTATGATGGCCTAATAGTTGTTATTATAGGTGATCCCTATCAAGCATAGATAATCATCCCATTTCTTGCCAAAATTCATTAGTCAAGTCTGAGGCATATCTTCTAGAGTTTGAATAGTTTGCTTAAATTTAAAATTTTTCTTCAAATGAAAGGTATTGTAGATGTGTAGCTTTGTCCCCAACAAGTCTTATTGGCTAGGTCAAAATTGAGATGTGAATTGGGGTCCCTATCTAACATAATCGAGACAGGCACTCCATGTATGCGCAAAATCTCGGTGATGTATGACATGACCAACTCCTCGATTGAGTCTATTAGCTTAATGGGTAGGAAGTGGGTAGCCTTCGTGACTCAGTCCACGATTACCCATATTGCATCATGCACTTTCAAGGAAGGGTGTAACCTAGTCACAAAGTCCTTGTTGATTTTCTCCCACTTCCATTCAGTAAGGGGGTAACCCGGTCAAATTTTGATGCTCAACCTTAATTTGTTGGCATGACATGCATCAAGCCACATAGTCAGTGATCTCTCGCTTCATTCATAGTCACCAATATCATCTTTTTAGAATTCTGTACATCTTAGTGCTGCTGGGATGCATCACATATACTAAATCATGTGCTTATTCTAATAAGGAATTTTTCATTGCATTATTTAGTGCCACTACCCGACCCTTATTGGCCAATAACTCATCATCTCTTATTTCAAAGTCGGTGATTGTGGCTTCTATGTTCTTATCCATATATTTCTTCAGCCCCATGCGACTCTTTTTCCTCACCATTATTGGTTCCACCAGGGTGGATCACACCATTACGTTAGATAGTAAACATATTGACTTCGAGTCCACATCTAGTGATATACAAAGTCATCCCAACTCCTCCATCATGGGTAAGTATGCTGACTTGATATGGGCAATACTTGTATTATGCTTGGAACTCAACCTATCTACCACCACATTTTCTTTTCTTGGATGGTATTCAATTATAAGGTCATAATCCTTAATTAATTCTAACCATTATCTTTGCCTCATATTTAATTCCTTCAACGTTAAGATATGTGCAAGACTTATGTTATGCTTACGGCTCAACTCATCTACCACCACATTTTCTTTTCATGGATGGTATTCAATTATGAGGTTGTAATCCTTAATTAATTATAACAATCATCTTTGCCTTAGATTTAATTTCTTTAGAGTCAAGATATACTTTAGGCTCTTATGGTCGATGAATACTTTGCAGATGACCTCGTATAAATAGTGCCGCCAAATATTTAGAGCGAACACAATGGTGGCTATTTCCTGATCATGGGTAGGGTAGTTAGCCTCATGTTTCTCTAGTTACCTTGAGATGTAAGCAATCACCCTGCCCTTTTGCATCAGCACGCATCCCAACCCATGACTAGATGCATCACTATACAAGGTGTATTCTCCATCGTCGATGTTCGGGAGAGCGGTGATTAGGGCTATAGTGAGTCTCTTTTTCAGTTCCTTATATGCCCCATTACACTTCTTAGTCCTTTCATACTTGATGCTCTTTTGAGTTAATTTGGTGATCCGGGCATCTAATATTGAGAAGTTTTCCACAAATGTTTGGTAGTACTCGACCACTCCTAAGAAACATCATACCTCTACGAGATTCTTTTATGCCTCTCAGTTCGACACCGCCTCAATCTTCGAGGGGTCAACCTAAATTCCCACTCTTGAGGCTGCGTGTCCTAGGAATCCCACTTCTCTCAACCAAAATTCACATTTTGCAAATTTGACAAACAACTGATTATCTCTTAGTATATATAGTATCATCTTGAGGCATGTCTCGTGGTCCACCTTCTACCAAGAATAAATGAGGATGTCAACAATGAACATGATGACAAATTGGTCTAGGTAGGGTTGAAATACCTTGTTCATCAAGTCCATGAAAGTGATCGGGGCATTGATTAGCCTAAAAGTAATTACCTGAAACTCATAGTATCCATAGCGAGCCTGGAAGGCCGTCTTCTAAATGTCCTACTCTCTTATTCTCAACTGGTGATACCTTGAGTGCTAATTAATCTTGGAAAAATAGAAGACCCCTAGTAGATGATCAAACTAATCGTCTATTCTTGGAAGAGTATATTTATTCTTTATCGTCACCTTATTCAACTATCGGTAGTCCACATAAAATCTTACACTTTTGTCTTTCTTCTTCACAAATAACACTAGGGCACCCCATGGAGAGTGGCTTGGGTATATGAAACCCTTCTCTAACAATTAATCTATTTTCTCCTTCAACTCTTTAAGCTCTATAGGTATCATCTAGTATGAAGCTTTCAAAACTAAATGTGTCCTTGGGATGATATCGATCACGAAATGAAATTGTCATTCCGACAGAAGTCTGGGTAGCTCTTGGGGAAATACATCTGGAAATTCATTCACCATGGGTACATCTTTTGGTGAACAGTCTTCCATCTTAGTACTTGTGATACGTGCTAGAAATGACATGCACCCCTTTCCAATTATTTCTTGTGCTTTGAGGCTTGAGATTATATCTGATATACTCTTGCCTTTCTCCCATCAAAATGTGGTCCTGACTGTGTCTGTGGTGTGAAATGTCACTTATTTCTTTTGATAGTCCACCTTGGCATTATGCCTTACCAACTAGTCCATCCCAATAATAAGGTTTACATCCTTTAGGGGTAAGGGTATCAAGTCTGCTTCAAGCATCTTGATACCCTTTACAGGTTCATATTATGGTGTCTCTTGTCAATACTTCACCAAGTGGTGTGTTGATGACAATCCTTGGGTTCATTAGGACATGTTTATTGGCATCCTTCACACCATTTCCTCTCTTAGATAAGATCGACCAACTTTGGAATCAATAGGTGTGGAAGCTTTTATGCCCTCTATTGTTAGACATCTTGTATTTGCAAAGAAAAATTTCATTAACCACTTATTCGAAAACCATGTTATGTAACTTTCAAGGCATGCACACACATGAATTAGAGCCTAACTCTTTTCATTAACACAAAAAGGGCAATCATCATTAAGCCATTTCTAAAAATGAACAAACAAAGTTTTAGGTCAAGGGTTATAAGATGTACCCGTTACAACGCTAGGATCTGCCTAGATAGTCGCTTGAGTTATGTTGTAGACCCATGTCAAAATCCTAAGTGGGGCTAATGAAGCTCTGGTTCCATCATTCCTTACCCACTACTCATTGCCATGTTACACCTTCCTTTGAAATCTAGATGTACCGAGGGTTAGGTCATAGATACCATAGTTAGGGCCATCTGATGGCTACCACTTGTGCATTTATAGGCAAGATATCCTGGCTATTGACATTGATAATAATGAGCATTCCAACAGATTCCCTGGTGTGCTATCCCTAATGTCTTATAGTATGACAGTTCAAAATGCATGATGGCATTACTTCAAGTGCCTCTTAAGTGGGAGGGACCCATACTACCTCTTGATTTTCCACCCGAATAAGGTCTCTTCCCCTCAACTTGAAGATTTGGCTTGCCATGCTGAGAGGGCAACTTTGTGATGGCAGGGCGATGGTCCAATTATGCTTCCATAGAGGGGTCAGTGGTATCTCACATTCCTTCCTCTTTCCACACCCTTCATTAGGATGTCATGTGGTGTGGAGGATTCGTTCGCACTCATACACGGAGCTAATCATGACAGCTAGCTTAGTGGGTCGCCTAAGACTCCCCATGCGATATCTAATTTCAAGGGAAATTCCATCTTGGAATCTTTGGCAGTTGGAGAAGTCTAGTGCGAACAACTTTCGAGTGTTGAACAAATTCTCGTGCTTACTTATTGATTCTGTACATTGATGCATTTGCAAAAATTCCTATATCTTCTCATTCATCAATACACATATATGTACTCCTCATTAAATCGATTTTCAAATTCAACCAAGTTTGGTGTGGAGGAAGTCATGGCTCATATATTCAACCACCACTTGTCTATATTATCTTCTAAGAAAAATTCCACCATAGTTATCCATTTTATCACTGGTACTTTTACGATGTCCATCATTTTTTTGGTGTTACACAGTCCAACTTACTTGAGTGCCTTTAGATTCCTTGGGATGTCGAAATCCTGAGCCTCTCTTTGAGGCGAGGGTGCTCATTGAGGTGGGGTAGCCTGGGGTCCCCTTGTGGCAATTGTTTTGACAAGGAGGGATACTCTTGATGACTCATGATTCATCCCTAGGTTTCTCATAATGTCGATATATGCTCGTATGTATTCGAAGGTTATGATTGGTGCTTGGGAGCCTTCAGTAGGTGCTCTCCCAATTCTACTCCACGTGTTCCTTTTTATTGGCTCCCTAACTTACTTAGAGGTGTCCTCCTCTTGGGGTAATCGGTTGCTCTCAGAAGAGGAAATTCATAGTATCATCAGAATCATATCTACAAAATTTAATGTATCTTTTTTTAGTATATGTCAGATTCATTTTCTTTTAGCATTTTAAACAAAGCTCTTATTAGTGTTGTTTCTATTTTCTCCAACCATTCCAAAATCCTTCTGTTTCCAAAATACCATATTTTGAAAACGTAGGATCTGATATTAATAAAGTTATCATGCCCTGTCTCGGTTTCCTGGATCAAGGTCCAATGACAACCAGCCATGTCCCATCGATTCTAAATTGGTGGGTAGCTTCACCAAAGTAGTACTCACAAAACCAAGGCTCATCATAGAAAGACTTGTAAATTTCAGAAAAAATTTAAAGTTTTCTTTAATCAAAGTAATGTGCCTAAAGTGAATACAAGTTTTTCATGGAGAATTTAGCAATTGGTAAGTAAAATATATAAACCTTTATCTATACACTTTGAGACCCATTCCTCGATTCACGTTTGAGGGTTAGATACGACTAGAGCTCGTGTCTCCTTGTGCTCCCTTAAACACCTAAAATAATTTTGGGGAGGGGTGAGCTCACTGTTTAGTAAATGAGTTTACCGACATCAAGCCAATACATGACTTATGACTCTGGCCTCTATTAAAAATATTTAACATAAGTTTTAAACTTAACAATTCACAAATCATGCAGTTTTTGCATTTATGATTTGATCTCTTTCAATCTCTTATCGTGCTAATTATCATGTCACAATAAAAAGATTCGCCTAGACCTTGGCTACAAAATGCCTATGCTTCGGCCACCTCCACTGAGAATTTTTCTACAACCCACTATGTTGCTAAGTTTTGGCCAGTTTTGGAAAACTGCCAAATTTGACTATGGTTGGTCAGGATAAGCTCCCACCCCTTCCATGAGACATTGAGGGCATGATGAGATCATTTGGGGATAAATTGTGAATTTAGAAGTTCAATTGTTTGAAGTTTTATAGTTTATGGACTAAATGAAATTATGGAAAGTTTGGGGACCAAATTGCAAATATGGAAAAATGTGGAAAATGTCCTTAAGAGTTGCCTAAGGGGCTTAGAAGTGATTTTAATATATATGGGGATGCTAAATTTATTTTTGGGAATTCGGGGGCAAAATCGTAAATTGTATGTAAAGGAGGGGCAAAATGGTCAAATATGCCCAAAGGGAAATAACATGTTTCCTTGTAAATGATGAGTGGGATTTTTTACTTCCCATTTGATTAGACCGATGTTGCATTTACTCGCATTTATATCAAATGCTGATGTGATATTTTGGAAGATTATCTTTGGAAAACCTAAAAAAGTTGTCACAATAGATTTTACCCAAAGTCACAAAATTAGCTCGATCGATTCTGGAAATAACAAACCAAGAACTAATAGTAAAATACGATCGAGTAGGAACTAAGGGTCAAGGAGGGATGAGATCTTGACCCTTACATTGCCCTTAGGAAAGGATACATAAAGTCGTCTAGCTTTAGGAGGCATGCTTATTGTAAAGGAGACTCAGGACATGTCACAAAAAAAGGAGATAAGGTTTGTATCGATAAATGAGCCCATGCTCATGTTTTTAGTAAGGACATAGGTCTACTAGTCGAATAAGGGAGCATGATGATCACCGGATCTAAAGACCCCAAACTTAGGGGACCAAGTGAAGGCCCTAGATAACCAATGTATGAAAGGTTAAGACCTAAGACCTATAAATGAAAGGAGGTCTTGATATGGGATCGAATTGTGGTCCATGGGGAATAACGAGTTGATCCCCAAAGAGGGTTGTGTATGCAGTTGACAAGTAGAGGGTCGGACACGAGTGGAAACCAAGGGCTTGTCCAAGATACAACGTATTGTATGAGGGAGACTGTCTAGTGATGACCAGACTCCCATGGAAATTATTGTGTGCAACAATGATATAACTCCACAAATGAACAAAAAATGGAGATGACCCTGAGAGGATCATGCTCTAAGAATGAATACGTTCGATAAGTTGTAAATATCAAGGTAAGACATGAATGCCTACAATGTGATATGAACTAATGATAGGTGCATTGTCCAAATAGTAAGCTAATTTGTAAAAAAATTGTTGATATACTACATTTATGGATCAAATTTCCATCTGGGTAGATACAAGGGGAAGTCATTTGCATACTCGATTATGAAATAAGGTAGATGATACCTTTTATCGAGATGCAATAAGGAAGAGAATTTGTGTTACTCTAAGGGACAAGACATAAGGATTGCACTGGAAGACTGTGAAAGAAAATGTGATATATATATATATATGTTTTGCATTATGTTTCAATTGAATTATATATACTAATGAAATAGTTCCCGCGAGAGCTGAGATACTACTCGGGAGCTAAGATTGATTGTAGATCATGGATGTAGGGTAAAATACCCTTATAAGAGGTGGTTCGTTCATGATAAATAAGATTAGAGAGGATAGTGAATCCTTTGGAAATGGAAATGACACAGATGTAAAATCTACTTGAAACTTGGCAAGTAAATGAGTGGTGTTGTGGTCACCCCTGTATTTGTTGGTGCGGAAAAGAAGTTTTGCTCAACATACCCGAAAGCCTCGTAGGATGGCTAAGTTAACTGTAATGGGGGGATTTCAAAAGGAACCACTTATATAATGGTCTTGAAATGATACCAAGATTGGGGTACAAACCCAAACATAGTTTTGGAGAGGAATGCTATAAAGAAAAGAAATGATATATAAATAAATTCAAGTTATTTTGAGTAGAGGCGACATTGAGCCATTAATGACTCGATGATCGGCCTTCTCACTCACTGACCGTTGTATCACCCCCTCTCCCAATACATTTATTCAATTGTCAAGGAAGAGCGAATGTGGAGAGAAAGATCCTGTACATTGGGAAGTGGCTTCGGTAGAGCCGATGATCGAGGTAGAGAACCTCGAAATGAAGGATACGAGTATTTTCCATTAAGTTATTACTTTTCCCTAAGGTTAAAACAATTCTACTCCTGAGAAGTAGACCCTTTGTAAAAAGTTTTAAATTCCACTGCAAAATGTGTGTATTTTATATTATGAGCCTTAGTTATGCAAGTATTACTTTGGTGAAAGTATCCACTATGGTAGTATTCGGAGGATGTTGTAGGTTGGCACGAGACCACCGACCGAGGAATCAAGCCGAGGCGTGATAGAAATCCACTCGTATCACTTGCAACAAGTATATTACAAAAATCAAATAATATGGAATAGGTCAGATTTGGTTCTAAACACTAAATTCTAGTATCATCTCGTAACTTCTTAAAAATTACAATTTTGCTCCTAGGAATACTAAATTCTAGGCTTGCTCGATTTGTGGATTGACAACCCGTTTATACGACCCCTTTCCACATCTTTCTTAATCTCTATACTTTTCACCCATTATTTGGCAATATTTTTTCTAAGTCACTAATACCTTTCAAGTCTTTCATTAAACTCTTAACTTTCCACTTTTGTACTTTAGCCCTTAAAGTTTTTAAAATTACAATATGGTCCCTACTCTTTCCACTTATCCATTTTTAAAACCCTAGCTTTTACGCATCTTTATTGTGAGTGCCCTAACTTTCCTTGAGTTTAGTAGGGTTTTGAACTTCTTATAAATTCCCTTTTCGGGCCTAAACTTTTCAAAAGTTACCATTTAGCCCCTTAGCCTCTTTTAAGCTACCATTTTGGATCACTAAGTTTTCACCAGCTTTATTTCAGATCCCCATTTTACTAAAATCATAGTTTGGCCCCCAAACATTTCAAAGTTACATTTAGTCCCCAAACTTTCCTCTCCTTTAAAACACCACTATAAACTTCCTAAAAATCATTTATCGATCCTTCATTGTAGTCTCTAGGTCTTCACAGTAACTTTTTGACCAGTGTTGGTAGAAACAATATCATTTTGACCATGATTAGGCATTCACTAGAAAACTGATCATATCAGAAATAAGTCAAGAACACATCGGAGAGGGTGAATCGGTCGTTAACGTATGTGGGTTGGAAAGCTCACTCCCTTGCATATTCATGGTTTCTTGAATCATCCCAAATAGTGGTTGAAGTTGCTTCAAAATGTTATTTACTGTGTATGTTTAAAATAGGGTAGTCATAAGAGATTTCAATAATTTTCACGGCCACGAGGCTTAACTATAGCTTGAACAACTTATTATATTTGCTAGAGGGGTTAGAGAGGAGTCTCTAGAATTATTGTGGGTTGTTCTTGGTCATCACAGAGGTCGAAAGAGGCTCGAGAAAACTATGCTTTGTTTTTCACCGAGGAAGTGAGTTACCATTTGATCACTTCGGCATCAGTAGAGGGCATATCGACATAAGGAATATGTCCGATTTGAAAGCTAACTTTAGTGTGGTTCCAATTCCACTAGAATGATCGAGTTTGGTGATTAGAAATGAAAGTTATAGGATATGGTATTATGGTCACCAAGAAACTAAGGAAGTTAGATTTTAGAGAGAATTTTGGCCACTGATCGGTGAGAGTGGGGTTGACTTTATTTGGATAGGTCAGGGGAACAACAGTTTATCACACCATGTCCATAACATGTTAGATGGGACCCATAGACCTCACTTTTCTTTTAATTCTCCTTGTGGGGAAGAATGCCAAAAATCATAGTTAAATCAGGTTATTTTTGGGTTCCAACTTGGGTTTCGAGCATTGAGTTGAGCAAAGAAAATGACTACACACACGCCTAGTGTTAGACATCGCTCAGTTCACTCTAAAGCAAATAGGTTTCCAATGAATAAATCAGCAAGTTCGATCGATTCCACACATTTCTTTGTTGGTTCACCTCTAATTCGGTAGGTTCTTGGCCCAATATTTTTGTAAAAATTCTTTATTCAATTCCTTACAAATTGGACTTATCACCAGGATTTTTTAAAATTGGGTTTATCTCAAATGGACTGAAAACCGAGGTTAAAATGGAAATGGAATCCCAAATAGAGAATATGAACCAATGTTGGGAAATGGAATCCTGAACTCATAATGAGAATCGAAACCGGGAATGGAATCCCAAACTAAGAATGAAACCCTGAACTGGGAATGGGACCTGAGTCGAGATTTGAAAATTAAGTCAGATCATAACCCAATGTAAGAAGTGGGAAAGGTAAGCTGATGTTTAGAATATGGATTTGATCAGATTAGGGTTTCAATACCTGAGTATAAAAATTGAGAGTCTTGGAAAAAACCTAGTTTTCACCAGAACATGGTCGGGATTTCACTAGAATATGATAGGCTTTACAAGTGGAACACAAAAATGATGAGCATGACGTCGTTGGAATAGAAATAAGTAACGTAAATGGTATTACATGGAAAGATCATAATTTTCTCTAAATAGAGAAACAAGATTAATTCTTATGAGTTTTTATTGAATTTCCAAAAAGTAATGAGTTGGCCAAAGATGTATGAAATTCTTATAGAGACAATTGTGATAAGAAATTTCCAAATAATATTAACAAGTGATGGGGATGGTCAGATAACATGTCAGACCCTAGTAAGTTAAAGAAAGACTATTACTTATTGTGTTCTTAATACGTGTTAAAAACATGAGTAGTGGGGTTGGTCATATAGCATACCACACACCCAACTAAGAATGATTATTTGATTGTGTGATCACATGTTATGTTATTATTATGGGAAGACGAGTTATGGCATTGGCATGACACCTGATAATAGAGGTGGTGGAGCCACCATGTGTGATGTCGTGATAACACGAGTTCCATCAATGATAGTATGTGGGGGAAGGTCATCCAGTATGAACTCACATGTGAAACCCGTCCACTTGGACCAAGGATACTGAGAAAAGAACCAACCAAATTCCATGAGAAAACTGAGCCAATTAATAAACGAAAATTAGTAAAGAAGGGGTAAAATGGGAAATTGAAAAATCTCAAGTGATCAAAAAGTCATAACAATCATAGAGAAGAACCATAAAGTAAATTGGATGGGAAAACTGGGCCGATTCAGGGTGAACCAAACCTGAACCAGATTTAACTATGATGAACCAGTTCAATGATTCATTTATCTAGGTTGCTTAAAAAATGTCAAATTAGAAAATTGAAGCCACTAGTAGGTAGAAAATGAATTTAGAAATTTTCAATTTTGAGCCTAAACCAGCCAACAGTTCAGCCGGTCAATGGACCGGACCAGTCAAAGGTCTAGCCAGTCAATAGATGGAGCTAGTCAACTGGTCAACAATCAGCGGACGCCCAATCAGTAGCCATGCAAACATGAGTATCTAATGGGAGGCTGCCACATGTCCTATCAATGATCAGCGATTGCCTAGATAGCATGCCACGTAGACATGAGAAGCCAATTGGAGGCTACCACGTATCCGGTCAACCAGTCAATAGCCGACGCAACAATTGAGTGGGAATGCTATGTTAGAAAAACTAATCAATCACAACACACCATGTGGCATGCCCACCACATCATCGACTTCTTCCTCAGTCAGCTAATAGAAAGGAGAGAGAGAGGGGGGATGACAATTCCTCTGGCGACCTGGGAAGAGCTTTGGTATGATCGTCGATGGCTGAGTTGGAGGCCAAGTCCTATGTCGGCCAGTAGCTTGGTCTATAAACCTCGTTACTTAAAGATAAGAAAACCGTGGAAAGAACCGGTCAACTCGAGAGAGAAAACCGAACCAGTTCATGAACCTTAACCGATAAAGAAAGGGAAAAATGGGAAATTTAAAAATTCGGAGTGACCTAAAGAGTTATAAAAACCATGGAAAGGAATCTTTAGACAAATTGGAAGAGAAAACTAGACCAGTTCAAGTGAACCGAAGCTGAACCAGATTGAATTGGTTTTGAACCTTTATTGAACCAGTTGCTAAATTCATTTTTTCAGGTGGGTTATAATATTCAAATTGGAGAATTAAAGCCGATAGAGAATAAATTTATAAATTTTTAAATTTGAGAAAATCAGTCAAATCAAGCCTAAACCGGTCAGTTTAAGCATTGAACCCAGTTCGACTGGTCCGGTCCGGTTCGAAACAATGTCGTCTTCTTCCTTCAGATGACAACATTGTTCATTAAATTCAGAAATGGACAACATCGACAAAGGAAAAATAGCTATGTTCAGGCCTTTTCAGGGAAACGATAAGCTTGACAAAGACGTGAAACGGTCAGGCAGAGAGTCCCCGAGCTCCCTATATAAAGAGCTCCTCTCCATTGATTCTCCTCACACATGAAATCTCCATTCTCAATTCATGTGATTCAAAGATCAATTGAATCGTATGGTAGGAACTAATTTACACTTCCAATTAAAGCAATTAACCTTGATTGAATGGTCAATTTGAAGAAATCAAATTCGTCCAGTTTGAAAGGTGGAAATTGGGGGAAATTTTTGTGGAAAATTGGGGATTTCGTAAAATTGAGGGACCTCTTTGAAATTTCGAAATATTGAGGGCCAATTGACCATGAAAAAGATGTTGGAGGACTAATTGGTCAATTTTTGGAATTTTTGGGGCCAAATTGCAATTTTTGGAAAGTAGGGGCAAATGGTAATTTTTAAAAAGTTGGGGACCAAATTTGAAATTTGGAAAACTTGAGCCCCTTATCCAATTTTGAAAGGGGGAAATTGAGGGAAAAGTTTGGGGAAAATTGGGGATTTCGTAAAATTGAGGGACCTCTTTGCAATTTCCAAATATTAAGGGCCAATTAACCATGAAAAAGATGTTGGAGGACTAAATGGTCGATTTTTGGAACATTTAGGGCCAAATTGCCATTTTTGGAAAGTAAGGGCAAAATGGTAATTTTTAAAAAGTTGGGGACCAAATTTGAAATTTGGAAAATTTGAGCCCCTTATCCATTTATGAGTAAAATGAGAACTAAAACTGATTGTTGGAAACTTTAGGACTCAAATTGGGCAAAAGTTGGCATTAGGGACCTAAAGTTAAGAGAAGCCAACTTTAGGGACCTATGTGCAATTAACTAATAATTTTGAGCCTGTTCGCTCACATGTGAGAAACAAAAACTGCTATACCAAACTTTAATAAATAAGGGTGCCCAAATTGTGTAGACACGAGGGACCGGAATGCCAGCAAGGATAAGCTAGTGTGGAGGCAAAAAATCGATTGGAGAAGAATACACCACAGTTATCAGGTCGTGACTTATTCACATCATACCTGATTGGGATAGTGAGCACTTTAGAAATGAAAAACCACTTGTAAGTGGAATTTTATCATCACACTCGGTTGGAGTGATGTGCAAACTAAGCTAAAACCTACTTACTGGTTGCAAGTAGAGGAAATCATACCTGGTTAGTATGACGAACTTCCTTGAAGGAAGGAGAAACCCGCTTGCCGATTGTAAGCGGAGGTATCATCACACCCGGTTGGTGAGATGAGG
This sequence comes from Trapa incisa, assembly GCA_030064435.1. Classification (NCBI taxonomy): domain Eukaryota; kingdom Viridiplantae; phylum Streptophyta; class Magnoliopsida; order Myrtales; family Lythraceae; genus Trapa; species Trapa incisa. The sequence goes on from CM057776.1 coordinate 17,823,442, forward strand.
AAAAATACATGTGTTTGTTAGAAGTGTTCTCCTCTAACTGTGTGCCAATGGTTAATCTTTTTGGGAGACATTCTTGATGGGAGCTAGAACAGCTCAAATAGGCCAGAGGCCTCAATTTTTTTGAACTTGTGGGTCAAAATGCCCGATTTTGGAAAATCACGTGTAGTGGGCCCAAGTCTTGTGGGCACGAGTAGGAGCTTGTAAACAAACTTGAATTGAGAAAGCCATGAAAACTCTAATGAAATTGATGTGTGATTTTACCGTGGTACCAAGTCAGGATTGACAATACTCAATGGGATGGCGACAATGTGTTAGGGCCTGGTCGATGGACTGGTCTAGACAAAAAGTTATTGGTCGGGTTAAGGGTTGGGGTCGTTGTACCAGTGACACCAAAGATAAATGGCTATGTGAAAACTATTGTTTTATTTATGCACTTGAGGTACATGACCATTAAAACTCACAAGAGGGGTAGTGATGAGTCCTAAGGGCTACTGGACGACATGGTGGAGATAAGGGTAGTTTATCATGACAACAGTCAGGAAGTTCGACATAGCTTCTTGCGCATGAGACTGGGGTGGGGTCGAGATGAGGTCTCTATCCTTATACGGACACGGAGTTGCCTTTGAATCTAAGGGTCGAATGTCGTGAACGTCCACAAAGACCTAGGGTAGAAGTAGACGGACATCTATCTTGGTGGCTGGTAAAGACGCTCCGAGCCGCAAGTAGGCGTAGTGGATGAGCTGCACTTGTGAATGTGTGTTCCCTTCCTAATAAAGGGCGTGTGTTGTCTATTAAACACACCTAATGTGGAAATGAGGAAAAATATTTTTGAAAATCAAAACATGAGAAAAACTTTCTTGGAAAGAAAACAACAACCCTGGCACAAATTAGTTAATATTTAATTCCAACCCCCTCCCCACTCATTGAGTTGTAGAAACTCACCCCTATTTTATATCCCTTTTCAGGAGTAGAAGAAACATGACAAAAGAAAACACCCAGATCTATCCTTTATCAAGTATGCTTAAAGGCTATTTTAAGCTTGCATTTTATTGATTTATGTTATTCCAAGGAACAAGGTTTAAATTACATATGGCTTCTCCTAATTAAAGGAAGGGGGAAACCACTCTTAAACCAAGGGAGTAGCAGGTTGATCACATGAATCCAACCAAACTAGGTCGGGGCATGAAAACTTGAGTGGTATCAAAGCCATGTTCCCTTGAAATATTATCAATACTATACCCTTACAATAATGAAAACTTAATTACCATGTAGGAAGGAGAGTTCCTAGAAAATTTGTCGTGCGAACCAAACCCCCACATGAGAACGTGAAAAAGATGCCTACCCCTAGAGAGGAGGCCGTTCAATAGTTCTTGTACGGTGAAAAGAGAGTGTCCAAGGATACAGTAGAGGACTATAGGAAACTTGTTGGAATCCTATTAGAGCCAGAAGGGATCGTATATTCTCCTCTTAGGTAGGAAGAACCTATCCCTCCTCCAAGGAGCCCGACACCCCATCTAGCCTCACAATAGCCAAAACGAACTCCAACCAAGAAAGATGTTTGGGATAATACTGGGATGACCACACCACCTTTATGAAAGTCCACCAAGTACCCCTACCAGCTCAATCCAAATTCAACCCTTCCCAATGGATGAAGTGGACCTACGAGTGTGAGGCTGAGGTGTTAAGAAGGTACGGACTCAAGGCGATTCATCAAGTTCGTCCAATTAGGGAAGTCCAACGTGAGGAAGAAATCCTTGGAGAAATAAATAGTCGAGAACTAATTGACGAACAAATCCAACCAGGAAAAGGATTAAGTAAGCTCTTAGAAAGAGGATGGAATAACCTCGAAAGGAAAAGACCAAGAACCCTTCACCTATAGGGATAAAACTCGTAGTAAATAACAAGTTGGGATAAAAGACAAGGATAAGGGATGTGCTAGCAAAACTCCCCAAGGTAAGGATAAGTCGGATAGGATGACATCAATAGTGTCATGAGGTTAACATAAAGATAGATAACCAAGAAGACAAAGGAAAGAGGAAATCCGGGGGAAGAAGAGGAAGCCTACCAAGGAAGGGAGTAAAGAAGAGGCATACATATTCCAATGGAAAGTAATGGACCAAACTAAAGTAGAAAAGAGGAGAAAAGTTTCAAATGGAATGCAAGTAGGGAATAAAGGACTAATACAGGGGAAGATTTCACAGAATCCAAGGAGTAAGTTAAAACCCAAGGAACAGGTAGATAAAAACATAGCATCGAAAGATGTTGTATAAGTGAGAAAGGGGCGCATTGCCATAATAAGGACATAAAGGAAAGACTAACTAAAAAACCTTGGGAGAATTTAGCCTCAAATTAAAAAGTGAAGAATGGAAACGACCACAAACATCAAGACTTGTCGTGGTCCACAACTACTTAATGGAACCTAAAGGATAACGACTGTGTTGTTTGACATAGGGTGGGATACGAGAAATAAGACTCCAAAACCCTAAGTTAATAGGGTAAGGAATGAAGGACGGAATGGGAATTTTAAGACAAAGTAGAATTAAAAGCCAGCAAAGACCCCAAAATAAAGAGAGTGTAGGGAGGTAAAGGGAAGGAACCTTCAAGGAATGGTAAGAAGATCAATGGTATCACCTTAAAATGTAAGTCTCTACTTTGAAGGATATAGTAGAGAATGAAAACCATACAAGGGAGACCTCCCCAAAACAAGGAATAAATACATAAACCAAAAAAGGAATAAATACCCCCCTAAAAAGGGTCACTAATAAGCAAGAAAGGATGGAGGAAAGAAAAGCCTTAACAAAAATATGCCAAAATAAATGAGGAAGGACATGAGTGAGAAAGGATCCCAATGGGTCGGTAAGATAGAAACGGGTGGTTTGAACCAAGGGAAAAACCATAGGAAAGTTGGTAAGGAATGAGTAGAAAAAGGGAACCGACATAATTATGTTATCAAGAAAGTGAAAGGACTGTTAGAATTACACAAGAAGTAGATGGGAAACGCTACTAAGTAGTAGGAAGGAACGAAGCCCTACGAATCCTGTACGGATAGAAGGGAATAAACTGTTATCTATGATACACATTCTGGAAACTGTAAGGGATAAAGATAATTCCAGAACAAATCATATTATGAGGAACATGTGGTGCCAATAGTTCCAAGTAGAGTGATCCAAGTAGGATTGAGTCTGATGGTCAAACCTAAGAATTGGAACCAGAATCGTGGTAAACCAAATCTGGAGGAAGGACTAATCAAAATAAGGAAGAAAGTATATCAAAACCACGGGAGTATGGAGGAAGTGTCAGAAAGGGTACTAAACTAAGAGCATCAACATTCTAGAAAAAAATGAAGGGAAAATAGGGACGATCAGATGTATATAGAATATCCAACCAAGCCACATGAATAATACCCTTAAGGAGAAGAGTCTTACCTTGAGTGGAGTAAGATGGAGACTTGAAGAAATACCTGGGGATGTGTAATTTGAACGTGACTAATCATGATACACTTTGTGGAGTGAATGGAAGATATAAAGGAAGAAAGACTTCTCAAGTACATCGCTAAAAGACTAGATGAAAAGAGTAGCCAAAGAGATGGCACACCAAGCAAACCCCAAGAGGATATCAAGGAAAGTCACTTCTAATGCAAATGATGATTGACTTAGTTTTGGGGACAAAACCCCGAAAAGGAGGGGAGAGTTGAAAATCTTGTCCTCTTAAAGATAAGAAAATCGGGGAAAGAATCGGTCAACTTAAGTGAGAAAACTGAACCAGTTCATGAACCTTAAGCGATAGAGAAAGGGAAAAATGGGAAATTTACAAATCCTAAGTGACCTAAATAGTCTTAAAAACCATGGAAAGGATCCTTGGGACAAATTGGAAGAGAAAGCTACACCAGTTCAAGTGAATTGAACCTGAAGCGGATTGAACTAGTTTGAACCATCATTCAACCGATTGCTAAATTCATTTTTATGTGGCTTAAAATATTCAAGTTGAGGAATTGAAGCCACCATTGGATAGAAAATGAATTTAGAAATTTTTAATTTTGAGAAAATCGGTCAAATCAGGCCTGAACCGGCCGGTTTAAGCATTGAACACGGTTGGATCGATCTAATCCGTTTCAGAATAGTGTCATCTTCTTCTTTCAGATGATTGCACTGTTCGTTCAATTTAGAAATGGACAGCGCTAGCGAAGGAAAAATGGCTCTAATCAAGCTATTTCAAGGTGTGGATAAGCTTGACCAAAATGTGAAACAGTTGGGCTGAGAGTCTTCGAGCTCCCTATATAAAGAGCTCCTCTCCATTCATCCTCCTCAGACCTGAAATCTCCATTCTCTCCCAACTACTCCATTTTTCGACGAACCTTGAACCAGAGCTTCAACAAAGGTGTTTTGTTCAGCCTCAGAAGGCGAGGTTGGGTTCTTTAGACTTGGGGGAAGTCAGTACCTAACAGCAACTTTTGTTCGACCTGAGGACTACTAGAGAAGCGTCGGTGGAATCAAACAAAGAAGTAGCTCCAAAGGACCGAAGCTGCCCTGTTCCGGCCAAGCTAAAATCGGCCAAATTTAGCCTCCTCTAGCCAAACCAAGCCCTCCCGACACCCCCACGGCCCTCATAGGTAAGCCAATTCGGCCCCCTCTGTCATTTCTGGTCAGTGATAGAGAGAGAAACTATGAAACTTCACTAACAGAATTCTCCCTCGATTCAATGTGAATTGTAGCGATTCTTGAGCTTAGGAGAAACCTCATGACAAGAGCTACTTGCCCAGATAGAGAGCTCGGACCGCTGCACCTCTGACTTTAAGCTTTTGAAACTTTCTATTTCTACGCACAATTTTTTGAGGAAGCTCCGCTTGAGCTCGTTTTGGCCTCAATTCATGCTATTGAAAGCTCAATTGAATTGTATGGAAGTGTAGGAACTAATTTACACCTCCAATTGAAGCAATTAACCCCAATTGCATGGTCAATTTAAAGAAATCAAATTCAGCCAGTTTGAAAACGGGAAATTGGGGGAACTTTTGGGGAAAATTGGGGATTTCGTAAAATTGAGGGACCTCTTTGCAATTTCCCAAAATTAAGGGCCAATTGGCAATTAAAAAGATGTTGGTGGACTAATTGGATGATTTTTTGAACATTTTGGGGCCAAATTCCCATTTTTGGAAAGTAGGGGTAAAATGGTAATTTTAAAAGTTGGGGAACAATTTTAAAATTTGGAAAACTTGAGCCCCTTATCCAATTTTGAGTAAAATGAGGACTCAAAGGGATTTTTGGAAACTTTGGGACTTGAATTGGGCAAAAGTTTTCATTAGGAACCTGAAGTTAAGAGAAATGAACTTTAGGGAACTAAGTGCAATTAACTAATAATTTTGAGTCTAGTCACTCATTTGTGAGAAACGATGGCTGTTATGCAAAACTTTAATAAATAAGAGTGCCCAAATCGTGTAGGAACATGAGGGACCAAAATGCCAACATGGATAAGCTAGCGCGGAGGTGAAAATCCGACTTTAGAAGAATACGACACAATTATTAGGTGAGTGGGCTTATACACATCATACCCGGTTGGGATGGTGAGCAATTTATAAACGAAAAACCACTTGTAAGTGGAATTTTAACAACACACCCAGTTGGAGTGATGTGCAAACTAAGATATAACCTACTTACCGATTGTAAGTAGGGGAAATCATAACTGGTTGGTAATATGGACTTCCTTGAATGAACGAGAAACCTGCTTGCAGATTGTAAGAGTCACACCCGGTTGGTGAGATGAGGAAAAAAACATGCTTTTGTCAGAAGTGTTCTCCCCTAACTATGTGCCACTACTTAAACCTTTTGGGAGACCTTCTTGACATGAGCTAGAACAACTCAGATAGACCAGAGGCCTCAGTTTTTTTGAACTTGTGGGGCTAAATGCATGATTTTGGAAAATCACGTATAGTGGGCACAAGAAGGAGCTCATAAACAAACTTGAATTAAGAAAGCCATGAAAACTCTAATGAAATTGATGAGTGATTTCGTCATGGTACCAAGTGAGGATCGGCAGTACTTGATGGGCTGGCGGTAGTGCGTCAGGGCCAGTTCGATGGACCTGTCTAGAAAAACACCTACATGTCGAGTTGATGGTCGGGCCCATTGGACCAGTGGCACCAAAGATAAATGGCTATGTGAAAACTATTGTTTTATGCATGCACTTAAGGTACAGGACCATTAAGACACCCAAGAGGGGTAGTGATGCGTCCTAAGGGCTACTGGACGACATGGTGGAGATCAAGGTAGTTTGTTGTGCCAGCAGTCGAGAAGCTCAATGTAGCCTTGCACATGAGACTAGGGTGGGGTCATGATGATGTCTTTGTCCTCATACATACATGAAGTTACTTTCGGGTTTGAGGGTCAGATATCGTGAACATCCACTCAAACCCAGGGTAGAAGTGGATATGCTCTATCTTGGTGGCTGGTAAAGATGCTCCAAGCCACAAGTAGGTGCAGTGGACGGGCTGCACTTGCGAATGTGTGTTCCCTTCCTGATGAAGGGCATATGTTGTCTGTTAAACACACCTAATGTAGAAATGAGGAAAAAGGGTTTTGAAAATCAGAACATGAGAAAAACTTTCTTGGGAAGAAAACAACAACCCTGGCACAAATTAGTTAAAACTATTTAATTTAAAAATTTATTTCCAACCCCCACTTACTGAGTTGTAGAACTCACCCCACCCCTCCCCCCCCCCCCCCCCCCCCCCCCCCCCCCCACTTTATATCCCTTTCCAAGAGTAGGGGAAAATATGATTAAGGAAAACACCAAGATCTACTATCTGTCAGGTATGCTTAAAGGTTCTTTTAAGCTTGCATTTTGTTGATTTATGCTATTTCAGGGAACAAGGTTTAAATTACACTTGGATCCTCTTGATTAAAAAAAGGGGGAAACCCCTCTTAAACTAAGGGAGTGATGGGTTGATCATGGGGATCCAACCAAACTGAGTCGAGCCGTGACATGGTTAGTTGTTGATTTCCCTATATAAATAGCACCCCTCCATTCGTCTTCCCTATTCCATAAACGACCAAAAAAGGTTAAGTGTCCCAGTTTCCGGTGAACAACAAACCAGAGCTCAGACAGTGGGACTTTCCTCAACCTCTAAAGTTGCATTCGGTGTCCTTAGAACTAGAAGGAAGTCCTCTACCCAGCTGCACCCTCCCTTAAGCCCGAGCACCATCGGAGAAGTGCGAGGAGCTCCCACAGTACTGCCGCTCCCCAATGGTCAGCAACCTGTGCTGCTCGAACTCAAATCGAGCTACCCCAGTCAAATTCTGGCCAAACCAAGCTTCCTAGACCACACCTAGAGGTGCCCCGACCTCCCTTGAGCTACGACGATAAGCCCCCTCTACCGCCCTTCGCCGAAAAATACTATTCATAGTATGTTTCTGCAAAGTATTAAATTTATAAATCCGCACTACTCATGCCACCAATTGAGGAGTGGTTTGATCTAGGAAGGATCCCCTGGAGGTGAGCAATTTAGAGAAAGCAAGAGCTCCGGTCATCGTTCATTCATTCATTGATAGATGAAGATGTAGAATCACAATTGTTCTCATTCATTCAAGATAGATGGTGCAGAATATATAAATACAAAATTAAATACAACACATTAATGATATGTTAACCACTATCCCTTCATTTTCTTCATTGTAACTACTATCTCTTCATTTGATATTCTTGTCTTCAATATTATCTCAATTACTAGCAAAGCTTCGTTTGAGCTCATTTATGATCCAAATAAAGTGCTTCAAAGCTCAAAATGATGAGGGAGACATAAGGAAGATGATTTAGATCACTAATTCAGACAAATAACCAAGGTTTGGTGATCAATTGAACATAATGATGATTTAGGGACCAAATTAAAATTTTTGAAAAAATTGGGCAATTTGGAGATTTTTTGAAAATTGGGGGCTAAATTGTAATTTAAGGAAATTTAGGTGATTTTCATTATGTTAACTCCTAATTGAGGCCCAATTGGGCAATTAGATCAAATAGAGGGCCAATTGGCAATTTTTGGAAATTTAAGGACCAATTGTGAATTTTTGGAAATTTAAGGACCAATTGTGAATTTTTGGAAATTTAAGGACCAATTGGCAATTTTGGAAAAATTGAGGGTCAATTAGTGATTTCAGAAAAATTAAGGACCCATGAGGGATAATTGGAAATCCTAGGGACCTAAAGTTAAAGTATAAACTTTAGGGACCTAGATACAATTAAGTTATAATGGGAGGACCTATGCACAAATACATGAAAGTTTACGGCCTCTTATGCCAATTCTTCTGATATGGATACTCGTACCATGTAGGAGCTGGTTGCCCAAGCACTGGTGTAAAGGAGCGCACCACAGATTGAGGTCTCACTAGGACGACCACGTCACTATTACCGGGTGAGTGGGAAATTTACAACATTGGTCCCGATTGGGATGATGGCTTGCCTAAAAAATTCAGATTTTTCTCGGAATTAACCTCCCCTGGCTGGCTTACTCAACTTAAAACATTTGTGAGCCAATTTTGGGGCTTAGGCACGATGATATAAGTGGGCCCAAGGCCAATGCGCACGAGTATGAACTTGTTAAGATGAGCATTCTATGAATCATTAAAAGTCCTAAAAATGGATAATTGTGTGTGATACCCACTGAGGCAAGGCGGGAATGTTGGGCTGAATAGCTGCTAAGTCGAAAGTCGGGTTGTCGAACCCGTTGGGCTGGTGCACATGGGCCGAAGCCAAGCTAACATACCCTTGTGCTGGAGGGCCAAAGATAATGGGTATAAATGAATAAGACTCTTGATTGTGCATGTATGTGATGCGGGATCATCAAGACGCCTAACACTAGGTAGTGGTGGTCCCAAGGGCTACTGAACAACCCATGGAGCATAAGGGTGGACCATCATCCAAGTTGTCGAGAAGCTCTAGGAGCTTCATGTGCACTGAGACCGAGGTAGTAGGGAGAAAGTGGTATCGTCCCACAAAACGGACATGAAGTGTGATTCAGGTTTGAGGGTCGGACGAGCAAGGTCCACTCAAACTTAGGATAGAGGTTGTTAATCTCTATTAGGGTGAACGATAATGGCGCTCTGGTCCACAAGTGAAATGGTCGGGTACTGTTCTGTAAATGTGTGATCCCTTTCTATGATAGAAAGGGCGATTGATGAGTGAATGCTGTACAAACAATGAATTAAGTAACTAAATTAACAGAAGTGATTATTGTAGAAATTTTCCCTCACTGAGTATATATACTCACTCCCCTCCTCTCACCCCTTTCAGGAATAATTGAAAGAATCTGGATAGAAGAGACAAAAAGATCCAAGTAACGGCTCAGACCCTCAAGGTATGTTCCCCATCCCAAACTTATATTAAGGGACCGAACATAGGTACGCCTTTACCTTCCTTGAATCATCAAGGTAGAAATACTTGGATTATTCAGGGAAGGTTGGTGGGTTGATCATAGGACTTCAACCGAATGGGGTCGAGGTGTAACAACTTAAGTGGTATTAGAGCATAATTTTTCAAAAAGATCCCCACAAACCCTAGTGCTTAACCCCCGAAACCTTGCAGAAAATCATGAATGGGAACACAAACGAAGAGTACATTCCCTGGATACATACCATGGAGTGAAGGATAGAGGAGCTAGAAGAACCTATCCCATGGAGAGAACCTTGGGAGATGACCCCTCCTTACTCTGGAAAGATGAGACCTCTCCACCCAGAGAACCAAATTAGGCGCAAATTTGGGAAGAGGCTGAAGGAAACTTCTAGGAAGCATAAACTAACTATGTGAGGGTCTTTCACCGACTTACCTTGATACACGGTGGCGGTGTACGACAAACCATATGCAGCACTCTGATGCAATCGAGGCCATAGTCCTGAATAGGTATGGAGCGGAGGTCGCATGGGAGGGATGAGTTAGGAGGGCTCCCAATGCGTCGTCTTCCTCAAAATTTTAAGAGCCTAGCATAAACTCGTGCCCTTGATGTAGTAGATACCATAGAGGCATCTGTCCACCTAAGAGAAGGAGGCGTGTCGGGATAACTAACATAGAGTCTCATAACCCACCCATGTTAAACTCTAGGTCGATTAACATGAGAGGTTAGGAACAGAAAAATCATTTCCTTGAAATCGATTGCTGTAATAAGCTAGCACTAGTTAATGAATAAAAGGTTCCATTTGATTTCACTCTCGTGCAACAACAAATATGAAGGATGGAAGTGACCCCCAGCCGAGAGATCCTCGTAAAGTTAAAGGTACCTCGTGAAAGGACGAATGGACTAGAAACTTCTTAGCTTACCAAGCCCTCGTGGACTAGGAAACCCTAGAACTATAGGAAAACCAGAAATAGGAAGAAAGTACTTGCAAAAGGTAATACATTCCCATGCAAAGGAGGCATGGGGTGCCAAGAAACCTTAGGTCGCAGGGATAACTAATGAACCATAATAAAGAAACAAATTCAAGGTGGATTAGTTGCCAAGCTTTCCAAAGTTCAATACCAACTACCCCAAAGGAAGATGCATGAATTGCAAACCTCTAGAATAGTAAGTGTCATGCCCCGACCCGGTTTGGTCGGATCCCCATGATCAACCCGCCACTCTCTCGATTTATTAAAGGATTTCCTCTTATTGTAAACCGTAAAGAGTAAGGCATCCTTTAACCTGCACCTTTTCCTGAAATAGCATAATAAAAATTGCATGAATTTTAAAACTTTACATACCAGTCTTACAGGCATCTTAGTTGACGGTCTTTAAGGGGAGGCTTTCCTGGATTTCTAGAAAGGGATATAAGGGAGGGGGTGAGTACGACTACTCAGTGAATGGGTTTTTAAAAGCTTTTGACTTTTAAGAAAGTCATTTATATGGAGTGTGCCAGACTCCTTTGTTTTCAAAAATCCCTTCATTTAAAAATTCGAGTTTATCCACCATTTCTTATTTACCACGGTGTGTCATCACCCAACACACATCCTTTATCATGAAGGTTACACACATTCTCAAGTCTGTATCACTACTAAACCCGCTAGTGGCTTCGGAGTGACTTTTCTTGCCACCTGGATAGAAGTATGACCACTTCTACCCTGGGAATGAGTGGATGTACGTGACATCCGACCCACAATCTCGAAATCACTTCTTCGTATCCGTATGAGGATAGAGACCTCATCCTGTCCCCACCCCGGTCTCATGCGCTTGGTGCTACTCCAAATTTTGCACAAACACTTGGAATGACGAACTGCCCTTATAGCCACTAGGTCGTCCAGTGTCCTTAGGACGCATCACTACTTCTCATGGGCGTCTTGATGATCCCGTACTCATAGTGCATGCATAAACAATGTTTTCTCATATTGCCATGTAATATGTGGTGCCACTGGTCCAACGGCCCTGACTCTCAACTCAACCCGCAGTTGTTTGTCTTGACTGGTCCGTCGACTTGTCATGTCGCACCACCACTAGTTGACTGAGCATGTCGGTCCTATCTTGGTACCATGGCCAAACAATTCACTTATTATGTTTTATGGCACATATATCATGTTCGTTTACGAGCTTCTGCTCATGCCAACTGGCCTTAGGCCCACTGTACGAGATTTTCAAAATCAGGCATTTAGCCCCCAAGTTCCAAAACTGAGGCCCCCGACCTATTAGAGCTATTCGAGCTCCCGTCCAGAAGGTCTCCCAAATTGTTTAAGCATTGGCACATAGTCAGGGGAGAGCACTTCCGACAAAACATATATTTTTTCTATCCATTATACCGCCCATAAGGATACCTCCGTTCATAACCTATAAACGGGTTTTCAACTTCCTTCGAGGAAGTCTCATCATACCAACCGGGTATGATCTACTTACAATTGGTAAGTAGTTTTTTCGCATGATTTTCACATCACTTCCTCTAAGTAGTGATGTTTAAAATACCACTTAATAGTGGGTTTTCATACAGTGGTACTTATCATTCCCAACCAGGAATGATATAAAATTTCCACTCACAACTAGTAAGTGGTTTTTAATTTTAAGTTATGTTCATCATCCCAATCGGGTATGATGTTAGTAAATCCACTCACCCGTTAACGTAGTGAATTCCACTTGATCGGTTCTTTGTATTCACGCGAGCTCGTCCATGCTGGCATTCCCGGTATTTTGCGTTCCTACACGATATGAACATCCTTGTTCATTATTACTCGGCATAATAGCCTTCATTCATTTCCAATGAATGAGAAAACCCAAACTTTTAGTTATTTGCAATTAGGTCCCTAAAATTATTTCTCTTTAACTTTATGTCCCAAATCTCGATTTTTCCTCAAATTAAGTCCCATAACTTTTAAAATTTATCTTGGGACATCAATTTATTCAATTTCATCAAAAAGGGATTTAATTTCCCAAATTTCCAATTTGGTCCCCAAATTTTTCCAAAATTACCATTTTGCCCTTCCTTTAGAAAAATAGTATGTTTTGCCCCAAAAATTCCAAAATTCCTCAATTGATCCTCCAACATTATTTTCATACCCAATTGATCCTCAATTTCATAAAATTGCATTTTGGCCATTTGAATTTGAAAAATCCCCAAAATTTTCCCCAATTTCAACTCTTTAACACTACCCAATTTGATTTCATCAAATTGACCGATCAAACACTTCTAATTGTTGAAATTGGAATTGAAATTGAGTTCCTGCATGTCCATACGATTCTAAGAAACTTTGAATCGCATATTTTAACGCCGGAACAAGCTCAAACGGAGCTTCATCGGAAAACAGACTATATAGAGAGAAAGCTTCGATTTGTCACCGGTAAAGGCACGGTAGTCCGAGCATTCAATCTAGGCAGATAGATCTCATCTTGAGGTTCATCCTAGAATCATGAATCTCATCAATTGATACCGAATTGAGTTAGAATTTCATTATTAAAATTCTGTCGGTTCTCTCTCTAGCACCGACCAGAAATTGTAGAGGGGAGCCGAATTGGTTTACCTTTCAGTCGTAATTTGGCTATGGTAGGGCTGAGGAAGTGTTGGGAAGGCTTGGTTTGGCTTGAGGAGGGCTTGAAATGGCTGATTTCAGCTTGGTCGAAATAGGGCGGCTTCGGTCCGTTGGAGCTGCTTCACTATTCCATCATGCTGGTGCTTCTCCAACGATTCTCGGATTGACTAGAGTTTGCTACTAGATACCTGTCTTCTCCACGGTTCTAAAGAGCTCGACCTTTGTTCAAGTCGAAGCTCTAGTTCGAGCTTCACCGGGAAATGGAGCAGTAGAGAGAGAGAGAGAATTGTTCGGGTGTGAGGAGAATGAATGGGGATGACCTCATTATATAGGTGTAAAACCATGTATTAAATGGGAGAGATTTTTTACTAGTATTAATATTACCATAAATTATTGGTATTAATTCCAATAATTTAATTTCAGTATTAAATTATTTGTATTAATTCCAATAATTTAATTTGGGTATTAAATTATTGGTATTAATTACAATAATTAAATATATATTAATTTATGGTGATTTATGATAAGTAGTATACTTAACTTTAAAGTTCTTATGAAATCTAGTTCACCTTAACCAATTTGGTTTTTATTTTCTAATTTGTGTTAAGTTTCTTTTCCAAGGTTTAATGAACCCTTTGGATCACTCGGAAGTTGTAAATTTCCATATTGCTTGTTCCTAAATGTAAATCGGCTCAGTTTTCTTATTCGGTTTGACCGGTTCTTTTCTCGGTTTTCCTTAACTCAAAAGTGTGGGGTTTACAACCCTCCCCTCCTTTTAGGAGTTTTGTCCCCAAAACTTAGTTAACATCCTTGCATGAGCAATCATTTCCTTTGATGCCCCTTTGGTGTTTGCTTAAGTTACAAACTTTTCTCTCGTCCTTGAAATTAGTCCCTTTTACAACCTTCACTTAAGAAATTCATTTTCGTTAATATTATTTACTCCCTCCATGGAGTTTGTCATAACTAGACATAACTTTCCTCAGGGAATGTTCTTAGATTTTATCACTCTCTTTGCTTAGAGCAACATTCTTCCCCTTGAGGTCCTGTACTCAAGATTGGGAATTCCAAGATAACTAACCATTTCTGTGTCTAGTTAAATGCTTGATTATTGAAATACTTAGCTCGTCATCCTATAGAGCATTTCGTACTTATTTCCTCGGATTTCTTTATCACCACCTTTTCATCCCATTTCGACTCTTCCTTCATTTGTTGTCTATTATAACTTTGGTCCAAATTGTTATATTTGACCTCGTCATGCTTATTAGCCGACTCTTCCTTACTTTGAATCATATTCTCCTCGGGTTGTTGGGCTTACATGCCCTTACAACATGGCTTTTTCTAGGACCCGTCTCTGTCCATTTGATTTCTAGAACATCTCCTGAAGTGTTTCTCTTAACTTTTAGACCTTTAAGGGATTGTATAACTTCATTTCTCTTTTCTTTTGATAGTATTCCTCAACTATCCTTTTTTTTACCATTATTAACTCCACTTGCTCAATTGTGTTGGTTCTCCTTACACACTCGTTCCTTTTTTACTTCCTTATTGAGTATTTCCTGTTCCAATTAATTAAATTCCTAGATGTTTTATCGACATGCTGGGTTTTGTCCATCATCAATCCCAATGATATCCTCTACTCAAGGGTTTTCTTTTGGCCTTAATCCCCTCTGATTTGTTCGCAACCATTTCACAATTCTTTATTTTTTTGGTCCAATCGTCTGGGCAGCTGTATCACTCGTTCTTCATGCCCATCCTATTATCCATCATAGAGTGTAGTATTTACTACATCTCATTCCTTCTTAGTGTTTTGTTTATTCTATTTGGCTGTCTGTCGTTATTAGTTTTTGTCTTTCTACTTGGTTCTCATGTTCCCTCCAAACAGGTCAGCCTAGGCCATTATGATACTTCCTTCCTTAGAAACATTTCCTAATTAAGGGTTGGTTCCTTTCACTCTACATTGTGTCCATCCACCCCTCCATAATTCCTTTAGTTTAATTTCCTTCTTATGACCTCATTTTTCCTTAGGACCTCATTTTTCCTTGGTACTCGACTTTTCCATCTCAACTAACATTTCATTTGTGAGCTTATCATTCCTTCTATTTTGGTTGGTTCCATTTCCTCTCAATTGGGATACACATGTCTTTTTGGGGCTTCCTTCCCTTGTAGAATTCTTTCCCTTTCTCTGAACATTCCTTTTTTACATTTGCTCTGGGGGATTTCTACTCTTGATGTTGTCTTCTCCTCTTTACCTTTACTTCTCAGGTCTTGCAAGACATCTTTTATACTTTATCCGTATCCTCATTCATACCCAAAACCTGTCTATTTCCTTAGGGAGCGTATAAGTCTTCCTTGTTTCAAGATTTCTTGATCATTATGTGAGAAGCTTGCCTATTTCTTTTTTGGCTTGAGTTTGGTTGTTAATTTGGCCTTTTGGTCCCTTTAAGGATTTCTTTCATCCTTCTCTTTTAGAGTATTTGACCTTTCTGCCTCTCTTCCTTGTCGGAACTTACATCATGGTTCTTCCGCGTATTAGCTAGTTAACTGCCCCACCTCCACCAGTCCCTTGGTTTAGGTCTTCTTAGGGCAATTGTCTTCTCGAGTACTACTGTCCTTAACTTCACTGACCTTCTTAGGGTGTAGTCCTTTCTACTTCCTGGTCTTCCTTAGGTATATTGGTCAGAGACTTCAATTTTGAACTTTTCTGCTTTTACCAAAAGAGGTAGTACTTTAAAATTATATCACTTTTCCAAAGCATGTTAGTCTTGGCCTCTGATACTTCCTTCCTTCAAGTAGTTTCTAATGAGGGGTTGGCTTGCACATCTACCAACCAATGATTCATTTTCACAACATATTCCTTCTCTTCTTCACTCTCACTATGTCATTCCCTAGAGTTTCGGGGGACATTTTTTTTTGTGTTTGCCCCTTATGAGAGGGTTCTAAGAATGCTTCTCATGTACCTTATCCCTATTCATGAGGTATCCTTCTTAGTTTGACCTTCTTAAGAAGTTTTTTGTATTCACCTCATCTTTTCTTAACCTCTTTTTGAATTGTTTAGGTAACCTGCTCCATGGTATCAGTCTCCAATCCTTCATGTCCTTCGTGACCTTTGAGGAGGTATTGCCCTGAATCTATGAGGTGTGGAACACCCCTTCTTTCCTTACACCTATAATAGTTCAACTTGGTGCTTGTCCTTAGTAGGGTTGGGCACTTCTTCAGGTAATGTCTCTATCGTTCATACTTGTAATAGGTTATTCCTTTATATGGATTGTTGTGATCCTTTCTTTCCTTCGAGTAGGGCATTTGCAGGGTTACTATTGGTTTGGTGCTCTACCGTTCTTGAGTCTGATCACTTTGACAATTTTCTTACTAAATCTCCTTTGCTAAAGGGTTATGGTAAGATTCCTCCTAGGTTTCCTAATTCATCTCCCATTACTGGAATGCGACTTTTCCTTAGTTTCTAGGATAGTGTGGTTTTGTTTTATTTTTCTTAGGCCATGTTCCTAGTAAGATCACATCCTCAGAAGATAGAGTTTTGGAGAATTTCAATATTTTATTAACATGGGAATACAAATGGTTGGGCTCTCAGCCCTATCACAGAAAATTATCACAAATTAACTAGGGAGCTATGAGATTCTTGATAAGCATCCTCCTTTATACTTAGGGTTGTACCATCAATAGGTCCTAGAACCATTCTTTCGGATACTTCCCCATTTGGTCCTTCAACATTTCTGCCAGGTCACAGTCATTTGGGAAGCTTCTAGGGTTGTCTCCCAACGAAGTTAGGGTGTTGAGTAGAGCCCTTCCAAGTTTTCTTGGTTCCTCTCCTAGGAGCCATCTGAAAATTTTAGGATAAATCCTATTAGTTACTATATATTTCTAGTCTTGATTATGTATTCGAGGAAATAGGCTCTGATACCACTCTAGTTGTCATGCCCCGACCCGGTTTGGTTGGATCCCCATGATCAACCCACCACTGTCCGGGTTTATTAAAGGATTTCCCCTTATTGTAAACCGTAAAGAGTAAGGCATCCTTTAACCTGCACCTTTTCCTGGAATAGCATAATCAAAACTACATGAATTTTAAAACTTTACATACCTGTCTTACAAGCATCTTAGTTGACGGTCTTTAAGGAGAGGCTGTTCGAGATTTCCTTTAAGGGATATAAGGGAGGGGGTGAGTACGACTACTCAGTAAATGGGTTTTTAAAAGCTTTTGACTTTTAAGAAAAATATTTATATGGAGTGTGCCAGACACCTTTGTTTTCAAAAATCCCTTCATTTAAAAATTCGGGTTTTTCCACCATTTCTTATTTACCACGGTGTGTCATCACCCAATACACATCCTTCATCATGAAGGTTACACACATTCGCAAGTCAGTATCACTACAGAACCCGCTAGTGGCTTTGGAGCGACTTTTCCTACCACCCGGGTAGAAGTACGACCACTTATACCCTAGGAATGAGTGGATGTATGTGACATCCAACCCACAATCCCGAAATCACTTCTTCGTGTCCGTATGAGGATAGAGACCTCATCCTGTCCCCACCCTGGTCTCATGCACTTGGTGCTACTCCAAATTTTGCACAGACACCTGGAACGACGAAATGCCCTTATAGCCACCACGTCATCCTGTGTCCTTAGGACGCATCACTACCCCTCATGGGAGTCTTGATGATCCCGTACTCATAGTGCATGCACAAACAATGTTTTCTCATATTGCCATGTAATATGTGGTGCCACTAGTCCAACGGCCCTGACTCTCAACTCAACACGCAGTTGTTTGTCTTGACTGGTCCGTCGCCTTGTCATGTCGCATCACCGCTAGTTGACTGAGCATGTTGGTCCTATATTGGTACCATGACCAAACAATTCACTTATTAAGTTTTATGGCACATATATCATGTTCATTTACGAGCTTCTGTTCATGCCAACTAGCCTTGGGTCCACTGTACAAGATTTTCAAAATCGGGTATTTAGCCCCCAAGTTCCAAAATTGAGGCCCCCGGCCTATCAGAGCTATTCGAGCTCCCGTCGAAAAGGTCTCCCAAATTGTTTACGCATTGGCACATAGTCAGGGGAGAGTACTTCTGACAAAACATATGTTTTTTCTATCCATTATACCGCCCGGGTATAAAGGGCACCTCCGTTCATAACCGATGAACGAGTTTTCAACTTCCTTCGAGGAAGTCTCATCATACCAACCGGGTATGATCTACTTACAATCGGTAAGTAGTTTTTCTGCATGATTTTCACATCACTTCCTCTAAGTAGTGATGTTTAAAATACCACTTAATAGTGGGTTTTCATACCGTGGTACTTATCATTCCCAACCGGGTATGATATAAAATTTCCACTCACAACCGGTAAGTGGTTTTTAATTTTAAGTTGTGCTCATCATCCCAACCAGGTATGATGTTAGTAAACCCACTCACCCGTTAACGCAGTGAATTCCACTTGACCGGTTCTTTGTATTCATGCGAGCTCGTCCATGCTGTTATTCTCGGTATTTTGCATTCCTACACAATATGAACATCCTTGTTTATTATTACTCGGCATAACAGCCTTCATTCATTTTCAATGAATGAGAAAACCCAAACTTTTAGTTATTTGCAATTAGGTCCCTAAAGTTATTTCTCTTTAACTTTATATCCCAAATCTCGGTTTTCCTCAAATTGAGTCCCACAACTTTTAAAATTTATCTTGGGACTTCAGTTTATTCAATTTCACCAAAAAGGGGTTTAATTTCCCAAATTTCCAATTTGTTCCCCCAATTTTTCCAAAATTACCATTTTGCCCTTCCTTTAGAAAAATGGTAAGTTTTGCCCCAAAAATTCCAAAATTCCTCAATTGTTCCTCCAACATTATTTTCAAGCCCAATTGACCCTCAATTTCATAAAATTGCATTTTGGCCATTTGAATTTCAAAAATCCCCAATATTTTCTCCAATTTCAACTCTTCAACACTACCGAATTTGATTTCATCAAATTGACCGATTAAACACTTCTAATTCTTGAAATTGGACTTGAAATTGAGTTCCTAGCATTCATACGATTCTAAGAAATTTTGAATCGCAGATTTTAATGCTAGAACGAGCTCAAACGGATCTTTGCCGGAAAATAGACTGTAGAAAGAGAAAGCTTCAATTTCTCACTGGTGAGGGCACAACAGTCTGAGCTTTTGATCTAGGCAGATAGATCAAAAATCACATCAATTGATGCCGAATTGAGTTAGAGTTTCATTATTAAAATTCTGCCAATTCTCTCTCTAGCACCGACCAGAAATTGCAGAGGGGAGCCGAATTGGTTTACCTTTCAGTCGTAATTTGGCCGTGGGAGGGCTGAGGAAGTGTTGGGAAGGCTTGGTTTGGCCTAAGGAGGGCTTGAAATGGTCGATTTCAGCTTGGCCGAAATAAGGTAGCTTCAGTCCGTTGGAGCTACTTCACTATTCCATCATGTCGGCGCTTCTCCAACGATTCTCATATTGACTGTAGTTTGCTACCAGATAGCTGTTATCTCCCCGGTTCTAAAGAGCCCGACCTTTGTTAAAGTCGAAGAGTAGAGAGAGAGAGAGAGAATTGTTCGGGTGTGAGGAGAATGAATGGGGATGACCACTTTATATAAGTGTAAAACTGTGTATTAAATGGGAGAGATTTATTACTAGTATTAATATTGCCATAAATTATTGGTATTAATTCCAATAATTTAATTTGGGTATTAAATTATTGGTATTACTTATAATAATTAAATTTATATTAATTAATGGCTATTTATGATAATTCGTACGTTCGCATAAAAAATTTTTACTGAAATTTCGGGTTACAAAAAAAATCATATTTCTCAGGAGGTCACCCATCCTCACACTACTCTTGAGCAAGTATGCTTAACTTTAATGTTCTTATGAAATCTAGTTCACGTGAACCAATTTGGTTTTTATTTTCTAATTTGTCTTAAGTTTCTTTTCCAATGTTTAATGAACCCTTTGGATCACTCGGAAGTTGTAAATTTTCATATTGCTTGTTCCTAAATGTAAACCGATTTAGTTTTCTTATTCGGTTTGACCGGTTTTTTTCCCAATTTTCCTTAACTCAAAAGTGCGGGGTTTACAGTAAGGCTAGAGTAGGGGCAAGAGAACCTCATGAGAGACCCTTGAGAGGGGCAAGGGAGGTTCGGACCCAAGAATACAGGAACCAGCAAAATAACCCCCCTTGTGGATCTAGAAAGTCAAAGGGAAAATCGTACGAGATTAGCTAGAATAAAGTGCCATGAGAGGATCCAAACGAGCCACGATATACCGAAGGACAAGAATAGTAAGTAGGGATGCCGTCAATCCAAATAAGGGTCAAACACAATCGGCAAACTGAGTAGAGGTCGAGGAGCTAATGGTGGGAACTAAGGATGTGACCATAATAGAGGGTGTGAAGATACGAAGGGGAGACACTAGCCAAGGATAACAATAGGGTGAGTGCTTGGTCATGAATGTGGAAGTCCTAGCCTAAGATACACGAGTAAAAACTGGGGCAGGCTAATGACCCCACCCCCACCCCCCCCCCCCCCCCCCCCGAGGACAAATTGAAAGGGGGCTTCCCCACCCCAAAGGAACCCTTGTAAGTGACATCAGGGATAATCATGAAATGGCAATGAGGCACCCAACCAAATGGAGAAGTGAGAGGTGAGTTAAGCTAGTGGTGAAGTGATAGGGAACCCTGGCAGTAGGAATCGAGACAAAAACAATCCCTTGGGAAATGGGTAAACAAGTAGGCAAAATATCCATTCCAAGACAACAAAAAATGTGAGTAAAATGATGAGAGAGATTTGGGAGATCGAGCATGGAGCCTACAATAGAGCTTGGGTAAGGTATGAAATAAGGAAGGCAATAAGGAGAAATTCGATACTCAAGGATAACACATTAAAGGAAACGAGGCGGGAATGGTATCCTATCCCCATAAGAAGAAAGGTGTAGGAGGATATCCTCTAATGGAAGAAACGGTAAAGATTTGATGTGAAAAAGTCAGAATTTTCAAGAAAACGGACACCTTCGGGGCAAGAAAGAAATGATTGAATCATGGATGTATGTATTGGGTAACTGGATGACCCCAAAGTAGTGAAGGAATGCTACTAGGTGATAAAGAAGGGAGGAGCCCAAGATCCCTAATAAATCAGAGGATTGCGGGAGAGATGGTCCATAAGTATCATGGACAAGGACATGTCTAGAACATGTCAAGTTACTAGGGGCATGTAGGCTCCAAGTCTCCAAAAGGGGTATGACTCAAGGAAAGAAGAGTCACCTATCTAGGCATGACAGTCAAATAAGGGAGTGGGTGGACCCTAGAAAAATAAAGGAAGAATGGACTGAAGTAGTGATTGAGGATAATGGGGGACCCTACTCCAAGTAATAGAAGAACTGGACCCAAGACAATATTGTGGGACAAACGGATAACTCTGAAAAATCAATGTAAGTTTTAGATAGTAAGTAGAGGTTTGAAGGGAGGAGAAGATCCTCAAGGACGCAATGAATAGGGATATAGTGAAGAAGTAATCCTGGAAATTAAGGGGTGGACATCAAATCACGGGGACGGACAAAAGGGAGGAAAACCCCCGGTATGTCGATAAGTCAAGAAGGGTTGGGAGATCCGATATTTGGAAACGGGAAAACCCAATAAGGAAGTGATGTAGGACGAATAAATATGGAAAACCCAAGCGCTTATAAAGAGCATGACGTCAATATAAATAGGACATTAGGTGCATGGAAGAGATGCATGAACCAGAATTGAGTAATGAAGCATTTCGACAATGCAAGTGGAAAAATAAGGGAATACACTCTAAGGAGAGGAGTGGGAGAACTCAGTCCAAACCTGTAGGGACATGTTGCAAGGGACATGTAGATCCAAAGGTCCCAATAAAAGGGGGACTCAAGATGGAAAAATAGATCAAAGGACCAAAAGGGGAATAACACCGAAACCCATGAAAAACAAGTAAAAAAGCTCGAAGGGACAATGAGCTAAGGGGTTCCAATGACCAAGAGAATAAATAGACATGGGTATGGCTGGACATGTTGGAACTCCCAATTCCATACAAAACCCTCATGAGGAAAGGTTTGACCACAAATGGCAGAAAGCATTGGATCTAAGAAATTACATGGACAAGGGGGAAGGGGGGAGGGTAAGTCAAGTCAAAGTAACTAAGTCCAAGGGAGTAAATGAATGAGTCAAAAGGGGGTAACCAAAGCGGTAGGGTATCCAATCGAACCCCAAGTTAACTTGCAAGGGGATTCATTTTTGATGTAATGGAGGGACAGCTGACTATTGAGGAAAAACTCCTAAAAGGAGGGGAGAGTTGTGAAACCCATTCTCTTGAACTAAGGAAACTGGGAAAAGAACCAACTAAATTCCATGAGAAAATTAAGCCAATTAATGAACCAAAAATAGTAAAGAAAAGGGGTAAAATGGGAAATTGAAAAATATCAAGTGACCAAAAAGTCATAAAAATCATGGGGAATAACCATGAAGTAAATTGGATGGAAAATTGGATCAAATCATGGTGAACTAGACCTGAACTGGATTGAACCATGATGAACTAATTCAATGATTCATTTTTCTAGGTAGCTTAAAAAATGTCAAATTGGATAACTAAAGCCACTATTAGGTAGAAAATGACTTTAGAAATTTTTAATTTTGTGAAAACTCGTCAAATCGAGCATGAAATGGCCAATTTTTGAATTCGGGTCACCGAATCCGGTCAGGTTGGACCGGTCAACTATCCAACCAATCAACGGAGTAGACCGGTGAACAGTCTAGCCGGTCAACAGTCAGCGGTCACCTAGTTAGTAGCCACACAGACACAAGTGCCTAATGGGGAGGTTGCCATGTGTCTGGTCAACAGTCAGCACCACCTAGTCATCATGCCATGTAGACACGAGCAGCCAATGGGAGGCTGCCACATGTCTGGTCAATCGGTCAATGGCTAACGCGGTAGGTGAGTGGGAATGCCACATCAAAAAAACCAACCAATCACAGCATGCCACGTGGGACGCCCTCCACGTCATTTTCTTCTTCCTTAGTTAGCTAAAAGAAAGTAGAGAGAGAGAGAGGAGGGCGATTCCTCCAGCGACCCGTGAAGAGCTTCGGTATGATCTCTAGTGGCCGAGTCAGAGGCTGAGTCCTATGGTGGTCGATAACTTGGTCAGTTGCCAAGCTCCCTATATAAAGAGCACCCATCCATTCGTCTTCCCCATCCCACAAATGAGCGAAGAAGGTGAAGTGTCCCAATTTTCGGTGAGCAACAAACT
This sequence comes from Trapa incisa, assembly GCA_030064435.1. NCBI lineage: Eukaryota > Viridiplantae > Streptophyta > Magnoliopsida > Myrtales > Lythraceae > Trapa > Trapa incisa. The sequence goes on from CM057776.1 coordinate 17,846,687, forward strand.
AGAAATCTAATAATGGGACTTTCCTCAACCTCTAAAGCTGCATTCAGTGTCCTTAAAACTAGAAGGAAGTCCTCTACCCAGCTACACCCTTCCTTTAGCCCGAGGACCACCAGAGAAGAGCGGGGAGGCTCGCACAGTACCGCTGCTCCCCAACGGTTAGCAACCCGAGCTGCTCAAGCTCAAATCAAGCCAGCCCCAATCCAATTCTGGCCAAACCAGGCTACCTATACCACACCTAGAGGTGCCCCGACCTCCTCTGAGTTGCGGCGTTAAGTCCCCTCTACTGAAAAATACTATTTAGAGTATGTTTGTGAAAAGTTTTAAATTTAGAAATTCACACTGCTCAGGCTGCCAATTGAGGTGTGGTTTGATATAGGAAGGATCCCCAGAAGGAGAGCAATTTAGAGACAGCAAGAGCTCCGGTCGCCGAACCCCTACCAGTAACATATCGAAGCTTTCTCTCTCTAGACTAAGTTTTTCAACGAAGCTTCATTTGAACTCATTTCTAAGCCAAATGAAGCGCTTCAAAGCTTGGAATGATGAGGGAGACATAGGGAAAATGATTTAGATCACTAATTGGGACAATTAACCAAGTTTTGGTGATCAATTGAATGAAATGATGATTCGGGGACTAAATTATAATTTTTGGAAAAAATGGGCAATTTGGGGATTTTTGGAAAATTGGGGGCCAAATTATAATTTAAGGAAATTTAGGGCATTTTCATGAAATTAACTCCCAATTAGGCAATTTTTGGAAATTTAAGAGCAAATTGTCAATTTTTGGAAATTTAAGGACCAATTGGGAATTTTGGAATATGAAGGACCAATTGGCAATTTTGGAAAAATTGAGGGCCAATTGGTGATTTTGGAAAAACTAAGGACCCATGAGGGATAATAGGAAATCCTAGGGACCTAATTGAAATTAATGGATGAATAGGGACCTAAAGGTTAAGTTATAAATTTTAGGGACCTAAATATTGTTAAGGCATAATGGGAGGACCTATGTGCAAATACACGAAAGTATGCATCCTCTTATGCCAATTCTCCTGATATGGATACTCGTACCATGTAGGAGCTGGTTGCCCAAGTACCATTGCAAAGGAGCGCACCACGGATCGAGGTCTCATTGAGATGACCATGTCGCTGTTACTGAGTGAGTGAGAAATTTACAACATCGGTCCCGATTGGGACGATGGCTTTTCCTAAAAACAATTAAGGTTTTTCTTAGAATTAGCCTCCCATCATTGGGTGACTCAGCTTAAAACATTTGGGAGCTAATTCTGGGGCTTAGGCTCGGTGATACAAGTTGGCCCAAGGTCGATGAGCACATGTATGAACCTGTTAAGAATGAGCATGCTATATATCATTAAAAGTCCTTAAAATGGATAATTGTGTGTGATACCCACCGAGCCAAGGTGGGGATATTGGGCTTGTTTTGCTGTATAGCTGCTAAGTCGAAGTTGGGTCGTCTAACCTATTTGGCTATTGCACATGGGTCAAAGCTAAGCCAATAGACCCTTGAGCTGGATGGCCAAAGATAATGGGTACAAATGAATAAGACTCTTGATTGTGCATGCATGTGATGCGGGACCATCGAGATGCCTAAGACAAGGTAGTGGTGGTCCCAAGGGCTACTAGACGACCCAGGGAGCATAAGGGTAGAGCATTGTCTAATATGTTGAGAAGCAATAGGAGCTTCCTATGCACTAAGACTTTGGCAATCGGGGAAAGAGGTCTTGTCCCACAAAGAGAACATGAAGTGTGATTGAGGTTTGAGGGTCAAACGAGCAAGGTCCTCTCAAACTCAGGGTAGAGGTTGTTAACCTCTATTAGGGTGGACAACAAAGGCGCTCCGGTCCACAAGTGAAATGATTGGGGACTATTCTGTGAACCTGTGATCCCTTTCTATGATGGAAAGGGTGGTTGATGAGTGAATGCTATACAAACGATGAATTAAGCAACTAAATTAAAAGAAGCGATCGTTGTAGAAATTTTCCCTCACTGAGTATATAAACTCACTCTCCACCTTCACCCCTTTCAAGAATAATTGAAAGAATTTGTACAAGAGAGACGAAAAGCTCCAAGTAATGGCTCGAGCCCTCAAGGTAGGTTCTCCATCCCAAACTTATTGTAAGGGACTGAACCTAGGTACACCTTTACCTTCCTTAGAACATCAAGGTTGAAATACTAGGATGATTCAGGGAAGGGTGGCGTGTAAACCCCACTCTTTGGAGTTAAGGAAAACTGGGAAAGAATCGGTCAAACCGAGTGAGAAAACTAAACCGGTTCACAAACCTGATTATTGGGGAACGGGCAAATTGGAGAAATTACAATTACCAAGTGACCCAAAAAGGTTCATAAACCATGGAAAAGAACTTTAGGCAAATTGGGAGAGAAAAACTAGAGAGGTTCGGGTGAGCTAGATTCGAACCGGATTAAACCGATTTATGAACCTAGCCAGTTAATGAACCATAACCGATATAGAGAAGTCAAACCAGGAAATTCATGGATCCCAAGTGACCTAAAGAGTCACATAAGTCATGTAAAAGGACTTTAGGATGAGTGGGGGATGAAAACCAAACTAGTTCAGGTGAACCAGATCCGAACTAGATTGAACCGGTTTGAACCACTATTGAACCGTATGCTAAATTCATTTTTCTAGGTGGCTTAGAAAATTCCAATTTGAGAATTGAGACCACCATTGGATAGATAATGAATTTAGAAATTTTTAATTTTGAAAAACTCGGTCGAATAAGGCCTAAACCGGCCGGTTTAAGCTTTAAACCCGGTTCGGACCGACCCGGTCTGATTTAGAATAGTGTCGTCTTCTTCCTTCAGATGACAACACTGTTCAGTCACCAAAAAATTGAAGAAGCGCCAGCGAAGAGGAAATGTTTCCATTCAGTACGTTTAAGAGACCCTCTCCATTCATCCTTTCCACACTTGAAAACCTCACTCTCTCTCAACTACTTAATTTTTCAGTAAAGCTTGAACTAGAGCTCCGATATAGGGTCTTTTCTGAGCCAAAGAAGGCATGGTCGGGTTCCTTAGAACCGGGGAGAAGTCAGCTACATGGTGGAAGTCTTCATTCGCTCCGAGGGTCACTGGAGAAGTGCCAGCATGATTGAATAGTGAAGCAGCTTCGATAGACCAAAGCTACCATGTTTCGGTCGAGCTGAAATTGGCAAATTCGAGCTCTCCTCTTAGTTGTTTTGTAAACTTTATTATGGAAAATAGGTGCACTTCGACGCCTTTACCTTTCTTGGTCTATTTGGTAGAAATGCTAAATTAGTACGAGGAAGGGTGGTGGGTTGATCATAGGACTCCTACCAAACCGGGTCGGGGCGTGACAGTTCCGATCTCGAATGAGGGGAATAATTGCCTCGAGTTGGGTATTTTTTCTCTATACCCGGGTAGACCATGAGTGGGGTTTCCAGTCTTAGGTCGGGTACGGGTGCGAGCTCATTGGCTTTGATACCATGAAAGAATTGATAGAAAGAAAATATATTGAATCACAATTAATGTAATCATTTTAGATAGATGGTGTATAATATATAGGTAAAAAATTAAATACGACACATTAATTATATTGTAACCACTATTACTTCATTTTCTTCATTGTAACTGTTATCTCTCAATTTTATATTGGTGTCTTCAATATTATCTCTAGCAAATGAAGAGATGGTGGTTACAATATTATTAATGTATTGTATTTAATTTTTTACCTATATATTATACACTATCTATCATGAATGTAAAAGATAAATTGTGATACAATATATTTTCTCTCTATCATTTATTTCATGGTATCGAAGCTTTTTTTAGAAAACTCTTAATAGTACATTATTTGAGGGGTCGGGCGAGCAACATTTTCTTTGGTCGTTTTGCATCAAAACTATATGTCATGAATTTGTATCATTCTACAACGATGCTACATTAAGATTTCCAGTATTAATTTACATAGAATAGGTTCTCTCTTATTGTTCTTCACTAGATTTCTGGCTTTCCTCAAAGTTGGAATCATCACTTCCTTCAGAAGCTGGCTGGTTTGTCCTAGTGGCATTATCTGTTGAGTGGTTTTCCTACTACTTATATGTTTCTTTGTTATTGGAATCAGGCTTTTTCTCACCACGATCAACAAATTCAAAGTCAAATGTTTTGTTCTTTTACCCAACTTCATCTTTCTCCTTCTACTTTTAGTGCTCTTCAGAATTAGAATTCTCTATTCTTGTTCCACTTTGTTGGTCTTCCCCATTATTCTTCAGATGATGATTCATGTTCTAGTGCACTTGAGCACTGTCACTCTTATAGTTTTCCTCTCTTTCGCCCGACCCCCGACCAAAATCTTAGCTTTACCATCAATTTTATCTCTTCCAAATCTATTTTTCTAACTCAATAATATCTCATATCTCCTACAACCAAAAATTATCATCTTCTCAAATTAATCGAATATTGAGATCTCAATTTTCCGACAAGAACTTCTCCATCACCATTTCTATGTTTTGTGCATTTCCATCCACAAGATGTCATTTTCCTTTTTCTACCCTTCAATCTTGTCCCCACTAGAGTGGATGTCTTAGCATTTCTCATTTCTCCAATGTCATTTTCCTTTTTCTACCCTTTAATCTTGTCCCAACTAGTGTGGATGTCTTAGTTGCCCCTTATCTCTCTCCCTCTTCATCTCTATTACACTTGCACTCATTCAAACAAATGCTACATCACTCTCTATGATACTCTCATCTCATATTTTTATTAATCACAAAGTCTATTTGGCACATTTACCAAACAACTAGCAATACGCTTACCTTTCTTTTGCGGATCAAATTTCTTTCAAGGCTTTATAATGGTCTTATTGCAGATATACCCACAAATCTAGCATACACATCAATCTATCTTTCTATTAATTAATCCAATTTCGAGTTTCTCATTTGCTTGTATTTTTTTTTTTTTTTTGCAATTCAACATGCAAGAAATCACCATTATGTCAATACCTTGACACTTCTTCACATTTTGCTAACTCAAGCACTTCTTATTAAGATCCAATCTCAATAGAAAATGGAGAGATAGCAGTTACAATGAAGAAAATGAATTAATAGTGGTTATAATATCATTAATGTGTCGTATTTAATTTTCTACCTATATATTTTGTACACCATATATCTAAAATGATTAGATTAATTATAATTATATATTTTTCTCTCTATTAATTCTTTCATGGTATTAGAACTCTTTTAAGAAAACTCCGAATAGTACGATCCTTGGGGGGTCGGAGTCAGAGCAACATCTTCTTTGGTTGATTAATCGCCTTATGCTCCCGACCCTAGAGTAACATCTTCTTTGGTCGATTCGTCGCCTTCTGCATCATTTTGCATCAGAACTACACCCGATAAATATGTGTATCATTCTGCAACGTTATTGCATCAAGATTTCCAATATTAATTTTCATAGAGGAGGTTCTCTCTTATTATTCTTCACTAGATTTCTAACTTTCCTCAAAGTTAGAATCATCACTCCTTTCATAAGATGGCTGGTTTGTCTTAGTAACACTATCTGTTAAGTGGTTTTTCTACTGCTTATCTATTTCTTTGTCATTGAAATCATGTTTTTTCTCACCACCATCAACAAATTCAAAGTCAAATACTTTATTCTCTTGCCCAACTTCGTCTTTCTCCTTCTACTCTGAGTGCTCTTCAAAATTACAATTCTCTATTCTTGTTGCACTCTGTTGGTATTCCTCATTCTACTCATTTTCAAATGATAATTCATGTCCTATTACACTTGATGCACTGTCACCCTTATAGTTTTTATCTCTTTCGCCCAACCCTGGAGCAAAATCTTGGTTTTACCATTAATTTTATCTCTTCCAAATATATTTTTCTGACTCGATAACATCTCATATTTCCTACAACCAAAAGTTATCTTCTCGAATTATTCGGATATTAAGATCTCAGTTTTTCAACAACAACTTCTACATCACCATTTATATGTTTTGTGCATCTCTATTCATAAGATGTCATTTCTATAATTGAGTCATCTTAATTGACCTCTCCTCCTAAATTGATCATTAGTCTATCCTCAACTATCATTAGATCTCGACATTATAGTTTTGTTTAATCAAACTAGCATTTCTCATTCCTCCAAGGTCATTTTCCTTTTTCTACCCTTCAAATATTATCCCCACCAAATTGGATGTCTTAGTTTCCCACTGATCTCTCTCGCTCTTCATCTGTGTTGCACTTCATTCATTTGAACAAACACTACACATTCTTTGTTATACTCTCATCTTATATTTTTATTAATCACAAATTCTATTTGGCACATTTACCAAACAATTAGCAATATGCTTGCATTTCTTTTGTATATCAAACTTCTTTCAAAGTTTTATGATGGTCTTATTGTAGATATAGCCCACAAATCTAGTATACACATCAATCTCTTCTTCTATTAATTAGTCCACTTTCGGGTTTCTCCTTTGCTTATATTTTCTTGTGCAGTTCAATATGCAAGAAATCACTCTTATGTCAATACCTTTACACTTATTCACTTTTTGCTAACTCGAGTAAGAGCAAGTGAGGAAATCCAACCAGATTTAACATATTTTCTGACTTCAAATTAAGATCAAATCTCAATATCGGCACCTTTCTTTAGATTGCGGGGGGATAATAGAGATAATATTGAAGATAAGAATAGAAAATGGAGAGATAGTAGTTACAATGAAGAAAATGAAGTAATAGTAGTTACAATATCATTAATTTGTCGTATTTAATTTTCTACCTATATATTATACACCATCTATCTAAAATGATTAGATTTATTATTATTCAATATATTTTATCTTTATCAGTTCTTTCATGTTCAAATTCGAAGTGAATTTTGGAAATGTTGTATTAATATAAGTGTTTTAACATTTTCATTCTACAACAGTGAGGTAGTTAATAACATAGCTGAGAGGACGTAATAATTATTATGTCAGTCTAACTCGTGAATCGAGTTGTGGTGTGATAACTTTAGTGGTCTAGAGTCATCGTCCTCAATTACTCAAAGTAGGCAGGTCCATTGACTGTACTACAAAGATTAGAAACTTTCTATAAAGAGTATGTTAGAATGTTATAATTGTTAATATCAATCTTGATGTGAAATGTATGAATATTTCTATTGGGTGCTCTTTTGTGGTACTAAAATTGTTGAACATATACTATTATATTGTTTGTGGACTAGTATGGTATAACTAGTATGTTGTGATATATGGATTGGCATGTAAACTTACAAATTTCCTAATAGAGATCTTTTTAGGCAACCAAAAGGTAGTGACTAAGTGGAGGGCGCATTTTGCAGCAAAGATGGCGAGCGCATATTGGACGACTTGGAAAGAGAGGAACGTAAGCATCTTGCAAGGTGAATCATCAAACCCGTGACACGCCCATCAGTAGGGAGAATATGCAGATGTTATACGGATCAAGTGCCAACTCGATACAAAACCACATCCAAAGGTTAGGTGTGGTGTAGAACAAAGCATTGACTTGTAAATATAAATAATTTTGGGACTTTCCAGCATAATACAAACAAGGCCGGTGCAATATCACTAGCTTGTGATAGTGAAGGGAATTCCCTTACAAGCAAGGTTACATGGACAATGTTACATATGGGAAGAGATTCCATGCAATTAGGAATTTTTATTGAGGAAAAGAAAATCTAGATAGAGTAGTACAATAACTATATATTCTAATGTTGATGATAATTAAACCTAAAATTACTTGTCAAAGAGACATTTTTTCGAATGATAATAGGTGTAAGTGACCTTTGGATATGAAATTACAATAGCATGTTATAAGAATTAAATTATGGTTTTATTATATTGGTTCTCTTAAATATGCATAAGGTATTTTTGATCCAATTAAACTCTTATGGATGCAGTGAATAGTAAACATAAAGAATACAATATATATGTTTTTGCTCCCTGTTAGACTTAGAAAATCACTTGTGAAAGTACCATGAAAAATCGGAAAATATTTTCCGGTAATTTAATATTGAGTAATTTACTTGAGATTGTAAGTAGAAATATTTACATACAATTATTTTCGTAGTGTGAATTATCTTTAACATTTTAAAAATGAAGAATTTAATTATTAAATAACTAATCACTAAATATATTAGACACTGTTCCAAATTCTCAATTTGAGTAGTCATCCTATCTTGTTAGATTCCAATCAGGACTCCCATTTATGAATTTAATTGATTATCAAGAAGTATTAAGGAAACTTTCTTGTAGCATTTTTCACTCTTCACAAGGAAAATAATTTTGGTTTCTTGTAACATATGCATGCATTAGTAATCGAGCTTTAGTACAATCCCAATAAATAAACTTCTTTGAAAAAGTAAGAGTGCTCCTTCAATGACAGGAGAAGAAATGAGTATGAAGCTCTGAATCTTGATTGATCGGCATATTCAGTGGACACGTTCACTTGAAGGCGTATTTGACGACTCCAGCAAGGTGAATTCTCGTGAAGTAGTCGTCCCAGTTGATGCACTTTGGATCGAAGTAAAAGATGTCTGCTTCAGATGTTTTCACCTTCATCGCACTTCTCAACTTCTCCGAGTTCATGTCGTTGAACCTGCACACAATATCCATAAGCAGATAAGCTTCCTGTAAGTCGAAGTAAAAGAAATGCCATGTAGTTGCTAACGAGAGGATGATGAATGTACGGATGCTTACACTCCCTCAAAGAACAAGTATGGTCTGTAAAGCTCGACGAGGCGCATCACGAGATTGATCTTCCTGTTCATGTCGTGGTAGGTTCCTTGGAAGGAACGACAGAACGCTGTATTCGCTACTTCCAGCCCCTGTGTTGTTCACGGATAGATCACATGTATCATATCTTAGACTTCTATATGGTCATTATATTTCCAGAAAACTAGGTCAAAAAATATTCTAACAAGATGTTAATACCTTGAGCAATAGCAAGTACCGAAGTCCCATGTATCTTCGAAAACTGGCCATGCTCCTGAGGATTGTAACCTTCCCAACGGATACGGCCTTCCCATCCTTGTTAATCCATGGATGCTTGGAGAAGTAGCCATAGCCGTAGTCATGGAGATTGGAGTACCTGACGGGATTCCCGAGAGAAGACCCCACATGATAGATTGAATCGTCGATAGGTAGCTGGCGACCGGCATGTGCCGCCATGGAAACGATGATGGAATTCACCACCATATCAGCTGGTATCTATATCAGACCGATGATATTCCCAATTAGATTACCATAATAAATTCACGGCCAAGTAGAGTAGAGGAATAAGAGGGTTTCAGGTGACTCACCACATCAATGACTCCGTTGGGATCACAAAGGAAGCACGTCAGCTTCCCCGTGCCATAGCCCACAGCTATACTGTCAATTGTTCTGCCATTCAATTCATCCACAAAGGAAATCATCAGGACAACTAGTCTTTGAAAATCCAAACAAAATGAGAATGCTCCATTTGTTCGCTTAATTACCTGACACCTTCGACCCACCCTGGGAAGGGCTCCATGTAAGTGCTTGTGATGATAGTTGGACGCGAGATGACAAGAGGCAGATCTGCCTTCAATTGATCCACCAGCATCTCTCCCATTGCCTTTGTGAACACAGGTGTTCGGCCAACCATATGCCTTAGCCCTGCAGTTTGGTTCGTTCAGCGGAAACATTCAGCAATCAATCCCAAAAGGGGAAAAACCATTCTAAAACAATCTATTTAATCCGAGTAATTTTGAAAAAGTCATATAGATCACTAGCAGAAAGACAGAGAGTTGACCTTGAGATGCCCAAATCCTTCATGGCGACAGTGATTTCCTTTTGGTTGGATCCCATGGCTGTGAGCTCCTTCAACTTGGCGCGGGCCAACTTCACCTCTGCATCAATATCAAGCCCTGTCACCCCATTCAATGTCTCCCCCATCTTATAGTGACTCTCATTTATCAGTCCTCCCTTCTCCCCACACACACATGCTGTCAAAACAGAAATTTACACATATATGTTACGATAAAACATTTGCTGGATTAATTTCTTTGGACTCCTAACTGAGGTACGATGGATTGATTGGTTTGTGGCTAATTAAGTTAATGCATACCAGTGGATACGTGAACAAGGACCAGCAAGTTGCTGCATCTCTTGGCAAACTCGACTACGTGCTTAGCTCCCATTGTGTTGATGCCCAATGAGACATCATATCTACACGGCCAAATTGACAAATATGAAGATTGGTTTTAGCACATACTTTGAACTAAATAAATCTCTTAGATTTCTACAGGCAGCTTGATCCAGCTTCCTCATCTGCCTAATATATATATCACACAAATTATGTGTCAAGAGATTAGTTATTACAAGTGTACATTGATATTACCTTTCGTCGAACTTGGTAGTTGCAGCTAAATTAATGATGACATCAATTTGTTCTCGCATCTGCTCTTTGAGGTTCGAGTCCTGGACACCTAAATCCGCTAAGGAGATATCTCCTGCGACAACTGCCACCTTCTCTGCGATAAGAGAGTTGAAATTCTCACCCCTTATCTCCTTCAGGACCCTGAACAAGTCCTTTCCTATGGCCTGCAAAGTCCAAACCACCAGCTATGTCGTCCAAATAGACCAAAGATGATGTGTAACAATTTTTGTAATGGGCATGCGCTTATCTGAAACCCCTTGTCCATTAAAGAGCTATAGTTTATTATCCATTTATCCTAACTTAATGATTTGGACTAACACACATCAATGATCAATCTTTGTGAATGTACTGCAGAAATATACCTCATTCTGAAATCGGTGTGCGGCTGCTTTTGCATCAGGAGCCCTCAAGAGCAGGTAGAGTTTCTTCACATTGGGCTGAACTCTGAGCACCTTCTCAACGAAGACTGCACCAACATGGCATGTTTCGATCCATAAGGAGAACACTAAGTAGATCAGAAGGTACTAGACATATATATATATATAGTGCATGCAATACATACTCTTAGCGAGGAAGCCCGTGGCACCAGTGACAAGGATCGTCTTGTCCTCGAGGAACTGCACTATGCTTCCCAAGTGATCCATTTATCTTATCTTCGAAAATGTTTAAGGCACAAAGACAGGAATTGCAAAAGGATGTGAAGAATAATAACACAAGCTGTGGAAAGAGAATGGAAGAGAAGAGAATAGGAGCTATCCTTTCTTCAGTGATGGAAGTAGTACTGCACCAATTGAGCTGTATTTATAGGTACATCCATTAAGCATATCAAATCGAATTGATAAGGGATTTTCTGTTTCCAGTTGGGAAATTAAATTTATGAAGCCGAGTTGGGTACATGTAGGCTCTCTGGGCTGGTTCATGAATCCACTACCACTACCACTCCCAACTCATTTGGGAGTTAATTACTGACGAAGGGCAACATAATTCTTTTTTCACTATTTTGAAACACGATAATACTTTTATACCATATGTAATTAACTCATGAAATAACAGTCAATTGCTATTAGCTAGCTACTTAACACTAGGTTTTTAATGTGGACTATTGAGAATCAACCGTTCAAACATTGTCCCCAAAACTCAATACTTTGGTATAAAATCAAAGTGGTTTGATTAGGATAGTTCCATACTCATCATTAAGTGAGTCTCCCGTTCAAGTTTAGGCCATTAGTGATTACCCAAAGTGATTGTTAGATGTAATCACATAAAATGAAAATTGGGTGCCCATAATTGTATATCTAAAATGAGAGGGGAAAGGTAGGTGGGCTGGCTATAATTAGACAATTCCCAATGGAAGAGAGCAAGTGTTTGGTGCAATAATATTCCTATTTTCCAACTCCAATGTGGCACATGAGGTAGATCCATATGTCCTTATTTGGGACGGTAGCTGCGGGACTACCGGTAGGAAGTACACGTTGAGGATCACTGGAGCTACGACTATACGGTTGAGAGGGTGTGGAGAGCGGGACATGAATTAACTGCGCAAATGTTTTCGTTCTATTTTTTTACATTATATAGAGGTTTACAAGATTATTATGGGATATATATGTCGAGGATGCAGGTGCTGATGTGGTACCAATCATATAAAACCGTACAAGGTGAGGTTAACTCGGAGGGGAATATTGCACTTGGTGGTCTTGCATAGAGGAGATAGTGGCAAAGTGCTCCAATTTCCCTAATTCACTTTAAACTATGACTTGGCTCATTACTCCCCACAACTTCAAGCCGCACAATACTTTCTTGAAGATATCAACCAGTTAATCATTCATGTCAATGAACTGAATAGTGAGTTTCTAACACTTGAATTAACCAAAACGAAATTTAAACCTAATTAAATTGAAAATTGAGTTTAAAATGGTAATGTATAAATCCAGATTGAAAATTGATACTGATTATAAATCGGTTCAAATCGAAATTTTAGACAATTTGTAAATTTAAATAAATTATTTATAAATAATCTCAATTAATTGGAAATAAGGATGGAAAAAATTCAATTGAGAACTCGTTAGAATAGGGATGAAACTAGCTCTTACAAAAAATTTAGTAATTTTTAGAATAAGTTGTATAAATAAAAAAATTAAAAATTTTGAGATCAAATAATACGTAATTTGACATGATATTTTTAGAAAATTAAATTGTTATAAGAAACAATGGGATTTAATGCGACCCAACCAATAAACAATTAAAATTGATCAAATCAGTTAAAAATTTTATTGAAAATCAATTTAAAACAATGTCAAATGGTTCTAAAAATTAACTTAAAACTGATTTATAAAATGTCTATTAGGTTAACTGAACTGGGATACAGTCCCACATGGTCCCAGAGAGTGATCTAATTCCCCTAATTCACTTGAAGGTATGATTTGGATATTACTCCAGCATAATCCTTTCTTGAAGATATCAATGAATTGACATGGTTCCACAGAGTGATCTAATTCCCCTAATTCACTTGAAGGTATGATTTGGATATTACTCTGGCATAATCCTTTCTTGAAGATATCAATGAATTGAATAATGAGTTTCTAACACTAAAATTTACAAAAATAAAATTAAATATAATTAAATGCAATTAAATCAAATATCAGATTTAAAATCGGAATGTAAACGCAAATCGCCATTGAAAATAGAAAAAGGATTGGAAATTGATTCAAACCCAAATTTTAAACAATTGATAAATTAAAATAAATTATTATTGAAGAAGCTCACTTGACCAGAAATAAATTATGAGGAAAAATTTGATTGAGAACCTATTTGAATTAGTATCAAACTAGCTCCTACAAAAATTTTTACATTTTTTACAATAATTTGTACAAATTGAAAATAGAAAATTTTGATACCAAATAGAATGGAATTTGACAACATACTTTTAGAAAATTAAATCTGAAGAAGAACAGTCGAATCTAAGGTGACTAGACTAAAAAATAACCAAAATTGGTCAAATCAGTCAATAAATTTGCTAGAAACTGTTTGAAATATGTTGACCAAGCAAAAAAAATTATTGGAAACTGATTTGGAATAGTGCCAAACATGCTGAATGAACACGAACACGCGCGGGCATGCGACACAACCATGTGTCGCACACGTGCTGTCCCCCGACAGCAAAATACAACTAAGAAAAATTCCAGACTCCTATTGTTCCCATCAATACTCATCGGTCTTGTGATATTTGTATAAGTATTGATGCAAAATAAATTCTTGTATTTCTCAACTAGCCTATAATCATGTTGATCTTAGTAAAATGGCATTGTAGGCTACTCATACTTCTGTTTGAAATGATTGAAGTGTCTATGAACTACTCTAGAAATCAACTTTCCAATTGCATTAATGCTACTGAAGTTTCTCTTGAGATTCTGACACTGACCTAATTTCTATATTAATTAGGCAATTTTTAGAAAATGACCTTTAAGGGTATTGTTACGGCTAGATCCGATCGGATAGTGACCATAGGAACCTAGGGGAAGCCTTTATGGACTTCATATATTATTTTCATAATTTTTTAGAAATATTTTGTTGAGAAACCAAGGTTGAGGATTAAAATGTAATTTTAGTAAAGTTATATTACTTATTCGGGAATGAAATTTTTTGAGGGTCTCTATGAAGGTCTAAAAAAGATCTAAGGATCATTGAGAAAAAATGGAAAAGATTTGAGTCTCAAATGAAGAGTTTTGGAAAGTTAAGGGCCAAAATGAGATATTAAGAAAAGTTTAGAGACCAAAGTATAAATAGTTAATATTTGAGTACCCACAAGTTTTTCTTGGGAACTTAGTTACTCAAATGAGAGTAAAAGATTTCCAAGGACTTAAGAATAATACTTATGAAGTCTAGGGTCCGAAAAATAAGAGTTTTGGGATATAAGGGCAACATTATAATTTTGCTCACCTTAATTATCAAAATGGAAACTTAGAAAAAGTTAACGATATAAGTGGGAAACTTCGAGACCTGTGGATATTTTGTTAAATAAAATTAAATGTGGGTGTAACCTTATATTGGTGGAAAAAAATTATATATATGGATTAATCTAAATAGGTTGTTAACACACAAGTCGAGCGAACCGAGCCCAATGGGTAAAACTATAATTTTAAAAAAATTACGGGACAATACTGGAGTACCCAAGGAAAATAAAATTTGACCTCGGGTTATATGATCATGTATAGTAACCTGACACACTATCATATGAAGAACACACATCCCGAGACAAGTGTAAATCTATCGAGATGAACAATCCATGATTAAAACACGTGAGTGGGATTTATTGAGAGTGAGTTCAATTGGAACAACCGCTGCAATTTATAACACTTTTTCAAATTATGAATATATGCTTGAGTGTTTTGAAAAGTGTAATAAAAAGTAGAGGAAAAATATATGGATGTATGCACACATAGGTAAATGAATAATTGATATTATTTATCAAAGAGAAGGGTTAAAAATATAATAATTATAATTATAACTCCATATGAAATTAGGGTATAAAGCCCTAATTAACATGTGTAAGGTAGTAAATGGATAGGGGACTAAAATTTGAAAAATCGATGTTTGATATGCTTGTTACATAAATATTTGTTTTATGTGGTATATACTGGTTGTTATTAATGGGAGTATGGCCATAGCATCTATTGAGGTAGTGTGGACACTTAGGGTCAACTCGAAGTGACAAATAATACGTGATTAAATTATGTTTCTAGACCACCTAGTGACAAGAATGGGGAGATCCCATTATAACTAAGTGTGTGGCATCAATGGAGAACCATAATATACACATAATTGAATGCATATCTGAATGGGACAATGAGAGTATACCAATGATTAAGGATAAATACTCGACATCCATATGAGTCATAACTAATTGGTTTGGGACATGATTGGTTTATATGCACGAACATGTAAATGTTTTATGCGTGATGAGTCGGAGTTTCACCTTAATAAACCAAATGTAAAACCCTAAGATAAAAGATATAAGGGTTGGAAATATTGGGAATCAATATGATATGTTGATATAAAATAATTCTCCATGTATAGATATTTTGAGTGAATTATGGGGTCAATGCTATGAAATAACTCGAAGTCAATAACCTCATTTATTGAACTCTGAGCTCACCCCCTCCTCAAAATATTCCAGGTGAAGGAAGAGGCCTATGGAAACTTGCTAAGTGGGACATCACCTACATAACTCATGGGACTTGGGGTATAAAGCTCGAAGTACGCATTTTCCTAGGGATTTTTTTACAAGTTTTTGAGGCACACTACTTATGAAATAATGTTTAAGTTTATGTTAAAAATCAATGTATATTTTATTCAAATTTTTGGTTATGTCAATACTACAAGAGGGAAAGTACACATCATTGTAGTATCGAGGGGATGTGGCATGTTATTATAAGACCCCAACCCTCATATTAGGTCAAAGCGTGATAGAGTTGATCATGATGAACCCACTCACAAACAAAATGATAGTCTATTTTAATGTCTTTGGTGCAAACATGAAATATCTTATTAGTAGTGAGATAAATCGTCGAGAGTTTGTCATACCAATGAGTAGGTGAGTTGGATAGGACAACACCAAGCTCATGGAGAAGAGAATGAATCCATATAAACTCAATTGTAAAGTTGCCAAGTTTTATATGTTTACTCTTAGTGCTAGAGCAGGCTATAGTGTATTGTTTCTTAGAACTTCGAGATATGATATTATAGAAGAAATGTAAAGTAAAAGAATAGTCACACTAGATAGAGAGTATATGTCACGCCCCGACCCGGTTTGGTCGAGGTCCTGTGATCAACCGGCCACTCTCCCGGACCTCAAAGAGGGACTACTCTAGGAGATCAAAGAGAGTCACGTGTAGTACCTGTCATGTTTTCCCTGGACAACATTAAGCAAAACTTAAACTTTAAAACTTTATACCTGGGATGGGGTCGGGGGAGGAAGAGGCTGGCGTAGTCGCGTTCCTTCCTAAAAAATGTTTAGAGGGAGGGGGTGAGTTCGACAACTCAGTGAGTGGGAGAATTCTATCAAGAAATGTTTAATTTAACACTTTCAAATGTCTGATATTTCATAGGCAGTTTCTTATCAGGTTTTGCACACGATCATCAACCACCCTCCTATCATATGAGGGATCAAAAATTCACAGAACGATCCCCAACCATTCCATTTGTGGATCGGAGTGCCTTTACCGTCCACCCTGATAGAGGTGCACTGCCTCTACTCGGAGTTTGAGTGCACATCAGTAACCCGACCCTCAAACCCTGATTACTTCATCATGTCTGCTTTGTGGGATGAAACCTCCTTTCCCCTACTGTCTCGGTCTTAGTGCGTAGGAAGCTCTCTGATCTTCTCAACCTACTTGACATCATACCACCCTTATGCACCCTGGGTCATCCATTAGTCCTTGGGATCCTTCACTACCTCATTCCAGGTGTCCTGATGGCCCGAATCACGTAGTGCATGCACAATCAAGATTCTTTTAAGTTATAGCCATTATCTTTGGCCCTCCAGTGCAATGGTCTATTGGCTTGGCTTCGACCCACACATACTGGCCCAATAGGTTCGACAATCTGGCTTCGGTGGAGCAATGGTTTGGCTCAACAAGCTTAACAACTCAAACTTGGCTCCGCGGGTATCACACACAATTTCCCATTAATTGGATCTTTTAGCATTACTCATCACATGCTAGTTCTAGACGGGTTCATACATGTGTCCATCGGCCTTGGGCCTACTTGCATACCAAGCCTAAGCCCAAAATGAGCTCCCAAATATTTTAAGCAGAGTCACCCAAGTAGGGGAGGCTAATTCTGGGAAAAATCATTTTCAAATGAACCGTCATTCCAACCAGAATGGATGTTATAGCAATTCCCACTCACCTGGTAATCTCAATGGGGTCGTCCCGACGGAGTATGGCTTCGTGGTGTTCTTCCAGAAGCCGACGCTCAAGTAGTCTGCTCCTACACAACACGAATATCCATATTAGGGTGTTGGGCTAATTGACAACATCTTTTTAGGCATTTGCATATAGGCCCTCATATTTTGCCTTAATTGCAATTTGGTCCCAAAGGCTTGTGCTTTTACCTTTAGGTTCTTATTTGCCCCTTAGTTTCAATTAAGCCCCTAGGATTTCCAATTATCCTTCTTAGGTCCTCAGTTTTATCAAAGTCACCCATTGACCCCTCAATTTTCCAAAATTGCCATTTAGTCCCTAATTTCCCCAAAGTTGCAATTTGACCACAAACCTCCCAAGCTTTACAAATTAGTCCTCCATTTTATCCAAATTGCCCAATTGACCCTCAATTGGGAGGGAATTTCATGAAAATGCCCTTAATTTTATCAATTTTCCATTTAGCCCCCAATTTTTGAAAAATCCCCAATTTTCCCAAATTTCTCAAAATTTGCACTTTGGCCCCCCGAATCTCAATTTCATCAAATTGACCATCAAAACATGGTTAATTGTCCCCATCCATGATTTGGATCACTTCCTTTATGTTTTCCTTGTCATTTTAAGCCCTAAACCGCTTCATTTGGCTCGAAAATGAGCTGAAACAAAGCTTTGTTGAAAAATACAATCTAGAGAAAGAAAGCTTTGATTCTTACTGGTGGGGATCCGGTGACCAGAGCTTTGGCTACCACTATGTTGCTCTTTTCGTGGGGATCCTCCCTGTGGATCAAACGATGCCTCAATTAATGACCTGAGCGGTGTGAATTTTAGTGTTAAAGTTTTTGCAGAACTTGGCAGTGAATAGTATTTTACGGCAAAGGGCGACAGAGGGAGCTTACCTTCTTAGCTCAGGGGAAGGTCGGGATACCTTCAGGTGGGGTGTAGGAGGTCTGGCTAGGACACAATTGGCTGAGGGAAAGCTCGAAGTGGCAGTTGGGGTTGGGAAGTTTTATGGATGAGGAGCGGCAATACTATTTGAGCTCTCTCATTCCTCATTGGTGGCTCTAAGGCTGAATAGAGGGTATGGCTAGGTAGAGGACTTCCTCCTGGTTCCAAAGACACCGAATGTGGCTTCGAAGGTTGAGAAAAGTCCCATCGTCGGCACTTTATTTTGCTGCTCGCCGGAAACTTTCACACTTCTTCTTCACTCGATTGTGGGATGGTGAGAACGAATGGAGTGGTGCTCTTTATATAGGGAGCTCGACAACTGTTCAGGCTACTGGTCAGCATGAGACTTAGCCGCCGACGACCTGACTAGAGAATTTTTTGAGTTGCGGAAGACTCTAGCTTTTTCGGCCTCTCTCTCTCCTCTGTTCTCTCAGTCAGTGACTGAAGGTTGAAGACGATGATGTGGCGGATGTGCCACGTGGCATGCTGTGATTGGCTAGTTTTTTTGTAACGTGGAGGTCCAGCTCGACCACCATGTCAGTCGTTGACCAATTGACTGGACACGTGGTAGCCTCTCATTAGCTGCTCATGTCTACGTGGCGTGTTGATGGGTCATGTAAACCCCGTTTCTTTAAAGATAAAAAACTGGGAAAAGAACTGGTCAAATTAAAAGAGAAAGGTAAAGAATGGGTAAAATGGGAAATTTGAAAGTCCCAAGTGACTCAAAGAGTTATAAAAATCATGGAAATGAACCATGGAACAAAATGAAAGAGAAAACCAGATCGGTTCAAGGTGAACCGGACCTGAATTGGATTGAACCATACATGAACCAATTTCTAAATTCATTTTCTTGGTGGCTTAAAGTGATCAAATTAGAAAATTTAAGCCACCATTAGATAGAAAATGAATTTAGATTAATTTTGAAAATTTTAATTTTGGGAAAACCGGTCGAATCGATCCTGAACCGGCCAATTTTTGCCATTGAACCCGGTCGAGCTGGTCCGTTCTGGTTTGGAACAGTGTCATCTTATTCCTTAGTATGACAGCACTATTCATCATTTCAAAAACTTTCCTTCTCTCATAAAGGAATATCCTCTTCAATCAAGGCATTTTCGGGCGAGGATAAGCTCGACCAAAATGGAAACTGATCGGACAGAGGGTGCCCGAGCTCCCTATATAAAGAGCTACTCTCCGGTCATCCTCTATACACCTCAAATCTCCATTCGCTCTAAAGTGCTCCATTTTTTTGGTATAGCTCGAACTAGAGCTCTGACTAGGGCACTTTTCTTAGCCTTAGAAGGCAAGGTTAGGTTCTACAGACTCCGGGGGAAGTCAGCTACCTGACAACAATCTCCTTTCAACCTGAGGACCATCGGAGAAGAGCCGGCAGAATCAAACACTGAAGTAGCTCCGACGGACCAAGGCTGCCCTATTTTGGTTGAGCTGAATTCAATCAAATTCAAACCATGAGTGGGTGCAGTAGACAGGCTGCACCTGCAAATGTGTGTACCCTTCCTGATGAAGGGCATGTGTTTGTTTGCTAAATGCCTCCCAAGGCAAGGGGATGGGCTAAGAGAGGTAAACACACCTAATATGGAAATGGAAAAGGTTTTGAAAACCTGAATTTGAGAAAAATCCTTTTAAAAAGGAAATGATCACTTTGGCATGGTTTTTAAAACTCACTCCTAGTACCCACTCACTGAGTTGTAGAAACACACCTACTCTTTTTACCCATTTTTCAAGAGTAAGGAGATAAATTAAAAGAGAGCATAAAGATGTACCCTTCGTCAAGTATGCTTAAAGTTTTTTTAAGCTTGCTTTAGATTGATTTATGCTAATCCAGGGAACAAGGTTTGAATTTATGCCAGGCTCCTCTTGAATAAAGAAGGGGAAAACCCCTCTTAAATCAAGGGAGCGACGGGTTGATCACGGGGATCTGACCAAAACTGGGTCAGGGTGTAACAACTTGAGTGGTATCAGAGCTATGTTCCCTTGAAAGCATTATCAATACTTTGCCCTGACACTAATAAAAACTTAATTATCCTGTAGGAAGAAGAGTCCCTAGGAAGTTCATCATACGAACCAAACCCACACACAAAACCTTCAAAAAGGCTCTAACCTCCAGCAAGATAGACGTCCAAAAGCTTGTTGAAACCGAGAAGAATGTGCCAAAAGACCTCTTCGAGGACTATAGGAAGCTTCTTGGGGCGATGTTAGAACCAGCCAGCATAACATATCGCCCCCCCCCCCCCCCCCCCACCCTCCAACCCCACCCCCCCCCCCCCCCCCCCCCCCATACCTCCCCCAAGTAACCTGACACCCCTCCAGCCCCGCAACAGCAAAAAAGGACCCTAACTCAGAGGATGTCCTAGAACAACTACTAGGATGCCCACACAACATTTATGAAAGTTTTTCGGGCATCCCCACTGGCTCAATGCAACTTTAACCCCACCCAATGGATTAAGTGGACTTATGAGTGCGAAGTTGAGGTGCTGGGAAGGTACGAACTCGAGGTGTTCCATGAAGTCTGTCATAGCAAGGAAGCCCAACAGGAGTATGGTTGGACATCCACCAATTCTTTAGAGCCTTCGGACCACGAATCCTAGAACAATCCGGAGATGAACTCTCGATCTATGAACCTAGGAAACTAGAATAGGGAGAAGTAGGGAAATTTTTGTAATAAGCCGAGTAGGGCAAGAAACCATTTCTATGAATAAATAAAGACCAATAAATTTTATGTTTAAAAACATTAGTCTTCCTATTGACAAGAAGGATGGGAATATACCAATCATGACCAAAGATAGCATTGGATCATCGAAGGAGGTAGACTAACAAGCTACACCCAGTTAATATTAACTGACAAAGGTAACCTAGATCCAAATAGTTTCCACAGAAACAAAGAACTCCCAGCCAAGACAATAAGTCAAGTCAAAAGACTAGGAAGTGGAATTCAAGGGAATCCTCATCGGGGGCTGAGTGTAAGGGAAGCACGTCTACGTAGAATCAGATAAAAAATGGGGTAAACCCAGAGAAAAAGGAAAAGGGGAAGGCGACACCAAGAAGAGTAGGAGGATTAGTACAAGAAAGAATCCAAAGGACATACAGGGATTAGGTGAGCCCTCGTATAGGAGTCAAGAAAGTACGAAGAAGAACCAAGATTCCATAGAAAAGGACAACTAGAAAGAAGGGCAACAAAGGATATAACACATAAGACATACCCATGGGATTTCCTCAGAAAGAAGCTAACCCTGGGAAACGACATCCAAAGGTGCTAGGGTCGGTAGTAGTCGAAGCAAGGAAAGGAAAATAGGTATTAAGGGAAGAAAGCCTAGAAAGGGTATGTACAACTCAAGGGGAGTCATGACTAAATGGTTGAACATAGTACGAAATGTACGAAAGGAACTTGACACACAAGAGTCCATCGAAGGAGGAAGGAAAGATTGGGAAGTAGTTGGGACTACACCCTAAAAAGGGGGCAGTAGTAAGGATGAGACGGTTAGTGACCCAACCTCATGGGAACCATGGATGTAAACTCGGGGAAGAGGAGAGTGTTGGAAAGGACAAGTGATGAGAAGGATTAAAATAAGTCTCACACAAGGAGGACAAGAAATCTTGGAAACTAACGACACCTGAAGTCCTCCCAAAGAAGTAGACTTGTACGAAATGCACAAGGACATACCTGAAAGATTACAGGGAAGGATAAACAAGAAGAGTGACAACGGGAGATGGCATTAGGCTACACTAGGATTAGGATGATCATAGGGACAAGGAACGAAAGGATTTTAGTAAAGAAAAGACCTCAGGGGAAGTGTTTATCCCTAAAAGAAAGATGGTGGACCCAACAGAGCCAGGGAAAGCAATTTAACCCGCACCTGAAAAATGGATAGGAATAAGAAGACCCAATAATTATAAATTCCTCACATAAGGGATGAAGGACAAAAATGGGAAATTCGAGGACAACAAAGGATTTAGGGATCAACAACTAGACAGTAGGGAGGAGAGGAAGGGAAGACCTTCATGAAACGTGGAGGAGTAGGACTCAAGATTTTCAAGACGAAAATATCTCCATAGACGGATAAAAGTAGGAAGTAAGATTTAGATAAGGAACCGACAGTGGAATCCTAAGAGGCTTTATCTGACACAAGAAACCTAGGAAGGGGCATGATGGTTGAGGATGTACTGGTAGGAAGGAAATCCTTGTACAAGGATACCAATGGAAATAAAGAAGGAAATGAATGGGAGGAAAGGATCACAATAAGCCAATAAGTCCAGAATTGGATAGAAAACATAGAGGGCAAAATCTGGAAATCCAATGAAAGAGGACCAAACATATCTAAAATGAGGACATGATTGTCAAGGAGAAAGGACAGCTGGATAATACCAAGAATGGTCGAGAGACACTATCAGGTGACAGGTAGGCATCATCTTAGTAACATCGAGAACCACCATAAAAATGCCACCTAGGATTGTAAGGGAAGGAACGATCATGGGACAATCAACTCAAAGGCATGGATAAAAAACCTTCAAGAGGAAGGATCTTACCCTAAGTGGAATAGAGAGTGGCCTGAAAGGAATACTTTTGGAATAGTGGGTAAGACCCACCAAATGAAGATACCCTCCGTGGAGTGAGTGATTAAAATAATAGAAGAGAAGTCCCATTAATGCGTGGATTAAGAAGGACTGAATAAAGGAACAACCAAAGGATGGCGTGTCAAATAAACCCAAGTTGACACAAGGAGAGATTGCCCAAGGAGAAAGGAGGCGAAATTTATTTTGGCGACAAAACTCCTAAAAGGAGGGGAGAATTGTAAACCCTGTTCCTATAAATATATGAAAACCGGAAAAAGAACCATTCGATTTAAAAGAGAAAACTAGGTCGGTTAATGAACCCAAACCAGTAAAGAAATGGTAAAATGGGAAATTTGAAAGTCCCAAGTGACTCAAAGAGTCATAAAACAATGGAAAAGAACCATGGAACAAAGTAGAAGAGAATATCGGACCGGTTTAGGGTGAACCAGACTTGAATCGGACTGAACCGGTTTGAACCATACATGAACATATTTCTAAATTCATTTTTCTTGATGGCTTAAAGTGATCGAATTGGAAAATTGAAGGCACCATTAGATAGAAAATAAATTTAGATTAATTTAGAAATTTTTAAATTTGAGAAAACCGGTCGAATCGAACCTGAACCGGCTAATTTTTGCCATTGAATCCAGTCAAACCGGTCCGGTCCGGTTCGGAACAATGTTATCTTCTTCCTCAAGATGACAACAATGTTCATATGTTCAAAAGCTTTCCTTCTCTAGTGAAGGAATATCCTCTCCAATCAGGGCATTTTCGAGAGAGGATAAGCTCGATCAAAATGGAAATTGGGCGGGTAGAGGATCCCCGAGATCCCTATATAAAGAGCTCCTCTCCGTTCATACTCCACACACCTCAAATCTCCATTCTCTCTCAAGTGCTCCATTTTTCGGTGAAGCTCGAACCAGAGCTCCAACTTGGACACTTTTCTTAGCCTCAAAAGGCAAGGTTGAATCCTATAGACTCCAAGGGAAGTTAGCTACTTGACACTAATCTCCTTAATAGTGAAACAGCTTCGATGGACCAAAGATGCCCTATTTTGACTGAGCAGAATTCGAATAAATTCAGACCTCCTCCGACCAAAACAAGCCTCCCCAATGCCCCACGACCCTCACACAATCTCCATAGAGGTGAAAGGTAAAACAATTCAGCCCTCCTCCATCGGTGTTAGAGAGAGAATGTGTCAAATTTCACTAATAAAATTCACCGTTGTATGGACTTCAATTGTACCAATTCTTGATCCTAGGAGAAACGTAAGGATGAGAGCTACCTCCCCAGATCGAGAGCTCGGACCGCCGCACCTCGGACGGTAAGCTTTCAAAGCTTTCTCTCTCTCTACAAACAATTTTCCGGTGAAGCTTCATTTGAGCTCATTTCGGATCGAAATGTCGCGATTCAAAGATTAATTGAATCGTATGAAAGTGTAGGAACTGATCTATACCATTAATTGGAGCAATTAACATCGATTGAATGGGCAATTTGAAGAAATCAAATTCGGTCAGTATAAAGGGGAGAAATTAGGGGAAATTTTGGGGAAAATTGGAGATTTAAAAAAATTGAGAGACCTCCATGCAATTTCTCAAAATAGAAGGTCAATTAGCAATGAGAAAGATGTTGGGGGAGAAATTGGTCAATTTTTGAAAGATTTGGGGCTAAATTTATATTTTTGGAATGTAGGGGAAAAATCATAATTTTTAAAATATTGGGGACCAAATTGGAAATTTGGAAAACTTGAGCCCTTACCCAATTTTGAGGATCCAAAGAGCATATTGGAAACCTTGGGACTCAATTTGGGGAAAAGTTAGCATTAGAGACCTAAAGTTAAGAAAAATGAACTTTAGGGATCTAAGTGCAATAAACTAAGAATTTTGAGCCTAATCGCTCATAAGTGAGAAAACGAAGGTTGCCATGCCAAACCTTAATTGATATGGATACTCAAATCATGTAGGGACATGAGAGACCAAAACGCCATCAATGAAAAGCTAGCGTGGACTTAGAAGCTGACTAGGGATGAACACGTCACAATCACCGAGTAAGTGGGAACTTTATACTTCATACACAATTGGGGTGATGAGCACGTAGTTTAAAGTATAAAACCTACTTACCGGTCTTACCCGTTTGGTTTGATGAGTTTCCTTAAGGAAAGAAGAAAATTGCCTACCGGTTGTAAGCAAATCCATCATCACACCCAGTCGGTGCGGTGAGATAAAAATATGATTTTTGTCAGAAGTATTCTCCCCTAACTGTGTGCCATTGCTTAAAATATTTTAGGGATCTTCTTGACGGGAGTTAGTACAGCTCAGATAGGCTAGAGGCCTCAATTTTTGAACTCATGGGGCTCAATGCTCAGTTTTGGAAAACATGTACAGTGGGCACAGGTAGAAGCTCGTAAATAAACTTGATTAGAAAGAGCCATGAAAAATCCTAATTAACAAAATTGATTATGTGTTTCACTATGGTACCGAGTCAAGATCGACAGTGCTCGATGGACTGGTCGTAGTGCGTTAGGGCCAGATCGACGGATCGACCTAGACAAATAGTTACTAGTCGGGTTGAGCGTCGGGGCTGTTGGACCATTGGCACCAAAAAGGATGGATAACTATATGAAAAACTCTTGTTTGTGCATGCACTTGTGGTACGGGACCATCAAGATGCCCTAAGGGTAGTGATGGGTCCTAAGGGATGTTGGACGACATGATGGAGATAAGGGCAGTTCATCATGCTAGTCAGTCTTGAAGCTCTGGTAACTTCTTGCGCATGAAACCAGGGTTAGGTCAGAATAAGGTCTCCATCCTCATATGGACAAGAAGTGGAATTTAGGTCTGAGGGTCGGACGTTTGGGATGTCCACTCAGACTCGGGGTAGAAATGGATGAGCTTCTATCATGGTGGATGAGCTTCTATCATGGTGGAAGGTAAAGATGCTCTGATTTACAAGTGGTTGCAGTGGACGGGTTGCACCTATGAATGTGTGTACCCTTCCTAATGAAGGGCATGTGTTTGTTTGCTAAACTCACCTAATATAGAAATGGAAAAGGTTTTGAAAACCTAAATTTGAGGAAAATCCTTTTAAAAAGGAAATGATCACTTTGGTATGGTTTTTATAAATTAAAGATGTTTTGAAAACTCACTCCCAACACCCGCTCACTGAGTTGTGTAAACTCACCCCCTCTTTTTAACCCTTTTTCAGGAGTAAGGAGATAAATTAAAAGAGAGCGTAAAGATGTACCCTCCGTCAGGTATGCTTAATGTTTTTTTAAGCTTGCTTTAGATTGATTTATGCTATTCCAGGGAACAAGGTTTAAATCTATGTCTAGCTACTCTTCAATAAAGAAGGGGAAAACCCCTCTTAAACCAAGAGAGAGGCGGGTTGATCACGGGGATCTAGCCAAAACTAAGACAGGGCATGACAGGTCACCCGTTGACCATTGACCAGACACGCGGTAGCCTCCCATTAGCTGCCCATGTCTACGTGGCTGCTGACGGGGTGTCGTTGACCGTTGACCGGTGTGGTTCGTTGACTGGTCCAGTCCTACTAGGTCCGTTGTCCTAAATTAAAAAATCAGTTGGTTCAGAATCGATTCGACTGGTTTCCTAAAATTTCTAAATTTATCTAAATTCATTCTCTATCCAATGGTGGCCTCAATTTCCCAAATTGACATTTTTATCCCACCTATAAAAATGAATTATTAAACCGATTTACTATGGTTTATCCCGGTTCATTCTGGTTCAGATCCAGTTCACCCCAAACCAGTCTGGTTCTCTTCTCAATTCCACTTCCTAGATCTTCCTCACAATTTTTGGGAATTTTTTGTCACTTGGAATCTTTCAATTTCTCACGTTAACCCTTATTTACTATTTTTGGTTCATTAATTTGCTCGGTTCTTCACATGTAAATCTTTACTGGATCCTTTTCTGGTTTTCCTTAGTACAAAGGACGGGTTTTACAACTCTCCCCTCCTTTTATTAGTTTTGTCCTCAAAGCAATTACATATTAAATAGTTGTGGGTATCTACCCTTTACAATTGACTCAACCTCTCATGTTTCCTCCTCCACTTGACCATTTCGCCAGAGGATCTTTACCATGGGGATACTCTTGTTCTAGAGATTTTTCTCACATCGGTCTAGGATTCGAATGGGCTCTACTTCATAGACTAGGTCTTCCTCAATCTCTAGCGACAGTTGGTCTAGCTTATGGCTGGGGTCGGGCTCGTACTTTCGTAGTACTAACACGTGGAAGATGTCGTGGATCCTCTACAGGTCCAAGGGTAACTCCAGTTGGTATGCTACTAGTCTAACCCTTCGGGTTACGGCGTACGAACCAATCTATCTTGGTTTGAACTTTCCTCTTTGTTGAAACCTGAGTATTCCCTTCCATGGTGACACCTTCAGGAATAATCGGTCCCCTACCTCGAACTCCAGGTCCTTTCTCCGGTGGTTGGAATAACTCTTCTACTGATCCGAAGCCGCCTTGAGTCAGCTTCTTATTATTTGGATTTTCTTGATTGCCTCCTCTATCAGCTCGACCTTCTCGAGTCTTCTTTCCCCTACCTCCTCCCAGAAAAGGGGCGTGCAACAAGGTTGCCCGTAGAAGGCCTCGTAAGGTGTCATCTGGATGCTAGCCTAGTAGGTGTTGTTATATGTGAATTCCATGAGGCACAGGTAGTCCTCCTAACCCTTATTCATTGTCAGAACGCATGCTCGGAGCATGTCTTCTAGGGTTTGGATGGTTCGTTTGAATTGTCCATCTATCTAAGGGTGGAAAGCAATACTCATGTGGAGTCTAGTCACAAGGACAACTTGTAGGCTGGGCCAAAACTGAGAGGTGAACCTCGGGTCCCGATCTGATACTATACTTACGAGGACCCCATGGAGCCGTACAAGGAAGCTAGCTTTTCTATCAGGTCTATCACCTGGATGGGTAAGAAGTGGGCAGACTTGGTCAGCTGATCCACAATGACCCGTATGGAATCTCGATCCCTTTTTGTTACTAGCAGCCTAGTCACGAAGTCCATGGTGATATGCTCCCATTTCCATTCGGGAATCGGAAGGGGCTATAGTAGTCTAGAGGGTTTCTAGTGTCTGGCCTTAATCTGTTGGCATGACAAACACCTGGCCACGTACTCCGTGATGTCCCATTTCATCCCCTCCGCTAGTACACTTGTGTTAGGGTACGGTACATTTTAGTGCAGCCAAGATGCATGGCGTATATGAAGTCATGCGCCTCGTCCAATATTCCTGTCTTCAATTCTGGATTGTTCGAGACCCAAACCCTCCCTTTGAAGGTCATTATCCCATCACTCCTTACTGCGAGGTCTTGGGCTGGGCTGTTAATAGGCTAATCCCAGTGGGGACAGAGCTCCTCGTCCTCCCGTTGTAGAGCTCGTATTTGGTCTACCAAGCCGGGCCGGACAACTAGATTGGCTATTAAGTTGCCCTAGCTCTTGTCCATGCTGAGGTTCATTCTCAAACTACACAGCTGGCTTAATAGAGGCAGGTAACTAGTTCTTGTCAAGCCCACTCTTGTGTGGTGTTTGCAATTGAGCGCACTGGCTACTATGTTTTCCTTATCGGGGTGGTACTCGATCGTTAGGTCGTAGTCCTTTACCAGCACTAGCAAGCTCCTTTGTCATAGATTGAGCTCCTTTTGGGTTATGAAGTATTTCAGGCTCTTATAGTCGGTGTAGATGCAGCACTTTACTCCATATAAATAGTAACACCATATCTTGAGAGCGAACACAATGACTACTAGCTCGAGGTCATGGGTGGGGTAGTTTTTCTCATGGGGCTTTAGTTGTCAGGAGGCATAGGCAATAACTTTCCCCTATTGCATTAAGACAAATCCTAATCCCTGTTTGGATGTATCACACTATACAGTGTCACACCCCGGCCCAGTTTGGTCGTATCCCCGTGAGTAACCCGCCACTCCCTTTGGTTTATGAAGAGTTTCACCATTTTCTAAACAATAAGGAGTAAGGCGTGCTTTTCCTATTTTTCATGGAATAGCATTATACAAAACTGAATACATTAAATCTTTCATACTTGTCTTTAGGTTCAGCTATAGAAAGGTCTTTAGAGTTTATTTCCATTGCTTACCAGAAAAGGGGTAAAGGGAGGGTTGAGTTCTACAACTCAGTGAATGGGCTTTGGGAGTGAGTTTTTCATAAATAGCTTTAATCAAAGTGAGCCAAAACTTCTCATTTCCTTTTAGAATAATTTTTCCTCAAATTCCAGTTTGACAAAAATATTTTCCACAATTCCACATTCGGTGTGTTTAGCAGAAACACACACCCTTCATCAGGAAGGGAACACACATTCACAGGGTAGTCCATCCACTACACCCACTTGTGGCTCGGAGCATCTTTATCAGCCACAAGGATAGAAGCCTCTCCACTTCTACCATGGTCTGAGTGGATGTTCGCCACATCTGACCCTCAAACATGAAATCAACTCAGTGTCCGTGTGAGGATAGAGACCTCATCCCAATCCCACCCGAGCCTCATGCGCAAGAACCTACGTCAAGCATCCCAACTACTAGCACGACAAACTACCCTTATCTCCACCATGTTGTCTAGTAGCCCTTAGGACGCATCACTAGCCCTCCTGGGCATCTTTATAGTCCTGTACCACAAGTGCATGCACAAACAATAGTTTTCACATAGTCATTTATCTTTGGTGCCACTGGTCCAACGTTCCCAACCCTGAACCCGACCTGCAGTTTTTTGTCTAGGATGATCCGTCGACCTAGCCCTGACGCACTACCGTCAGTCCATCGAGTATGTCAGTCCTGTCTTGGTACCATGGCAAAATCACATATCCATTTCATTAAGAGTTTTCATGGCTTTCATATCTCATGTTTTTTTATGAGCTCCTACTCGTTCCCAATAGGCTTGGGCCCACTGTACGTGATTTTCCAAAACAGGGCATTTTACCCCACAAGTACAAAACTGAGGCCTCTGGTATATCTGAGCTAACCTAGCTCCCATCAAGAATGTCTCCCAAATAGTTTGAGCATTGGCACACAGTCAAGGGAGAACACTTACAAAAATATAATTTTCAGTTCATCACACCAACCGGGTGTGATGACACCTCCGCTTAGAACCGGCAAGCAGGTTTCTCCTTCCTTCAAGGAAGTCCACAAAACTAACCGGGTATGATTTCCTCTACTTACAACCGATAAGTATGTTTTAGCACAGTTCGTCCATCATCCCATCTGGGTATGATGTCAAAATCCCACTTATAAGCGACTTTTCATTTCTAAAGTGCTCATCATCCCAACGGGTTATGATGTTAATAAGCTCACTCACCCGCTAACCGTGACGTGTTTATCTTCGGTTGGTTTTCCAAGTCGATGCACGCTTTCTCTTGTTGGCATTCCGATCACACTTGCCCATACATGATTTGGGCAGCCTTTTCACTTAAGCTTTGGCATAGAATCCTAGGCTAACAAATTATCAATAAATTGCATTTAGGTCACTAAAGTTTATTTTTCTTAACTTTAGGTTACCAATGCCAACTTTTGCCCAACTTGAGTCCCATACTTTTCAAAATTTTTCCTCTGAGTCCTCCTTTTACTCAAAATTGCATAAGGGGCTTAAGTTTTCCAAATTTCCAATATGATCCTTAACTTTTCAAAAATTACCATTTTACCCCTACTTTCCAAAAATGGCAATTTGACCTCAATTATTCCAAAAAATGACCAATTGATCCTCCAACATCTTTTCCATGGCCAATTGGCCATCAATTGTTGGAAATTGCAAGATGGGCCCTCAATTTTACGAAATCCCCAATTTTCCCTTTTAAACCGGCTGAATTTGATTTCTTCAAATTGACCATTCAATCGGGGTTAATTGCTTCAATTGGAGGTATAAATCAGTTCCTACACTTCCATATGATTCAATGGAGCTTTGAATCTCAAGAATTGGGTCGAAATGAGCTTAAATGGAGCTTCACCGGAAAAGTATGCATAGAGAGAGAGAAAGCTTCAAAAGATTACAATCGGAGGTGTGGCGGTCCGAGTTCTCTATCGGGGAAGGTAGATATCTTCATGAGGTACCGTTCTAGAATCAAGAATTCCTATAATTTTGTCAGTGAAATTTTAGAGTTTCTCTCTCTAACTCCAACCTGCAACGATTGAGTAGGGCTTAATTGGCTTACCTTTCAGCTCAGTTGAGGTCGTATGAGGGCCATGGGAGTGTCAAGAGGGCTTGGTTTGGCTAGAGGAGGGATAAATTTGGCTGATTTCTGCTTGGCCAAAACAGGGCAGCTTCGGTCCTTCAGACCTGCTTCACTATTTGATTCTACTAGTGCTTCTTCGGAGGGTCCTCAAATCGAATGGAGGTTGCTATCTGATAGTTGACTTCCCCGGAGTCTAAAGAACCCGACATCACCTTTGAGGTTAAGAAAACTTCCCAAGTTGGAGCTCTAGTTTGAGCTTCACCGACAAATGGAGCAGTTGAGAGATAATGGAGATTTCAGGTGTGATGAGGATAAATAGAGAAAAGCTCTTTATATAGGGAGCTCGGGGACTCTCTACCCAACCGTTTCACATCTTGGTCAAGCTTATCCTCACCTGGAAACTACCTCAACAGAGATGATTTCTCTTCATTGGTGTTGTCTGTTCATGCATTGAATGAACAGTGTCATCATCTAAAGGAAGAAGATGACACTATTCCGAACCATACTGGACCGGTCTGACCCATTCAATGTGTAAATCGGCCAGTTCATGCCAAATTTGACCATTTTTCTCAAATTTAAAATTTTATTAATTCATCTAAATTCATTCTCTATCCAATGGTGGCTTCAATTCTCCAATTTGAATATTTTAAGCCACCTAGAAAAATGAATTTATAAACTGGTTCAATTTGGTTTAGATCCGATTCACTTGAATTGATCTGGTTTTCTCTTCCAATTTGTCCCAAAATCCTTTTTCATGACTTCTATGACTATTTGAGTCACTTGGGGTTTGTAAATTTCTCAATTTACCCTTTTCCCTCTCGATTGTGGTTCGTGAACCGACACAGTTTTCTCTTTTGAAACAACCGATTCTTTTCTCGGTTTCATTATCTATAAAGGGACGAGGTTTACAACTTTCCCCTCCTTTTAGGGGTTTTGTCCCTAAAACAGATTACATATCAAACAACTAAGGGTACCCATCCCTCATAATGCTTTTGGTTTCCCATGTCTCCTCTTACATGGGTTCATTCTGCCAAAGAACCTTGATCATAGGAATTTTATTTTTTCTCAAGTTCTTGTCCCTCCGGTCGATGATTCGCATCGGTTCCACTTGATAAGTCAGGTTCTCTTCTAACTATGGTGGGGGTCGATCCAACACATGACTAGGATTAGGCTGGTACTTCCAGAGTACTGAGATATGGAATACATCATGTATTCTTTGTATGTCCGGAGGCAGTTCTAATTTATATGCCACCAGCCCCACCCTTTAGATTATTGTGTAAGGACCGATGTACCTTGGTTTCAACTTTTCCCATTGTTGATACCTAAGTATTCCCCTCCATGGGGATACTTTTAAGAACACTTGGTCCCCCCACATTAAATTCCACATCTCTTCTCCGATGATCCACATAACTCTTTTGCCTGTCTTGAGCGGCCTTAAGTCAACTTCTAATTATTTTGATCTTTTATGTGGCATCCTCGATTATTTTGGCCCTTTCCAGCTTCCTTTCTCCCACCTCTTCCAAAAACAAGGGGGTACGACATGGTCGTCCATAAAGGGCCTCATAAGAGGCCATTTGAATACTGGCCTAATAACTATTATTGTATGCAAACTCCATCAGGCACAAGTATTCCTCCCAACCCTTATTCATGGTGAGTACACATGCCCTTAGCATGTCTTCCAGGGTTTTGATCATTCGCTCAGACTGTCCATCGATCTGAGGATGAAATGTTTTACTCATGTGGAGCTTAGTTCCCAGGGCATTTTGCAAGCTAGGCCAGAACCTTGAGGTAAATCTAGGGTCTATATCTGACACTATGCTCATCGGGACGCCATGGAGTCTCACTATCTCCCTCATGTATAAGATGACCAATTGTTCCATTGAATCCATCATTCTTATAGGTAGAAAATGGATGGACTTGGACAATCTGTCCACAATGACTCAGATTGCATCTCGTCCTTTTATAATCACAGATAATCCCGTGACAAAATCCATAGTGATGTGTTCCCATTTCCATTTGGGGATTGGCAAGGGTTGTAGCAGTCTTGATGGTTTCCAATGCTCAGCTTTAATTTGCTGACAGGACAAGCATTAGGCTACATATTCTGCAATATCCCTCTTCATCCCTTTCCACCAATAACCTTGTTTGAGGGTGTGGCACATCTTAGTACTGCCCGGATGCATCGCATAAACATAGTTATGTGCCTCTTCCAAAATTAACCTCTTCAATTCTTTATCTTGAGGCACGCACACTCTACCCTTGTAGGTTAGTAGTTCATCACTTCGAAGGTCATAGTCCGATTTCATCCCTCTGTTGATCAGGTCCAAATAGAGTTGGAGTTCCTTATCCATGTTTTGTTGTATCTTAATTTGCTCTGTTAGGCTGGGCCTCACCACTACATCAACTAGCAAGCATTTCTCCCGCTTGTCCACCTTAAGGTCACCTCCATTCTTCCCAATTGTTGCAACAAGAGTAAGTAGCTTATTTTTATCTATGTCGCCTCGGTTTGGTACTTGTGACTTAGGGCATCTACAACAGCATTGGCCTTCTCGGGGTGATATTCTATTATAAGGTCATAATCTTTAACCAATTCCAGCCATCTCATCTGGTGAAGGTTTAACTCCTTCTGAGTTAGGAAGTATTTAAGACTCTTATGATCAGTGTATATCCTACACTCAATCCCGTATAGGTAGTGTTGCCAGATCTTGAGAGCGAATACTATTGCGGCCAACTCCAAGTCATGTGTAGGATAGTTCCTCTCATGTACCTTTAGCTATCGTGAAGTGTAGGTGATAACCCTTCCTTGTTGCATCAATACACATTTGTGTCCTTGTCCGGATGCGTCACTATAGATGGTGTACTCTCTTACACATAGGTCAGGTAGAGAGAGTACATGTGGTGTTGTCAAACGGGCCTTCAACTCCAAGAAGGATTTCTCACAGCTTTCATCCCACTTATACTCTACTCCTTTCCTTGTGAGATGAGTTTGTAATATCCTGTTATGCCCAAGAAACTATGTATCTTAGAGTGATTCTTGGGTGCCTTCCAATCGGATATGGCTTCCACATTGGTTGGGTCTACCTTGACTCCATCTTTGGACACTATGTACCCTAAGTACCCTACCTCCTGCAACCAGAACTTGCACTTGGAGAATTTTGCATATAAGCATTTTTCTCGTAGTATCTCCAAGGTGATAGCCAGATGCTCTTCGTGCTCTAGCCTAGTTTGTGAGAATATGTGAATGACATCTATAAATACTATCACGAAATTATCCAAGTGTGGCTGGAACACTCGGTTCATTAAATCCATGAAGGCTGCATAGGCATTTGTCAAGCCAAAAGGCATCACCATAAACTCAATGTCTGTATCGAGATGGAAATGCGGTCTTAGGAATATCTTCCTCTCGAATCCTGAGTTGGTGGTAGCCTGACCAAAGGTCTATCTTAGAGAAGTAGGTTGTTCTTTTTAGTTGATCGAATAGGTTATCAATCCGTGGAAGTGGATACTTGTTCTTTATGATGACCTGGTTCAACTTCCGATAGTCTAGGCATAGCCACATGCTCACATCCTTTTTCTTTACGAATAGGAGTGGTGCACCACATGGAGACTGACTAGGGCATATGAAGCCCTTCTCCAATAGTTTGTCTAGCTACTCCTTCCATTCCTTTAGTTCTGCTAGAGCCATGAGATAAGGAGCTTGGGATATGGGATGTGTTCCTCAGATAACCTCTATAGTGAACTTCAATTGTCAGCTTGGGGGTAATCCAGGTAATTCTTCCGAGAATACATCTGGGTAGTGTTCAACTACCGGAATGCCTTCGGGTCCCTTCTCCTCAGACTTCTCGTTGATGATCATTTCTAGAAAAGCTTTACAAACTTTATGTATCATCTGTTGAGCTCTTATGTGGGACACCATTTGCACTTCTCCCTTCCTCCTATCTCCTTGGAATTGTAATATGAGTGTTTTGGAAGTGTGGAAAGTTACTATCTTCTTCCCACAGTCCATCTTAGCTTGATGGGTACTTAGCCAATCCATCCCCAATATTACTTCTACCTCCCTTAGATGTAATGAGATCAAATTTGCCTCTAGTTTGATTCCTCCAATCTTGATCTCACACCCCTTTAACTGTTTGTCCCTATTTAATCCTTTTCCTAAGGGTGTGAGGATGTTGAGAATTTATTTTAGAGAGGTAAGTTCTAAGGGAAGACTTGGGATTAGATCTTCCTTTACAAAGGATCTCTCTACTCCTAAGTCGAAGAGTGCGTAGACCTTTCTTCCCCACAAGTGTATGTACCCTGATTGAAGAAATGCATGTTTTTAGAAGAAAAGATTCCTTTATTGAATGGAATTCAAATTACAAGTTTATCTCAATCTTAGTTGGGAGGGTTTTGGGAAGTACCCACTACGGTACTAGGGTCTTTCCTAGCCTCTTCCTGGGTGAGGTTGTATACCCTAGCTAGTACTTTTGTTGTGGCGTCCTGCTAGGGAGTCCTTGGGTTCCCTTGGGGTGGTCCAAGTGTGTTTAATTGCTTGTTCTCCCTAAGAGTGGGGCATTCCTTTGCAAAGTTCCCCACTTGTCCACATGCAAAATAGGACAAGCAAGCTCCCTCATGGTACCTTTTGCACCTAGGACAACAAAGGTTCCCTAGTGGTAGGGCAGGGATTACTCTCAGGGGAGGTGGTGGCACATCCTTCCTCCTTTGAAATCCCACCCTATTTCCCCATCTTGGACCATCTTGCTCCTTCCACCCCCCATGATGGCCTTGGCCCTTGTCCTCCTTCCGGTCTACCT
Organism: Trapa incisa; assembly: GCA_030064435.1. NCBI lineage: Eukaryota > Viridiplantae > Streptophyta > Magnoliopsida > Myrtales > Lythraceae > Trapa > Trapa incisa. Next base: position 17,882,518 of record CM057776.1, read on the forward strand.
ATTCCATTCGACGGTGTCAGGTTTGTACTAGTCGCTCACATTCATGAGCCATACTAATCACTGCTACCAGATCTGGGCGTCCTAGTACTCCCATCCAGTCTCATATGTTCATATTGAGACCGTCCACAAATCATTGGCATAGGTCTGTAGGTCCGGCCAGGTTAGGGGAAAATGGTCTTAACTCATTAAACTTTGTTTCATACTCCGAAATAAAGTTAAGCCCTTGTCAGAGTCGAAGGAAATCCTACTTCCTCTCATTTATCAAATGAGGAGCCAGGTACTCTTCCGTGTACCTTTCCTCAAATTGCTCCCAATTGGGGGTACTAACAGGTAGGCTCCAGACATTGTCCCACCATCGTTTTGCACTAGCCTCTAGGAAAAATTATGCCAAGATCACCATGTCCTAAGGTGAAATCCTGACTATCCTCATAAGATTCTTGATGATGGCTAGTCAGTTCATAATAGCTCTAGCATCCTTCTCTCCAAGGAAAGGCATACACCCCAGTTGACGAAGAATTTTGAGGTATTTGGGGATGTCAACTGGAGGAGGGTGGTTAACAGGAGGGGATGAGATTGTACTTCTTGCGGCTCAGCTCAAGAGTTGGTGCCCACCTCAGGTATGAGGTTAAGTCATCCAAATTCTTGGGTGAATTCCCCATACAACCTTTGGTGTTTCGAGCTTAGTCCAACTGGAGTTGTCTCGGCTACTCAAGGAGTTTCCACAAGAAGGGGTGGTTGGGCAGTGTTAGACATTGCAACTCTTATTCTCTTGGTTCCTCTCTTACGAGCCATCTGAAATTTTAAATATTTATTTCTAATAGTCACTATGTTTTATAGTCTTAATAATGCATTCGAGGAAACAAGATCTGATACCACTCAAGTTGTCATGCCTCAACTTGGTTTGGTCGGATCCTAGTGAGCAATCCGCCACTCCCTTTTGTATATGAAGAGTTTCACCCTTTTCTAAACCACGAGGAGTAAGGCATCATTTTTACTATTTTTCCTGAAATAACATTATACAAAACTGAATAAATTAAATCTTTCATACCTGTCTTTAGGTTTGGCTATATAAAGGTCTTTAGAGTTGATTTTCCTTGCTTACCTGAAAAGGGGTAAAGGGAGGGGTGAGTTCTACAACTCAGTGAATGGGTGTTGGGAGTGAGTTTTTCATAAACAACATTAATCAAAGTGTGTCAAAACTTCTCAATTCCTTTAAGAATAACTTTTCCTCAAATTCCGGTTTGTCAAAACCTTTTTCCTCAATTCCACATTCGGTGTATTTAGCAAACAACACACACCCTACATCAGGAAGGTAACACACATTCGTAGAGCAGCCCGTCCATTGCACCCACTTGTGGCTCGGAGTGTCTTTACCGGCCACCAAGATAGAAGCCCATCCACTTCTACCATGGGTCTGAGTAGATGTTCACGACATCCGACCCTTAAACCCAAAATCAACTCCGCATATGTATGAGTATAGAGACCTCATCCCGACCCCACCCCGACCTCATGCATAAGAAGCTACGTCAAGCTTCTCGACTGCTGGCACGACAAATTGCCCTTATCTCCACCATGTTGTTTAGTATCCTTTAGGATGCATCACAATCCCTCTTAGGCATCTAGACGGTCCTGTACCTCAAGTTCATGCACAAACAACAGTTTTCACACAACTATTTATCTTTAGTGCCATTGGTCCAACGGCCCCAACCCTCAACCCAACCTGCAACTATTTGTCTAGGCCGTTTCGTCGACCTTACCTTAATGCATTGCTGCCAGTCCATTGAGTATGTTGGTTTTGTCTTGGTACCATGGTGAAATCACGGATCCATTTGATTAAGAGTTTTCATGGATTTCATATCTCATGTTTTTTTACAAGCTCCTGCTCGTGCCCACTAACCTTGGGCCCACTATACGTGATTTTCCAAAATCAGGCATTTTGCCCCATAATTTCAAAAACTGAGGCCTCTAGCCTATTTGAGCTAATCTAGCACCCATCAAGAAGGTCTCCCAAAAAGTTTAATCATTGGCACACAGTTATGGGAGAACACTTCTGACAAAAATAAAATTTTCACTTCATCACACCAACCGAGTGTGATGATACCTCCGCTTACAACCAGTAAGTGGATTTTTTCTTCTTTCAAGGAAGTCCATCATACCAATCAAGTATGACTTATTCTACTTAGAATCGGTAAGTATGTTTTAGCTTAGTTCACCCATCATCCCATTTGGGCATGATGTCAAAATCCCACTTATAACCGGCTTTTCATTTATAAAGTGCTCATCATCCCAACTGATTATGATGTTGATAAGCTCACTCACCTGCAAACTGTGACGTGTTCGTCCTCGGTTGGTTTTCCAAGTCGACACGAGCTTTCTCTTATTGGCATTCTAATCACACTTGTCCCTACACTATTTGGGCAGCCTTTTCACTTAAGGTTTGGCATAAAAGCCTAAGCTCACAAATTATCGATAAATTGCATTTAGGTCCCTAAAGTTTATTTTTCTTAACATTAGGTCCCCAATGCCAACTTTTTCCCAATTTGAGTCACATAATTCTCAAAATTTTCCTTTGAATCCTCATTTTACTCAAAATTGCATAAGGGGCTTAATTTTTCCAAATTTCCAATTTGGCCTCTAACTTTTCAAAAATTACCATTTTGCCCCTACCTTCCAAAAATGGCAATTTGGCCCCAATTATTCCAAAAATCGACCAATTGGTCCTCAAACATCTTTTCCATGGCTAATTGGCCCCTATTATTATAAAAATTAACCAATTGGTCCTCAAACATCTTTTCCATGGCTAATTGGCCCTCAATTTTGGAAAATTGCAAAATAGTCCCTCAATTTTATGACATCCCCAAATTTTCCCAATTTTTTCGTGCAATTTCCCCTTTAAAATTGGCTAAATTTGATTTCTTCAAATTGATCATTCAATCAAGGTTAATTGCTTCAATTGGAGTGTAAATTAGTTCCTACATTCCACACTATTCAATGGAGCTTTGAATCGCAAAAATTGAGACCGAAATGAACTCAAATGGAGCTTCGCCAGAAAACTGTGCATAGAGAGAGAAATCTTCAAAAGCTTACTATCTGAGGTGTAGCAGTCTGAGCTATATATCAGGGAAGGTACCACTCTTACTGAGGTACATTTTTGGATCAAGAATTCCTACAATTGACCCTGCATTGAAGGTGAATTTTGTCAGCGAAATTTCAGAGTTTCTCCCTCTAACTTCGACCTGCAACGATTGAGGAGTGTCGAATTTGCTTACCTTTCGGCTCAGTTGAGGTCATATGAGGGTCGTGGGAGTGTTGGGAGGGCTTGGTTTGGTTAGAGGAGGGCTGAATTTGGCCGATTTCAGCTCGGCCAAAACAGGGCAGCTTTGGTTCTTCAGAGCTTCTTCACTGTTTGATTCTGCCATCACTTCTCCGGCGATCCTCAGATAGAATGGAGGTTGCTATTAGATAGTTGACTTTCCATGGATTCTAAAGAACCTGATCTCGCCTTCTAAGGTTAAGAAGACTGGCCAAGTCGGAGCTCTGGTTTGAGCTTCACCGAAAAATGGAGCAGCTGAGAGAGAATGGTGATTTCTGATGTGAGGAGAATGAATGGAGAGGAACTCTTTATATAAGGAGCTCGGGGACTCTTTGACCTACCGTTTCACATCTTGGTCAAGCTTATCCTCACTCAGAAATTGCCTGAATGGAGATGATTCCTCTTCACCGGCGTTGCCTTTCATGCATTGAATGAATAGTTTCATCATATAAAGGAAGAAGACGACACTATTCCAAATTGAACCAGAGCGGTCCGATTGGTGTAATGCATAAATCGGTCAGTTTAGGCCCAATTCGATTGGTTTTCTCAAAATTAAAATTTTAAAAATTTATCTAAATCTATTGTCTATCCAATGATGGCTTCAATTCTCCAATTTGAATATTTTAAGCCAACTAGAAAAATGAATTTAGAAATCAGTTAAATCTAGTTCACCTAAAGCGGTCTGGTTTTCTCTTCCAATTTGTCCCAAAGTCCTTTTCTATGAATTTTATGACTTTTTTAGTAACTTGGGGTTTGTAAATTTCTCAATTTACCCTTTCCCTATTGGTTATGGTTTGTGAACTGGCTCATTTTTCTCTTTTGAAACGACTGGTTCTCTTCCCAGTTTCATTATCTATAAAGGGTTGGGGTTTACATACGGTGTACTCCCCGGCATCCGCGTCGGGTAAGGCCAGCACTAGGGTCATCATTAATCGGGATTTGAGCTCTTGGAAGGACTACTCACACTTGGCATCCCACTTATAATCTACCCCTTTCTAAGTGACGTGAGTTAATGGTGCCGCAATTTTATAGAAGTCTTCCACAAACTTCTGGTAGTACCCAATGAGGCCGAGGAAACTGCGCACTTAGAATTTGGCGTAATGTCAGTTTTCTTGAAAGGTACTCAAGGTGATCTCCATGTGCGCCCAGTGCTCCTCTTCGGTTCAAGAGTATATGAGGATGTTGTCTATGAATATGATCATGAACTTGTCCAAGTTTGGCTAAAACACTCGGTTGATCAGGTCTATGAAGGCAGTGGGTGCATTCGTCAACCCAAAGGGCATCACTCTAAACTCGTAATGCCCATACCATAATCAGAAAGCGGTTTTCTGTATGTCCTCCTCCCAAATTTTTAGTTAATGGTAACCCGACCGTAGGTTGATCTTGGAGATGTAGGCTGACCCTTTTAGTTGGTTGAATAGGTCATCTATCATGGGGAGAGAGTAGTTATTCTTAATTGTCACCTAATTCAATTTTTGGTAGTCGATGCAAAGTTGCATGTTTTTGTCCTTCTTATTGACGAACAAAACCGGTGCACCCCATGGGGATTGGCTTGGTCATATGATGTAAACCCCGAACATTTGAGTTAAGGAAAATCGGGAAAAGAACCGGTCAAACCGAATAAGAAACCAAAACCGGTTTACATTTGGGAATAAACAATATGAAAATTTACAACTTTCAATTAATCAAAGGATTTATTAAACATTGGAAAAGAAACTTAAGACAAATTAGAAAACAAAAACCAAATTGGTTCAGGTGAACTAGATTACATAAGAACTTTAAAGTTAAGCGTGCTTATCTTAGAATAGTGTGAGGATGGGTGACCTCTTGGTAAAATTTTTATGCGACTATATAAAGAGGTCATCCCCATTTCATTCTCCTCACACCTGAACACTTCTCTCTCTCTCTCTACTGCTCCATTTCCCGGTAAAGCTCGAACCAGAGCTTCGACTTGAACAAAAGTCGAGCTCTTTAGAACCGGGGAGAAGACAGCTATCTGAAAGCAAACTCCAGTCAATCCGAGAATCGTTGGAGAAGCGCCAACATGATGGAATAGTGAAGCAACTCCAGAGGACCGAAGCTGCCCTATTTCGGCCAAGCTGGAATCGGCCATTTCAAGCCCTCCTCAGGCCAAACCAAGCCCTCCCAACACTTCCTCAGCCTTTCCATGGCCGAATTAGGACCGAAAGGTAAGCCAATTCGGCTCCCCTTTATAATTTTCGATCGGTGCTAGAGAGAGAATCGACCGAATTTCAATGAAGAAATTCTAATCCAATTCCGCATCAATTGATACAATACTTGATTTTAGGATAAACCTTAGGACGAGACCTATCTACCCAGATTGAAAGCTTGGACTGTCGTGCCTTCACCGGTGAGTAATCGAAGCTTTCTCTCTCTACAGTCTATTTTCTGGAAAAGCTCCGTTTGAGCTCGTTCCAACGTTAAAATCTGCGATTCAAAGATTCTTAGAATCGTATGAACATACAAGAACTCAATTTCAACTCCAATTTCAATAATTAGAAGTGTTTGATTGGTTAATTTGATGAAATCAAATTCGGAGTGTTGAAGAGTTGAAATTGGGGGAAATTTTGGGGATTTTCGAAATTCAAAGGGGCCAAAATACAATTTTATGAAATTGAGGGTCAATTGGGCACGAAAATAATGTTGGAGGACCAATTGAGGAATTTTAGAAAATTTGGGGAAAAACTTACCATTTTTGTGAAAGAAGGGCAAAATGGTAATTTTGGAAAAATTAGAGGAACCAAATTGGAAATTTGAAAAATTAAACCCCTTTTTGGTGAAATTGAATAAATTGAGTTCCCACGATAAATTTTAAAAGTTACGAGACTCAATTTGAGGAAAAACCGACATTAGGGACTTAAAGTTAAAGAGAAATAACTTTAGGGACCTAATTGCAAATAACTAAAAGTTTGGGTTTTCTCATTCATTAATGAATGAAGGCTGTTATGCCGAGTAATAATGAACAAGGTTGTTCATATCGTATAGGAACGTTAAATACTGGGAACGCCAGCAAGGACAAGCTTGCATGAATACAAAGAACTAGTCTAATGGAAATCACGACATTAACGGGTGAGTGGTTTTACTAACGTCATACCCGGTTGGAATGATGAGCACAAATTGAAGTTAAAAACCACTTACCGGTTGTGAGTGGGTTTACTAACGTTATACCCGGTTGGGATGATGAGCACAAATTAAAGTTAAAAACCACTTACCGGTTGTGAGTGGGTTTACTAACGTCATACCCAGTTGGGATGATGAGCACAAATTAAAGTTAAAAACCACTTACTGGTTGTGAGTGGGTTTACTAATGTCATACCCGGTTGGGATGATGGGCACAAATTAAAGTTAAAAACCACTTACCGGTTGTGAGTGGGTTTACTAATGTCATACTCGGTTGGGATGATGGGCACAAATTAAAGTTAAAAACCACTTACCAGTTGTGAGTGGGTTTACTAACATCATACCCGGTTGGGGATGATAAGTGCATCGGTATAAAAACCCACTGTTTAGTGGTATTTTAATCATCACCACTTAGAGAAAGTGATGTGAAAATTATGCGAAAAAAAAACTACTTACCGGTTGTAAGTAGATCATACCCGATTAATATGATGAGACTTCCTCGAAGGAAGTTGAAAACCCGTTCATCGGTTATGAATGGAGATGTCCTTATACCGGTTGGTATAATGGACAGTGAAAACCTATTTTGTTGGAAGTGTTCTCCCCTGACTGTGTGCCAATGCTTAAACTATTTGGGAGACCTTCTCGATGGGAGCTCGAATAGCTCTAATAGGCTAGGGGCCTCGGTTTTGGAACTTGGGGGCTAAATGCCCGATTTTGAAAATCTCGTACAGTGGGCCCAAGGCCAGTTGGCACGAGCAGGAGCTCGTAAACAAACATGATATATGTGCCATAAAACTTAATAAGTGAATTGTTAGGCCATGGTACCAAGATAGGACCGACATGCTCAGTCAACTAGAGGCAGTGCGACATGATAGGTCAACGGACTAGTCAAGACAAACAGCTGCGGGTTGAGTTGAGAGTCGGGGCCGTTGGACTAATGGCACCACAGATTACATGGCAATATAAGAAAACATTGTTTGTGCATGCACTGTGAGTACGGGATCATCAAGATGCCCATGAGGGGTAGTGATGTGTCCTAAGGGCACTGGACGACCTAGTGGCTATAAGGGCAGTTCGTCGTTCCAGGTGTCTATGCGAAATCTGGAGTAGCACAAAGCGCATGAGACCGGGGTGGGGACAGGATGACGTCTCTGTCCTCATACGGACATGAAGAAGTGATTTCGGGATTGTGGGTAGGATGTCACGTACATCCACTCATTCTCAGGGTAGAAGTGATCATACTTCTATCCGGGTGGCAGGAAAAGTCGCTCCGAAGCCACTAGCGGGTTCAGTAGTGATACTGACTTACGAATGTGTGTAACCTTCATGATGAAAGATGTGTGTTGGGTGATGACACACCGTGGTAACTAAGAAATAATGGAAAAAAAACACAAATTTTTAAATGATGGGATTTTTGAAAACAAAGGAGTCTGGCACACTTCATATAAATGTTTTTCTTAAAAGTTAAAAGCTTTTAAAAACCCATTCACTGAGTAGTCGTACTCACCCCCTCCCTTATATCCCTTTCAGGAAATCCTGGAAAGCCTCCCCTTAAAGACTGTCAACTAAGATGCCTGTAAGACAGGTATGTAAAGTTTTAAATTTCATACAGTTTTGATTATGCTATTCCAGGAAAAAGGTGCAAGTTAAAGGACGCATTACTCTTTACGGTTTACGATAAGGGGAAACCTTTTAATAAACCAGGAGAGTGGCGGGTTGATCACGGGGATCCGACCAAATCGGGTCGGGGCGTGACATATGAAGCCTCTCTCTAAGAGTTCATCCAACTGGTCCTTCAACTCCTTAAGCTCAGCGGGCACCATACAATAGGTTGCCTATGATATGGGTGGGTTCCTGGCACCACTTCAATCACGAACTCGAGCTGGCGATCCGGGGGTAGGCCGGGTAATTCCTCTGGGAAGACGTCGGGGTAATAGTTGACTATCGAAATTTCAACTAACTCCTTCTTCGACAAATCCTTGCGAGTGATCTAGGCAAGGAATACCTTACACCCTTTTTGTAGCAAGTCTTGTGCCTCTATGCAGGATACCAGGTCCATTCCAGCTCTTCCCATATCTCCTTGAAATATTGCCTCCTCCTTTCTAGGGGTGAGGAAGGTTATCATTTTCTTTCCACAGTCTACATAGGTGTAATGACCTCTACTTCTCTTAGTGGAAGGGGAATCAAGTTGGCCTCTAGGGTGGTTCTGCCTATTTGTACTTCACAGGCCTTAATGTATTCGTGTCGCTCCAGTGTTTCTCCTAGTGGTGTGAGGATGTAGAGAGGTGGTAGGAAAGGAGAGTGCTCCTTAGGGAGTTCCCATACTAGGGTTTTATTGATAAAAGATCGCTCCACCCCTGAGTCGAAGAGGGTGTACATTTCCTTCCCGGATAATCATACGAAATATGAGTGGGAGTTAATAAAACTTTTATGGGAACATATTTTATTAGATGGACTACAAGACTCCAGGCTACATACTCAATTTATAAAGAAGGTTGGGACGTACTAGCCACCATGTTGGGGTCCTTCCAAGCTTCTTCTTGGGTTAGGTTGTAGAACTGGGCTAGAACTCCAGTAGGTGCTTCCCTCCCCCGTTGAGTGCCCTTTGGTTTCCGAGCGGTGGTGGTGGTGCATTTTGCAAAGCATTGTCCTGTGTCTTCAGGCAATTCTTGATGAAATGCTTGGATTGTCTGCATCCGTAGCATATTATGCATGCCCCTTCATGGTTTCTCTAGCACCGAGGGTAGTAGGGGCTTCTCCTTAGAGGGGGTGCATTCACCTCCCTATGGCCATGGTAGCCCTCCTCCCTTTGTGGGAATATTGGTCGATTCCCCCATCATAGTTGAACCTATTCTCTCGGGCCTCCTTTACTGCTCTACCCCCTATCTTCCATTCACCTACCCTGCTCTGTCCCGTGGTGCCTTGTTTGGACCAATCGCTCGCATTCGTGCACCATGCTGATGATGGCGGCTAAGTCGGTGGGTCATCCCAAAACCCCCATCCGGTCTCTTATATCCATATTGAGACTGTCGATGAATTTCTAGCAGATGTCTACCGGTCCCTCCATATCTGGGGAGAAGGGTCTTAATTTGTTAAATTTGATCTTGTATTCTAAGACTATGTGTGCTCCCTAGCGGAGCTGGAAAAATTCCACCTTCTTTTTGTTGATCAGGTGGGGAGCTAGGTACTCCTCTGTGTACCTTCCCTCAAACTCTTCCCAAGTGAGTGTGGTCGGGAAGAGGCTCCTTACAATATCCCACTATCACTTCGCGTTGAACTCCAGAAAGAATTCTTCCAGCATTACCATTTCCTCCAGGGGTATACTGACGATCCCCATGAACTTCTTGAGGCTCGCCAACCAGTCCATGGCAGCCCCAACCTCCTTCTCTCCATGGAAGGGTTTGCACCTTAGTTGACGGAGTGTCTTTAGGTATTTGGGGGTATCGAAGAGGGGTGGGACAGGTGTGAAAGGGGACTAGGATTGGACCTCTTCTTGGTGGGTCTCGGACTCGGAGTCCGGATGGGGCTTGTCGCTAAGGTGGGGTTCCCCGAACACCCTTGTAAATTCCTCATACAGCCTCTGTTGTTCGGAGTTGTGGCCTTACAAGGCTGATGGTACTCTCAGGAATTCTACCTCCGAGAGAGGGTTTCCAGTGAAATCGGTGATTGATGCCCTTGTTCTCTTAGCTCCTCTCTTTGATATCATAGCTGGGGTAAAAATTTTCTTTGATTAGTATTTATGTTATAAAGTATTGATAATGTATTCGGGAAAAGCTCTGATACCACCGAAGTTGTCACACCCCGACCTGATTTGGTCGAGGTCATGTTATCAACCTACCACTCTCCTGGACCTCAGAGAGGGACTCCACTAGGAGATCAAAGAGAGTCGCGCATAGTACTTATCATATTTTCCTTGGACAACATTAAACAAAACTAAAACATTAAATCTTAATACCCAGGATGGGGTCGGGGGAGGAAGAGGCTGGCGTAGTCACGTTCCTTCCTGAAAAATGTTTAGAGGGAGGGGGTGAGTTCGACAACTCAGTGAGTGAGAGAATTCTATCAAGAAATGTTTAATTTAGCACTTTCAAATGTTTGATATTTCATAGGCAGTTTCTTCTAAGGTTTTGCACATGATCATCAACCGCCCTCCTATAATAGGAGGGATCACACATTCGTAGAACGATCCCCGACCGTTCCACTTGTGAACTGGAGTGCCTTTACCATCCACCATAATAGAGGTGCACTGCCTCTACCTAGAGTTTGAGTGGACATCAATAGTCCGACCATCAAACCCTAATTACTTCATCATGTCCGCTTTGTGGGATGAGACCTCATTTCCCCTCAGTCTTAATGCGTAGGAAGCTCCACGAGCTTCTTGACCAACTAGATGCCATACCGCCCTTATGCACCCTAGGTTATCGAGCAGTCCTTGGGATCCATCACTACCTTATGCCAGGTGTCCTGATGGCCCGAATCACATAGTGCATGCACAATCATGAGTCTTTTAAGTTATATCCATTATCTTTGGCCCTCCAACGCAACGTTTTGTTGGCTTGGCTTCAGCCCACACGTACTGGCCCAACAAGTTCAACAACCTGGCTTTGGCGCAGCAGTGGTTTGGCCTAACAAGCTCAACAACTCAAACTTGGCTCGGTGGCTATCACACATAATTTTCCATTAATTGGATCTTTTAGCATTACTCATCACAAGCTAGTTCTGGATGGGTTCATACCCGTGTCCATCAGCCTTGGGTCCACTTGCATACCGAGCCTAAGCCCAGAATTAGCTCCCAAATATTTTAAACAAAGTCACCCAATTATGGGAGGCTAATTCCGAGAAAAATCATTTTCAAATGAACCGTTATTCCAATCAGAATGGACGTTATAGCAATTCTCACTCACTCGGTAACATCGGCGGGGTCATCTCGGCAGAGTCTAGTTTCGTAGTGGTCTTCTGGAAGCCAGCGTTCAAGCAATCTACTCCTACATGGCACAAATATCCATATTAGGTTGTTGGCTAAGGGACCGCATCTTTTTGGGCATTTGTATATAGGCCCTCATATTTTTCCTTAATTATAATTTGGTCCCTAAGTCTTGTACTTTTACATTTAGGTACTCATTTGCCCCTTAGTTTCAATTAAGCCCCCAGAATTTCTAATTATCCTTCTTGGGTCCTTAGTTTTATCAAAATTGCCCATTGGCCTCTCAATTTTCCAAAATTTCCATTTAATCCCTAATTTCCCCAAAATTACAATTTGACACCAAACTTCTCAAGCGTTGCAAATTTGTCCTCCATTTTATCCAAATTACCTAATTGACCCTCAATTGGGAGGAAATTTCATGAAAATGCCCTCAATTTTTTCAATTTGCCATTCAGCCCCCAATTTTTGAAAAATCTTCAGTATGCCCAAATTTCTCAAAATTTGCACTTTGGCCCCCGAATCTCAATTTCGTTAAATTGACCATCAAAACGTGGTTAATTGTCCCCATCCATGATTTTAATCACTTTCTTTATGTTTTCCTTGTCATTTTAAGCCCTGAACCACTTCATTTGGCTCAGAAATGAGCTCAAGCAGAGCTTCGCCAAAAAATATAGTCTAGAGAGAGGAAGCTTTGATATATTACTGGTGAGGATCCAATGATCGGAGATTTAGCTACCACTGCATTGCTCTCGTTGTGGGTATCCTCCTTGTATCCAACCATGCTTCAATTGATGATCTGAGCAGTGTGACTTTCAGTGGTAAAGTTTTTGCAGAACTTGGCTATGAATAGTATTTTCTAATGAAGGGAGGTAGAGGGAGCTTACCTTCTTAGCTCGGGGAAGGTCGAGACATATCCAGGTGGGGTGTAGGGGGTCTGGCTTGGCCGCAATTGGCCGGGGGAAAGCTCGAAGTGGCTGCAGGGGGTTGGGCAGTTTTATGGTCGAGGAGCGGTAGTGTTGTTCGAGTTCACTCGTTCCTCCTCAGTGGCTCTCAAGCTAAATAGAGGGTATGGCTAGGTAGAGGACTTCCTCCTGGTTCCAAAGACACCAAATATGGCTTCAAAGGTTGAGAAAAGTCCCGTCGTCGGCGCTCTGGTTTGTTGCTCACTAGAAACTTGCACACTTTTTCTTCTTCACTCGATTGTGGGATGCTGAGAATAAATGGAGGGGTGCTCTTTATATAGGGAGCTCGACATCTGTTCAAGCCCCCTGCCGGTGTGAGACTCGGCTGCCGACAACTTGACCGGAGAGTTTTTCAAGTCACCGGAGACTCCAACTTTTTCGGCCTCTCTCTCTCCTCCGTTCTCTCTATCAACGGCTGAAGGTTGAAGACGATGATGTGGCGAATGTGCCACATGGCATGTTGTGATTGGCCAGTTTTTCTGACGTGGAGGTCCAGCTCGGCCGTTGTATCAGTCGTTGACCAATTAACTGGACACATGGTAGCCTCTCATTGGCTGCTCAGGTCTGCGTGGCGTGCTGATAGGTCATCCACTGACCATTGACTGAACATGTGGCGGCCTCCCATTGGATGCCTATGTCTACATGGCTGCTAATGATGTGTCGTTGAGCAGTTGGTCCGTTGATCGGTCCGGTCCGACCGAGTTCGTTGTCCCGAATTTGATAATTGGTCAGTTCGGACCCAATTTGACCAGTTTTCTTAAATTTAAAATTTTTCTATATTCTTCAAAATTCATTTTCTATCCAATGGTGGCCTCAATTTCCCAACTTGGCATTTTTAAGACACCTAGAAAAATGAATTATTAAACCGATTCACTAGGTTGAACCCGATTCAGTCCGGTTCTCTTTTCAATTCCACTTCCTGGTTCTTCCTCCCAATATTTGTGAATTTTTTGTCACTTGGGATCTTTCAATTTCCCATATTAACCATTCTTTACTATTTTTCAGTCATTAATTTGATCGGTTCTTCACATGAAAATCTTTACCTGTCCTTTTTTCGATTTTCCTTTGTCCAAAGGATGGGTTTTACAGTATATAATGAGTGGTTCCTTAAAAATATAAAAATATGATAGACAACAATCCAAAGTGTAACACCACATTCTCAAAAATGTGTTAAACTAAATTTGTAGTAGAAAATGAAGTTGAACTCGAATAAAAAAATGTATTGAATTAGGATTCTAGAAATTGGTTAAAATAAAGGTGGACCAAATGCTGAAAAATTATTATTGATCAAGTACTAGGGATTGATGGTCAATAACCATGAATTAGATTGCAATCAGTTTAAATATGGTCAAACCGATTCAGATCAAATCATAATTTAAATTTTGATGGGACATAAAAAGAGAAAAATATTAGTTTTGAGTCCAAAATACAAATACATAAATTGAGAAATTTTTACAAAAATAAAATAAATCAAAAAACCAATTGAATTGGTTGAAAAACTAATCAAATGGAACCGATCAACATAACTAAATCGGTCAATGAGTGCAGGGCACAAATGTGCCACGAGTGGTGCGTGCGCACACCTCGACACATGTCAAACATGATTACCCCTATCAATCAACATACATAGAAATTTTAGAAGGCATAAATGTATGTTTTGTTAATTTACTCCAATGAGAGAAAAATCAATTCCTAGTAGTAAATGAGACTGATTTACACCGGCCAATGGGCAAAATGGCTACCCCTAAACCTTCTGGAACTTCCTATAAAATGATAGTCTTTCTGTCTCCTTTAACACACTACAATTCCCCCTTAAACCCTAGGTGCATCTTTAGGCGAATTGTATATCAGAGCTCCAATGAAGCACTTTTTGACAATGAAACATTTTGTTCTTGAACTCAATGGAATCATACAAACCTCTTCTACACTATTCAATTGTGGACATGCTTGAGACACCAAAAACAATGCATTTCATCCCCGATCAATTTCAGCTCCCTTAGACGACCAAAATTGTTGGGCAAGCTCCAAAGGACCACATCAACGTGCCTAAGTCTCTCCCACAATTTTCACATGACCTTGGTAAGCCCACTCCACTTCAAATCACTATGAATATTTAGTTTCATCTGATTTTAACTAAATTCTAATCAATGATGATTTCAGACATCTTTGACGACTAATTGAGACATCACTTGATTCTAAAAGAACTCCAAGGAAATAAGCTATCTTCACACATTCTCAGCTCCAACCAACACCAATAACTTTACTACAAATTACTCAACTATTGTATTTTTACAGCAAAGTTCGAAATCGAGTAAATTCTAGGAAAAATCACTCAGATAAGGCTTGAAATGATCGTGGTCACTTGGGGGAGTAAATTAGGATCATGTTAGGGTTAATTTTGATGTTTTAAGCTTGAGTTATAATTAAATCAAAGTTTGGGAACTGATTTATAATTTTGGGTAAATTAGGGACCCAAATGAAAATAAGGAGGAATATGAAGACCTAAATGAGTTAAAGGAAAGTTTAAGTACTTAAAAGAAATATTTTAAAGACGGAGTCAAAATGTATATAAGAGAAACCTGTGGACCTAAATGTAAATAATTGAAAATTTAGAGACCTAAGTATAAATATTCAAATGATGAAGGAACTCTTTGTAAATAAGGCAAAAATTTGGAGTAACTTTGTAAGTTTGAGAAAATTATGGACCAAGTAGTAAAGTATAAGTTCGACAAATGGTTGAATCTATTCAACCGAGTTGTAAAGGGCAAAATCATAATTATGGGAAAAGTTAAGTAGTGATATAAAACATAATTCAACTAACCTAAAATACCTTAATAAGATATGTGTGAAAAACTATTGTAGGTTGAAAAGTTATGTGTTCGTACAAGCTAAGACACGAAACGACCACTCATCGAGTTAAGGGACTCAAGTTAAGGTAAGTGAGATTTATGGAATAGTGTTCGATAGGAATACAAAAGATCATACTTATCAGTTTTTATAACTGTGATGTGTGTACGCAAAATATTTACCTAAAGATGAGAAATAACTTGACCATTTAAGAAATTGATCGAGACCTCACAAATTTATAAAAGAAGGGCTAAGGCATAATGTTTAAAAAAATGGTTACAGTCTAATATTTAAGAAATATACTTGCAATTCAACATTTAAGAAAAATGACTACAACTTGATGTTTAAGAAAGAAAACTAAGGTCCAACTTTTAAGGAAAACAACTACCACTCAATGTTTAAGAAAAAGTATTGACCTAATATTTAATAAAAAGGGTTACAACATAATACTTAAAAAAGTGGGCTACACCACAATATTTAAAAATGAGAGTCACCATATGATATTTAAGAAAGATAGTTATGATTCAATGTTTAAGAGAGAGAGCTACAACATATCGTTTAAGAAATAGAGTTACTGACTCATATTTAAGAAAGAGAAGTACAATACAATATTTAAGAAAATGGATTATGACCCAATAATTTATGAAATGTGGGTTAAAACCCATATATTTATGAAAGAATGGGCTTTATACCTTATGTTTATAAACAGATAGAGTATATCCAAATTAAGTGGCATTCATAACCCTTATGCTACTACTTTTGTGTTTTCGCGAATGGAAAGCCTTTGCTCTCCCAGATTAGTCGGGGTAAATGGAAACCCAACATTCATATATCACGAGGTCTTTCTATTGTTAATCATGTTTGTATAATATGCTTCAAAAGAGCGCTAGATGTTAGTTTTCTTGTCGGTAGTCGGGGATAAGCCCCCCCCCCCCCCCCCCCCCCATCGCTTAGCCTCTACTCGAGTTGCTCGTATTCAAGGCAGCGAAGGGCTTAAGGGTAAGGCCCTAAATCCTATGATATTAGCGGGTGATTTTGTATGGTTATTATTCCATATTGCTAGTTGTGTTTGTAATTTTGAAAATGCAAGGTCAAAGGAAAGCCATGGAGGGCCCTAACCAACTCCCAGCTCATAGAAAGCACACAAAAGTTGTACTTAACATGGATTCAGTGCTCATTGCCCTAAACTCGAAGAAGTTGTTGGTAGGGAAGATTATGTCTGAGAGAACATTAAGTTGGGGCACACTAAAAGGGGTGCTAAAATGGGCATGGGGCAGCATTGAGCCTCTGGAAATAGCTAGCCACGGACCAAGCATCTCCTCCTTTGCATTTGATAGCACCAAAGATGTGGAAAAGATTTTACAGAAAAGTCCATGGACAGTGAAAGGCCATGGCATGCTACTCAAAGACTGGGATGGGAGCCTCATGTTATCAATGATAGACTAGTCATTCAAATCCTTTTAAATACAAATTCACAATCTACCCTGCAATCAAATCCTCAAATCTAATGGTTGAAACTAGGAGCAATGGCCAGAGAGGTATTGTAAGTTGAAGATCCCAATTGAAGCAGTGGGATCACTCTACATCTAAGGGTTAAGGTTCGAATTTAACGTGATGCACCTTTAATGTGGAGCCTGGGATAGCAAACAAGGTGGGAGAACCTAAGTGGATACACTTCAAATACGAGATACTACCCGCCATATATTTTTGATGTGGAAAACTCACTCACCTCACAAGACATTGTCCAAAAGAACCTTTGAAAGAGAAACTTTATGGGAATCGATTAAAGGCTCCCACTACTAGATTGCAAGTTTGGACACTCAATTGTCATAAAAGGAACCGATGGGCAGGTTCCACTTAGGAGGACTCAGCCTCAAAAGCCAGGACTACATACACATAAGGAGAAGCTCAGGAAACAGAACTTGAATACAAACATGAAGTCCATGCAGAATCATCAATGGCCCAATCAAGAACACCACAAAAGTAGGCCTCAGAAAAATACCATATATAGGAGATGACATGGGAACCAGTGAGCGCCCCAAATTCCTAGATATATTGTGGTAACTACATGGTGGAACTCACGACTGAAGAAGGGCAAGGAAGTGGAGGAAAAGCAATTTTTTTGAATGTCTACCGACCAACTAGTGACAACCAATTTGGTCAGAACACAGTGGTCTAAATGTCAAATAAAAGAAGTAAACTCGTCATGGGGGGTGAAGCATCACCGGATCCCATACTAAGAAGATCACAAAGGAAAGTGAAACCCCTCAAAAGGTACGAATGAGTGGACCGAGCAAAAGGCAAAGGGAAGAGAACAAAAATAGAGGAAAGTGGCAAGACAATCATATTGGGGATCGAACACACATATCATGGTTGTGGTGGCTGGCCCAAAGCAACCATAAGGGATCAATGAGAATGATTGCATGGAACTGAGAGGGAGTGTGTTCCGACCTAACAGTTCGTCACTTAAAGGACCTCGTTAGGATGAGAAAACCAGACATACTCTTCTTAATGGAAACAAAAAATAGGTTAAAAAAAGTGGATAGGATCTGGAAACAAATTGGGTTTATCTATGGGGAATACATGGAATCAGACATAAAAGGAGGAGGAATGGTCGTATGGTGAAAAACTGAGACAGTAGAAGTCACTACCTCGGGAGCTAATATGATCAACCTTAGAATAAGAAACTATGAAGGGAGACAATACATCAGAATCACATGCATATATGGGTTATGTGAGTTCTGGCAAAGGCAAGCGCAATGGGACATCCTAGCAGAAGCAGCAAAACATATTCAGGAATTGTGGTTTGTATGTGGTGATTTGAACACAATAGTGAATCAAAGTGAGAAGAAAGGTGAAGGATGAAAAGAGCCCATATGCGTACAAAGTTTCCAAAAAAATGTTGTTCAAAACAGGATTGCAAGACAGCAGTTTCAAAGGACAATCATACACTTGGACAAATAAAAGAGAGGAACCTTTCACCATCTATGAGTGCTAGGATAGGTGTTTGTGCTCAATCAATTGGCGGTCTGCATTTCCAGATATGATAATCAATCATGGTGAATGGATTTGCTCAGATCATATTCCTCTCTTAATAGATACTAAGAAAATGAGAAGCACTTACCATCACACATTCAAGTTCGAAGATAATTGGTTAAAATACCAAGCATACAAGGATATAGTTAAGGAATGCTTGGGAGCACATAGAGAGGGTAATAAAAAAATTCAAAGAAAGCAAAAAAAACCACTTCAAAAGAATCTTACTCACTAGAACAGAAAGGAGATAAAAAAATTCAGCCAAAGAAATTTAGAGTCTAAAAGAACAACTTCACCAGTTGAATGGAGATGGTCATCCTAAAATGGAAGCCTAGAATCAGGTGCTACACCACCTAAACACACTATGGATAGAGGAAGAGATATATTGGAGACAAAGGGTACATAATAAGTGGTTTCCAGAAAGGGACGGGAATACTACCTTCTACCACTAGAGTGTCATCTCACGCTGGGCAAAAATAGAATAGCTCGCATTAGAAGAGAGGGTGGGACCTTGGGAGATCTAGAGTAGGGAATCATTTTTGGAACTATTTTGGGATCCTTTTTTGGATAGAACATGGTGCATATAAAGAGGAGAGCTTGAGGGGGGAGGGGGGTTTAAGAGAGTTATCACCACATATATGAACAAAGAGCTAAAAGCAACAATTACCCAAGAAGAGATTGTCACTACTGCATTCAAATTAGGGACAAAGCGGGAAACTCGACTCAACGGCTACAACAGAAACTTCTATTAGACACACTAGGAGTTGGTGGAACCCAACACGATGGATGTTGTCATGTAGTTCTTTGGTATAGATCATCTACCAAAGGAAATGAATGAGACAGATATAGTCTTACTCCATAAGGTTCATGTATCCGAATGTATTTTACAGTATCACTATCATGCCTCGACCCGGTTTGGTTGAATCCTCGTGATCAATTCGCCACTCCCTTAGTTTAAGAGGGGTTTCCCCCTTCTTTTATTCAAGAGGAGCCATGCGTAAATTCAAACCTTGTTCCCTATAATAACATAAATCAATCTAATGCAAGCTTAAAATGATTAAGCATACCTGATGGAGGGTAAATCTCTACGCTCTCTTTCATTCTATCCTTACTCTTGAAAAGGGGTAAAAAGGGAAGGGTGAGTTCTACAACTCAATGAGCGGGTGTTGGGAGTGAGTTTTCAAAATAACTTTAGTTTATTCAAACCCTACCAAGTTTATCATTATCTTTTAAATTTAAGAAAATATTTCTTCCTCCAATTTGGGTTTTCAAAAGATTTTTCATTTCCATATTAGGTGTGTTTTAGCTCTCCAAGCCCATCACCTTGCCTCGGGAGGCATTTAGCAAACAAACACACGCCCTTCATCAAGAAGGTTACACATATTCGCAGGTGCATCCCGACCACTGCACCCACTTGTGGATTAGAGCATCTTTACCGTCCACCAAGATAGAAGCCCATCGACTTCTACCATGGGTCTGAGCGGAACATCTGACCCTCATAACCGAATGCCACTTCGTGTCTGTATGAGGAAAAAGACCTCATCATGTCCCCACCCCGGTCTCATGCACAAGAAGCTCCCAAAGCTTCATGACTGACTAGCATGACAAACTGCCCTTATCACCCCCATGTCGTCCATCAGCCCTTGAGACCCATCACTACCCCCTAGGGCATCTTATTGGTCTCATACCATAAGTGTATGCACAAGCAATAGTTTTTCACATATAGACCTTATATTTGGTGCCAATGGTCCAATGATAACTTTTCCCCCAAATTGATCCAAAAAATTGGCCAATTGTTCCCTCAACATCATTCTCATGGCCAATTGGCCTTCAATTTTGGGAAATTGCAAAGAGGTCCCTCAATTCTTTGAAATCCCCAATTTTCCCCAAAATGTTTCCTAATTTATCCTCTTCAAACTAACTAAATTTAATTTCTTCAAATTGGCCATTCAATCGGGGTTAATTGTTCCAATTGAAGGTATGGATCAGTTTCTACACTTCCATACAATTCAATTGAGCTTTAAATTGCATGATTTGAGTCTGAAACGAGCTCAAACGGAGTTTCACCAGAAAACTGTTCATATAGAGAGAAAGCTTCAAAAGCTTACCGTCGGAGGTGCGGCGGTCCGAGCTCTCGATCTAGGGAGTTAGCTCTCATCTTGAGGTTACTTCTAGGATCATAAATTTCTACAATTGAAATCCGAACATACTATAATCATCAAGAAAATAAAAATAGTAAAGATAACCTATGTGGAATGTAACAGTAGCAGGTCCCATATGTCTCTATGAATCAGCTCAAGAGGATGAGTGTTGACATGGTGAGTTAAAGGGAAAGCATGCTGAGAGATTTTACTACAAGACATGAATTACATAATGATAAAGGAAAAGCGGGATATCCTAAACGTTGATGTCATAATGAAGTTGGTTCAGTACGACTTACACAAATAACTATAGATAAGGTAGAAGGATTATGACTAATACGAAGATAGTATAATCCCCCCTTGCGACTTCCCCATATCAACTCTTGGTGAGAAACAGCATCTTTGATGATGAAGTGAGTAGGGTGAAATTTAAAATAAAAAGTATTATTTATAGTAAATTGGGAGACATAGAGTAAATTAAGAGAAATTTGAGAAAAATAGTATATATTATTGAGATAAAAACGACGAGTATAAGATCTAATACAGGTAGATCCAGAGGATAAAATAGGTAAAGTTGTCCCATCTCTAATTAGCAAATGCTTATGAAGTGTCTTATTCTCATGAATAAACATGTAAGATAAATTATTAGTAAAATGAGTGGTTACTACTTAATCAACATACCAGTCAAGATAATCTGAACTAGCTTCATTGTAATAAGTAGAAAGAACTTGAATAGTTGAAGAAAGAGCCTTGAATTTATAGGAAGGACAATGATGAGTTGAATGTCCATGTTTGCCACAAAGTTTACAAAACTCTAAATGCCGAGAAGTGAGATGAGTGGTCTGTTGTCCTGCGATATCAAAAGAAGTGCGTTGATCAAAACTCGCATTACTGGAATTAAAGTATTGATGCGACCTCTATTCGTAATTTCTTAGAGGTAGATCTAGACTAATAATATGAGCGAGGCCCAAGCCCATTTGAAGTCATCCGCCCCCATGCATGCGAATTGTTATTTGAACCCATTTTTTTATTAGAGTTGAGAGAAGTTACGAAGCGAGATGAGTAAGAGATCAAAGTATCAAGGGCGCCTAGTGATAGTAGTGGGAAGAAAGTCAGATAGAGAGACATTTGTCTTGTAGACATAATTTTGAACACGATAACTCATGTTGGCTTGTTTAATTTGTATGTTGTATCCAATAATATTTAACAAATACTTAAAAAAATATAGAGAAGCTGTGATTTAATAACTCTAATATCATAAAAAAGTTTAAAATAAGAAGTAGAATATTTTGAAAGGTAGGCTTGTTAGGCCATATGTATAAAACACATTAATTACCTATTATTGATAAGTGACTTAATAAATTAAATTAATTAGTTAATATTATATCATATATATATATATATACTATCTAAAATAATATCATAATAATATATTATGATATTTTAAAATTTATTATTAATATTAGCATCACTATTAATAATATTTTTTAATAAAAATATATAATAAAAATTTTGGGTCTTTTAGGAGAAGAAATGCTTCATATATGATTGATCCACCATAAATCAATAATTTTTAATCTTGATTGATCTGCAAATTCAGTGGAACGTTCATTTGTATACGTATTTGACGACTCCAGCAAAGTGAATTCTCGTGAAGTAGTCGTGCCACTTGATGCACTTTGGATCGAAGTAAAAGATGTCTGCTTCAGATGTTTTCACCTTCATCGCACTTCTCAACTTCTCCGTGTTCATGTCGTTGAACCTGCACACAATATCCATAAGCAGATAAGCTTCCTATAAGCTGATCAAAGCCTTTGACACCATGCTAGGTAGCTGGTAACGAGGGGATGAATGTATGGAAGCTTACACTCCCTCAAAGAACAAGTATGGCATGTAAAGCTCGACGAGGCGCATCACGAGATTGATCTTCCTGTTCATGTCGTGGTAGGTTCCTTGGAAGGAACGACAGAACGCTGTATTCGCTACTTCCAGCCCCTGTGTTGTTCACGGATAGATCACATGTATCATAGCTTAGACTTCTATATGGTCATTATATTCCAGAAAACTAGGTCAAAATATTCTAACAACATGTTAATACCTTGAGCAATAGCAAGTACCGAAGGCCCATGTATCTTCGAAAACTGGCCATGCTCGTGAGGAGTGTAAGCTTCCCAACCATTACGGCCTTCCCATCCTTGTTAATCCACGGATGCTTGGAGAAGTAGTCATAGCCGTACTCAGTGAGATTGGAGTACCTGACGGGATTCCCAAGAGAAGACCCCACATGATAGATTGCATCGTCGATAGGTAGCTGGCGACCGGCATGTGCCGCCATGGAAACGATGATGGAATTCACCACCATATCAGCAGGTATCTATAACAGACCAATGATGTTCCCAATTAGATTGCCATAATAAATTCACGGCCAAGTAGAGTTGAGGAATAAGAGGGTTTCAGGTTACTCACTACATCAATGACTCCGTTCGGATCACAAAGGAAGCACGTCAGCTTCCCCTTGCCATAGCCCACAGCTATACTGTCAACTGTTCTGTCATTTAATTCATTCACAAAGGATATCATCAGCACAAGTAGTCTTTGAAAATCCAAACAAAATGGAAATTCTCCATTTGTTCACTTAATTACCTGACACCTTCGACCCACCCTGGGAAGGGCTCCATGTAAGTGCTTGTGATTATAGTAGGACGCGAGATGACAAGAGGCAGATCTGCCTTCAATTGATCCACCAGCATCTCTCCCATTGCCTTTGTGAACACATAGGTGTTCGGCCAACCATATTCCTTAGCCCTGCAGTTTCGTTTGTTCAGCGGAAACATTCAGAAATCAACCCCAAAATGGGAAAAATCAATCTGAACAATTTATTTAATACGAGTAATTTTGAAAAAAAGTCGTGTAGATCACTGGCAGAAAGACAGAGAGTTGACCTTGAGGTGCCCAAATCCTTCATGGCGACAGTGATTTCCATTTGGGTGGATCCCATGGCTGTGAGCTCCTTCAACTTGGCACGGGCCAACTTCACCTCTGCATCAATATCAAGCCCTGTCACCCCATTCAATGTCTCCCCCATCTTATAGTGACTCTCATTTATCAGTCCTCCCTTCTCCCCACACACATAGGCTGCCAAAACAGAAATTTACATACATGTTATGATAAAACATGTGCTCGATTACTGGTTTGTGGCTAATTAAGTTAATGCGTACCGGTGGATACGTGGACAAGGACCTGCAAGTTGCTGCATTTCTTGGCAAATTCCACTACGTGCTTAGCTCCCAATGTGTTGACGCCCAATGAGACATCATATCTACATTGCCAAATTGAAAATTATGAAGATTGCTTTTAGGAGATCCTTTGAACTCACAAAACATCATTCTTAGATTTCAGCACGCATCTGATCCAGCTCCCTCGGTTGCCTATGTATATAATACTGCAGTCTCTATGTAATTATGTGTAAAGAGGTCTGTTATCACAAGTGTACATTGATATTACCTTTCGTCGAACTTGGTAGTTGCAGCTAAATTAATGATGACATCAATTTGTTCTCGCATCTGCTCTTTGAGGTCCGAGTCCTGGACACCTAAATCCGCTAAGGAGATGTCTCCAGCGACAACTGCCACCTTCTCTGCCATGAGAGAGCTGAAATTCTCACCCCATATCTTCTTCAGGACCCTGAACAAGTCCTTGCCTATGACCTGCAATGCCCAAACCGCTAGCTATATTCATGCAAATAGACCAAAGATGATGGTATTCAAGCATCAAATGCTCTATATGGACGTGCCACTATTATAAGAGGTATGCTCTTTTCAAAAACCACTTGCCTATTAAAGAGCTTGCATGTTTATATATATATATATATATATATGAAGAATAGTGTATCATCATAATTTTTTCCTGGTATATTGCAGACATCTTCCCTCCTTGAACTTTAATTCATTTATAGTGTATCATCATCAATCTTTTCAAATGTGCTGCAGCCATATACCTCATTCTGAAATCGATCAAATGCTACTTTGGCATCAGGAGCCCTCAAGAACAGGTAGAGTTTCTTCACATTGGGCTGAACTCTGAGCACCTTCTCAACGAAGACTGCACCAACAATGCATATTTTGATACATAAGAGAAGAGCACTAAATATGCCAGATTTAGGTTGAAGAAAGTATTAGGCATATATAGTGTATGCATACTCTTAGCGAGGAAGCCGGTGGCACCAGTGACAAGGATTGCCTTGTTCTCGAGGAACTGCACTATGCTTCCCAGGCGATCCATTTATCTTATCTTTCCAACTGTTTTATCACAAAGAGAGGAATTGGGAAGGAGGTGAAGAATAACAACACAGGCTGAGCTGCTGAAAGATAATGGAAGAGAAGAGCTTTCTTGCTTCTATGGTGGGAAGTAGTACTGCATCTCTTGAACTGTATTTATAGTGGCGGGTTCAGTACCTACTGCAAGCAACTGCACCGCCAACATCTAATTTGCATATCAAGTCAAACTGACAAAGAATTTTCTGTTTCTAGTTGGGAAATTAAAATTATGAAACCCGGTTGGAGGTAGGTGGTGCATGGTCAATAATTGTAAAAAACCCATGTGCATTGAAACTTGAGAGGAAATGGAAATCTGGGCTGATTTAAAGCGTTCCACTAGTAGTCCCAACTCACATCCACTTTTTTTTGTTCTTTTGGATGATGTATGAATGAATGGTATAGAATGATATCAATATTAAAATAGTTTTAATATTTATAATAATTTAAAATTTACAAATATCACTAAATATTTATTTCCGTCCTCACCCGCTTTATTTGTAATGTGTATACATTTTATACATGTATTTTTAAACTTGTACACAAGGGTATCAAAATTCGGTATTATTTTTACAGTATATTATGAATAGAAATAATGGATTCGATTTAGATATTTTTTTTAAATAATTATATATAATACGAGCTAAATATTCAGAGTTATGTAAGTATATTGAATATAATAATATATTTTTATTTAAAAATTATTAATAGTAAATAGTGTAAATTTTATAATATTATAAATTAATTAAGTTTATATATTTATTCAATATACTATTATATTTTTAAAAGTATAATTTAATATGATTTTTAAATATTAATAATCACATGAAAAGAAACAAAAGGCTACAAATATATATTACCAAAACTGAAAATGCTGAAGAGAAAAATAAATAAATAAAGTGAGATATTTAAAGAGTAAAATTAGGTGCCCATAATTATACTTGGAAAATAAGAGGTGAAAGGTAGGTAACCTGACTGTGATTTGACAATATGAGGTGGAATGAGAATGAAAGAAAGCAATGGAGAGCTTCTTGCAATAATATTCCCTATCTTCCAACTCCAATGTCCCAGCTGTAGTTGTTGGGGGTGCGGTGGGGGTTAGGCCTTTTTTGGATGGTAGATGCTGTATTACCGATAGAATAGGACCATTGAAGCACATACATGGCTCATCCCCGCCCGATCAACTTGTTGAATCTGACGAGGACCAGTCGAGCCACGACTACACTTTTTAAAGAGGGTGTGAAGGGGGTGGGGGCATGAGTTTGTTGTACTTTGCTGTCGCTACAATTAATATGCAGGTTCATCCAATTTATTGAGGAAATTCTGAAATGTGATGAATAAAGGTAACCAGCTAAATGAAATAGATTGAAGCATCAGAGAGATATCAAAGCTTTAACGAGTTTCACGTGGGGGTAATGAGGATTGCAAGCTCTCCCTGATGACCCCTACCGCCAGCAGCCATAGGGGGATCGTCCGAGGTTGGCCACCCCCTACTAGAGGGAGGAAGCCTTTGGCATCCCTGCTCTAAACCATTTTTAATGAATTTCGAGCCAATTAAACACTTTTTATAACGACAATTTTGAAATATTGTATAAAATTCTTCACAAATATTAAAATATATTATTAGAATATTATTTTAAATAATTCAAATATTTGATATATTTTTAATTTTTTAAAATTATATTATATATAAATTATTTATTTTAATATTAGTATTATTATAATTTTATATACATATATTTGTCAATTATATAATTTAATGATCAGCAACATACAACGTGTACCCTCTCTCAAAATATCTCATCCATCACTACTTATTTCAAAATTTAAGAGTATATTAGTTTGGATATTTTTTGTAAAAAAAATTATTATAATTAAATTATAACTAATTAGTATTATTATAATTTTATAAATATTTATATATATATATTTGTCAATTATATAATTTAATGATTAACTTATTAATAAAAGCAACATCACTCCTATCCTCTTAGTATATTCATCCATAACTAACTTATTTCAAAATTTAAGAGCATATTGGTTTGGATAATTTTTTTGTAAAAAAATTATGATAACTAAGTTATGACTAATTAGTATTATTGTAATTTTATAAATATATTTCTATACATATATTTGTCAATTATATAATTTAATGATTAACTTATTAATAAAAGCCACATGGGGTGTACCTTCTCTCAAAATATGTCATCCATCATTATTTTATTTCAAAATTTAAGAATATATTGGTTTGGATGATTTTTTTTTGTAAAAGAAATTATGATAATTAAGTTATAACTAATTAGTATTATTGTAATTTTATAAATATATTTATATATATATATATTTGTCAATTATATAATTTAATGATTAACTTATTAATAAAAGCGACATTAGACTTATACATCTCTCAAAATATCTCATCCATCACTACCCTATTTCAAAATTTAAAAGTATATTGATTTGAATGATCTTTTTTGTAAAGGAAATTATGATAATTAAGTATGAGTAATTAGTATTATTATATTTATTAATTATATAATTTAATAATTAACTTATTAATAAAAACGACATGGGAGTTGTACCTCTCTCAAAATATCTCATCCATCACTACCTATTTTAAAATTTAAGTGTATATTAGTTTGGATGATTTTTTTGTAAAAGAAATTATAATAATTAAGTTATGACTAATTAGTATTATTGTAATTTTATAAATATATATATATATATACATATATTTGTTAATTATATAATTTAATAATTAACTTATTAATAAAAGCGATATGTAATGCTATACTCTCTCAAAATATCTCATCCATCACTACCCTATTTTAAAATTTAAGAGTATATTGGTTTGGATGATTTTTTTTATAAAAGAAATTATGATAATTAAGTTATGACTAATTAGTATTATTGTAATTTTATAAATATATTTATATACATATATTTGTCAATTATATAATTTAATAATTAACTTATTAATAAAAGGGACATCTGACGTGTACCCTCTCTCAAAATATCTTATACATCAGTACCCTATTTCAAAATTTAAGAGTACATTATTTTGGAGATTCGAATAAAGTGCTGTTTGGACTAAATATTAAATAACTATTATTGATGTTAGCTAAAAATAGAAAATAAGTTATTTTGGTGTTATCTATGTGAATAGAATAGAAAATGAACCATTTTAATAACATCATAAAAAATGACAACTTGTTAGGTCTTGAGCTAGAGATAATTATGATCATATTTAAAATTTTTAAAATAAATATTTCATTCATTTATATTTATTTTAAAAGCGAGTGTTAAAATTAAAATACTATGGTAAATGTTATAATATTATTTAAAACAATTAAAATATTTTTTAATTTTTTAATATTATATCATAATATTATTTAATTTTATTTTACTATTATTATAAACTTATAAATGTATATTTAATTTCTAAATAGGAGCAAATAAATAAAGAGTCTATCTGATTCCATATTAGTGGATTTGTAGGAACAAAATAAATGAGTTGAGATCATTAACAATATAATTAAAATTTATAGCATGTATTGGGCTAAATATTGTGTCTCTGACCTTTATATGGAAGTCATTTGATGCTAAGTGAGCTTATTTTATGGAAAACATATATTATTGGCTTCAAATTAAAAGATTCCTCTAGATATTCAAGATGTTGCATTTGAGAGCTTATGGACATTCATTTGCCCATTAAGATGATACAACACCAAATGAGGGAACAATACTAATAATATATGCATACTGTAGATGCCATAAAAGAATCACATGGTATGGGTAGGAACTTACTTGCTCTAATAAAATACGAAAAACTATTATTTACTTATAAAATGTTTAAATGATATTTACTTAAAAATAATAATTTATAATTAATAAAATATTTATAATCTTATAAATATATAATAGTTTTATATTTTATCATATTCAATTATATTTTCAACAATTTATATAAATTGTTATAAAGCCAACATCCTGTAGGAAAGGTTTATGCTCGAGTATGGTCGGTAGCCACAATTTAAGTACGAAATGTTGAGCTCTTTTTATTTTTAACGTGTGAGATTGAATCATACAATTAGACAATGCAGGCAAAATCCTCCGGAGGAAGAGCTTTTGATTACTCGCTGCATTTTTCTGCCCTTAAGATCTCTATCCTCTCTGCGATAACAAATCATACAAATCTGCTAGTTTACCAAGAACAATCAGTATTAGCACTAAGCGACCAAATCAATACCATGAAGCTTATCCTACAAAGTCAGATGGGACAGTGCCTAGAAATAGGGCAAGCAAATACATGGGTGACTAACCCTCAAAATACAAGGCATGTGGATAGAAGACAATTCGAGAACTAGAAATAAGAAATCCATTTAACCTCTAGCTTATGGAAAATTTAAAATTATCTAAATAGGTTCATATATTTTGATAATGTACAATGTTAATTATGTCTTTCCAATTGTGCGTACTTATATCTGATGTATCTAGTAGTATTATTACTTGATAATAGTTAGTAATACATATTAGGGCTTGTATATTTTAACGTCTATTGACTCATTTACTGCGTATAGCAAAATTATTAATTGGTAATAGCAGTTAGGGATTTATCTATTTACTTATATACTTATAATGTATTGTGAATTAAATGTAATTTATGGTATATTAAGTACAATAAAATGAATTCTTCAATCAAATACCTCTTATAAAATACGCTCAATACTCATTAAGCGTACTACCATGAGCTCTAACAGAAAATAATTGCCACAAATTTGAAATAATATCCAATACTTTTCATATAATTTCTCTTGAATATTTGCTTATTTGTATACTTAACATTCTCAATATGTATCCATGCTCATCTATCCTTTTATCTCTCCTTACCTATAGTTATTTTTATACAAAATTGATTTCTCTAGAAGGAATAAAAAAACCGATAATGGCATGTGATCATGGCCAATCGAAATAAATAGGAAAGTAAACAGTAAAAACATGATCTAAGCTCTATCTGAATGACATGAATGATGTCAAATGAGTGGCAGTCACCAGTAAAAGGAAAGAGATGTCTCCATTTGCCCGGATTCACCCTGGTGAGTTCATTTTTTTACTCTAAGAATCATGAACTAAAAACTGAAATAAACAGTTCCGTATAGTAGTAATAATATTACTTGAACCTTGATCTCTCATACCAACATGCAAAAATTAAGATATAAGTTAGATACCCTCTATTCACTAATATTACTTGGATCATGTGAATTTATTTCCTTCTTTTCTCAAAAATCTTTCAGAGTCCGCTCTCAAACAATCTCCAACAACTTTGGAGTTGATACCCCACTTGGATGGCAAGGTCAAGTCCGAGTATGCTGAAGTATGCGTCCGCTTCGAGAGGCGTGGTGCAGTGCAACACTGTCTCTTGTTCAAGCGGATGCCCCCACCTTGTTTGCCATGTGAAAAGCTTCATGCTATCACGTATATTAGAACAGTCTAGCCATATTAATTTAGTATGAACAAAAGAGCTAACAAAGAGATTTCCAATTTGAGTATATGTATATGTATATATATATATATGGTACTTAATATTTTGTTCTATAAAATAATTTTCGGTATACATTATTACAGTAGAATAGAAGATAACTTATGATATCAGTTAGACATATAATATTTGCTAGACTAGTGGAACATTAAAAACGATTTCTTATTATTTAATATTTAATTAAAATTAACTAGATCATGATTCTCAATTTTGAAGATAAAAATATTTACGTGATAAAAATATAATACTATATTGCTAAAATAATATTTTATATAATTATAATATATAATATTTTAATATTATGTACTTTTATTTTATTTTAAACCTATAAATATATGTGTTTATTATATAATTTATTAATATATAATAAAGTCGTGTTTTCTTTTATCATATCTATTAATTCCCTATTATAAGTTTAACTATATGATTTAAATTGTGATTTTGATATATATTATAACATGCCTAATATATACATTAATTATTATGGATTCAACCAAACTTATGATTTAATGAATAATGAACATGGAGAATAGAATGTCATGTTGAGAGTTAGACTTAAAAATCATTTTGAGGGCCATAAAAAACTGAAAAATAAAATTTAAAGCTTTTTTAATAGTTTTGGTTATTTTAGTAATTTTAACTATTAATTCCATTCACTCCGTATAAATTGCATGAGCCATATTGAAATTATTAAAATTTGCACAATAATAAGTATTACCTAAAATCATATTTAAATATCACTCTTTTATACTATTTATTATACTTTAGAATTATTAATTAGAAATTTTATTAATTTTTTTCGATAAATCATTGAATTAAATGAGATTTTTATAATTTCAAGTTACACTAATTAAACTATTAAGTAACTATTGTACAGTTAAATTATGTTATTTATGCTGTAAGAATAGAGGGTTTAAATACTGATTTATCTGATAATATTAGATATATTAATAAAAATAAAAGAATGATCTCATTTTAATTTTTTATTATACAATATGTGATTTAATAAATAAATAAAATAATAATTTGTTAAGAAAAAAAAGTTGTATAAATTAAATTTTTAATTAAACAGTACTAATCACTCGTCCGCATTAGTTCTATTTTATGGAAATTCTCACTTTGAGTAGCCATGGTGTGTTTTGAATTTTGACTTGTGAATTTAATTGAGTGCTAAAATCAATAAGTTTTGACATGCATCCATTAGTAATCGAGCTCCAGTGCAACTACCAAGATCGGAATATAATGAGGATTTTATGTTACTGAATCACCTTCACTAGGAAGAAGAATAATGTATTGAAGCTTACAATTTTCGGGTAATGAAAATAAATCAATAAAGCTTAATATTGATTGATAGATGGTCATTGGAGACATTCACTTGAAGACGTATTTGACGACTCCAGCAAGGTGAATTCTTGTGAAGTAGTCGTCCCAGTTGATGCACTTTGGATCGAAGTAAAAGACATCTCCTTCAGTTGTTTTCTCCTTCATTGCACTTCTCAACTTCTCCGTGTTCGTGTCGTTGAACCTGCACACAAGGTGCCATTAGCAGATAAGCTTCCTGTAAGTTGATCAAAGACTTTGAGAATCATGATAGGTTGTTGGTGAGGATGAATGTATGGATGCTTACACTCCCTTGAAGAACAAGTATGGTCTGTAAAGCTCGACGAGGCGCATCACAAGACTGATTTTTCTGTTCATGTCGTGGTAGGTTCCCTGGAAAGAACGACAGAATGCTGCATTCGCTACTTCTAGCCCCTGTTGTTCAGATCATATATAGACATGTATCATAGCTTAGACTTCTATATTGTCATCATATTTTCAGCAACCTAAGTCAACAAACATTCAAATAAGATGTTAATACCTTAAGCAACAGCAAGTACCGAAGTCCCATGTATCTTCGAAAACTGGCCATGCTCCTGAGGATTATAACCTTCCCAACGGTTACGGCCTTCCCATCCTTGTTAATCCATGGATGCTTGGAGAAGTAGCCATAGCCGTAGTCATGGAGATTGGAGTACCTGACGGGGTTCCCGAGAGAAGACCCCACATGATAGATTGCATCGTCGATAGGTAGTTGGCGACCGGCATGTGCCGCCATGGAGACGATGATGGAATTCACCACCATATCAGCTGGTATCTATAAAAGACGGATGATGTTCCCAATTAGATTACCATAATAAATTCACGGCCGAGTAGAGGAATAAGAGGGTTTCAGGTTACTCACCACATCAATGACTCCGTTGGGATCACAAAGGAAGCATGTCAGCTTCCCCGTGCCATAGCCCACAGCTATACTGTCAATTGTTCTGCCATTCAATTCATCCACAAAGGAAAACATCAGGACAACTAGTCTTTGAAAATCCAAACAAAATGAGAATGCTCCATTTGTTCACTTAATTACCTGACACCTTCGACCCACCCTGGGAAGGGCTCCATGTAAGTGCTTGTGATGATAGTTGGACGCGAGATGACAAGAGGCAGATCTTCCTTCAATTGATCCACCAGCATCTCTCCCATTGCCTTTGTGAACACATAGGTGTTTGGCCACCCATATGCCTT
Organism: Trapa incisa; assembly: GCA_030064435.1. Taxonomy (NCBI): domain Eukaryota; kingdom Viridiplantae; phylum Streptophyta; class Magnoliopsida; order Myrtales; family Lythraceae; genus Trapa; species Trapa incisa. The sequence continues at coordinate 17,915,293 of CM057776.1, forward strand.
AGCCCTGCAATTTGGCATTCAGCAATTGATCCCAAAAGTGAAAAACTAATTCTTAACAAACTAATTAATATGAGTAATTTTGAAAAAAAAGGCATATAGATCACTAGCATAAAGAGTCACCTTGAGATCCCCAAATCCTTCATGGCGATGGTGATTTCCTTTTGGGTGCATCCCATAGCTGTTAGCTCCTTCAACTTGTCGCGGGCTAACTTCACCTCTGCATCAATATCTAGTCCAGTTACACAGTTCAGCGTCTCCCCCATCTTATAGTGACTCTCCTGTATCAGGCCTCCCTTCTCCCCACACACATATGCTACCAAAACATAAATTCACATATATGTCTCGATCAAACAGGTGCTCCATTAATGTATTTTTACTACTGAGGTACGATTGATTGGTTTGTGGCTCATTAAGTTAATGCGTACCGGTGGATACGTGGACAAGGACCTGCAAGTTACCGCATCTCTTGGCAAACTCGACTACGTACTTAGCTCCCAATGTGTTGATGCCCAATGAGACGTCATATCTACATGGATAAATTGACAAATATGAAGTTCGCTTTTAGCAAATCCTTTGAACTAAAAAAAAAGTCTTCCTAATTTTCTGTAGCGAGTTGATCCAACTCCCTCTCCTACCTATTGCTCCTTATTTATATCAGACTAATTACGTGTTAATAGATCAGTTATTACAAGTGTACTGGAATATTACCTCTCATCGAACTTGGTAGTTGCAGCTAAATTAATGATGGCATCAATTTGACCCCTCATCAGCTCTTTGAGGTCAGAGTCGTGGACACCTAAATCCTCAAAGGAGATGTCTCCAGCAACAACTGCCACCTTCTCTCTTATGAGAGAGTTGAAATTCTCACCCCACATCTCCTTTAGAACCCTGAACAAATCCTTGCCTATGACCTACAAAGTCCAAATGGACAGCTATATTCATGCTAGTTGAAAGAAGATGATGGTACTCAAGCATCAAACATTATCATAAACGTTTTGTAAGCAAAGTAGCGTGGAGACACCTTTCCTGGTTGGACTTTAATCCATTAATGGAGACTTATTGCTTTTACCAAATACACATTAATGATCAATCTTTGCAAATGTATTCGAGCAGTATACCTCATTCTGAAATCGGCGAGCGGCCGCTTTGGCATCAGGAGCCCTCAAGAGTAGGTAGAGTTTCTTCACATTTGGTTGAACTCTGAGCACCTTCTCAACGAAGACTGCACCAACATGGCATGTTTTGATCCATAAGGAGAACACTACATAGATCAGAAGGCACTAAACATATATATATATAGTGCATGCAATGCATACTCTTAGCGAGGAAGCCGGTGGCACCCGTGACAAGGATCGTCTTGTCCTCGAGGAACTGCACTATACTTCCCAAGTGATCCATTTATCTTATCTTCGGAATTGTTTAAAGCACAAATAGAGGAATTACGAAGGACGTGAAGAGTAATACACAGGCGCTGGATTGTGAATAGAAGAGAAGACAAGAGAAGAGGTATCCTTGCTTGTGTGATGGAAGTAGTACTGCACCTCATGCTGTATTTATAGAGGGGTTGGTACGTACATTTAAGTATGCTTTAGGTATGACCAGTGGCACAAAATAAAATAAATACAATGTCAATAGGTATCCGTCTTGTTTCATATCAAATTAAATTTTCAGGGAATTTTCTGTTTCTAGGTAGGAAATTAAATTTAGGAGTTGTTTTGAGTACATTTATTTAAAAAATAACAAGGAGAAAAACATGTACATCAACTTTTACGTCTCTATAACATTGTGAATTTGTAGGTTGGAATGCTTAACTAATTACAGACTATTTTTTTAAGTGTATATACTTGCCATACAAATTAATTAGGTATTAGGGTTTAAATTCGAATCCTTAGAAAAAAACAATACTAAACTTGATATTATTATCTTCATTAGTTGAAAATCGGAATAATAAATAATAATACAATAATTTGAGTTAGATTTCTTTCAATTGATATTTTTAAGTATATATATAGAACTGACATTTGAGTAAAATTTTTTTATAGATCCAAAATTAATATAGTATTTGATCTAATGTATTAACACTCGAATCCCATTTGATATTAGTAATTGTACAATCCAAAAAAATATATACAAATTTTAAAAAGTTATTAATTGTGAGTTTAAAAATTGTTTATTTTAAATATATTTATTAGTTAAAAATATAATTTTTAAATAGACTAAAATTGAAAAATATTATGAATTATAACAATTATATAAAATTAGATGGTTAATGTATGCATTAATGAATTATATATATATATATATATTAATTATGTTAATAGATTGCTGAATCAAAGGGGCAGCCAAAAGTAAAGAATGAATGGACACAAAAATCTCATAATTGGTAGACAATATTTTCTTATATTGTGAGAAAGAAGAATGTTTTAGAAACTCAAATATTGGCTTGAACAATTTTAAGAGATCAATTGAATGTGGCCACCTGTTGGCTGACCAGAAAATAAAATCGATCATCCCAACTACATACATGGTACATACATATGAAACCCTAGGTTAGGTTTATCCTACTTGGGCTATGAGAGGGGAATGCTGGGTGATCTATGAGAGGGGAATGCTGGGTGATCGAGCTATTAATTGACAATATGCACTTGAATAAAATTCCTGTCGTCCACCTCCAAGATCTCGTTCATCAAGCCGCAGAGTACTGAATTAGTGGATTTAGGTGGCGAGCGCAATATTATGGCCACTTCAAGGTGGCACCTGTACTTCTGTAGGGTAGATGAGGTGAGATAGCGTCGTATGTCCTTATTTGGACGGCAGCTGGCTAACCACCAATAGGATAGGACCAACTAAGACTATACATGATGCATCTCCATTCTCCCCTTCATTGAGCTTCAAGTTCATGGGCAATTTGCTTTGAGGTTGTTGAGGAAATTCAAAAATGGGATGGATACAGGCACGCATCAACAAAAGAGATTATAGTTACAACCACCCCCAACCATCCAATCCACTGTGGAGAGCATGGGATATATCAATGCATTTTTTTCATTAATTATTCATTTGATTGTGAAACTTTTAGTATCTTTGAAATATGAGAATGAAATTGAAATCCTAATGGCCATTTTGATCTTAAATTCATTTCTATATTTGGTATCATTATCTTTTAAGTTTATTTATTTCTAATGAGCTTTTAATTTTGTTTATTATACTTAACCATCATGTAAAAGTATTGAGTTTTAAATATTTAAGTTTTTTAATCTTATATAATTAATGTAAATACACTCATTTTTATTGTTAACTATGATAATAAATTAAATATTTTTTCTTCTATATTAGGATATATCGGGGTTCTCGGGTATAGTTTCGTACGGGTTCAAAGTGCTATTTCAATTACGTTAATAAGATATATTTGTATTGGCTCATTAATTATAAATAATATAATTTTTATAACTTTATATATCTATAATATTTATATATTTTATTAAATATATACTTTATATTATATTTTCAATAAAAAAGTAGGAGTTAGCGTGGGTTACTATGGCCCAGTATGATCCGATAAATTTTATTAATTAAAAAATAAAATAATATTTATTATAATTTTATTATTACCAAATTTATAATTGAGGATAAAAAATAATATATTTTATTTAATTCCGTTCTTATTACATCAATCTTAAATGGCATGCTAAACAAAATAATAAAAAATATTTTATTCTAGCCCAACCAATCTCATTATGAAATCAATTTATAATCTTGTTCAGATTATTTTTCTGCGTACCGAGTGATATGTCCCCGAGGTGGATGGAAAACCTACATTTTTTTTAATATAGGCAGAATAAATTTAAAAGGTAAATAAAGTTTATTTAATAACTAGGGTGGTACAAAGTTAGTGAATACAATTAAAATAAAAATAATTAAATTGAGAATATAGTAAAAAATAACAACTTCTCACATTTGAGGTATCGATAAGAAATATAATGATAGTAATTATAGTCAAACTACCTGACTCCCAATTATATTACACAAACACATTAAAAGCCAAAAAATAGATTATATTGTATGGATTAAAACTTGTATAATAACCAGAATGATTCAAAATAATATTTAAATTTAACTCTGTTATATTATTTATTATATTTTAGAATTAATAACTAGAAATTCAATTGATTGTTTGTATTTATATTTAGAGGGTAAATTAAAACTAGTTAAATAATTAATTGACTATTATTTAAATATATTAGTATGTTTATATGGTAAGAATCATAATTAAAGGTTTAAATATTACTATAATCGATAATTTTAAATATATTATTGATAATAAAATAATTATTTTATTTTTATCTTATTATTATACTAATATTATATATAATTTGATAAATTAATAAAATAATAATTTATTAACAAAATGACAAGTAGATGATGATATTTATAAGATATTTATTATATAATAAAATTGCTACTGTCATATAATAATTAGCCATTTTGTCTGGACCACGTGATAATTTGTTGAACCATTACTACATAATTTACACAGTGATAATATAAAAATAACACAAGATTTACACAAACATATCAAGATAAATATATTTCGTATATTCACAATTTATCACAATTTACTTTATTTTAAATCTCCAGTAATTAAATCACAATGGTAAAATAAAAAATTATATCGCAAATTCTTTTATGGTAGTTTCATATTTAATATGCAATTATTTAAAAATTTACTAATTAATTACCACTATATAACTATCATGGTATTTTTTGATGGGTCTTGTTTGATTATCTTTCAAGGTGAAACTGTTTCCTATCCTAGAAAATATGATTTAACAAAAGAATTTCTATAACAAAAAAGATCAATTATACTTTTAAAAAACTATTGAATTTAACATATGAGCAAGCTTAACTTCTAAACATACTTTATTTTTCTTTTTATTTCATTTCCCATAAAAATCATTCATACCTCATAGAAGTTGGGATCCTTCCTTATTTTTCATAAACAATAAATAATAAATAATAGACATGGTTAAATCCACCAAATTTTGCGAGCTCCCAAATGGCTAATTTTCATTCATTTGGCTTTTGTCTCAATTATAAGAAAGTGTGGTGATGAATCATTTATCTCAGTGGCCATGCATCTCCTATGTTATTGTAGTTCCATTAAAATCTACCATACTTCTATACCTAAGCAACCATTGCATTATCAAATGCATTCTACTCTTATAAGTATCAAGTGATACTATGTTTTAATCATGAACATTTGTATGGTCAGTTTTCATAAAAAATTATATTTTACATGTTACTCATTTAAAATAAATTATTATCATTATGTTTTCACAAAAAATGCTTTGCTTAACACATTCTTTTTCATATCAATGTTTATAATAAAACTTACACTTATCAAGCACTCAAATATGATCCTTTCATTTTTATCAAAAAAATGTTAATAGTTTAAACATAAGTTTCATCACATATCATACAAGTAAAAATATTATATTTCACATCCCCTTTATGTTGAGAATAAAATTTTACATTGGATAAAATAGAGAAATTAATTATAATTTATATTTAGATTAGTGTATCCTTATATTATATATAACTTCCTTTTGGAAAGCATATGCCATTTTTTGCTACTATAACCTAACATTTGATTTATCTCATTTTTCATTGGTACAACATCATTTCCATAGATACAATATGCATACTCTACTTTGTGGTTATCTTCTTAGTAAGCATTAAATAAAGACAGAAATGGTAATTTGAGTTGCAACAAGATAATGAATTGTTTATTTTATATATGGATCAATAAAGGTAAAAATTAAAGAGTTCATAGAAATACCCACTTGATGCATACTCAGACAACAAGAAAATGAGAGGTGTAAATTTACACCATAAGAAGGATGAACAATTTCTCTTTATTGATTAATAATGAGGATAATAAATAAAAATAATTGGATACATAATAATTATAAATTATATCACATATGCATATCCAAGATGGGGATTCTGGAGAAAATTTCATAAAGATTAAAAATTAGATCATAGATAAATTGTAAATAGATAAAGAAATAGGATATAAGATACAAATAGAACTTCTTTTGCCATTAAAGTAAATTTTCTCACAATATAATTAGTTGCATGGTATACAATAAACAAGCTAAAGCTAATGAAGAATAGTTGTGATGTTTAGTTTATGATAATTAGTTGCGTGATATACAATAAACAAACTATAGCTAATGAAGAGTAATTGTGATATTTAGTTGATATAATTAGTTATCTGGTATACAATAAATAAGCTAGAGCTAATGAAGAACAATTGTAATATTTAGTTAATGATAAGAACATGTGGCACATGATCGAGATCTGTGGAATGGAACGTTGAACACTCGGTCTCTTTGGTGCATGATTTTCAGAAGCTAATTAGGTTATGGAGTAAGAATAGGAGAAGATGATTAATGAGTATTCTTTTGCAAAATTAAGGATTTTAACACAATTGATACTCCTCACAAGCTCAAGGAAAGAAGTCAAATCTTGAGCTTAGATTGAAGTAGAGTGAATTGTGTAGTAGACACACTCTTTGTAACTATGTCAACAAATTGAACGTGTAGTTGATTCAGTTTTACTTTATCAAACAAAATAATAATTAATTTCTATATGTTTAGTGCATGTATAAAATACTATATTATTTATAAGATAAATTACAGATAAATTATCACATCAAAGAGTCGGGGATGAGAGAGAGATATATGAATGCCAATAAGAAGAGATTCTATCCATATGAACTCAATGGTAGTATTTTACAAATTTTTGTGTTCAACCTCCGTGCTAAAACAATCCATAGTGTATTGTTTATTTAAGCCCAATGAGATTAAATTACAATCAAGAAATATATTGTAGCCAGCCACCAAACATTGATCATATGTATTCCCGACTTAGTTAACATTATAGTAGCAATGAAACTGATTGGTAGAGTCACAATTAATTGCAAGGACTAGATCCAAAGTACCTTTCATATACTAAAGAATGTGTTTCACTACAATCCAGTGCGTGGAAGTAGGACACTCCATAAATTGACACACTTGATTATTGATGTAACATTGAAACTTCTGAAACCCAAGTTAAGCCTAAGTGGACCAAAAATCGAGTGTGAACCAGAAATAGAATCCTGAACTAAGAATAAAACCCTAAACTGAAAAATTGGATCGCAAAGTTAAAATAAGAACCAAAACTGAGAATGAAATTCTAAACCTTAAATGGGATATGAAATTGGGAATGAAATTCTGAACCAAAGACAAAAGCCAAAATCGAAAACGGGACCTTGAGTTAGGAATAGAACCCAAGTTGGGATTTGGAAAGTCAATTTCGGATCATAATCTAATGTTGGAAATGAGATAGGAAACTCAATTCCAAAACTACGGATTCGATTGAAATTGGGATCGAGTTCTCGGGGACAAAAATTGAGGTTTGTGGGGAAGTTTTTGCCCGAAGAGGGCCATGAATTCAAATTTAATTACCGAAAGGAACCAAAAAAGGGCAAAATAGTAATTTAAATATCCAAAAATAAAAAGAGGAAACAAGGGAAGTCGGGTTGGTGGGACCGAGTCAGGTCATCCCAACTCACCTCGAGCCACCATGCATTGACCGATAACCCTCTACTGCACTGCTTCAAGATGTGATTCTAATTAACTCAATTTTTTTTATCAAATTGAGTGCTACAAATTGTAGAGATCAGCTAGGAAATGAGCTAGTAGTCTTCCTATGGAGTTAACTACGTTAACTCCTATGAGATTGATCAAATTTGGATTTTAACGTTAGAATTCCCGTCCCTGGACAACTCCCCAGCTTCTAGTCACTAAAATGAGCAATTCTCTCTCACCCATTCACCAAATGGGGTGATCCTAGTGTCAAAATGCCAATAATTGACCCCTCTTGAGTTTTATGGCTAGTTTCCAACTTGCTAGTGGCCGAAAAAGGCTGCTCAAAGGTCATTTTTGTTGTCTCTGATTTTGGATAGTAAGATCATCCACCGTCGACGGCCTTTCGGGACAGAATTCTCCTTCCTCTGGCTACCACTCCAATGGCTACTATTGCCAAAGTGACGACCTACCTACCCTCTACCCCTCCATGGCCATGGTCAACCTCCGGTAAGGGAGAAATTGGCCGGTAGGAACTAGTTTCCATCGATGGGTCTATTGGGTTCAACTTGATTGCGGCCAGTCAACGACCAAATTTGCCCAACTTCAGTGATCACTTAGCTAGCCACTGCCACAAAAAGCTTCACTTGGATCTTGACTACAAAATGCCTAAGCTTCGTCTAGCTCTCTCGCCACCTCTAGGGAGAATTTTTGACAACCCCTTTAGTTGTTCAATTTTAGCTAGTTTTAGAAAACAACAAAATTTGGTCGTGGTTGGCTAAGGTAAACCCCTCCACTCCTTCCATGAGCCATTAAGAGTATGATAAGATCAATTGGGGGTAGATTGTAAATTTAGAAGTTCTTTTGATTCAAATTACATAGTTTAGAGACTAAATTACAATTATGGAATATTTGGTGACCAAATTGAAAGTATGAAAAACTTGTGGAAAATAATCATATGAGAATCCTAAGGGGCTTAGAAGTGATTTTAAGACATATGAGGATGTCTAAAGTCATTTTCGGGAATTTGGGAGCAAAACTGTAAATATTATGTAACGAAGGGACAAAATGGTGATTTTGCTCAAATAGGGGCAAAATGGTCAATTATGCTCAAATGGATGCCAGATAGTGCATTTTGAACTATGGAGGTCAAAATGGTAATTTTGGCAAAGTAAATATGAAAATAGATATTTTTGCAAGTGATGGGCAAATGATAATTTTGCCCATTTTAGGGACCAAAATATAATTAATACAATTTTGGGGCCCAAGTGTGTTTAAATAAGTTGCAAGGACGCAAATGAGAGACTTGAGAATTCTAGGGTCCAAAATTTAGAACTTTTGATGAATAGGGACAAAATGGTAATTTTTCCCAACTTAAGGACCAAAATATAAATTTTGGAAAAGTTGGGTTATTTAAGTAAGGGACTTAGAAACTTTTGGGGCATTTTGGTAAATAAGACCTAATGTGGTCTAACCCTTGATTTGGAAGAAAATCATAGGTGGGGTTAGTGATTATGATGGTTAATCGACACATTTGTCGAGAGAATCAAGCTCGAGGGGTAAAATAGTAGTTTGTTAGAAATTAAATGATAATAGTTACAAGTGTTTAGTAGGCATCTAAAATGACCCAGTTGTGTAATTTGATTAATGTAGAATGAATACTGCAACATATCTCAGGAGGATCGCATAACTAGAGATAGAGTAAATGTAAACCTCACCCTTTAAAATTAAGGAAAATCGGGAAAAGAATCGGTCAAACCGAGTGAGAAAAATCGAATAGGTTCACAAACCTGATCATCAAAGAATGGGCAATTTGGGAAATTACAACTCCCGAATAGCCTAAAGGGTTCATAAAACCTTGGAAGAGGACCTTATGATAATTTGGGAGAGAAAAACCAAACCGATTAAGGTGAACCGGATCCGAGCCAAATTGAACCGATTTATGAACCGAGCCAATTTATGAACTAGAACCGACAGAGAAAGGGAAAACTGGGAAATTTATGAATCTTGAGTGTCCTAAAGAGTAAAAAAAGTCATTAAAAGGGGCTTTAGGATGAATTGGAGATGAAAACCAAACTGGTTTAAGTGAATCGGATCCGAACTGGATTGAACCAATTTGGAATATTCCAAAGGAAACCACAGGAATGGAAGCTGATCAGGAAGAAAGGAAGTAAGTTGTGGGGGAACACCAAGGATATCAAGACCACTAAGGCAGGATGAGAAGAAAATCTGATAACAAGAAAGCACAGGTATAACACCTACTTGTAAAAGAATTAAGACAAAATTTCTTTATTACTCCATAAAATAAGGAGACTTGTGGAAAGCAGAGGTATGGAACCAAAAAGGAAGAAAAGCTAGAGTGAATGAACCATACAAGTTCCTTAAGTATAAGTGAAGATTAAAAAGGGAGAACTTCTAAGGAACAGTAGGGAGATCAAACATAAGAACCTTGAACATGAGACATTAGAAGAAGGATGAGAGTAGGAAGTTGGATCGAGGAAGGAGAAAGCTCCAGGTTAAGAAAATTAATTGAGGAAGTGTCACAAAATCGGAGCCGAAATAAGGATCTCAATAAGAAATACGAATGGCTAAGTGAGTGTTTGGGGGTGGTTAAGTATGATTTACTTGCAAGAAGACATGGAAACCCAAATATAAATTTTAGATGGATCCGATTGAAGGAAATAACTCCTATTGACCAAATCGTCCGAATGAGTAAACGAAGCTCTAATAAGAATTTGGGTGTAGTAAGGAATACACCCTAAATGAGGCAAAGGGAGGAATACAAAGGACATGAAGATACACAAGATTTTGACACAAGAGGGATGTGAGGTCCACCTTAAAGGAATAAACAAATGTTGGAGCAAGTGAGAACAAGGTAAGATAAATGAAAAGTACTCATAGGATCTTAAGAGTAAAGGTAAGCTGGTGAAGATAACGATAAAGTAGGACATTCCATATTGAATATTTGCAATGATAAAACTAGAAGGGAATTTCGGGAGAAAATAAGTGTAAAAACTTACTAAGAAAGGAAACCTTAGAAGAACACATGTGTACCAATTAAGAGGAGATAGAACCAACAAAATAATTGAGAAGAAGATAAGCTCCTCAAGGATAAGCTGTTGGGGGTGAAAGGATCAAGTACAAAAAGGGGAAGAGATCATGAATGTACAAAAGGTGAGTTAAACCCCAAGTAATGTGTAAGTAGGTAGACAACATCAAAGGGTGCCATACGTAGATTGATCATGAGTGAGTAAAAATGGATTAAGAGGAGAAGAGACCTTAAAAGAAAGGACGCCCATAGGAATGAGGAATGAAGTAAGAAAGGAAGAGTATTGGTATGTCAGTAAGTTATCGGGAAGCTGAAGGACTTGAAAGTTGAATGACTGAATAAAGAAGTCTGACAAAGATGAGTAAGTAAGGAAACTAATACGATTATAGGGATGTGAAGTCAAAGACAAGTTCCGAAGAATATCATGCGGAAAGGAACATGTAAGCCCAACTATCCCGGGGAAATATGACTTAGGTAAGGAAGAGTCTATGATTAAAGCATGACGAGGTCAAGCGTTAAAATGTGGAATGACGAAGTAATAACCAAAGAATGAGGAAGGATCCATGCAGGATGAAAAGGTGATAACGCCAAAACCTGTGGAAGAAAATAACCGGAACTCTTAGTCCTGAAATCTTACATAAAGGAGTTTGGAATGGAGAAATGGTGAGTTAGGAAAAGAGGGATGTAAACTTAAGGATATGATTCTAAGTCTTCCAGGGAGATATGCTTAGCTAAAGTAAGCTCCATGGAATGGGAAAGGGATATGAATGAAATAAAAATCTTAGGTATGTGATGTAAGGGATAAACGGAAATAACCGAGAAGGTTGAAGGCCGATAAACTAGAAAATTTTATATCAATGAAAATTAATTTTAGTACAAACAGTGTGAAATAATTTTTGGGGACAAAAATCCTAAAAGGAGGGGAGAGTTGTAAACCCCACCCTTTAGAATTAAGGAAAACCGGGAAAAGAACTGGTCAAATCGTGTGAGAAAAACTAATCCGGTTCACAAACCCGATCATTAGAGAATGGGCAATTTGGGAAATTACAACTCCCAAATAGCCAAAAGGGTTCATAAAACCTTGAAAGAGGACCTTAGGACAATTTGGGAGAGAAAAACCAGACCGGTTCAGGTGAATTGGATTCGAGCCGGATTGAACCAGTTTATGAATCGAGCTGGTTTATGAACCGGAACCGACAGAGAAAGAGAAAATCGGGAAATTTATAGATCCCAAGTGACCTAAAAAGTCACAAAAGTCATGAATAAGAACTTTAGGATGAATTGGAGATGAAAACCAAACCGGTTCAGGTAAACTAGATCTTAACGAGAGTGGACCGGTTTGAACCACTATTGAACCGGATGCAAAATTCATTTTTATAGGTGGATTAGAAAATTCAAACTTGAGAATTGAGACCACCATTGGATAGATAATGAAATTAGAAATTTTTAATTTTGAAAAACTTGGTTAAATCGGGCCCAAACCAGCCAGTTTAAGCTTTGAACTCGGTTCGGACCGGTCTGGTCCGGTTCGGAACAATGTCGTCTGCTTCCTTCAGATGACAACACTGTTCTGTCATGCCCCAACCTGGTTTTTTCGGATTCCCGTGATCAACCCGCCACTCTCCCGGTTTATTAAGGGTTTCCCCCTTGTTTATAAAACGTAAAGAGTAAGGCGTCTTTTAAACATGCACCTTTCTTAGAATAATATAAATAAAAACTACATAAAATTTTAAACTGATCATACCTGTCTCACAGGCATATTAGTTGATGGTCCTTGGGGTAGGCTTTTTGGGATTTCCCGAATGGAATATAAGGGAGGGGATGAGTACAACGACTTAGTGAATGAGTTTTCAAAATTTAATTTTTAGGAAAAATGTTTGATTTAGAGTGGGCCAGACTCCTTATTTTCTTTTAAAAACCTTACATTTCAAATCTTAATTTTCATCACCATTTCTTATTAACAATGGTGTGTCATCAGCCAACACACATCATTCATCATGAAGGTCAAACACACAAATGCAGGCCAGTACATCCACTGAACCCACTTGTGGCTTGTCATACCCCGACCCGGTTTGGTCGAATCCCCGTGATCAACCCGCCACTTTCCCGGTTTATTAAAGGGTTTCCCCTTATCGTAAACCGTAAAGAGTAAGGCGTCCTTTAACTTGCACCTTTTTCCTGGAATAGCATAATCAAAATTGTATGAAATTTAAAACTTTACATACCTGTCTTACAAGTATCTTAGTTGACGGTCTTTAAGGGGAGGCTTTCCGGGATTTCCTGAAAGGGATATAAGTGAGGGGGTGACTACGACTACTCAGTGAATGGGTTTTTAAAAGCTTTTAACTTTTAAGAAAAATATTTATATGGAGTGTGCCAGACTCCTTTGTTTTCAAAAATCCCATCATTTAAAAATTTGGATTTTTCCATTATTTCTTAGTTACCACGGTGTGTCATCACCCAACACACATCCTTCATCATGAAGATTACACACATTCGCAAGTCAATATCACTACTGAACCCGCTAGTGGCTTCGGAGCGACTTTTCCTGCCACCCGGATAGAAGTATGACCACTTCTACCCTGGAAATGAGTGGATGTACGTGACATCCTACCCACAATCCCGAAATCACTTCTTCATGTCCGTATGAGGACAAAGACCTCATCCTGTCCCCACCCTGATCTCATGCGCTTCGTGCTACTCCAGATTTCGCACAGACACTTGGAATGACGAACTGCCTTATAGCCACCAGGTCGTCCAGTGCCCTTAGGACGCATCACTACCCCTCATGGGCGTCTTGATGATCCAGTACTCACAGTGCATGCACAAACAATGTTTTCTTATATTGCCATGTAATATGTGGTGCCACTAGTCCAACGGCCCCGACTCTCAACTCAACCCGCAGCTATTTGTCTTAACTAGTCCGTCGACCTGTCATGTTGCACTACCGCTAGTTGACTGAGCATGTCAGTCCTATCTTGGTACCATGGCCAAACAATTCACTTATTAAGTTTTATAGCACATATATCATGTTCATTTATGAGCTCCTGCTCGTGCCAACTGGCCTTGGGCCCACTGTACGAGATTTTCAAAATCGGGCATTTAGCCCCCAAGTTCCAAAACCGAGGCCCCTGGCCTATTAGAGCTATTCGAGCTCCCATCGAGAAGGTCTCCCAAATTGTTTAAGCATTGGCACATAGTCAGGGGAGAGCACTTCTGACAAAAATAGGTTTTTACTGTCCATCATACCGACCGGTATAAGGACATCTCCATTCATAACCGATGAACGGGTTTTCAACTTCCTTCGAGGAAGTCTCATCATACCAACTGGGTATGATCTACTTACAACCCGTAAGTAGTTTTTTCGCATAACTTTCACATCACTTTCTCTAAGTAGTGATGATTAAAATACCACTAAACAGTGGGTTTTTATATCGAGGCACTTATCATCCCCAACCGGGTATGATGTTAGTAAACCCACTCACCCGTTAATGCCGTGAATTCCACTAGACTGGTTCTTTGTATTCACGCGAGCTTGTCCTTGCTGGCGTTCCCGGTATTTAACGTTCCTACACGATATGAACAACCTTGTTCATTATTACTCGGCATAACAGCCTTCATTCATTAATGAATGAAAAAACCCAAACTTTTAGTTATTTGCAATTAGGTCTCTAAAGTTATTTCTCTTTAACTTTAAGTCCCTAATGTCGGTTTTTCCTCAAATTGAGTCCCGTAACTTTTAAAATTTATCGTGGGACCTCAATTTATTCAATTTCACCAAAAAGGGGTTTAATTTTCCAAATTTCCAATTTGGTTCCCCAATTTTTCCAAAATTACCATTTTGCCCTTCTTTCACAAAAATGGTAAGTTTTTTCCCCAAAATTTCCAAAATTCCTCAATTGGTCCTCCAACATTATTTTCATGCCCAATTGACCCTCAATTTCATAAAATTGTATTTTGGCCCCTTTGAATTTCGAAAATCCCTAAAATTTCCCCTAATTTCAACTCTTCAACACTACCGAATTTGATTTCATCAAATTAACCGATCAAACACTTCTAATTATTGAAATTGGAGTTGAAATTGAGTTCTTGTATGTTCATACGATCCTAAGAAACTTTGAATCGCAGATTTTAACGTCGGAACGAGCTCAAACGGAGCTTTGCCGGAAAACAGACTATAGAGAGAGAAAGCTTCGATTACTCACAGGTGAAGGCACGACAGTCCGAGCTTTCGATTTGGGCAGATAGGTCTCATCCTGAGGTTCATCCTAAAATCAAGTGTTGTATCAATTGATGCGGAATTGGATTAGAATTTCGTCATTGAAATTTGGTCAACTCTCTCTCTAGCACCGATTGAAAATTATAAAGGGGAGCCGAATTGGCTTACCTTTCGATCCTAATTCAGCCGTGGAAAGGCTGAGGAAGTGTTGGGAGGGCTTGGTTTGGCTTGAGAAGGGCTTGAAATGGGCGATTTCAGCTTGGTCGAAATAGGGCAGCTTCAGTCCTCCGGAGTTGCTTCACTATTCCATCATGTCGGCGCTTCTCCAACGATTCTCGGATTGACTGGAGTTTGATATCAGATAGTTGTCTTCTCCCTGGTTCTAAAGAGCCTGACCTTTGTTCAAGTCGAAGCTCTGGTTTGAGCTTTACCGGGAAATGGAGCAGTAGAGAGAGAGAGAGAGAAGTGTTCAGGTGTGAGGAGAATGAAATTGGGATGACCTTTTTATATAGTCGTACAACCCGTGTATTAAATGGTCGAGATTTATTACTATTATTAATATTGCCATAAATTATTGGTATTAATTCCAATAATTTAATTTCGGTATTAATTACAATAATTTAATTTCGGTATTAATTACAATAATTTAATTTCGATATTAAATTATTTGTATTAATTTCAATAATTTAATTTAGGTATTAAATTATTGGTATTAATTTCAATAATTAAATATATATTAATTGATGGCTATTTATGATAAGCCGTACATTCGCATAAAAATTTTTTGATCAAAATTTCGGGTTACAAAAATCATACTTCCTAAGAGGTCACCCATCCTCACACTACTCTCAGGTAAGCACACTTAACTTTAAAGTTCTTATGGAATCTAGTTCACCTGAACCAATTTGGTTTTTGTTTTCTAGTTTGTCTTAAGTTTCTTTTCCAATGTTTAATAAATCCTTTGGATCAACCGAAAGTTGTAAATTTTCATATTGCTTATTCCCAAATGTAAACCGGTTTGGTTTTCTTATTCGGTTTGACCGGTTCTTTTCCCGATTTTCCTTAACTCAAATGTGCGGGGTTTACATGGCTACAGAGCGACTTTATCGACCACCTAGATAGAAGTACATCCACTTCTACCCTGAGAACGAGTGGATGTTCATGCATCCAAGCCTCAATCCCATAACAATTCTCCGTGTTCGTATGAGGACATAGATCTCATCCTAACCCCACCCTGGTCTCATGCGCTTGAAGCTACATCGAGCTTTGCAAGGCTTCTGGTATGACTAACTTTCCTTATACCACCTGGTCGTCCAGGGCGCTAGGACACATCACTAGGCCTCTTGGGCGTCTTGAAGGTCCCATAAACATAGTGCATGCACAATCAACATTTTTCACATAATGCCATATAATTTGTGGTGCCACTGGTCCAACGGCCCTGACCCTTAACTCGACATGCAGTTGTTTGTCTTGACTAGTTTTGAGATATGTCATGTTGCACTATCGCTAGTCGACTTAGTATGTTGGTCTTGTCTTGGCACCATGGTCAAACAATTCATTTGCTTAAGTTTTAATGGCATATAAATCATGTTTGTTTACGAGCCTCTGCTCGTGTCAACTGGCCTAGTGCCCACTGTTCGAGATTTTCAAAATTTTGGCATAATATCCCCAAAGTTCCAAAATCGAGGCCTCCGACCTAATAGAGCCATTCGAGCTCCTGTCAAGAAGGTCTCCCAAATTGTTTAAGCAGTGGCACACAGTTAGGGTAGAGCACTTCTAACAAAAATATATTTTCAACTATCCATCATACCAACTGAGTATGAGGATATCTCTACTCATAGCCGATGAATGGATTTTCAACTTCCTTCGAGGAAGTTTCATCATACCAACCGGGTATAATCGACTTACAACTATTAAGTAGTTTTTCCGCATGATTTTCACATAACTCCTCTCAGGTGTTATGTTTAAAATACCACTTAGTAGTGGGTTTTCATTATCGAGGTGCTTATCATCCCAACCGGGTATGATATAAAAGTCCCACTCAACTGATCGTGTAGTGAAATTCCTCTTAACTGGCTTGTTTTCCTTGCTCGAACTCGTCTTAGTTGGCGTTCTCGATATTTCGTGTTCCTTCACGATATGAACATTCTTGTTCCTTATTCATGGCCTAATAGCCCTCATTCATAACAAATAAATGAGAAAACCAACTTTTCCTTTATTTGTAATTAGGTATCTAAAGTTATTTTTCATTAACTTTAAGTCCCTAATGCCGATTTTTCCTCAAATTGAGTCCCGAAACTTTTAAAATTTATCTTAAAACCTCAATTTATTCAAATTCACAAAAGGGGTTTAATTTCTTAAATTTCCAATTTGGTACCCCAACTTTTCCAAAATTACCATTTTGCACCTACTTTAGAAAAATGGTAAGTTTTAGCCCCCAAATTCCCAAATTGCCCAATTGGTCCTCCAACATTTTTATCATGCCCAATTGGTCCTCAATTTTATGAAATTGCACTTTAGTCCCTCAATTTTCCCCCCAATTTCAACCTTCTAACTCTGTCGAATTCAATTTTATCAAATTGACCGATCAAATGAGTTTACTTGTTGAAATTGAAGTTAAATTAGAGTTCCTACACCTTCATACGATTCAATTGCACTTTGAACCACACAATTTAGTGTCTGAATGAGCTCAAACGAAGATTCACCGGAAAACTGGATTTATAGAGGGAAAGCTTCAAAATCTTATTGTCGGGGGTGGGGCAGTCCAAGCTTTCAATTTGGACAAATAGCTCTTGTCGAAAGGTTACTCCTAGGATCAAGAATTGCATCAATTGATGCCAAATTGAGTGAGAATTTTATCATTGAAGTTCTGCCAGTTCTCTCTCTAGCATCGGTCAGAAATTACAGAGAGTAGCCGGATTGGCTTACCTTTTAGTTGTAATTCGACCGTGTGAGGGATGAGGAGGTGTTGGAAGAGCTTGGTTTGGCTTGAGGAGGGCTCGAATTGGCTGATTTCAGCTCGGCCGAAACAGGGCAGCTTTGGTCTGCTGGAGCTGCTTCACTGTTCGATCATGCTGGTGTTTCTCCGGTGACCCTCGAAGCAAGTGGAGACTACAGGCATGTTGCTGACTTCTCCCCGGTTCTAAAGAACCCGATCATCTTCTTTGGCTAAAAAAAAGACCATATATTAGAGCTCTAGTTTGAGATTCGCCGGACACTAGAGCAACTGAGAAAGAATGGAGTTTTCAGGTGTGGAGATGATAAATGAGGAGGGGCTTTTTATATAGAAAGCTCAAGGATATCTTGGCCGTCTGATTGGCACCTTAATAACGGTCATTCATTGTCTGAATCTCCCTGGTCGAAGACTTTTTAGCTTCGTCGATGCTGCACGATTTTCTGGCGAGTGAACAATGCTGTCATCTAAAGGAGGAAGACGATACTGTTCCGAACCGGACTGGACTAGTCCGAATCGGGTTCAAAACTCAAACCGCTTGGTTCACTCCTGATTCGACCGAAATTTTCAAATCTAAATATTTCTAAATTCGTTCCCTATCTAATGGTGGTCTCAAATCTCAAATTTGAATTTTTTAAGTCACATAGAAAAATGAATTTAGCATTTGGTTCAATAGTGGTATAAACCAATCCAAACCGATTCAATCTAATTCGGATCTGGTTCACCTAATTTTTGTGATCATAAAGTCCTTTCTCTTGACTTTTGTTACTCTTTAGGTCACTAAAGATCCATAAATTTTCCGGTTTGCCCCTTTCTCTATCAGTTTCGGTTCATAAACCGATTCAACCTTGTTGGATTCGGTTCATCTGAACAGGTCTGATTTTTCTCTTCCAATTTGTTCTAAGGTTCTTTTCCAAGACTTTATGAACCCTTTGGGTCACTCGGGAGTTGTAAATTTCCCAAATTGCCCATTCTCTAATGATTTGGTTTGTGAACTGATTCGGTGTTTCTCACTCGATTTGACCGGTTCTTTTCCCGGTTTTCCTTAACTCAAAAGGGCAGGGTTTACATGTTCATTCACCGGAAAATTGAACCAGCGCCAGCGAAGAGGAAACATTTCCGTTCAGTACGTTTCAAGCCATCCATGACTATCATAAAGCTGCCAAATGGACGGTCGACGAGTCCCCGAACTCCTTATATAAAGAGCCCCTCTCCATTCATACTCTCCACACCTGAAAACCTCACTCTCTCTCAGCTACTTAGTTTTCCAGTGAAGCTCGAACTAGAGCTCCGATATAGGGTCTCTTTTGAGCCAAAGAAGGCGTGGTCGGGTTCCTTAGACTCATGGAGAAGTCATCTACACGGTGGTAGTCTCCAATTACTCTGAGGGTCGCCAGAGAAGCGCTAGCATGATCGAATAGTCAAGTAGCTCCGGCGGACCGAAGCTGCCCTATTTTTTTCGGGTTGAAATTAGCCAATTCGAGCTCTCCTTAGGCCAAACCAAGCTCTCCCAACACCTCCTCAACCCTCCTACAGTAGAATTATAATGGAAAGGTAAGCCAATTTTGCTCCCCTCTGTAAATTCCGATCGGTGCTAGAGGGAGAACTGACAGATATTCAATGACTAAATTCTCACTTAATTCTTCATCAATTGATGCAATTCTTGATCCTAGGAGCAACCTCAGGATGAGAGTTATCTGCCCAAATCAAAAGCTCGGACCGCTGTACCCCCGATGGAAAGCATTCGAAGCATTCTCTCTCTATGTTCAATTTTTTGGCGAAGCTCCATCTGAGCTCATTCCGACATCAAATAGTGCGATTCAAAGTCCAATTAAATCGTATGAAGATGTAGAAACTCCAATTTAACTTCAATTTCAATAATTAAACTCATTTGATAAGTCAATTTGATGAAATCAAATCCGATTGGCACCTTAATGATGACCATTCATTGCCTGAAACTCTCTGGTCGAAGACTTTTTAGCTTCGTCGGTGCTGCACGATTTTTCAGTGAGTGAACAGTGCTGTCATCTGAAGGAGGAAGACGACAGTGTTCCGAACTGGACCAGACCAGTCCGAATTGGGTTCAAAACTTAAACCGCTTGGTTCACCCCCGATTCGACCGAAATTTTCAAATCTAAATATTTCTAAATTCATCTAAATCCATTCCATATCCAATGGTGGTCTCAAATCTCAAATTTGAATTTTTTAAGTCACCTAGAAAAATGAATTTAACATTTGGTTCAATAGTGGTTCAAACTAATACAAACCGATTCAATCTGATTTGGATTCGGTTCATCTAATTTTTGTGAACATAAAGTCCTTTCTCTTGACATTTGTGACTCTTCAGGTCACTAAAGATTCATAAATTTCCCGGTTTGCTCCTTTCTCTATCGGTTCCGGTTCATAAACCGGTTAAACCTAGTTGGATTCGGCTCATCTAAACCGGTCTAATTTTTCTCTTCCAATTTGTCCTAAGGTTCTTTTCCAAGACTTTATGAACCTTTTGGGTCACTCGGGAGTTGTAAATTTCCCAAATTTCCCATTCTCTAATGATTAGGTTTGTGAACTGATTCGGTGTTTCTCACTCAGTTTGATCGGTTCTTTTCCTGGTTTTCCTTAACTCAAAAGGGTGGGGGGTTTACATGTTCATTCGCCGGAAAATCAAACCAGCGCCAGCGAAGAGGAAACATTTCCGTTCAGTACATTTCAAGCCATCAATGACTGTCATAAAGCTACCAAACGAACGGTCGACGAGTCCTCGAACTCCTTATATAAAGAGCCCCTCTCCATTCATACTCTCCATACCTGAAAACCTCACTCTCTCTTAGCTACACAGTTTTCCAGTGAAGCTCAAACTAGAGCTCCGATATAGGGTCTTTTTTGAGCCAAAGAAGGCGTGGTCGGGTTCTTAGACTCAGGGAGAAGTCATCTACACGGTGGTAGTCTCCAATTGCTTTGAGGGTTGCTAGAGAAGCGCTAGCATGATCGAACAGTCAAGTAGCTCTGGCGGACCGAAGCTGCCCTATTTTTTTCGGGTTGAAATCAGCCAATTCAAGCTCTTCTCAGGCCAAACCAAGCTCTCCCAACACCTCCTCAACCCTCCTACAGTAGAATTATAATGGAAAGGTAAGCCAATTTGGCTCCCCTCTATAAATTCCGATCGGTGCTAGAGAGAGAACTGACATATTTTCAATGACTAAATTCTCACTTAATTCTTCATCAATTGATGCAATTCTTGATCATAGGAGCAACCTTAGGACGAGAGTTATCTGCCCAAATCGAAAGCTCGGACCGCTGCACCCCCGACGGAAAGCATTCGAAGCATTCTCTCTCTATGTTCAATTTTTTGGCGAAGCTCCATTTGAGCTCGTTCCGACATCAAATCGTGCGATTCATAGTGCAATTAAATCATATGAAGATGTAGAAACTCCAATTTAACTTCAATTTCAACAATTAAACTCATTTGATCAGTCAATTTGATGAAATCAAATTCGGTTGTGTTGGAAAGTTGAAATTGGGAGAAAATTGGGGATTTCAAAAATTTGCAGGACTAAAATGAAATTTCATAAAATTGAGGGCCAATTGGGCAATTTTTGGTGTAAAAATTACCATTTTTGTAAAGGAGGGGCAAAATGGTAATTTTTGAAAAATTGAGGACCAAATTGGGAATTTGGGAAACTTGAACCCATTTATGTAATTTTTTAATAAATTGAGGCCTTAAAGTATAATTTTGAATTTTCAGGACTCAATTTGGTGGAAAATCGACAATTGGGACCTAAAGTAAAAACAAAAGAACTTTAGGGACCAAATTGGAAATATTTGAAAAGTTGGAAATTTTTATTTATTCATAATGAATGAAGGCTATCAAGCCAAGGGATAATGAACAAACATGTTCATACCATGTAGGAACACGAGGTATTGGGAACGTCGACAAGTACAATCTCGCGTGGATACAAAGAGCCAAATAAGAGGAATTCACTGCACGATCGGGTGAGTAGGATTTAATATCATACCCGGTTGGAATGATGAACTTTCTAGAAGGAAGTAGAAAACCTGCTTATCGGTTATAAGTGAAGATGTCCTTATACCTGGTTGGTGTGATGTACAGATGAAAAGTTTATTTTGTCGGAAGTGCTCTCCCCTGACCATGTGTCACTGTTTAAAACTTTTGGGAGACCTTTTTGACAAGAGCTCGAATAGCTTAGATAGGTCGGAGGCCTCAGTTTTAGAACTTGGGGGCTAATATGCCCGACTTTGAAAATCTCGTATAGTGGGCCCTAGGCCAGTTGGCACGAGAAGGAGCTCGTAAACAAACATGAATTTAAGCCATGAAAACTTTAAATGAATGATTTGTTTGGCCATGATACTAAGACAGGACCGACATACTTAATGGACTGGAGACAGTGTGACATGACATGTCTACAGACCAGTCGAGACAAACATCTATAGGTTGATATGATGAACTTTCTAAAAGGAAGTAGAAAACCTGCTTATCGGTTATAAGCGGAGATGTCCTTATACATGGTTGGTATGATGGACATATGAAAAGTTTATTTTATCGGAAGTGCTCTCTCTTGACTGTGTGCCACTGCTTAAAACTTTTGGAAGACCTTATTGACGGGAGCTCGAATAGCTCAGATAGACTGGAGGCCTCAGTTTTGGAACTTGAGGGCTAATATGCCCAATTTTGAAAAGCTCGTGTAGTGGGCCCTAGGCCAGTTGGCAAGAGCAGGAGCTCGTAAACAAACATGAGTTTAAGCCATTAAAACTTTAAATGAATGATTTATTTGGCCATGGTACCAAGACATCACCAACATACTCAATGGATTGGCAATAGTGCGACATAATAGGTCTACGGACCAATCGAGACAAACAACTGTAGGTCGAGTTGAGGGTCGGGGCCGTTGGACCAGTGGCACCAAAGATTAAATGGCTTATGAGGAAAACTGTTGTTTTGTGCATACACTAAGATACATGACCTTCAAGACGCCCAAGAGGGGTAGTGATGTGTCATAGGGCTACTAGACGACATGGTGGAGATAAGGGCAGCTAGTCGTGCCAACAGTTTTGGAAGCTCAACGTAACTTCATGCGCATGAGACCGGGGTGGGGTCGAGATGAGGTCTCTGTCCTCATATAGACATGAAGTTTTGTTACAGGATAGAGGGTCAGATGTCGCATACATCCACTCATTCTCAGGGTAGAAGTGAACGTGTTTCTATCTAGGTGGTCGGTAAAGTTGCTTTGACGCTACAAGTGGGTATAGTGGATGTGCTAGCCTGTGAATGTGTGTTCCCTTCATGATGAAGGGTGTGTGTTGGTTGATAAACACACCAGTTATGATTGTGGATTGAAAAATGACTATAAAAACTGAGATTTTGAAAATAAAAAATTTTAAAGAAATTAAGTAGTGTGACACACTCTAATTTAAAAATTATTTTTTAAAATACTCATTAACTGAGTTGTAAAAATCCACCCACCCTTTTTAATCCCTTTTTAGGAAATAGAGAAATAATTAGGGATAACACCAAGTGTTACCCTTTGTCAGGTATGCTTAATTTCTCTTAAACTTGTATTTTATTTGATATATGTTATTTAAGGGAACAAGGTTAAAATTACGCTTGGCTCATCTTGAGTTAAAAAAGGGGAAAACCACTATTGAACCAAGACAACGACGGGTTGTTCACGGGGATTCGACCAAACCGGGTTGGGGCGTGACAATAAATAACGGTTAGGACAAACAAGTACTGATGAAAATAGTGTGTGGGAGTATTGATGGCAAGTATGATTGGAGCGATGATAGCACTTGCTTCTTTGAATGTCGAACTCGTTGGGGACTCATGGGGCCGGTAGACCAAAGATAATGTTTATAATTAATAAGATTATTGATTGTGTATGCATAATATGTGGAACTATCGAGACGCCCGGTATTGGGTAGTAGTGGTTCTGAGGGCTATTGGACCACCTAAAGAGCATAAGGGCAGTTCGTCGTCCAATATATCAAAAAAGCTATGGGAGCTTTATGTGCACTAAGACCGAGGTCGGAGGGGGAAAATGTCTTGTCCCACATTGCGAACATGAAGTACAGCTCAGGTATGAGGGTCGGACAACTGATGTCCACTCAATCTCAGGATAGAAGTCATGGACTTATATTAGGGTGGTCAATAAACTCGTTTTGGACCACAAGTGGAGTAATCGGAGACTGCTTTGCGACCGAGTGAACCCTTTTATGAAAAAATGGCGGATGTTGAATGAAACATGGATCATGATTGCAAATAAATAAAAATGCTTGTCTAACTAGTTGATGTAGGAATTTCCCTTCACTAAGTCGTACACTCACTCCACTCTCTTAAACCCTTTTAGGAAGGGTTAAGCCACGTGAAATTGAAGTATTTCAAGAAAGATCAAACCCTTAAGGTAAGTCCTATACTATTACATTCAAAATTTTAAATTATTATGGAAAACATGTTTACCGGTACACATTTACCTTTCTTGAACCATAGGGGTGAAATATAAGTGTGGTTTATGGAACGATGGTAGGTTGATCACATAACTCCGATCAATCTGGGTCAGAGTGTGACATGATAAGTTAAGCCGAAGAGATATCTTAAGGTGAGTTATTGAAAGTTGAAGAGGAGATACTTCCACTTGGATGGATATCTTAACTATGCTTCATTATGAAATAAAAATATAAGAACAAGGAATAACATGCTAGTAGAGAGATAATAGATGTAGCTCCATTGAGAGGACACATGAGGATTCGGGCTCCGGTGCAGATATCCCATTGATTCCATAAATGGAGAGATGTATCATTACACTATATAATGTAGTGAAGATGTTTTAGTAAGTTGTCATTGGACGAATAAGGGACTAGTGTCTATTGACACTCTCCGAAGAGGCTTGTATCTCGATATTCAATTAGCATTTTCAGCATATAACCATAACGTTCACTTGAAGACGTATTTGACTACTCCAGCAAGATGAATCCTCGTGAAGTAGTCATCCCAGTTGATGCAGTTGGGGTCAAAGTAAAAGATGTCTGCGCGTCAGAAGTTTTCCCCACCGCACTTCGCAATTTCTCGGTGTTTGTGTCGTTGAATCTGCACAAAGAGTAAGAAGACGACATGCTTCCAGTAAGCTGATCAAGCTTTTGAGAGCATGCTTGTTAGTCGCCGTAACAAGGATGGATATATGGATGCTTACACTCCCTTGAAGAACAAGTATGGCTTGTAAAGCTCGACGAGCCGCATCATTAGATTGATCTTCCGGTTCATGCCATGGTAGGTGCCCTGGAAGAAACGACATAATGCTACATTTGCCAGTTCCAGCCCCTGTTGTTCACATATATAGGGCAAAAGTAATATACTTAGACTTCTACGTGATCTTCGTATTTCCGGCAACTTGAGTCACCAAAAATTCGAATAATAGATCAATACCTTAAGGAGTAGGAAGTACCGAAGCGCCACATATCTTTGAAAACTGTCCATGCTCGTGAGAATTTTAACCTTCCCGACCATTACCGCCTTCCCGTCCTTGTTAATCCACGGATGCTGGTAGAAGTAGCCATAGCCGTACTCATGGAGATTGGAGTACGTGAGAGGATTCCGAAGAGAAGACCCCACATGATATATGGCCTCATCGATAGGTCGTTGGTGACCAGCATGTGCCGCCAAGGAGACTATGATCAAATTTACCACCATATCAGCTGGTATCTATAAGAGGCCAATGTTGTTCTCAATCATGACGATGAATAAGAGTCACCCGGGAGACAATGAAACAAAGACAAAGTAGAGGAGTTAGGGATTGTCAGTTCATTTACCGCATCAAGAATTCCATCCGGATCACAAAGGAAGCACGTCAGCTTCCCTGTGCCATAACCCACCGCTATACTGTCAATTGTTCTGCCATTGATCAGTCCATCCACAAAAAGAAATGATTATCAGGAACTGTAATCTTTGAAAATCCAAGCAAAATGGAAGTGCTCGATTTGTTCAGTTAATTACCTGACACCTTCTACCCACCCTGGGAAGGGCTCCATGTAAGTGCTTGTGATGATAGTTGGACGCGAGATGACAAGAGGCATATCTGCCTTCAATTGGTTGACCAGCATCTCTCCCATTGCCTTCGTGAACACATGTGTTCGGCCACCCATGTGCTTTCGCCCTGTAGTTGGTTTTATTCAGTCGAAACATGATCCCGAAAAATGAAAAGGTAGTCCTTAATCATCTATATGATCCGAGTAATTTGGAAAAAAAAAAAGAGTAGCTCACTGGCAGATGAGAGTTGACCTTGATATGCCCATATCCTTCATGGCTATGGTGATTTCCTTCTGGGTGGAGCCCATGGTTGTGAGATCCTTCAACTTGGCATGGGCTAGATTCACCTCTGCCTCAATGTTGAGCCCTCCTGATACACCATTCAATGTTTCCCCTACCTTGTAGTGAGTCTCGTCTATCAGTCCTCCCATCTCCCCACATACATATGTTGACAAAGCATAAATTCACAGAGAATGTATAATGCTCATTTAATGTCATCAGGCTACCAACTAATAATTATGATAAGATGGTTGGGCTGTGATGTTCCTTTTACCTACCCGTTGATACATGCACAAGGACCTGCAAGTGACTGCATTTCTTGGCAAACTCGACAACATGCTTGGCTCCCAATGTGTTGGCATCAGGAGCCCTCAAGAGCAGGTAGAGTTTCCTCACTTTGGGCTGAACCCTGAGCACCTTCTCGACCAAGACTGCACGGGCAAATGCACATTTCGACCCGCGAGATGAAGATGTGATGGAACTAAGGGACACAAAACATATCAAGTACGAAGAGGGCAGCAAGCATGCATACTCTTGGCGAGGAAGCCGGTGGCACCAGTGATGAGGATGATCTTGCCCTCCAGGAACTGCAATACGCTTCCCAAGCTCTCCATTTATCTCTTCAAATGCTTACAGAGCCCTGCGTGAGGAGAGTAGAAGGGAAGAGAACTATAGTGATTGTTGCAGTTACAAAAGTGGAGGAACTCAGAGGCTCTACGCATGCATATATAGAGAGAGGCTGCTTATACTTTTTTCTTATAGAGTCGAGTCATATGTTGCTCATAAAAATATAATAGATACATAAAAAAAAAGTGGAGTATCGTTTGGCCAGCTTCCAACTGCTTGGTGTGAAATTTATGAATGGGTAAATTGAGTCCAATTTTTTGTTTAAGTGCCTTATATTATCTACCAAGAAACTTACAAGTTCCTAATCTTTCTGTTCATAAGATGCCTAATTCCAAGGACCTATACTATCCAAGGTTCCAACAGATTTTAGGTATATAAGACACATGTGCACACACCAGGACTCAAGAATATGGCTAGACCCTAAATGGAATATTATATATTTTTCTCTTTAAAAACAAATTTGAATATATTACACTAAAAATGCTTCGTAAGTTACATTGAGAGATGTGAATTCTTTTTTTGCGAGTGTAAGAGCCTAGTATATAATGCATAATAGAGGAGTATTTCTTTACATCAATTTTGTCTTTATATTATTTACATTCATTCTTACATTAAATATCTTCAATTGTCATTATCAATCCATATGATTATCTACCAAGAAGCTTACAAGTTCCTAATCTTGACATGCCCCGTTCCAAGGACCAATGCAATCCTAGGTTCCAACAGATTTTAGGTACATACATGTGCACACACTATGAAATGAGAATATAGCTAGACCCTAAATGGTATAACATATATTTTCCTCTTTAAAAAGAACAAATTTGAATATGTTACATTGAAAATGTTTGGTAAGTTGCATTGAGAGAATTTTTGGTAAATTGCATGTGTAGTGATTTTTTTTTTGCAAATGTAAGAGTCAAGTATATAACCTTTAAAAGGTAATTGTATAATGCATAATATTTTTAAATAAAAATTTTAAAAATAATAGAATGTTAATGGGTCCTCCCCTTTGAGAGTATTCTTTCTTTACATCAATTTCATATTTTTATATCAATTTTGTTATTTTTGTATCAATTTCATATTCTTACTCTTCCTATAATTCTTTATATCAATTTTATCATTGTATTTACATCTCTTCCAAGAAACTTAGAAGTTCCTAATCTTTCTGCTCGTAACATGTCTAATTCCAAGGACCTATTCACTCCTAGATTCCAACAGATTTTAGGTACATAATATACACGTGCGCACATTAGGAAAGGCGAATAGGGTAGTCCCTAAGTGGAATAATATATCTTTTCCTCTTTAAAAAATTAAATTGAATATATTACATTAAAAATATTTAGTAAGTTATAGAGAGAATATTTGGTAAATTGCATGCGCACTCAATTGTTTTTGGAAATATAAGAGCATAATGTCACATACTCGTACTTTGGGGTTGGATCTCGATTCCGCGGTTACATCAGTCTTGTGCATTAAACTTGGCCAGCCTAGAACCCCTAAGTTTGGAATTTAAAGTAAGAGGAGAGACGACTAGAGTTGATAGAAAAAGACTTATAAAAACTATCTAGAGGTTACTTAAGAAATAAACTCGTACACTAAGATTTTCTAAATGTATAATTTAATTTTAATTAAATTAGAAATTAAGGTTAAATCGAGAATTAAAATCCAAATTAGTAATGAAAATATGAACGGTAAATGGAAATAAAAAAATAAGATTTGAAATAAGATTGAAATAAAAATCAAGGTTAAATCCATAATAAAAACCTAACTAGTAATTGAGATCTAATCGAATTAAAAATTGATTTCTCAATAAAAAATTAAAATTTTTAAAAAATTTAATTCAAATAGAGAAATATCGGGTTAAATTATTAGTGGAACAAGAAAGATAAAAGGTAATTTAATTAAATTAAGAAAAACCCTAGAAAACGACAATTGTGTCCCTTTTCTCCATGTGAATGTTAATTATATGTTATTAGAAAAATCAATCAAAATAATCTTATTTTAATTCAGTTGTATACTATAAAAACCTTAGTTGAGCGGACAACTCTCGTAATGATTTTCCTATAAAATTAATTGAATTATTTCTTCATCAAGCTAAATTTCTTATATAAAGGCAGACAAAACATTACTGAATACACACAAAGCACCAAATGAGGTGATTATTATATCTAAATTTCACTAAGGGACTACTATTGAGAAAAGTGGCTAAAAAACATTACACAAGTGTCATTTTCCTGACTCTTTTTCCGACTTAGAAAATATGTGAGTTGTCGTCACTTTAGGAGGCCAAATTTGGTCACCTTCATCCATTACTTCGATCTACACTAGTGACAAAAATTTCATGTCTCACCTCTACCTTCCATTAGCCTTGGTCGACCTTTAGCAAGGTGTCTTTTGATCGCCACCAGCCGATTTACTTTGTCTAGTTCATTCTGCTTCTCATAGCCGCAACCACTTGATGCCAAAATTTGCACAACTTGAGCGACCACTTGGCTGACTATCACCACAAAACGAGTCTTCGGTGAGAATTGTTTACTATACCTCTAACACCTCACATAAGCCTTAGATGATAAATGAAAGTATTTATGAGGGATTTGTAGAAATTAACATTGGTTGAGTGATTACCGAAGTTTAGAGACTAAAGTGCAAACTTGAAAAAGTTTGTGGTCGATTTGAAATAATGAGAACACTTTTGGAAATAATCCTTAAGAGAAGCCTATGGGGCTAGGTGATGAATTTTGGGACATATGAATATGTTAAAAGTGATTTTTAGAAGTTTAGGGACAAAATTGTTATTTTTGGTAAATAAGAAGTAAAATGGTAGTTTTTGCTCAAATAGAGACAAAATAGTCATTTTAGTCCAATGAAGGGAAAATGGTCATTTTAGGATGAATAGTGGACAAAATGGTTATTTTTTAGTAAATAAATTACAAAATGGTAATTTTTTTGCTTAATTAGGGAAAAAATAAAAAAAACATTAATTGAGGGAAAATTTCCATTTTTGCATAAAAATGGCAAAATGATCATTTTTTTATTTATGGAGAGTAAAATGGTAAAATTTCAATGTAAAGAGGTAAAAATAGAAAATTTGAAAATAATGGGCAAAATAGTAATTTTACAAAATAGAATGGTTTTGATGTGATTTTTGTTAGAATAAGGACCAAATATTCATTTTGTTAAGTTTTGTGAAACTTCATAATTTAGACAAAATCAAGCAAATGATAGTATAGACGGGTTCAACTATGCATAAATTAGGCGAACTAGGGTAAAACTGTCATTATGGAAAATTATAGAGTAATATAAGATATAATAATGTAAACAACTCCAAATAGTGTTGGGATATTATATTTATGTATATATATTATCTATAGGAATATATATATATATATATATATATAAATTGAACGATCATTTGAGTGAAGCACAGAGATTTGAAGTACATTTGAGTAAAACACAGAGATTTGAAGTACATTCTAGATGAACAAGTCCTCAATAACAAGTGAGTAAGATTTCTGATTTCATGTTTGATTGGACCAATATAATTAATAATTATCGTTTTATAAAATGATGTATGAAAATGCTTTTGATAAATATATAGAAAACTTATATTTAAGATTTTATCAAAAGAGAAGAAATATCCTGAGCAATATTGAAAAGTGGGCAATGACAAAAAATATAGGTTTAGATTAGAGGGTTATAAAATTAGTGATAACTTAACCCTTTAAAATGAGATATGAAAGAATGACAAGAGCACATGATTTATAAAATGAGCTAGAGCCCGATGTTTATGAAAAGGACTAAGGCCCGATATTAATGAAATGGGCTAGAGCCTAATGTTTATGTAATGTGATAGAGTATGAGGTTTATGAAATAAGATAGATCCCAGTGTTTATGAAATGGGCTAAGGCATGATGTCATGAATCAACCCGATATCTAAGGCTAGGGTTCAAGAAAAACTTGCCATGTCCCTTCGATTTAACAATGGTGGGTACATTCACCAAAATAGTATTGATAAAACTAAGGTTCGAAATAAATAACTTACAAATTTATAGCAAAAATTTTAATATATATTTCATAAATTGTGTGCCCAAAAACTAATACAAAATTCACAGGAATACAACAACATATGAGCATTTAATTAAACATTTGTACATTTATTTTAAGATCCATACCTCAAGTCACGTTAGGGATGTGGGTGATGTTTCGTCTCTGTATTTCACAAAACTTTTGCTTTCATCTAAAATTATTTTGGGGAGGGGAGTGAACTTACAACTCAATGAATGTGATT
The DNA here is from genome assembly GCA_030064435.1 of Trapa incisa. Taxonomy (NCBI): domain Eukaryota; kingdom Viridiplantae; phylum Streptophyta; class Magnoliopsida; order Myrtales; family Lythraceae; genus Trapa; species Trapa incisa. The sequence continues at coordinate 17,946,374 of CM057776.1, forward strand.
ATTAATATTGGGTCACTACATGGCTTACAATCACAGACTAAAAGGGGTCTATACATGGAGAATTCTAATAAATTATTATATTAGGTTGCTTTCATAATTTCTTGATCCTTAGGAATCATGCCTTAGGGTTTACATACTCATGTATACCCAAGTTGAGCTTTCACTCTCCATTTACCATATCACAAAATTGTATCATTTCACATATAATAATAACATGGCCAAACCATGCCCTTAAAGCCATGTATAGGTGGAATCAGGTCTATGAGAGTGTGTGAGATGCATGCACGAGCACACTCAACACCCCATGAATTCGCTCTCTCATATGAATCTCAACATATCCTGAGGCCATGATGTCCTCTCACCGACTCCTAGCCTTGCCTTTTATACACTTACAATGGTATCCTGCCAACTTTTGGTCGTAGTGGTGTACTTGGAACTCCCCATACATTTTCCAAGGATCATGGGTGATATGGAAGCATAACATAAGTCACACCTTATCCACCACTTACAATCTACCTTGGGCGTCGACACTACCTCACTAGGCGTTCTGGCAACACCCCACACTTCCATATCAAGTATATATACCAAAGCACTTTTTTAAACAATAAACATGCTTAACCATATTTCTCGGAGTTCGGTCCTATACCAACCAACTCAATCTTTTATGTCATTCAGGGGCTATGTGTCCTTAATTCATATAGTCCTATCTCGTTACTATTATTTTTAATGATTATTATTTTCATGGTTATCAACCCTTCTTTTCAATAGACGATATCATATGTTATTCTTTCCTAATTGAACATGCTTCCATGTAGTTTCCTCTACTTTTCATAATAATTTTCAAAAAAATATATCACGTATATTCACATATTTCATAGAAAAAAATTTAAAGTACAATTGTCAGTTCAATCAAACTCACAATTAATAATCTCACTCACAATTACAATTAGGACTTGTTTGTGTTGACGATTTTTCTCTTGTCTTGGGATGCAAAATTTTGATATGACATTTGTCAAGTTACTCTATATAAATCAAATCATAAATCTAAGGCTCATTTAGTCTTTTACTTGATACTCATATACCACCTCGTAAATTTTCAAAAATTACAATTTTACCCTTCTAGTCTAGTTCGCTCAACCCGCGTGTCAGCGAATTCATTTTAACTAACCTCCTTCTATCATTTCTTTCCACAAATCACATGTTATACCTATATTGCTCATATGTTTCCAAAATGCCAAAAAGTTTCGAAGTTTCCCACTTAGATCCTTGACTTTTCCAAATCTTGCATTTTGGTCCCTAAGATGGGCAAAATTACAATTTTCCCTTACACTTCAAAACTTTTCATTTTGGGACCCTAGACTTCTTAAGTTTTTTATTTAGGTCCTTAGACTTTCTTTAGTCTCATTTGAGTCTCTAAGTTCCCTATAATCACTTTTGGGTCCCCAAATTCTTTTATCTACCCTTTGGTCACTAAACTTTTTTTAAAGTCTCATTTAGGTCCCTAAGCATCCAAAACCCACCATCTGAGTCTCAAACATTTTTCATTCTCTCCCATAGGTCCCTAGACCTTCTTTAAACCCTAATAGAGACCCTAAGCAATCTCATTCCTAAATGAGTTCTCTAACTTCACCAAAATTACATTTTCATCTCTAACCTTGGTTACTCAACAAAATATTTCTAAAAAATTATGAAACTCAAATATGATGTCCCTAAGGGCTCTCCCTAGATCACGATGTCCTTGCATAGTTGGGGCTAGCCGAAACAATGTAGTTTTAGGGTCAAATCTAAAGTTCACAAAAATAGAACCACGGTTGGGTCAAGGTCAAGATCTCAATGGATATGAGGAGTCGGTTGGTGGTATTGGTGGGTTGGAAAGCTGACTCCAAGGGGAGTTCGTGGACATATGAATCATCTCAAACACAGGTTGGAGTAACCTAAAATTCCATTTAATGCTCTCTATCATGACTAATGGCTAGTATGGAGTTTCATGAATTTATTTAACCTTAATACTTACTCAAAGATTGTGAAGCTAGTAGGGTTCGAAAGCTAGGACCAAGGGATGTTTGTGGTATTTTTCTTGGCTGTTGAAAATTGCATGAGAAAGAGGTGCTTTGTTTTATTTATGGTCGCTATAGTGTATAAACTAATTGATCACATTGGTGTCGGTAAAGAGCACTTGGTGCCAGATATGGGTGGCATTGAGAATTTATCTCAAGCATGATTACAATGACACTTGAATCATTCAATTTGGTGGTCGGGGAAGAAAGTTATAGCTTCTGAAAGTTAAGTCATTGGAAAACATGGCTATCACAAATTTAGAGAGGTCTATTTTCCAATAATTCTCTCTAAAATTGTAATAGCCTTCCATGGTCATGTTCTAGACTTAATTAGCTATTTGACCAAACAGGGCTATCAAGCGAGAGGGGGACCAAGCCTTATATGGTCATGTTCTAGACTTAATTAGCTATCTTACCATAACATTTTGTATCAAATTATACAACACTTATCACTACAAGAATTAAATTGTAACACCTCAACCTAGTTTGTTGTAACCCCATGAACAACCCGCCACTCTCCTTGACCTGAAGGGGTCCCCAGTTCGTGAAGAGTTAGGTGTAATTTAGGCCATTGTTCCCTAGAATAACATTATGCAAAACTCATAGCGTAAAATAAAATACCTAGGTTTAGAGGCTTGGCAGAGGGACCCTTTGAGGATCGTCTCTTTCCTGAAAAAGTTTAAAAGGGAAGGGGGTGAGTTCTACAACTCAATGAGCAGGTGTTAGGGTGAGTTTTTGTAAAGGAAAAATCTTTTCTATTAATAAGTTTTGTGGGTTTAACTATTTCTTAGAAAAATGCTTCAATATTTTCCCTTGCTCGAGTTTAGTTTAGCATACAACCATTCACCCTTTATCAAAAAGGTTTCACACATTCATAGAGCAATCTTCGACTGCTTCACATGTGGATTCAGAGCACCTTTACTATCCACCATGGTAAGAGGGGATACCTTCTACCCAAGTTTGTGCGAGCATCAATTTCTTAGTCCCTAGACTTACCTTTCTTTGTGTCCTCTATAGTGGGACGAGACCTCTCCTCCTTTGACCTCGATCTCAATGTGCATGAAGCTCCCTAAGCTTCTCGACATACTAGACAACGAACTTCCTTTATACTCCCCATGTCATCCAATAGCCCTTGGAGCCATCACTACCCCATATCGGGTGCCTTGATGGTTCCAAACTCGATGCATACACAAAAATAGTTATAATACTTACATTCATCATCTTTGGGGCTACCGACCTAACAAGCCCGACAACTCGGCTTTGGCTCCATAACCATTGGCCCAACAGGTTTGACGACATGGTTTCGGCTCAGTAGCTACTAACCTAACCAGTTTGTCGGCCCAAATTTGGCAAGGTGGCAGTTCACACAATTAACCAGTTATGACAATATTTCTTAGCTCATAAGCTTATTTGTCTACGGGTTTCAGCCCATGCCCATTGGCCTTTGGTCCACTTTACGAGTTTTTCCAAAACTGAGCCTAGGGTCCTAATAGTTTCAAAATCAAGGCCTTAGGCCTACTAGAGCAATTCTAGCTCTCATTAGAAACGTCTCCCAAAAGGTTTAAGTAGGTTCACACAATTAGGGGAGACCATTCTTGTAAATCGGTTTTTAAATTTTAAAAGGTGCTCATCACCCCAATCGGGTATGATGTTGGAAATCCCACTCACATAGTAAACCCCATCCTTTGATAATAAGAAAACCAGGAAAAGAACCGGTCATTTCCAAAGAGAAAACTGAGTTGGTTTATAAACCGAAACCGATAGAGAAAGGGAAAACTAGGGAATTTATGGATCTCGAGTGACCTAGAGAGTCACAAAATTCATGAGAAAGAACTTAGGGTGAATTAGAGGTGAAAACCAAACTGGTTTGAACCACTATTGAACCGATTTTTAAATTCATTTTTCTAGGTGGCTTAGAAAATTTAAATTTGAGAATTTAGGACACCATTTGGTAGAGAATGAATTTAGATGAATTTAAAAATTTTTAATTTTGAAAAACTCGATCGAATAGGGCTTAAACCGGTTGGTTTAAGCGTTGAACTCGATTCAAACCAGACCGTTCCTGTTCGAAACAATATAGTCTTCTTCCTTCAGTTGACAACACTGATCACTAGCCGGAAAATCGAGCAGTGCTAGCGTAGATGAAAAGTCTCCAGCCATGGAGTTTTAGGCAATGGATGATCACTATAAAGGCACCAATCGTATGACCAAGAAATCCCCGAGCTTCCTATATAAAGAGCCCCTCCTCATTCATCCTCCTCACTCCTAAAAACACCACTCTCTCCCTACTGCTCCATTTTCTGGTGAAGCTCAAACCAGAGCTCCAGCTTGGGCATTTTTATGAGCCAATGAAGGTGAGGTCAAATTCTTTGGATTTTTGGAGAAGTTAGCTATACCACGGTAGTCTCCATTTGCTCTGGGGATTGTCGGAGAAACGCTGGCATGATAAAATAGTGAAGTAGCTCCGACGGACCGAAGTTGCCCTATTTCAGTTGAGCTGAAAATAGCCAATTCGAGCCCTTCTCAAGCCAAACCAGGCTCTCCCAACACTTCCACAACTCTCATACAACTAAATTAGAGCAGAAAGGTAAGCCAATTTAGCTCCACTCTGTAAATTCTAATCAGTGTTAGAGAGAGAACCGACGAAACTTCACTGACCAAATTCCCCATCAATTTGACATGAATTGATGCAATTCTTGATTGTCGAAGGAACCTTAGGACAAGAGCTATATGCCCAAATCGAAAGCTCGGACCATTGTGCCCCCAACGGTAAGCTTTCGAGGCTTTCTCTCTCTAAGTTCAATTTTTCGGTGAAGCTCCTTTTGAGCTCATTCCGATGTCAATTAATGCGATTCAAAGTGAAATTAAATCGTGTGAATGTGTAGGAACTCAATTTCACCTCCAATTTCAACAATGAACCTCAATTGATTGGTAAATTTGATAAAATCAAATTCAGTCAGTTTGAAAGGGGGAAATTGGGAATTTCAAAAATTCAAGGGACTAAAGTGAAATTTTCCAAAATTGAGGGCCAATTGGGCATGGAAAAGATGTTGGAGGACCAATTGGTCAATTTTTGGAATTTTGGGGGTGAACTTTACCATTTTTGTAAAGTAGGGGCAAAATGGTAATTTTGGAAAAATTGGGGACCAAATTGGGAATTTGGGAAACTTGAACCCCTTTTTGTGATTTTGAATAAATTGAGGTTCCAAAGCAAATTTTAGAAGTTTCAGGACTCAATTTGCGGAAAAATTGGTATTATGGACCTAAAGTTAAAGAAAAAGAACTTTAGGGACCTAATTGCAAATAATTGAAAAGTTTGGGTATTTTATTCATTCATGGTGAATGAAGGCTATTAGGCCAAACGATAATGAACAAGGATGTTCATATCATGTAGGAACATGAATTACCGGGAATACTAGCCAAGACAAGCTCACGTGGAGGCAAAAAAGCAGTTAAGAGGAAATTCACTACATTATCGGGTGAGTGAAAAGTTTCAGATCATACCCGATTGGGATGATGAGCACCTCGATAATGAAAACCCACTACTATGTGGGATTTTAACATCATACCTGGACGAGGTGATGTGAGAAAACGCACGAAAAAACTACTTATCGGTTATAGGTAGATCATACCCGGTTGGTATGATGAACTTCTTGGAAGGAAGTAGAAAACCCGCTTATCAGTTATGAGTAGAGATGTCCTCACACCCAGTTGGTGTGATGGATAGCTGAAAATATTATTTTTGTCGAAAGTGCTCTCCCATGACTGTGTGCCACTACTTAATCTTTTTGGGAGACCTTTTTAACAGGAGCTCAAATAGGCCGGGGGCCTTAGTTTTGGAACTTTGGGACTAATACGTCCAATTTTGAAAATCTTGTATAGTGGGCCCAAGGCCAGTTGGCATGAGCAGGATCTCGTAAACAATCATGAGATTAAGCCATGAAAACTTTAATAAATGATGTGTTTGGCCATGGTACCAAGATAGGACCGACATACTCGATGGACTGGTGGCAGTGCGATAAGATAGGTCGACGGACTAGTCGAGACAAATAGCTACAAGTCGAGTTGAGAGCCGGGGCCGTTGGACCAGTGGTACCAAAGATTAAATGGCTTATGAGGGAAACTATTGTTTTGTGCATGCACTGAGATTTGGGACCATCAAGACACCCAAGAGGTGTAGTTATGCATCCTAGGGGCTACTAGACGATTTGGTGGAAATAATGGCAATTTGTTGTGCCAGTAGTCAGGAAAAGCTCAACGTAGCTTCATGTGCACAAGATTAGGATGAGGTCGGGTTGAGGTCTCTATCCTCATACGGACACGAAGTTTCTTTTCACGTTTGAGGGTCGGATGTCACTTACATCCACTCATTCCAAGGGTAGAAGGGGGCGGGCTTCTATCTAGGTGGCCGGTATAGTCACTCTGACACCACAAGTGGGTGCAGTGGACGGACTGCCCTGTGAATGTGTGTTCCCTTCATGATGAAGGGTGTGTATTGGCTGTTAAACACACCGACTATGGTTAATGAGAAATAATGGTTTTGAAAACCAAGGAATTGAGTAAATGGTTTTAAGAAAATAAGGAGTCCGACACACTCCAATTCAAACTATTTTTTCTGAAAATCAAGTTTAAACACCCATTCATTGAGTTATCGAACTCACCCCTCCCTTATACCCCTTTTCAAGTAACTAAGGAAAGCCTACCCAAAGACATCCAGTTAGTCACACCTACAAGACAGGTATGTAAAGTTTAAATTTCATGCAGTTTTGATTGATGTTATTCCAGGAAAGGTACAGGTTTAAAGGATGCATTACTCCTCACAGGTTAGAGAAGGGGAAAACCCTTAATAAACTGGGATAGTAACGGGTTGCTCACAGTGATCCAACAAAACTGGGTTGGGGCGTGACACACATAGTCAAGGGAGACTATTTCTAGAAAAATGATTTTCAAAACCGAAAAGTTACTCATCACCCCAACTAGGTATGATGTTGGAAATTCCACTCACATAGTCCGGGGAGACTATTCCCAGAAAAATGGTTTTCAAAACTGAAAAGGCACTCATCACCCCAATTGGGTATTATGTTAGAAATCCCACTAACCATGTAACTGTGACGTGTTTATCTTAGTTGGATTCCAATCACTAATTTGCTCCTCTATACAAGTACTCGTACAACCAGTTCCTACATAGTTCGAGTAATCACATAAGGAAGGTTTGGCATAACAAACACAAGTATTTTCAATTAATACCTTTATCTTTGGTGCTATCAACTCCCATGAGCTTGTTTACTCGCCTTCAGCTCTGTAGTCTACTAGCCCAACGAGTTTGATAACCCTGGCCTTGACTCGGTAGATATCTCACACAATTTACCATTTATATGAGTTTTCATAGGCTAATTACTCGTCTATTTGTCTACGGACCTAAGCTTGTGCCTATTGGCCTTAAACCCACTGGAGCATCTCTAGCTCATCTAAAAAATAGCTCTAAAAAGGTTTAAGCAATTTCACACAGTCAAGAGAGACTATTTCCAGAAAAATAGTTTTCAAATTCAAAACGTGCTCATCATCCCAATTAGGTGTTATGTCAGAAATTCTCACACATCCAATGTCATGACTCGTCAGTCCTGAATGGATTTCTAATCTCTTGGAGCCTTCATGCGGTCGTAGGTCATAGTCTCTCAATACGTACCTACATTATCATGAATAATTCATAGAATTATCTGAATATTTTCACTTGGATCCCTAGTTAATTTTTATTTGAAATTTCACCCCTTATAAAATCTATTAAATTGCAAATAAATCCACATAATTACTTCTAACTACAATTAAATTCTTAAATTATTTTTAATTGCAATTAAGTACTTAATTTTACTATAATCACTAATTGGCCCTCAATTGAGGTTAATTTCACAAAAATCACTAATTTTTGAAAAATCCCCAAATTGCCCAAATTTTGCCAAAATTGCATTTTAGCTCCCCAATTCATTAATTCATCAAATTGGCCTAAAATTAAGCTCAAATGGATATTCACCGAAAAATTATTCTTAGTGAGAGGATGCTTCAAATGCTTATCGGGCGGGGCACGGTTACTAGAGCTCTTAGTTTAGGGAGTCAGTACTCATCGAGAGGGTGCTTCTATGATCAAGAATTTCTCAAATTGATGTCCTAAGCAAGGAGAATTTGATCAGTATAGTTTGGGCACTTTCTATCTCTAGAAAATCACGATTCAGACGAGTGGAGGTAGAATTGACTTACCTCGAAGGTTTTAGGGGGTCGAGGGTCGGTTGAGGAGGGCTCTGGGAGGTTTGGCCTGGTCGCATGAGATCGGAGGTGGTTGGACTTCAGCTCGAGATTTTTTGTTGTTTTGGGATTGCCGAAGCGACAATATTGTGCAAATCTCCCCATGCTTCTCCGGTGATACTCGGGCTAAATGGAGGTTATAGCGAGGTAGGGAACTTCTTCCCAGTTCTAGAGAACCCGAATGTGCCTTTTGGGTTGCGAAAATGGCACTCGTTAGAGCTCTAGTACATGCCTCACTGAGAAATGTAGCACCTTGCCTTCTTCGATTGTTTGCAAGATGTACATGATGAATGGGGAGTAACTATTTATATAGAGAGCTCGGCAACTGACAAGGCTATTGGTCTGCCCAATACTGGGCCTTAGACTCGCCTGTTCACGGTCATTCCATAGGATTTTTTGGTCGTTAGAGACTTGACCGCCCTCATCGACTTTATCCCCTTCATCTGCCCAAGGTTGAAGACGACTCTATGCCACGCATGTGAGCTACCATGTGGCACGCCGTGATTGGCTAGTTTTGCTATCACAACTTCCCACTTAGTGTTCGAGTCACCATTTGACTCGTTGACTGACCACGTGGCGACCTCCCATTGGTTGATCATTCCTACGGGGCTACTTACTAGACTCAACTAACTATTTGATTATGACACATGGCATCCTTTGATTGATTGATTTAAATAAATCAGATTTTGCCCTAACATATTGCATCACTACCACGTGTCTGCCCTTGATTGGCTAAAATAAACTAATGTGGCTCTGACACGTAGCGACCTTTGATTGATCAGTCGTTTCTCCAACATCCTAGTCGACTGCTAACATGGAACTTTTGCCACGTATTAGTTCCTCATTGGCCAGCCTGGCTTACTAGGCTTCTCCTTTGTGGAGCTCATCCCCTTGGACTAAGGAAACCCGAAGGAGGACCAACACTACTGTCCAAAACTACGATAATTTAATAAATAGAAAATAGTAAAGAAGGGTTAACATGGGAAATTGGGAGATCCCAAGTGACAAAAAATTCACAAAAATTGTGAGGAAGAACTAGGAAGTGGAATTGGGAAGAGAACCGGACCTGAACCGGGATGAACCATAGTAAACCAGTTCAATAATTCATTTTTCTAGGTGGCTTAAAAATGTCAATTTGGGAAATTGAGGCCACCATTAGATAGAAAATGAATTTAGATAAATTTAGAAAATATTAAATTTCATAAAACCGATCAAATTGGTTCCAAACTGGCCAATTTTTGAATTCAGAACAGTGAACTCGGTCGGACCGGACCGGTCAATAGTTCAACCGGTCAATGGTCAACGGCGCCCCATGAGCAACCATGCAGACACGAGCAGCCAATGGGAGTGTTCGATCAATGGTCAACGGGCAACCCGTCAGCATGCCACATAGACACAAGCAACTAATGAGAAGATGCCACGTGTCCGAACGATAGGTCAACGGCTGATGCGGCAGTTGAGCTGGACCTCTACGTCAGAAAAACTAGCCAATCACAGCGTGCCACGTGGCATAACTACCACATCATCGTCTTCAACCTTAAGCCGCTGAAAGAGAGAATAGAGTAGAGCGAGAGGCTGGAAAAGCTGGAGTCTCTAGCGACACAAAAAATCTTTGATTAGGTCACCGCGGCCGAGTCTCACACCGCCCGGTAGCCTAAACAGTTGTCGAGCTCCCTATATAAAGAGCACCCTCTCATTCATCCTCCTCACCTCTCAGGCACTCTCTGCATACAAATAGCTCTTTTTCGACGACACTCCAATCAAGACTTTGATGACGGGCAATATCTCAACCAAAGAAGCTCTGAAGGGTAGCATTGGAACCAGAGAAGAGTGCTCTAGTTCTAGACACTCTCAAAGCGACTAGAGGATGACCAGTGAAGTGTAAAAGGGATCTCATAGTGAAGTTGCTCCAAGGCTCGAAACAGCGAGCTCCTGACCGACCCAACCTTGACTCTCTCATCCCTTCCGTCGCTAGCATTGGCCACCTCTGGCCGCTCAAGACCCTCCACAGCCCCTTACAGACTTTCGATAAGCTCAATTTTGCCTCTCCTTGTTGGAAGTTTCAGAGATGCACCCCCAAAACTTCTCTCTTCAAATTCCTGTAGGACAGCAGCGAATTGTAGTGGGATTCAATCCTTGTAGGTTCCCCTCGATGAGCACTAGCTGCCCCACCTCAAGCTCTGGCCATTGCCCCTCCATCGATACAATAAACAAGCTTTCTCTCTCTATAGTAAGTTTTCTAACGAAGCTCCAACGAGGCTCAAAACTCAACCAAATTAAAAAATTCAAAGTGTAGGACGATTGATGGGAGTGGGAGGAGATGAATTGAAGCAAGAAATGAAGAAATTATGGACATACAAGTCGTCAATTGAACGAGGAAAGATCCGAATGTTCATATGCTTAAATTGGGGAAGAAGATGAAGGCCAATTTGAGGATTTTTAGGGGCTTTATAGCCGCCAGGTCGTCCAATGCCCTTAGGACGCATCACTACCCCTCATGGGCGTCTTGATGATCCCGTACTCACAGTGCATGCACAAACAATATTTTTTTCATATGGCCATGTAATATGTGGTGCCACTAGTCCAATGGCCCCGACTCTCAACTCAACCCGCAGCTGTTTGTCTTGACTAGTCTGTCGACCTATCATGTCGCACTGCCGCTAGTTGACTGAGCATGTCGGTCTTATCTTGGTACCATGACCAAACAATTCACTTATTAAGTTTTATGGCACATATATCATGTTCGTTTACGAGCTCCTGCTCGTGCCAACTGGCCTTGGGCCCACTATACGAGATTTTTAAAATCGGGCATTTAGCCCCCAAGTTAAAAAACCAAGGCCCCCAACCTATCAGAGCTATTCAAGCTCCCGTCGATAAGGCTTCCCAAATTGTTTAAGCATTGGCACACAGTCAGGGGAGAGTACTTCCGACAAAACATATGTTTTCTCTATCCATTATACCACCCGGTATAAGGACACCTCCGTTCATAACCGATAAATGGGTTTTCAACTTCCTTCGAGGAAGTCTCATCATACTAACCGGGTATAATCTACTTACAATCGGTAAGTAGTTTTTCCGCATGATTTTCACATTACTTTCTCTAAGTAGTGATGTTTAAAATACCACTTAATAGTGGGTTTTCATACCGAGGTATTTATCATTCCCAACTGGGTATGATATAAAATTTTCACTCACAACTGGTAAGTGGTTTTAAATTTTAAGTTGTGCTCATCATCCCAAATGGGTATGATGTTAGTAAACCCACTCACCCGTTAACATAGTGAATTCCACTTAACTAGTTCTTTGTATTCACGCGAGCTCGTCCATGTTGGCGTCCCCGGTATTTCACGTTCCTACACGATATGAACATCCTTGTTCATTATTACTCGGCATAACAGCCTTCATTCATTTCCAATGAATGAGAAAACCCAAACTTTTACTTATTTGCAATTAGGTCCCTAAAGTTATTTCTCTTTAACTTTAAGTCCCTAATTTCGATTTTTCCTCAAATTGAGTCCCGTAACTTTTAAAATTTATCTTGGGACCTCAATTTATTCAATTTCACCAAAAAGGGGTTTAATTTCCCAAACTTCCAATTTGGTCCCCCAATTTTTCCAAAATTACCATTTTGCCCTTCCTTTACAAAAATGGTAAGTTTTGCCCCAAAAATTCCAAAATCCCTCAATTGATCCTCTAACATTATTTTCATGCCCAATTGACCCTAAATTTCATAAAATTTCATTTTGGTCCTTCGAATTTCAAAAATCCCCAAAAATCCCCTATTTTCCCCTAATTTTTCCCCCAATTTCAACTTTTTAACACTGACAAATTTGATTTGATCAAATTGACCGATCAAACACCTCTAATTTTTGAAATTGGAGTTGAAATTGACTCCTACATGTTCATAAAATTCTAAGAAACTTTGAATTATAGATTTTAACGCCGAAACGAGCTCAAACGGAGCTTCGCCGGAAAATAGATTGTAGAGAGAGAAAGTTTCGATTTCTCACCGGTGAGGGCACGGCGGTCCGAGCTTTTGATCTGGGTAGATAGCTCTCATCTTGAGGATCATCCTAGAATCAAGAATCGTATCAATTGATGCCAAATTGAGTTAGAATTTCATCATTAAAATTATGTCGGTTCTCTCTCTAGCACCGGTCAGAAATTGCAAAGGGGAACCGAATTGGCTTACCTTTCAGTCTAATTTGACCGTGGGAGGGCTAAGGAAGTGTCGGGAGGGCTCAAAATTTCCAATTTCAGCTTCGCTGAAATAGGACAGCTTTAGTCCGCCAGAGCTGTTTCACTGTTCCATCATGTCGGTGCTTCTCCAGCGATTCTCGGATTGACTGGAGTTTGCTATTAGATAGTTGTCTTCTTCTCAGTTCTAAAGCGCTTGACCTCTCCTTCTGAGGTTAAGAAAAATGTTCAAGTCGAAACTCTGGTTCGAGCTTCACCGGGAATTAGAGTAGTAGAGAGAGAGAAAAGTGTTGAGGTGTGAGGAGAATGAATGGGGATGACCTCTTTATATAAGTGTAAAAATCGTGTATTAAATAGGGGAGATTTATTACTAGTATTAATATTGTCATAAATTATTGGTATTTATTCCAATAATTTAATTTTGGTATTAAATTATTTGTATTAATTCTAATAATTTAATTTAAGTATTAAATTATTAGTATTAATTACAATAATTAAATATATATATATATATATTAATTTATAGTCATTTATGATAAGGCTTACGTTCCGTAAAAAGTCTTAACTTCATAGTTTTTATGGATTCTCGTTCAGCTGAACGAATTTGATTTTTCTCTTCTAATTGGTCTTAAGTTTCTTTTCAAAGGTTTAATTAACTCTTTGAATCACCCGAGAGTTGTAAATTCCCAAATTGCCCATTCAGAAATGATCGGTTTGTGAACTGGTTCTGAATCCTCACTTGGTTTGACCGGTTCTTTTCCTGGTTTTTCTTAGCTCAAAAGGGCGGGTTTTACACGAACACTTGTGTCATGCAGGAGCAAGCTACTTGAGCGCCAGTCCCCAGAAGCATACCGAGGAGTTATACTTTGCCGGCACAACCTTGTCGAGATTACCGAGTGAGTGGGAATGCTATAACGTCTATTCCGATTGGAATGACGATTCAATTGAAAATGATTTTCGCAGAATTAGCCTCCCCTATCTAGGTGACTCTGCTTAAAATATTTGAGAGCTAATTCCGGGACTTAGGCTCGATATGCTAGTGGGCCAAGGCTGATGGACATGAGTATGGACCCGTCTAGAACTAGCATGTGATGAGTGATGCTAAAAGACCCAAATAATAGGAAATTGTGTGTGATACCCACTGAGCCAAGTCTGAGTTGTTGAGCTTGTTGTGCCAAACCGTTGCTACGCTGAAGCTAGGTTGTCGAACCTATTGGGCTAGTACGTGTTGGCCGAAGCCAAGCCAACAGACCATTGTGATATAGGGCTAAATATAAAGGCTATAACTTAAAAGACTGTTGATTGTGCATGCACTATGAGATTTGGGCCATCAGGACACCTGGCATGAGGTAGTGATGAAGCCCAAGGACTGTTGGACGACCCAGGGTGGTATGTCATCCAGTAGGTCAAGAAGCTGGAGGAGCTTCCTGCGCACTGAGACCGAGGAAGTAGGGAAAATGAGGTCTCGTCCCACTAAGTGGACATGATGAAGTGATCAGGGTTTGAGGATCGGACTATTGATGTCCACTCAAACTCAGGGTAGAGGCAGTCCACCTCTATCAGGGTGGACAGTAAAGGCGCTCCGGTACACAAGTAGAACGATCGGGGATCGTTCTGCGAATGTGTGATCCCTCCTATGATTGGAGGGCAGTTAATGCATGGTTAATATGTGAAAAATGATAAATGAATAATTAATGGGCAAGGAAATGAATTAAAGTGATCGTTATAGTAGTTTCCATCACTGAGTATTGTACATTCATTCCCCTCCTCTCACCCTTTTTGGGTCTAGAACTAAGATGAAAAGTTCCAAGACGAGCTTGGACCCTCAAGGTACTTTTCCTACCCCCAATTTATAGTATGGGTTTGAACGTAAACATGCCTTTACCTTCCCTATATCATTAGGATAGGAATATCTGAATGATGCAGGAAAGGGTGGCGGGTTGATCACGGGACCTCGACCAAACCGAGTCGGGGCATGACATCCTTAGTTGACTATTGATTGAGGGCACGTGTTGCTCCCCTATTGGTCTGTCGTTGATGACGTCGATCCGTTAACCGGGGACACATGTTACACTCTAATTGGTCTACACTTTTAGGTGTTGACTGAGTAACTTAGTAGGCACGCTTTGCCATGTGTCACTCACTGATTGGTCACTATTGTTGACTGGGCGCTGACCTGGTAGGTGGCCGTTGACTGGCTGGACCATTTACCAGTTCGGTCAGATAGGGTTCGGTGATCCGAAATTGAAAATTGGTCTATTCAAGCTCGGTTCGACCGGTTTTCTAAAATCTAAAAACTTCTAAATTTATTTAAATTAATTTTCTATCTAGTGGTGACTTCAATTTCCCCATTTGACATTTTTAAGCCACCTATAAAATCAATCTTTGAATTGGTTCTTCCTGATTCAATTTGGTTCTACCCGGTTTAGGCTCGGTTCACCTTGAACCGGTCCAGTTTTCCAATCCTATTCTATTCATGGTTCTTCTCCATGACCTTTGGGTACTTATTAGCTACTAGCGATTTTCTAGTTTCCCATTTTGGCTCTTATTTACCAATTCTAGTTCACTTCAGTCTTCGGTTTTCCTTTGAAACTTTCTAGTTCTCCTCTCTGGTTCCTTATTTAGAGCTTTGCCACATGTCAGCCTCTCATTGGTCAGCCATTCTGACGGGAATTTTCCTCCGACTGAGGACACATGTCACGCTCCTATTGGTCAATCCCTAATGACATGGATTTTCTTTGTTTGACCATTGACCGAGTATACATGTCACGCTATGATTGGTCATCGCTTTCAAACGTTGACCTAGCGGCTGACATGGTGTGCTTTGCCATGTGTCATGCACTGATTGATCACATGCACAAATGGGACACTGACCAAGCAGGCAGTTCGTTGACCCGACTGGACCATTGACCGATTCGATTGGACCGAGTTAGGTGACCTGAAATAAAAAAAATCAGCCAGTTCAGGTTCGATTTGACCAGTTTTCTAAAAATTTCAAAAATTATTTTTTAAATATTGGCGATTTCATTTTTCCAAATTGACATTTTTAAGCCATCTTTAAAAATGAATTTTTGAACTAGTTCTTCTTGGTTTAATCTAGTTTAGACCGGTTTGGTTCCAGTTCAGTCTAACTTGGTCTGATTCTCTTGTGATCACTTAAATTCTTAATTTTTTTTGTTTTTGAGAATTTCGATTCACTTAAAACACTATTTTTATTGAAACTTTTTGATTCTCTATTCCAACTTATTTATTTTGAGAGAATGGGGTTTACATCCACTTCCTGGTCTTCTAGAATGAATACATGGCTAAGGAACTCCTATTGTAGTTGTATCCCATCACCCATGGGGCTCCTTCCCATCTCAAACTTTCAAACGCACCATACCGATGGTTGGAAGTGGCAGACGAAACCCTCACATCGACCACTTCTCTCCTCAATTTGTAGAGCATCAAGGGTGCCACTTCTTCAATCGACAAGACAATAACTCCCAAATGTACCATTTTGGTTTGGGGGAGAGGGCATTCTTATGGGGCATCTTAGCGGGCTGACATTGTTGGACAAGCTTTTGGGTTGAACGGACACCATTATGTGCCTAGGTCCTTTTCTTCTGCATAGCATATTGGGCCCAATCTCACATGTGCACAGCCTATCATGCCCAAATCTACGTTCGGACTTCTTTCCCGGCCTACTATCAATAAACTTGAATTGTCTATGCAACATTCATGCCAATTATGTGGGAAAACTAATCAAATTTCTCCAACTTGTCCCCAATTGTCTACTTTTCAAATTCCTCATGACTATACTACATATGGAGGTAATATTGATTATCAACTTTATTGGTATATTGATTTAGTAGCAACTAATCATATTACTATTTATCTTAGTTTTCTATTTAGGATGACCAGACATTTCCTGAACATTTACTAATTGGAGATTGAACAAGTTTACTCATCCTTTCTTCTAGATTCACTATCTCACCAACTCTATTCGTCGTTTTCTTTCAAACAATGTCTATTACATACCCCAAATCTCCATAAATCTCTTATATGTTTCTCAATTCACCTATGATAACTCATGTTATTTTGAGTTTTACCCTTCCTTTTTTCTTTTGAAGGATCTTCAGTCTCATCGAGAGCTGCTCCTTGGGGAACGTAGAAGAGGTTTGTATTATATGTGCTTTGGATCTTTGTTTGTTCTACCTCATGCTTTTATTAGTCGTTTTGTTAGTAGTATGATGTGGCACCAATGTTTTGGGCACCCCAATTATCCTATTATGCATCATATGTTATTTAAATATCTCTTAATGAATCCAATTTCTTCTTTACCTTTATGTGATACTTGTTCTTATAGTAAAATTGTTCAATGCCCTTTTTCTATAACTTATCATCTCAGCACTAAACCACTTTAGTTGATTCACACTGACATATGGGGTCCTACTTCAATCCTCTCTCACACAGGTCCTACATATTACATTCACTTCTTAGATGACTAACAAATATTCATGTTTATTTGTTCTCAAACATCATTCGAATGTCTTATCCATTTTCTGACCTTTCCATCTTTAAGTTGGAAATCTTTTTTATCAGAAAATTAAACCACTTCAAACTGATGGAGCTAAATAATTTCTCTCTATCTACTTTCAAACTGAACTTCAATCTCATTACATTTTCCATCACGTTTCATGCCCTCATGTTCATCAGCAAAATTGGTCTGTTGAACACAAACATCGACACATTGTCAATATGGGGCTTACTCTTCTTACGCAATCTCATTTCCCTCCCAAATTCTAGTATTTTGCTTGTGAAATCGATGTTTATCTTATTAATTGACTTCCCACCTGCACTCATCCATCCTCCTATTCTCATCTTATCACACCCCCTCCCTATTACACTCATCTCCGTGTTTTCGAGGGTCTTTATTTTCCTTATCTACATTCCTATCACATTCACAAGCTTTAACCTCAGTCTATACCTTGTGTTTTTCTTGAATATCCTTCTGGCTCTCTTGGTTATCGGTGTCTCGATCCATCCACCAGTCACATTTTTATCTCATGTATCGTTATTTTTCATGAGTCACGATTTCTTTTTGCAGATCGTTTTCCATGTAGTATAACACCTCCTACTTTTATGGTGGGTCCTTGTCCTTCCCTTTCACTACCCTCTTCATTTGTTCCTCTCTTAAATGTCTTGGGATAAGGTATGCCTTATTCCTTGGATACTGTTGATACTTCATCCTTTCCTATGAATGTAGATTTTTGGCATCCTCACCTTCGACTTCTCCCGACTCTCAATCTCTGTCAGCATCAGCTCCTCATTGGATGACTACCCGCTCTTTGGATGGTACTCTTCCTACTCGCCATTTTACTATAGATTCTTTATTTTTATGGCTTTTTCTGAACCCCAGACTTATTTGAAAGATAGTTGTCATCCCTGTTGGCGTCATGTCATGTCTACTAAAATCTCCTCTATTCATGACAATCATACTTGGGATATGGTGCCTCCTCTACTTCATCGGCATATTGTGGGATATAAATAAGTTTATAAAGCCAAGCAACATCTTTATGGTTTCATTGCTTATTACAAGACTTGTCTCATTACCCACGGTTTTTCTCATCAAAATGGACTTGACTATGATGACGACTTTAGCCCCATTATCAAACCAGTCACTATTAGGATAATTCTTACTCTTGTCATCTCTTTTGGATGGGTCACTCGACAACTTGATGTCAATAATGTATTTATTCATGGTTATCTCATTAAGAAAGTCTATATGACCCAACCCTCTGGCTTCGTCGATCTTACTCATCCTCATCATATTTATTGTCTCCATTGCTCGCTTTATGGCCTTAAGCAAGCACCTCATGCTTGGTTTCTCCGTCTCAACTCATTTTTACTTGGATTGGGGTTCGTAGGTTCGAGTGTTGATATCTCTCTTTTCATATATCGTACTCAAGGTTTTGTCATATTTCTACTTGTTTACATTGATGATATCATCTTCACTGGCTCGACTCATGCTCCCCTTTATCATGTTCTCTTGACTTTCTATCTTGAGTTTTACATCAAGGAATTCGGACCACTTCACCACTTTCTTAGTTTTGAAGTTCACTATTGACCTTACAGCCTTTATCTTACTCAACATAAGCATATTCGTGATTTACTGTCTAAGGTTGCTATGAGTACCTATCGACTCATCTCCACTCATGTTATTACTGGGTCACGTGTTTCGGTCAATGATGGGACTACTCTTTTTTATCATGTCCCATATTGTCAAATTGTTAGTTCCCTTAAATATCATACTCTTACTCGCTCAGAATATGTTCTTGACCAAGTATTTCAATTTATTAATTGACCCACCACTACTCATTGGACTGTTTTCAAGTGTTTTCTCTGCTTTACTTAAGGGACCACTTGTTATGATCTCTTCTTGTAGCATAACTCTCCTACCTCTATTTATTACTTCTATGATACTTATTGTATTAAAATTCTAATTATCGTTTAGTATATTTATTATTTTTATTAGTCGCAATCTTATTTTTAGAATTTTAAGAAATAACAAATCGTGACTTGTTTCAGTACCTACTCAACTCATTTGAGTTTGATCCCTATTTTAGGAACTCGGCCTTTTACTTTATAAGTCTTTCAATTTATATTGTGATAATTTCTATACCATTTATTTTACTGTAAATTCTATTTTTTATACACGTACTAAATAAATTAAAATCGACTATCAATTTGTGCAATAGTGTGGATCGTCACTTGCTTCAAGTTCTTTGTTGGCACTTATATATCTAACTTAACAATCTGCTTAATAAGGTTATGCATTTCGTCTGTTTTTGTCTCTTACCATCCAAATTCAATATTTGAGATCAATAATTGAGTTTGCAGGATAATATTAGCCCAGAGGGCGGGTTCTCACCAGAGGGGTCACTTCACCATCCCATTTCCTATTGCTCCCTATGCTCCACCATTGCACCACCTCAATTCGTACAACAAAAAATGTACAAACTTGTCTGTACTGGACCACACTTATATAAAATGTTCACAAAATCATCAATACAAATACGAAAAATTTATATACATTACTCACTCTCAATCCTACCGTTTTTCAATTCCTTCCCGTCTTTCTTCTTGTTCTCTTTTCTGTAGCCAGCTCATTACACCGGATCATCTGGTAGATGGGCCAAATCCAAGTTCACAAAATTGATCAGTTTTAGAGAAAACTGAAATTTGATGACATTCACCAATTGAGATTTTAATCTGGTTTGTGCTGGCAAGTATGAATGTCTCTCAATCCTCTGAGGGATGAGGGCTTTAGATTAGTAGGATGACCTCGGCTTTTAGGATTGAACATTCTCACTATGTTTTGCATACATAAGTGACTCGACTCTCTCTCTATATGTATAAAAGCCACAGCTTGTAGAACACATTTGAAATGCATGTAAATAGCAAAAGCCAAGAACAACCTTCCTCTAATATAATTTTTCCAGTCAGGAGATTTCTGGGGTTCCTTTCTATGTATCATTGGTTTATTTCCAAGCTCAAAGATAGGATCCATAGATAAAGTACACGGTATACAGAAAGGGCGAATGCTCGGCCTTCCGGGTAAGTCAGCATGTCAGCCACCTCGAGCTGGTCCATATGTATATGTGAATCATGATGCCAAACCGTATAGGAGCAAACCAGGCAATCTTTGAGACTTGTTGTGGACGATGATGATGACACGGTTGCATACCTTATGAACAAATTCACGTTGAAATAACGATCATTTATTTTGCAATAAGAGCATTTCTTTATACATAATGAAACAAGAAGCAATTCTATCACAGTACCAAGCCCCCGTCTCTCCATCTCAAGGAGCATGTGAAATGGCAAAGAAGTCATCTTCCCAACATAAAGAAGATGAGAAGATAATATGATTCCTTGAATTCAGTAAATGGCAACCAACATAAACTACAAGCATGGCTATCAAGCTCACAACTGGGCGAAATCTGCAGTGGGAGAGACCCTTCCAGTCAAATTAGCCTTCCTCTCCAAACTCCTTTGTGAATCTCTCGTGGACATCTAGATCTGCCTTACTCACAGTGGGCCTCTGTCTTGCCAACACCTTATCAAAATCTGTCTTAGATATTGGAGGAGGAAGAATCTGCAGAGCACCCAAGTTCACAAATAAATAAAAATCAATAAAGATGTAAAGAATCAACTAGCATAACCCAGGACAACTTCTGGCATATCTCCATAACAAGTTAATAAATTATCTTTTATACAATTTGATAATCTGGAAAGAGATCAAAATTTTGCTCCTGATTTAAAGGAAATATATTTTAGAAGGCAGTTAAGCCTTAAACCTCACCAAGAGCTCTAATTATGTTAGTGAGATCCATCTCACAAAGTTCATCTGACATATTTCCAAGTTTTCTAATTATGTTAGATTTTTTTGCATAAATTCCTCATCTTTAGCCCCCACCAAACTCAAGAGTTGGGTCAAGTAACCACCTCAAATTTGAAGTAAAAACACATGTATTTATCACAGATAAATAAGCATCCATCAGGTATCACAAGGATCGACATAAAGGTACCAAGCAATCCAATCTTAAGTGTTTCAAAGATCTTAAAGACAATTGACAAACACCATAGAGGCTAACTAGTCAACTACATTAGTCATACCTTAGAAGCCTCTCCTTGGGCTGCTAGCTCTTGCATAGTAATTTGCACAGCACCTGGTTGTTTGGGTCCACATGGGACCCACATACTGTTGGGAGTCTTTATAAAGAACATGGCATCCTGTGTCTTACGAACAGGTTCAAAGAGCACATCCTTAACCTAGATAATGAGATGTCAAATGAGCAAGATGTCAGAAAGAATCTGAAGAGGGTGGCAGAGAATAACAAAGGTGAAGACACCTACACAAACAGATACATCTGAACCAGAAAACCCCTCAGTCCTCCGTGCTAAGCTTTCAAAGTCACTTTCAGTTAAATTGTGAGGAGTATCTCCTAAATGAACCTACAAAAACTTAAGATCATTAGTCTGAATTCGAAGTAATAAGGATTAAATTCTACAAGAAGGTTGCGTACCTTGAACATGTGT
This sequence comes from Trapa incisa, assembly GCA_030064435.1. Classification (NCBI taxonomy): domain Eukaryota; kingdom Viridiplantae; phylum Streptophyta; class Magnoliopsida; order Myrtales; family Lythraceae; genus Trapa; species Trapa incisa. Next base: position 17,968,009 of record CM057776.1, read on the forward strand.
TGCCGAGCCTTCGTATCTGGTAGAGGAATGTATATGCGCTTATCAAAACGCCTCCTGATGGCCTACATTGCATAATCTACATGAGCAGCCTACCACTACAAACCTATAAGCATGGAGCAAAATAAGCCCTTAAATATCCACTTACCTGATCAAGAGCATAAGGAGTATTGGTTGCTGCAAGAACAAGAACCTTCTCATCATTATGTCCTACACCCTGATTGGCAAGAGAAGGGAAGCCTTATGTATTATGAATAGAAACAAAAATTTAGGATCTTCTGAAAAGGGAAATAAGAACTCTATTGATCATCATACTTAATGACCCTACAAACAGACAAATCATTGGTTTAAACCAAATAAAAGCAACTTAATCATTTACTGATGAAAATATTTTCTAAGAGAGTTCTAACCAACTTAACCAATAAAAAAAACTGACAGCCAGCATGAACATAGACAGATGATGGCAGATCTAGATGAAGAAGCTGGTAAAAATTTCAGCATTTCCGTTAAGTTAACAAGGAAACTCTGCGCTTCCCTTATTTAGGTTGGGAAAAACTGATGTAAATGGAGGGAAACTTTCTTTGGTTCAAAAATTATAATGGAGAGAAATCTTTTACCTGGATTTCCCTCCAGCAGCCACTTTTTCATTCAATCATGTTTCAGAGATGCATTGGGGTGAGACAATTTAAGATAAGTTTCTACAGAAAATTTACTAAGTAAATCTTTTATGTTATAAAAAAGACAAATTTATTATCTCACCATTATCTATTCTCTCTTCTACTCAAAACATTTCTTCCAAAATCAATCAAATGTAATTGATTCATTTAACATTATATTGCTTATTGATTACTTGTAAAATATTCATCCATGTGTATTTATTAGATTACATGTTTTTGGAAGACACTTGGATGATAATGTATTTGTTTGGTCATGCTCTATTTATATGATATTAATTTTTTCCATTCCATTCTCAACTATTGGTACATGTTCGTAAGGGAGATGGAAGGGCAAAATTAACCTCATATAAATATAATTTAACAAGTACACACTCACTTATTTAGTAAAAATGAAATATTTGGCTATTAAAAATAAATATACTCATCATATTCTGATGAACATATGCATACAAAAAAAATTAACAAAATCAATATAATGTAAAGTTAATCAATTGGGAAAAAACTATTTTGAATGTAACAAAGATTATATAATAGAGAGATAAGAAAATGATATACTTTCATAAAATTCAATGGTAAATTGCGTAAATTTTGTTTTAAATTTTTCTTTAAATGTTTCACTCCTATTTAACTCCACATCGGGGTTGAATGAAAAGTGGCTAATGGAGGAGAATCAGGGCAATAATTTCCCTTACATTCTCCTTCCCGTCCACTAAAATTTGGAACAGAGGTGGAAAAATTTCCCCACTTTTTTCCCTTCCCCTTTGTTCACCTCAAACCAAACAAGGTACTGGTGACTGCATTGAAAAAGGTTATTTTCCCCTTTATCTCCCTACCCTCATTTCCCCTCCATTACCTCCTTCTCCATTTACTTCAACCAGTGGATTAAACTCAATAGCATTTAAAGCAACAAATACTAAAAAATCACAACTCAAGAACTTCACTCCATGATCACCTGCATCTGGACAAGAAGTTCTGTCTTGATACGCCTAGAAGCTTCACTTTCATTCCCTTCACCGCGCTGTCCACATAAAGAATCTATTTCATCGACGAAGATAATGGATGGGGCACTTTCGCGGGCCATCTGAAAAAGATTGGATACTAACTTCTCACTTTCACCCATCCACTTTGACACTAGATCTGAAGAAGATACACTGTCCACAAATAAAAATTAAAAAAAACATAAGCTATACTAATTCATGCAACAAGTAAATAACTAGATAAAGAAACTGTGACTAGTCTGTTAAGTGATACGTTTAATGTGTTTTGTATTTAGAAAGCGTATGCTTTCATACTGATGACTGGCTGAAATATCGCAACATGCACAAAGGACATATGTTTACAGTTCTTTCACAATAAAAATCATGGATAATATGCATACCAAGAAATGCGGAGAAGTAGCTCTTCCGTTAAGGTTTTGCATAGAAATAAAAATGTGATTTGGTGTATGAGGCAAAATTTCATTGAAAGACATAAATCTGGGAATAGTCGAGGTAGATTAACCCATATAAGATTACAAGTGTCACAAAAGAGAACATGTCACAATTTTGTTAGGAGATCACCTGAAAAATGTAGAGTCTGCTTCAGTGGCAACTGCCTTGGCTAAGTATGACTTCCCCGTTCCAGGAGGACCATACAATAGAAACGCCCTCCATGGCCGCCGCTTCCCTTAAAAACATTACAACAGGTAAGAATTCAATCACTTCACAGCTAATTCTGTGTTAAATGAAGTTGCGCACCATTCCTTTAGTTGCCTCAAGAAAGAAGAATGAGCTCGAAAACTAGCATAACCAACGAGAAGATTATAGCGGTGTTGAACCAACAGGAGACAGCAGCAGAATCACTAAATATCATACATGTAATCCGTGGACCTCTGACAAACTATACTATGAAAAATAAGTAAACCCAGCAGCAAACGGAAAATAAGCTTTAAGCCCAGCATACCAGTGAAGAACTGTGGAAACTTAACGGGCAATATAACAGCCTCCTGAAGTGCCTGCTTCGCGCTCTCAAGCCCTGCCACATCGTTCCATTTCACATTAGGTTTCTCCCTGATGATAGCCGAATTTAATCCAGCCCTTAGCTTCTCCTTCTCCGCATCATCCCCATCGCCACCGCTTCCATCCTTGGGCTTCGTCTTGGGGCGGGTGGCAACCGCAGCATCCCCATTGGAGGCGGGCCCGGGGCCTCCCTCATCAAGCACGGCCCTGATCTCCTCAGCCCTGCGGAGGTACTCGGTGAACTTCTGCGTGATGGCCTCCCGGATCTTCGGGTTCTTCTCGTACTTGAGATGGGTCTTGAAGTACTCGAGCGCGTTCATGTACAACGGGAAGGCCTTGGCGTAATTCCCGGCATTGTCTTCCTGCACCGCCTGTTTGACGTACTCGATTGCCTGCTCCTTGAAGTTGCTGTACATCGTTCACCGGTGTAAGCTAAAGGATCGCATCCACAGAGGAGTCGCAATCGGCCGGTGGCAGACGGATGGAGAGAAAGCCCTAGAATTGGAACCAGAAAATTCGCTGGGATTGAACGAAAACGGGAAGAGGATATGAATCGAATTGAAGCGGAGAAATTCTCCAGTCAGGGAGAATCCTTCTCCGATGAAATTTAATGATCAGAAAATAGTTTAGCGCAAATAGAGAGGTGAGAGATGAGAAGATGGAGAAAGAAGCAAACAACATAAAGAAGTGGAAAAATGCTACATGACCATGGCGTACTCCCCTTATCATTAACTTCAAATTTGATGCACAACCATTTACTTTTCCAAGTTTTTGATCTTAGTCAAATACTCTTAATTCTATTTTTGTCTTAAATAATTCATATGTATCAAGTGAATCAATTTCCCCCAATAGGATGATCACCATAATTTAATAGATTCTAGTGATAAACAAAGAAATGAAGTCTGAATATGATATAAAAATATTTATTTGATTAATGAGTATGTGGGAGCAATTGCATCAACACATAAATTTACTTTTAGAATCATCAGATTAATTTGTAATTTAAGAATAGCTTGATTAGTGGATATGAATTCTTGCATATTGGTACCCTCAAACACTACCTTGCACATCCATGGCTGCAATACATACTCTCTCAGGACTTGCCCTGCCTAATCCCGATTATAAGGTCCCTAGTAGCATTTCTAGGTAGATTAACCGTCCTTACAATTAATCTTATAGTTAGGTTTGTGTCGTTACTTTGGTGCTACCTTAATGAGAGGTATCTTGTTTAGGTTAGAGTCCTTACCAAAACCAGTTTCTACAAACACATTAAACACTTGCTTAGTATTAACAATAACACTATAGAATTTATGTTTACCCCTTCTTATTTAGGTTTGTTGCACTATTTTGAGACGTACCGGTAATTGCTCGCTAACTTACTAGATTCTTTTTTTTTAAACACATTTGGATAACATTTTAACTGTAAAATAATGTTGTACCCACCCTACTAAAACTTTATATAGTCATTATATTAGTCCTCAAATGACAAAGATTAAACCAGGCAACACATGCACAAGAACATTTTAACAATATTTATTTAATAGATTCAAAGCTACTACAAAAATAATAAAGTGAGTTACTACACAATCCTGATTTATACCATTCATTAGGAACCATATCATTCTCCATTGCAAGTAAGATAAAATATTTTACATTTGTGGGTTACTTCAAGTGTCATATTGATGTTTATAATGCATATGCATATTACCGTGACTACTCCAATTTTTTCACACGTCCACACATCCCCTCTACTAGATGGCATGAGAGACAGGTCGATTAACATGAAGTTCTTTTAAAGTGATCTTACCATCTAGTAGGTTAAATTTTTATTCACCTTGTAGTGATCAATCAAGTATCATATTTGACATACTCATGGTGCCCCCATACTAGTACTTTGCCCATGTCCCCAGTATGTAAGATTAGCCCCTCCCAAAGGAGCTCATTCCCAGCATATACACTCTTCCATAGCCAAGATGACCTAAATCTCATACCATCATACTCACTAGCTATGCCTTCCCATAATACCACCCCAATGACTTTGGTGAATAGTGTGTGGGGATTGGATAACAATCTACATGAGCATGATTTTATTAAAGAGGTGAAGATCCTTTAAACCCAATTTTCATACCATAACTTGATTTTTTGGTTGGACATGCAAGAAATCTATCACATATTCTTGATACTACAACAGTATGTATTTTTATCATTAAAGTATCAATAATACTCAAGTTTTAGAATAAAATATGTCATTACAACATTTCTCAATATATATAATATATAAAATATTTCACTAAACAATACCATGAATATAAGTACAAAATCTTCATAAAAATAGTGTACCTTTAATTAATCAATCCTGACTTTCATTAATACTATTACACTTCTTCTATGCTTTGGTTTATTGAAAAGGATGATTTTTTTTGTTAATCTCCGTTTCATTTTTAAGTCAAATCAAATGTTTTAAAGCTTGAAATGAGTCAAGAGACATAGGTAAGATGGCTAGGATCATGTTAGAGCTCAATTGAGAATCATTAAGGTCAAATTAACAAAAGTCAAAGTTGGAGACTAAATTATAAATTTTGGAAGTTTGAGAACTTTATTTCAATTTTTGAAAAATTGGGGATTTTTTTATAATTAAGAGAATTAAGGCACCCGATTGGAAATTCAAGAAAATTAGGGATCCAAATGAAATATTTGATAATCTTAGGGACTTAATTGGTAATAAGGTATATTTAAGGACTAAAACATAATTATTGTAAAGTTATGGGTTTTAAGTATAAATACCTTACTGTTTAAGACCTAATTGTCCAATTCATTATAGGAATGGAACACATACAAGCTCATGCATAGGAAAGGCACGTCATGCTTGGAAACTCTCAGAACGAATGAGTCACGAAATACGGTGAGTGTGATTTTTGGCATCATACCCGTTTGGGGTGATAAACATACTTTCGCTAGAAAACCATTTTCTAGAAATATTCTCCCCTGACTGTGTGAACTTGTTCAAAATTTTGGGAGATATTTCTGATTAAAGCATAAAACATGTGTACTTAGAGCTAGAATTGCTCTAGCAGCCTAATGCCTCGATTTTTGAAACCAATATGCCCCAAGGCCAAGTTTTTGAAAACTCATGAAGTAGGCACAAGGTCAATGAGAACGGGCTTAAACCCGTAGACAAATTTATAATTATGAGCCTATGAAAAATCTTCATAAATTGTTAATTGTGTGATTTAGCTACTAAGCCGAAGTCGGGTCGTCGAACTCGTTGGACTGGTAGCACAAAAAATAATGGTCTTAATTAAAAGACTTCTGCTTGTGCATGCTGAGATATAGAACCATCAACCCGTCCGGTATTGGGTAGTGTTATTTCTAGGGGCTGCTGGACAACCCAATAAGCATAAAGGAAGCTTTGTCGTCGAGCAAGTCAAGAAGCTCTAAGAGCTTAATGATTATTGAGACCGAGTAAGAAGAGGGAGAGGTCTCATCTCACTATAGCGGACACGAATTGTAAACCCCGCCCTTTGGAGTTAAGGAAAATTGGGAACGAATCAGTCAACCTGAGTGAGAAAATAGAACCAAATCACAAACCCTAACCACTAGAGAATGGGAAAATTGAGAAATTTACAACTCTCGAGTGACCTAGAGAATCATAAAAACCTTGGAAAGGGATTTTAGGACAATTTGGGAGAGAAAACCAGACCGGTTCAGGTGAACTAGATCTGAACCAGATTAAACCGGTTTGGACCGATTTGAACCATCATTGAACTGAATGCTAAATTTATTTTTCCAGTTAGCTTAGAAAATTCAAATTTGAGAATTGAGCCACCATTGGGTAGAGAATGGATTTAGATGAATTTATAAATTTTTAATTTTAAAAAACTCAGTTGAATCAGGCCTTAACCGACCAATTTAAGCGTTGAACTCGGTTCAGACCAGTTTGGTCCAATTCAGAATAGTGTCGTCATATTCCTTCAGATGACTACACTATTTACTCGCAGAAAAATCAAACAGCGCCAATGGAAATGAAACGTTTTCGTTCAGTATGTTTCAGGCCATCAATGACTATCATTAAGGTGCGAAACTGATGGCTGGAAAGTCCCCGAGCTTCCTATATAAAGAGCCACTCTCCATTCATCCTCCATACACCTAAAAACTTCACTCTCTCTCAGCTACTCAATTTTTTGACAAAGCTCAAACCAGAGCTCTGACATAGGGGTTTTTCTAAGCCAAAGAAGGCGTGGTTAGGTTCCTTAGACTCAAGGAGAAGTTAGCTACCCGACGGTGGTCACCATTCAGTTCGAGAATTATCGGAGAAGCACCGACGTAATCAAATAGTGAAGTAGCTCCGACGTACCGAAGCTACCATGTTTCTATCGAGCTGAAATTGGCCAATTTGAGTTCTCGTCAGGCTAAACCAAGCTCTCCCAACACTCCCTCAGCAGTCATATGACCGAATTAGAGCAGAAAGGTAAGCCAATTTGACTCCCCTCTATAATTTTCGATCAGTGATAGAGAGAGAACTGACGAATTTTCACTGACCGAATTCTCCCTCAATTCAACATGAATTGAGGTGATTCTTGATCTTAGGAGGAACCTCAGGACGAGAGCTACCTGCTCCGATCGAAAGCTCGGACCCCATACCCCTGACGGTAAGCTTTCGAAGCTTTTTCTCTCTAAGTTTAGTTTTCCGACAAAACTCTATTTGAGCTTGTTCTGGCATCAATTCATGCGATTCAAAGCTCAATTGAATCATATGGACGTGTAGGAACTCAATTTTACCTTCAATTTCAACAATTAACCTCGATTGATCGGTCAATTTGAGGAAATCAAATTCGATTAGGTTGAAAGGGGGAAATTGGGGGAAAATTTTGGGAAAAATTGGAGATTTCGTAAAATTGAGGGACCAAAATGCAATTTCCCAAAATTGAGATCCAATTGGCCATGAAAATGATGTTGGAGGACCAATTGGTCAATTTTTGGAATGTTTGGGGTCAAAATGCCATTTTTGTAAAGTATAGGCAAAATGGTAATTTTTGAAATGTTGGGGACCAAATTGGAAATTTGGAAAACTTGAACCTTTTTTGGAATTTTGGATAAATTTACCCATAGTGAATTTTTGAAAGTTTTGGAACTCAATTTGGGGAAAATTGGCATCAGGGACCTAAAGTTAAAGGAAAAGGACTTTAGGGACCTAAATGCAAATAATTAAAAGTTTGGGCATTTTGTTCATTTGTGTGAAATGAAGGCTATTTGGCTAAATGATAATGAAGTAGGATGTTCAAATCGTATAGAAACATGAGGGACCGAGAATGCTAGCAAAGACAAGTTTGTGTGAAGGCAAAGAGCCAAATAAGAGGAATACACTACACTATCATGTGAGTGGGAATTTTCACATCATACCCGGTTGGGATGATGAGTACCTCAGAATGAAAAACTACTAATATGTGGAATTTTAACATCACACCTAGATGGAGTGATGTGAAAAATATGCGGAAAAACTAATTACCGATTGTAAGTAGATCATACCCGGTTGGTATGATAAACTTCCTAGAAAGAAGTGGAAAACCCATTTACCGGTCGTAAGCATAGATGTCATCACACCCAGTTGGTGTGATCAACGAGTGAAAAGATATTTTGTCAGAAGTGTTCTCCCCTGACTATATGCCACTGCTTACAAATTTTGGGAAACCTTCTTGATGAGAGATCAAAAAGCTCAGTTAGGATAGACACCTCGGTTTTGGAACTTGAGGTCTAAAATGCATGATTTTGAAAATCTCGTACAGTGGGCCTAAGGCCAGTTGGCACGACCAAGAGCTCTAAACAAACATGATGTTAAGCCATAAAAATTTTAATTAATGATGTGATTTGACCATGGTACCAAGACAGGACCGACATACTCGATGGACTAGCTGTAGTGTGACAAGTCCCGGTTGATGGACTAGTCTAGACAAATAGCTACAGGTCAAGTTGAGGGTCGGTGTCACGCCCCGACCCGGTTTGATCGGATACCCGTGAAGAACCCGCCACTCTCTCAGTTTATTAAAGGGTTTTCCCCTTATTATAAATCGTAAAGAGTAAGGCGTCCTTAAAACCTGCATCATTTCCTGGAATAATACAATCAAAACTACATAAAATTTTAAACTTTACATACTAGTCTTACCTTAGTTGATGGTCTTTTAGGGTAGGCTTTCTAGGATTTCTTGAAAAGGATATAAGGGAGGGGGTGAGTACGACTACTCAGTGAATGGGTTTTTCAAAAGGTCTACTATTAACTTTTAAGAAAAATATTTATATGGAGTGTGTTAGACTCCTTTCTTTTCAAAAAATCTCTTCATTTAAAAATTCGGGTTTTCCCTTATTTCTTAGTTACCAATGTGCCATCACCCAACACACATCCTTCATCATGAAGATTACACACATTCGCAAGTCAGCATTACTACTGAACCCGCTAGTGGCTTCAGAGCAACTTTTCCTGCCACTCAGATAGGAGTACGACCACTTCTACCCTAGGAATGAGTGGATGTACGCGACATCCAACCCACAATCCTAAAATCACTTCTTCGTATCCATATGAGGACAGAGACCTCATCCTGTCCCCACCTCGGTCTCATGCGCTTGGTGCTACTCCATATTTTGAACAGACACCTGGATCGACGATCTGCCCTTATACTCATCGGGTCGTTCGGGGCCCTTAGGATGCATCACTACCCCTCATGGGCATCTTGATGATCCCGTACTCACAGTGCATGCACAAACAATGTCTTCTCATATTGCCATGTAATTTGTGGTGCCACTGGTCCAATGGCCCCGACTCTCAACTCAACCCGCAGTTGTTTGTCTTGATTGGTCCGTCGACCTGTCATGTCGCACTACCGCTAGTTGGCTGAGCATGTCGGTCCTATCTTGGTACCATGGACAAACAATTCACTTATTAAGTTTTACGGTACATATATCATATTCATTTACGAGCTCCTGCTCGTGCCAACTGGCCTTGGGCCCACTGTACGAGATTTTCAAAATTGGGAATTTAGCCCCCAAGTTCCAAAACCGAGGCCCCCGGCCTATCAGAGCTATTCGAGCTCCCGTTGATAAGGTCTCCCAAATTTTTTAAGCATTGGCACACAGTCAAGGGAGAGCACTTCCGACAAAACATATGTTTTCTCTATCCATTATACCACCCGGGTATAAGGACACCTTTGTTCATAACCGATGAACGGGTTTTTAACTTCCTTCGAAGAAGTCTCAACATACTAACCGGGTATGATCTACTTACAACCGGTAAGTAGTTTTTTCGCATAATTTTCATATCACTTCCTCTAAGTAGTGATGTTTAAAATACTACTAAATAGTGGATTTTCATACCGAGGTACTTATCATTCCCAACTGGGTATGATATAAAATTTCCATTCACAACCGGTAAGTGGTTTTAATTTTTAAGTTGTGCTCATCATCCCAACCGAGTATGATGTTAGTAAACCCACTCACCCGTTAACGTAGTTAATTCCACTAGACCGGTTCTTTGTATTCACGCGAGCTCGTCCATGTTGGCGTTCCCAGTACTTTGTGTTCTTACATGATATTAACATTCTTTTTCACTATAACTCGACTTAATAACCTTCATCCATTTCCAATGAATGAGAAAACCCAATCTTTTTAGTTATTTGCAATTAGGTCCCTAAAGTTATTTCTCTTTAACTTTAAGTCCCTAAATGCCGATTTTTCCTCAAATTGAGTCCCGAAACTTTTAAAATTTATCTTGGGACCTCAATTTATTCAATTTCACCAAAAAGGGGTTTAATTTCCCAAATTTCCAATTTGGTCCCCAACTTTTCCAAAATTACCATTTTGCCCTTCCTTTACAAAAATGGTAATTTTTGCCCCAAAAATTCCAAAATTCCTCAATTGGTCCTCCAACATTATTTTCATGCCCAATTGACCCTCAATTTCATAAAATTGCATTTTGGTCCTCTGAAATTCGAAAATCCCCAAATTTTCCCCCAATTTCAACTCTTCAACACTGCCGAATTTGATTTCATCAAATTGACCGATTAAACGCCTCTAATTGTTGAAATTGAAGTTGAAATTGGAGTTGAAATTGAGTTACTACATGTTCATATGATTATAAGGAACTTAAAACCGCAGAATTTAATGCCAGAACGAGCTCAAATGGAGCTTCGCCGAAAAATAAATTGTAGAGAGAGAAAGCTTTGATTTCTCACCGGTGAGGGCACGCAGTCCGAGCTTTCGATCTGGGCAAGTAGCTCTCATCTTGAGGTTCATCATAGAATCAAGAATCACATCGATTGATGCCGAATTAAAATTCTACTGGTTCTGTCTCTAGCATCGGCCGAAAATTCCAGAGGGGAGACAAATTGGATTACCTTTCAATCCTAATTCGGTCGTGGGAGGGCTGAGGAAGTGTAAACCCCGCACTTTTGAGTTAAGAAAAATCGGGAAAAGAACCAGTCAAATCGAGTAAGAAAACCGAGCCGGTTTACATTTGAGAACACACAATATGAAAATTTACAACTTTTGGGTGATTTAAAGGGTTCATTAAACCTTGGAAAAGAAATTTAAGAAACTTTAGAAAAAAAATAAATCTCGTCCATTTAATACACGGGTTTTACTCCTAAATAAAGAGGTCATCCCCATTTCATTCTCCTCACACCTGAACACTTCTCTCTCTCTCTCTCTACTGCTCCATTTCCCGATAAAGCTCGAACCAGAGCTTCGACTTAAAAAACGTCGGGCTCTTTAGAACCAAGGAGAAGACAGCTATTTGATAGCAAACTCCAATCAATCTGAGAATCGTTGGAGAAGCGCTAACATGATGGAATAGTGAAGCAACTCCGGCGGACCGAAGCTGCCCTATTTTGACCAAGCTGAAATCGGCCATTTCAAGCCCTCCTCAGGCCAAACCAAGCCCTTCCAACACTTTCTCAACCTTTGCACGGTCGAATTAGGACCGAAAGGTAAGCCAATTCGGCTCCCCTTTACAATTTTTGATCGGTGCTAGAGAGAGAGTCGACCGAATTTCAATGACGAAATTCTAATCCAATTCCACATCAGTTGATGCAATTCTTGATTATAGGATGAACCTCAGGACGAGACCTATCTGCCCAGATCGAAAGCTCAGACCGTCGTGCCTTCACCGTTGAGTAATCAAAGCTTTCTCTCTCTACAGTCAATTTTCCAACGAATCTCCGTTTGAGGTCGTTCTGGCGTTAAAATCTACGATTCAAAGTTTCTTAGAATTGTATGCAGGAACACAATTTCAACTCCAATTTCAATAATTAGAAGTGTTTGATCGGTCAATTTGATTAAATCAAATTCGGTAGTGTTGAAGAGTTGAAATTTGGGGATTTTCAAAATTCAATGGGCCAAAATACAATTTTATGAAATTGAGGGTCAATTGGGCATGAAAATAATGTTGGAGGACCAATTGAGGAATTTTGGAATTTTTGGGGCAAAACTTACCATTTTTGTAAAAGAAGGGAAAAATGGTAATTTTGGAAAAATTAGGGAACCAAATTAGAAATTTGGGAAATTAAACCCCTTTTTGGTGAAATTGAATAAATTGAGGTCCCAGGATAAATTTTAAAAGTTACGGGACTCAATTTGTGGAAAAACCACATTAGGGATTTAAAGTTAAAAAAAATAACTTTAGGGACCTAATTGCAAATAACTAAAAGTTTGGATTTTCTCATTTATTGGAAATGAATGAAGGCTATTATGCCGAGTAATAATGAACAAGTTTGTTCATATCGTGTAGGAACGTGAAATACCGAGAATGCCAATAAGGACAAGCTCACGTGAATACAAAGAACCAATCTAGTGGAATTCACGGCATTAACGGGTGAGTGGGTTTACTAACATCATACCCAGTTGAGATGATAAGCACAACTTAAAGATAAAAATCACTTACCGATTGTGAGTGGGTTTACTAACATTATACACGATTGGGATGATGAGCACAACTTAAATATAAAAACCACTTACCGATTGTGAGTGGGTTTACTAAATCATACCAGATTAGGATGATGAGAAAAACTTAAAGTTAAAAACCACTTACCGGTTGTGAGTGGGTTTACAAACATCATACCCGATTGGGATGATGAGCACACCTTATAATTTAAAAACCACTTATCGGTTGTGAGTGGATTTACTAACATCATACACGATTGGGATGATGAGCACAACTTAAAGATAAAAACCATTTACCGATTGTGAGTGGAAATTTTATGTCATACTCGGTAGGGAACGATAAGTACCTCGATATAAAAAACACACTATTTAGTGGTATTTTAATCTTCACCACTTAGAGAAAGTGATGTGAAAATTATGTGGAAAAACTACTTACCGGTTGTAAGTAGATCATACCCGGTTGGTATGATGAGACTTCCTCGAAGGAAGTTGAAAAACCCGTTCATCGGTTATGAACGGAGATGTCTTTATACTGGTTGGTATAATGGATAGTGAAAACCTATTTTGTCGGAAGTGTTCTCCCCTAACTGTGTGCCAATGCTTAAACTATTTAAGAGACCTTCTTGACAGGAGCTCGAATAGCTCTTATAGGCCTGGGGCCTTGATTTTGGAACTTGCGGGCTAGAATGCCCAGTTTTTTGAAAATCTCACACAGTGGGCCCAAGGCTAGTTGGCACGAGCAGGAGCTCATAAACGAACATGATATATGTGCCATAAAAATTAATAAGTGAATTGTTTGGTCATGGTACCAAGATAAGACCGACATGCTCAGTCAACTAGCGGCAGTGCGACATGACAGGTCAACGAACTAGTCAAGACAAATAACTGTGGGTTAAGTTGAGAGTCGGGGCTGTTGGACCAGTGGCACCACAGATTACATGGCTTGATAAGAAAATATTGTTTGTGCATGCACTGTGAGTACGAGATCATCAAGACATCCACGAGGGGTAGTGATGTGTCCTAAGGGCACTAGACGACCTAGTGGCTATAAGGGGCAGTTCGTCATTCCAGGTGTCTGTGCGAAATCTGAAGTAGCACCAAGTGCATGAGACCGGGGTGGGGACAGGATGAGGTCTCTATCCTCATACAAACACGAAGAAGTGATTTCAGGATTGTAGGTCGGATGTCACATACATCCACTCATTCCCAGGGTAGAAGTGGTTGTACTTCTATCCGGGTGGTAGGAAAAGTCGTCCGAAGCCACTAGCGGGTTCAGTAGTGATAGTGACTTACAAATGTGTGTAACCTTCATGATGAAAGATGTGTTTTGGGTGATGACACACCGTGTAAACCCCGCACTTTTGAGTTAAGAAAAACCAGGAAAAGAACAGGTCAAACCAAGTAAGAAAACCGAGCCGGTTTACATTTGAGAACACGCAATATGGAAATTTACAACTTCTGGGTGATACAAAGGGTTCATTAAACCTTGGAAAACAAATTTAAGAAACTTTAGAAAATAAAAACCAAATATATTTAGGTGAACAAGATTCCATAAGAACTTCAAAGTTAAGTGTGCTTGCTCGAGAGTAGTGTGAGGATGGGTGACCTCTTCGGAATTAATATCGAAATTAAATTATTGGAATTAATACCAATAATTTATGGTAATATTGAAAAAAAAGGAGTCTGGCACACTCCATATAAATGTTTTTTTAAAAGTTAAAAGTAGACCTTTGAAAACCCATTTACTGTGTAGTCGTACTCACCCCCTCCCTTATATCCCTTTTAAGAAATCTTGGAAAGTCTACCTTGAAAGACCATCAACTAAGATGCCTGTAAGACAGGTATGTAAAGTTTAAAATTTCATTCAGTTTTGATTATGCTATTCTAGGAAATGGTGCAGGTTTAAAGGATGCCTTACTCTTTACGGATTATAATAAGGGGAAACCCTTTAATAAACCGGGAGAGTGGCGGGTTGTTCACGGGGATCTGACCAAACCGGGTCGGGGCATGACAACTAGAGTGGTATCAGAGCCTATTTCCTCAAATACATAATAAATATTATAAAATATTATAACTAATAGGATTTATCCTAAAATTTTCAGATTGCTCCCAGGAGAGGAACCAAGAAAACTAGGAATGGCTCTACTCAACACCTTATCTTCGTAGGAAGACAACCCTAGAAGCTTCCCAAATGTCTAAAGCATGGCAGGAATCTCAAAAGAGCAAATGAGAAAGTATCCTAGAGAATGGTGACAGGACCTATTGAGGTCACAACTCTAAGTATAAAGGAAGCCAAGCGTAAAGCCATAAAATGAGGCATATAACCTTACATAGGAGGATGCTTATCAAGAATCTCGTAGCTCTCTAGTTATTTGGTGACCATTTTCTGTAATAGGGCCAAAATCCCCAACATACTATACTACTCTATTAATGAAGTACTCCAAATTCCTAAAAACCCTGTCCCTCAAATGATGTGATCTTCAAAGAAGACTCCAAGAAAAAAAAAACTCTCATGGTATCCATACTTAAGGAGGAAGGAGCACCAAAACTAACAATTCCCAAGAAAATGCCAGGAGGAACCACTTATGTTCATGTAATTACAAGCATGAATGATAGGGACACTGCATGGAGAAGTGCCCAACCCTACAAAGGACAGGAATCAAGTTAACCTAGAGGGCAATAGGACACAAAGTGAAAAACTGTCCCACATCGCCAGGAGTCAGGACAATATTTTCTAAGAATAAACACCCCACAACTATAGGAAATCCGAAAGGATACCATCCCAAGAAACGTGACTCCATTTGCAACCACAAATAAGAGGAAACTCTTCAAAATCTTAGCAAAGTGGTAAGAAGGAAAAAGGGGTAAAGGTAGGACCTCAATAAAACCACAAACGGAACAAAGGATAGCTGAAGAGAATTCCCCCTTTAAGAAGAAAATCCAAACAATTTAGGAGCAAAGAAAGGAGTGCATCCACAAGAGAAGACAAGACGAACATTTGATGAGAAATGGGACGTATTGGGATTACATGAATAAATCACCTTGGAAAAAGCAACTATGTCAAATAGGAAGTTCGGACCAACAGGACAAGAGAAAGCAAATTGTTACAACAAGATAGTCAGAGGGAACAAATGACACCCTAATGAAGACTGAGAAGTAGAAGGGGCTACACCATAAAAAGGTCAGTGAGATGGACGTTAAGGACAAGAGTACTCGAGAAACAACTACCCTAAGAAACTTAGACCAAAGGAATGGTGGAGGTGAGACAATTAACAAACTAATAGACGGGAAAACCATAATTTGAGTTCCAACAAAGAAGAGAGTGGCAAAAAGGCCAAATACTCAGGAAAAGAAGGATGAAAGAAGTCCTTAACTGGCCTTTTATAAAGAAATCTTGAAACAAGGAAGATTTGAACGCTCCATAAAGAAATACACTATGAAAGTAAACTTTAGAGGGATGCATATGACTAACTACCCTTGAAGGAATTTTGATGGACGAATGGACATAATGTGGAGTGCAAGGAACCAACCCTTAATTGGGAAATGTTTCAAAGGAAGGAAGTATCGTGATGGCCCAGTGTGACCCACTTGGAGAGAGCAGGAGAACTAAACAATAATTTCAGGAGAACAGAGTAGAAAGAAGAAACGAGTAACAACGGGACGACCAAAGAGAATAAACAAAACCCTAAGCAAGGCTGAGATGTAGTAAAGACTACACTCTATGAAGGACAAAGGATGGGCATAAAGGACGAGTGATACAACTGCTCAGATGATTGGATCAATAAAAAATGGAGAGAAGGAGACAGTTGAAGAATTGGTCTTCGAGAGAATTCTAGATTTAAACCACGATAAAGAAGGGAGAAGTGAAAAGGCCAAAACATTGGAAAAAGAAGAATGAAGGAAAATCCTTAAAGAAATTAATGACCAAAATCAGATTTCTAGTTTAAAGTCTTAAGACGGTTAAGTGAGCTTCACAAAGGATGAACAAGAGATTTTGAAACAAGAAGGATATGAACCCTCCTTAAATGGAAATAAGTTAACAGGTTAGCATCAAAAAGATGTTGTGACAAGTATGAATGAGTGAACAACCCATACTAAGGTAATAAAGTAAAGAATGTTCGAGAAACATTGGGAAAGTAAGTCCTCCAAATAAGATGTGGCTAAGGAGGAATAACCGCAATTAGTAAGACGGGTCATAGTCCACACGCGCATATGAAGCTTAAAGAGTGGACGACCGAGCATAGGGTGGAATGCACGGAATAAAACCAATAATCGGAAGTATCCCATCTAAGGAATAAGGGATAAAATAAAAGTTGTGGATAGAAAAGGATCCAAAGCAAACATATGCCCTAACATAGATAAGGAAGCGAAGAAAGAGAGAAAGAACCATATAATGAATGATAAGGAGGTTGAGCATGTAACTCCTAAGATGGAAATCTCTATTGTAAGGGACATAGTAGAGAACAAAACCGGAAGGAGGGAACCTTTCCAAGCAAAGTAATCGACACATAGATCGAAAGCAATTATTATAGAATGAAGAATCATGAAGTGATTATGAGTAAGTAAAAGTGGATTAAGGAAAAAGGAAAAACCCTTGGAATGACAAGGACTTAAGAAGGAAAGAATCCCAGTTTGTTGGTAAACTATTGGGAAACCAAATAATTGGCACCAGAAAGACCCAATAAAGAAGTTGGGAAAGGACGAATGGGTAAGGAAAATTGACACGATTATGTAAGACATGTTGTCAAGATACGAATGATAATTGGGTAACAGTCAAGGTAGTTGAGGAATACAACCCGGTGAAAGGAGTGAAGAAATTATACAGTCCCTAGAATGCTGGAAAGTTGGAAACAACCCTAAAAGAGGTGTTGTATGAGTCTGATGGACCGAGACAGGTTCAGAACTATGTCATATCATAAGGGACATATAAGCACCAACAATGCCGAGTAAAATGTAACTCAGGTAAGAAGGAGTTAGTTGGTAAACATAACAAGGTCAAATATAAATTTGACCGAAGTTGTAATCAATGATAGATGAAGGATGGGTTAAATTGGGACGAAAGAATAATAACACAAAAACCTGTGAAAACAAGTATGTAATGCTTGAAAGAACATCGAGCTAGGGGTTTCAACGATGAAGAGAATAACTAGACAAAGGAACGATTGGGCATCTTGGAACTCCCAATCCTGAAATCTTGAGTAAAATCCCCAAAAGGAACAACCTTATCCTAAATAAAGGGAGATGTGAACCTAAGAATATACATTTGGATTAATAAGCCATACATGCCTCGTTATTATAACACCATGGAAGGAGTAAGCATGATAAATGAAAAGAAATTCCTTAGATGAATGATTACGGGGACTAAGCGAAAAAGCAATTAAAGTGTTAATATGTCAAGAAAACCCAAGTTGATATTAAGGAAAATTATTCCTGATGTGGAATATATTGGTTAAGTTTTGGGGACAAAACTCCTAAAAGGAGGGGAGAGTTGTAAACCCCGCACTTTTGAGTTAAGAAAAATCGGGAAAAGAACCGGTTAAATCGAGTAAGAAAACTGAGACGGTTTACATTTGAGAACACGCAATATGGAAATTTACAACTTCCGGGTGATCTAAAGGGTTCATTAAACCTTGGAAAAGAAAATTAAGAAACTTTAGAAAACAAAAACCAAATTGGTTCAGGTGAACTAGATTTTATAAGAACTTCAAAGTTAAGACAAGTCAAAAATTTTTAGGTACGCCTTATCATAAATAACCATAAATTAATATATATTTAATTATTGTAATTAATACAAATAATTTAATACCTAAATTAAATTATTGGAATTAATACAAATAATTTAATACCGAAATTAAATTATTGGAATTAATACCAATAATTTATGGCAATATTAATAATAGTAATAAATCTCGTCTATTTAATATACGGGTTTTACGCTTATATAAAGAGGTAATCCCCATTTCATTCTCCTCACACCTGAACACTTCTCTCTCTACTACTCCATTTACAATTTTCGATCGATGCTGGAGAGAGAGTCGATCGAATTTCAATGACGAAATTCTAATCTAATTCTGCATCAATTGATTCAATTCTTTATTCTAGGATGAACCTCAGGATGAGACCTATCTGCCCAGATCGAAAGCTCAAACTGTCATGCCATCACCGGTGAGTAATCAAAGCTTTCTCTCTCTACAGTCAATTTTTCGGCGAAGCTCCGTTTGAGGTCGTTCCGACGTTAAAATCTGCGATTCAAAGTTTCTTAGAATTGTATGTAGGAACTCAATTTCAACTCCAATTTCAATAATTAGAAATGTTTGATCAGTCAATTTGATGAAATCAAATTCAGTAGTGTTGAAGAGTTGAAATTTGGGAAAAATTTGGGGATTTTCGAAATTTGAAGGGCCAAAATACAATTTTATGAAATTGAGGGTCAATTGGGTATGAAAATAATGTTGGAGGACCAATTGAAGAATTTTGGAATTTTTGGGGCAAAACTTACCATTTTTGTAAAAGAAGGGCAAAATGGTAATTTTGAAAAAATTGGGGAACCAAATTGGAAATTTGTGAAATTAAACCCCTTTTTGGTGAAATTAAATAAATTGAGGTCCTAGGATAAATTTTAAAAGTTACGGGACTCAATTTGAGGAAAAACCGACATTAGGGACTTAAAGTTAAAGAGAAATAACTTTAGGGACCTAGTTGCAAATAACTAAAAGTTTGGATTTTCTCATTCATTGGAAATGAATGAAGGCCGTTATGCCGAGTAATAATGAACAAGGTTGTTCATATCGTGTAGGAACGCGAAATACCGAGAACGCCAGCAAGGACAAGCTCAGGTGAATACAAAGAACCAATCTAGTGGAATTCATGGCATTAACGCGTGAGTGGGTTTACTAACATCATACCCGGTTGGGATGATGAGCGCAACTTAAAGATAGAAACCACTTACAGATTGTGAGTGGGTTTACTAACATCATACCCGGTTGGGATGATGAGCACACCTTATAATTTAAAAACCACTTACCGGTTGTGAGTGGTTTTACTGACATCATACCCGGTTGGGATGATGAACACAACTTAAATATAAAAATCACTTACCGATTGTGAGTGGGTTTACTAACATCATACCCGATTGGGATGATGAGCAAAACTTAAAGTTAAAAACCACTTACCGGTTGTGAGTGGGTTTACAAACATCATACCCAATTGGGATGATGAGCACACCTTATAATTTAAAAACCACTTACCGGTTGTGAGTGGGTTTACTAACATCATACATACCGAAGAAGTGATTTCAGGATTGTGGGTCAGATGTCACGTACATCCACTCATTCCCAGGGTAGAAGTGGTTGTACTTCTATCCAGGTGGCAAGAGAAGTCGCTTCGAAGCCACTAGCGAGTTCAGTAGTAATACTGACTTGCGAATGTGTGTAACCTTCATGATGAAGGATGTGTTTTGGGTGATGACACACCGATAACTAAGAAATAATGGAAAAACCCAAATTTTTAAATGAAGGGATTTTTTTGAAAAGAAAGGAGTCTAGCACACTACATATAAATGTTTTTCTTAAAAGTTAAAAGTAGACCTTTGAAAACCCATTTACTGAGTAGTCATACTCACCCCTCCCTTATATCCCTTTCAGGAAATCTTGGAAAGCCTACCTTGAAAGACCATCAACTAAGATACATGTAAGACAAGTATGTAAAGTTTAAAATTTCATATAGTTTTAATTATACTATTTTAGGAAATGGTGCAGGTTTAAAGGGCGACATACTCTTTATTGATTATAATAAGGGGAAACCCTTTAATAAACCGGGAGACTGGCGGCTTGTTCACGGGGATCCGACCAAACCGGGTCGGGGCATGACAGGAAGTATTGGGAAGGCTTGGTTTAGCCTGAGGAGGGCTCGGAATGGCCAATTTCAACTCGGCCGAAACAGGGCAGCTTCGGTCCGCCGGAGCTATTTCACTGTTCTATCATGTTGATGCTTCTCAAGTGATTCTTGGATTGACTAGAGTTTGCTATTGGATGGCTGACTTTCCCCCAGTTGGAAATGAAGCAGTAGAGAGAGAGAGAGAAGTATTCAGGTATGATAAGAATGAATGAGGATAAGCTAAAAACCATGTATTAAATAGGAGAGATTTATTACTAGTATTAATATTGCCATAAATTATTGGTATTAATTCCAATAATTTAATTTCAAAATTAAATTATTTTTATTAATTCTAATAATTTAACTTAGGTATTAAATTATTGGTATTAATTACAATAATTAAATATATATTAATTTATGGCTATTTATGATAAGGAGGTCACCCATCCTCACACTACTCTCCGGCAAGCATGCTTAACTTTAGAGTTCTTATGGATTCTTATTCACCTAAACCAATTTGGTTTTTCTATTCTTATTTGTCTTAAGTTTCTTTTCCAAGGTTTAATGAACCATTTGGATCACCCGGAAGTAAATTTCCAAATTGCTTGTTCCCAAATGATCAGTTTTGTGAACCGATTCAGTTTTTCTCACTCGGTTTGATCGGTTCTTTTTCCAATTTTCCTTAGCTCAAAATGGCGGGGTTTACAGTCGGGGCCGTTGGACTAGTGGTACCAAAGATTAATGGATTATATGGAAAACTTTGTTTGTGCATGATTCTTTAGTAATTTGAATCGCAAGTTTTAACGTCAGAATGAGCTCAAATGGAGCTTCACCAGAAAATGAACTGTAGAGAGAGAAAGCTTCGACTACTCACCGGTGAGAGCACGGTGGTCTGAGCTTTCTATCTAGGCAGGTAGTTCTCATCCTGAGGTTTATCCTAGTATCAAGAATCACATCAATTGATGCCGAATTGAGTTAGAATTTCATCAACAAAATTCTATCGATTCTCTCTCTAGCATCGACCGGAAATTGTAGAGGGGAGCTAAATTGGCTTACTTTTCAACCCTTATTCAGTCGTGGGATGGCTGGGAAAGTGTTGGGAGGGCTTGATTTGGCCTGAGGAGGGCTCAAAATGGTCGATTTTAACTCGGCTGAAATAGGGCAGCTTCGGTCCGTCGGAGCTACTTCACTGTTCCATCACGTCGGTGTTTCTCCGGCGACCCTCAGAGCAAACGGAGACTACAGGTGTGTTGCTGGCTTCTCCCCAGTTCTAAACAACCTGACCTCGCCTTCTTTGGCTTAGAAAAGTCCCTATATCGGAGCTCTGGTTCGAGCTTCACCAGAAAACTAAGCAACTAAGAGAGAGTGAGATTTTCAGGTGTGGAGAGGATGAATAGAGAGGGGCTCTTTATATAGGAAGCTCGAGGACTCATTAGCCGTCCGTTTGGCACCTTTGTGATAGACATTGATGGTCTGAAATATATCAAATGGAAACATTTCTTCTCCACCAGCGTTGCTTTGATTTTCCGATGAGTGAACAGTGTTGTCATCTAGAGGAAGAAATGACACTGTTCCAAATCGGACCGGACCGGTCTAAACCGTGTTCGAAGCTTAAACCGGCCGGATGACCCCCCATTTGACCAAAATTTTCAAATCTAAAAATTTCTAAATTCATTTTCTATCCAATGGTGGCCTCAAATCTCAAATTTGAATTATTTAAACCACCTAGAAAAATGAATTTAGGATCCAGTTCAATAGTGGTTCAAACTAGTTTAGATCTAGTTCACCTAAATCGATTTGGTTTTCATCTCTAATTCCTTCACAAGTCCATTTCCATGAATTTTGTGACTCCTTAGGTCACTTAGGGCCCATAAATTTCCTGGTTTACCATCTCTCTATAGATTCGGTTCATAAACCGGCTCGATTCTTAAACCAGTTTAATCCAGTTCGGGTCCGGTTCACCCGAACCAGTTTGATTTTCTCTCCCACTTTGTTCTAAGGTTCCTTCCTGGTTTATAAATCTCTTCGGGTCACAAGGGATCCATAAATTTTACTATTTGCTCTTTCTCTTTCGGTTCTAGTTCATGAACCGACTTGGTTCATAAACCGGTTCAATCCAAGTGGATCCAGTTCATCTAAACCAGTCTGGTTTTTCTCTTCCAATTTGTTCTAAGGTTATTTTCCAAGGTTTTATGAACCCTTTGGATCACCTGAGAGTTGTAAATTTCTAAATTGCCCATTCCCAATTTATAGGTTACATGAACCGGTTCGATTTTTTTTACTCAGTTTAACTAGTTCTTTTCCCGATTTTCCTTAACTCAAAAGGGCGGGGTTTACCATAGAAGTCTAGGACTTCTACTCGGGTGGATGGTAAAGACGGTCTACACCACAAGTGGAATAGTCGTGTACTATTCTGCGAACATGTAATCCCTTTTTTATGATAGAAATGATGTAAAACCCGCCCTTTTGAGCTAAGGAAAACCAGGAAAAGAATCGGTCAAACCAAGTGAGGATTCAGAACCAGTTCACAAACCTGATTATTTCTGAACGGACAAGTTGGGAATTTACAACTCTCGGGTGATCCAAAAGGTTAATTAAACCTTCGAAAAGAAAGTTAAGACAAATTAGAAAATAAAAACTAAAGTGGTTTAGGTGAACTAGATTACATAAGAATTATAAAGTTAAGCGTGCTTGCCCAAGAGTAGTGTGAGGATGGGTGACCACTTGGGAAGTATGAATTTTTTTTTGTAACCCAAAATTTCGATCAGAATTTTTTATGTACGCCTTATCATAAATAATCATAAATTAATATATATTTAATTATTGTAATTAATACAAATAATTTAATACCAAAATTAGATTATTGGAATTAATACCAATAATTTATGGCAATATTAATACTATTAATAAATCTCGCCCATTTAATACACGGGTTTTATGCCTATATAAAGAGGTCATCCCCATTTCATTCTCCTCACACCTGAACACTTCTCTCTCTCTCACTACTGTTCCATTTCCCAGTAAAGCTCGAACAAGAGCTTCGACTTGAACAAAGGTCGGGCTCTTTAGAACCGGTGAGAAGACAGCTATTTGATAGCAAACTACAGTCAATTCGAGAATCGTTGGAGAAGCGCCGACATGATAAAATAGTGAAGCAACTCCGGCGGACCGAAGCTGCCCTATTTTGGCCAAGCTGAAATCAACCATTTCAAGCCCTCCCAACACTTCCTCAGCCTTTCCACGGCTGAATTAGGACCGAAAGGTAAGCCAATTCGGCTCCCCTTTACAATTTTTTATCGGTGCTAGAGAGATAATCGACCGAATTTCAATAACGAAATTCTAATCCAATTCTGCATCAATTGATGCAATTCTTGATTCTAGGATGAACCTCAGGACGAGACCTATCAGCCTAGATCGAATGCTCGAACCGTCGTGCCTTCACCGGTGAGTAATCGAAGCTTTCTCTCTCTACAGTTTCTTTTCCGGCGAAGTTCCGTTTGAGCTCGTTCCGGCGTTAAAATCTGCGATTCAAAGTTTCTTAACATGCAGGAACTCAATTTCAACTCCAATTTCAATAATTAGAAGTGTTTGATCGGTCAATTTGATGAAATCAAATTCGGTAGTGTTGAAGAGTTGAAATTGGGGGAAAATTTTGGGATTTTCGAAATTCAAAGGGCCAAAATACAATTTTATGAAATTGAGGGTCAATTGGGCATGAAAATAATGTTGGAGGATCAATTGAGGAATTTTGGAATTTTTGGGGCAAAACTTACCATTTTTGTAAAAGAAGGGCAAAATGGTAATTTTCGAAAAATTGGGGAACCAAATTGGAAATTTGGGAAATTAAACCCCTTTTTGGTGAAATTGAATAAATTGAGTTCCCAGGATAAATTTTAAAAGTTACAGGACTCAATTTGAGGAAAAACCGACATTAGGGACTTAAAGTTAAAGAGAAATAACTTTAGGGACCTAATTGCAAATAACAAAAAGTTTGGGTTTTCTCATTCATTGGAAATGAATGAAGGCTGTTATGCCGAGTAATAATGAACAAGGTTGTTCATATCGTGTAGGAACGCGAAATATCGGGAACACCAGCAAGGACAAGCTCGCGTGAATACAAAGAACTAGTCTAGTGGAATTCACAGCATTAACGGGTGAGTGGGTTTACTAACATCAAACCCGGTTGGGATGATGAGCACAACTTAAAGA
Organism: Trapa incisa; assembly: GCA_030064435.1. Taxonomy (NCBI): domain Eukaryota; kingdom Viridiplantae; phylum Streptophyta; class Magnoliopsida; order Myrtales; family Lythraceae; genus Trapa; species Trapa incisa. The sequence goes on from CM057776.1 coordinate 17,992,688, forward strand.
TAAAAACCACTTATCGATTGTGAGTGGGTTTACTAACATCATACCCGGTTGGGATGATAAGCACAACTTAAAATTTAAAAACCACTTACCAGTTATGAGTGGGATTATATATCATACCCGATTGGGGATGATAAGTGCCTCGGTATAAAAACCCACTATTTAGTGGTATTTTAATCATCACCACTTAGAGGAAGTGATGTGAAAATTTTACGGAAAAATTACTTACCGGTTGTAAGTAGATCATACCCGGTTGGTATGATAAGACTTCCTCGAAGGAAGTTGAAAACCCGTTCATCGGTTGTGAACGGAGATGTCCTTATATCGGTTGGTATAATGGACAGTGAAAACCTATTTTGTCGGAAGTGTTCTCCCCTGACTATGTGCCAATGCTTAAACTATTTGGGGGACCTTCTCGACGGGAGCTCGAATAGCTCTGATAGGTCGAGGGCCTCGATTTCGGAACTTGGGGGCTATATGCCCAATTTTGAAAATCTCATACAGTGGGCCCAAAGCCAGTTGGCATGAGCAGGAGCTCGTAAATGAACATGATATATGTGCCATAAAACTTAATAAATGAATTGTTTGGCCATGGTACCAAGATAGGACCGACATGCTCAAACAACTAGCAGCAGTGCGACATGATAGGTTGATGGACCAGTCAAGACAAACAACTACGAGTTGAGTTGAGAGTCGGGGCCGTTGGACTAGTGGCACCACAGATTACATGGCAATATGAGAAAACATTGTTTTGCATGCACTGTGAGTACGAGATCATCAAGACGCCCATGAGGGGTAGTGATGCGTCCTAAGGGCACTGGACGACCTGGTGGCTATAAGGGCAATTCGTCGTTCTAGCTGTCTATGCGAAATTTGGAGTAGCACCAAGCGCATGAGATCGGGGTGGGGACATGATGAGGTCTCTGTCCTCATACGGACATGAAGAAGTGATTTCGGGATTGTGGGTCAGATGTCACGTACATCTACTCATTCCCAGAGTATAAGTGGTTGTACTTCTATCCGAGTGGCAGGAAAAGTCGCTCCGAAGCCACTAGCGGGTTCAGTAGTGATACTGACTTGCGAATGTGTGTAACCTTCATGATGAAGGATGTGTGTTGGGTGATGACACACCGGTAACTAAGAAATAATGGAAAAACCCAAATTTTTAAATAAAGGGATTTTTTTTTTAAAAGAAAGGAGTCTGGCACACTCCATATAAATGTTTTTCTTAAAAGTTAAAAGTAGACTTTTGAAAACCCATTCATTGAGTAGTCGTACCCACCCCTTCCCTTATATCCCTTTCAGGAAATCCCAGAAAGCCTACCTTGAAAGACCATCAACTAAGATGCCTGTAAGATAGGTATGTAAAGTTTAAAATTTTATGCAGTTTTGATTATGCTATTCCAGGAAATGGTGCAGGTTTAAAGGACGCCTTACTCTTTACAGATTATAATAAGGGGAGACCCTTTAATAAACCAGGAGAGTGGCGAGTTGTTCATAGGGATCCGACTAAACCGGGTCGAGGTGTGACAAATGACATGTGAATCTTTGCTAAATGCCTCCCGAGCAAGGGGAAGTGCTTAAAAGAGATGAACTCATATCATAGTGAACTAAAAGGATAAAATGCTTTGATAAACTGTTTGTTTTTAAAACTCACTCCCCAACCCCCGCTCTTTGAGTTGTAGAAACTCACCCCCTTCCCTAAACCCTTTTCATGAAAAACCTCTCATCAAGAAAAGCAGAAGTTAGGAGGAAAGTCAAAGGTACTGTGAACAGATAAATTATTATTTAAATATTTTGTAAATTTTTTTATGAAAAACATGTGTGCTTCTACGCCTTTACCTTCCTGGGTCTATCTGGTAGAAATACTAAGTTAGTACAGGGAAAGGTGACGGGTTGATCACAAGACTCCGACCAAACCAGGTCGGGATGTGACACGGAACACAATCCATTATTCAAACACCCTACCGTATGGCCCCCACCAAGTTAAAAGAGTTGAAAGAACAATTGGATAAGTTACTAGAAAAGGGCATACGACGAGGATGTTGGAGAAACGACTAACCAATTAGAGGTCAACATGTGGTAGTGCCACGTCGGATGACCTCAGCCAATCAGAAGTTAACACATGGTAGTGGCGTTATGTATCAGGAGGGAAATCTAACGCATTTAAACCACCAATCAGAGGATGCCACGTGTCTCGGTCAGCAACCACATTGGAACGAGCAGTCAATAGGAGGTCACAACGTGTCCGACAAACGAGTCAAAGGCTAACTAGGCTGTTGAGTAGGAAGCCGCATTAGTAGAGCCAGCCAATCACAAAGCGTCATGTGGCAAATTCGCATGTGTGAAGCTCGCACGCACGGGGCAGTGTCATCTTCAACCTTAGACTAACGACAACCTACGACTGCCAAAAGGAGACCAGATCTTCCGCGTTCAGAAAATTGGCCACCACCAACGAAATAAGGCGAGTTAGACTCCAAAACCAACACCGGCCAGCAGCACTATCAATTGGTAGTTTTAAGAAATTTTGGGAACAAATTGGCAATTTTCATGAAATAGGGGCAATTTGGTAATTTCAGTATAAAAAACGGGGGCTTGATGTTCCTTATCTGTGATTATGTAGGGGTAAGAGGGGTCCATCAATCTAGAACCTGGAACGTCTCAAGAACACAACAATCCAACCCAGGAAAGGAGGAAGTAAGACACACCGGGTGAGTGGGAATTTTCAGCATCAATCCCGATTGGGATGATGGTCATACTTTTATATTAAAATCATTTTCCCTAGAATTAGCCTTCCATGACTGAGTAAATCTGCTTAAACAGTTTGGGAGTTATTTTTTGGAGTGAGCTAGAATGAGGTAAGTGAGCCTAAGGCCGATGGGCATGGGTTCAAATATGTTGAGAATTAGTGAGTAATAAGCCCATTAAAACTTTCATAATGGATATTTGTGTGTTAGACCTATCGAGCCATGGTCGGGTTATTAGGCCAAATAGTCGCTAAGCCGAAGCTGGGTTATCGAATATGTTGGGCTAGTGAGCATGGGGCCGATATCGAGCCAACAAACCCGTGGGGCCGGTAGGCCACAGATAATTGCCATAATTGTTAAGACTTTTGATTATGTATGCATGAGATGTAGAACCATCGAGACATCTGGTATGGGGTAGTGGTGATTCTAAGGGCTTGTGGATGACCTAGGGAGCATAAGTGCAGTTAATTGTCTAGCATGCCAAGAAGCTCCAGGAGCTTCACACTCACTGAGACCAAGTTCGGAGGGGGAAGAGGTCTCGTTCCACATTGTAGACATGAAGTATGGCTCAGGTTTGAGGGTCGAACATTGATGTCCACTCAGACTTAGGGTAAAAGTCAAGGACTTCTATTAGGGTGGATGGTAAAGGCGCTCCGATCCACAAGTGGAATAGTCAGGGACTATTCTGCGATCGTGTGATCCCTTTTTATGATAAAAGGGCGATTGTTGAATGAAACCTTTATTGATCATGAGAAAATGAAAAAGAGAATATATATGACTAATTAATTGTTGTAGAAATTTCTCTCTCATTGAGTTGTACACTCACTCCCCTCCTTTCACCCATTTTAGGAAAAAGGGTCGAGTCAAGTAGAATCGAAGTTCGTTTGAAGGCTTAAACACTCAAGATAAGTTCTACATTAGGAAATCTCAAATTTTTAAATTGTTATGACAAACATGTTTCGGTACGTATTTACCTTCCATAAACCATCGAGTTAGGAATATTAGAATTATTAATTAAAGGGTGGTGGGTTGATCACAAGACTCCGATCGAAAAAATTGGGTCGGGGTGTGATAGTTACCATACAATATTTAGATAAATATATTGATGATAATAGTGCATACACAAAAGATTGTTTGTGAACTAATAAATGGACAATTATCTCCTAGAGGAACCATTGTAGTTAATATGTTTTGAAACTAATCTCGAGTGAACTAGTGGAACTTTAAAGTATCCCTCGAAATGAAAAGGAAAGAAAATTATAAACTATGCAATAGTCATTTTGATTAGAGATTGAATCTAAGTAATTAACAACTCGATTATTAATTTTTGCACTAATTGAGTATTTTTTTACCACATCCCCTACCATATTTTTAGGAGTAGAGAAAGAAGGAATGAATGAGGTATATGTTATCAAAAGTTTTAATTCAATAATATATGTTTTCCCTAATTTTTTAAATGTTTTATAAATTTGTACGGTATGTTTATGAAATGCTTATTTTTTTTAAAACTAGACTTATTTTATATTTTGAGTTTTAATTAATGTGGGTGCTATATTCACTATTATGAAAATGGCGTGACAAATTTTTATAAGACTCCAATCCATAGAATGAGCTCGAGGTGTAATATGAAATCTTTTTTGAAACATAATTCGTTATCTAAGAAATCAAACTGATGTTTATAATCCATGAACGAAAAATAGAATTATTAAAAGAAGGGTAGGGAAAATTTTCAGTCACAAATCCCAGTTTGTTTTTAGAGGCCAAATTCACAATCATTACTTGAAACCATATGCAGAAATTGGAAAAAGAACTATCAAGAATGTGGCTCACAAGAATGGCCCTTTGATATGGATTATATGAGTATTCATTTACATCTACCAATTCATTATTAGAAGATAGTATAGAATTGGTTGGAAGAATTTGTTGTAGTTTATTGATTTCTCTTTCGCAAATTCTTTCTTCCCTTCCTCATCTAAGTGATCGTAGGTATAATTGGTGTTAAACGATCAATTCCTTGTGTCTTTGACCCGCTTTAATACCATATTAGCAGAAAACGGGCGAAAGCCCTTTGATTGAAGTCGTTGAAAATAATTGAAGATTGAAGTAAGGGCCAACAACCATAATTTGATCATGGAGAGGAAACTCGGGATATTCTCAAGCACGCGAACCCATAATTCCATAATTTTACTGTTTGAGGTTTTCCTAAAATCACACCTACATCCCTAGAGTTCCCAAGCATTTATAAAAAGTGTATTAACTTCTAAATCCTTACAAATTTAACCAATCTTAACTAATGCGAAGAAATATTACAAAAATATCCCAAACTTTAAAAATCATCCCGGTACAACCGGTTCCTGAGTATCTTACCTGATTATTCCATTCAAGGCTTGGCTCAATTCTTGTCAGACCGATCAAGTTGGTGTAAGTTGCCTGAGAGACAGCTGGGTTGCGTACAGCCAAAGACTGTATTAGTCTCGTGGGGAGGATACTACTACAGATCATATGCATATGGAGTACCACTTAGGCTCCACTACAAGCACACGGATACGCTCAGAGATGGTGCTGGCTCACTACTCCATGAGATTCTCATGGTATAAAGAAACTCAATGGTAAAGGACAAGTGAAGTTGGCCCACAAAAGGACAATAAAGGTGAGGAGAATTGAATTTTACGTAGAATATGCCACTCTTTTATCATGACAAAATTACAATTTATATTACTAATAAATTAAAATAAATATTTTTTAAAATAAAATTATAAATATTTTCTTATTGATACATGATGATGAGAACGGGAGACAAAAAAAGTACACAAGCATAATGCATCTCAAGCCATAAGATTTTCAGTACAGTCACAATATTTCCCCAATTGGCCTGGCCTCCTTTATTCACGGCTAGCCAATGGTACATACCACTAACTTATTTACTGCCCACCCGAATCACATTGGCCCCACCACGTACGTAAACTAACACGATACCAGTGGGATCGAATCGCACCCACAGACATTCGATGCAGTCGATGTTGTTGGAGGTATACTCGCAATCAGCGTCTCCTAGCTGCGGTTTCCCGCTGAGCGTTGAAGAAGACGGCTGCCACAGGAAGCCCGAGCTCGTTCTCCTCGGCGAACTTCCTCGTGCTGAAGCCGTCCCGAAAAGTCGGGGGCTTCACCCCCTGCCTCCTTGTCTGCTTGAAGAGAACGAACACGAACCTGTGGATCCCGATGTTCGGCCTTGGCATCTCGTAAGGCACCAACTCTGTCCCTGTAGGGTTTTATTTTAAGTTAACTTGTCATCAATGAGCATAAGAAAACTGCAGCTCGTTCTCTATCTATATATGTACGAAAGCTGTAAGATCCATCAATTACCGAATGTGGCATCAGTGGTCCCCGGGATGTCAGTGACAATCCTGAAAGATAGATTGTACCATGGAAAGATAAGACGACGATATCGGAACTGCTACCGTATAATATCTATATATGAAAAATATACTCAATGTATGTATTTTTGTGTGTATATAGAGTACATACCAGTGCAGGTGCTCCCTGAGGTACGGATCGCTCGGGCCTGGAACATCCGGATCTATCATGATCTGTGAGAAATATCGAGCAGGTGATGGATTGTGATGATGACATATAATATGATAATAGATGCATGTATGGAGATGCATATATATAGATATTTATATATACCAGGGTGAAGAAGGACCTCAGGTCACCGCCGAGAATCTCGACCTTGGGCTTGAGGGTGACCCAGGAAGGGAAAAGCTCGTGGCCATTGAAGACCTGGCGGTTGGAGCTAAAGATAACAGCGATCCTCATGGTTGGTGCGAATGAGTCGATCACGTCCCCTACTACCCTCCCTACGACAAGCGGGTCGGAGGAAGACAGGAATTTCGCCATATCTCTCCTCTAACCTTGATGGCCTTTTGAGGAAGCTGATCCAATTAGTCTAATGCTTGCTTGCTTGCTTCTTCTTCTTCAAAATCTGAGTGTTAGTAAGTATGGATATAAGGATGAAGAACCCAAAGTATTTATAGTGCCCGAGTCGTCCAGGTAAGTACACAGCACACACACACCTTCAAATAATGATGCATTAAAAAATTACAAGAATTAAAGTAGATATAGCTTTGGCCTTTGGGGGAGAGGAAAATTTGGTAAAGAAAGCTTTGCACAAAAATATGTACGTATGCTTCAGGAAATCTTCACCCCAGCCACTTGCTCTCAGCAGGCTAAATTCTTCAAGGGTGGGCATGGCAATTTTACCCGACCCATACGACCAGTCGGGTCCAATCGGAATCCGACGAATGTGCGAGTTGGTATATAGAGACGAATCCGCTCCCGATTTTTTTTTAAAAAGACCACCGCCCATCAAAACGACATATTTTCACTTCACGGACGATTTTTTAAACCCGAGCGTTGTTTTATACCGAGTTAAAAAAAAAAAAAACCTAACTTCTTCTCCTCCACGTTGTTGGGGGCCGGCAGACACTGTCTGCGACTCTAGAGGGCGAGAGGATGACAACGGATGATGGGCGAAAGAAGAACAGTGGAAAGCGACACAAAGATCAGACGAGGGGCGACCAGTCGACCACGGGCAAATGGCAAACAAGGTTCGGACTTCGGGTGCTGGCGTGGGATTGTTGGAGTCGGGTGCAGTCGGGTCGGGAGTTAGGACGTCCAGTACAGTCCCGGTCAGGTGCAGTCCGGTCAGGACCCGAATTATTTCGGGTTCAAACCCAACCCAATCTGGTTCTAGTACTGAATCTCAATCTACCCTATCCGAATTGGGGTCTTTGGTGACTGGATAGTCGACCGCGGATCTGATATCCCCGAACTGATAGGTGGGGTAGCTCGCTCCCTTCAGATCCGACCCTCTATATTGCCAGTCCGATTCAAGGGGTAATTGCATGCCCATTGAATATTGATCTATTTGTCGCGGATAATACTCAATTACATCTCAAATCATGGCTGATACCTTCTAGACGGCATATATATATATATATATATATTGGATTAAGTGGGGTCAATTTCAATAATTAAAAGGGAAAATAGATAAATAAACTATCCTAACCTAACGAATGAATTTTAAAATATTATTATAAATAGTTAATATATAATATAATATTCACTAATAAATATTATATTATATATATTCTCATATTTTTTATTTATATATTTATATTATTATAAGTTTATAATAAACACATTTATAAAAATTATTCTCGTATCATCTTATTCTTATTGCCTATCTAACTTATATTTCAACATATTGTATTAAATTATTTTAAATTTCTATATAATATACCAAATTTAGATTGATTAACTCTAATCTTTATTTCAAAAATGTTATTTCTCATAAAAGTTATTTTACGAAAGTTGCAAGAGAGAATTGTATTGTTTTCGTAACAGTTGTAATATTTATATCTTATTTTTAGTTGTTTGTGTAAGTTGTATTGAATCGATTTTATTATTAAATCAACTTTTAGTACATTTCGCTTATACTATTGAAAATCGTATGCTTTCTAAACATTTATCAATAAAAACTATATCGATTTTATAATTATGTAATTCATGTTTTTGTAGTAAAATTTCTTAGCATTAATTTCATTTAACTCACCATATCAACACTAATACTCTTTAGCTAATTGATACTAACATATGGGACCACTCCTATTATATTCCACACAACTTATCTTTACTATTTTTATTTTCTTGATTATTATATTAAGTTCTCATGTTTTTTTATAATGAAAAAAATATTCAAATATTCAATTTATTTTTCGAGTATTTTATTTACAAGTTAAAAATTTATTCGACTGCAAAATTAAATTTATTCAATCATATGGTGCTAAATAATTTATTTCTACCTCCTTTCAATCTGAACTTCATCTTATAGGCATTTATCACCGACTCTCATGCCCACACACGCCCCAATAAAATGGATCAACCGAGTGTAAATATTGTAATATTTGTGGACATGTAACTCACTCTCTTAATTTATTCTCATACTCTATTAAAATTTTGGGATTTTAAATTTGATAAATCCGTCTATCTAATTAATCGCTTTACTACTCGGTCACCAAAATTTTGTTATTCTTATGAGTTATTTCATTATAACACCCCTGATTATAAATATATGTGTGTGTTTGGATGTATATACTTTTCCTTCCTTCGTCTCTACGTGTCTTACAAACTTCAACCCCAGTCTACTACTTGTATTTTTCTTAGCTATCATTGTCATTATTTCGAGTACCATATTTTGGATCCTCGTAATAATCACATCTTTATTCATGACACTATTTTTTTAATGAAACAATATTTCCCTTCTCATACAAAAGTATGTCTCCCTCCACTTCCGTTGAGCACTCTCATATTCCCCTCTTAGTCCCCCATCTTGTCCCGACTCCATTTTCAAACTCAGATATACCACCTCTCTCTTCTCCCACTAAACACTTTGACCCTTCTTCTCCATTTGTCTCTCCTATTGACCAAAACCTTGTTGTGATGCCTACTCATATGGTCACTCGCTCACAAGATGACTCTATGTGTAAACCCTATCCTTTGATAATAAGAAAATCGGGGAAAGAACCGGTCATTTTCAATTTGAAAACCGAGTTGGTCTATAAACCGGAACCGATAGAGAAAGGGCAAACCAGGAAATTTATGGATCCCAAGTGACCCAAAAAGTCCCAAAAGTCATGAAAAAGGACTTTAGGATGAATTAGAGATGAAAACCAAACCAAACGGTTCAGGTGAACCGGATCCGAACCAAACCAAACGGTTCAGGTGAACCGGATCCGAATCGAATTGAACCAGTTTGGACTAGTTTGACCCACTATTGAACCGAATACTAAATTTATTTTTATAGGTGACTTAGAAAATTCAAATTTAACAATTGAGGCCACCATTGAATAGACATTGAATAAAGAATGAATTTAGAAATTTTTAATATTAAAAAATTCGATCAAAACAGGCCTGAACCGGCCGGTTTAAGCTTTGAACCTGGTTTAGATCGGTTCGGTCCAGTTTGGAACAGTGTCATCTTTTTCTTTCAGATAACAACACTGTTCACTCGCTGTAAAATCGAACAGTGCTGATAAAGCTGAAAAGTCTCCGACAAGGGAGTTTCATGCAATGAATGACTGCCATTAAGGCGCCAATCGGACGACCAAGAAGTCCCCGAGCTTCCTATATAAAGACCCCCTCCTCATTCATCCTGTCCACACCTGAAAACTCCATTATCTCTCAACTGCTCCAATTTCCAGCAAAGCCCGAACCAGAGCTCTAATATAGGGTCTTTTCTGAGCCAAAGAAGGCGCGGTCAAGTTCTTTGGATTCGGGGAGAAGTCAGACATGCTTGTACCATTTGCTCTGAGGGTCGCTGGAGAAGCACCGGCGTGATCGAATAGTGAAGCAGCTCCGGCGGACCGAAACTATCCTGTTTCGACCGAGCTAAAATTGGCCAATTCGAGCCATTCTCTAGCCAAACCAAGCCCTCACAACACCTCCACAGTCCTCCTACAGCTCAATTAGAGTTGAAAGGTAAGCCAATTTGGCTCCACTCTGTAATTTTTTACCGGTGCTAGAGAGAGAACCGGCAGAACTTCAATGATAAAATTCTCACTCAATTCAGCATCAATTGATGCAATTCTTAATTCTAGGAGTAATTCAGGATGAGAGTTATCCACCCAGATCGAAAGCTCGGATCGCCTCGCCCTTGACAGTAAGCTTTCAAATCTTTCTCTCCCTAAGTCCAGTTTTTCGGCGAAGCTCCGTTTGAGCTCATTTTGGCAACAAATCATGCGATTCAAAGTGCAATTGAATCGTATGAAGGTGTAGGAACTCTAATCTCAGTTCAATTTCAACAATTAAACTCATTTGATCGGTTAATTTGATTAAATTAAATTTGGCTGAGTTAGAAGGTTGAAATTGGGGAAAATTGGGGGAAATTTTGGGAATTTAAAAAATTTGAGGGACTAAAGTGTAATTTCATAAAATTGAGGGCAAATTGGGCATGATAAAGATGTTGGAGGACCAATTGGATAAATTTTGGAATTTTGGGGTAAAACTTACCATTTTTGTAAAGTAGGGGCAAAATGGTAATTTTGGGAAAATTGGGAGACCAAATTGGAAATTTGGGAAACTAAACCCGTTTTTGTGAATTTGAATAAATTAAGGTCCCATGATGGATTTTAAAATTTTTGGGACTCAATTTGAGGAAAAACTGGCATTAGAGACTTATAGTTAAAGAAAAATAACTTTAGGGACCTAATTGCAAATAAATGAAAAGTTTGATTTTCTTATTCATTTGAGATGAATGAGGTCTATTAGGCCAAAGAATAATGAACAAAAGTGTTCATATTGTGTAGGAACATGGAGTACCGAGAATGCTAGCTAAGACAAATTCGAGTAAGGACAACAAGTCGACTAAGAGAATATTCACTTCACAATGGAGTGAGTGGGATTTTTATATCATACCCGGTTGGGATGATAAGCACCTCGGAAATGAAAACCCACTGCTAAGTGGTATTTTAAACTTCACACCTGAGAGTAGTGATGAGAAAATCACTCAAAAAAACTACTTACCGGTTGTAAGTAGATCATACCCGATTGGTGTGATGAGATTTTCTGGAAGGAAGTTGAAAACTTGCTTATCGGTTATAAGCGGAGACGTCTTTATACCTGGTTGGTATGATAGACAAATGAAAGGTTTATTTTGTTGGAAGTGCTCTCCCCTAACTGTGTGCCACTGCTTAAAATTTTTGGGAGACCTTTTTTACGGGAGCTCAAATGCTGGAGGCCTCAGTTTTGGAACTTGGGAGCTAATATGCCCGACTTTTGGAAATCTCAAAAGTGGGCCCTAGGCTAGTTGGCACGAGCAGGAGCTTATAAATAAACATGATTATTATGCCATGAAAACTTAAGTAAATTAGTTACTTGGCCATGGTTCCAAGACCGGACCGACATACTCGATGGACTAGTGGCAGTGCGACATGACAGATCTTCAGACTAGTCAAGACAAATAGCTACAGGTCGAGTTGAGGGTCGAGGTCGTCAAACCAGCGGCATCAGAGATTATATGGCATTATGTGAAAAAATGTTGATTGTGCATGTACTGTGTTACAGGACCTTTAAGATGCCCAAGAGGGGCAGTGATGCGTCCTAGGGCTTTGGTTGACTTGGTGGGTATAAGGGTAGTTAATCGTACCAAAAGTCTTGTGAAGCTCGACGTAGCTTCAAGCGCATGAGACTGGGGTGGGGATAGGATGAGGTCTCTGTCCTCATATGGACACGAAGTTTTGCTACAGAATTGAGGGTCGGATATCGCGAACATCCACTCATTCTCAAGGTAGAAGTGGATATACTTCTATCTAGGTGGTCGGTAAAGTCGCTCCGATGCCACAAGTGGGTATAGTGGGTGGGCTGTCATACGAATATGTGTTATTCTTCATGATGAAGGACATGTGTTGATTGTTAAACACACTGTGGCAATGAGAAATGGCTATGATAACCGAGATTTTTAAGGATAAATGTTTTTAAAGAAAATAAGAAGTCTGACACACTCCAAATCAAACATTTTTTTCTAAAAAGTAAATTTTAGAAACCCATTCACTGAGTTGTTGTACTCACTCCCTCCCTTATATCTCTTTTCAGGTAACCCAAGGAAAACCAATCCAAAGACCTCAAGATAACTACACATACAAGACATAAATGTAAAAGTTTAAAATTTTATGCAATTTTGGTTTATGATATTCTATGAAAGGTATAGGTTTAAGGGACGTCTTACTCCTCATGGTTTAAAGAATGGGAAAACCCTTAATAAACCGGGAGAGTGGCGGGTTGCTCACGAGTATCTAACCAAATCGGGTTGGGGCGTGACAACTTGAGTGGTATCAGAGCCTGTTTCCTCAAATACATAATAAAAACTAGAAAATATATTAACTAATAGGATTGATTTTAAAATTGATAGAATGGCACCAAAGAAAGGAACCAAGAGAACTAGGGTTGTAGTCTCCAACACTGCCCAACCACCCCTACTTGTAAAAACTCCTAAAGAAGCTCAAACAACCCCTCCTGGATTCAATGCGGAGTACCAAAGATTGTACAAGGAGTTCACCCATGTATTTGGGCAACCTAACCTCATCCCTGAGGTAGGCACCAATTCTCGAGTTGAACCAGAGGAAGTGCAATCCCATCCTCCCCCTGTTAACCACCCCCTCCAATAGACATTCCTAGAAACCTCAAGACTCTTTGACAACTAGGGTGTAAACCCTTCCTTGGAGAAAAGGATGCTGGAGCCGCCATGGATTGGTTGGAAAACATTAAGAAGCTGATGGGAATCGTCAGAATACCACCAAAGGATATGGTGATCTTGACAAAATTCTTCCTGGAGGGAAGCGCCAAACAACAGTGGGACAATTTCTAAAACCTGCATACCACCATCCTCACTTGGGAACAGTTAGAGGAGAGGTACTTGGAGGAGTATTTGGCGCCTCATTTGATAAATGAGAAGAAGTAGGAGTTCATCTGACTTCGATAAGGGCTTAACTTCATATCGGAGTACGAGACAAAATTCAACGAGTTAAGACCCTTTGCTCCTGACCTAGTTGGGCCAACAGACATATGCCAAAGGTTCGTGTACGGCCTCAATATGGATATCCGAGACTGTATGGGAGTACTAGGACGCCCCACGGACTTGGCAGCTATAAACAGTATGGCTCATGAGTGTGAGCGACTGGTGTAGAACTAACGCCATTAGATGGAGCAGACGACTCGAAAGAAGGATAAGGGTCCAAACCGTCAAGGAGGACGGAAGGAGCATAATGGTCTAAAATGGGAAAATAGAATGGCATTTCAAAGGAGAAGGGACATGCCACCACCTCCACATAGAGTGGTTCCCACCTTACCTCAAGTAAACCATCATTGTCCAAAGTGTCAAAAGAATCATGAGGGAGCATGCTTTACTTGCTTTGCATGCAAATAGGTGGGGCACTTTGCAAAGGACTGTCTCACTCTCAGGGAGAACATGCAAAGGAATACTCTTGGACCACCTCAAGGGAACCCTAGGCCAGACACTACAGCATGAGTACCGACTAGGGTATACAACCTCACCTAGGAAGAAGCTAGAAGAGATTCTAGCACTGTAGCGGGTACACCCCAAAACCCTCCAAATTAGTTCAAGAGAATCATGTAAATTGAGGATTTTTATTTAATAAAGAAAAGCTTTCTTCTAAAATATACGCTTCTTCAATCAGGATATATACAACTATGGGGACAACAAGTCTATGCCCTCTTTGACTTAGGAGTTGAGAGATCATTCATCAAGAAAGAGTTGATTCCAAGTATACCCCTATAACTCACTCCACTAGAACAAAACCTCAACATTCTCACACCTTTAGGAGAAGGTTTAAATAGTAATAAGCAATTAAAAGGATGTGAGATAAAGATTAGAGGGATCAATCTTGAAGCTGACTTGATCCCATTACCCTTAAAAGAGGTTGAAGTAATCCTTGGGATGGATTGGCTAAGTAACCATCAGGCTAGAATGGACTGTGAAAAGAAGACAGTGACCTTCCACACTCCCAAGACGAAAGGATTAAAGTGCCAAGAAGATAGAAGGAAAAATGAAGTACAAATGGTATCCCATCTAAAAGCCCAAAAGATGATACATAAAGGCTGTACAACTTTCCTGGCCATGGTCGTCGATGAAAAGTCTGAAGAGAAGAGGCTGGAAGACATTCCGGTAGTTAGACACTACCCATAAGTTTTTCCATAAGAGCTACCCAAATTACCTCCAAGTCGGCAAGTGGAGTTCACTATAGAAATAATCTCAGGAACAAACCCCATATCCCAAGCACTATATCGTATGACTCCGACAGAGTTGAAGGAATTGAAGGATCAATTGGACGAATTATTAAAGAGGGATTTCATATGCCCTAGCCAGTCTCCATGGGGTGCACCTGTCCTATTTGTAAAGAAAAATGACGGAAGTATGAGACTATGCATAGACTACAGGAAGCTGAACCAGGTCACCATCAAGAACCGATATCCACTCCCACAGATAGACGACTTGTTTGATTATTTAAAAGGAGTAGCTTACTTCTCCAAAATATACCTTCAGTCGAACTATCATTAACTCAAGATTTGAGAGGAGGACATTCCCAAAATGACATTTTAATCTAGATATGGACATTACGAGTTCAAAGTAATGTCGTTTGGATTAACGAATACCCCTGCAACCTTCATGGATTTAATGAACCATATATTTCAACCACATTTGGATAGGTTTATGATAGTATTCATAGATGACATCCTTATATACTCATGAACCAGACACCTTGGAGATATTAAAGGAAAATCAATTATATGCAAAATTCTCCAAGTGTGAGTTTTGGCTGCAGGAAGTAGGATTCTTAGGACATATAGTATCTAAGGATGGAGTTAAAGTAGATCCAGCCAAGGTGGAAGCCATATCAGATTGGAAGGCTCCAAGGAATCCTACAAAAATAAGAAGTTTCTTAGATCTGGCAGGATACAATAGACGATTTGTGCAATACTTTTCTAAGATAACAGCTCCTTTGACTCGACTCACCAGGAAACGAGTTGAGTACAAGCGAGGTGAAAGCTATGAGAAGTCTTTCCTGGATTTAAAGACTCGATTGACAACCAAATCAGTACTCTCCTAACCTGACTCTAATGTGGGAGAGTACACCATCTATATTGATGCATTCGGACAAGGAATCGGGTGATTTTAATGCAACAGGGAAGGTTTTCGCTTATGCCTCGCAGAAACTTAAGGTACATGAAAGAAACTAACCAACTCATGATTTGGAATTAGCTACAATAGTGTTTGCCCTAAAGATTTGGCGACACTACTTTTACGGGGTTAAGTGTAGGATATACACTGATCACAAGAGTTTTAAGTATTTCCTAACTCAAAATGAGTTAAATCTTCACTACAGGAGATGGCTGGAATTGGTTAAGGACTATGACCTTGTGATAGAATATCACCCCGAAAAGGCAAATGTGGTAGCACATGCCTTAAATTGCAAGTATCAAACTGAGGCGACACAAGTAAAGACGAGTTACATACCCCTGTTACAATAATTGGGAAGAATGGAGGTGGACCTAAATTTGGACAAGCAGGAAAGGTGCCTAGTGGTTAACGTGGTAGTGAGGCCCAATCTAACTGAGTAGATCCAAGCTTAACAAAAAGTAGATAAGAAACTTCAACCCTACCTGGATCTGATTAATAGAGAAACTAAACCGGACTACGACCTGTGTAGTGATGGGGTGCTGACCTATAAGGGTAGGGTATGTGTGCCTCAAATTAAGGAACTAAAGAGGTTAATTCTGGAAAAGGCACACGATTCGGTGTATGCTATGCATCCGGACAATACCAAAATGTATCATACCCTCAAACAAGGATATTGGTGGAAAGGTATGAAAAGGGACATTGCGGAATATGTACCTCGATGCTTGTCCTGTCAGCAAATAAAAGTGGTGCATCAGAAACCGTCAAGACTGCTACAACCCTTACCAATTCCGAAATGGAAATGGGAGCACATTACCATGGACTTTTTCACGGGACTACTAGTGACAAGAAAGGGTCAAGATGCGATTTGGGTCATCGTGGATAGATTGACCAAATCAGCTGATTTCCTTCCTATAAGAGTGACAGACATAGTGGAACAACTAGCTGTCTTATACATGAGGGAAATAGTGAGACTATATGGCGTTCCAGTGATTATAGTATCAGATAGAGATCTAAGATTTACTTTAAGGTTCTCGCCAAGCTTACAAAGTGCTATGGGAACTAAGCTCCACATGAGCACGGTGTTTCATCCTTAGATAGATGGGTAGTCTAAGCAAACCATCCAAACCATGGAGGACATGTTAAGAGCATGCACACTCACCATGAACAAAGATTGCGAAGAATACTTGTGCATGATGGAATTTGCTTACAATAATAGTTATCATGCCAATATTCAAATGGCTCCCTATGAAGCCCTTTATGGACAACCATGTTGTACCCCTCTAGTTTGGAAAGAAGTGGGGGAAAGAAGGCTAGAAAGGGCAGAACTAATCGAAGATGCCACAGAGAAGATAAAACTAATCAGGAGTCATCTTAAGATCGCACAGGGCATGTAAAAGAGTTATGCGGACAATCGAAGGAAAGATTTGGAGTTTGAGGTGGGAGATCAAGTGTTTCTCAAAGTGTCCCCATGGAAGGGAATACTTAGGTTTCAGATAAGAGGAAAGTTGAAACCAAGGTATATTGGTCCATATCCCATCATTCAAAGGATAGGACCAGTGACCTATAAATTGGAACTACCTCCAAACCTACAGAGAATATAGGATGTATTTCACATCTCTGTCCTTCGGAAGTATTAGCCTAATCCTAGTCATATATTGGACCGACCTCCATTAGACCTGAAAGAGAACCTGACCTATCAAACGGAACCGGTATGAATCATTGACTGGAGGGACAAGAATCTAAGGAATAAGAGGATTCCTATAGTCATGGTTATGTGGCATAATTGACCCGTGTAGGAAGAGACATGGGAAACCGAAAGTGTGATGAGGGACAGTTACCCTCAATTATTTAGCATGTAACTATTTTGGGGATAAAACCCCTAAAAGAAAGGGAGAATTGTAAACCCCGTCCTTTGATAATAAGAAAATCGGGGAAAGAACCTATCATTTTCAATTTGAAAACCGAGTTGGTCTACAAACTAGAACCGATAGAGAAAGGGCAAACTGGAAAACTTATGGATTCTGAGTGACCTAAAGAGTCCCAAAAGTCATGAAAAAGGACTTTAGGAAGAATTTGAAATGAAAACCAAACCGCTTCAGGTGAACCGAATCCGAATCGGATTGAACCGGTTTGAACCACTATTGAACCAAATACTAAATTCATTTTTCTAAGTGGCTTAGAAAATTCAAATTTGAAAATTGAGGCCACCATTGAACATATCATGAATTTAGAAATTTTTAATTTTGAAAATTTTGGTCGAATCAGGCCTGAACCGGCCGGTTTAAACTTTGAACCTGGTTCGGAATAGTGTCGTCTTCTTCCTTTAGACGATAATACTATTCACTCGCCGGAAAATTGAACAGCGCTAGTGAAGTTGAAAAGTCTCTAGCCAGGGTGTTTCAGGCAATGAATGACTGTCATTAAGGCGTTAATCAGATGACCAGGGTGATTCAAAGTGTAATTGAATCGTATGAAGGTGTAGGAACTCCAATCTAACTTCAATTTCATCAATTAAACTCATTTGATCGGTCAATTTGATTAAATCAAATTCAGCTGAGTTAGAAGGTTGAAATTGGGGAAATTTTGGGAATTTCAAAAATTTAAGGGACTAAAGTGTAATTTCATAAAATTGAGGACCAATTAGACATGATAAAAATGTTGGTGGACCAATTGGACAAATTTTGGAATTTTGGGGCAAAACTTACCATTTTTGTAAAGTAGGAGCAAATTTGTAATTTTGGAAAAATTGGGGGACCAAATTGGAAAATTTGGAAACTAAACCCCTTTTTATTAATTTGAATAAATTGAGGTCCCAAGGTGAATTTTAAAAGTTTTAGGACTCAATTTGAGGAAAACCTGACATTAAGGACTTAAAGTTAAACAAAAATAAATTTAGGGACCTAATATCAAATAAAGGAAAAGTTTGGTTTTCTTATTCATTTGAGATGAATGAGGGATATTAGGCCAAAGGATAATGAACAAAAGTATTCATATCGTGTAGGAACATGGAGTACCTAGAACACTGACTAAGATAAGTTCGAGTAAGGATAACAAGCTAACTAAGAGAAAATTCAATGCACAATCGGGTGAGTTGGATTTTTATGTCATTCCTAGTTGGGATGATAAATACCTCAGAAATGAAAATCCATTGCTAAGTGGTATTTTAAACATCACACCTAAGAGTAGTGATGTGAAAATCACTCGAAAAAACTAATTAACGGTTGTAATTAGATCATACACTGTTGGTATGATGAGACTTCTTGGAAGGAAGTGGAAAACCTGCTTATCGGTTATAAGCGGAGACGTCTTGATACCTAGTTGGTATGATAGACAAATGAAAGGTTTATTTTGTCGGAAGTGCTCTCCTTTGACTATGTGCCACAACTTAAAATTTTTGGGAGACCTTCTTGATAGGAGCTCAAATGACTCATATAGGCTGAAGGCCTAGGTTTTGGAACTTGGGGTCTAATATGCCCAATTTTTGAAAATTTCGAACAGTGGGCCCTAGGCCAGTTGGCACAAGTAGGAGCTCGTAAACAAAGATGATTTTTATGCCATGAAAACTTAAGAAAATGAGTTGTTTGGTCATGGTACCGAGATAGGACTGACATACTCGATGGACTAGTAATAGTGCAAACTGACAGGTCTTCAAACTAGTCAAGACAAATAACTGCAGGTCGAGTTGAGGTCGGGGTTGTCAGACTAGTGGAACCATAGATTATATGGCATTATGTGAAAAATTGTTGATTGTGCATGCAATGTGTTACGTGACCTTCAAGACACCCAAGAGGGGTAGTGATTTGTCCTAGGGCTTTGGACAACCTGGTGGGTATAAGGGCAGATAGTTGTACCAGAAGTATTGTGAAGCTCGACGTTGCTTCAAGCGCATGAGACCGGGGTGGGGACAAGATGGGATCTATGTCCTCATATGGACACGGAGTTTTGCTATGGGATTGAGGCTCAGATATCGCGAACATCCACTCATTCTTAGGGTAGAAGTGGACGTACTTTTATCTAGGTGGCCGGTAAAGTCACTTCGACGCCACAAATGGATACAATGGACGAGTTGACCTTCGAATGTGTGTTATCCTTCATGATGAAGGACGTGTGTTGATTGTTAAATACACCGTGGCAATAAGAAATGGCTATAATAACTAAGATTTTTAAGGATGAATATTTTTAAAGAAAATAAGGAGTCTAACACACTCCAAATCAAATATTTTTCCTAAAAAGTAAATTTTAGAAACTCATTCATTGAGTTGTTGTACTCACCCCCTCCCTTATATCCCTTTTCATGTAACATAGGGAAAACTTACCCAAAGGTCTCAAGATAACTACACCTACAAGACAGGTATGTAAAAGTTTAAAATTTTATGTGGTTTTGATTTATGGTATTTCATGAAAGGTACAAGTTTAAAGGACGCCTTACTCCTCATGGTTTAAAGAAGGGGAAAACCCTTAATAAACCGAAAGAATGGCAGGTTGTTCACGGGGATCTGACCAAACCGGGTCGGGGCATGACACTAAGCCTCTACGGCATTTTACTATTGACCATTTTATATTTATTAACACTTCATAAGAACCTCGCAGTTATGCACATGTCTATCGTCATGCCTCTTGGATGCATGCTATGCAAGAAGAATTATCTTTACTTCTCCATAATTACACATGCGATTTGATGAATGCACCACCTGATCGACTCATTGTTGGTTACAAGTGGATCTACAAAATAAAAGAAAATCTTGTTGGTTCTATTACTTGATATAATGCTCGCCTCGTTGCCAAAAGATTCTACCATCAATATGGGCTTGATTATAATGAGATCTCAAGTTCTGTTATTAAGCCAATTACCATTTGAGTGGTTATTTATATCGATGTTTCACTTCATTAGCTCATTCGTTAGTTGGATTTCAATAATGTATTTTTTCATAACCATCTTACTAAATAAGTTTACATGCAACAACCACTAGGTTTTGTTTACTCTCTTTTTTCTCATTATTTTTGCCAAATTCGTAAAACAATTAATGATCTCAAGTAGGCGTCTTGCGCTTGGTTTATGAATATTATCTCTTTTCTCAATCAATTAGGCTTTCATGGTTATATTGAGGATATCTCTCTTTTTATCTATCATACATCCAAATTTATTGTATTTTTACTCATCTATATCGATAATATCATTATTACTAGATCTTCCAATGTCCATTTTAACTCCACTCTACATGCTCTATAACGTGAATTATCAATCAAAGATTTGGGGTATCTATATTATTTACTTGGTATTGAAGTCCATAATCATACTTACGGTATTTATCTAACTTAATCTAAGTAAATTCAGAATTTATTATCTAAAGCTGACATTGATACTTGTAATTTTGTATCTACACCTATTGCTACAAGATCACAACTCTCCCTCAAGGCTGTGACAACTCTTTTGAATCCTAGTTTGTATCGTTAGATTATAGGTTCACTTCAACATCTCAATATCACTTGTCTCGATATTTCCTACGTTGTGCATCAGATATCTCAATTTATATATTAAGCTACTGATATTCATTGGATTATTGTCAAACGCATATTCGCTACCTTCAAGTAACTATTTAATTTGGTCTTACCATTTGGCACCTCTACCCTACAACCCTGCATTATTTTTTTAATACCGACTAGACTGGAAATACTAATAATCGTTGTTCTGTCAGTAGAAATGTTATTTTTTTTCGGACGCAATCTTATTTTCTGTAGATATAATAAGTAACACCATATGACATATTTTAGTATATAAGTCGAATATAATTATTTTTGTAATGCAACAACTGAATTTATTTAGATCCGATCTTATCTACAAAAACTTGATATACTACTTTCCACTTTTTCTACACTCTCGTACGACAACCTATCGATTATTTACCTCACAACAAATATTATTTTTCATGTTCACACAAAAAATATCGAAATCAACTCTAAGTTTATCCGTAAACAAATTAGTTGTGATTTTTTTAATATTTATTTTATTGATACTAATGCTCAACTACCTAATCTATTAACCAAAGGTTTATTATACACTCAATTCTAATTTTTTCGATAAAATCTCAATTTTAGCCGACTCACTTTTATCTTGCGGGAATAATACTTATTCTAATTTTGATAACAAATCTTAAAATATTATAATATATTATTATATTATTTTTTATAATTATAATATATATAATATAATTTTAATTAGTTAATATTATATAATATATATTTTTCCTATTATTTATTTTTATATTTATATTATAATAAACATATAAATAATGTGTATATATATAATTTATTAAGTTGTTTATCAATAAATAATTATTAATAGTTACTTATTTCTATATCTTATTAGTTTTATTACACTTATTTTGTGTAATAGATGTGTTTGCCTTATAAATTTCTAAAAAAGTAAAATTATATAATATTGGAAAATTTATGTTAAATTTTTCATAAATACCTTTAACGTGGTGAGAGAATGATAATATTAATATTATAATTTTGAAAATTTTGGAAGATTTGTATTATTTAAATGACTTTTTTAAAATTTTATAGATGCTTGAAAAATATCACTTCATTTGTATATCTTTAACAATAATTTTTAAAATTATATATTTGATAAAACTAACACTTTCAATCATAAAAATATTAATTAGTGAGAGCAAAACTATCAATTTTATCTAATATAAGTTACTTAAAACTTATTTTTAAATATATAATATTTAGTGTTATTTTTTTAAAATATGTATATTTAAAAATGCACTTTTAAATATATAAAACTTAAACGCAAAAGATTTAAATATATATATATTTAATAAATTATATATTTTTCCTATACATTTATATTACTTTTTATAGTGCAATTCTTTTAGAATTTGCTAAGGTACATTGCTTCTCATATAATCCTTAAGTGTACTAAACTCTTTGCAAATATTTCAAGATAAAATAATTTTACTTGAGTAATTTAATGCATATTTTTTACAAAAAAAATATGCATAAACACAAAAAGAAGGATAGATACTACAAAAAAATAATTGATATTACCCAAATATGTTGTTTGTTATAGTTTTAATGAGGTTTTTTTTTGCACTAATGACTTCAATGAAAGTTTTGTTTTCTTGTGAATTGTCATACATATATTATATCAAAAGTTCATTGCTCTTCTAACTATGTTATATACTCAAAAGAAGTGCATGAAAGAAAAATAAACATGTTCTAATTACATGTATAATGAGTTGATAAGTAGCGTGGAGAAAAAAATGATATAAAAATATAATGTATTACTATTTATGGGCTTATACTTTAAAATAAATTTATATTCTATTTGGTATAATCTTTTATATGGTTAGAATGATTTCTCACTTTTATATATAATTATGATATGTTTAGTAAAGAATACTATATAATGTAATATATTGAAATATTGTATTATTGGTATATTTTTATGATGTTTTATGAAGAATCAATTATTTCAATATAATAAATCTTTTTTAAGGAAGAAGTAAAAGAAAAGCAATGGAGAGCATCTTGTTTTAGTAGATCCAGGTGAGACATTCTCTAGCGTGCTTGATAGTGGCTAGTAGAAGGACTAAAACCCTAAGTGCCTTTGATATTTAAGGTAAACGAAGGGGGAAAAAAAGCTAAGGCTACTCACTTTTGATTTTATGTCTCCAGTGCCCCATTGCAACATTGCCCCAATGGGAATATCCATATGAGAACTTACCACTTTTGAAAATGAATGAATAAGAACAGAATTAGTGGAAGGAAGGGCATAAAGCAAACTCCACTCCACCATTAGTGCAGATCATATAGACGTGGAGTTACTAATATTGAAAGGGTTAGCTCACCTTAATGATAATAATAAAGGACATGTGCACTTTGGATTCACTTCTTTCTTTCGAGGATTGGAAATAAAGTGGGAGTGGGTTTCCATACATAGGAAGTGAAGCATCTAATAAAAGTCGTACCTCAATTTATTGTATATCAGTTAAGTCATTTCAGCACAAAGTCTTCACATACAAGTAACCATGTACAACAGGACCACTTGTATTTGGACCAATTCATCAAGCTTTAATTATTGGGCATTATTGAGATGGAGCCAGAGTATGAAACGAATACAACTCGACGCCAGATCATTCTATAAATATTTAGCCCATTATCTCAATTTTTACACACCATAATTCTCAATTAAAGCTCCCCTTCTCATTTTTTAACCTCCCTCCAATCACAACTCTGATATGACTCATTTCTTAATCAAATAAGTTTATTCAACCGAGGAACGGAAGAATACAACCACTCATTTACTCGAAAATTGAGGGTAAGTTAACTAAAGACCTTAACATATATAAATCTCCCCAAATGAATTTATACGGCCTTGAAGAGCCAATTGCCGTCCTAAGCTTCGTCACGGAATTTTTTGATCGGGGCATATTCGGTTGTCATATTAGACGAGTTTTCGTATAGAATGGTATAATCTTTTTACTTTCTCTATTTAATTGATTTTTTAATACAAATTTTCATTTTTGGTTATTTAATATTATATTTGAATTGATTAATTTATAGGAGAGATGTTAAGAATATAAGTACAGTGAATTAAAATGATAAATTTGAAATTGTTAAATTTTTTTAATAATTTATCATAAATGTAAAATTAATTAAAATATTAGAAAAAAATTTATATTTTTAATTAAATTAAATAATTTATTAGTTAATATATATAGCTAAATTATATTAAATAAAATATATACTAAAATAATATATTATATAAAATAATTAACTTATTATTATAATAAAAAATTGATATTAATTATATAATAATTAATATATACATATTTTATAATTATAATATAAATATATAATAAATTATATTATAGTTAATTTTTTATTTATATTATATAATATTATATAAATTATTATTAATATATAAATTTATTTAAAATATATAATAATAATAATATAAATTAGAGTATTAAAATAATTTAACAAATAAATGAAATAATCACTACAAATTCTGGAGTATTGTATGGTGGAAATAGATTGGTTTTGTAAGCGTTTGAAAATAATTTTACACCACTCCAAAACATTTAAAACTTCTAAGTTTTTTGTTACTAAAAATTGATTTATTCACAACTTCAAACTCTCTCTCCAAATCATTTAATCTAAACACAACCTCTCAAATTAAATAATTTAAAACTTAAATTGATTATAAAAAATATAAAGATAATTATAATTTAGTATCAAATTAAAAGATTTTTCCGGGATTGAAAATTTTTTTTATGTATTTTATGGCAAAAAGTGAAAAAAATCTGAGAACAATTTCATAATTTATAAAAACATTCACGGGTAAATTATAATTCAAAAAATATAAAACTAAAATATAATAAAAAGAAATTTAAGGGTCAAAATAAAAGTTTTAGGAAATTTTATTAATTTAAAAAGTACGTAAGAGTTTTTTAAATTTATCCTATAGCGTAGAAATAAGTTCTAATTTAATTAAATTACAATTAAAATATTTGAGTAAAGTTATTAAGAGGAAATATATATATATATATATATTATCAATTATATATATATTAGAAGTTATCAAAATAATTTATAAGAAATTTCACATATGATCAAAAAGTAAATATTAGAAATAGGTATGAATAACAGAAAATAGACCAAATTTAATTACAATAAAGAATAAATGAAAAATAAATTTATATTGAATAAATTGATTACAATTAGATATTTAAATAGTGATAAATAAAAGTTTAATAATAAGTAAATACACGTATAAATAAAAATTTTAAAAATAATAAAATTAATTATGATTAAATTATGGCTTAGGATTTATAGTAATAAAATGTATTATGATTTAATTATGTGTTTAATATTAGAATTAATAATAATGAAATTAACTGTGATTACATTAGGTGATTTATGATAAATATTTTAACAAATGGCAATGAGACTTATTATGAATAATTACTTAGTTTATGATAAATATTAGAATAAATAATAAATAAAACTTTAGCATAAATGAGTTAGATGCTTTATGAATATTAGAATTTGTGAATAATTAAAATAGTTTAGTGACATTAATTTAGGTATCTATTAATGAGTATTGAAATTTATGGTGAAATTAATTATGATTAATTTAATTATTTATAATGAATCTTTCAATAAATAATAAGGAAGCAAAGTCTATTATATATATGTGTGTGTGTGTGTGAGTAATTGGAATGTAATATTTAAGTAGTTATATATTTGCAAGTATTATTAATAATATAATAACAATATAATAAAAATTATGAAAGATAAAGATTTAAGATATAGTTATAAAATATAAATAAGTAGAGATTTAGTAATGTTAATAAGGGGTAATTGATTAAACAAAATATAGTTAATCAAATGATTACTAATATTCGAGGGGAGAATAGTAATCTAAATATGGTGATTTTAAGTTGAGTACAAAGGAGTGATTAATTGAGTTAGGGAGTTTTAGGATAAAATTAGAATAAGGAGATGTTTAGTTATTATTAAGACCCAAGTTCAAAATTGGGACACTAAGGTAAATTAAAGAAATGAGAGTTGTTAAGATGATGGGGTAAACGGTGATCTCTTCATAATAGCATAACAATAATTTGATGAATAAGGAATTAAACAAATACAAAATACTTGTAGGATGGGGATTTCAAGTAGTGTGATCGGCCAACAAGTTGATCTCAATAATTGAAATGGTGAATTTCAATTACAATTATTTTTATGAAAGAAGATTTAAATACTAAAAATAGGATAAATTTTCTTTCAAAAAGAAAAGCTTACCCTATTCCATTCTTGAAAATAGTAATAGAGGCTAAATTATGAAATATCCATAAACATGAAATTATTTTTAAAATATTAGTGGAATTAATGAAATAGTATGTTAATCTTATATTACATATCATCAAAAGAAATAGGGGATGATTTGCGTGATTCACCCATAAAATTACAAAATGAGTAAATTAATTCAAGAAAGTCACTTATGCGGCCATAAATGCATTAATAGAAGTTGTATGGTTAGACTGGACTATTGGAATCTCAAAATAAATAAGGGAATATCACACAATTGGAGGAGACATAACAATGATTTAACTTTTTTTTACTCAATAACCTCATTTATATATTAGAAATTTAAAATGTAGTACAATTTATTAAAATATTCCTATAATTGTATCTCATTGTATGAAAATAATAAATGTGATAAAAAATTGAATATAGTAGTAAAACACCTAGTTGAGCTCCAATTCGCTTGATATTATTGTGCAATAGCATTAACACATCCATTAGCTTTCTTATTAAGCAGATTAAATCTAAGTCCGTTAAATCCAACAGAAATAACTTGAAGCTCATTACAAAAAAAGAACAACTCTCTAGTTCTTGCTACATGTGTACTGCTTAATACTTTGGAATACTTCACTCAAATCGGTCTCTATAATGATGTCCTTGATATTATTTTTTCTAGCTAATTGTACACCAAAAACTATAGCAGCTATCTCACTTTCCAAGGTACTACTATAGTTAACTTGTTGTCCACCACCAAAAATAAACCTTCCTTTCTTGTCCCGAGCTATTACTGTTATTCCTGCTACAGTCTGCCCCATGACAAAAGAACCGTTATAGTTAATTTTAACACTGTCTTCCGGGGGTCATTGCCATCTCTTAGGTGGAGTAGCCTTAGGTCTTGCTTATGTTAGTGTCTCCCTACTCCTTCACATTTCTATATGGAGATATGCGCTGCCTGTATGACTCGCATGGGATCCGGTAGGATCACTTCCTACTTTGCACGATTACATTCCTTCCAAATATTACAGCAAACTATGGCCATTCTTCCAGCCCATTCCAATTGATCCTCTTTCGACTACATCCCTTCCGATTTCCAGTTCTCCATCCATCTACGAAAACAAACAATAGGCACAACATCTATTCTAATATCACATACCGCGAGCCACATCGCTCGTGTCCAATCACAATGTACTAATAAATGTTCGACATATTCATGCTTTTGACAAAACATACAACAACTATCAGACCTCATATGCCTATTATAAAGATTCCCATTAGTAGCTAGTGCATTGTAACAGATATTTCACATAAATTATCTCACCTTTGGTTGGCAAGGGAGGTTCCATATAGTTCATACCTAACGTGGAGTTCTACTAGAGGAGCTAGCTCTTGTGCTATAATTTTGACATTTTTCTCTAAGGAAAGCATAAGCTAAGCGAACTGTAACCTCCCCACTCTTTTCCCATGTCCAAATTCTACGATGTTGTGTATTTGCTTCAAACACTAGTATCCTTTTGATGGCTATTTCTTCTTTCAGGTTAATCTTATCAAGTAGTACATCTAGCTTCCATTATCTCGATTGTGGCTCAATAAGAGAGCTAACTCTAAGTTCTGCCAATGAGTCATCTCGGATAAGGGACTATAAGTGATGCTCTTTGAGTGCAGGTATCCATGGGAAACCCCATACCCTTATATGTCGGCCATCCCCAACTTGCCATGTTAGTCCTTCCTTGCCCATGATGCCCCCGACCTTAGGTTGGCCTCCATTAGATATGAATTTTCAAAGTATCTTCCCTTTAGAACTTTGCTCCACAACGAGTTGGGATCCTTTAAGAGTCTACATGCCGACTTCATAAGCATATCCTTGTTGAAACTATGTATATCCTTGAACCCTTGACACCTTGTTCCTTAATTTTTGTGGTTGTTTGCCACCTTACCCAGCTTATCTTGTCCTACTCCTATGTGCCACTCCTCCAAAATCTGGAGATCATAGAATTAACCTCCTTGCACCATCCTTGAGGCAACAAGAAGTAACTCATTGTATAATTAGGTATTGTACCTAAAACATGTTTAATTAGAATTGTCCTCCCTACTTGGGATAGATATATCAATTTCCATCATTGGAGTTTAGAGCTTATCCTCTCCTTTAAGAAATTCAAACTTCTCCTCTTGCTTCTCCCCCATAGTATCGGAAGACCAAGGTATCTATCTTATACTTGGCCCATAGAAAGGTTCACAATTGTTCTGATCTCCTCTTGAAAAGTGACCCTAGCATTTGCACTAAAATAACACACAAATTTCTCATAATTCACTTTTTGACTAGATGCCAAACAGTACATGTTTATCAATTTTTTAAAGGACTCTATGTTACATTTGGATACCTCTAAGAAGAACATTGCATCATCAACAAATAAAACCTGAGATATTCTAGGACATCTTCTATTTATTTTCAGTGGCACTAACTCTTTCCTATAGCATGCATCAATAATTAATTTAGACAGTGCATTTGCTATGAATAAAAAGAGGTAAGGAGAAAGGGGGTCTTACTAACGTAGTCCCCGACTCAGTTGTATCGGATCTAATTTGCTTCCATTTATCAGTATCATGTAACTAACTGAGGTCATACAAGCAAAACTCATTTTGTTTAGAAGGGCCCATAGGAATCCCCACTCCACTCTGTCATAGGCTTTTGCCATATTAGTTTTGATAGTGCACCATACTCTCTTTCCTTTATTTTTATGTTGGAGGAAATGGAAGCATTCATGCACAATATTATCATGGATTACTTGACCCGGGATGAAGGCACTTTGTTGGCAAGAAATGAGCTCATTCATAAGAGGTTTGAGACAATTAGTAATGATTTTTAAAATAACTTTATATGAAAAATTACATAAAGAGTTTGGGTGATACTAATTTATACTTTTAGGCGTGTTTACCTTTGGAATGAGAGCGATGTTCGATTCATTTAAAGACCTCAGCATCATGCTCGTCTCGAAGAAGTTAAGGATATCATTTACTAGATAAGGACCGATCGTATCCCAGTTTGGAAGAAAGCCCCATTGTATCCATCTGGACCTGCCACCAATTTAGCCTCATAGGGTGAAATTTAAAATAGAAAGTATTATATTTAGTAAATTGGGATAAATAGAGTAAATTAAGGGAAATTTGTTCTGTCTCCAATTAGTTAAGATGTGTTTAAGTTTTTTAAATAGACATGTGAGATAAATTATTAGTGATATGAGTGGTCGCTCTTGAATTAACATACAAGTTAAGATAATTTAAACTAAATTCCTTATCATAGCATAAAAAACTTAGTAATAGGAGAGAAAACTTGAGAAGTTGGAAAAAAGATTTAAATTTATAGGATGAACAATAATGAATTGAATGTCTATTTTTTGCCACAAAGTTGACAGCAAGCTGAAAAATGGGATGAGTGGTATGTTGTTTTGCGATGCTAAATAAAGTGGGTTGATTAAAACTCGTATTAAGTGAATTAAAGTATTGACATGAACTCGATCTGTAATGTCTTGTAATAGACCTAAACTGATAATAAGAGTGAGATACAAGCATATTTGAAATCGTCCGCACTCATGCATATAAGTTGTTATTTGCGCCCATTTTTTATTAGAGTTGAGATAACAATGATAGGAATGGAGAAAAGACAATAAAGATGGATGATATTATTTAAGTAATAATTTTTAGCACGATAACTTATATTATCTTGTTTGATTTGTAGACTCCAACTAGTGGTATTTAATATTTATAATGGGTCGGACCCCCCTCAAGGCTTCCTCTATATGAGAACATTGTTCTAAGCTATAATCTTTCTTATAATAGCTATAGATCTCTTCCCTAATCTCCTCTTCTGACTCTGTCCATTGCCTATTGTTCTTTTGAATTTTGTATCAGTTTTCTATCCCGGTGTTGCAATACACTCTGGTGATAGAACTTAGTATCCATGTCCCCCTTTGTGAGCCATTTGTTTCTAGCTCTTTGTTGCCAGAACAACTCCTCATCAGTCCATGCATGATTAAGCCTTAAGATAACTTGCCTCCTAGCATGCACATCCTCATCTGGTAGGCTACTCAACTGCTCCTTCAATATTTTTATCTTGTCTTGTGTGTTTAGAACTTTCTTTTTCCTCCAAATTTTAAGACCCCTAGATGTTTTGCACAACTTGGATTTGAGCACTGCCATATATCCTCCCCTATGTGTAGCCCACAACTTCTTTATAGTCTCATAGCAGCTTGGGTAAAGCAACCATTTGTCCTCGAATCTGAAGCTACATGTATATGTACAAGCCTTCCGATCAGTCTCTATTATTAGGGGAGAATGATCTGACCTAATTCTCTCGCCATGTGTAATACACATTCCTCAGAAGGATGCTCATCATTCTGGTGAACATAATCCCCTGTCTAGCCTTTCCAGAACTATGAATGGTTCCTCATGATTATTGGACCATGTAAACTTTGGTCTTGCAAAATTACAGTCCTGTAGTTTAAAGGAGAAGATCATCTGTTGGAAGCTCTAGATGTAGCGGCAATCTTTTGGACCCCCTCCCCGTTTCTCATCCTAATTGGCTATAGCATTGAAGTCTCCACAAACTAACCATAGGTCCTTGATCTATCCTCCCATTTCTGATAGTATATGCCACTAGGACTGCCTTTGCCAGAAGTCATAAAATTTGTACACAATAGTAACTCTAAAGGTCTTGTATGCCTCTTTGAGACAAGTATCCATAATATTCAATATGGATTATATTACTTCCACTATGTCCCCTTTCCACCAAAGAGCCACGCCTCCCCCTCGTCCGTTTGGGTTCACATATTCACCATACTAATAAGTGAGTTGCTAACATGTAAACCCCGCTCTTTTGAGTTAAGAAAAATTAACTTCCAAGGTTGTCCCAATAGAATATGGCATGCATGCATTGGTACCACATCACATAGTACCTCATCCTTGTATTTCCCAATAGAAAATGAAACCAACACTTGCTTGGTTACCTCGAGTTTGTGTTGATGGTTCAATCTTTGAATTGGATAAGGCTTTGGATGCTTTACTGTAGGTAATTCCAACTTCTCCACAAGCTTAGTGCTAGCTATATTAGTGCAGCTTCCCCCATTTATGATAATAGACCAAACCTTATTTTTTATAGAACAATGAGTATGAAATAGATTCTCACGTTGGTTGTCCATGATATCATCAATCTATGGCCTTTCACTTGGAGTACATTGATTGATGGAATCGTGCTCGGCACTATCACAATTAACTTGGAGATCTTCAAATTCCTTGAGTTCTTGTGTATTGAAACACCTAGATTGAAAGCCCCAAGGTTGTTGTTCAATGAAAGTATATTGATGTGAATGACGTCTCACACCTTCCTTCAAGTGATCCATTCGCGTGTGAAGTGGCTTAAATCCAGACTTTATAACTTGTTTCATCATTACTTTCCAATGTAGATTTTGAACGGGCTGAGGGAAATTGTCATCTTTCCATATGTATCTTCATTGTTGGTTCTTGTAATCCTGTCAATTGTTAGAAACAAAAGAACCTCACAATTCTCCCTCACATGTTTCTCTCAAGCACTCTTGTTTCACACTCAAATGGCTTTTTCTTATAGATTTAAAACACTCTTTCATTTTTTCACTTATATGTTTTCTTTCAATTTTAATTGAACTTAAGAACAAATCATTTTCATAAAGTAGTTTAACTTGAGGAATAATCATAATAAATCAACAAGATTTTAAAAAGTAATTATAAAAAGGATCTATGTGTAAGGTATGAGGATACTCAAAAAAATATAGAAAGAAGAATAAAATCTAATAAAGTAGAATGAATAAGATACTCAATATAGACTTTTGTGTCTTTTCTTTTTTTTCCTTTTATATGCTTTTTTTTTATAATTCTTTATTTTTGCCTTTTTTATTCTTTTAACTTTTTTTGCATGCTTTTTTTCGAATTTTTTTTGTTTTATTGATGTTTTTTTTTGGCTTTTTTAAACAATATTTTTATTTTTTTTATTTTTGGCTTTTTTAATATAAAGAAAGTAGATAAAAAATATGAATTTTTTATATGTCGAGACTCGAAGTAAAAAGAAGATAATGAAAATATAACTCGATAGGAGAAAAAAAGAATTTTTTGTTGGTTTTTTTGTATAGTGAATAGGAATAGGTAGAAGATAAGGAAAGTAGAAACAAGTTCGAAAGAATAGTATGGAACTTATCGTACAACCATGTGCTCTGATACGAATCTCGCCAATATATTGATGACACCCAACACCAAATATGGAAAAGACCCACGACGCATGTAAAAAGAATGGAATATACCTTGTTCGATTAAAAAACAAGGTACGAATAGAAGTAGACACCACACCAAATTCCTGTAAGAAGAACTTCTTGAACAACACAAGTAAAAAACTGATAAATTCAGAAGTTCTCTTAAAGGAGAAATAAGACATAAAACTCACAATAACATTGAAATGAAAGATCTGTCCTTACAATGCTCTGAAGTTAGCCTTTTATAGGCACTTATAAATATTAGCTATTTTCTAAATAAGAAAATAAAATAGTATGGTTGACCATATAGAGAATATTGATAATATATTTCTAGTTCCTTTATTTAGAGATGTCTAAGATAATAAATATTCTTAGTATATTATCTTAGACATATTTGGAAATATATTATTTTATTCTCCAATCTTTTAGAAGATTTATTATGTTAATAAATATCCCACTTAAAATTCAAATTTGAATTATCTTCTTGAGATTTTATTGGAATCTTCTTTTGAGCTTCCACTTGGGTTTCTTCAATTGCTCCAATCAGCCCATTAAATGCTTCTTTCAAATCTTTTAGCCCTTAACTTGATAATCATAGTGCGCCCAATTTAATTCACATCAGCTTCATAAGGAGCCATTTGAATATTGGCCTCATAGCTATTATTGTAAGCAAATTCCATTAGGCACAAGTATTCCTCCCAACCTTTGTCCATGGTGAGTACGGCATGCCCTCAGTATGTCCTCGAAGATCTGAATCATTCGTTCAGACTCTCTATCTGTCTAAGGATGAAATGTCGTACTCATGTGGAGCTTGGTTCCCAAGGCAATTTGTAAACTTGGCCAAAACCTTTACGTAAATCTAGGGTCTCTATTTAATACTATACTCACCCGGATGCCATGGAGTCTTACTATCTCCCTCATGTATAAGATGACCAGTTGTTCCACTGTATCCATCACTCTTATAGGGAGGAAATGAGCAGATTTGGTCAATCTATCCACGATGACCCAAATTGCATCTCGACCATTCCTGGTCACAAGTAGTCCTATGACAAAGTTCATGGTAATGTGCTCCCATTTCCATTCTGGAATTAGCAAGGGTTGGAGCAGTCCTGATGGTTTCTTATGTTCAGCTTTAATATGTTGACAGGACAAGAATCGGGCCACATATTTCGCAATGTCCCTCTTCATTCCCTTCCACCAATATCCTTGTTTGAGGGTGTAATACATCTTAGTACTGCTCGAATGCATTGCATATACCGAATTGTGTGCCTCTTCCAAAATTAACCTCTTCAGTTCCTTATCTTGAGGAGCACACACCCTACCCTTGTAAATTAGTACTATGTTGCCTCGCACGTCGTAGTCTAGTTTCATCCCTATGTTAACTAGGTCTAAATTGGATTGGAGCTCCTTATCAGCCTTTTGTTGGGCCTTAATATGCTTAGTTAGATTGGGTCTCACCACCACATTAGCCAACAAGTATTTCTCCTGCTTGTCCATCTTTAGGTCCACCTCCATTCTCCCTAGCTGTTGCAACAAGGGTATGTAACTTGTCTTTATTTACGCTACCTCAGTTTGGTATTTGCGACTTAAGGCATCTGCCACCACATTTTCCTTTCCCAGGTGGTACTCTATCACAAGGTCAGAGTCTTTCACCAATTCCAGCCATCTCCTCTAGCGGAGATTTAAATCTTTCTAAGTTAAGAAATACTTAAAACTCTTGTGATCAGTGCATATCCTACATTTAACCCCGTAGAGGTAGTGTCGCCAAATCTTTAAGGGAAACACTATCGCGGCTAATTCCAAGTCATGGATTGGGTAATTTCTCTTATGTACCTTAAGTTGTTGTGAGGCATAGGCGATAACCTTTCCTTGTTGTATTAGTACACATCCGAGTCATTGTTCAGATGCATCACTATAGACGGTGTACTCTCCCGCACTTCGGTCAAGAAGGGAGAGTATCGGTGCGGTTGTCAATCGAGTCATCAACTCCAAGAATGACTTCTCATAGCTTTCATCCCATTTATACTCAACTCCTTTCCTGGTGAGCCGAGTCAGAGGGGCTGCTATCTTAAAAAAATCTTGCATGAACCGTCTATAGTAGTCCGCCAGACCTAAGAAACTTCATATCTCTGAAAGATTCTTGGGTGCCTTCCAATTAGATATGACTTCCACCTTTGCTGGATCTATCTTGACTCTATCCTTGGACACTATATGTCCTAAGAACCCTACCTCCTACAGTCATAACTCACACTTGGAGAATTTTGCATATAAGTGGTTTTCCCTCAATATCTCCAAGGTGATTGCCAAATGTTCTTCGTGCTCCAACCTAGTTCGTGAGTATATGAGAATATCATATATAAATACTATCACGAACCTATCTAAGTTTGGTTGGAACACTCGGTTTGTTAAATCCATGAAGGCTACAATGGCATTTGTTAATTCGAATGGCATCACTCTAAACTCATAATGTTTGTATCGGGACAGAAATGTTGTCTTAGGAATGTCCTCCACTCGAATCCTGAGTTGGTGATAGCCCGACTGAAGGTTTATCTTGGAGAAGAAGGCTGCTCATTTTAGTTGATCGAATAGGTTATTAATCTGTGGAAGTGGGTACTTATTCTTGATGGTGACCTGCTTCAACTTCCTATAATCTATGCACAGTCTCATGCTCCCATCCTTTTTCTTCACGAATAGGACTGGTGCACCCCATGGAGACTAATTGGGATCTATAAAGTCCTTCTCCAATAGCTCGTTCAGTTGCTCCTTCAATTCCTTCAGTTCTGTTGGAGCCATGCGATAAGGGGCTTGGGATGTGGGGCTTGTTCCTATGATAATTTCTATGGTGAATTCCACTTGTCGACTTGGGGGTAGTCCAAGTAATTTTTTCGAAAATATTTTTGGATAGTGTTTAACCACCAGAATGTCTTTGGGTCCCTTCTTTTCAGACTTCTCGTCGATGACTATGGCCAAAAAAGTCTTACAGTTTTTTTTTTTGTATAATCTTTTGGGCTTTCATATGGGACACCATCTATACTTCACCCTTCCTTTAGTCTCCTTAGACTTTTAGTCTATTTGTCTCAGAAGTGTGAAAGGTTACTGTCTTCTGCTCGACAGCTAAATCACACAAATTAACCATTTATGAAAGTTTTCTAGAGGCTAATAAATATTAATTTGTTTACAAGTTTAAACCTGTTCCCATTAGCCTTTGACCCACTTCATGAGTTTTTTCCCAAAACATGGCATTGGGCCTACTTTAGTTCAAAAATCGAGGCCTTCAGTCCATTAGAGCAATTATAGCTCTATGCAATACATGATTCATACTTTCAACCTAAATAGCTCCCAAAAGTTTTAAGTAGTTTCACATAGTTAGGAGAGACTATTTCTGGAAAACTGTATTTAGCTTTTGGTAACATAAAAGTACGTTCATCACCCCAAATGAGCATTATATCATAAATCTCACTCACCCGTATTTCACGACTTGTTCGTCCCAGATAAATTTCCAATGTTTCTAGATTGTGTTGCGGTTGTAGGTAGAGTTCTCATTTTTATACCTATATTATCATGAATAATAAATTATTCTCTTATCTAAATCTTTTGACTTGGATTTCTAGATTTTCTCCTAATTACATAGAAGCCACTAGGTTTATTTCATTGGCAACTAACTCCCAAATTAATTTTCAAAATTACTAAGTTTACTTTATTTGCAATTTCATCCATTATATAATTTTATCAAAATAAAATTATTTAAATTTCAAATAAATCCTTATAAATACTCTTAATTGCAATTAAATTCCTCAAAGTTATTTTTAATTGAAATCAAGTCCATAATTTCTTTTTAATCACCAATTGACACTCAGTTGATGCTAATTTGGTAAAAATCCCCAAATTTTTTAAAATCCTCAATTTGCCCAATTTTGTCAAAACTTGCATTTTAGTCCAGAATTGTTAATTCATCAAATTGAGAGTTGAAATCATATTAATTTCCTCCTAACATGCTACTAATCGTCTCCTCCATCTTTCTATGAGCATCCTAAGCTTTAAATGACTTCAATTGACCCAAAATTGAGCTCAAATAAAGTTTCATCAGAAAACTTTTCTAGAGAGAGAAAGCTATGTTTACTTATATGGCGAAGGGACGATTGTCGGAACTATGAGTATGGGCGGCTAGTGCTCGTTGAGTGAATCTTCTTAGGATCAAATTGCACGTCAATTGGTAGCCTTAGCAATAGGAATTTTATGAGAGAAATTTTCATGTTCCATGTTCTATAACTATACGATTCCAACGAAAGGAGGCAGAATTGGCTTACCTCAAAGGTTCAAGGAGGTCGAAGGTCAGTCGGGGAGAGTTGTGTGAGGGTCGGCCTGGTCTTAGGAGGTTAGAGGTAGCTAGATTTCAGCTTGAAGATTACTACTACTTCGCAACCGCTGGAGTGACGGTACATTGCGAGCTCACTAGTGCTCCTTTGATGATCCTCGAGCTGAATGGAGGTTGCAGCAATATAGGGGACTTCTTCCTAGCTCGAGGGAACCCAAATTTGCTTTCAGAGGTGGGGGAAAATGCCCAAATTGGAGCTCCGGTTCGCGCTTGGCTGGAAAGATGAGCTCTTCTTCTTCAGTCGTTTAAGGGATGAGGAGGATGAATGGGGAGGAGCTCTTTATATAGGAAGCTCGAGGACCCTTGGCTCTACTAGTTTCCAAATTTTTTGAGCTTATCTCCTCCGAAACTGCCATTGTTAGAGCGGATATTCCCTCTCCAGAAATGGAAAATGGAATTATTCCATTTTTCGTCCATGAACAGTGTTGTTGTCACGTCTCGACCCGGTTTGATTGGAACCTTGTGATCAATGTGCCACTCTCTCGGATTCCGAGGAGTTCCTCCCCTTAGATGAGAAGAGTCAGGCATATTTTCTGTCATGTTTCCCTGAATAACATTAAACAAAACTGGAAGGATAAATTCGTACATGATTCAGACCTCAACAAAGGGAGATTTTCATGTGGTTTATCCTTTCCTGAAAAAGGGTTTAGGGGAGGGGTGAGTTCCACGACTCAGTGAGTGGGAGAAATCTTAAAGATGTATTTAATCATGTGTTATCAGTATTATAGCATTTGACGTTCAACCCTTTCTCGGGTTTGCACACAATCACACGTCCTTCTTATCATAGAAAGGGATCACACATTCACATAACATTCCTCGACTGTTCCACTTGTGGACTAGATCATCTTTATCGTCTACCCTAATAGAGGTTAACAGCCTCTACCCCGAGTTTGAGTGTACCTTGCTTGTCTGACCCTCACATATAATCACACTTTGTATTTTCTTTGTGAGACGAAACCTCATTTCCCTTGCTGCCTCGATCTCATTGTGCAGGAAGCTCCCTAAGCTTCTCGACATACTGGATGTCAAACTGCCCTTATGCTTCCTAGGTCGTCCAACAGCCCTTGAAATCCATCACTACCTCATACTAGGTGTTCTGATGGCCCTGCATCACAATGCATGCGCAATCAAATATCTTTTTTATTTATAGCCATTATCTTTTGTCCTCCAGCTCAAGGGTTTGTTGGCTTGGCTTCGACCCATGCGTGCTGGCCCAACAAGTTCAACGACCTGTCTTCGACTTAGCAACTATTTCGCCCAACATCCCAGCCTTGGCTCAGTGGGTATCACACATAATTACCCATTATTAGGACTTTTAGTAGTCTACAACATGGTGATTCTGAACGGGTCCATACCCATGTCCATCAGCATTGGGCCTACTTGCATTACCAAGCCTAAGCCCCGAAATTAGCTCTCAAATATTTTAAGTAGAGTCACCCAGTTAGGGGAGGCTAATTCCGAGAAAATCATTTTTTTGAAGCGAAACCATCATCCCAATTAGGACAGATGTTGTAGAGTTCCCACTTACCCAGTACTCATGAAGGGGTTGTCCCGATGAGACCTTGCTTTGCGGTGTGCTTTCTTGAGCCAGTGCTTGGGCAGTTCATTCCTACATGGCACAAATATTCATAAAACAAGGATGGGCATAAGGGGTCGCATATTTTCAAGAATTTGTGCCTAGGTCCTCACATTATGCCTTACTTGCCTTTAAGTCCCTAAAGTTATACTTTTATATTTAGGTCATCATTTAAACCTTAATTTCAATTAAGCCCCTAGGATTTTCAATTATCCATCTTGGGTTCTTAATTTTTCCAAAACCACCAATTGACCCTCAATTTTTCCAAAAATTGCCAAGTGGCCCTCAATTTCTTAAAAATTGCCAATTGACCTTCCATTTTATCCAAATTGCCCAATTGAACCTCAATTTGGATAAATTTTACGAAAATGCCCCTAATTTTATCAAATTACCATTTGTCCCCCAATTTTCTAAAAAATCCCAAATTGCTCAATTTCTCAAAAATTGCAATTTGGTCCTTGGATCACAATTTCATTTAATTGATCCCCAAATTTTAGTTAATTTCCTTATTTGTGATATGAAGCATCTCCCCTATGTCTCCCTTGTCATTTTAAGCCTTGAACTGCTTCATTTGGCTTATAAATGAGCTCAAACGAAGCTTCACCGGAAAATACAGTCTAGAGAGAGAAAACTTCGATATCTTACTAGTGAGGGTCTGGTGGTCGGAGCCTTTGCCATCACTAGGTTGCTCTCTTCGTGGGGATCCTTCCTTGATCAAACAACACCTCAATTGGTGCTTTGAACAATGTAAATTTCTCAGCCGAAGTTTTGACAGAAATGCAATGTGAACAGTGTTTTCCGGCAAGGGGCGGCGGAGGGGACTTACCTTCTTAGCTCGGGGAAGGTCAGGGCACCTCTAGGTGGAGTTTGGGGGTCTGGTTTGGCCGGAATTGGTCGGGGGTGGCTCAACTTGAGCTTTAGAGGCTCAGGCTGTTGCCCGGCCGAGGAGTGGCATCGCTGTTTGAGCTTCCTCACTCTTCCCTATGGTCCTTGGACCGAAAGGAAGGTGCAACTAGGTAGAGGACTTCCCCCAAGTTCCAATGACACCGAATGTGGCTTCTAAGGTCAAGAAAAGTCCCATTGTCAGAGATTTGGTTTGTTTCTCGTCGGAAACTAGGACACTTCACCTTATTTACTCAATTGTGGGATGCTAAGAACGAATGGAGGGGTGCTCTTTATATAGGTAGCTCGGCAACTGTCTGAGCTACCACCCGGCGTGAGACTCAGCCCCTGCTCCACTCTTCGGAGACCAGACCAGAGCATTTTCCAAGTTGTCGGAGACTCCCCCTTCATCGGTCTCTCTCCTTTCGGGCAACGAACTGAGGTTGAAGACAATGATATGGCTGGTGTGTCATGTGTCTCATTGTGATTGGCTAGTTTTTCTAACTTGGTGTTCCAACTCAGTCGCCTCATGAGTTGCTGACCGGTTGACCGAACACGTGGCAGTCTCTCATTAGCTACCCGTGTTTGCGTGGCATGTTGACAAGTCATCCGCTAACTGGACACGTGACAGCCTCCCATTGATTTCATGTGTCTGTGTGGCTGCTGACTAGGCATTGTTAACTATTGACAGGTCTGGCTTGACTGGTTGGATAGAAAATAAATTTAGATAAATTTAGAAAATTTTAAATTTTAGAAAACCGGTCGAATCAGGCCTAAACCGATCGATTTTCGAATTTGGGTTATCGAACCCGATTTTCTAAATTTTAAAATTTTCTAAATTTTTCTAAATTAATTTTCTATTCAATGGTTGATTCAATTTTTCAAATTTATATTTTTATGTTATCTAGAAAAATAAATATTTGAACCAATTATTTATGGTTCAATCTAGTTTAGTCCGGTTAATATTCGATTCAACTTAAACCGATCCAATTTACTCATTCAATTTATTTTGTGGTTCCTTTTTTATGTGTTTTACATTTTCATTTACCAATTAAAAATTTTCAAATTCTCGTTAATCATTTTTTTACTAATTTCGGATAAATTTGATAATCGATTTTCTATCAAAATTATTCAACTCTTTTTTAAAGAACGGAATTTACATATTTATTATATTTTTTAGTTAAATTCTTATAAAATATAGTTTAAAAAAATAATGTATTATTACTTAATTTAGTACTGAAATTGAATATAATAATCTAATTAATAAAATAGTTAAACTACTATAAATTTCATCTTTTTTCTAGAATATATGTATTTCAACCACTCAAGTATTCACTATTTGATTTAATAATCTATTTATTATATATCTCACCATCATTATTTAATAAATGTATAAGATATTAAAATTTACTCATAATATCTTGGTTGGCGCAAATGGGTTAACTTTGTAACTTTCTCACCAATATAATCTCCGTATTTATGTGTGATCGCTTGAAAAATAGTAATAATTGTTCTAATTATATGGAAACCATACAAAAGTCACCACAATAACTTCTATAGTTGTCTTGTACTCTAGGTATTTAGAATTCGCTCAAATTGTGTACTTAGCTGTGAAATAGACATTGGTACGGAATTATTATTCTCTCTATCACTCGTTTGTTATTGTTCTCTCTATCATTCAGCTACATAACTTCAATAGCGCATATTACAGTAGATATACATACACTGCTATTGAAATTGGTCTGGTGTTGCCACAAGGGAAACCGATGAAATAAATCTGTTAAAGTTTTTTTTGTGTTTATTAACTCACATAATTTTTTTATTAATATTAGACGGTAGGAAAATGCCCAAGAGAAATATGGTCCGGCCCATCTTTAAATAGATGGGAAGCCCTCCAACATTTAACTCCGGTTATCATTCTTCTTTCTATCTCCTATGGGCCTGCTATCAACAATGGCACGCAGGCCCACAGTGATGGATTAAAGGTCAAGTTCTGCATACTTTTCAATTTTCTCTTTCTTCTTTTAATTGCAAATTTCTTTTTCCTTTTTTTTTTTCAGAAGTGCATGGCACTTGCTAAAATAACTCATCCATCTTAAAGGTTTAATGTATTAAAATATAGTCCTAACAATTTAAATATACCCGATTTAGTCAAATTTTTTAAAGTTGGTTATTCTGTCCTTCATACATATTTGTTGAATCACGCCCTAGGTCACCATGCTATCATCGTAATTTCAAGCAAAAAAAAGAAGACCTACTTTATGTATCCATATATATATATAGACACAATCAATCCCCATGCAATTCACACGTAGTCAAATCGATCACCTAGTTGGCAAGAAAGTCACATGCATGGGAATCACGCATGATATTTGGCTCGAGTGATTTTTATTTTTATAATAAAATAAAAGTAGGCGGCAGAGAAGGAAATATGAAGAATATGAAATGGGTGGATATCTAAAATTTCACCATATTAATGGAACTCATAACTCTATTTATGTCAAGATTTGTACAAATAAATGTAATAAATTATATTATAATAAAATTTGCAATGCATTTTTTATCAAAAATGTTTTACAAATTTTAGTAGTTTCTAATAAATTTTATTATCATAAATATGAAAGGATAATTGTCAACATAAATACAAATATTTTTTTAGAGTATAAGTTAATGGGTTAGTATAATATTGTATATAGTTATAATATATATTATAGTACTAATTAATTAAACTTATATAATAATATTTTATATGTATATCATTCTAATTATATAAATAAATAAGTTTATATTTAATTAATTGAGTTATATATTAATAAAGTTTTACAAATGTGATTTTCGTGAACTAACATTTTTATTTTTTAATATACATTCACTTCATATATCTCATTTTTTAAATTAAACATTTATATCGAGTTTGGAATGGAGTATGATGGAACTGAATTGAATTGCAGCTGCATGTGTTTGGAATGGAGTATGGCCGTCAGAAAATCCAAGAATACATGGGCAGTGTATTAATGAATCTTTACAAGTCTCTAAATGAGCTCCTTGACTCCCTTGAGTTGTATATCCTTCGCATAAAGTTGCAATATTTTCTCTCCCTCCTTATCTTAGATCGGCAGACTTAACAAGATCAGGTCTGACCCTTTTGTTTTTGGGATCAGCAACATCAAGATTGACCAACACAGTGAGCTAGCTAGCCAACTGCCACTCACCCCACTACATGTCTGTCGTATAGTTTATGGCCTTCCTTTTCAACCACTTCATTTATAATTGCAGCAGAGAGCTGCCCGGGACAAACTAACCACTCTTCTCCCCCAACCATTTTTTTTTGTCTCTTGATGGTGACATCCTTTCCCTTTTACCTTCAATCTTCCTTGTCTACATATATGAATATATAAAGGAAAACATCGCATTTTCCCAATATATAAATATGCAATCACCTCATTATAAATTTAGAATAACCACTTTTTGTATGTTTATTCTTTTAATTTGAGTTATTAAAAATATTTCAAAATGAATTTTCAACCTAAATATTTGTCATTTTTCTTATGGGCTCCTTACAAATATTGACATTGAGTATATTCAAATTAATATGTTTGGTGTAGACCTCTATTAATAAATTATGGTATTTCATTTTTATATCAATAATGTCTGAATAGTATAATATTTTCCTAATCCATCCGTTATTATATTATATAATTTATAATATATTATTAAACAAATAATGTTGACCCAATGAATTAAACCAAACACAATGTAAATAATTGTAAGTTGCCAAGATAAAATACCCAATTTAGTTAAAAATTTTAAATTAGGTCATAAATTATCCAAATTAAAAGTGATAACAAATTAAAGTAATATTATTGTCATAGCCTAATAGAAAATTGATTGTTATGCTAAATAAACATGACACAAAATTAAAATTTCAATTGAAAAAAAAGTTTATATAAAAATAAAATAAGTGGGGCATTTTTAGATAATTAATCCAATATTTTCGTGTAATTTTATGCATATATTAAACTACCAAAGATAATCTCCCATATTCTTTGTAGTATTTTAGCCATGCAGCAGCTTCGATTATCCGAAGAAGATATGCAGATATGCAGATATTGATGTCCAAGGATCAATACAACCATCGTAGTTAAGATTTGAATTCGAGATTTTAAACTGGAGCAGGGAAGTGAAGGGTGCCCTAGCTCCTTCTACACAGCCTTCAGGGTCTTCCCAGATTCGCCACATTCAGAGGACATGCATGATCTTACAGGCATTCCGTCCCTGAACAAATTACTAAAATCCTCCTCATGCAGATATAATAAAAATTGATTTACATTTACATGGAAACCATAATCTAATAATGATCAAAGGAGGTCGAAATTCGCAGGAGCATGGCAGTATCAAGCGAGTCAAGATGATTGAGAAAGATAGAAGATGAAAAACCCTAACCCCTTATAAAGTAGAGAGGCCCTCAAGATCAAGCCCCTCCAAACGTCATAAACCCTAGAGCTAGCGATCAATATAAGATGTCGCGTATATCTCGATGATTAAACTCATGGACATTAAGTCAAGGATCATCTCTCGTAATAATCAGAAGGTGGAGAAGTGATTCTGCCCCGGGTGAACCATATGCAGATCAGTCGTCTGGCAGGAGCTATCATCATGAATCATGACCCTGAATGGCATAGAACTTGATTTGTCATATATAACGCAAAGCATGCTGATAATAAGTTAACAATCTTTTAGAAGTCATGGTGGTCTTACTCGCGTGGACGAGTTGCCCATAGAGAACTCAATGCTCGGAGTCGCCCATAATATTCTCCGATCACAAGAAAGCACCGAGCCGCCTGTCTCACCGTCAGTATCCGGCGCAGCTGGTGGAGCGTCTGCTGCCTTAGATTATCGGCCTGTGGGGACCAAGTAGAACCACGGGCAAACCAACCAACCCAACATCATATGCACGAAACTTACTAATATCTAAGTGAATGAAAATATAATGATAATCAAACCCATCAAAATAAAGAAAAAAGAAACAATGTAACAACTAACAAGTGGTATAGTGGTAAACGGTCCAAGCCAACCACTTACAGCATACAAATGTCTGAACCACATGATATAATCGTATCTATGGACTTTGGACCATTCCAATCATGGAAAAAATTCAAAATTAATACATGGGTGTTTTATATTTATTTCATTAAACATCATTTTCAAAGCCAACTTTTGACTGCAACATATATAGATGTTAAATCTCCGTCAAGCCCTAACAATTCAACCCTAGAGACAGAATCCACTCCTTTAAATTAAGACATTATATATGTGTATATATATATATAGTTGTGCACCTTGGAAAGTTGCTTGAATGGGAAATAAACTATAAATTAATCATATTATATTAATAATTGATTATTCCATTTGTAAGGTTCTATTGGAAGAAGACAAATATCCGCACAAGCTACTTAATTTATCATAATCTTGGCCCTATGGACAAAAAAAAGAGATTAGGTTTAAGGATT
The DNA here is from genome assembly GCA_030064435.1 of Trapa incisa. Taxonomy (NCBI): domain Eukaryota; kingdom Viridiplantae; phylum Streptophyta; class Magnoliopsida; order Myrtales; family Lythraceae; genus Trapa; species Trapa incisa. Next base: position 18,037,622 of record CM057776.1, read on the forward strand.
AACATCAATTTTTAATTAGGAGATTTTATATTTAATTACCATCTGTGGGTGGAATTGGTGGATTACCAATAAATACCATCAGAGCCTTGGGAGATCGATACACACATGTATGAATATATATATATATATAAGGGAAAGTTGACTATTCTCAAGAAAAAGAAAATGGCACAATACTATTCTATAGATTAAATTTTGTGGTGAAAACTCAGAAAGTAAGAGATTCAGAAAGGCATGCAATGCATTGTGTACACGCATAGTATGAAGAGATTGACGATAGTAACCTGTCGAACGAAGCCTTCGAGGTTAGAGAGCTTGCCAAGGGCGATGGCCATCTGATGCATGCCGTCTATGGCCAGCCCGCCGGCAACGGTATCGACCAGCGACTGCTGGAGCTGCTCCAGTCCTTGGGTCAGTGCCTCCTCGGCCTGCTGCGACGACTGCTGCAGGCTGTAGATGCCCATCATTTGCTGCTCCGTCAGTGGGTCTAGCTGCGTGATCAACATCTAGAAAAGAAAAAGAAACATAAACAATTCATCCATGAGGTAAAACCACCTTAAACCAGTTGAATAAAATGCCCATTTTTGTATATATCATCGAACATATGCGCATTCTTCAACAGTTTTCTAGGACTAGATGTGCGATGAACCATATTAGGTTTAAGAGATATGTATACAATTTAGTAAGTATTAGGATAGAAAATCTTGGATGAGGCAAAGAACTGGTGGACTGGACGGGAGTTGGAAGAATATTTCTAGAAGGTTGGTGTAGGAATAAAAAGGTAATTTTATATATTTCATAATTTGCAATAATGTAATTCGTTAGGGCACAAAATCTTTCCCTAAAATCTTGCCTACTAATCCAACTAATCCACTTTATTCATGAGCAAAATTGCCTTTATTAATATATGGCCATGACCTATTTTTCCAAAGCCCTAATAAATAAGGCAATAATATGCCTTCAAATGGGTATATTCTATGTGTTTAGGGGATGACCACTTTATTTTTCCCAACTCAAACCTAAGCTATTGTCTGACCAACATATATATATATATATATATATTATCAAAACAAGGCAAATAGATGGGAGACAAAATACACCAACAGTTAGGTCAACAGTAGTAGTTTCTGTGGTAGGGAAGAGCATATTTCCTAACCTTGATCAGCTCGGATGGCCGAAAGCCGCCCATCCAGAGGAAGCAGCGCTCGGCCGGGGTGGTCCACATTCCCGTGATGAGATGAAACACGTCGGTTTTGGCGGCCAACCCCTTGAGCCTGAACATCTCGTCGTAGTGGGAGATATAGCCGTCTACTATCAGTCTCAGGTCACCATCCAGCAAGTGAGCCTGGAGGGCCGTCCGGAGTTCTGAAATATGCCGGTGGTCGTCCTCTAGCCATCTCGCGTACTCCATATCAAACATTGCGGCTCCTACACACAATGATTAATGTAATTTCTCTTCACTGGAGAACGGCCCTATAAAGTCCAATTCCATGAATCACGACATTTTTACACCCGTTTATAGGTTATGCACTTTGATCTTGACATAATGACATTCCCCCTTTTCATCAGTTGTATGATTGCCCATGTATCTCCTTCCCTTTGACTATTAACGGCCCACCAACATTGACCCCAGGAAAAAAAATTATCCCTTTTCATATGGCTGCATTCTTTCTCGGGCTCCAATGTGAAAATAACTCTAATTTAGAACGGAAATCCTGCATTGAAAAAAAGGTCCTTTTTTTTCTAGGAAATAAAGAAAATGTTGTTACCTGTGCTTATGTTTCCTGCAGCAACGCCGTACCCACCTAAGAGAAGACCCTGATGCATACAGATGGATGCTTCCAATTTAGTGAAAAAGTAAATTAAAAGGGAAGCTAATTCTAGAAAACCTTTAAAAATGGGACTTTTTTTTGTCTTGTTGCTGGAAGAGAGCAACAACCTGAGATCGTGCCCTTTGAAGGTCTTGCTCCAATTGAGTAAGCTTGATTCTGCTCGATTCTAGCTGTTGCACATATGCCTGTGACAGAGATAGAGAGGCGGATTGAGAGAGGCCCAATAGAGGGAATTCAGAATTCGGCACAGACAAATGAGAGCATAATATACTATTGTCTAACCTTCTTCCTAAGTCTGCTCTTTTTCGCAGCTTCTCTGTTTTGTGCCAGGCGTCTCAGTATCTGCAGCCGAAACATTTCTCATAAGTATCAGAATATTTTGTAGTGGAAAGTATAGAAAAAAAGGAGCATTAATAGAAGCCATGATCATGACTAAGGACCTTAGCATCGAGTGGTCTATCTGATGTTGAGCCTCCTTTCCTCTGCAAGATTTAATTTTTTATAGAAAACAATAAAAAGGATCATGGATGGAAGATGAGGAAGGTGAAGAAGATGAAATAACAACTACATTTAACGGCAAACTTGGTTTAACTTCAACATGATAGTACTGCTAAATTAGCCTAGAGTAGTAGGAACATGATGGTCCTGCCTTCTGGCATGAGGAACTGGAGTCCTCTCCTTGGAACCCTAAGACCCATTTCAAAGACACCCAAACAAACAAACAAACACATATTTCCCCTTTTTTTGTCTAGGAATTATGGGGATGGAGCGAGGTGGGTCATCCTCAGGGGTTCCTGCTGTGATACTGAAAGAGGAAATGGAGGAAAAAACACGCGAGGTAAAAACTACTGTGAAGATTCTCTGTTTCATGTTTTTGTCTACTGCCTTCTCTGATTTTGCCTCGATTTTCAGGACATGGATACCTAGGGATCCGTGCAGTTTTAGATGGTTTAAGGTAGAGATAGAAAGCCTGGATTTAGTCCTAACAACCGGCATGATTCTATAGGACTTACTCGTTTCCCTTTTTCCAAAAAAGTAAACTGAAAACGCGTTCAGCTCAGGTAAAACCTTTTCTTGGGTGGATGGCTTCGGGGAGGTGAGATTCTGGGAAGTGGCCGCCGCTGAGGCATCAGTGGCCATCTGACAAGAGGTGACCTGATGGTCGCCGGAAGGCTTCCGGCTGACGGGAGTGTCGGGTGCCTCTGCTTTGCTGGAGATGGCGGCGTTCACCGCCGATCCCGAGTCGGTGCTCAGGCTGTCCCCGCCGGACCTTGAGTTCCCCTGGGTGTGTAATGAAGAAGCCAAAAACTTATTAACTAGCTTTCTTGAGCTAATCGGTTTTACTTCATAAAGGGTCAGAGCCTTCTCTCTTTCTTGGTCAAAAGGCAAAAGTGTAGAGAGAGAGAGAGGAGAAGGAAAACAGTACTGACTCTCGGGGTCTGCTGGTATCTCAATGGCCAAGAAGGGAACATGTCCAGAGTCGCTGCAGGAGCCCTGCTGCCTGTTGCTGCAAATAAAGCTGCAAAAGAATCACACAAATCTCAGGATATCATCAACAGAATAAATTATACTTTCTTGTTTAATTTTTTTCTCCTATGCTGATTAACTTAATTCATCATCACTCATCGCCAGAGGAAAATCAACTGCTTCGACCTACTCTCCCGTACTGAACAGTTTATTGGTATCCGCAGCAAAAAAGGTCAAAAGTTTCCAACTTTATAGCCTCACGCCATCGAAGCTCCTTGCTTTCGGAATCATTGCAGCTTCTGAAATGGAATGCTCAGTCGTGTCCCGCTCTGTATGCGTGATCGTTTGGTAAGACCCATTCAAAACTCTCTCTCTCTCTTCGATTGAGACGTCACCAGAGGATAGAGATGCAGTGAGGTGAGGGGAAGAAATTAAAATAGCGTACGTGGTGCTGTGGCTCCATCGTTTCTGATCTTGACTCCTTCCAGAACGATTGCTTCTTCTAGCTCCCCGAAATCAAAAGCAGAGCCCTCTTGATTTCTGCAAACAAAAAAAACAGAGCAATTAAGAACCTACGCTTTGGATGACAAGCTTCTGATTTGGAGAAGAGAAAAAAATTGCTTCTGCGTGCCAAGTGCTAGGATGTCTTACATGAAACTGTTCTGTCCGTTGATTCCATGCAGGAGAGAGTATGGAACATGGTGGGATGACGGTGCCGTGTCGGAAAGTCCCGTTTCTCCGATTCTGTGGCTCGCCATGCAGAAGAACTCTCTTTCTCTCTCTATCTTCACACAATCCAGTTCATATCTTCTAGTCTCTAGTACCTATCCAACAAGATACCTAGATGAGCTAGCTGCAAGAGGAAAAGGTTATATATCAAACCATTGCCTGGAACTGGTCTTTTAAGGGTGAAATCAAACAGGTGGAGGAGCTGAGATGAGACTGCTCTAAGAAATACATTACCCACCTAAAATTGTAAGCTGGATTCTGAACTGGGGAGGTGAGATACTTACTTCTGTTTGCACCAAAACCCAGATGGGAGAAACAGCGGAGGGATCAAAAGATCGGAGCTTTCTCCGGTCAAGACACAGAAAAAGGGGAGAAAGGAAGGGATCAGAGAGAAAACCAAGAGGGTCCACTCTCTTTTTCTCCTTGGAAATGGTATCTATCAGATGATGATACCTTCTTCTTCTTCGACTGCTACTACTACTGGCGGTGCTCTGTTTGCCTCAGATTTTCTCATGATATTTCTCCGCGAACCAGAATTGATCAGGCGGTGATGATGGAGGTCTCTATCCCTCCCTTTTTCTGCTTCTCAATGAAGAAAGCTTCCGATTGAGTAGTCTGGTGTCTGTTGCATCTTTATTCACGTCTCTCTTCCCTCTACCCGTGTCTCTCCCCTACATTAATAAAAGAGTAAATGCTCTGTGAAACAAAACTCTTTCTATATTACTTCTAGCTCTATCATAAAGGTCCAACTTTGATTCCTCTTACAATAACTAGTTATTTGAGATAAAAGATAGAAGAAAAGGTCTATACTATTTGCTCCAACTGATATAGAAGATCTTGTCCTTGCTGCAGCCCCTGACCAAAAGGGCCTGTGCCGGTCCTTGCTGCTGCTGGGGTTGCACAAATAATATATATATTATTTATTTTGTATTCTAATTAAACAAAATATAAATATTTTTAATTTGATTTAATTTTAGGAGACCCATTTTTTCAATTGATTTATACAATTTTATTAAATATTTAAATTAAAATAAATATTACATTTATTTGAGAATTTATTAAAATTGTAGTCTATGTAAAAAATTGGACTGAAGCTGTTTTTCGTCTTTATTATTAGTGTAAAATATAAAATACATATTTATAAATATTAATTCAAAAAATGAATACTTCAATTATGAAAATCTTAAAATCCCCCGAGGTACCGTTTGACTTTTCTTACACTCTCTTGTAACTGCCTGAGCGCTGCAATTGGCTTGTTTGCTGTGATCTCTCGAAAGGTGAAGTGGTTCCTTAATATATATATATATATATATAAAATACGAGGATAATATGGGAATTCTAAAATTCAGATGAGACGAGACTTTCTTTATTCTATGCTACCATGGCCGCATAAATGGAGAACTTGGGGAGGGAGGATGGCTCCATGAGATAATTGTTCTCTTCTCCCCTCACCATCTTCACGTTCATGGCCACCATGATCAATTACTTTGTAGGCTGATGATATTCACTCATTATTGAATTTTCCATGAATTATCTCATTTTTAAAAGCACATTAAGTCATAATTAATTCATATTTGAGTTGTAAATAGTTATTAAAAATAATTTTGTCATATGATTTTTATTTATATAAAATCAAATTTAACTTAGTTTAAGCGTTAGAATTTTTTAAAAACTCTTTAATAAGATCAAAACGAATCCATTTTGTTATTAAGCAAAAAAATAAAATAAAAATACAGCTAATGTTTTTTAAAAGATTGGCTCAAGTAACTAAACGAGATCGTTTTTAACATTTTTGAAATTTTTTCTACCAACCGATCAAAACGCTTACATTTTAGTCTATAAATGAGGAAGGTTTGAGGATGGTTAGGTTCGATTGGAACAAATTAGACTCGATATGATCCGCGGACCTGACGGCTAGATCACAACCTACTCATTTAAACACAATAAAATAAATTGCCACCCAGTGTGAAAACGCCATTGAGCGACATTTTGGTTTCATTGGCCAAGGTAAAAGATCCAACCATTTTGGTAAAATAAGACTCGGCCGCATTTACTTATAAGTAACTCAAAAATAATTTGACTGCAACGGAAATAACCCAATATTTTTTACGATAAAGTATATAGAGCATTTTATTTGTGAAGTCCTGCATTTCATCCTCCATTGAGTAGGAAAAGTATGCACTGAGAATTATTGGACCTCTGATATAGAGTTTAAATGATATTCTATGAGTATGTGTAAATAGTAAAATTATAATAGGGAAAGGCTATGACTTCCCATTAAGTCAGATTAAAAGTTTCACATTTAAGTATATGACAAAAAGTTTGGTAATAGGGGTCACACTTCATGATAGTTTTTATTATATAAGTTTTATGAATGCAAATCATTCAAATGAATAATTTTAGAAAAAAAATTTAAATGAAAAATTTATTTTTAAAAAGAGAAAGTTGATATGTGTATTCAAATCATGAGTTACATTATTATATTTAAAATTGTTATGAATTTTTAGTGAGACTGAAATGGCGTTCATCAATATTATCCTTGGATAATAGTTCACTTTCTAAATAGTCCTTACTCACTACTCTTCCAAAATATTTTAAAAAAAATGAGATAATATTAAAAAAAATAAGATGATACCAAAGAAAATACAAGTGTAAGACATATTAATGGAAAAATAAGATATATTTATACCAAATTATTACTTAAATATAATATATAAAGATCCATAAAAAACTTTTTGGGTAGATTAAATTAGTATTTTTATTAATACTTTTATATTTCATATATGAAAAAAAAATTCAAACCTCATATCATCAATATATTATAGTTGTGTGAGGGTTGAGAGAATATGATGGATTGTCATGTATGTAAGATCCCCAAATTGCATATCAACACATGACATAAATTAGTATTTTTATTAATACTTTTATATCTCATATATGAAAAAAAAATTCAAACCTCATATCATCAATATATTATAGTTGTGTGAGGGTTGAGAGGATGTGATGGATTGTCATGTATGTAAGATCCCAAATTGCATATCAACACATGACATAACTTTAAGGGAAGTGATTATGACTTTTTGAAACTATTATTAATTTGTAAGGGAAAGCTAATGCCATAAAAAATGTTTAACTATGTAGTGTGAAAAATTATTTTTTAATGTTGCGTCCATTCAACATAGTTCAAGAGACACTAAAACACCTTAATATGAACGACCTTCATGATATGTCTAAAATAATAGAGATGGAAAGTAAACTAAATATATTTCGCAACAAGAATAAGTTTTTTAGTTATAGAGATCTCGACACAAATGAATAAAAAAAGGGGTCAAAATACTAGTTTCTTTTGCCATGGTGTACTTCGGAAAAAATACAAGAATAGGATTCTAAGTCTGAAAGATGAGGAAGAAAAATGGATTGAGGATGAAGGGAATATTGTGAAGGGGTATAAATCCATTTACTCTCATTCTTTACTTTTGAAATGAGTACACAACTAGAAGTGGTACTTAAGCCAATTCAACATAAGATCACATTTTCATCTAATCGATCCCTTACCGAGTCCATTACACAAGCACAAGTTAAGCAAACATTTTTTCAATTAGGGGATAAAAATGGAGCAGATTGTGTTGTGTAGGGACACATTTTCGTGAGAGGAACCTAAGAGTATGTCTCAATTCCGCCCCATCTCCTTTTATAACTTTATCTACAAAATTATTTTCAAGGTACTAGTAAACTGACTCAAACCTTCTAAGGATGATATGATATCTAGTCATTAAAGTACTTTTATCCCTATTAGGGTTATTCATGATAATATTTGTGTTGCTCGTGAATACTTCCATGTTTTGAAAAATGAAAAGGGAAATGAACTCGGTGTGTGGTTAGAATAGATATGACAAAATCTTATGAAATAGACATTGGTCGGTTCACCTCCAATTGCTCCGATTTGACTAGTTATTGGTCCAATTTAATTTTCTAAAAATTATTCCACTCTTTTTCTACCATATGGGCCAATCATTTCCCATTTCACCCTTCCTAAAGTCCTTTGGAAACATTTTTGAATCTATGCTCTGATCAAAATTTCCCCCAGTTCTTTGCCAATGCATTTACCCGATCCCTAATTCTTGATCAATGAGATCCTTCAGGATGGGTCTATGCCACTTTGAAAAATTTCTAAGATCCTTGTTCGAATGGCTTCCCAAATACAATTTGATTACAACTCTCGGTTTTGGTTTCCATATGCAACCCACCCTCAATTTCGGTACAATTAAGTTAAAATTTTTATTTCTAAAAATTTCGGCATTACAACTACTCACCTCCTTTTAGAAGTTTTGTTCTCAAAACTTTAAATTTATTAACTACCATTTTGTTTCATAAAGTATAAATGGATTCAAAATAAATTTGGGTACTTGACCCTTATAATGACCTTAGGCTCACATGCGTTCTCTTCTATCTTATAGTTGGGTAATATCACCTTTACCATGTTGATTTTCTTCCTCCTCAAATGCTTCTCATAATAATCCACTATTTGGATCGACTCTACCTCGTTCGCAACACTAGGATTTCCAAAAGATGAAATTCAATCCCAATTAGTCCAGAAACCATGGTTGAAATGGGAATGGACACACAGACCGAGATTTGAAATTGAGTCAAAATTTAAGGATCGATTTACCAAGCTAGAAACTGAAATATATGGGAAAGTAGATTTGATTAAATTGGGATCAAGGGATATTGGGTTAAATTACCGAAGGGACAAGGGTAAAAATAATTTAATTAAAAAAATGGGACAAAGTTAAGGTTAACATGGTAGAGTCAATGGATCTGGGTCAGACTAACCAGATCCATGTTGACTCGACTCGATACCAACAACCGACACCCCTTTTCCCCCTCCTTTCTCACCACCAATTTTAGTTACATGCTATCATGAAAATTTACGTAATTGATCCAATTTTTAATCAAATTTTATGCCACAAAAAGCATAATTGAATTGATAACTCCCATACCACTCTCTTTATGAGATTAATTGAGTTATATCTTCCTTAATAAGTTTAATTTCTCATCCAAATTTGAGAAAATTATTATAAGGCCCATCTCCGAGCATCAAGTGATCAACCTCAAATTCTCACTCACCCAACCACCAAATGAGGCGTTTCTTATCTCAAAATTCCACTAAGGGAAACTATTGCATGAGTATCATTTTTCTGACTCTAATTTGGGATAAAAAAACTGCGCCTCACTGAAGACATTTCGAGGCCAAATTCTACCACCTCTAGCCACCACTCTGGTCGACACCAGTACCAAAATATTGGCCTACCTATCCTCTACCTCCCACAAGTTTTGCATGACTTGCGACAAGGTGAATTTCAGCCATCCTAAGCCGATTATCGATGATAGGTATGTTCTATAATTTTTTATTGCGGATGTACAAGGCCAACATTTGTCTAGATCTGACGCCTACCATCCATTACACAAGCATAAGTTGAGCAAAAGTTTTTTTTAATTAGGGGTAAAAATGGAGTAGATTGTGTTGTGCAGGGACACATCTCCGTGAGAGGAACCTAAGAGTATGTCTCAATTCCACCCCATCTCCTTCTATAACTTTATATACAAAATCATTTCCAAGGCACTAGTAAACTGACTGAAACCTTTTATGGATGATATGATATCCTGTCATTAAAGTACTTTTATCCCTATTAGGGTTATTCATAATATTATTGGTCTTGCCTATGAATACTTCCATGTTTTGAAAAATGAAAAGGGAAACGAACTCTGTGTGCGGTTAAAATAGACATGAAAAGATCTTATGAAATAGACATTGGTCGCTTCACCTCCAATTGCTCCAATTCCACTAGTTATTGGTCCAATTTAATTTTCTAAAAATTCTTCCACTCTTTTTCTACCATATGGGCCAATCATTTCCTTTTTCGCTCTTCCCAAAGTCCTTTGGAAAAATTTTCGAATCTAAGCTCTAGTCCAAATTTCCCGTAGTTCTTTGCCAATGCGTTTACCCATTCCTTAATTCTCAATCAAGGAGATCCTTTGGGATGGGTCCATGCCACTTTGAAAAATTTCTAAGATCCTTGTTCGAATGGCTTCCCAAATACGATTAAATTACAACTCTCAGTTTTGGTTTTCATATGCAACCCACCCTCAAATTTCGATACAATTAAGTTAAAATTTTTATTTCTAACAATTCTGATATTACAACTACTCACCTCCTTTTAGAAGTTTTGTTCTCAAAACTTTGAATTTATTAACAACCATTTTGTTCTATAAAGTACAAATGCATTCAAAAAAAATTTGGGTAATTGACCGTTATAATGACCTTAGGCTCACATGTCGTCTCTTCTATCTTATGGTTGGGCTAGATTACCTTTACCATGTTGATTTTCTTTCTCCTCAAATGCTTATCATAAGAATCCACTATTCAGACCAACTCTACCTCATTTGTATCACCAGGATATCCAAAAGATGAAATTTAATTCCAATTCGTCCGAAAACCATGGTTGAAATGGGAATGGGCACCTAAACCGAGATTTGAAATTGAGTCAAAATTTAAAGATCGATTTACCAAGCTAGAAACTGAAATGTTTGGGAAAGTAGATTTGAATAAGTTGGGATCAAGGAATTTTGGGTTAAATTACCAGAGGGACCTAAGAAGGGTAAAAATAATTTAATTAAAAAATTGGGCCAAAGTTAAGGTAAACATGGTAGGGTCAATGGATCTGGGTCGGACTAACCAGATCCGGGATGATCCAACTCGATACCAATGACTGACACCCCTTTTTCCCCTCATTTCTTACCACCAATTTCAGTTACATGCTATCAGAAAAATTGTCCTAATTGATCTGATTTTTAATCAAATTTCATGCCACAAAAAGTATAATTGAATTGACAACTCCCATACTAGTCTCCTTATGAGATTAATTAAGTTATATCTTCCTTAATAAGTTTAATTTCTCATCCAAATTTGAGAAAATTGTTACAAGGCCCATCTCTGACCATCGAGTGATCAACCTCAAATTCTCCCTCACCCAACCACCAACCGATACACGGGTTTTTTTCTTTATTCTAGGAAGTTCATCATACCAACTGAGTATGATCTACTTACAACCGTTAAGTAGTTTTTCCACGTAATTTCCACATCACCCCATCCTGGTGTGATGTTAAAAATTCTACATAATTGTGGGTTTTTAGTTCTGAGGTGCTCATCATCCCAACCGGGTATGATGTGAAAATTCCTACTCACCCGATAAGTGAAGTGTACTTTTCTTCTTATTTGGCTCTTTGCCTCACACGAGCTTATCCTTGCTGGCGTTCCTGGTACTTAGTGTTCCTACACGATATAAACATAATTGTTCATTAACCTTTGATCTAATAGCCTTCATTCATCTCAAATAAATGAAGTGCCCAACTTTTAATTATTTGCATTTATGTTCCTAAACATCTTTTTCTTTAACTTTAGGTCCCTAACGCCAAATTTCCCCCAAATTGAGTCCCGAAACTTCTAAAATTCACTTTGGGCCTCAATTTATTCAAAATCACAAAAAGGGTTCAAGTTTCCCAAATTTCTAATTGGGTCCCTAACTTTTCAAAAATTACCATTTTGCCCCTACTTTACAAAAATGGCAATTTGACCCCAATAATTCCAAAAATTGACCAATTGGTCCTTTAACATCTTTTTCATGGCCATTTGGTCCTCAATTTTGGGAAATTTCACTTTGGTCTCTCAATTTTTTTTGAAATTTTGAAATTTCCAAAATTTTCCCCCTTTTAAACTGGCCGAATTTGAATTCATCAAATTGACCATTCAATTGGGTTTAATTGCTGAAATTGAATGTACAATTGAGTTCCTACACTTCCACATGATTCAATGGAACTTTAAATCACGTCATTTGTATCTGAATTGAGCTCAAACGGAGCTTCGTCAGAAAACTAGACTTAGAGAGAGAAAGATTCGAAAGCTTATCGTCGGGGGTGCGATAGTCCGAGTTTTCGATCTAGGCAGATAGCTCACATCTTGAGGTTTCTCCTAGGATTAAGAATCACATCAATTCATGCCGAATTGAGTGAGAATTTGGTAGGAAGTGAGACTATAAAAGGGAAATTCCCAAGCTAAGGAACATACATGTGGATCATAAGAGGCTTAACCCGAAATAAGTGGTTAAGGATGTCTCGGGATGGCAAGTGTGACCTGATTTGGAAAAGGAGAGTAGCCAAGTAGGAAGCAACTAGTAACAATAGAATGATAAAGGAGAATAAACGACACTCTACGAATGACCGAGAAGTAGTATCGACTACACCCTACAAAGGGTGATAGAATGGGAATCAAGGACGAGTGAATTCTAGAGACAATTACCCCCAGACAGTTGGACAAGAAAAATAGTAAGGACGAGGCAGTTAATGAACTAACCATCGGGAGAACCATGGATTTAAACCCCAGCAAAGAAGAGAGAAGTGAAAAGGCCAAATGTTGGAAAAGAAGGATGAAGGAAATCCTTGAAGAAATCAATGGCCGAAAATGAATCAACGACCAAACTCATGTCATGGAAGGGATTAAGTAAGCTCTCAGAAGGAGATTAAGAAACCTCGAAAGGAAAGAGATCAAAATCACTCCCTAATAAAAATAAAATTGTAGTGAGTACAAGTTGGAATAAAGACAATATAAAAAGGATGTGCCAACAAGGTTCCCAAAGAAAGGGTAAGTAGAAGAGTATGACATCAAAGGATGTCATGAGGTTGACTTAAAGATGGATACACAAGAAGACGAAGGAAAGAGGAAATCTAGGAAAAGAGGAGGAAACCTACCAAGGAAGGAAGCTCTGAAGAGGCATACATATCCCAATGAAGAGGTAACGAACCCAATTAAAGTGGAATAAAAGGTAAAATTGGAAATGGAATGCAAGTTGGGATAAAGAACCAATTACAAGGGAAGTATACCCAAAACCCAAGGAGTAAGTTAATCCCAAAGAATAGTAAGTAGGAAGATAGCATCAAAAGATGTCGTAACAAGTAAGAATGGGTGGAATACCCATAATAAGGAAATAAATGAAAGGATATATGAGAAACATAGGAGGAGTAAGCCTTCAATTAAGAAGTGATTAAGGGAAACAACAATGGACATCAAGACTGGTTATGGTCCATGCTCGCTTAATGGAGCCTAAAGTTTTGACGACTAGGCATAGTATAAAGTACATGAAATAAGACCCGATAATCAGAAGTTACTTAGATAGGGAATAAGGGACGATAGGGGAATTTTAAGAGAATGAAGGATTAAAAATGGGTAAATTCCCCAATGTAAATTGGGCGTAAGGAGATGAAGAAAGGAAACCTTCTAAAAAGGGTAAGAAGGTTGAACGTGTAGCTCCTAAGGTGAAAGTATCTACTTCAAAGGATATAGTAGAGAATGAAACCATCAAAAGAGAACTCCCTAAACAAGGGAATCGACACAGAACGAAAGGAACCAACTCGGAATAAGGAACTGTGAAAAGGTCACGAGTGAGTAAGGAAGGAATGAGAAAAAGGATCCTTGAGTAAATGATGCCATTGGAGATGTGGCAGGACATAAAGAAGGAAAAATCCCAAGCATATCGGTAAGTCAAGAAGTAATTGGGAAGCTCGATGATTGAAATTGGGAAAACCTAATAAGGAAGTTGGCAAGGAATGAATAGATAAGGAAGAACCGACAAAATCATGATGTTAGAATGTAAAGGGATAATTGGATAACATCGAAGGTAGTTGGGGAACACTACCAACTAACAAAAAGGAAGGAAGCCACACGACTGCTAACGGTTATAAAGGAATAAACCGTTATTGAGAAAATGTTCTAGAACTATAATGGATAAAAAAATTCTAGAATACGTCATGCTGTAAGGGACATGTAGGTTGAAAATGTGACTCAAGTAAGAATAGTCCGTTAGTCAAACATGATGGAGTGAAACTTAAGAACTAGAACCAGAACTGTAGTAAATAAAAGACGAAGGAAGTACCAAAATAAGATACAGAGGAAATCATATGAAAACCCATGGGGTTAATGTAAACCCTGACCTTTAATGATAAGAAAACTAGGAAAAGAATCGGTCATTTCAAAAGAGGAAACCGAACTGGTTTACAAACCACAACCGATAAGGAAAGGGTAAATTGGGGAATTGACAAATTCTGAGTCACTCAAAGAGTCACAATCATGTTAAAGAACCTTGAGACAAATGGGAAGAGAAAACCAGACCGGTTCAGGGCCAACCGAACATGAACCAATTTAAGCCATACTTGAACCGGTTTCTAAATTTATTTTTCTTGGTGTCTTAAAATGATCAAATTTGGGAATTGAGGCCACCATTAGATAGAAAATGAATTTATTTAAAAGTTTTTAATTTTGAGAAAATTGGTCGAATCGAGCTTGAACCAGTCAATTTACGCATTGAACCTAGTCGGACCGGTCCCGTCCGGTTCAAAACAATGTCATCTTCTTCTTTAGGATGACAGTACTGTTCATTAATGCAGAAAACAGATAGCCCCAATGAAGGAAAAACGGCTTCGATCAGGCCATTTCAGGATGAGGATAAGCTCGACCATAAGGAAAAATTGTCGGGCAGGGGGTCCCCGAGCTCTCTATATAAAGAGCTCTTTTCCATTCATCCTCCACACACCTCAAATCTTCATTGTCTTTGAACTACTCTATTTTTTGGCAAAGCTCGAACTAGAGCTCTAATATAGGCATTTTTTATCTGCCTCAGAAGGAAAAGTTGGGTCCTATAAACTCTGGGGGAAGTCAACTGCCTGATAGCATGTTCCTTTCAACCTAAGGACCACCGGAGAAGCGTCAGCGGAATCAAAGAGTGAAGTAGCTCCAACAGACTGAAGCTGCCATGTTTTGGAGGAGCTGAATTTGGCCAAATTCAACCCTACTCCGACCAAACCAAACCTCTCCAACACCCCAACAACTCTCATACGACCTGAACAAAGCTGAATGGTAAGACAATTCGACCCTTCTCTATCATTTCCAGCCGGAGTTAGAGAAAGAGTGTTAAACTTCACTGATGAAATTCTCTCTCGATTTAATGTCAATTGTAGAAATTCTTGATCCTAGAAGGAACCTCAGGATTAGAGCTACCTTCCTAGATAGAAAGCTTGGACTGTCGCACGTCCGATAGTAAGCTTTTGAAGCTTTCTCTCTCTACGAATGATTTTTTGGTGAAGCTTTTTTTGAGCTCGTTTTGGCCTCAATTCATGTCATTCAAAGCTCAATTGAATCCTATGAAAGTGTAGGAACTGGTTTATACCTCCAATTGAAACAATTCTCCCTTATTGAATGGCCAATTTGAAGAAATCAAATTCGGCCAATTAGAAAGGGGAAAATTGGGGAAAATTTTTGGGGAAAATTGGGAATTTGGGACAATTGAGGGACCTCTTTGCAATTTCCCAAAATTGAAGGCCAATTGGCCATGATAAAGATGTTGAGGGACTAATTGGTCAATTTTTGGAACATTTGGGGGCCAATTGCCATTTTTGGAAAGTAGAGGCAAAAATGAAAAGATGGAGACCAAATTGGAAGTTTGGAAAACTTGAGCACCTTATAAAAATTTGAGTAAATTGAGGACTCAAATGAAATTTTGGAAACCCTGGGACTCAATTTGGGGAAAAGTTGGCATTAGGGACCTAAAGTTAAGGAAACGAAACTTTAGGGACCTAAGTGCAATTATTTAACAATTTTGAGCCTATACGCTCATACGTGAGAAAACGATGGCTATTATACCAAATCTTAATTGATAAGGATGCTAAAATCGTGTAGGAACACAAGAGACTAGAACGGTAGCCAGGATAAGCTAGCATGAAGTCAGAAATTGACTAGTGACAAATACATCACCATCATCGGGTGAGTGGGCATATTTACAACATACCCGGTTGGGATGGTGAGACTTTAGAAGAAAAACCACTTGTGAGTGGGACTTTTAACATCATACACAGATGGGGGTAATGAATGGTTTTAGCTAAAATCCTATTTACTGGTCATAAATAGAGGTAATCATACCTGACTGGTATGATGAACTTCCTTGAGAAAAAGAGAACCCACTTGCCTATTGTAAATGAAGATATCATCACATCCGCTTGGTGTGATGAAGTTGAAAATAGTCTTTTTGTTAGAAGTGTTCTCCCTTACCTATGTGCCAATGCTTAAAAGATTTGAGAGACCTTCTTGACTGGAGTTAGAACAGCTCAAATAGGCTAGAGGCCTCGGTTTTTGAACTTATGGAGCTAAATACCTGATTTTTGAAAAATCACATGCAGTGGACACAAGGTCGGTGGGCACGAGCAAGAACTCATAAAAAAACTTGAGATAAGAAAGCCATAAAAATTTCTAATAAAATGGTTGTGTGATTTCGCCATGGTACTGAGTTAGGACCGGCAATACTCGGTGGACTGGCGGCAGTGTTTCAGGGCCAGACTGACGGACCAACCTAGACAAACAGCTATATGTTGGGTTGAGGGTTGGGGTCGTTGGACCATTTGGCACCAAAGATAATGCCCATAAGTCAAAATTTTTGTTTGTGCATGCACTTGTGGCAGGACCATCAAGACACCCAAGAAGGGTAGTGATGGGTTCTAAGGGCTACTGGATGACATGGTGGAGATAAGGACAGTTCGTCATGCTAGTCACTTAGGAAGCTCGAAGTAGCTTCTTGCGCATGAGACTGGGGTGGGGTCGGGATGATGTCTCCGTCCTCATATGGACAGGAGTGGCATTCGGGTCTATGGGTCGGATGTTGATAACATTCACTCAGATCTAGGGTAGAAGTGGATGGACTTCTATCTTGGTGGCTGGTAAAGATGCTCCGAGCCACAAGTGGGTGTAGGGGACTGGCTGCACCTACGAATGTGTGTTACCCTTCTTAATGAAGGGCGTGTGTTGTTTGCTAAACACACCTAATATGGTAAGGGAAGAAGATTTTGAAAACTGAACTTTGAGGAAACTTTCTTTTAAAGAAAATAATAACCTTGGCACAATTTAAATGAAGCTATTTTCCTGAAAATTACTCCTAACACCCACTCACTGAGTTGTAGAACTCACCCCCTCTCTTTTATACCCTTTTCAGGAGTAAGAAAACATGAAGATGTACCCTCTGTCAGGAATGCTTAAAGTCAATTTTAATCTTGCATATTGATCAATTTATGCTATTCTAGGGAATAAGTTTGTGCATGCACTTGTGGTATAGGACCATCAAGACACCCAACAGGGTAGTGATGGGTCCTAAGGGCTACTGGATGACATGGTAGAGATAAGGATAGTTTGTCGTGCTAGTCACTCAAGAAGCTCGGAGTAGCTTTTTGCACATGAGACCAGGGTGGGGTCGGGATGATGTCTCCGCCCTCATATGGACAGGAGTGGCATTCAGGTCTGTGGGTAAGATGTCGATAACATTCACTCAGATCCAGGGTAGAAGTGGATTGACTTCTATCTTGATGGCCAGTAAAGATGCTCCGAGCCACAAGTGGGTGTAGGGGGCTGCACTTGCGAATGTGTGTTACCCTTCTTGATGAAGGGCGTGTGTTGTTTGCTCAACACACCTGATATGGTAAGGGAAGAAGATTTTGAAAATTGAACTTTGAGGAAACTTTCTTTTAAAGAAAACAATAACCTTGACACAATTTAAATGAAGCTATTTTCTTCAAAATTACTCATAACACCCACTCACTGAGTTGTAGAACTCACGCCCTCTCTTTTATACCCCTTTAAGGAGTAAGAAAACACGAAAATGTACCCTCTGTCAGGTATGCTTAAAGTCAATTTTAATCTTGCATATTGATCAATTTATGCTATTCTAGGGAATAAGTTTTGAATTATGTATGCTCCTCTTGATCAAAAGAAGGGGGAAACCCCTCTTAAACCAAGGGAGCGACAGGTTGATCACGGGGATCCGACCATACCGGGTCGAGTTGTGACAACTTGAGTGGTATTAGAGCATTGTTCCCTTGAAAGCATTATCAATACTATGCCCTGACACTAACAAAAACTTAACTAACATGTACGAAGAAGAGTTCTTAGGAAGTTCGTCAGGCGATCCGAACCCCCACACGAGATTGTGAAAAAGATGCCTACCTTTAGAGAGGCAGCCATCCAAAGGTTCATAGAGGTCGAGAAGAGAGTACCTCAAGATATGGTCGGGGACTATAGGAAACTTGTTGGAGATTTATTAGAGCTAGAAGGCATCACATATCCTCCTCCAAGGTAGGAAGAACCTATCTCTCCTCCAAGGAGCCCGACACCCCCTCCAGCCTCGAAATGACCATAAAGGACTCCAACTAAGATGGAGGCCTGGGATAACTATTATGATGCCTATGCAACCTTTATGAAAGTCCACCAAGCACCCCCACCAGCTCAATTCAACTCTAACCCTTCCCAATGGATGAGGTGGACCTGTGAGTGTGAGGCTAAAGTGTTAAGGAGATACAGACTCAAGGTAATCCATGAAGTCCATCCTATCAGGGAAGTCTAATAGGAGTATGGATGGACGTCAACCACTTCATCAAAGCCCTTGGACCATGAATCCCGAAACCATTCTGAGGCTAAGTCCTGACCTATGACTCAAAGAGACTAGGAAGTAGTGAATTCCTATAATAAGTCGAGTACGACAATAAACTACCTCCTTTAATTAATAAAGACGATTCTCCTTGATAACGATTAACAAATTGGAGTAAACCAATCATGACCGAGTAATAAATGGAGAGAGAAGGCCATCTAAGGAGGAAGACTATCCCTAAGATAGCCTAAATAGTTCCCCCACAAGAACTAGGAAACTTTGAGTAAGAAAGCAACAAGACAAAAGACTAGGAAGGAAGTTCCAAGAGTCTACCAAAAAGGGAGTCATCGGAAAGGACATACCCTAACCAAGGGTAGGAAGAAGGGAAAGAGTGTGTTCATAAGGGGTCCAATATAAGGGGAGCAGAGTCTAAGAATAGGATAAATCTGGGGAAAAGGGAAGGCATCATGAAAAGATGTAGGAAGAGTGGAGGAAAAGCCAAAGGACCATAAGGGATTGAGATAGAGCCCCTCATACAAGAGTTAGGAAACCAAGAGGTATTGGGTTGCCTCTAAGAAGAACTAGTTGAATGAAAGATAACCTAGAGGAGAAGTAAGGTACAAGAACCCCCTCAAAAAGGGTGATCGTGGAAAAACCTCCTCAGGCAACTCTAGGATAGGACATAGTAAGAGTGAAGAGGAAAAGAAATGTGCTAAGAAAGAGAACTCTGGAAGAATGATTGGGACTAAATACCCTTGAAGGAACCATTGATGGGTGGTTGGATGTAATGTAGAGTGCTAGAAACCCGCCCACAATTGGGAACTCCTCGAAGGAAGGATAAGGAACAAAAAGGGAATTAGAGGGCGGAAAGGTAGTTAGGGTGGATAACCATACCAATATCGGAATGGTGTATGAAAGGAAAGAGGGAAAAGCCTTCAAGGAGCGTTAGGGAGGTTGAACGTTAAAATCCTAGTACGGAAGTCCATAAGAAAAAGGAAGGAAGGTAAGAAGTGAGACCATAGGAAGAGAATTCCCAAGCTATGGAATCGACATATGGATCGTAAGTGGCTTACCTCAAAATAAAGAACATTAGAAATGGGCGTAAATGGTTAAGGATGGCTTAGGGTGACATGTGTGACCTATTTTGGAAAATGAGAGTTGTTAAGTGGGGAGACAAATAGAAATAACAGAATGATCAAGTAGAATAAATGACACCCAATGTAGGATCGAAAAAAATTGTAAGGCCTACACTCGGGACGAGTAAACTTGAAGGATAATTGTTCCAAAACCAACAGACCAAAAGAAAAGTGAGAGCGAGGCAATTAACAAACTGACCCTCGAGAAAACTATAAATTTAAAACTCCCACAAGGAACGGAGAGGTAGAAAGAAAGGAGATCGAAAACCCTTCCCTAATAGAAATAAAATTATAGTGAGTACAAGATAAGGTACAAGGGATGTACCAGCAAGATTCCCCTAAGTAAGGGTAAGAAGGAGAGGATGACGTCAAAAGATGTTATGAGGTTGACTAAAAGATAGATATCCAAGAAGAGGAAGGAAAGATGAAATTTGGGAAAAGAGGAGGAAGCCTACCAAGGAAAGGAACCTTGAAGTGGCAAACAGATTCTTCCAATGGAGAAGTAATGAACTCAACTAAATTGGAATAGAGCAAAGAAGTTTCAAATGGAATGCAAGTTGGGAATAAAGGACCAGTTACAAGGGAAGTTTACCCAGAACCCAAGGAGTAAGTTAAACCTAAGGAACGAGTAGATAAGAAGATATCATCGAAAGATGTCATGTAAGTAAGAAAGGGGTGGATTACCCATAATAAGGAAATAAAGGAAAGACTACCTAAGAAACCTTGGAGAAGTAAGCCCTCCAATTGAGAAATGAATAATGGAAACGGCCACTGGCATTAAGACTTGTCATGGTCCATGCTCACTTAATGGAGCCTAAAGGATGACGGCTGGTCATAGTGTGAAATACATAAAATAAGACCTGAAAACTAGAAGTTCATTGGATAGGGAATAAGTGATGAAATGAGAATTTTAAGATAACAAAGATTAAAAACGGGTAAATGTCCCAAAATAAAGAGAGTGCAGGGAAGTAAAGGGAAGGGACTTTCAAGGAATAGTAAGAAGATCTAAGGTACAACCATAAAATGGAAGTCATTACCTTGAAGGACATAGTAGAGAATGAAAACCATAATAGGGGAGACCTCCTCAAAACAAGTAAGCAATACGTAGACTGAAAAAGGGTCAACTTGGAATAAGAAATGGAGAACGGTCACAAGCAAGCAAGAAAGGATGTAGGAAAGGAAAGCCCTTGAGAAAAGGTCGTCAATGTAAATGAGGAAGGACATAAGTGAGAAAAGATCACAATGTGTTGGTAAGCTGGAAAACCGACGGTTGGAACCAGGGAAAAACCCATAGAAAAGTTGGTAAATAATGAGTAGATAAAGGGAACCAACATGATTCTGATGTTAAGAGATTTAAAGGACAATTGGACAACATAAAAGGTAGTTAGGAAACACTACCGGGAAGTAGGAAAGAACGAAGCCATACGACTCCTAAATGAATGGAAAGGCATGAACCATTATCAAGGATACACATTCTAGAACCATATGGGAAAAGATAATTCCAGAATAGATCATGATGTAAAGAACATGTAGTGCAACAGTTCTAAGGAAGATGACCCAAGTAGGACCGAGTTCGTTAGTCAAATCTAAGAAATGGGACAAGAATTGTAGTATACAAAAGATGGAGGAAGGATCAAAATGAGGTAAAATGGAAATCATATCAAAATCTCACAGGGGTTATGTAAACCCCGCCCTTTTGAGTTAAGGAAAATCGGGAAAAGAACCGGTCAAACTGAGTAAGAAAACTGAAATGGTTCACAAACCTGATCATTTGGGAACGGGTAATTTGGAAATTTACAACTCTCGGGTGATCAAAAGGGTTCATAAAACCTTGGAAAATAACCTTAGGACAAATTGGAAGAGAAAAACTGGATCGGTTTAGACGAACCGGATCCAACTAAATTAAACCGGTTTATGAACCGAGTCTGTTCATGAACCGGAACCGATAGAGAAAGGGCAAGCCGAAAAATTTATGGATCCCGAGTGACCCAAAGAGTCTTAGAAGTCATGGAAATGGACTTGAGAATGAATTGGAGATGAAAACCAAACCGGTTCAGGTGAATCGAATTGAACCGATTTGGACTGGTTTGAACCACTACTGAACTAGATTCTAAATTCATTTTTCTAGGTGGCTAAAAAAAATTCAAATTTGAGATTTGAGGCCACCATTGGATAGAAAATGAATTTAGATAAATTTAGAAATTTTTAGATTCAAAAAATTCGATCGAATGAGGGGTGAACTGTTCGGTTTAAGCTTTGAACCCGGTTTAAAATAGTGTCATCTTCTTCCTTCAGATGACAACACTGTTCATTCGTCGAAAAATTGTGCAGCGCCAACAAAGCTAAAATGTCTTTGGACAGGGAGTTTCAAGCAATGAATGACCACCATTAAGGTGCCAATTGGATGGCCAAGAATTCCCTGAGCTTTCTATATAAAGAGCCACTCTTCATTCATCCTCTCCACACCTGAAAAATTCCACTCTCTCTCAATAGCTCCATTTTCTAGTGAAGCTCAAACCACAGCTCTGAGTTGGGCACTTTTCTGAGCCAAATAAGGTGAGGTTAGGTTCTTTAAAACCGGGAGAGGCTACATGCTTGCAGTCTCCATTTACTTCGAGGGTCGCTGGAGAAGCGCCTATGTGATGGAATAGTAAAGCAGCTCCGAGGGACTAGAGGTGCCCTGTTTCTGCTGAGCTGAAATCGACCATTTTGAGCCATGTTGTAGCCAAAACAAGCCTTCCCAACACCTCCACAACCCTCATACAGCTAAATTAGAGCGAAAAGGTAAGCCAATTCGGCTCCCCTCTACAATTTCCAATCGATGCTAGAGAGAGAACCAATAGAAGTTTGATGATAAAATTCTCATCCAATTCGACATCAATTGATGCAATTCTTGATTCTAGATGAACCTCAGGATGAGAGTTATCTGTTCAGATCAAAAGCTCGGACGCTGTGCCCACAACGTTGAGTAATTAAAGCTTTCTCTCTCAACGGTCTGATTTCCGATGAAACTCCGTTCGAGCTCGTTCCCACGTTAAAACTTATGATTTAAAGTGCTATCAAATCATATGAAGATGTAGGATCTCAATTTTAACTTCAATTTCAACAATTAGAAGTGTTTGATCGATCAATTTGATAAAATCAAATTCGACTGTGTTAATGAGTTGAAATTGGGGGAAAATTTTGGGAAAATTGGGGATTTTTGAAATTCGAAGGACCAAAATGCAATTTTATAAAATTGAGGGTCAATTGGGCATGATAAGAATGTTAAGGGCCAATTGAGGAAATTTGGAATGTTTGGGGTAAAACTTACCATTTTTGTAAAGAAAGGGCAAAATGGTAATTTTGGAAAAGTTGGGTGACCAAATTGAAAATTTGGGAAATTAAACCCTTTTTTGTGAAATTGAATAAATTAAGGTCCCAAGGTGAATTTTAAAAGTTTCAGGACTCAATTTGAGGAAATATTGGCATTAGGGACTTAAAGTTAAAGAAAAATAACTTTAGTGACCTAATTGCAAATAAATAAAAAGTTTGGTTTTCTTATTCATTTGTAATGAATGAAGTCTATTAGGCCAAGGTATAATGAACAAGGATGTTCATATCATGTAGGAACATGAAGTACCGGGAATGCCAGCAAGGACAGGCTCACGTGAATACAAAGAACCGGTTGAGTGGAATTCACTGCATTAATGTACGTGTGGGATTTTATATCATACTCGGTTTGGGATGATAAGTACCTCAAAATGTAAACTCACTACTTAGTGGTATTTTAAACATCACAACATATAGGAGTGATGTGAAAATGATGTGGAAAAACTACTTATCGGTTGTTAGTAGATTATACCCGGTTGGTATGATGAAACTTCCTCGGAGGAAGTAGAAAACCCGTTCATTGGTTATGAGCGGAGATATCCTCATACTTGGTTGGTATGATGGATTGTTGAAAATTTCTTTTGTCGGAAGTGTTCTCCCCTAACTGTGTGCCACTGCTTAAATGATTTGGGAGACCTTCTTGACAGGAGCTCGAATAGCGCTTATAGGCCGGGGGCCTCGGTTTTGGAAATTGTAGGCTAATATACTAAGTTTTGAAAATCTCGAATAGTGGGCCATAGGCCAGGTGGCATGAGTAGAAGCTCATAAACAAACATGAGATATGTGTCATAAAACTTTAAATAAATGAATTGTTTGGAAATGGTACCAAAAAAAGACCGACAAACTCAGTCAACTAGCGGCAATGCGACATGACCAGTGTACGGACTTGTCAAAACAAATAACTACAAGTTGAGTTGAGGGCCGTAGCCATTGGACCAGTGGCACCCCAGATTATATGGTGTGATGTGAAAATACTAATTTGTGCATTCACTGTGATTACAGGACCTTCAAGATACCCCAGAGGGATACTGATGTGTCCTAGGGCTCTGGACGACCTCGTGGGTATAAGGGCAGTTCGTTGGACCAGGTGACCTTGCGAAGCTCGGGGTAGCATCAAGCGCATGAGACCGCGGTGTGGACAGGATGTGGTGTCTATCCTCATATGGACATAAATAATTGTTACTGGATTGAGGGTCGGATGTCGTGAACATCCACTCGTTCTCAGGGTAGAAGTGGGTGTACTTCTATCTAGGTGGCCGGTAAAGTCACTCCGATGCCACAAGTGGGTTCAAAGGACGTACTGGCCTGCGATTGTGTGATTGACCTTCATGATGAAGGATATGTGTTGGGTGATGACACATTGTGATTAATAAGAAATGGTGATAAAAACAGAGATTTGAAACTAAAGGATTTTTGAAAGAAAATAAGGAGTCTCGCACACCCTAATACAAATCTTTTTACTAAAAGTTAAATTTTGAAAACCCATTCACTGAGTTGTTGTACTCATCCCCTCCCTTATATCCCTTTTTAGGTAGACCAAGAAAAACCTACCCACAACCTTCTATTAGTTACACTTGCATGATAGGTATAAAAAGTTAAAATTTTATGCAAGTTTTGATTTATGTTATTCTAGGAAAAGTACAAGTTTAAAGGATGCCTTACTCTTACCGGGTTAAAGAAGGGGAAACCCTTAAATAAATCGGGAGAGTAACGGGTTAATCATGGGGATCCGACCAAACTGGATCGGGACGTGATAGGTTAAGGATGAAGAGTTCGAAAGGATGTTAATCTAAGAGCATAAACAATCTAGGAAATGATGGGAAATAGGGACGATTTGATGTATATGGAACATCCAACCCAATGAAATGAATAAGAATACTTAAAAAGAAAAGTCTTACCCTAAGTAGAGTAAGAAGTATACCTAAGGAGGTACCTTGAGATGGGTAGATTGGACATGACTGATCATGATATATTTTATGGTGTGAGCGGAGAATATAAAGAAAGAAAGACTTCTCCTGTATGTGGCTAAAGGACTAAGTGAAAGGAATAGCCAAAGTGATAACATGCCTAACAAACCCCAGAGGAGGAAGTGAAAGGAATAGCCAAAGTGATAACATGCCTAACAAACCCCAGAGGAGGACATCAAGGAAAGTCACTCCCAATGAAAATAATTGCTTACTTAGTTTTGGGGACAAAACCCCTAAAACGAGAGGAGAGTTGTAAGCCCCGTCCTTGAGAGGTAAGAAAATCGGGAAAAGAATCGGTCATTTCAAAAGAGAAAACCGAGTCGGTTCACAAACCATTACCGATAAGGAAAGGGTAAATTGGGGAATTAACAAAATTTGAGTGACTCAAAGAATTATACAAATCATGGTAAAGAACCTTGGGACAAATGGAAAAAGAAAACCAGACTGGTTCAGGGTGAACCAGACATGAACCAGTTTAAACCATACCTGAACCAGTTTCTAAATTCATTTTTCTTGGTGGCTTAATATGATCAAATTGGGGAATTGATGAATTTATGCATTAAATCTGGTTGGACCGGTCCGATACGGTTTGGAATAGTGTCATCTTTTTCCTCAAGATGACAACACTGTTAATTAATGCGAAAAACGGATAGCGCTGATGAAGGAAAAATGGTTCCGATCTGGATGTTTCAGGGCGACGAAAAGCTCGACCGAAATGGAAAGTTGTTGGACAAGGGGTCCCCAAGCTCCCTATATAAAGAGCTACTCTCCATTCATTCTCCATGTCACGCTCCGACCCGGTTTAGTCGGATCTCCGTGAGCAACTCGCCACCCTCCCGTTTTATTGAGTTTTTTCCCTTTTCTAAATTGCAAGGAGTAAGGCATCCTTTTCACCTGTATCTTTGTTGGAATAACATTAATCAAAACTGAATACATTAAACCTTACATACCTAAATTGCAGGTTCAGCTACAGGGAAGTTTTTAAGTGGGGTTTTCCTTGATTACCTGAAAAGGGGTAAAGGGAGGGGGGTGAGTTCGACAACTCGGTGAATGGGTGTTGGGAGAGAGTTTTCATAAACAATAAATCTTTAATTAGATTGTTCCAAACTCCTTATTTTTCCTTTAAGAATGTTCTTGACTCAAATTTTGATTTTTAAAACCTTTACCCTACATAGGGTGACCTTTTCTTTTAAAATGTTTTTCCTCAATTTTTAATCTCTTTTCCAAAACCTTTTTCCAAGGTTTACCAATTCTTCTTCCAAGGATTTCACAAATCCTTTCTAAGGTTTTTAAACCTTTTTTCCATTTCCATATTCGGTGTGTATCACAAACAACACACGCCATTCAATAGGAAGGGTACACACATTCGTGAGATGCAGTTACGTCGATTGCACCCACTTGTGGATCAGAGTGTCTTTACCATCCACCCTGATAGAAGTCTCTAACTTTTACTCGAAGTCTAAGTGAGCATTTCAGATGTTCAACCCTTAGACCCAAAAATACTTCATGTCCATATGAGGACGGAGACCTCATCCCGAATCCACCACGGTCTGATGCGCATGAAGCTACGTCGAGCTTCCCTGACTCCTGGCATGACAAACTACCCTTATCTCTGCCATGTCATCCAGTAGCCCCTAGAATGCATCACTACCCCTCTTGAGCATCTTAATGGTCCTTTACCTCAAGTGCATGCACCAACAATAGTTTTTCCACAAAGCCATTTATATTTGGTGCCATTGGTCTAACAGCCCCAACCCTCAACTCAACCAGCAGCTATTTGTTTAAGGCGGTCCATCGACCTGGCTTTGTCGCACTGTAGCCAGTCCATTGAGTATGTCGGTCTTTTCTTGGTACCATGACAAAATCACATAATCCATTCATTAAGAATTTTCATGGCTTAAATATCATGTTTTTTTATGAGCTTTTGCTCGTGCCAACCAGCTTGGGCCCACTATACATGATTTTCCAAAACGGGCATTCAGCCCCACAAGTTCCAAAATGGATGCATCTGGCCTATCTGAGCTTTTCAAGCTCCTGTAAAGATGGTATCCCAAAAATTTTAAGCATTGGCACACAGTTAGGGGAGAACACTTCTAACAAAATAATCTTTCCATTCATCACCCCAACCGGGTGTGATGACATCTCCGCTTACAATCGGTAAGCGGGTTTTCTTCATCCTTCTAGGAAGTCCTTCATACCAACCGAGTATGATCTCTCTAATTACAACCGTTAAAATAGTTTTTTCCACTTTATTCTCACATCACTTCAACTGGGTATGATGTTAAAATACCACATATAAGTGTTTTTTATTTCCAAGTTGCTCATCATGCCAACTAGGTATGATGTGAATAAACCCACTCACCTATTAACCGCGACGTGTTTGTCCTTAGTTGGTTTTCCAAGTTGACGTGAGCTTCTCTTGTTGGTGTTCTGATCACACTTGTCCCTACACAAATTGGGCAGCCTCTTCACATAAGGTTTGGGCATAATAGCCTAGGCTCATAATTTATTGATAAATTGCATTTAGGTCCCTAAAGTTTATTTTTCTTAACTTTACGTCCCTAATGCAAACCTTTGCTTAATTTGACTCCCAAAGTTTCAAAATTCTATTTTGAGTCCTCATTTTACTAAAAAATGTATAAGGCATTCAAGTTTCCCAAATTTCCAATTTGGTCCACAACTTTTCAAAAATTACCATTTGCCCCTAATTTCCATAAATGACAATTTGACCACAAATGTTCCAAAAAATCAACCAATTGGTCCTCCAACTTTTTTTCCATGACCAATTGGCCCCCTAATTTTGGGAAATTGCAAGTTGTCATGCTCCGACCCGATTTGGTCGGATCCCTGTGATCAACCTGCCACTCTCTTGATTTATTAAAGGGTTTCCCCTTATTATAAACAGTAAATAGTAAGGCGTCCTTTAAACCTTCACCTTTCCTGGAATAACATAATTCAAAACTGCATAAAATTTTAAATTTATCACACCTGTCTCACAGGCATCTTAGTTGATGGTCTTTAAGGGTAGGCTTTCCAGAATTTCCTGAAAGGGGGTATATGGGAGGGGGTGAGTACAACTACTCAGTGAATGAGTTTTTGAAATTTAATTTTTATGAAAAAGATTTATATTGGACTGTGCCAGACTCTTTATTTTCTTTCTAAATCCTTTTGTTTCAAATCTCTGTTTTTATCACCATGTCATATTAATCACAGTGTGTAATCACCCAACATACATCCTTCATCATGAAGGTCAATCCCACAATCGCAGGCCAGTACGTCCACTGAATCCACTTGTGGCGTTGGAGTGACTTTATCGGCCACCTAGATAGAAGTACGTCCACTTCTACCCTGAGAATGAGTGGATATTCGTGACATCTGGCCCTCAATCCCGTAACAATTCTCCGTGTCCGTATGAGGACAAAGACCTCATCCTGTCCCCACCCCAGTCTCATGCGCTTGAAACTACCCCTAGCTTTGCAAGGTCACCTGGTCCGACGAACTGCCCTTATACCCACAAGGTCATCCATGGCCCTAGGACACATCACTACCCCTCTTGGGTGTCTTGAAGGTCTTGTAACACAGTGCATGCACAAATAAGTATTTTCACATCATGCCATATAATCTGTGGTGCCACTGGTCCAACGGCTCCGACCCTCAACTTAACCTGCAGTTGTTTGTCATGACTAGTCTATAGACCAGTCATGTTGCACTCCTACTAGTTGATTGAGTTTGTCGGTCCTGTTTTGGTACCATGGCCAAACAATTCATTTATTTAAAGTTTTATGGCACATATCTCATATTTGTTTTTGAGCTTCTTCTCATGCCAATTGGCCTATGGCCTACTATTCGAGATTTTTAAAACTAGGCATATTAGCCCCCAAGTTCCAAAACCGACGCCCCCGACCTATAAGAGCTGTTCGAGATCCCGTCAAGAAGGTCTCCCAAATCGCTTAAGTAGTGGCACACAGTCAGGGGAAATGACTTTTGACAAAAATAAATTTCAACTGTCCATCATACCAACAGAGTATGAGGATATCTCTTCTCATAACCGATGAACGGGTTTTTCACTTTCTCCGAGGAAGTTTCATCATACTAACCGGGTATGATCTACTCACAACTTGTAAGTAGTTTTTCCGTGTCATTTTCACACCACTCCTCTATTTTGTTATGTTTAAAATACCACAAAGTAGTGGGTTTTCATTTCGTGGTACTTGTCATCCCCAACCGGGTATGATATAAAATCCCACTCACAATCGGTAAGTGGTTTTTAACTTTAAATTGTGCTTATAATCCCAACCAGGTAAGACATTAGTAAGCCCAATCACCCGTTAATGCCGTGAATTCCACTCGACCGGTTCTTTGTATTCACGCGAGCTTGTCCTTGCTGGCATTCCTGATATTTCGTGTTCCTACATGATATGAACATACTTGTTCATTATCCCTCGGTCTAATAGCCCTCATTGATTCCAAATGAATGTGAAAAATTAAACTATTCCTTTATTTGCAATTAGGTCCCTTAAGTTACTTTTCTTTAACTTTAAGTTCCTAATGTGGATTTTTCCTCAATTGAGTCCCAAAACCTTTAAAATTACTCTTGGGACTTCAGTTTACCCAAATTCATAAAAAGGGGCTCAAGTTTCCCAAATTACCAATTTAGCCCCCAACGTCGGGGGCACGACAGTCCGAGCTTTTGATCTAGACAGATAGCTCTCATCCTGAGGTTCATCTTAGATTCAAGAATTGCATCAATTGATGCCGAATTGAGTTTGAATTTGATCATCAAAATTCTGTCAGTTCTCCCTCTAGCATGAATTAGAAATTGTAGAGGGGAGTCGAATTGGCTTACCTTTCTGTTCCAATTCGGCCGTGGGAGGGCTGAGGAGGTGTTGGTCATTCATTTCCTAAAACTCTCTAGCTGGAGACTTTTTAGCTTAGCCAGCACTGCACGATTTTCTGGCGAATGAATAGTGTTGTCATCTAAAGGAAGAAGATGACATTGTTCCGAACCAAACTGAATCGGGTTCAAAGCTTAAAATGGTCGGTTCACCCTCCATTCGACCGAATTTTTCAAATCTAAAAATTTCTAAATTCATCTAAATTCATTTTCTATCCAATGGTGGCCTCAAATCTCAAACTTGTATTTTTTAAGCCACGTATAAAAATAAATTTAGAATTTAGTTCTATAGTGGTTCAAATAGGTCCAAACCGGTTTGGATCTGGTTCACCTGAGCCGGTGTGGTTTTTATCTCCAATTCATTCTCAACTCCATTTCTATGACTTTTGGGACTTTTGGGTCACTCGGGATCCATTAATTTCCCGGTTCGCCGTTTCTCTATCGGTTCTGGTTCATGAACTAACTCGGTTCCTAAAAAGGTCAATCTAGTTGGATCTGGTTCATCTAAACCGGTCTGGTTTTTCTCTTCCAATTTGTCCTAAGGTTCTTTTCCAAGGTTTTATGAACCCTTTGGATCACCCGAGAGTTGTAAATTTCCAATTTACCCATTTTCAAATGATCGGGTTTGTGAACCGATTCGGTTTTCTTACTTGGTTTGACCAGTTCTTTTTCCTGATTTTCCTTAACTCAAAAGGACGAGGTTTACAATTTAGTCCCTCAATTTTAAGAAATCTCCAAAATTTCCCCCCAATTCCCCCTTTCAAATTGGCTGAATTTGATTTCATCAAATTGAGAATTCAATCGGGGTTAATTGCTCCAATTGAAGGTATGGATCAGTTCCTACACTTCCGTACAATTCAATTGAGCTTTGAACCGCGTCATTTGGGTCTGTATTGAGCTCAAACAGAGCTTATTTGAAAAATTGAGCGTAGAGTGAGAAAGCTTCAAAAGCTTACCATCAGAGGGGCGACGATTCAAGGTTGCTCCTAGGATAAAAAATTGATACAATTCACCCCGAATTGAGGGAGAATTTTGTTATTGAATTTTTATAGTTTCTCTCTCTAATGTCAACTGGAAATGATAGAGGGGGTTGAATTGGCTTACCTTTCAGCTCTATTACGGTCGGGGGAAGGCTGTGGAGATGTTGGAAGGGCTTGGTTTGGCTAGAGGAGGGCTAAATATGTCCGAATTCAGCTCAGTCGAAAAAGGCAGCTTCGGTGTATCGGAGCTGCTTCACTATTTGATTACTTCGGTGCTTCTCTGGTGGTCCTCCGATCGAACAGAGGTGGCTATCAGATAGCTAACTTCCCCTAGATTCTAAAGAATCTGACCTTGCCTTTTGAGGTTGAGAAAACTACCCAGTTCAGAGTTCTGGTTCTAGCTTCACTGCAAACTGGAGCAGTTGAGAGAGAGTGGAGTTTTCATGTGTGAGGAGCATGAATGGAGATGAGCTTTTCATATAGGGAGCTTAAGGACTCTCTGGTCGTCCGTTTGGCACCTTTATGGTGCTCATTCATGGCTTGAAACACCCTGAATGGAGATGATTCAACTTCACCGGTGCTATCCATTTTTTCAGTGAATGAACAATGTCGTCATCTAAAGGAAGAAGATCACATTGTTCTAAATTGGACCGGACCGGTTTCAATGTCAAAACTGGCTGATTTAGGTTCGATTCAACCAGTCTTTCAAAATTAAGAATTTCTAAATTCATCTAAATTCATTCTTTATCCAATGGTGGCTTCAATTTCTCAGTTTGAATATTTTAAGCCACCTAGAAAAATGAATTTAACAACTGGTTCAATGATGGTTCAAACCGGTCCAAATTTGTTCAATCCGGTTCAGATTTGGTTCACCTGAACCAGTCTGGTTTTCTCTTCCAATTTGTCCCAAAGTCCTTTTCCATGGTTTTTATGACTCTTTGGATCACTCAGGATTCATACATTTCCCAATTTACTCTTTTTCCAATGGTTGGGGTTCGTGAACCAGTTCGGTTTTCTCCCTTGGTTTGACCAATGTTTTTTTTGATTTTCTTATCTTTAAGGGGTGAGGTTTACACTCTACACATGTGAAATCTCCATTCTATCTTAACTATTCTATTTTTCAGTGAAGCTCGAACCAGAGCTTCGAGATAGGCATTTTTCTCAGTATTAGAAGGCAAAGTCGGGTCCTACAAATTTCGGGGGAAGTCCACTACCTAATAGCATCTTCCTTTCAACCCGAGGACCGCTAGAGAATCATCGGTGGAATCAAATAGTGAAGCAGCTCTGAAGACCGAAGCTGCCCTATTTTGCCTGAGCTGAATTTGTCCAAATTCAGCCCTCCTCCCACAAAACCAAGCCTTCCCAACACCCCACGACCCTCATACGACCTTAACACAGGTGGATAGGTAAGCCAATTTAGCCCTCCTATGTCATTTCCAGTTGAAGTTAGAAAGAGAAAGTGTTAAACTTCACTAATGAAATTCTCCCTTGATTCGATGTCAATTGTAGCAATTCTTGATCTTAGAAAGAACCTTAGGATGAGAGCTACCTTCCTAGATAGAATTCTCGGACTGCCTCACCTCCGATGGTAAGCTTTCGAAGCTTTCTCTCTCTATGAATGATTTTCTCGTTAAGCTCCGTTTGAGCTCGTTTTGGCCTCAATTCATGCTTTTCAAAGCTCAATTGAATTGTATAGAAGTATAGGAATTGATTTATACCTCTAGTTGAAACAATTAACCCTTATTGAATGGCTAATTTGAAAAAATCAAATTTCGTTAATTTGAAAGGTGGAAATTGGGGGAAAATTTTGGGGAAAATTGGAAATTTCAGAAAATTGAGGGACGTCTTTGCAATTTCCCAAAATTGAAGGACAATTGGCCATGAGAATGATGTTGAGGGACAAATTGGTCAATTTTTAGAACATTTGGGTTCAAATTGCCATTTTTGGAAAGTAGGGGCAAAATTGTTATTTTGAAATGTTAGGGACCAAATTGGAAATTTGGAAAACTTGAGCCCCTTATACAAATTTGAGTAAATTGAGGACTTAAAGGGAATTTTTGAAACCTTGGGACTCAATTTAGGGAAAAGTTGGTATTAGGGACCTAAATATAAGGAAAAGGAACTTTAGGGACCTAAGTGCAATTAATTAATAATTTTGTGCCTAGACGCTCATACGTGAGAAAATGATTGTTGATATGCCAAACCTTTTTTGATAAGGGTGCTCAAATCATGTAGAAACATGAGAGACTAGAACACCAGCAAGGATAAGCTAGCATGGAGTCGGAAACTAGCTAGAGATAAAACGTCACGATCATCAGGTGAGTGGGCATATTTACATCAAACCCAGTTGGGATAGTGAGCATTTTAGAAATTAAAAACCATTTGTGAGTGGGACTTTTAACATCATACCCAGATGGGGTAATGAATGGTTTAAACTAAAAACCTACTTACTGATCGTAAGTAGAGGTAATTATACCTGGTTGGTATGATGAACTTACTTGAGAAAAAGAGAAACCTGCTTGTCGGTTGTAAGCGGAGATATCATCACACTTGTTTGGTGTGATGAAGTTGAAAACATACTTTTCGTCCGAAGTGTTATCCCTTGAATCTGTGCTAATGCTTAAAAGATTTGGGAGACCTTTTTGACGAGAGCTAGAATAGCTCAGATAGGCCAAATGCCTCAATTTTTAAACTTATGAGACTAAATTCCTGGTTTTGGAAAAAAATCATGTGTAATGGGCCTAAGGCCAATGGGTGCGAGCAGGAACTCGTAAACAAACTTGAGATAAGAAACCATGAAAATTTCTAATGAAATGGTTGTGTGACTTTGCCATGGTACCGAGTCAGGACCGACAGTACTCGATGGACTCTTGGCAGTGCGTCAGGGCCAGGTCGACAAACCGGTCTCAACAAATAGCTGCAGGTCAGGTTGAGGTCGGGGCCATTGGACCATTTGGCACCAAAAATAGTGGCCATATGTGAAAATTATTGTTTATACATGCACTTATGGTATAGGACCATTAAGATGCCAAGAGAGGGTAGTGATGGGTCCTAAGGGCTTCTGGACGACATGGGGGAAATAAGGGCAGTTCTTCATGACTAGTCAGTTAGGAAGCTCGAAGTAGCTTCGTGTGCATGAGACTGAGGGGTGGGGTCGGGATGAGGTCTCCGTCCTTATACTTACATGGAGTGGAATTTGGGTCTAAGGGTCGGATGTCGAGAACATTCACTCAAACCCAGGGTAGACGTGGACGGACTTCTATCTTGATGGCCGGTAAAGACACTCTGAGCCACAAGTGGGTGCAGTGGACTGGCTGCACCTACGAATGTGTGTTACCCTTCCCGATGAAGGGCACGTGTTATTTTCTAAACACACCTAATATGGTAATGGGAAGAAAATTTTGAAAACTAAACTTTGAGGAAACTTTCTTTTAAAAGAAAAAAATAACCTTGGCACATTTTAAATGAATCTATTTTCTTCAAAATTACTCCCAACACCCATTCAATGAGTTGTAGAACTCACCCCTCTATTTTATAGCCCTTTTAGGAGTAAGAAAACACGAAGATATACCCTTCGTCAAATATGCTTAAAGTCAATTTTAAGCTTGCATGTTGATCAATTTATGCTATTCCAGGGAACAAGGTTTGAATTATGCTTGGCTTCTCTTGATTAAAAGAAGGGGGGAACCCCTCTTAAACCAAGGGAGTGGTGTGTTGATCACAAGGATCAGACCAAACTAGGTCGGGCATGACAATTAAGGAGGAAAAATCCGAAAGGATGTTGACCTAAAGAGCATCAATGACCAAGGGTGTCACACCCCAACCCGGTTTGGTCAGATCCCCGTGATCAACCCGCCACTATCCTGATTTATTAATGGGTTTCCCCTTATATTATAAACCGTAATGAGTAAGGCGTTCTTTAGACCTTCACCTTTTTACAAGAATATCATAAATCAAAACTGTATAGTAATTTCAATTAATCGTACCTATCTTGCAAGTGTTTAATTGCACAAGTCTTTTAAGGTTTAACTTTCCCGGACTTCTTGAAAGGGGTATAAGGGAGGGGGTAAGTACAACTACTTAGTGAATGGGATTCAAATTTTTTGAATTTAAAAAAAAAACATTTATATGGAGTGTGCCAGACTCCTTTCTTTTAAAAAATTCCTTCATAAAAAAATTCAGGTTTTTCCATTATTTCTTAATTACCTATGTGTCATCACCCAACACACATCCTTTATCATGAAGGTTACACACATTCGAAAGTCAGTATCATTACTGAACCCGCTAGTGGCTTCAAAATGACTTTTCCTGCCACCCGGATAGAAATACGACCACTTCTACCCTGGGATTGAGTGGATGTCGCAACATCCGACCCACAATCCCGAAATCACTTCTTCGTGTCCGTATGAGGACAAAGACCTCATCCTGTCCCCACCCTGGTCTCATGCGCTTGGTGCTACTCCAAATTTTGCATAGACCACTAGAACGACGAACTACCCTTATAGCCACCAGATCGTCCAGTGCCCTTAGGACGCATCACTACCCCTCATGGGCGTCTTGATGATCCCGTACTCACAGTACATGCACAAACAATGTTTTCACATATTGCATGGCAATATGTGAAAACATTGTTTGTGCATGTACTGTGAGTACGGGATCGTGCCACTAGTCCAACGGCCCCGACTCTCGACTCAACCCGCAGTTGTTTGTCTTGACTGGTCGATCGACCTGTCATGTCGCACTACTGCTAGTTGACTGAGCATGTCGGTCCTATCTTGGTACCATGGCAAAACAATTCACTTATTAATTTTTATGGCACATATATCATGTTCGTTTATGAGCTTCTGCTCGTGCTAACTGGCCTTGGGTCCACTGTATGAGATTTTCAAAATCGGGCATTTAGCCCCCAAGTTCCAAAACCGAGGCCCTTGGCCTATCAGAGCTATTCGAGCTCCCATCGAGAAGGTCTCCCAAATTGTTTAAGCATTGACACACAGTCAGGGGAGAGCACTTCCGACAAAATAGGTTTTCAGTGTCCATTATACCGACCGGTATAAGGACATCTCCGTTCATAACCGATGAACGGGTTTTCAACTTCCTTCGAGGAAGTCTCATCATACCAATCGGGTAGGATCTACTTACAACCGATAAGTAGTTTTTCCGCAATATTTTCACATCACTTTCTCTAAGTGGTGATGATTAAAATACCACTAAACAGTGGGTTTTTATACCGAGGTACTTATCATCCCCAACCGGGTATGATATATATAATCCCACTCATAACCTGTAAGTGATTTTTAATTTTAAGTTATGCTCATCATCCCAACTGGGTATGATGTTAGTAAACCCACTCACCCGTTAATGCTGTTAATTCCACTAGACTGGTTCTTGGTATTCATGGGAGCTTGTCCTTGCTGGCATTCCTGGTAGTTCGTGTTACTACACGATATGAACATCTTGGTTCATTATCCTTCGGCCTAATCGCCTTCATTCATTCCAAATGAACGAGAAAGTCAAACTTTCATTTATTTGCAATTAAGCCCCTAAAGTTATTTCTCGTTAACTTTAAGTCCCAAATGCTGGTTTTTCCCTCAAATTGAGTCCCGAAACTTCAAAATTTTATCATAGGACCTCAATTTATTCTATTTCACAAAAAGTGGATTAATTTCTCAAATTTCCAATTTGGTCCTCCAAGTTTTCCAAAATTACCATTTTGCCATTCCTTTACAAAAATGGTAAGTTTTGCCCCAAAATTCTAAAATTTCTCAATTCGTCCTCCAACATTATTTTCATGCCCAATTGGCCCTCAATTTCATAATATTTCATTTTAGTCCTTTGAATTTTGAAAATCCCCAATTTTCCCCCAATTCCAACTTCTTAACACAACCGAATTTGATTTCATCAAATTGACCCATCAAACACTTCTAATTGTTGGAATTGAAGTTGAAATTGAGTTGCTACATGTTCATACGATTCTTTAGAAACGTGAATCGCAAGTTTTAATGCCGGGACGAGCTCAAATGGAGTTTTGTCGGAAAATGAACTATAGAGAGAGAAAGCTTTGATTACTCACCGGTGAAGGCACGATGGTCCGAGCTTTCGATCTGGGTAGATAGGTCTCGTCCTGAGGGTCATCCTAGAATCAAGAATCACATCAATTGATGCGGAATTGGATTATAATTTCGTCATTGAAATTCGGTCGACTCTCTCTCTAGCACCGATCAAAAATTGTAAAGGGGTGCTGGATTGGCTTACCTTTCGTCCCTAATTCGGCCGTGGAAAGGCTTTGGAATTGTTGGGAGGGCTTGGGTTTGGCCTGACGAGTGCTTGAAATGGCCGATTTTAGCTTGGCCGAAATAGGGCAGCTTCGGTCCGCCGTAGTTGCTTCACTATTCTATCATGTCGGTGCTTCTCCAACGATTCTCAGATTGACTAGAGTTTGCTATCAGATAGTAGTCTTCTCCTCGGTTCTAAAGAGCCCGACCTTTGTTCAAGTTGAAGCTCTGGTTCGAGCTCGACCGAGAAATGGAGCAGTAGAGAGAGAGAGAGAGAGAAGTGTTCAGGTGTGAGGATAATGAATGGGGATGACCTCTTTATATAGGTGTAAAAATCATGTATTAAATGGGAGATATTTATTACTAGTATTAATATTGCCATAAATTATTGGTATTAATTCCAATAATTTAATGTCAGTAGTAAATTATTTGCATTAATTCTAATAATTTAATTTAGGAGGTCACCCATCCTCACACTACTATTGAGCAAGCACACATAACTTTAGAATTCCCATGGATTCTCATTCGCCTGAACCAATTTGGTTTTTTTGTTCTAATTTGTGTTAAGTTTCTTTTCCAAGGTTTAATAAACCCTTTGGATCACTCAGAAGTTGTAAATTTCCAAATTGCTTGTTCCCAAATGATCGGGTTTGTAAACCGTCTCGGTTTTCTTACTCGGTTTGACCGGTTCTTTTCCCGATTTTCCTTAACTCAAAAGTGCGGGGTTTACAACTCTACCCTCCTTTTAGGAGTTTTCCCCCCAAAACTTAACCAATATATTCCACATCGGGAATAATTTCCCTTAATGTCAACTCAGATTTTTCTTGACATGCTAACACTTCGATTACTCTTTCGCTTAGTCCCTGTAATCATTCATCTATGGAATTTATTTTCATTTATCATGCTTAGTCCTTCCATGGAGTTATAATAACGAGGCGTGTATGGCTCATTAATCCTAATATATATTCTTAGGTTCGCATCTCCCTTTATTTAGGATAAGGTTCTTCCTTTTGGGGATTTTACTCAAGATTTTAGGATTGGGAGTTCCAAGGTGCCCAATCGTTTCTTTTTCTAGTTATTCTCTTCATCGTTGGAACCCCTAGCTCGATGTTCTTTTGAGCATTACAGACTTGTTTTCACAGGTTGTTGTGTTATTATTCTTTCGTCCCAATTTGACCCATCCTTCATCCATCATTGATTACAGCTTCGGTCAAATTTATGTTTGAACTTGTTATGTTTACCAACTGACTCCTCCTTACTCGAGTTACATTTTACTTGGGATTGTTGGTGTTTATATGTCCCTTACGACATGACATAGTTATGAACCTGTCTCAGTCCATCAGACTCCTATAACACCTCTTTTAGGGTTGTTTCCAACTTTCTAGCCTTCCAGGGACTATATAATTTCATCCCTCATTTAATTGGGTAGTATTCCTCAACTACCTTTACTGTTATCGAATTATCATTCGTATCTTGACAACATGTCTTACATAACCGTGTTGGTTTTCCTTACTCACTCGTCCTTTCCCAACTTCTTTATTGGGTTTTTCTGGTGCCAATTATTTGGTTTCCCAATAGTTTACCAACAAACTAGGATACTTTCCTTCTTAAGTCCTTGGCATTCCTTAATCAAGGGTTTTTCCTTTTTTCTTAATCCAGTTTTACTTACTCATAATCATTTCATGATTCTTCATTCTACAATAATTGCTTTCGATCTATGTGTCGATTATTTTGCTTGGTAAGGTTCCGTCCTTCTGGTTTTGTTCTCTACTATGTCCCTTACAATAGAGATTTCCATCTTAGGAGTTACATGCTCAACCTCCTTATCATTCATTGTATGGTTCTTTCTCCCTTTCTTTGCACCCTTACCTATGTTAGGGCATCTGTTTACTTTAGATCCTTCACTATCCACAACTTTTGTTTTATCCCTTATTCCTTAGATGGGATACTTCTGATTATTGGTTTTATTCCGTGCATTCCACCCTATGCTCGGTCGTCCACTCTTTAAGCTTCATATGCACGTGTGGACTATGACCCGTCTTACCAATTGCGGTTATTT
Organism: Trapa incisa; assembly: GCA_030064435.1. Lineage (NCBI taxonomy): Eukaryota > Viridiplantae > Streptophyta > Magnoliopsida > Myrtales > Lythraceae > Trapa > Trapa incisa. The sequence goes on from CM057776.1 coordinate 18,076,843, forward strand.
CTCCTTAGCCACATCTTATTTGGAGGACTTACTTTCCCAATGTTTCTCGAACATTCTTTACTTTATTACCTTAGTATGGGTTGTCCACTCATTCATACTTGTCACAACATCTTTTTGATGCTAACCCGTTAACTTATTTCTGTTTAAGGAGGGTTCACATCCTTCTCATTTCAAAATCTCTTGTTCATCCTTCGTGAAGCTCACTTAACCGTCTCATGACTTTAAACTAGAAATCTGGTTTTGGTCATTAATTTCTTTAAGGATTTTCCTTCATTCTTCTTTTTCCAATGTTTTGGCCTTTTCACTTCTCCCTTCTTTGTCGTGGTTTAAATCCAAGGTTCTCTCGAAGACCAGTTCTTCAACTATCTCCTTCTCTCCATTTTTTTTATGATCCAATCATCTGGGTAGTTGTGTCATTTGTCCTTCATGCACATCCTTTGTCCTTCATAGAGTGTAGTCTTTACTACATCTCAGCCTTTCTTAGGGTTTTGTTTATTCTCTTTGGCCGTACCGTTGTTACTCGTTTCTTCTTTCTACTATGTTCTCCTGAAATTATTGTTCGGTTCTCCTGCACTCTCCAAGGAGGTCACACTGGGCCATCACGATACTTCTTTCCTTTGAAACATTTCCCAATTAAGGGTTGGTTCCTTGCACTCCACATTATGTCCATTCGCCCATCAAAATTCCTTCAAGGGTAGTTAGTTATATGCATCCCTCTAAAGTTTACTTTCATAGTGTATTTCTTTATGAAGCGTTCAAATCTTCCTTGTTTCAAGATTTCTTGATAATTATGTGAGAGGCTTGCCTATTTTTTTTCTTGGTTAATTTGGCCTTTGATCTTGTTAAGGATTTCTTTCATCCTTCTTTTCTCGAGTATTTGGCCTTTTCGCCCCTCTCTTCTTTGTTGGAACTCAAATTATGGTTTTCCGTGTATTAGTTTGTTAACTGCCTCACCTCCACCATTCCTTTGGTCTAAGTTTCTTAGGGCAGTTGTTTCTCGAGTACTCTTGTCCTTAACGTCCATCTCACTGACCTTTTTATGGTGTAGCCCCTTCTACTTCCCGGTCTTCCTTAGGGTGTCATTTGTTCCCTCTCACTATCTTGTTGTAACAACTTGCTTTCTCTTATCCTGTTGGTCTGAACTTCCTATTTGACATAGTTGCTTTTTCCAAGGTGATTTATTGATGTAATCCCAATACGTCCCGTTTCTCATCAAATATTCGTCTTGTCTTCTCTTGTGGATGCACTCCTTTCTTTGCTCCTAAATTGTTTGGATTTTCTTATTAAAGGGGGAATTCTCTTTATCTATCCTTTGTTCCGTTTGTGGTTTTATTGAGGTCCTACCTTTACCCCTTTTTCCTTCTTACCACTTTGCTAAGATTTTGAAGAGTTTCCTCTTATCTGTGGTTGCAAATGGAGTCATGTTTCTTGGGATGGTATCCTTTCAGATTTCCTATAGTTGTGGGGTGTTTATTCTTGGAAAATATTGTCCTGACTCCTAGCGATGTGGGACAGTTTTTCACTTCATGTCCTATTCCCCTCTAGGTTAAGTTGATTGCCGTCCTTTGTAGGGTTGGGCACTTCTCCACGCAGTGTCCCTATCATTTATGCTTGTAATTACATGAACATAAGTGGTTCCTCTTGGCGTTTTCTTAGGAATTGTTAGTTTTGGTGCTCCTTCGTCCTTAAGTCTAGATACTGTGATAGTTTTTTTTTTCTTTTTTGGAGTCTTCCTTGAAGATCACATCATTTGAGGGGCAAGGTTTTTAGGAATTTGGCATACTTCATTAATAGAGTAGTACAGTATGTTGGGGGTTTTGGCCCTATTACAGAAAATGGTCACCAAATAACTTGGGAGCTACGAGATTCTTGATAAGCATCCTCCTATGTAAGGTTATATGCCCCCTTTTATGGCTTCACGCTTGGCTTCCTTTATACTTAGAGTTGTGACCACAATAGGTCCTGTCACCATTCTTTGGGATACTTCCTCATTTGCTCTTTTGAGATTCCTGCCATACTTCAAGCATTTGGGAAGCTTCTAGGGTTGTCTTCCTACGAAGATAAGGTGTTGAGTAGAGGTATTTCTAGTTTTCTTTGTTCCTCACCTGGGAGCTATTTGAAAATTTTAGGATAAATCCTATTAGTTACAATATTTTATAGTCTTGATTATGTATTCGAGGAAACATGCTTTGATACCACTCTAGTTGTCATGCCCCGATCCGGTTTGGTCAAATCCCCGTGATCAACCCGCCACTTTCCCGATTTATTAAAGGGTTTCCCCTTATATTATAAACCGTAACGAGTAAAACGTTTTTAGACTTGCACCTTTTTCCAAGAATATCATAAATCAAAACTGCATAGTAATTTAAATTAATCATACCTATCTTACAGGCATTTAATTGCATAAGTCTTTTAAGGTTCAGCTTTCTGGGACTTCCTGAAAGGGGTATAAGGGAGGGGGTGAGTACAACTATTCAGTGAATGGGATTCAAATATTTTTAATTTCAAAAAAAATATTTATATGTAGTGTGCCAAACTCCTTTATTTTAAAAAATCCCTTCATAAAAAAAAATTCTGGTTTTTCCATTATTTCTTAATTACCAGTGTGTCATCACCCAAAATACATCATTCTTCATATGAAGGTTACACACATTCGCAAGTTAGTACTACTACTGAACTCGCTAGTGGCTTCGGAGCGACTTTTCCAGCCACCCGGATAGAAGTACAACCACTTCTACCCTGGGATTGAGTGGATGTACGGGACATCCAACCCACAATCCCGAAATCACTTCTTCATGGCCGTATGAGGACAGAGACCTCACCCTGTCCCCACCCTGGTCTCATGCGCTTGGTACTACTCCAAATTTTGCACAGACACCTGGAACGACGAACTGCCCTTATAGCCACCAGGTTGTCCAGTGCCCTTAGGACGCATCACTACCCCTCATGGGCGTCTTGATTATCCCGTACTCACAGTGCATGCACAAACAATGTTTTCTCATATTGCCATGTAATATGTGGTGCCACTGGTCCAATGGCCTCGACTCTCAACTCAACCCGCAGTTGTTTGTCTTGACTGGTCGATCGACCTGTCATGTCGCACTACCGCTAGTTGACTGAGCATGTCAGTCCTATCTTGGTGCCATGGCCAAACAATCCACTTATTAATTTTTATGGCACATATATCATGTTCGTTTATGAGCTCCTGCTCGTGCTAACTGGCCTTGGGTCCATTGTACGAGATTTTCAAAATCGGGCATTTAGCCCCCAAGTTCCAAAACCGAGGCCCCTGGCCTATCAGAGCTATTCGAGCTCCCATCGAGAAGGTCTCCCAAATTGTTTAAGCATTGACACATAGTCAGGGGAGAGCACTTCCGACAAAATAGATTTTCAGTGTCCATTATACCGACTGGTATAAGGACATCTCCGTTCATAACCGATGAACAGGTTTTCAACTTCCTTCGAGGAAGTCTCATCATACCAATCGGGTAGGATCTACTTACAACCGATAAGTAGTTTTTCCGCAATATTTTCACATCACTTTCTCTAAGTGGTGATGATTAAAATACCACTAAACAGTGGGTTTTTATACCGAGGTACTTATCATCCCCAACCGGGTATGATATATATAATCCCACTCATAACCTGTAAGTGATTTTTAATTTTAAGTTATGCTCATCATCCCAACTGGGTATGATCTTAGTAAACCCACTCACCCGTTAATGCTGTTAATTCCACTAGACTGGTTCTTGGTATTCATGGGAGCTTGTCCTTGCTGGCATTCCTGGTAGTTCGTGTTACTACACGATATGAACATATTGGTTCATTATCCTTCGGCCTAATCGCCTTCATTCATTCCAAATGAACGAGAAAGTCAAACTTTCATTTATTTGCAATTAAGTCCCTAAAGTTATTTCTCTTTAACTTTAAGTCCCAAATGCCGGTTTTTCCCTCAAATTGAGTCCTGAAACTTCAAAAATTTATCATAGGACCTCAATTTATTCCATTTCACAAAAAGTGGATTAATTTCTCAAATTTCCAATTTGGTCCTCCAAGTTTTCCAAAATTACCATTTTGCCCTTCCTTTACAAAAATGGTAAGTTTTGCCCCAAAAATTCTAAAATTTCTCAATTCGTCCTCCAACATTATTTTCATGCCCAATTGGCCCTCAATTTCATAAAATTTCATTTTAGTCCTTTGAATTTTGAAAATCCCCAATTTTCCCCCAATTCCAACTTCTTAACACAATCGAATTTGATTTCATCAAATTGACCCATCAAACGCTTCCAATTGTTGAAATTGAGTTTCTACATGTTCATACGATTCTTTAGAAATGTGAATTGCAAGTTTTAACGTCGGAACGAGCTCAAATGGAGCTTCGCCGAAAAATGAACTATATAGAGTGAGAATGCTTCGATTACTCACCGGTGAAGGCACAACGGTCCGAGCTAGTCTCGTCCTGAGGTTCATCCTCAAATCAAGAATCAAATCAATTGATGCGGAATTGGATTAGAATTTCATCCCAAGAGGTCACCCATCCTCACACTACTCTTGAGCAAGCACGCTTAACTTTAGAATTCTCATGGATTCTCATTCACTTGAACCAATTTGGTTTTTCTGTGCTAATTTGTGTTAAGTTTCTTTTCCATGGTTTAATAAACCCTTTGAATCACTTAGAAGATGTAAATTTCCAAATTGCTTGTTCCCAAATGATCGGGTTTGTAAACCGTCTCGGTTTTCTTACTCGGTTTGACCGGTTCTTTTCCCAAATTTCCTTAACTCAAAAGTGCAGGGTTTATAAGGGGAATAAATGGAAATGGGGACGATGGGACGTGTATGGAACATCCAACCTAATGTCCTAGATAAGAACCCTCGAAAAGAAGAGTCTTACCCTAAGTTGAGTAAGAAGTGGACCTGAGGGTGTACCTTTGGACTTGTGGGTAAAAATATCTAATCAGGATACACTCCATGGAGTGAGTAAATAATGGAAAGGAAATGAAATTCCTTAAGCATGTGGTTTAAAAGGCTAAGTGAAGAAACAACAAAAGGGTAGCAAGTCAAGCAAACCCCAAGTTGACATCAAGGGAAATTATTTCCGATGTAAGAGATACGTAATCAAGTTTTGGGGACAAAACCCCTAAAAGGAGGGGAGAGTTGTAAGCCCCATTCCATTATGGATATGAAAACTGGGAAAAGAACAAGTTGATTCAAAAGAGAAGACCGAGCCATTTAATGAACTGAAACCGATAAAGAATGGGTAAAATGGGAAATTAGAAAATCCCAAGTGACTCAAAGAGTCATAAAAATCATGGGGAAGAATCATGGAACAAATTGAAAAAGAAAATCAAATCGGTTCAGGGTGAACTAGACCTGAACCGGTTTGAACTATACATGAACTGTTTCTAAATTCATTTTTATTGGTAGTTTAAAATGATCAAATTGGGAAATTGAAGCCACCATTGAATGGAAAATGAATTTAGACAAATTTAGAATTTTTTATATTTGAGAAAATCGGTTAAATCGGGCCTGAACTAGCTGATTTTCACCATTGAACCCGATCAGATCAAAACGGTGCGGTTCGAAATAGTGTTGTCTTCTTCCTTAGGATGACAACACTATTCATCATTTCAAAAACTTTCTTTCTCTGACGAAGGAATATTTTCTTTGATTTGGGCATTTTCTAAAGAGGATAAGCTTGACCAATATGGAAATTGGACGGCCAAAGGGTCGTCGAGCTCCCTATATAAAGAGCTCCCTAACATTCATCCTCCACACACATCAAATCATTTTTCTCTCTCAGGTGTTGTATTTTCTGGTGAAGCTTGAACCAGGGCTCTGAATTGGGCACTTTTCTCAGCCTTAGAAGGCAAGGTCAGGTCCTACAGACTCTGAGGGGAAGTCAGCTACCTGACAACAATCTACCTTCGACTGAAGGACTGTTGAAGGAGCACCGGCGGAATCAAACAGTGAAGTAGCTCCAATGGACCAAAGCTGTCCTATTTTGGCCGAGCTGAATTCGGCCAAATTCAGACCCCTCCAGCCAAACCGAGCCTCCCCAACATCCCCACGACCCTCACACGACCTCCACCAAGCTGAAAGGTAAGCCAATTTGGCCCTCCTTCATCATTACAGATCAGTGTTAGAGAGAGAAAGTGTTGAATTTCAGTAACAAAATTTACCCTTGTATGAACTTCAATTGTAGCAATTTTTGATCCTAGAAAGATCCTAAGGATGAGAGCTATTTCCCTAGATCGAGAGCTTGGATCGCTGCACCTTCGATGGTAAGCTTTTGAAGCTTTCGACCTCTACGAATAGTTTTTATGCAAAGCTCTATTTGAGCTCGTTTTGGACTCAAATTCTGTAATTCATAGCTCCAATTGATCGTATGGAAGTGTAGGAACCAATCCAGTTGGCATACAAACATTTAGGTTATTTTTTTAACTTAGCCCCTTTATAACACACAACTTAAGAAATATCTTTTATTTTCTATTGTTTACTCATTCCATGGAGCTTATCCTAGCTAAGCATACCTTACTTGATAGTTCTAGGATATATCCTTTGATTCACATCTTTTTTTCTTGGAGCAGAATTCTTTCCCTTAAGGTTCATTACTCAGGATTTTAGGTTTGGGAATTCCAAATAGTCCAATCATTTATGTGTGCAGTCACTTCCTCCCTAAAAACCCTAAAAATACTCTAAAAACCTTGAAAAACCCTAAAAACCATATAAACTCCTAAAACCCTTGAAAACCCCTAAAAGCTCTAAACAACTCTAAACAAAACTAAAAAAACCCCAAAAACCTTAAAAATCCATAAAAACTCTTTCTCCCACTCTCCTTCTATCTCTCCTGCCATATGTCATAATATTATGCACAAATAAGGGGTCAGACCCATTTCTTATGACTCTTAAGTAGTGGAAAACTTCAAACCTTATAAATTCATAACACTTCTCTATTCTATTAAATGTGGAATCATATTATAGAAAAAACTAAAAAAAATCCTAAAAGATCCTAAAACCTCCTAAAAACCCTTTAGAAAACCAAAGACCCCTAAAACTCCTAAAAAAACCCTAAAAACCCACAAAACCCTAAAACCCCTTAAAAATCTCTAATAACCACTAAAAACCCTCAAAAACCCCAAAACACCCTCAAAAACCCTAAAACACCCTATAAAACCCTAAAACACCCTATAAAACCCTAGAAACTCTAAAAAAGACTAAAAACCCCAAAATAACAATAAAACACCAAAACCTCCTAAAAACCCTAAACAAACTTTAAAAACCCTTATAAACCCTACAATTAAAAAATAACCTAAAAATCCTTAAAAAACCTTAAACCCCTAAAAAACCCTTAAAACCCTTGAAAGAAACCCTAAAAACCCTAAAAAAAATTCTCTCATGAGTTATAAGTAGTGGTAAACTTATAACCTTATAAATTCACAACACTTCTCTATTTTATCCAATGTGATATCATATTCTAAAAAAACCTGAAAAACTATAAAAAAACCTAAAAACTCTTATCTCTCTCCTCCCCATATGGCTATACTTGCGCATTTCTCTCTCTTCCCTTTCTCTCTCTAGGGTTAAGCCCATTTCATATGACTTGTAACTAGTGAAAAACTTCCAACCTTATAAATTCACAACACTTCTCTATTTTATACAATGTGGGATCATATTCTCAAAAACCCTACAAACCATAATAAAACCTAAAAACCTTAAAAACCCTAAACAAACTTAAAAAATCCTAAAAACCGTAAAAACACTAAAAAAACTGAAACTATCTTCTCTCTCTCTCTCTCTCCTACCCACCCCTTATCTCTTGCTGCTAGACGGCAGGAAGAGGGGTGGAGAGGAGAGAGAAGATGTTTTTGATTTTTTTTTTATGGTTTTTGAGAATATGATCCCAAATGGGATAAAAGAGTGAAGTGTTATGAATTTATAAGGTTGAAAGTTTTCCACTACTTAAAAGTCATAAGAAATGGGTCTGACCCCTTATTTGCCCAAAACATTATATCATAGGGGGGAGATAGAGGGAGAGTGCGTCAGAGGAAGAGAGAGAGAGGGTTGAAGGGGAGAGAGGTATATCAAGATAGAGAGAAGAAGAGGTGTCATGCCCCGACCCGACTTGGTCGGAACCTTGTGAGCAACTCGCCACTCCCGTCGATCCATGAAGAGTCACCACTCAAATAACCATGAGGAGTCAGGCATACCTGTTATCATTGTTCTCTAGAATAACATTATACAAAAACCAATAATAAGAATTGCCAGGATTAATAGGCTCAGTGTAGGGATTCCCTAAGGGGTCGTCTTCTTTCACAAAAAAGGTTTAAAGGGAGGGGTGAGTGTATGTTAATCTACTCTTAAGTTTGCATTATTATTGATTTATGTTATTACAGGGAACAAGGTTGAGATCATGCCTAGCTCCTCTTGAATTAAAGAAGGGGGAAACCCCTCTTTAACCAAGGGAGCGACGGGATGTTCATGGGGATCCGACCAAACCGGATCGTGGCGTGACTACTATTCTAGGAAAAATAGGAAAAAGGACGCCTGATCTCTCGCAGTTTAGAAAGGGGTGAAACCCCTCATAGACCAAAGGAAGTGGTAAGTTGCTCATGAGGATTCGACCAAACCGGGTCGGGGTGTGACATCAACGGTCAAATGAGGAAAATCCACCACAGCAATGACCAACCAATGGGAGAACGATACGTGTCCTCGTCAATGATCAATATCAAAAGAGCCTTATCAGCAAAGACCGATTAATGAGAAGTTGACACATGGCAAAAGTGCCATGTCAGCACCCGACAAGAAATGACCAACCAATTAGAGGCCGACACATGGAAGCACCATGTCGGATGACCCCAGCCAATTAGAGGCTGACACGTAGTAGTGGCATTGTGCGTCAGGAGGGAAATCTATCGTATTTAAAATAGCCAATCAGAGGACGCCACTTGTCACGATTTACGATCAATGGAATCTAGTCAGAAGCCATGTGGGTCAGAGCAGCCAATGGGAGGCTGCCATGTGTCTAGTCAATGGGTCGAAGGTGCGCTGAGGAGTGCTGAAGCAATCCCATAGTGAAGTTGCTCCAACGGCTCGAAGCATCTGAACTCCGACCACTTGAATTTGGGGCACCTCCAGCCTCCTACAACCGTAATCGACCTCCCTCGACTTCCCTGAGACACTTCCTGACCTCTTCCAATCTCCAGAAAAGCCCCTCCACCTCCAATTCACATGAGTCCTATAATTCTAGATTGAGAAAATGGTCGAAACTTACATGCCAAATTCCCCCTGCCTAAGACACCAGTTGGAGAGAATTCTAATTCTTAGAAGACCCTCTCTACAAGGGCTAGCTCCAAGAATCAAAAGCTCCGACGACCACACCTCCATCGACAAGGACTTTAAGTTTTCTTTCTCTAAGATTGTTTTCCGATGAAGCTCCATCGGAGCTCGAGGTTTAGTTGATTTTAGAAATTCAAATTGCAGAATGATCGTGGGAAGCTAAAGGAGGTGAATAGTAGCACGAGAAGAAGAAATTAAGGAAGTTCAAGTGGCCAATTGGGAGAGGTAAAAAATCAAGAGTCATGAGTGCGAATTGGGGGAACTTTTGGGGTAACTTGGGTTTTTTTTTAAATTAAGAGGGCTTTTGATCAATATTCTGAAATATGAGGGCCAATTGGCAAACGTTAAGAAATTAGGGACCAATTAGCATTTTCTAAGAATGTTTGGGGCCAAATTGATGACTTTCGTGAAATATGGGCATTGTGGTAATTTTGAAAATTTTGGGGTAATTTAATAATTTTTGAAAACTTGGACGAATTGGGAAGTTTAGAAAAGATGGAACTAAATTTTAATTTGTGAATAATTGAAAGCTCAGATTGTGTAGGACGGACTGCACGAGGACCTGCGCCAGGAAGCATGCCTTGGATCGAAATCTAGTCGGGCGAACACGTAGCGATAACCAGGTGAGTGGGAATTTCCTACAATGATCCTGGTTGGGACAATGGCTATACACTTTGAATTGAAAACCGTTTTCTCGGAATTTGCCTCCCTTGACTGGGTGACTCTACTTAAACAATTTGGGAGCTAATTCTAGTGAAGGGCTAGATAATGCAAGTGGGCCCAAGGCTGATGGGCACGAGCATGGACCCACTGAAAATTAGCAAGTTTTGAGCCATTAAAAGTTTCGATAATGGATAATTGTGTGTGATACCCACCGAGTAGGGTGGGGAGGTTGGGCTTGTTGGTCCAAACCATTGCTAAGCCAAAGTTAGGATGTTGAACCCGTGTGGCTAATAAGCAAGGGGCAAAGCCAAGTCAATAGACCATGGGGCAGGTGGGCCAAAGATAATGGCCTTAATGATAAAACTTTGATTGTGCATGCAAGAGATGCAGATCCATTGAGTCGCTCGGTATTGGGGTAGTGGTGGTTCCAAGGGCTATTAAATGACCCATGAAGTATAAGGGTGGTTCATTGTCTAGTATGTCAAGAAGTTCCGGGAGCTTCATGCGCATGGAGATTGAGGTAGGAAGGGAAAAGAGGTCTTGTCCCACAAAGCAGACACAAAGTATGGCTAGGGTTTGAGGGTCAGACAAAATGATGTCCACTCAAAATCAGGGTAGAGGCTGCAGACCTCTATTAGGGTTGATGGTAAAGGCGCTCTGGTCTATAAGTGGATCAGTCAGGGACTGGTTTGCGATGGTGTGATCCCTTTTTATGATAAAAGGGCAGTTGTTGTATGAACATAATGTGGATCTTGGAAAAATGAAATAAATAATTAAATTGAAAAAAATTGCTCATCGTAGAAATTTTCCCCTCACTAAGTGTATACTCAATCCACTCCTTTCACCCTTTCAAGAAAAATTAAGAGGAGCTGATTCAGGTATAATTAATGTCCTAGTGAAGGCTTGAACCCTCAAGGTACATCCCACACTACAAATTTTGATCACATTTTGGAAACGTGTATCTATACGCCTTTACATTCTGTGAACCATCAAGGTAGAATTGCCAGGATTGTTCAGGGAGGGTGGCAGGTTGATCATAGGACTTTGACCCAACCAGGTCGGGGTGTGACATTCCTATTACCTAGAATTGGTATCTCATGAATTTGGCATCGAAGTGCCCATTCCGAAGGGGGATGTTCCTTATGGTTCGTCTGGTTTAGGGTATACTAGGACGTTACTAATTCCGGGAAGTGAACCGTGTTTATTGACCATTGCCTGACTAGGTCGATGCTTGTCAATGCACCACCTTGTGTTTCCATTCATCCCTTCATGGCTAGGCATGGGGCACTTCGAGGAGAATGGTCAGCCCGAAGGACTCCTCTTATCCACCCTCAGAATTTTTTTTGCGTGTTGTTGGTGCCATGAGATGTGATTTCTACAATATTGGGTCTGTCCTTGAGGGTATCGATCTCAAGGTCAAGTGACCCTTCTAGGGCATCTCTAGAAAGGCTAGGTTATCGCTTCCCAATAATCCCATCCACGGGCGCATCAGTGGGTGCCACCATGTGTGGTCCCTTCTCATTGGTCCTTGGTGTGTGGTATTGTGTATGACTTCCTTTTTGCATCATCCATTAGCCTTAGTCGAGACTCTAGATATGGCTCAATCGAGCCTATCTCGTTCCCCCTTTCTCTCCTTATTTTTTTTATATAGGAACTAGATTCTCTTTGTTTTACCAACTTGTGTTGCCACATCTTATTCTTGCAGTCCCACTTGGCTTGGGGGTGGATAATCATCTCACCCTTAGTATGAGGTATGCTTTGGTCAAGAGTTATGATACCTCAACCACTTTAAGGGTTTTCCCTCCTTCACCCTTCACTCTTGCCCTTGTGGGGTGGCATCCCTTAGGATTTACTTGTCCGGATGTGATGACCATTTATTTTGGAACTTAGGACAATTACTAGTGTGGGGCAATGAAGTATCCACCTTCCACCTTGACTTTCCTTGGTCACTCCAGAATATACAAGTGTAAGGCCCTAGGGTCGTACGCCTATATGAGCTCCGAGCCATCACCAAGGCTCTCCCCCTCATCCCGAAAATTTTGTCTTGGTGTGGGACCATGTACTTAGTTCCCCTTCCTTAGCCTATTTCTGGTCTTAGCTCTTAGATGGGGCATCCGGTTATAAGGCCCAGTTCCGCACCCTAGAAACTAGTCCTTTGGTTACACACAACTTAATCTCGTAGTTACTTTCCTTGCAGGTAACAAGCTTCCCACTTTTTCATTAATACGCCTTAAAAGGCTTACTAATTGACATAATGTCAAGGTCTACCCTTGGCTTGTACACTAGGCCCCATCTAGAGAACCACATATACAACTTGAGTACACTACCAAAACATGGTGGCCCCCATGTCTACCTCAATTAGTTCCTCAGTCGAGTACTTAATGGTTCCGACTGGTTGATCTTCCTCTTTTACCTAAAAAGGGTTAAAGGGAGGGGGTGAGTTTCTACAACTTATTGAGCGGGTGTTGGGAATGAGTTTTAAAAAAAGTTTAGTTTCTTTATCAAAACCATGTCAAGGTTAACAATTCCTTTCTAAGGTTTTCCTCAAACTCAAATCTCCAAAACCTTTTTCCATTTCCATATTAGGTGTGTCTAGCTCTCTTAGCCCATCCCCTTGCCTCGGGAGGCATTTAGCAAACAAACACATGCCCTTCATTAGGAAGGGTACATACATTCACAAGGCAGTCCAAAATTGCATCCACTTGGGGATCAACGCGACTTTGTTGTCCACCCTAATAGAAGTCCCAGACGTCCGACCCTCAGACCCAAATGCCACTTTGTATTCGTATGAGGATGGACACCTCATCCTGTCCTCACCCGAGTCTCATGCACAAGAAGTTCCTAGAGCTTCATGAAAAAAACTAGTATTACAAACTGCCCTTATTGCCCCCCATATCATCCAACAGCCCTTGGGACCCATCCCTACCCCCTGGGTGTCTTGATGGTCACATACCTTAAGTCCATGCACAAACAAAAATTTTGTATACTTAGCCATCATCTTTGGTGCCAACGGTCGAATGTCCCCGACACTAAACCCGACCTGCAATTGTTTGTCTAGGTCGATTCGTTGACCTGGCCCTAACGCATTGCTGCTAGTCCATTGAGCATTTTTTATCCTAACTCGATATTGCGGCACATAACATAAACATTTCTATTTTAATTAGGAGTTTTCATGGCTATTTCTAATCATGTTTGTTTACAGGCTCTAGTGTGTGGCCTGCCTTGGGGCCTACTGCATGTGTTTTCCAAAATTGGGCCTTAAGCCCTATGAGTTCAAGAATTGAGCCCCTGGGCCTATTAGAGCTATTCAAGCTCCCGTCAAGAAGGTCTCCCAAATAGTTTATGCAGTTATCACATAGTCAGAGAAGAACACTTATGACAAAATTTCTTTTTATCTCATCACACCAACCGGGTGTGATGATGGATCTGCTTACAATCGGTAGGTGGTTTTCTCCCTCCTAAAGGAAACTAATCATACCAACCAGGTATGATGTTGATTTATGCCTACTCACAACTTATAAGTAGGTTTTATCCGTTAAAAATAGTGCTCATCGTCCCAACCGATATGAAGTATAAAAGTCTCACTCACCCATTGACTATGACACGTTTATCTCTAGTCAGCTTCCAAGTCCATGATATTTTTTTCTTGCTGGCGTTTCGGTCTCACGTGTCTCTACACGATTTGGGTATCATTATTAATAAGGATTCGACATGACAGCCTTCCTTCACGTATGAGCGAGTAGGCCCAAAGTTCTTAGTTTATAGCACTTAGGTCCCCTAAAGTTCATTTTTCTTGACTTTAGGCACCTAATGCTAAATTTCCCCTAAATTGAATCCCAAGGTTTCCAATATCCTCTTTGGATCCTCAATTTACTCAAAATTGAGTAAGGGGCTCAAGTTTTCCAAATTTCTAATTTGGTTCCCAATTTTCCAAAAATTACAAATTTGCCCCCACTTTAAAAAAATAGCCATTTGGCCTCAAATCTTTCAAAAATAGACCAATTGATCCCCCAACATCTTTCTCATTGCCAATTGACCTTCAATTTTGAGAAATTGCATGGAGGTTCTAAAATTTTTTGAAATCTCCAATTTCCCCCAAATCCCCCCAAATTTCTTCCCCCTTTCTGACTAAATTTGATTCATTCAAATTGGCCGTCAATTAAGGTTAATTGCTCTAATTGATAGCATGGATCGATCTCTACACTTCCATATGATCAAATGGAGCTTTGAATTGCAGAATTTGAGTTTGAAACAAGTTCAAACGGAGCTTTACCGAAAAACTATTTGTAGAGAGAGAAAGGTTCGAAAGGTTACCATCAGAGGTGCGGTGGTCCGAGCTCTTGATATGGGGAGGTAGCTGTCGTCCTTTGGATCCTTCTAGGATCAAGAATTTCTACAATTGAAGTCCATAAAAGGGTGAATTTTGTTAGTGAAATTCAACACTTTCTCTCTCTAACATCGATCCGCAACAACGAAGGAGGGCCAAATTGGCTTACCTTTCACTTCGGTGGAGTACTGGTCATGTGATGGTTGTGGGGATGTTGGGGAGGCTTGATTTGGACGTGGGGGGGGGGGGGGGGGGGGTCTGAATTTATCCGAATTTAGTTCGGTTAATATAGGGCAGCTTTGGTCTGTCAGAGCTACTTTATTGTTTGTTTCCGTCAGTGCTTCTTTGACGGTCTTTGGGTCAAAGGGAGATTGTTGTCAGGTAGCTAACTTCCCCTAGAGTCTATAGGACTAGACCTCACCTTCTAAGGGTAAAAAAAGTACCCATGTCAGAGATCTGGTTCGAGCTTCACTAGAAAATGAAGCAGAAGGACACTTTGCTTGTTTAGTTTCCATATTATTCGAGCATATCCTCTTCAAAAAATGCCCAAATCGGAGAGAATATTCCTTCGCTGGAGAAGGAAAGCTTTTTAATGGATGAGCAGTGTTGTGATTATGAGGAAGAAGACGACACTATTCCGGACCGAACCGATCTGGTCTCACCGGGTTCAATGGCAAAAATTGGTTGGTTTAGGCCTTATTTGACCAATTTTCTCTTATCTAAAAAATTATAAATTTGTCTAAATTCATTTCCCATCCAATGGTGGCTTCAATTTTGTAATTTGATCAATTTAAGCCACCAAGAAAAAATTAATTTAGAAACTAGTTCATGTATAGTTCAAACCGGTTCAATCCAATTCGGGTTCGGTTCACCCTGAATCGGTTTGGTTTTCTTTTTCAATTTGGTCCATGGTTCTTCCCCATAATTTTTATACTTTGAGTCAATTGGGATTTTCCAATTTCCCATTTTACCCCTTCTTTACTAGTTTTGGTTCGTTAAATTGCTTGATTTTCTCTTTTGAATCGACCGGTTCTTTTCCAAGTTTTCTTATCCATAAGGAACAAGGTTTACAACTCTCCCTTCCTTTTAGGGGTTTGGTCCCCAAAACTTGATTACGTATCTTTTACATTGGGAATAATTTCCCTTAATGTCAACTTGGGGTTTGCTTGACTTGCTACCCCTTTGGTCGTTTCTTCACTTAGCCCCTTTAAACCACATGCTTAAGGAATTTATTTCCTTTCTATTGTGTACTCACTCCATGGAGTGTATCCTGATTAGGCATGTTTTACCCACAAGTCCAAAGTTACACCCTTAGGTCCACTTCTTACTCTACTTAAAGTAAGACTCTTCTTTTTTAGGGTTCTTATCCAGGTCATTGGGTTGGATGTTCCATACACATTCGATCATCCCTGTTTCCATTTATTCCCTTGGTCATTGATGCTCTTTAGCTCAGCATCCTTTTAGACTTTTTGTCCTTAACCCGTGGTTTTTGATATGATTTCCTCCTTATCTTATTTTGTTTGTTCCTCCATCTTTTGTTTACTACAGTTCTGGTTCCAATTCTTAGGTTTGACTCCATCATGTTTGACTAATGAATCTTTCTTACTTGAGTCACATTTTCCTGGGATTGTTGGACCTACATGTCCCTTACAACATAACGTGTTCTAGAATTTTCTTTGTTCATTATAGTTCTAGAACATTTTCTCGATAACAGTTTATGCCTTTCCAACCATTAGGAGTCGTGTGGCTTCGTTCCTTTGTGTTACTTGTTAGTGTTCCCCAACTACCTTCAGCATTATCCAATTGTCCCTTTACATTCTAATATCATGATTTTGTTGGTTCTTCCTTATCTACTCATTCCTTGTCAACTTCCTTATTGGTTTTTTCTGGTTTCAATCATAGGGTTTCCTGATTACTTCTTGACTTATTGATATGCTTGGGATTTTTCCTTCCTTATGTCTTGGCACATCTCCAATGGTGTCATTTACTCAAGGATCCCTTTTCTCATTCCTTCCTTACTCACTCGTGGCCATTTCATGGTTCCTTATTTCGAGTTGGTCCCTTTTAGTCTACATGTCGATTCCTTTGTTTGGGGAGTTCCCTTTTGATGATTTCATTCTCTACTATATCCTTTAAAGTAGAGACTTCCACCTTAGGAGCTACATGTTCAACCTTCTTACCCTTTCTTGAAGGTTTCCTTTCTTCACCCCCTTACACCCTATTGACATTGGGTCAATTGCCCATTTTTAATCCTTCATTCTCTTAAAATTCCCCTTTCGTCCCTTATTCCCTATCTGAGGAACTTTCGATTATGGGGTCTTATTTCGTATACTCCACACTATGCCCAATTGTACAATCTTTAGGCTCCATTAAGGGAGCATAGACCACAACCAGTCTTGATGTCCATGGTTGTTTCCCTTAATCACTTCTTAAATGAAGGGCTTACTCCTCCTTGGTTTCTCAGATATCCTTTCATTTATTTCCTTATTATGGGTATTCCACCCATTCTTACTTGTTATGACATCTTTTGATGCTATCTTCCTACTTTCTATTCCTTGGGTTTTAGGTATACTTCCCTTGTAATTGGTCCTTTATCCCAACTTACATTCCATTTGCAATTTTACCTTCTATTCCACTTTAATTGGGTTCATTACTTCTTCGTCGGGATATGTATGCTTCTCTAGGGCTCCCTTCCTTGATAGGCTTCCTCATCTTTTCCCGGATTTACTCTTTCCTTCATCATCTTGGGTATCTGTCTTTAGGTCAACCTCATGACATCCTTTGATATCATCCTCTCCTGCTTACCCTTACTTTGGGAATCTTGCTGACACATCCTTTGTACTTTGTCTTTATTCCAGCTTTTACTCACTACAATTTTATTTTTATTACGAAGGGATTTCGATCTCTTTCCTTTTGAGGTTTCTTAATCTTCTTCTGAGAGCTTTCTTAATCCCTCCTGTGACTTAAGTTTGGTTGTCAATCCATTTTCAACCATCGATTTGTTTAAGGATTTCCTTTATCCTACTTTTCCAATATTTGGCCTTTTCAGTTCTCCCTTCTTCGTTGGGGTTTAAATCCATAGTTCTCCTGAGGGTCAATTCGTTAATTTCCTCATCCCAAATATTTTTTTGTCCAACTGTCTGGGGGTAGCTATCTCTAGAATTCACTCGTGCTTGATGACCATCTTGTCACAATTTGTAGGGTGTAGCCAATATTACTTCTCGGTCCTTCGTAGGGCATCATTTCGCAATAAAAATTCTATGGTCTCCATAGGTTTGGGGAGAAGTCAGCTACCCGACAGTAGTCTCCATTTACTCCGAGGATCGCTAGAGAAGCGCTGACATGATCGAATAGTGAAACAGCTACGATTGACCAAAGCTGCCGTGTTCCGACCGAGTTAAAAATGGCTAATTTGAACCCTTCTCAAGCTAAACCAAGCTCTCCCAACACTTCCAAAGTCCTCATACGATTGAATTAGAGCTGAAAGTAAGCCAATTTTGCTCCCCTCTATAAATTCTGATCAATGTTAGAGAGAGAAACGATGAAACTTCGATGATGAAATTCTCACTTAATTCAACATGAATTGTTGTAATTCTTAATCCTAGGAGGGTCCTCAGGATAAGAGCGACATGCCTCAATCGATAGCTTGCTTACCGAACCTAGGGCTCCCTCCGCCGCACCTCCGATGGTAAGCTTTTGAAGCTTTCTCTCTATAAGTTCAGTTTTCCGACGAAGCTCTGTTTGAGATCAATTCGGACCCAAATGACCCGATGCAAAGCTCCATTGAATCATGTGGAAGTGTAGGAATTGATCCATACCTTCAATTGGATCAATTAACCCCGATTGAATGGTGAATTTGATGAAATCAAATTCAGCCAATTTGAAAGGGGGAAGTTGGGAAACATTTTGGGGGAAATTGGGGATTTCGTAAAATTGAGGGACCAAAGTTCAATTTCCCAAAATTGAGGGCCAATTAGCCATGAAAAGGATGTTGGAGGATCAATTGGTCAATTTTTTAAATTTATTGGGGTCAAATTGCCATTTTTGTAAAGTAAGGGCAAAATGATAATTTTTGAAAAGTTGGTGGACCAAATTGGAAATTTGGGAAACTTGAATCCCTTAAGTGATTTTGAGTAAATTGAGGACCTAAAGTAAATTTTAGAAAGTTTGGGACACAATTTGGCGAAAAGTTTGCCTTAGGGACCTAAGGCTAAGGAAAAAGAACTTTAGGGAGCTAAAATGTAAATAATTGAATAGTTTTTTACATTTTGTTCATACATGAGAAATGAAGGCTATTATGCCAAATGTTAATAAACAAGGATGTCCAAATCATGTAGGAACATGAAGGACTGGAATACCATCAAGGATAAGCTCGCATGGAGGTAAAAAGCCGATTAGGAGGAAATACACTACAAATATCGAGTGAGTGGGTTTATTCACATCCTACATGGTTGGGATGATGAGCACCTCGAAAATAAAAAACTAATATTATGTGGAATTTTAACATCACACCTGGTTGGAATGATGTGAGAACTACCCAAAAAAACTACTTACTGGTTGTAAGTAGATTATACTCAGTTGGTATGATGATATTCTTGGAAGGAAGTAGAAAACCCGCTTACCGGTTGTAAGCGAAGATGTCATCATACCTACTTGGTGTGATGGATGAGTTGAAATTTAGTTTGTTAGAAGTGTTCTCCCCTAACTATGTGCTAATGCTTAAATATTTTGGGAGACCTTCTTGATTAGAGCTCGAATAGCTCAAATAGGTTAGAGGCCTTGGGTTTGGAACTTGGGGGCTAAAATGCCTAATTTTTGGAAAACCTCATATAGTGGGCCCAAGGCCAGTTAGCATGAGCAGGAACTCATAAACAAACATGATGATAAGCAATGAAAACTATCATTAAAAGTGGAATTTACTATGTGATTCACCACAGTACCATATCAGTACTGACAAGGCTCGATGGGCTAATGACACCGCGTCAAGGCTAGGTCAACAAACCAGTCAGATAAACAACTGTAGGCCAGATTGAGTGTCGAAGCCATTGGACCGTAGGTACCAAAGATAAATAGCTTTTTGGGAAAATATAGTTTGTGCATGCACTTGAGGTTTAGGACCAAGAGGGGTAGTGATGCATCCTAAGCGCTGCTGGATGACATGGTGGCGATAATGGAAAGAGAAGCTATTGTGTTTGAGTTTCTCGTTGTATCAGTTAGTTATAGAGTTACTATGTTTAGACTCCACAGAATTACTATGTTTGAACTCCACGAGGCTACTATGTTTGGGGCTTCCTGAAGCCATTGTGTTTGAGCTTCATGCGCACGAGACCGAGATATGGTCTATATCCTCATACAGACATGGAGTTGATTTGAGGTTTAAGGCTTGAATGCTGCGAACATCCACTCATTCTCAGGATAGAAGTGGACGGGCTTCTATATAGGTGGTCAGTAAAGTCGCTTCGACGCCACAAGTGGGTGTAGTGGATGGGCTGCCTCGAAAATGTGTGATCCCTTCATGATGAAGGGCGTGTGTTTATTGTTAAACACATTGATTGTGGATAACAAGGAAAATTGGTTTGAATAACCGTGAATTTAAGGAAGAAATAATCTTAAAGGAAATAAGGAGTGTCACGCCCGACCTGGTTTGATCAGATTCCCATGAACAACACGCCACTCTCCCAGTTTACTAAGGGTTTTCCCGTTCTTTATCCCGGGAGGAGTAAGACATCCTTAAAACTTGTACTTTTCTTGGAATAACATAAATCAAAACTGCATAAAAATTTTAACTTACATACCTATTTTGTAGGTGTAACTAATAGGACGTCTTTGGATAGGTTTCCCTTGGTTACCTGAAGAGGGATATAAGGGAGGGGGTGAGTTCAACGACTTAGTGAATGGGTTTTTAAAGTTTGACTTTTAAGAAAAGTGTTTGAATTGGAGTGTGTCAAACTCATTATTTTTAAAATATCTCATTTTCAAAAATCTCAGTTTCCATAGCCATTTCTCAATTGTCAATCATAATCGGTGTGCTTATCAACCAACACATGCCCTTCATCATGAAGGGAACACACATTCACAGGGCAACGCATCCATTGCACCCACTTGTGGAGTCGGAGCGACTTTACCGGTCATCTAGATAGAAGCATGTCCACTTCTACCCTAAGAATGAGTGGATGTACATGACATCCGACTCTCAATTCGATAAATAAAACTCCGTGTCTGTATGAGGACAAAGACCTCATCCCGACCCCACCCCTAGTCTCAACCGCATGAAGCTACGTCGAGCTTTCCAAACTACTGACACAACAAACTGCCCTTATCTCTACCATGTCGTCCAATAGTGCTAGGACGCATCACTACCCCTCTTGGGCATCTTGAAGGTGTCATATCTTAGTGCATGCACAAAACAATAGTTTTTCACATAAGCCATTTAATCTGTGGTGCCACTGGTCCAAT
The DNA here is from genome assembly GCA_030064435.1 of Trapa incisa. Taxonomy (NCBI): domain Eukaryota; kingdom Viridiplantae; phylum Streptophyta; class Magnoliopsida; order Myrtales; family Lythraceae; genus Trapa; species Trapa incisa. The sequence goes on from CM057776.1 coordinate 18,097,625, forward strand.
GGGCCCGACCCTCAACTCAACCTGCAGCTATTTGTCTCAACTGGTTCGTCGACCTGTCATGTCGCATGCCAGTCCATCGACTATGTCGATCCTGTCTTGGTACCATGGCCAAACAATTCATTCATTTAAAGTTTTCATGGCTTAAACTCATGTTTGTTTACGAGCTCATGCTCGTGCCAATTAGCCTTGGGTCACTTGTACGGGATTTTCAAAATTGGGCATGTTAGCCCCTAAGTTCCAAAATCGAGGCCTCCAACCTATTTGAGCTATTCCAACTCCTATCAAGAAGGTCTCCCATAAAGTTTAAGTAGTAGCACACTGTAAACTCTGCTCTTTAGAGTTAAGAAAATTCAGGAAAGAACTAGTCAAACCGAGTGAGAAAATCGAACCAGTTCACAGACCTGATTTTTTAGGAACGGGCAAACTAGATAAATTACAACTCTCATATGACCCAAAAAAGGTTCATAAACTTTGGAAAAGAACTTTAGAACCAATTGGGAGAGAGAAACTAGACGGTTCGGGTGAATTGGATCCGAACCAGATTGAACCGGTTATTGAACCGAGCTGGTTTATGAACCGGAACAGATAGAGAGAGGGCAAACCAAGAAAATTATGGATCCCAAGTGACCTAAGGAGTCACATAAGTTATGAATAAGGACTTTAGGATGAAAACCAAACAGGTTCAGGTGAACCAGATTAAACTAGTTTGGACCGGTTTGAACCACTATTGAACAGGATGCTAAATTCATTTTTCTAGGTGGCTTAAAAAATTCAAATTTGAGATTTAAGACTACCATTGGATAGAAAATGAAATTAGATGAATTTAGAAATTTTTAGATTTGAAAATTTTTGTCAAATCGGGGGTGAACCGATCGGTTTAATCTTTGAACCCAGTTCGGACCGGTCCGATCTGGTTCGGAATAATGTCCTCTTCTTCCTTCAGATGACGACACTGTTCACTCGCCGAAAAATTAAAGCAGCTCTAATAAAGAGGAAACGTTTATGTTCAGTACATTTCAGGCCATCAATGACTATCATAAAGGTGCCAAACGCACGAGTCCCAAAGCTCCCTATATAAAGAGCCCCTCTACATTCATCCTCTCCACACCTGAAAACCTCACAATCTCTCAACGGCTTAGTTTTTCGACGAAGCTCAAACCAGAGCTCTGATATAGGGTCTTTTCTAAGGTAAAGAAGGCATGCTTGAGTTCCTTAGAACTGGAAAGAAGTATGCTACACAGTGGTAGTCTTCATTCGCTCTAAGGGTCGCCGAAGAAGTGCCGGTGTGATTGAATAGTGTAGCAACTCCGGCGGACCGAAGCTGCCCTGTTTCGGCTGAGCTGAAATCGGCCAATTCAAGCCCTCCTCAAGCCAAACCAAGCTCTCCCAACACCTCCTCAGCCCTCCTACGGTCGAATTAGAACTAAAAGCTACGCCAATTCGGCTCCCATCTATAATTTCCGACCGGTTCTAGAGAGAGAATGGAAAATTTTTGATAATAAAATTCTCACACAATTCAATATCAATTGATACAATTCTTGATCATATGAGAAACCTCAATAGGAGAGCTATCTGCCATGATTGAAAGCTCGGTCCGCCGCGCCCCCGACGGAGAGCTTTTGAAGCTTTCTCTCTCTACGTTCTATTTTCCAGCGAAGCTCCATTTGAGCTCGTTTTAGTGTCAAAACGTGCGATTCAAAGTGCAATTGAATTGTATGAAGATTTAGAAATTCTAATTTAACTTCAATTTTAACAATTAAACTTGTTTGATCAGTCAATTTGATGAAATCAAATTTGGCTATGTTGGAAAGTTGAAATTGGGGGGAAAATTAGGGATTTCAAAAATTTGAGTGACCAAAATGCAATTTTATAAAATTGAGGTCTAATTGGGCATGATAAGAGACCAATTGAGCAAATTTTAGAATTTTTGGGGTAAAACTTACCATTTTTGTAAAGGAAGGGTAAAATGGTAATTTTGGAAAAATTGGGGCCCAAATTGGGAATTTGGGAAACTTGAACCCTTTTTATGAAATTGAATAAATTGAGGTCCCAAGGGGAATTTTAAATATTTCGAGACTCAATTTGAGGTAAAACTGGCAATTGGGGCCTAAAGTAAAATGAAAAGTACTTTAGAGACCAAAGTGCAATTATTTGAAAAGTTGGATATTTTAGTAACTCATAATAAATGAAGGTTAAGCCAAATGATAATGAACAAAAATGTTCATTTCAAGTAGGTACATGAGATATCGGGAATGCCGGCTGAGAATAAGCTTGCAAGGGACGAAAAATCGTCTTAGAGGAAATACATTGCATGATCGGGTGAGTGGGATTTTTATATCATACCCGATTGGGATGATAAGCACGTCAAAAATGAAAACCCACTGCAAAGTAATATTTTAAACATCACACCTGAGAGGAGTAATGTGAAAATCATGTGGAAAAACTACTTACTGGTGTAAGTAGATCATACTCGGTTGGTATAATGAAAGTTCCTCGAAGGAAGTGGAAAACTAGTTCACCGGTTATGAGCAAAGATGTCCTCGTACTCGATTTGTATGATGAATAGTTGAAAAGTATTTTGTCGGAAGTGCTCTCCCCTGACTGTGTGTCACTGCTTAAATATTTTGGGAGATCTTCTTGACAGGAGCTCAAATAGCTCTATTAGGCTGGAGGCCTCGGTTTTGGAACTTGGGGGCTAATATTCCCAATTTTGAAAATCTCGAATAGTGGGCCCAATGCCAGTTGGCATGAGTAGGAGCTTGTAAACAAACATGATTTATATGCCATGAAAACTTAAGTAATGAGTTGTTTGGCAATGGTACCAAGACATGATCGACATACTCAGTCAACTAGCAGAAGTGCAACATGACAAGTCTTCGGACTAGTTAAGACAAATTACTATAGGTCGAGTTGAGGGTCGGGGCCGTTGGACCAATGACACCACATAATATATGGCCTTATATGAAAAAAAATGTTGATCGTGCATGCACTATGTTACAGGACCTTCAAGGTGCCCAAGAAGGGTAGTGATGCGTCCCAGGGCTCTAGACGACCTGGTTGATATAAGGGTAGTTAGTCGTACTAGAAGTTTTGCGAAGCTTAGAGCTGCTTCAAGCGCATGAGACCGTGGTGGGGACAGGATGAGGTCTATGTCCTCATACGGACATGAAGATTTGTTATGGGATTGAGGGTTGGATGTCACGAGCATCTACTCATTCTTAGGGTAGAAGTGGATATGCTTCTATGTAGGTGGCCTGTAAAGTCGCTCTGAGGCCAGAAGTGGGTTCAATGGACGAGCGGGTCTGCGATTGTGTGTTTTATCTTCATGATGAAGGATGTGTGTTGGGTGACGACACACCGTCGTAATAAGAATTGAATTTGAAAAATCGAGATTTGAAAATGAGAAAAATTAAAAGAATTATGGTGTCTGGCACACTTCAACTTGAAAACTATTTTTATTGAAACATCATTTTTAAATACTCATTCACTAAGGTGTAGAAACTCCCTACTCTTTTAATCCCTTTTCAGGAATTAGAGAAAATAACTAGGGATAACACCAAGCCTTACCCTCTGTCAGGTGTGCTTAATTTCTCTTAAGCTTGCATTTTATTTGATATATGTCCTTCCATGGAATAAGGTTGAAAGTACGCCTGGCTCCACTTGAGTTAAAGAAGGAGGAAACTCCTTTTGAACCAAGAGAGCAGTGGGTTGTTCACGGGGATCCGACCTAACCGGGTCGGGGCGTGACAACTAGAGTGGTATCAGAGCCTAGTTCCCTTGAAACATTTTGAATATTATGCACTCACATTAATCCAATTATAAACTATTGTGTAGGAAGGAGAGTTCCTAGGAAATTCACGGTGAAATCTAGTCATCTACCTATAACAACAAAAAAGACACCCAACCCAAGGGAGGAAGCAATACAAAGTTCCTAAAGGGAGAGAAATGAGTACCCAAGGACATGGTGAAAGACTACCGGAAACTGGTAGGAGCCTTACTAAAACCGGAAGATATCATATACCCTCCTCCCAAAAAAGAGGAACCAATATCACCTCCTAGAAGTCCAACCCCTCCTCCTCTAGTTCCACAACAATCGGAGGGGAATCCCACCAAGAAGGAGGCTTGGGATAGTTATTGGGATGCATATGCCACCTTCATGAAGGTCCACCAAGTACCTCCACCTACTCAACCTAGCTTCAATCACTCCCAATGGGTAAAGTGGACATATGAGTTTGAGGTTGATGTACTATGGCAGTACGGATTGGATTGGAGGCCATACATGAAATTCATCTTGTTAGGGAACACAAATGGACCCCAACCAATTCCTAATAGCATTCCGATCAAGAATCTCACAACCGTTCTAGGGTTGATTCTAGTCCTATGACCCCAAGGGAGTAAGGGGTAGAAAATTCCTAAAATAAGCCAAGTATGGCAAGAAAATATTTCTTAAATGAATGAAAGTAAGTTTTGTTAAAACTTTTGAGTTCTTTAATAAATTAAAAATAAACGATTATGGCAATAAAAAGGTAGGAAATCACCTAAGGAAGAAAAGACAGACTATTTATAGTTAATCTTAACCCTTAAGACTTACCCTTGGATATATGATAAGAATCCATCTAAGGGAGATCTTAAGAAAAGGAAAAAAAATAGAAGTTAGAACAAAGGGAAGCAATCATTAAAGAGTATAGATTCATGGAGAGTCCAAGGAATTAAAGATAAGCTCATAGAATGAAGAGTAAGGAAAAACAAGGAGGAGTAGAACATTCCAAAGGGAACCACAAGAATAGAAGCTAATCGAGAAAAGAAAGAAATAAGTATAGAGACCACCAAGGAAAGATGGGAAGAAAGTAGAATAACAGGAAGGTCCAATTGTAACAACAACTTATAAAGAACTAGGATACAATTCCTTAGGAACTCCATAAGATATGGAGACTTGTGGAAGAAAAAGGTATAGACCACAGGAGGAAGAAAAGCAGGAGTGGATGAATCATACAAGATCCTTAAGTTAAGGTTAAGATTTAAAAGAGAGAATTTCTAAAGAACGGTAGGATGATTAAACCATAGAATCCTAGAATGGAAGACACTAGAAGGAGGATGAAAATAGGAAGTTGGATCGAGGAAGGAGAAATCTCCAGGTCAAGACAATCAATCGAGGAAATGTCACAAAAACCGGAGTCGAAATGAGGACCGTAGTAAGAAATACGAGTGGCTAAGTGAGCATTTTAGGGGGTTAAGTGTGATCTACTGCAAGAAGACCTGGAAGCCCAAATAGAAACTTTAGACAGATTTGATTGAAGGAAATAACTCATATGGACTAAATCATTCGAAGGAGTAAACAAAGAGATGAGGAGTAGTAAAAGAATACACCGTAATCAATATAAAGGGAGGAATACCAAGGACATGAAGATACATAAGATTTGGACACAATAATGATGAGAGGTTCACCTCAAAGGATTAAACAAATGCTGGAGCAAGTGAGAATGAAGCAAGATAGATGAAACGTACTCATAGATTCGAAGAGTAAATTGTAAACTGGTGAAAATAATTGCAGAAGACATTCCAGAATTTAATAATTGCAGTGGTAAAACCAGAAGGAAATCCCGGGAGAGAGGGAATGTGAAGCTCATCAAAGAAAGGAATCTTGGTAAAACATAGGTTTATTAACAAAGAGGAAATGGAACCAACGAAATAAGAAAGAGAATATGCTCCTCAAGAACAAGATACTAGAGATGAAAGGATCAAGTACAAGGGGAAAGAAATCGTAAAGATCCAAGGGATAAGTCAAACCCAAGTAATGTGTAAGTAGGAGGATTACATCAAAAGATGTCATCAAGTAAGAAAGGAACTAACTCAGAATAAAGAATAGTGGGAGGATCATTGATGAGAGTAAGAATGGATTTGGAAAGAGAAGAGATATTAAAGAGAAAGCACACTTGTGGGAATGAGAAATGAAGTAAAAGATCAAGAGTTTTAATATGTTAGTGAGTATTAGGAAGTTCAAGGATTTGAAGGTTGAATGACCGAATAAAGAGGTTTGGAGAAGACAAGCAAGTATGGAAAGCAATATGGTTATAGGGATGTGAAGTCAAAGACATCACGAAGAATGTCATGCGATAAGGGGCATGTAAACAAAACTGACTCAGGGAAATACGACTTGGGCAAGGAAAGGTCAATGAGTAAGGCATAACAATGCCAAGCATAAAGGTGAAAGCTAAAGAAAGAGAAAGGGATCCATACAGGATGAAAAGGTGATAAACGCCAAAATTTGGGGAAGAAAAATGACTAGAACTCATAGTTCTGAAATTTTTTAGTAACAGAAGCTTGGAATGGGAAATGGTGCCTTGGGAAGGAAGGAGGTAACTAAAGGAAATGATCCTAGATCTTCCAGGAAGATATTCTAGGTTAAAGTAAGTTACATGGAATTAGAAAAGGATGAGAATGAGACGAGAATCTTAGGTATTTGATGAAAGGGATGAGCGAAAACAACCAAGAAGGTTGTAAGATGATAAAATAGAAATTTTACACATCAATAAAAAGTTCAAGCCAATACGCAAAAAGTGTGGAATAAGTTTTGGGGACAAAACTCCTAAAAGGAGGGGAGAGTTGTAAACCCCGCTCATTGGCGTTAAGGAAAATCGGGAAAGAACCAGTCAAACCGAGTGAGAAAACCAAACCAGTTCACAAACCCGATTTTTGAGAAACGGGCAAATTGGAGAAATTACAACTCCCATGTGACCCAAAAAGGTTCATAAACCTTGGAAAAAAACTTTAGAACCAATTGGGAGAGAAAAAGCAGACCGGTTTGGGTGAACCAGATCCAAATCGGATTGAATCAATTATTGAACCAAGCCAGTTTATGAACCTGAACTGATAGAGAGAGGGCAAATTAGGGAAATTATGGATCCCAAGTGACCTAATGACTCACATAAGTCATGGATAAGGACTTTAGGATGAATGGGGGATGAAAACCAACTCGGTTCAGGTGAAACGGATCTAAACTAGATTGAAACGGTTTGGACCAGTTTGAACCACTATTGAACCAGATGCTAAATTCATTTTTCTAGGTGGATTAAAAAATTCAAATTTATAATTTGAGGCCACCATTGGATAGAAAATGAAATTCAATGAATTTAGAAATTTTTATATTTGAAAATTTTGGTCGAATCAGGGGTGAACTAGCCGGTTTAAGCTTTGAACGTAGTAGCGCAGACGAAGAGGAAACATTTTTGTTTAGTACATTTTAGACCATCAATGACTATCATAAAGGTGCCAAACAAATAGCTGACGAGTCCCCAAGCTCCTTATATAAAGAGCTCCTCTCCATTCATCCTCTCCACACTTGAAAACCTTACTCTCTCTCAGCTACAGTTTTCTAGTGAAGCTTGAACCAGAGCTCTGATATAGGGTTTTTTTGAGCCATAGAAGGCGTGTTTGGGTTCCTTAGAACCGGGGAGAAGTCAGTTACACGATGGTAGTCTTCATTCGCTTTAAGGGTCGTTTGAGAAGCGTCAGAGTGATCAAACAGTGAAGCAGCTCCGGTGGACCAAACCTGCCCTATTTCGGCCAATCTGAAAATGACCAATTTGAGCACTTCTCAAGCCAAACCAAGCTCTTCCAACACTTCCTTAGCCCTCTTACAGCCGAATTAGAACTGAAAGGCAAGCCAATTCGACTCAATTCTGTAATTTCTGACCGGTGCTAGAGAGAGAACCGATAGAATTTCAATGATAAAATTCTCACCCAATTCGGCATCAATTGATGCAATTCTTGATCCTAGTAGAAACCTCAGGAGGAGAGCTATCTATCCAAATTGAAAGCTTGGACCACCGCGCTCCCAATGGTAAGCATTTGAAGCTTTCTCTCTCTACGTTCTATTTTCCGATAAAGCTTTATTTGATCTCGTTCCAACGTCAAAACTTGCGATTCAAAGTGCAATTGAATCATATGAAGATGTAGAAACTCTAATTTAACTTCAATTTCAACAATTAAACTGTTCTGTCACGCTTGCATTTCTCCAGCGACCCTCAAAGTAATTGGAGACTATAGGTGTGTAGCTGACTTCTCTCCAAATCTAAAAAACCCGACCACACCTTCTTCAACTCAGAAAAATGCCCAAGTTAGAGGTTTGGTTTGAGCTTCACCAAAAAGTGGAGTAGTAGGGAGAGAGTGTAGTTTTTAGGTGTGAGGAGGATGAACGAGGAGGGGCTCTTTATATAGGAAGCTCAGGGACTTCTTGGTCATTCGATTAGAGCCTTAATGGTGGTCATTCATTGCATGAAACTACCTGGCCAGAGACTTTTCATCTTCACCAGTGCTGCTCTATTTTCTGGCAAGTGAATAGTGCTGTCATCTGAAGGAAGGAGACGACACTGTTCCCAACCGGACTGGACCGGTCCAAACCAGGTTCAAAGCTTAAACCAGTCGGTTCAAGCTTGATTTGACTGAGTTTTCCAAAATTAAAAATTTATAAATTTATCTAAATTCATTCTCTATCCAAAGGTGACCTTATTTCTCTAATTTGAATTTTCTAAGCCACCTAGAAAAATGAATTTAGCATCCGGTTCAATAGTGGTTCAAAGCGGTCCAAACCGATTTAGCTTTCATCTTCAATTCATCCTAAAGTCTTTTTTCATGACTTTTTTGACTCTTCAATTCATCCTAAATTCCAAATGGTTTGCCCTTTCTCTATTGGTTTTAGTTAAAAAAACTAACTCGGTTCATAAACCGGTTCAATTCAGCTTGGATCCAATTCACCTTAATTGGTCTAGTTTTCTCTCCCAAATTGTCCTAAGGTCCTTTTCGAAGGTTTTTATGAACCCTTTGAGTCACTCGGGAGTTGTAAATTTCCCAAATTGTCCATTCTTTGATGATCCGGTTTGTGAACCTTTCGGTTTTCTCACTCGGTTTGATCGGTTCTTTTCCCGATTTTCCTTAACTCCAAAGAGCGGGGTTTACAACTCTCCTCTCCTTTTAGAAGTTTTGTCCCCAAAACTAAATCAGTATTTTTCTCTCTAGGATAAACTCCCAAAATGTCAACTTGGACATGTTAATACTTTGGTCGTTCTTTCACTTAGCCCACTTTAAATCACGCACTTAAGGAATTTCTTTGCCTTTACATAGTTTACTCCTTCCATGGAGTTTTATCATAACTAATATGTCTTGCCTGTGAATCCAAAGGTATATCCTTAGGTTCCCATCTCCCTTTACTTAGGGCAAGATTCTTCCCTTTGAGGTTCTTACTCAAGATTTTAGGATTGGGAGTTCCAAGATGCCCAATCGTTCATTTGTCTACTTATTCTCTTCATTGTTGAAACCCTTAGCACGGTAGGTTTCGGTGTGATCACCTATTTGTCCTATTTCGACTCTTCTTCCATCCGTTGTTTATTATAACTTTGGTCCAACTTTTATGTTTGACTTTGTCATGCTTACTAACTAACTCTTCCTTACTTTGAGTTATATTTTCCTTGGGCCTGTTGGGCTTACATGCCCATTACAACATGACATTTTCTAGAACTTGTCTTTGTCCATTAGATTGCTAGAGCACTTATTTGAGGATCGTTCTCAACTTTCCAACCTTTTATAGATTGTATATGTCATGCCTCGACCCCGTTTGGTCGGATCTTCATGATCAATCCGCCACTCTCCAGTTTATTAAGGGTTTCCCCTTGTTTATAAGCTATAAAGAGTAAGACGTTCTTTAAACCTGCACCTTTCCTAGAATAACATAAATCAAAACTGTATAGAAATTTAAACAATTCATACCTGTCTCATAGGTGTATTAGTTATTGGTCCTTGGGGGTAGGCTTTTTGGGATTTCCTGAAAGGGATATAAGGGAGGGGATGAGTACAACAACTCAGTGTATTGGTTTGCAAAATTTATCTTTTTAGGAAAAATGTTTGATTAGGAGTGTGCCAGACTCCTTATTCTCTTTCATAACCTTTATTTTCAAATTCTGTTTCTTATCACCATTTCTTATTAATCACACTGTGTCTTAACCCAACACACATCCTTCATTATGAAGGTCAATCACACAATCGTAGGCCAGTACGTCCAGTGAACCCACTTGTGGCGTCGGAGCGGCTTTACTGGCCATCTAGATAGAAGTAAGCCCACTTCTACCCTAAGAATGAGTGGACATTTGTGACATTCGACCCTCAATCCCATAACAATTCTCCGTGTTATTATGAGGACAAAGATCTCATCCTGTCCCCACCCCGGTCTCGTGCGCTTGAAGCGATGTCGAGTTTCAAAAGGTCACCTGGTACAACGAACTGCCATTATATCCACTAGGTCATCTAGGGCCCTAGGACACATCACTACCCCTTTTGGGCATCTTGAAGGTCTGGTAAACACAGTGCATGCACAATCAGTATTTTCACATCATGCCATATAATCTATGACACCACTGGCCCAATGACCTCGGCCCTTAAGTCAACTTGCAACTGTTTGTTTTGACTAGTCCGGAGACCTGTCATGTCGCACTACCGCTACTTGACTCGGTGTGTCGGTCCTGTCTTGGTACCATGGCCCAAGAATTAAATTATTAATGTTTTCATGGCATATAATTCATGTTTGTTTACGAGCTCCTACTCGTGCCAACTGGCCTATAGCCCACTATTCGAGATTTTCAAAATTGGGCATAATAGCCCCCAAGTTAAAAAACCGAGGCCTCCAGCCTAATAGAGCTATTCGAGCTCCAATCAAGAAGGTCTCCCAAATTATTCAAGCAGTGAGACTCAGTAAAGGGAAAGCACTTTCAACAAAAATATATTTTCAACTATCTATCATACCAACCGAGTATGAGGATATCTCCGTTCATAACCGATGAACGGGTTTTCCACTTCCTCCGAGGAAGTTTCATCATACCAACCGGGTGCGATCTACTTACAACCAGTAAGTAGTTTTTCCGTATTATTTTTACATCACTCTTATAAGTTGTGATGTTTAAAATACCACTAAGTAGTGGATTTTCGTTTCTGAGGTACTTATCATCTTAATCGGGTATTATATAAAAATTCCATTGATACATTAATGTAATGAATTACTCTTGACTGGTTCTTTGTATTCATGTGAGCTTGTCCTTACTTCATATTCCAACAAGATATGAGTATTCTTGTTTATTATTTCTCGGCCTATTTGCCTTCATTCATTCCAAATAAATGAGAAAACTAAACTTTTTATTTATTTGCAATTAGGTCCCTAAAGTTTTTTTCTTTAACTTTAAGTCCATAATGCCAGTTTTTCCACAAATTGAGTCTCGAAACTTTTAAAATTCACCTTGGGACCTCAATTTATTCAATTTCACAAAAAGGGGTTTAATTTCCCAAATTTCCAATTTGGTCCCCCAACTTTTCCAAAATTACTATTTGCCCCTACTTTACAAAAATGGTAAATTTTGTCCCAAAATTCTAAAAATTGCCCAATTGGTCCTCCAACATCTTTATCATGCCCAATTGGTCCTCAATTTTATAAAATTACACTTTAGTCCCTCTAATACTTGAAATTCCCAATTTCCCCTAATTTCAACATTTTAACTTTTCCGAATTTGATTTTATCAAATTGATCAATCAAATGAGTTTAATTGTTGAAATTGAAGTTACATTGAAGTTCTTACACCTTCATACTATTCAATTGCACTTTGAAGTGCATAATTTGGTGCCAGAATGAGTTCAAACGGAACTCCGCAAGAAAACTAAACTTAGAGAGAGAAAGCTTCGAAAGCTTACCGTCAGGGGCACGACGTCCGAGCTTTCAATCTGGACAAATAGCTATCGTGTCGAGGTTCATCCTAGAACCAAGAATTGCATCAATTGATACTGAATTGAATGAGAATTTTATCATCAAATTTCTATTGGTTCTCTCTCATGCACGGGTATAAGGAGATATCCGCTCATAACCGATGAACGGGTTTTCTACTTCCTTTGAGGAAGTTTTATCATACCAATTGGGTATTATCTACTTACAACCAGTAAATAGTTTTTCTACATGATTTTTACATCACTCCTCTAAGTTGTGATGTTTAAAATACCACTTAGTAGTGGATTTTCATTTCGAGGTACTTATCATCCACAACCGGGTATGATATAAAATCCCACTCACCCGTTAATGTAGTGAATTCTATTAGACTAGTTCCTTGTATTCACGCGAGCTTGTCTTTGCTGGTGTTCTTGGTACTTCATGTTCCTACATGATATGAACATCTCAGTTCATTATCTCTCGGCCTAATAGCCTTCATTCATTCAAAATGAATGAAGAAAACTAAATTTTATTTATTTGTAATAAGGTCCCTAAAGTTATTTTTCTTTAACTTTAAGTCCCTAATGCTTGTTTTTCCTCAAATTGAGTCCCAAAACTTTTTAAAATTCCCCATGGGATCTCAATTTATTTAATTTCACAAAAAAGGGGTTTAATCTCCCAAATTTCAAATTTGGTCCCCCAACTTTTCCAAAATTACCATTTTTCCCTTCTTTTACAAAAATGGTAAATTTTACCCCAAAAATTCTAAAATTCCTCAATTGGCCCTCTAAAATTTTTATCATGCCCAGTTGACCCTCAATTTTAGAAAATTCCATTTTGGTCCTTCGAATTTTTGAAAATCCCCAATTTTCCCCCCAATTCCGACTTCTTAACACAGTCGAATTTGATTTCATCAAATTGACTGATCAAACACTTCCAATTGTTGAAATTGAAGTTGAAATTGAGTTTCTACATGTTAATATGATTCTCTAGCTATTTGAATCGCATATTTTAACATCGGAACGAGCTCAAACGGAGCTTCACCGGAAAATGGACTATAGATAGAGAAAGCTTCGATTACTCACAGGTGAGGGCGCATCGGTTTGAACTTTCTATCTGGGCAGGTAGTTCTCCTCCTAAGGTTCTTCCTAGGATCAAGAATAACATCAATTAATGTCAAATTAGATTAGAATTCTGTCATTGAAATTCAGTCGACTCTCTCTCTAATAGCGATAAAAAATTGTAGAGGGTAGCCGAATTGGCTTACCTTTCCATCCTAATTTAGCCGTGGAAGGGCTGAGGAAGTGTTGGGAGGGCTTGGTTTGGCCTGAGGAGGGCTGGAATTGGACAATTTCAACTTAGTCGAAATAGGGTAGCTACGGTCTGCCGGAGCTGCTTCACTGTTCGATCACGCCGACGCTTCTCCGATGGCTCTCAGAACGAATGGATGTCACCATCGTTTAGTTGACTTCTCTAGTTCTAATGAACCCAACATTGCCTTCTTTGGCTTAGAAATAACCCTCTATTGGAGCTCTGGTTCGAGCTTCACCAGAAAACTAAGCAGCTGAGAGAGAGTGAGAGAGTGAGCTTTTTAGGTGTGGAAATGATGAATGGAGAGGGGCTCTTTATATAGGGAGCTTGGGGACTCGTCGTCCGTCCATTTGGCACCTTTATAACAGAAATTGATGGCCTAAAACGTATTGAACGGAGACGTTTCCTCTTCACCGACCCTGCTTCAATTTTCTTATGAGTGAACAGTGGTGTCATCTGAAGGAAGAAGACTACACTGTTCCAACCGGACCGGACCGATCCAAACTAGATTCAAAGCTTAAACCGGCCAGTTCACCCCCATTTTGACTAAAATTTTCAAATCTAAAAACTTCTAAATTCATCTAAATTCATTTTCTATACAATGGTGGCCTCAAATCTCAAATTTGAATTCTTTAAGCCACCTAGAAAAATGAATTTATGATCTGGTTTAATAGTAGCTCAAACCGGTCCAAATCAGTTCGGATCCAGTTGACCTAAACCGATTTTGTTTTTCTCTCCAATTCCTTCTCAAGCCCATTTACATGACTTTTGGGACTCTTTGGGTCACTTGGGATCCATAAATTTCCCGGTTTACCCTTTCTCTATCGATTCTGGTTCATGAGTCGACTTAGTTTATAAACCGGTTCTATCTGGTTCAGACCCAGTTCACTTGAACCGGTCCAATTTTTCTTCCCCAATTCATCTTAAGGTTTTTTTTCCAAGATTTATGAACCATTTTGAGTCACATGGGAGTTGTAAATTCTCAATTTGCCCATTTCCTAATAATCGAGCTTGTAGACCGATTCGGTTTTAAAATTCGAAACTGACCGGTTCTTTCCCCGATTTTCTTATAATCAAAGGATGGGGTTTATCCATAATATCTATAGTAATGCGGGTTTGTTTGGCTACTTTCTTTGAGAAATCTTCCTATAGTTGAGGCGCAAGGTCACATCATTTTGAGAGATATGGTTTTAGGAACTTGGAATTCTTTATTATTGGAGAGGTAGTACAATAGGTTGGGGTCTTTGCCCCATTACAAAAAGTGTTTATGAAACAGATGGGTAGCTACTAGGTTCTTGACTAGCATCCTTCTTAGTAAGGTTATAAGCCCTTGATGGAGTTCCTGGCCTTAGGCTTGGCTTCCTTGGGACTCAGGATTATGACCACAACAGATCCTAGCACCATCCTTCTAGACACTTCCCACTAATGTCTCTTGATTCCTTGGGACTTATCGGGTATTTTAGGGTGATCTCCCTATGGGGACAGAGTGTTGGTTAGTGTTGGTACGTCAATCATTGTTTTCTTGGTTACTCTCCTGAGAGCCATCTAAAAAATTTTAAAATTTTCTCTTAGTTACTACGTTATATAGTCTTAATAATGTATTTGAGGAAACATGCTCTGATACTAGTCAAGTTGTCATGCCCTAATCCGGTTTGGTCGAATCCCTATTAACAACCTACCACTCTCCTAGTTTACTAAGGGTTTTCCCCTTATTTATCCTAGGAGGAGTAATGCATCCTTTAAACCTGTACCTTTCCTAGAAAAAAGATAAATCAAAATTGCATAAAAAATTTAACTTACACACTTGTCTTGTAGGTGTAATTAAGAGGAGGTCTTTGGTTAGGTTTCCCTTGGTACCTGAAAAGGGATATAAGGAAGGGGGTGAGTTCAATGACTTGGTGAATGGGTTTTTGAAGTTTGACTTTTAAGAAAAGTGTATGAATCGAAGTGTGCCAGACTCCTTATTTTTAAAATATCTCATTCTCAAACTCTCGGTTTTCATAGCCATTTCTTAATCCTCAATCATAACCAGTGTGTTTATCAACCAACACACACCCTTCATCATAAAGGGAACACACATTTGTAGGGCAGCATATCCACTGCACCAACTTGTGGCATAGGAGAGGCTTTACTGGCCACATTGATAGAAGCACATCCACTTCTACCTTGAGAATGAGTGGATGTACACGACATTTGACCCTCAATCTTGTAAATAAAACTCTGTGTCTGTATGAGAACAGAGACCTAATTCTCCCCACACTGATCTCAAGTGCATGAAGCTACATTGAACTTTCCTAACTACTGGCATGACAAACTGCCCTTATCTCCACCATATCGTCATGTAGCCCTAGTACGCATCACTACCCCTCTTGGGCATCTTGAAGGTCATGTATCTCAGTGCATGCAGAAAAAAAATATTTTTTCACATAAGCCATTTAATCTGTGGTGCCACTGGTCCAACGGCCCCAACCCTTTACTCAACCTGTAGCTATTTATCTCGACTGGTCCGTCGACATATCATGTCGCACTACTGCTAGTCCATCGAGTATGCCGGTCCTATCTTAGTACCATGGCCAAACAATTCATTCATTTAAAGTTTTTATGGCTTAAACTTATGTTTGTTTACGAGCTCCTGCTCGTGCCAATTGGCCTTGGGCCTACTGTACGAGATTTTCTAAATCGGGCATGTTAGCCCCCAAGTTCCAAAACGAAGGCCTCTAGCCTATCTGAGCTATTCGAGCTCCTGTCAAGAAGGTCTCCCAAAAAGTTTAAGTAGTGGCACACAGTCAGGGGAGAGCACTTCTGAAAAATATAAGTTTTTAGCCATCCAACACACCAACTAGGTGTGAGGACATATCTCATCATAATCAATGAACGAGTTCTCTACTTCCTTCCACGATGTTCATCATACCAACCGGGTATGATCTAGTTACAACCGATAAGTAGTTTTTCTGAGTAATTTCCACATCACTCCCCTTAGGTGTGATGGTTAAAATACCACAAAATAGTGGGTTTTAAATTTTGATATGCTTATCATCCCAATCGAGTATGATATAAAAATCCCACTCACTCGATAACACATGGATTTCCTCTTAACTGGTTCTTTGTCTTCATGTGAGCTTGTCCTTGTTAGCGTTCCTGGTACTTCATGTTCCTACATGATATGAATATCCTTATTCATTACCCCTTGGCCTAATAGCCTTAATTCATCATGAATGGATGAAATACTCAACTTTTCCGTTAATTGCAATTAGCTCCCTAAAGTTCTTTTTCTTTAACTTTAGTTCCCTAATGCCGATTTTCCCCAAAATTGAGTCCCGAAACTTCTAAAATTCACTTTGGAACCTCAATTTAATTGAAATCACAAAAAGGTTCAAGTTTCCCAGATTTCCAATTTGGTCCCCAAATTTTTCAAAATTTCCATTTTACCCCTACTTTACAAAAATGGTAAGTTTTGCCCCAAAAATTCCAAAAATTGCCCAATTGGTCCTCCAACATATTTATCATTCCCAATTGGCCCCCAATTTTATAAAATAGCACTTTAGTCCCTCAAATTTTTGAAATCCCCAATTTCAACCTTCTAACTCAACTGAATTTAATTTTATGAAATTGACTGATCAAATGAGTTTAATTGTTGAAATTGAAGTTAGATTAGAGTTTCTAAAACTTCATACGATTCAATTGCACTTTGAATCACACAATTTGATGCCTAAAACAACTCAAACAGAGCTTCGCCGGAAAACTGAATGTAGAGAGAGAAAGCTTCGAAATCTTACTGTCGGAGGTGCGACGGTTTGATCTTTCGATCTGGGTGGATGGCTCTCGTCTTGAGGTTTCATTAGGATCAAGAATTACATCAATTGATGCCGAATTGAGGAAGAATTTAGTTAGTGAAGTTATGTTGGTTCTCCCTATAGCACCGATCAAAATTTACAGAGGGGAGCCAAATTGTCTTACCATTATGTTGTAATTCAACTATAGGAGGGTTGAGGAAGTGTTGGAAGGGCTTGGTTTGGCCAAAGGAGGGCTTGAATTAGCTATTTTTATCCCAGTCAACATAGGGCAGCTTCAGTCTGTCAAAGCTGCTTCACTGTTTTATCACGTCGGCGTTTCTTCGGTGACCCTCGAAACAATTGGAGACTACAGTCGTGTAGCTGACATCTCCCCAAATCCAAAGAACCCAATCATGACTTCTTTGGCTCAGAAAAATGCTCAAGTCAGAGCTCTAGTTCGAGCTTCACCGGAAAATGGAACAGTAGGGAGAGAGTGGAGTTATTAGGTGTGAGGAAAATGAATGAGGAGGGGCTCTTTATATAGGAAGCTCGGGGACTTCTTGAACGTTCGATTGGTGCCTTAATGACGGTCATTTATTGCCTGAAACACCTTGGCTGGAGACTTTTCATCTTCGTCGGCACTGTTCGATTTTTCAGCAAGTGAATAATGTTGTCATCTAAAGGAAGAAGACGACACTATTCTGAATCGAACCGGACCGGTCCGAACCGGGTTCAAAGTTTAAACCGATTGGTTTAGGCCCAATTCGATTGAGCTTTTCAAAATTAAAAATTTCTAAATTCATCTAAATTTTTTCTCCATCCAATGGTGGCCTCAATTCTCCAATTTGAATTTTCTAAGCCATCTAGAAAAATAAATTTAATGTCTGGTTCAATAGTGGTTCAAATTGATCCAAACCGGTTCAATCTAGTTCGGATCCAGTTCACCTGAACCAGTTTGTTTTCATCTCCAATTCATCCCAAAGTCCTTTTTCATGACTTTTGTGAATGTTTAAGTCACTCGGGATCCATAAATTTCATGGTTTGCACTTTCTCTATTGGTTCCGATTCATAAACTAACCCGGTTCATAATCTAGTTCAATTCGGCCCGGATCCGGTTCACCTAAACTGGTTTAGTTTTCTCTCTCAAATTGTCCTAAGTCCTTTTTCAAGGATTTTATGAATCCTTTGAGTCATTCGAGAGTTGTAAATTTTCCAAATTGCCCGTTCTTTGATGATCAGGTTTATGAACCTTTCAATTTTCTCATTTAGTTTGGCAGGTTATTTTCCTAGTTTTCCTTAACTCCAAAGAGCGGGGTTTACAAGGAGTCTGGCACACTCCAATTAAAAACTATTTTATCGAAACTCATTTTCAAACACCCATTCACTGAGTTGTCAAACTCACCCCCTCCATTTATCTCTTTTTACGTAATTGAGGGAAAACCTACTTACAAACCTTCCAATAGCTAACCTGCAAGATAGTTATGTAAAGTTAATATATTCGGTTTTGATTAATGTTATTCCAGGAAAGGTATAGGTAGAAGGACACCTTACTGCTCACGGTTTAAAGAAGGGGAAAACCCCTCTTGAACCAAGGGAGTGGCGGATTGTTCACGGGGATCCGACCAAATCGGATCAGGGCGTGACAACTTGAGTGGTATCAGAGCATATTTCCTTGAATACATTATCAAGACTAGAGAACATAGTAACTAATAAGGATAATTTTAAAATTTTCAAATGGTTCCCAAGAGGGGAACCAAGAGAACTAGAGATGTAGTCTCCAACATTGCCCAACCACCCCTTCCTGTGGAAACTCCCCGAAGAGCCCAGACTACCCCACCTGGATTAAGCTCAAAAGATTAGAGATTGTACGAGGAGTTCACCCGAGTGTTTGGATGGCCTAACCTCACTCCTGAAGTGGACACCAACTCTCGAGTTGAGCCTGAGGAAGTACGATATCATCCCCCTCCTACTAACGTTCCTCATCTAGTGAACATTCCCAAATACCTCAAAACCCTTCGACAATTTGGATGTAAGCCATTCCTAGGAGAGAAGGATGTTAGGGCTGCTATGGACTAGTTAGCCAGCATCAAGAAACTCATGGGGATAGCTAGGATTTCACCAGAGGATATGGTAATCCTAGCAGAGTTTTTCCTTGAAGCTAGTGCGAAGAGGTGGTGGGATAACGTCTGAAGCTTGCATGCCACTACCCCCACATGGGAGCAATTCGAGGAAAGGTATATGGAGGAATACCTAACTCCACATCTAATCAACGAGATGAAGCAAGACTTCCTCCAACTCCGAAAAGGGCTTAACTCTATCTCGGAGTATGAAACTAGGTTTAATGATTTAAGATCCTTTGCCCCAGACCTAGCTAGATCTATAGATGTTTGCCAACAATTCATGGACAGTCTTAATATGAACATAAAGGAATGAATGGGAGTACTAGGATTGTAAACCCCGCCCCTTGGAGTTAAGAAAAGCTGGGAAAAGGACAAGTCAAATCGAGTGAGAAACACCAAACTAGTTCATAAACCCGATCATCAGAGAACAGGCAAATTAGGAAAATTACAGCTCCCGAGTGACCCAAAGGATTCATAAAACCTTAAAGGACCTTAGGACAAGTTGGGAAATAAAACCAGATTGATTCAGGACAATCGGATCCGAGCTAGATTGAATCGATTTATGAACCGAGTCTTTTCATGAACTGGAACCGATAGAGAAAGGGAAAATTAGGAAATTTATGGATCCTTAGTGACCTAAAGAGTCACAAAAGTCATGAAAAAGGACTTTGGGATGAATTAGAGATGAAAACCAAATTGGTTCAGGTGAACCGGATCCAAATCGGATTGAACTGGTTTGAACTACTATTGAACCGAATGCTAAATTCATTTTTCTAGGTGGCTTAGAAAATTCAAAAAGGAGAATTGAGGCCACTATTTGATAGATAATGAATTTAGAAATTTTTAATTTTGAAAAACTTGGTCGAATTGGGCCTGATCCGATCGATTTAAGCTTTGAACCCTGTTCAGATCGGTTTTGGACTATGTCGTCTTCTTCTTTTAGATGACAGTACTGTTCACTCGCCAAAAAATTGAGTAGCACCGGCGAAGATGAAAAGTCTCTGGCTAGTGAGTTTCAGGCAATGAATGACCGCCATTAAGGCACCAATCGGACGGCCAAGAAGTCCCCAAGCTTCCTATATAAAGAGCCCGTCATCATTCATCCTCCTCACACCTGAAAAGTCCACTCTCTCTCTCTATAGCTCCATTTTTTGATGAAGCTCAAACCAGAGCTCCTACTTGGGCATTTTTCTAAGCCAAAGAAGGCATGGTCAGGTTCTTTAGATTTGGGGAGAAGTCAGTTACACACATGCAGTCTCCATTTGCTCTGAGGGTTATTAGAGAAGCATCGGCGTGATCGAACAATGAAGCAGCTCCGGCGGACCGAAGCTGCGCTATTTCGGTCAAGCTGAAATTGGCAAATTCGAGCTCTTTTGAGGCAAAACTAAGCCTTCCCATCACCTCCACAACCCTCCTGCAGCTGAATTAGAGTGGAAAGGTAAGCCAATTAGGCTTCCCTTTGTAAATTTTGATCAGTGCTAGAGAGAGAATCAAAAGATTTTCAATGACTAAATTTTCACTTAATTCTGCATCAATTGATGCAATTCTTGATTATAGGAGAAACCTCAGGACAATATCTATTTTCCTAGATTGAAAGCTCGAACCGCCTCGCCCCCGATGGTAAGCTTTCGAAGGTTTGTCTCTCAAAGTCTAGTTTTTCGGTGAAGCTTCGTTTGAGGTCATTCCGACATCAAATCATGCTATTCAAAGTGCAATTGAATCATATGAAGGGGAGGGGGGAACTCCAATCTAACTTCAATTTCAATAGTTAAACTCATTAGATTGGTCAATTTGATGAAATCAAATTCGGCTGAGTTGGAAGGTTGAAGTTGGGGGAAAAATTGGGGATTTCAAAAATTCGACGGACTAAAGTGCAATTTCATAAAATTGAGGGCCAATTGGGCATGATAAATATGTTGGAGAACCAATTGGGAAAATTTTGGAATTTTGGTGGCAAAACTTACCATTATTCTAAAGTAGGGGCAAAATGGTAATTTTGGAAAAATTGGGGATCAAATTGGAAATTTGGGAAACTTGACCCTTTTTGTGATTTTGAATAAATGGAGATCCTAAGGTGAAATTAAAGATTTCAGGAGTCAATTTGGGAAAAATCGGCATTTGGGACCTAATGTTAAAGAAAAAGAACTTTAGGGACCTAATTGCAATAAATAAAAAAGTTCGAATATTTTATTTATTTGTGGTGAATGAAGATTAAAAGGCCAAAGGATAATGAACAAGGATGTTCATATCATGTAGGAACACGAAGTACTGGGAACGTCTGCAAGTACAAGCTTGCGTGGAGGCAAAAGCCTAATAAGAGGAATTCACTACACGATTGGGTGAGTGGTATTTAATATCATTCCCGGTTAGGATGATAAGCACATCGGAAAATGAAAACCCCTACTAAGTGGTATTTTAACCATCACACTTTTGAGGAGTGATGTGGAAATTACGCGAAAAAACTACTTACCGGTTGCAAGTAGATCATACCTTGTTGGTATAATGAAACTTTCTAAAAGAAAGTAGAAAACCTGCTTATCGGTTATAAGTGGAGATGTCCTCATACCTGGTTGGTGTAATGGACGGCTAAAAGTTCATTTTGTCAGAAGTGCTCTCCCTTGATTGTGTGCCATTGCTTAAACATTTTGGGAGACCTTCTTGATGGTAGCTCGAATAGCTCAGATAGGATGGATGTCTTGGTTTTGGAACTTGGGGGCTAATATGCCCAATTTTTTAAAATCTCATACATTAGGCCCTAGGCCAGTTGGCACGAGCAAGAGCTCGTAAACAAACATGAGATAAACCATGAAAACTTTAAATGAATGATTTGTTTAGCCATGGTACCAAGACAAGACCGACATACTTGATGGATTGGCGGCAGTGCAACAAGACAGGTTGACAAACCAGTCGAGACAAACAACAGCAGGTCAAGTTGGGGGGTCGGGGCTATTAGACCAGTGGCACCACAGATTAAATGGCTTATGTGGAAAATTGTTGATTTGTGCATGCACTGATGTTATGGGAACTTCAAGATGCCCAAGAGGGGTAATGATGCATTCTAGGGCTCTGGATGACATGCTGGAGATAAGGGCAGTTAGTCATGCCAGCAGTCTTGGAAGCTCGACGTAGCTTAATGCGCATGAGACTGGGGTGGGGATGAGATGAGGTCTCTGTCATTATACGGACATGAAGTTTTGTTTACGGGATTGAGGGTCGAATGTCATGTACATTCACTCATTCTCAGGGTAGAATTGGATGTACTTCTATCTGGTGGCCGGTAAAGTCACTTTGACACCACAAGTAGGTGAAGTGGACGTGCTGCCCTAGGGATGTGTGTTCCCTTCATGATGAAGGGCGTGTGTTGAGTGTTAACACACTATTGTGATGAGAAATGGTTATAAAAAATTGAGATTTGAGGATAAGATATTTTAAAGGAAAATAAGGAGTGTGGCACACTCCAATTCAAACTAATTTCTAAAAGTCATACTTTAAACACACTCATTCACTAAGTTGTTGAACTCATCCACTCCCTTATATCCCTTTGAAGTAACCCAGGGAAAACCTATCCAAAGACTTATGAGTTAAACTACACCTGTAAGACATGTATGAAAAGCTTAAATTTTATCCAATTTTGATTTATGTTATTCTAGGAAAGGTACAGGTTAAAAGGACGACTTACTCCTCTCAGGTTAAAGAAAGGGAAAACTCTAAATAACCTGGAAGAGTGGCGGGTTGCTCACCAGGATCTGACCAAACCTGATCGAGGCGTGACAAGGATGCCCCTTAGATTTGGCTGATGTCATTAGCATGACCCATGAATGTGAGCGTCTGGTATAAACGAGATGCCGTTGGATAGAAAAAATCGGTAGGAAAGAGGAAGGAGGTCAGGATAGCCAAGAAAGACAAAAGGAGCCAGGTGGACAGAAATGGGGGACAAGAATGGGGTTCCCTAGGACAATGGAAGGTTATCATAACCAAAGGGAGGCAAGTACAACCCCACAAAGGAGAAGCTCCTATTGTTCTAAGTGCTAGAAAAACCATGAATGACCATGCCAAATATGCTTTGAATATAGATAACCATGTCACTTTGCAAAAAACTGCCTAGTCCTTTGGGACAATACACAATGAAGTACCTACCGACCAGCTCAAGGAAACCCAATGGTATTGTGCAAAAAAAAAAAAAAAAGGAAACCCAAGGGCACTAGACAGACGGCAAGACATCACCATTACATTGAGGGTCCCAACCAAAGTATACAACCTCACCCAAGAGGAAACACAAAAGGATACTAGTGTCGTAGTTAGTACTTACAAGAATTCCCCTTAACAAATATAGCCAAACACTATAATTCATTACTATCATAATAAATAAAAGTTATATTTTCTAGAAAAAAATAAACTTGTGAAACAAGTAGATGAAAATACAAAGGACATATCCACCGAATTTCAAGGAGAAAACAAGAAATAATTGCATCTAAGCATGTCATGAAGTGGATTTGAGGTTAGATGACCTCAAAGACGCATAGAATTCCAAGAAAGAAGGGGGAAGAATACTCCCAAAGAAGGAGAAGCATACATGTCCCAACTAAGAGGTAGTGAAACCAAGTGACGAGGGATAAGGAGATGAGCTTGCAAAGGAAGTACATGCTAAGGTGAGAGAATCAAGGGAGACATACTAGGATGACCCAAGGAAGTAAGTTAAACCCAAGGAATAGGTAAGTAGGAAAATAGCATCAAAAGATGCCATGACAAGTAAGAATGGATGGACTACCCATAATAAGGAAGTAAAGGAAGGAACGTCCAAGAAACCTTGGAGAATTAAGCCCTCTAATTAAGATGTAGTTAAATGGAACAACCATTAACATCAAGGCTAGTTGTGGTCTACACTCAATTGATGGAGCCTAAAGAGAGGATGACTAGACTTAGTGTGGAGTATAAGGAATAAAGATAGAGAATTGGAAGTGCCTCAAGTAAAGGATAAGGGGCATGAAGAAAGAAAGGAAGGAAGGAAAACTTCATGGAAAAAAAAGGTTTGAGCATATAGCTCCTAAGGTGAATGTCTCTACTTTGAAGGACATAGTGGAGAATGAAACCGTAAAAAGGGGACACCCCAAACACAGCCATCAAGACATAGACTGAAAGGGATCAACTCGGCAGAAATAATCATGAAATGGTCACGAGTGAGTAAGAGTGGATGAAGGAAAAGGAAAGTCCTTGGGTAAAGGATGCCACTGTGAATGAGGATGGATACAAGAAGGGTCAAAACTAGACAAAAAGGAACTAACATCGAAATCTATGAAAACGAGCATGTAGCATTCGAGGGGACACAGAGCTAAGGCTTTCAACGATAAAGAAAATAACTAGACACAAGAATGATTGGGTATCTTGGAACTCCTAATCTTGAAAGCTTAAGTAAAGAACCTCAAGGGGTAGATTCTTGTTCTAAGCAAAAGAGGATGAGAATTTAAAGTTATACCCTTGAACTCTCAAGTAATATATGCTTAGCTATGACAAGCTCCATGGAATGAGTAAGTAGTGGAATGGAAAAGAAATTTCTTAAAAGTGCGTGTTAGAAAGAGGCTAAGTGAAAATGACCAAAATGTTAGAATGTCAAGCAAACCCCAAGTTGGCACCAAAGCAAATTATTCCTGATGCAAAGATTGTTAATTAAGTTTGGGGGATAAAACTCGTAAAAGGAGGGGAGAGTTGTAAACTCCATCCCTTAAAGATAAGGAAACCAGGGAAAGAACTGGTCAACTCGGGTGAGAAAACCGAACCGGTTCATGAACCCAAACCATTAGAGGAAGGGAAAAATGAGAAATTTACAAATCTCGAGTGACCTAAAGAGTCATAAAGTCATGGAAAAGCACTTTGGGGGTGAATTTGAAGTGAAAACTAGATCGATTTAGGTGAATTGGACCTGAACCGGATTGAACTAGTTTAAATCACTATTAAAATAGTTTCTAAATTCATTTTTCTTGGTGGCTTAGAAAATTAAAAGTAGAGAATTAAAGCCACCATTGGATAGAGAATGAATTAGACGAATTTAGAAATTTTTAATTTTGACAAACTCAGTCGAATCGGCCCTGAATTGGCTGGTTTAAGCATTGAACTCGATTCGAACCGGTTCGGAACAGTTTCATCTTCTTCCTTCAAATGACAACACTGTTCACTCGTCGAAAAATCAAGCAGCACCGGTGAAGATGAAAAGTCTTCGTTCAAGGCATTTAAGGCCATGAATTATTGCCACAAAAGTGCCAATCGAATGGCCAAGGAGTCCCCGAGCTTCATATATAAAGAGCTCCTCTCCATTCCTATTCCTCACACCTGAAAACTCATCTCTCTCTCTCTACTAATCTAATTTTTGGTGAAGCTCGAACCAGAGCTCCCACTTAGGCATTTTTCTAAGCCAAATAAGGTGAGGTCAGGTTCCATAGATTTGGGGAGAAGTCAGCAATCCGATAGTAGTCTCCATTTGCTTCGAGGATCACTGAAGAAGCGTCGGCGTGATTGAATAGTGAAGCAGCTTCGGCGGACCGAAGCTGTCTTATATCGATCGAGCTAAAAATGGCCAATTTGATCCCTTCTTAGGCTAAACCAAGCTCTGCCAACACTTCTACAACCCTTATACGACTGAATTAGAGGTGAAAGGTAAGCCAATTTGGCTCCCATTTGTAAATTCCCATCAGTGTTAGAGGGAGAAACGGTGAAACTTTGATGATCAAATTCTCACTCAATTCAACATGAATTATTGTAATTCTTGATCCTAGGAGTATCCTAAGGACGAGAGCAACCTGCCCCAATCGAAAGCTCGGACCACTACACCTCTAACGGTAAGCTTTTAAAGCTTTCTCTCTCTAAGTTTAGTTTTTTGACGAAGCTCCATTTTAGTTCAATTTGGTCCCAAATGACGTGATTCAAAGCTCCACTAGACTGTGTGAAAGTGTAGGAACTGATCCATACCTTGAATTGGATCAATTAACCCCGATTGAATGGTCAATTTTAATGAAATCAAATTCGACTAGTTTGAAAGGAGGAAATTGGGGAAAGTTTTGGGGGAAATTGGGGATTTTGTAAAATTGAGGGACTAAAGGGAAATTTCCCAAAATTGAGGGCCAATTGGCCATGAAAAGGATGTTAGAGGAGCAATTGATCAATTTAAATTTATTGGGGGTCAAATTGCCATTTTTTTAATGTAGGGGCAAAATGGTAATTTTAAAAAGTTAGGGGATCAAATTGAAAATTTGGGAAACTTGAACCCCTTAAGTGATTTTGAGTAAATTGAGGACCTAAAGTAAATTTTAGAAAGTTTTGGGACCCAATTTGGGGATAGTTTGCATTAGGGACCTAAATTTAAATAATTGAAAAGATTGGGCATTTTGTTCATATGTGAGGAATGAAGGCCATTATGCCAAATGTTAATAAATAAGTATGTCCAAATTGTGTAGGAACATGAAGGACTATAGTGATAGCAAGGATAAGCTCGTGTGGAGGCAAAAAGCCGATTTAGAGGAAATACAGTGCAAATATCGGGTGAGTGGGTTTGTTCACAATATATCTGATTGGGATGATGAGCACCTCAAAAACGAAAAACCACTACTATGTGGAATTTTAACATCACACCTGGTTGGGGTGATGTGAGAACTACACGGAAAAACTAATTACCAATTGTAAGTAGATCATACCCGATTGGTATGATGAACTTCCTGGAAGTAAGTTGAAAACCCGCTTACCAGTTGTAAGCAAAGATGTCATCACACCTGGTTGGTGTGATGGACGAGTAAAAATTAATTTTGTCAGAAGTGTTCTCCCCTTACTATGTGCCAATGCTTAAAAATTTTGGGAGACCTTGACGAGAGCTCGAATAGCTCATATAGGACAGAGGCCTCGGTTTTGGAACTTGGGGGCTAAAATGCCCTATTTTTGGAAAACCTCGTACAATGGGCCCAAGGCCAGTTGGCATGAGTAGGAGCTCATAAACAAACATGATGATATGCCATGAAACTCTTATTAAAAGTGGAATTTACTGTGTGATTCACCACAGTACCAAGTCAGAATCGACAAGGCTCGATGGGCTAGCGGTAGTGCGTCAAGGCTATGTCGACAGACTAGTTATATAAACAACTGCAGGCCAGATTGAGTGTCAGAGCCATTGGACTGTTGGCACTAATGATAAATGGCTATTTGGAAATATACTGATTGTGCATGTAGTTGTGGTTTGGAACCATTAAGATGCCCAAGAGGGGTAGTAATGTTTACTAAGGACTGTTTGACGACATGATGGCGATAAGGTTAAGAGAAGCTACTATGTTTGAGTTTCTTGTCGTTCCAGTTAGTCATGGAGTTACTGTGTTTGGACTCCATGGAGTTACTGAACTCCACGAGGCTATTGTATTTAGGGCTTCCTAAAGCCACTATGTTTGAGCTTCATGCACACGAGATTGGGATATGGTCTCTGTCCTCATACGGACACGGAGTTGATTTCGGGTTTGAGGGTCGGGTGTCATGAACATCCACTCATTCCCATTATAGAAGTGGATGGGTTTCTATCTAGGTCACCGGTAAAGTCGCCCCAACGCACAAGTGGGTGCAGTGGATGGGCTAACCTGCAAATGTGTGATTCCTTCATGATGAAGGGCGTGTGTTGATTATTAATCATGCCGATTGTGGATAATGAGGAAAATTGGTTTGAATAACCGGGAATTTAATGAAGAAACAATTTTAAAGGAAATAAGGAGTCTAACACACTCCAATTAAAAACTATTTTAGAGAAACTCATTTTCAAACACCCATTCACTGAGTTGTCAAACTCTTTCCTACCTTTATCCCCTTTCAGATAATCGAAGAAAAACCTACTTACAGACCTTCCAATAGCTGAACTTGTAAGATAGGTATGTAAACCCCGCACATTTGAGTTAAGGAAAATCGGGAAAAGAACCAGTCAAAGCGAATAAGAAAACCAAACCGGTTACATTTGGCAATAAGCAATATAAAAATTTACAACTTTCGGTTGATCCAAAGGATTTATTAAACATTGGAAAAGAAACTTAAGACAAACTAGAAAACAAAAACCAAATTGGTTCAGGTTAACTAGATTCCATAAGAACTTCAAAGTTAAGCATGCTTACCTGAGAGTACTGTGACGATGGGTGACCTCCTGGGAAGTATGATTTTTTGTAACCCGAAATTTCGGTCAAAACTTTTTATACGAACGTACGGCTTATGATAAATAGCCATCAATTAATATATATTTAATTATTAGAATTAATACCAATAATTTAATACCTAAATTAAATTATTGGAATTAATATCAATAATTTATGGCAATATTAATACTAGTAATAAATCTCGCCCATTTAATACACGGGTTTTACGACTATATAAAGAGGTCATCCCCATTTCATTCTCCTCACACCTGAACACTTCTCTCTCTCTCTCTCTACTGCTCCATTTCCCGGTAAAGCTCAAACCAGAGCTTTGACTTGAACAAAGGTTGGGCTCTTTAGAATCGGGGAGAAGACAGCTATCTGATAGCAAACTCCAATCAATCCGAGAATCGTTGGAGAAGCGCCAACATGATGGAATAGTGAAGCAACTCCGGCGGACCGAAGCTGCCCTATTTCGGCCAAGCTAAAATTGGCCATTTCAAGCCCTCCTCAGGCCAAACCAAGCCCTCCCAACACTTCCTCAACCTTTCCACGGCCGAATTAGGACCGAAAGGTAAGCCAATTCGACTCCTCTTTATAATTTTCGATCGGTGCTAGAGAGAGAGTCGACCGAATTTCAATGACAAAATTCTAATCCAATTCCACATCAATTGATACAATACTTGATTTTAGGATGAACCTTAGGACGAGATCTATCTGCCCAGATCGAAAGCTCGGATTGTCGTGCCTTCACTGGTGAGTAATCGAAGCTTTCTCTCTCTATAGTCTGTTTTCCGACAAAGCTCCATTTGAGCTCGTTCCGACGTTAAAATCTGCGATTCAAAGTTTCTTAGAATCTTATGAACATATAGGAACTCAATTTCAATAATTAGAAGTGTTTGATTGGTTAATTTGATGAAATCAAATTCGGTAGTGTTGAAGAGTTGAAATTGGGGAAAAATTTGGGGATTTTCGAAATTCAAAGGGGCCAAAATACAATTTTATGAAATTGAGGGTCAATTGGGCATGAAAGTAATGTTGAGGACCGATTGAGGAATTTTGGAAATTTTGGGGAAAAACTTACCATTTTTGTGAAAGAAGGGCAAAATGGTAATTTTGGAAAAATTGGGGAACCAAATTGGAAATTTGGAAAATTAAACCCCTTTTTGGTGAAATTGAATAAATTGAGGTCCCACGATAAATTTTTAAAGTTAGGGACTCAATTTGAGGAAAAACCGACATTAGGGACTTAAAGTTAAAGAGAAATAACTTTAGGAACCTAATTACAAATAACTAAAAGTTTGGGTTTTCTCATTCGTTAATAAATGAAGGCTGTTATGCTGAGTAATAATGAACAAGGTTGTTCATATCGTGTAGGAACGTTAAATACCGGGAACACCAGCAAGGACAAGCTCGCGTGAATACAAAGAACCATTCTAGTGGAATTCACGGCATTAACGGGTGAGTGGGTTTACTAACATCATACCTGGTTGGGGATGATAAGTGACTCGATATAAAAACCCACTATTTAGTGGTATTTTAATCATCACTACTTGGAGAAAGTGATGTGAAAGTTATGCAAAAAAACTACTTACGGGTTGTAAGTAGATCATACCCGATTGGTATGATGAGACTTCCTTGAAGGAAGTTGAAAACCCGTTCATCGATTATGAACGGAGATGTCCTTATACCGGTCGGTATGAGGGACAGTAAAAACCTATTTTTGTCGGAAGTGCTCTCCCTTGACTATGTGCCAATGCTTAAACAATTTGGGAGACCTTCTCGACAGGAGCTCGAATAGCTCTAATAGGCCGGGGGCCTCGATTTTGGAACTTGGGGGCTAAATGCCCGATTTTGAAAATCTCGTACAGTGGGCCCAAGGTCAGTTGGCGCGAGTAGGAGCTCGTAAATGAACATGATATATCTGCCATAAAACTTAATAAGTGAATTGTTTGGCCATGGTACCAAGATATGACCGATATGCTCAGTCAACTAGCGGCAGTGCGACATGACAGGTCGACGGACTTGTCAAGACAAACAACTGCGGGTTGAGTTGAGAGTCGGGGCCGTTGGACTAATGGCACCACAGATTACATGGCAATATAAGAAAACATTGTTTGTGCATGCACTGTGAGTACCGGATCATCAAGACGCCCATGAGGGGTAGTGATGCATCCTAAGGGCACTGGACGACCTAATGGCTATAAGGGTAGTTCATCGTTCCAGGTGTCTGTGCGAAATCTGGAGTAGCACGAAGCACATGAGACCGGGGTGGGGACAGGATGAGGTCTCTGTCTTCATACGGACATGAAGAAGTGATTTCAGGATTGTGGGTAGGATGTCACGTACATCCACTCATTCCTAGGGTAGAAGTGGTCGTACTTCTATCCGGGTGGCAGGAAAAGTCGCTCCGAAGCCACTAGCGGGTTTAGTAGTGATACTGACTTGCGAATGTGTGTAACCTTCATGATGAAGGATGTGTGTTGGGTGATGGCACACCGTGGTAACTAAGAAAAAATGGAAAATTCTAAAATTTTAATTATGGGATTTTTGAAAACAAAGGAGTCTGGCACACTCCATATAAATGTTTTTCTTAAAAGTTAAAAGCTTTTAAAAACCCATTCACTGAGTAGTCGTACTCACCCCCTCCCTTATATCCCTTTCAGGAAATCCCGGAAAACCTCCCCTTAAAGACTGTCAACTAAGATGCCTGTAAGACAGGTATGTAAAGTTTTAAATTTCATACAGTTTTGATTATGTTATTCCAGGAAAAAGGTGCAAGTTAAAGGACGCCTTACTCTTTACGGTTTACGATAAGGGGAAACCCTTTAATAAACCGAGAGAGTGGCAGGTTGATCATGGGGATCCGACTAAACCGGGTCGGGGCGTGACAGGTATGTAAAGTTAATATAGGAAAGATAAAAGTAGAAGGACGCCTTACTCCTTACGATTTAAAGAAGGGGAAAACCCCTCTTGAACCAAGGGATTGGCGGGTTATTTACAGGGATCCGATCAAATTGGGTCAGGGTGTGACACTTCTACCTAGGGAAGACTTTTTCTTCTTTCCTTTCTTACACCCTTCTAATATCGATATGGTTATTCGCCCTTAATCCTTCACTGTCCTCCAATTCCCTTTTTTGTTCCTTATCCTTCCTTAGAGGAGCTCCTGATTATGGGTTGGTTCCTTTCACTCCACGTTATGTCTAGCCGCTCATCAATTGTCCCTTCGAGGGGTCAGTCGTATACATCCTTTTAGAGTTCCCTTTCCTAGCACATTTCTTCTCCTTTTCACTCTTACTGTGTCCTACCCTAGAGTTGCGAGAGGATGTTTTCCATATTTTGCCCTTTTTGAGGGGGTTCTAGGTGTACTTCCCATGTACCTTACATCCATTCTTGTGGTATTCCTCTCTGGTTGACTTTCTTAAGAAGAAGTTTGAAATTCTTTTTTTCTTTACCTCGCTATTCTTGACTTCTTTGTGAACAACTTACTTAACCCGCTCCATAGTCTTGGTCACCGGTCCTCACTTAATCCTTACATTTCTCATCCAAGTCATTCCTTCTACATACCTTTTCCTTTTATCTATACTTTGCTTCATTTGTGTTTTCTTCCTTTGGTCCTTCTTATCTTATGTGACCCCTCCTCATATAGTAGAGGTATGAGAACGTGACTTAGTTTGAGGGATAGAATTTTAGTAAAAATTAGAATCTTTATTAATAAGGGGTACAATACGTTTTGGGCATTAAGCTTATTAAAAGAAGTAGTTTCGGCTTGTGGAGCTACTATACTTGGTTCTTAGTAAGCGTCCTTCTTGGTTATAAGTCTCTTACGATGTCTTTGGAGTTAGGTTGGCTCTCATCCTACTCGTGGATGTGATCTCAATAGGCGTTGGCACCACATTCCTTGGTGGCATTGGATGCTTCCCCATAATGTCTCCTGGTCCTTTGTGACTTCTATTATACCTTAGGCATTGGAGAGGTTTTAGTTTTATCTTCCTACGGGGATAGTGTGTTGGGTAGTGTTGGTGACGTCAATCCTAGTTTTCTTGGTTCCTCTCTTGGGAGCCATCTCAAAATTTTAATAAATTTTCTTAGTTCTTACGTTATATAGTCTTGATAATATATTTGACAAAACAGGATCTGATACTTGTCACACCCGACCCGGTTTGGTCGGATCCTTATGAGCAACCCGCCACTCCTTTTAGTCTATGAGGGGTTTCACCCCTTCCTAGACCGCTAGGAGTTAGGCATCTTTTTTCCTATTTTTCCTGTAATAATATTATAAAAACTGAATATATTAAAACTTTCATACGTGTCTTTCGGTTCAACTGCGATGGGTCTTTTATGGTTGGTCTTCCTCTTTTACCTAAAAAGGGGTAAAGGATGGAGGTGAGTTTCTACAACTCAGTGAGCGGGTGTTGGGAGTGAGTTTTCAAAAATGTTTAGCTTCTTTATCAAAATCATGTCAAGGTTAACAATTCCCTTTTAAGGTTTTCCTCAAACTCAAATCTTCAAAACCTTTTTCCATTTCCATATTAGGTGTGTCTAGCTTTCTTAGCTCATACCCTTTCCTCAAGAGGGTCTAGCAAACAAACACACACCATTAATCAAGAAGGGTACACACATTCGTAGGGTAGTTCCAGACTGCACCCACTTGGGGATGAGCTTGAATTTGTCGTCCACCATGATAGAAGTCCCAGATTTCTACCCTAAGACTAAGTAGATGTCCGACCCTAAGACCCAAATTCCTCTTCATGTCCATATGAGGATGGAGACCTCATTTAGTCCCCACCCGGTCTCATGCACAAGAAGCTCTCGGAGCTTTATGATCGACTGGTACAACAAACTACGCTTATCACCCCCACCCCTTTATGTCGTCTAATAGCCCTTGGAAACAATCACTACCCCCTAAGGCATCTTGATAATCTCGTACCTTAAGTGTATACACAAACAAACATTTTCTTATATTTAGCCATCCTCTTTGGCGCCAACGATCCAACAGCCCTGACACTTAACCCGACCTGCAATTGTTTGTCATGGTCGGTCGGTCGACCTAGCCCTGACACACTAGCGCCAATCCATCGACCATTGTCAGATGTGACTTGATACCGTGGCACCTCACACAAACATTTTTATTTTAATTAGGAGTTTTCATGGCTCTTCCTAATCATATTTGTTTACGGAATCCAGCATGTGCCCACTAGCCGTGGGCTTACTGCATGTGTTTTCCAAAACTAGGCCTTGAGCCGTGAGTTTAAAAATCGAGGCCCTTGCCTATTAGAGTTGTTTTAGCTCCTGTCAAGAAGGTATTCCAAATAGTTTAATTAGTTGTCACACAGTCAAGGGAGAACACTTATTACAAAATTTCTTTTTATCTCATCACACCAACTGAGTGTGATGATGGATCTGCTTACAATTGGTAGGCGGCTTTCTCCTTTTTTAAAGGAAACTCATCATACCAACCAGGTATGTAGGTTTTATCCATTAAAAATAGTGCTCATCATCCCAATCGATATAATGTATAAAAGTCTCACTCACTCGTTGACTATGACACATTCCTCCCTAGTCAGCTTCCAACTCCACGCTAGCTTTTTCTTGCTAGCATTCTAGTCTCACGTGTCCCTACATGATTTGGGTATCATTATCAATAAGGATTCGACATGACAGCCTTCGTTTTCTCACATATGAGCGAGTAGTCCCAAAGTTCTTGGTTTATAGCACCGAGGTACCTAAAGTTCATTTTTCCTGACTTTAGGTCCCCAATGCTAAATTTTTCCCCAAATTGAATCTGAAGGTTTCCAATATCCTCTTTTGATCCTCAAATTACTCAAAATTGTGTAAGGTGCTCAAGTTTTCCAAATTTCTAATGTGGTTCTCAATTTTCCAAAAATTACAATTTTGCCGCCACTTTAAAAAAATAGCCATTTGTTCCCAAATCTTTTTAAAATTGACCAATTGATTCCCTAACATCTTTCTAATTGCTAATTGACCTTCAATTTTGAAAAATTGCATGGAGGTGCCAAAATTTTTCGAAATTCCCAATTTCCCAAAATTTTCCCCCCAATTTCTTCCCCCTTTCTGACTAAATTTGATTCATTCAAATTGGCTGTCAATTGAGGTTAATTGCTCCAATTAATTGCATGGATCGGTTCCTACACTTCCATACAATCAAATGGAGCTTTGAATTGCAAAATTTGAGTCTGAAACAACTCAAATGGAGTTTTGCTGAAAAACTGTTCATAGAGAGAGAAAGCTTCAAAAGCTTACCATCGGAGGTGCGACGATCCGAGCTCTCGATCTGGGGAGGTAGCTCTTGTCCTTAGGATCCTTCTTGGATCAAGAATTGCTACAATTGAAGTCCATATAAGGGTACATTTTGTTAGTGAAATTCGACATTTCTCTCTCTAACACCGATCTACAATGACAGAGTTGGGCCAAATTGGCTTACCTTTCACTTCGCTGGAGGTTATGTGAGGGCCATGGGGATGTTGGAGAGGCTCGATTTGGCTGGAGGGGGTTTGAATTTGGCCGAATTCAGCTTGGCCAAAACAGGGCAGTTTCAGTCCGTCGGAGCTGCTTCACTGTTTGATTCCGTGGGTACTTCTCTAGTAGTCCTCGAGTCGAAGGGAGATTACTGTCAGGTAGCTAACTTTAACCGGAGTCTGTAGGACCCAACCTTGCCTTCTGAGGCTGAGAAAGGTGCCCAAGTTGGAGCTCCGGTTCGAGCTACACTAGAAAATGGTGCAGTTGAGAGAGGAGAGTGAATTGAGGTGTGTGGAAGATGAATGGAGGGGAGCTCTTTATATAAGGAGCTCAGGGACCCTCTGCCCAACTAGTTTCCATATTGGTCGAGCTTATCCTCTTCAGAAAATGCCCAAATCAGAGAGAATATTCCTTCATCAGAGAAGGAAAGTTTTTGAATCGATGAACAGTGTTGTCATCCTAAGGAAGAATACGACACTATTCTGGACTGGACCGGTTTGGTCCGACCGGGTTTAATGGCAAAAATCGACCGGTTCAGGCCTGATTCGACTGGTTTTTTCAAATCTAAAAATTTATAGATAAGTCTAAATTCATTTCCCATCCAATGATGGTTTCAATTCCCCAATTTTATCATTTTAAGCCTCCAATAAAAATGAATTTAGAAACACGTTCAAGTATAGTTCAAGCCGGTTCAATCCGATTCATGTTCGGTTCACCATGAACCGGTTTAGGTTTCTTTTTCAAATTGTTCCATGGTTCTTCCCTATAATTTTTATGACTCTTTGACCCCGTTTAACATGTCACTTGGGATTTTCCAATTTCCCATTTAACCCCTTCTTTACCAATTTCATTTCTTTAAATTGCTCGGTTTTCTATTTTGAATTGACCGGTTCTTTTCCTGATTTTCTTATCCATAAAGGAACGAGGTTTATAGGATCAACCCTTGAAAGAAACATTGGAAGATAGTGTGAAACCCGTCACCTCGGATCAAGGAAACCAGGAAAGAACTCATCAAATTAAGGAGAAAACCGAAACACTTGATGAACCGAGAACGATAAAGAAGGGTTGAAATGGAAAATTAGAAAATCCCAAGTGACCAAGATGTCACATAAATCATGGGAAAGGGTCACGAGGGAAATTGGATGAGAAAACCGAACTAGTTCAGGGTGACCGGACCTGAACTAGACTGAATTGGATTGAACCGGGTCACGCTATACATGAACTAGTCTCTTAATTCATTTTTCTTAGTGGCTTGAAAAGATCAATTTGGGAAATTGATGTTGAATAGAAAATGAATTTAGGCAAATTTAGAAATTTTAAATTTTGAGAGAAGTGATCGAATCAGGCCCAGACCGACCGATTTTCATTTTCTGGTCACTGGACCCGGTTGGACCGAACTAGTCAACATTCCAATCGGTCAGTGCCCAATCAGCACGCGCGCGGCCAATCAAAGCACGACACATGGCAAGGAGCGCTCTATCAACTGGTTAACGGTCCGTGGGTGCCCAGTCAGCAGCCACGCACACACGACTAGCCAATAAGGGGTTGCCACATATCCGGTCAACGGGTCAACGACTGACGTGGCAGCTGAGTCTGATCGTCATGTGAGCTGGACCATCCAATCATGTGCTACCACGTGGCCGGCTCGTACGTGCAAAACTCGCATGTGTGGAACAATGTCATCATTCCCTCCATCCAATAACACTATTCATCGAAGAAAGATTTTTCTTTCCTTTTCTAGTGAAGGAAATTTGCTCTGATTTTGGGAATTTTCAATTAGGATGAGCGTGACTAATATGAAAATTGGTCTGGCAGAGTGTCCTCAAGCTCCCTATATAAAGATGTCATGCCCCGACCCGGTTTGGTCGAATCTCCGTGATCAACCTATCGCTCTATTGGTTTAAGAGGGATTTCCCCTTCTTTTTAATCAAGATGAGCAAGGCGTAAATTCAAACCATGTTCCCTGGAATAGCATAAATCAATCTAATGCAAGCTTAAATGGTAATTAAGCAAACCTAATAGAGGGTACATGTAAACCCTGTCCTTTGATAATAAAGAAACCCAGAAAAAATTGATTATTTTCAAATTGAAAACCGAGTCGGTTTACAAACTCGAACCGATAGAGAAAGGGCAAACAAGGGAATTTATGGATCTTGAGTGACCCAAAGAGTCCCAAAAGTCATGGAAATGGACTTAAGAATGAATTGGAGATGAAAACCAAACTAGTTTAGGTGAATTGGATCCGAACCGAATTGAACCGGTTTGGACTAGTTTGAACCACTATTGAACCGAATTCTAAATTCATTTTTCTAGGTGGCTTAAAAACATTCAAATTTGAGATTTGAGGCCACCATTGGATAGAAAATGAATTTAGATGAATTTAAAAATTTTTAGATTTGAAAAATTCGGTCGAATTGGGGGTGAACCGGCCAGTTTAAGCTTTGAACCCGATTCAGACCGATCTAGTCCGATTCGGAAAAGTGTCGTCTTCTTCCATCAGATGACAACACTGTTCACTCATTGAAAAATCGTGCAGCATCGATGAAGCTGAAAAGTCTCTGGCCAAGGAGATTCAAGCAATGAATGACTGGCATTAAGGCATTGATCGAATGTCCAAGAAGTCCCCGAGCTTCCTATATAAAGAGCCCCTCCTCATTCATCCTCTCCACACCTGAAGACTCCATTCTCTCTCAGCTGCTTAGTTTTTCAGCGAAGCTCAAACCAGAACTCCGACATAGGGTCTTTTCTGAGCTAAAGAAGGCATGGTCGAGTTCTTTAGAACCGGGGAGAAGTCAACTACACGGCTATAGTGTCCATTTGCTCCGAGAGTCATCGGAGAAATGCCGGTGTGATCGAACAATGAAGTAGCTCTAGCAGACCGAAGCTGCCCTATTTTGTCCGAGCTAAAATTGGCCAATTCAAGCCCTCCTTAGGCCAAACCAAGCCCTCCTAACATTTCCTTAGCCCTCCCACTGTCAAATTAGGACTGAAAGGTAAGCCAATTTGGCTACCTTCTACAATTTCCAACCGGTGCTCGATAGAGAACCGGTAGAAGTTCGATGATAGAATTCTAATGCAATTTGACATCAATTGATGTCATTCTGGATCCTAGGAAGAACATCAGGAAGAGAGCAATCTTCCCAGATAGAAAGCTTAGACCGTTGCGCCCCCGACGGTGAGCAATTGAAGCTTTCTTTCTCTACATTCTATTTTCTTGTGAAGCTTTGTTTGAGCTCATTTGAGCATCAAAACTTGCGATTCAAAGTGCTATTGAATCATATGAAGATGTAGAAACTCAATTTTAACTTCCATTTCAACAATTAGAAGTGTTGTATCAGTCAATTTGATGAAATCAAATTCGGGTGTGTTAGTAAGTTGAAATTGGGGGGAAATTTGGGGATTTTCGAAAATTCTAAGGACCAAAATGAAATTTTGTAAAATTGAAGGTCAATTGGGAATGATAAAACTGTTAGAGCACCGGTTTACAAATATAGGAAAATTTTTTGAATTAAGTCATTCATACTGAATGAGGTGACCTAGTTAGATGATAATGAACAATGATGTTCATTTCGTGTAGTAACACGAGATATTGGGAATCCTAGCTGAGGTTAAGCACACAAGGGATAAAACCGGCTTAGTGGAATTTTACTGCACAATTGGGTTAGTGGGATTTTAATATCATACTTGGTTGGGATGATAAGTACCTTTGAAAAATGAAAACCCACTACTTAGTAGTATTTTAAACATCACAACTTAGAGAGTGATGCAAAAATGACACGGAAAAAGTTTTTACTGGTTGTATGTAAACCCCGCCCTTTTAAGCTAAGGAAAACAGGGAAAAGAACCGGTCAAACCGAGTGAGAAAATCGAACCATTTCACAAACCTGATTATTAGGAAATGGGCAATTTGGAAATTTATAACTCTTGGGTGAATCAAAGGGTTCATAAAACCATGGAAAAGAATCTCAGAACAAAGTGGGAGAGAAAAACCAGACCGGTTCAAGTGAACCAAACCCGAACCGAATTAAACCGGTTTAAGAACTAAGCTAGTTTATGAAACGGAACCGATAGAGAGATGGTAAAGTAGGAATTTTATGGACCCTAAGTGACCTAAGAAGTCATAAAAGTCATGAAAAAGGACTTTAGGGTGAATCGGAGATGAAAACCAAACTGGTTTAGGTGAACCAGATCCGAACCGGTTTAGACCTGTTTGAACTACTATTGAATCGGATCCTAAATTCATTTTTCTAGGTGGCATAAATAATGAGATTTGAGGCCACCATTGGATAGAAAATGAATTTAGATGAATTTAGAAATTTTTAGATTTGAAAAAATCGATCGAATGAGGGGTGAACCGGCCGGCTTAAGCATCAAACCCAGTTCGGACCGGTCCAGTCTGGTTCAGAACAGTGTCATCTTCTTCCTTTAGATGACAACACTATTCAATCACCGGAAAATCAAAGCAGCATTGACGATGAAGAAATGTCTTCGTTCAGTATGTTTTTGGCCATCAATACCTATCATAAAGGCACCAATCGGACGACCAAGGAGTCCCCGAGCTTCCTATATAATGATCCCCTCCCCATTCATTCTCTCCACACCTGAAAAGCTCACTCTCTGTCAGTTGCTTAGGTTTCCAGTGAAGCTTGAACCAGAGCTCTTATATAAGGTCTTTTTTGAGACAAAGAAGGTGAGATCGGGTTCTTTAGATCCGAGGAGAAGTCAGCTACATGCATATAGTCTCCATTTGCTATGAGGTCGCCGAGAAACACCGGCGTGATGGAACAGTGAAGCAGCTCCGGCGGACCGAAGCTGCCCTATTTCGGCCGAGTTGAAATCAGCCATTTTGACCCCTCCTCATGCCATACCAAGCCCTCCCAACACTTGCTCAGCCCTCCCACAGGCGAATTAGGACTGAAAGGTAAGTTAATTCGGCTCCCCTCCGCAATTTCTGGCTAGTGCTAGAGAGAGAACCGACAGAATTTCGATGACGAAATTCTAATTGAATTCGACATCAATTGATGTGATTCTTGATTTTAAAATGAACCTTAGGACGAGAGCTATCTGCCCAGATCAAAAGCTCAGACCGTCGTGCCCTCAATAGTGAGTAATCGAATCTTTCTCTCTACAGTTTATTTTTCGGCAAAGCTCCGTGTGAGCTCGTCTCGGCGTTAAAACTTGCGATTCTAATTGCTAAACAATAATATGAACATGTAGAAACTCAATTTCAAATTCAATTTCAACAATTGGAAATGTTTGATAGGTCAATTTGATAAAATCAAATTCGGCTGTGTTAAAAAGTTGAAATTGGGGGAAAATTGGGAATTTTCAAAAATTCGAAGGACCGAAATGCAATTTCCTAAAATTGAGGGTCAATTGGTCATGATAAAAATGTTAGAGAGCCAATTGAGAAATTTTATAATTTTTGGAGTAAAATTTATTATTTTTGCATAGGAAGGGAAAAATGGTAATTTTGGAAAAGTTGGGGGACCAAATTGGAAATTTGGGAAATTAAATCGCTTTTTGTGAAATGGAATAAATTGAGTTTCTATGATAAATTTTAAAATTTTTGGGACTCAATTTGGGGAAAAACCGGCATTGGGAACATAAAGTTAAAGAGAAATAACTTTAGGGACCTAATTGTAAATAAATAAAAGTTTGATTTTCCCATTCATTTGGAATGAATGAAGGCTATTAGGCCGAAGGATAATGAACCAAGATTTCATATCATGTAGGAACACGAAGTACCAGGAACACCAGCAAGGACAAGCTCGCGTGAATACAAAGAATTGGTCTAGTGGAATTCACTACATTAACGGGTGAGTGGGTTTACTAACGTCATACCCGTTTGGGATGATGAGCATAACTTAAAGTTAAAAACCACTTACCGGTTGTGAGTGGGATTTATATCTTACCCAGTTGGGGATGATAAGTACCTCGAGATGAAAACCCACTACTGAGTGGTATTTTGAACATAACAACTTGGAGGAGTGATGTGAAAAACATGCGGAAAAACTACTTACCGGTTGTAAGTAGATCATACCTAGTTGGTATGATGAAACTTCCTCAAAGGAAGTTGAAAACTTGTTCATCAGTTATAAGTAGAGATGTCCTTATACCCAGTCTATATGATAGATAGCTATAAACATATTTTTGTTAGAAGTGCTCTCCCCTGACTATATGCCAATGCTTAAACGATTTGGGAGACCTTCTTGACGGGAGCTCGAATAGCTCTTATAGGTCGGGGGCCTCAGTTTTGGAACTTGGGGGCTAATATGTCCAATTTTGAAAATCTTGTATAGTGGGTCCAAGGCCAGTTGGCCCAAGCAGGAGCTTGAAAACAAACATGAGTTATATGCCATAAAACTTTAAATAAATGAATTGTTTGGCCATGGTACCAAGATATGAACGACATACTCAATCAACTAGAGATAGTGCGACATGACATGTCGACGAACCAATTAAGACAAATAACTCCGGGTTGAATTGAGGGTTGAGACTATTGGACCAGTGGCACCACAAATTATATGGCATCATAAGAAAACATTGATTGTGCATGCACTGTGAATATGGGACCATCAAGACACCCAAGAGGGGTAGTGATGCATTCTAAGGGCACTGGATGACCAGGAGGGTATTACTGCAGTTCGTCGTACTAGGTGACTGTGCGAAATTTGGAGTAGCACCAAGCGCATGAGACCGGGGTGGGGACAGGATGAGTTCTCTGTCCTCATTTGGACATGAAGAATTGATTTTGGGATTGAGGGTTGGATGTCGCAAACATCCACTCATTCTCAGGGTAGAAGTGGACGTACTTCTATCTGGGTGGCCGGTAAAGTCGCTCTGAAGCCACAAGTGGGTTCAGTGGATATACTGACCTACGAATGTGTCTTTAACTTTCATGATGAAGGATGTGTGTTGGGTGATGACACATCGTGATTAAATAAAGAAATGGTGGTAAAAATCAAGATTTGAAATCAAAGGACTTTTGAAAGAAAGGAGTTTGACACACTCCAAAATCAATATTTTTCTTAAAGTTAAAGGTTTTGTAAACCCATTCTCTAAGTAGTCATACTCACCCCTCCCTTATATCCCTTTCAAGAAATTTCAGAAAGTCTACCCTTAAAGACCATGAACTAAGACGCATGTGACATAGGTATGATGAATTTAAAATGTTATGCATTTTTTATTATGTTATTCCAGTAAAAGGTGTAGGTTTAAAGGACGTCTTACTCTTTATAATTTATAATAAGGGAAACCCTTTAATAAATCGGGAGAGTGGCAGGATGATCACGGGGATCCGACCAAACCGGGTTGGGGCGTAACTAATAGGATTTTTCCTAAAATTTTCAGATGGCTCCCAGGAGAGGACCCAAGAAAACTAGGAATGGCTCTACCGAACACCTCATCTTCATAGGAAGACAACCTAGAAGCTTCCCAGGAGAGGAACCAAGAAAACTAGGAATGGCTCTACCGAACACTCCATCTTCATAGGAAGACAACCTAGAAGCTTCCCAAATGGGGAAGTATCCCAGAGAATGGTGCTAGGACCTATCAATGGCGCAACTCTAAGTATAAATGAAGCCAAGCATGAAGCCATAAACACCAGCAAAGAGGCATATAACCTTACATATGAGGATGCTTTTCAAGAATTCTGTAGCTCCCTAATTATTTTGTGACCATTTTCTGTAATAGGGTCAAAACACCCAACATACTATACTACTCTATTAATAAAGTACTCCCAATTCCAAAAAAACCTTGTCTCCTAAAAGGATGTAATCTTGTTAGGAAGATGACCCCAAGAAAAGTAACCAAACAAAACTGCAATTCCCTAGACACCATGGATATCATGGATAAATGAATAAATCAAGGAGATTATTATGCAAAGAAGGCATGACAAGAAAACCGTCGTGGTAAGAAGTGTAGGAGAATTTTGGGGTAACTAAGCAAGGAACAACCTACTATAAAGTACAAAGGAAATAGGACATGAAATGAAGGACTGTCCCACACCACTAGGATTTAGAACAATACTTTCCAAGAATAAACACCCCACAACTATAGGAAATCTGAAAGGATACCATCCCAAGGAACACGACTCCTACTTGTAATTTCAACCACAGATAGGAGGAAACTTTTCAAGATCACAACAAAATGGTTGGAAGGAAAAAGGGCTGAAGGTAGGACCTTGATAAAACCATAAACAGAACAAAAGGTAACTGAAGAGAACTCTCCCTTAAAGAAGAAATTTCCAATAATTTAGGAGAAAAGGTGGGAGTGCATCCACAAGAGAAGACAAGCTGAGCGTTTGACGACAAATGGGATGTCTTGGGATTTCAAATACGACTTCCTTTGGAAAAAGTAGAGAAGTCAAATTGGAGATTCGAAGCAACATAGTAGAAGTAAGCAAACTGTGACAACAAAATAGTCAAAGAAAATGAACGACAACCTAAGGAAGACCAGGAGGTAGAAAGGACTACACCCTAAAAAGGTCAGTGAGATGGACATTAAGGACAGGAATACTCAAGAAGACAACTGCCCTAAGAATCTTAGACCAAAGGAATGGTAGAGGCGAGACAGTTAACGAACTAATGCATGGAAAAACCATAATTTGAGTTCCAACAAAGAAGAGAGGGGCGAAAAGGCCAAATACTCAGGAAAAGAAGGATGAAAGAAATCCTTAAAAGGGCCAAAGGCCAAATTTATGACTAAACTAAAGCCAAGAAAAGAATAGGCAAGCCTCTCACATAATTGTCAAGAAATCTTGAAACAAGGAAGATTTGAACAATCCATAAAGAAATACACTATGAAAGTAAACTTTGGAGGGATGCATACGACTAACTACCCTTGAAGGAATCATTGATGGGCGGATGGATATAATGTGGAGTGCAAGGAACCAACCCTTAATTAGGAAATGTTTCAAAGGAAGGAAGTACCGTGATGGCCTAGTGTGACATGGTTGGAGAGAGTAGGAGAGTCAAATAATAATTCCAGGAGAACCAAAGAGAAAGAAGAAACTAGTAGCAATAGGATGGCCAAAGAGAATAAATAAAACCCTAAGAAAGGCTGAGATGTAGTAAAGTTTACACTCTATGAAGGACAATAGGATGGACATGAAGAACGAGTGATA
Organism: Trapa incisa; assembly: GCA_030064435.1. Classification (NCBI taxonomy): domain Eukaryota; kingdom Viridiplantae; phylum Streptophyta; class Magnoliopsida; order Myrtales; family Lythraceae; genus Trapa; species Trapa incisa. Next base: position 18,141,316 of record CM057776.1, read on the forward strand.
CAGCTGCCGAGATGATTGGACCAGAAAAATAAAGAGAAAGAGTCAGTTAAAGAACTAGTCTTCGAGAGAACCATGGATTTAAACCACAACAAAGAAGGGAGAAGTGAAAAGGCCAAAATATTGGAAAAGAAAAACAAAGGAAAATCCTTAAAGAAATCGATGGCCAAAACTGGATTTATAGTTTAAAGTCTTGAGATGGTTAAGTGAGCCTCATGATGGACGAACAAGAGATTTTGAAATAAGGAGGATGTGAACACTCCTTAAACAAAAAAAAAATTTAACGGGTCTAGCTCTCATCAAGAAGGTCTCCCAAATGTTTTAAGGATTGGCACACAATTAGGGGAGAACACTTCTGACAAATATTCATTTTCCAACTTCATCACACCAACCGGGTGTGATGATGTCTCTACTTATAACTGGTAGGCGGATTTCTCCTTTTCTCAAGTAAACTCATCATACCAATCGGTATGATTATCTCTACTTACAACCAGTAAGTAGGTTTTATCTGTTTCCTCAAGGAAACTCATCCCAACTGGGAATGAAGTATAAATCGTCCCACTCACCCAATGATCGTGACGTGTTTGTCCCTAGTCGGATTTCCATGTCCACGCTAGCTTCTCCTTGCTAGCGTTCTAGTTTCTCATGTCTCAACATGATTGGTGCATCCTTATTAATTAGGGTTTGGCATGACAACCATCGTTTTCTTACGTATGAGCGACTAGGCTCAAAATTGTTCGTTTACAGCACTTAGGTCCCTAAAGTTCATTTTCTTTAACTTTAGGTTCCTAATGCTAACTTTTACCCAAATTGAGTCCCAAGGCTTTCAAAATTCCCTTTGGGTCCTCAATTTACTCAAAATTGTCTAAGGGGCTCAAGTTCTCCAAATTTCTAATTTGGTCCCCAACTTTTCAAAAATTACATTTTTGCCCGTACTTTCCAAAAATGGCAATTTCATCCCAAATGTTTTGAAATTTGACCAATTGGTCCCCCAATATCTTTCTCATCGTCAATTGGCCTTCAATTTTGAGAAATTGCATGAAGGTCCCTCAATTTTTCAAAATCCTCATTTTTTCCCAAAATTTTCTCTCAATTTCTCCCCTTCAAACTGAACAAATTTTATTTCTTCAAATTAGCCATTAAATAGGGGTTAATTCACCAATTGATGGTATGGATCAGTTCCTACACCTCCATACGATTCAATTGAGCATTGAATTGCATGATTTGCATCCAAAACGAGCTAAAGCGGAGCTTCATAGGAAAACTATTCGTAGAGAGAGAAAGCTTCGAAAGCTTTTCGTTAGAGGTGCGACATTCCGGGCTTTCGATCTCAGGAGGTAGCTCTCGTCATGAAGTTCCTTCTAGGATCAAGAATTTCTACAATTAATGTCCAAATGAGGGTGAATTTGGTTAGTGAAATTGGGCACTTTCTCTCTTTAACACTGATCTGTAACGACGGAGGAGGGCTGAATTGGCTTACCTTTCAGCTTTGTTGAGGTCGTGTTAGGGCCGTAGGGTGTTAGGGAGGCTTGGTTTAGCTAGAGGAGGATGAATTTGGCTGAATTCAGCTCAGATAAAATAGGTCCACTTCGGTCCATCGAAGATGCTTCACTATTTGATTCCGCCGGCGTTTCTCTGGCAATCCTCGGGAAGAAAGGAGATTGCTGTCAGCTCACTTCCCCCAGAGTCTATAGGACCCGACCTTTCCTTCTAAAGTTGAGAAAAAGGCCTAAGTCAGAGCTCTGGTTCGAGCTTCACCGGAAAATGGTGATTTGAGGTGTGTGGATTATGAATGGAGAGTAGCTCTTTAGATAGGGGGCTCAAGGACCCTCTGCCTAACCACTTTCCATTTTGGTCAAGCTTTTCCCCGCTAAAAAATGGCCTAATCAGATCGGTTACAATTTCATTAGAGAAGGAAGTTTTCGGCAATAATGAACAGTACTGTCATCCTAAGGAAGAAGATGACACTGTTCCGAACTAGACAGGACCGGTCCGACAGAGTTCTAGCAAAAATCGGCTGGTTTAGGCCCGATTCGACTGGTTTTCTCAAAATTAAAGATTTCTAAATTTATTTTCTATCCAACGGTGGCCTCAATTTCCCAATTTAAATATTCTAAGACACAAAGAAAATGAATTTAGAAACTTGTTCAAGTATAGTTCAAACCGGTTTAATTCGGTTCAAGTTTGGTTCACCCTGAACCGGTTTAATTTTCTCCTCCCATTTTTCCCAATGTTCTTTTCCATGATTTTTATAACTCTTTGAGTGACTTGGGATTTGTTAGTTTCTTATTTTACCCTTTCTTTATCAGTTATAGTTCGTGAACCGGCTAGGTTTTCCTTTTTTGAAATAACCGGTTCTTTTCCCAGTTTTTTCTTGTCTTTAAAGGGATGGGGTTTACAAAAGAGCTCCCCTCCATTCATCCTCCACACACCTCAATTCTCTTCTCTCTCTAAATTGCTTTGTTTTCTAATGAAGTTCGAATCAGAGCTCCATCTTGGGCACTTCCTCTAGCCACAGAAGTCGAATTCGAGTCCTACAAACTCGGGAGGAAGTCAGCTACCTAATGCCTACCTCCAGCCAACCCAAGGATCGTTAGAGAAGCACCGGCAAGCACAAAGAATGATTTTGAACTCTTGCAGCCAAATTGAGTCCTCCCATAGTTCCCTTGGCCACCACAAGACATCTCCAAAGTTGAAAGAAAAGCCAATTCGACCCTCCTCTGTCGTTATAGTTCAGTTTTAGAGAGAGAAAGTGATAGAATTTATTGATCAAATTCCCGCTAATCCTAACAACAATTGCCCTAATTCTCAATCCTAGGAGGATCCTGAGGACAAGAGCTAACTTCCCCAATCAAGAACTTGGAACGTCGTGCCTCTAACGGTAAGCTTTCGAAGCCTTCTCTCTAAACATCCAATTTTCTGGCGAAGCTCTATTTGAGCTCGTTTCATACCCAAATCCTACAATTCAAAGTGCAATTGAATTGTATGGAAGTATAGAAACCAATTCTATCATCAATTTAGAAAATAACCCCAATTGGATAGCCAATTTGAAGAAATAAAATTCAGTTAGTAGAGAGTGGTAGAAATTAGGGAAATTTGGGGATTTCAAAAAATTGAGGGACCTCCATGCAATTTCTAAAAATTGAAGGTCAATTGGTAATGAGAATGATGTTGGAGGACCAATTAGTTAATTTTCAAAAGATTTGGGGCCAAATGGCTATTTTTGGAAAGTAGGGGCAAAACGATAATTTTAGAAAAATTGGAAATTTGAAAAACTTGAGCCCCGTTCACAATTTTAAGTAAATTAAGGACCCAAGGAGGATTTTGGAAGCCCTTGGGACTTGATTTGGGGAAATTTTAACACTTTAAGTAAATTAAGGACATAAGGAGGATCTTGGAAGCCCTTGGGACTTGATTTGGGGAAACTTCAACACTAGGAACCTAAAGTCAAGAAGTATGAACATTAGCAACATAAGTGCAATAAACCTAAAATTTGGGCCTAATAGCCAATACTGAAAAGCTAGGAAGCTTTTACGCCAAACCCTAACGTATAAGAATGGTCAAACCATGTAGGGACTCTTGAGACTGGAATGCAAATAAGGGAGCCAAACTCAGACTTGGAAAATTGGCTGGGGACGAATGTGTCACAGTCACCGGATGAGTGGGACCTTTATACGTCATACCTAGATGGAGTGATGAGCACATTTATTAAAGAAAACCCTATTTACCGGTTTTAAGTAGGATGATTTAAACATCATACCCAATTGGTATGATGAGCTTCTTTACTGAAAGGAGAATTTCGCATACCGATTGTAAGCAGATCTATCATCACATCCGATTGGTGTAATGAGTTAAAAAGGAAGATTTTGTCGGAAGTGTTCTACCCTAACTATGTGCCATTGCTTAAACTATTTGGAAGACCTTCTTAATGAGAGCTAGGGCAGCTCTAACAGGCTAGGGGCCTCCATTTTGAAATAATAGGGCTCAAGGCCCAATTTTAAAAAACACGTGCAGTGGGCCCAAGGCTAGTAGGCCTGGGCAGAAGCACATAAACAAACATGAATATGAAGAGCCATGAAAACTCTTATTAAAAAATGGAAATTAATTGTGTGATTTGTCACAGTACCAAGTCAGGACCGACAATGCTCAATGGATTGGTGGCAATGCATCAGGGCTAGGTCGACGGGCCAGCTAGACAAACAGTTGCAAGTCGGGTTGAGTGTCGGGGCCGTTGGACCATCAGCACCAAAGAGAATGGCTAAATTATGAAAATTATTGTTTGTGCACGCACTTATCAATTCGGGACAATCAAGATGCCCTAGGGATAGTGATAGGTTCCAATGGGTTGTTGGATGACATGGTGGAGAAAAGAGCAGTTTGTCATGCCAGTTAACCATGAAGCTCTAGGAACTTCTTGTGCATGAGACCGGGGTGGGGTCAGGATGAGGTCATCGTCCTCATACGAACATGGAGTGAATTTTAGGTCTAAGGGTCAGACATCTAGGACATCCACTCAGACTCAAGGTAGAAGTTTGATACTTCTATTAGGGTGGATGGCAAAGGCACGCTGATCCCAAGTGGGTGTAGTCTGGGACTATCATGTGAATGTTTGTACCCTTTATGATAAATGATGCATTTTTGTTTGCTAAATGCCTCCTGAGGTAAGGGGATGTGCCAAAGTGGGTGCCAAAAAACATGGTCGAGGACTATAGGAAACTTCTTGGGGAGGTATTGAATCAAGACAACATACCATATCCCTCCTCAAGACAAGAAGAACCCATATCTCCTCCAAGGGACCTAACACCACCTCTGACACTACGACAGCTAGAAAGGACCCAAACTCGAAGTGAGGCCTCAAACAACTATTGATATGCTCACACAACTTTCATGAAGGTCTTCCAGGAGCCCCTAGTAACCCGATACAACTTAGACCCCACCCAATGGATAAAGTGGGCCTATGAGTGCAAAGCTGAAATGCTGGGAAGGTATGGGCTCGAGGTATTCCATGGGGTCCATCCTAGTAGGGAGGCCCGCTAGGAATATGGATGGACATCTACCAGCCTGACACCTTTGGAGCCCTTAGACCACGAATCCCGAAACAATTCGAAGGAAAACTCCCAGACTATGACCCCATAGAATTAGAATAAGAAGTAGTGACAATTATTTGTAATAAGCCGAGTACGACAAGAACTATTTCCTAAAATGAATAAAGATTAATAAATTTTCCATTTATATGATTGTCTACCTATTAAACACAAGTTACCACCAAAACCACAAGGGATGGGAATATACCCAAGTATATCAATAAAGACCAAGGTGGTACATGGATACAAGTGGAACCACCCGAGGGGAAAGACGACAGACAAAACCTCCACCTAAATGGAAGGGTGAAAGGAATTAAAAAAGGAGTTAGTACTAATTGACAACCCTAGGATGCCTAACTTAAACCTAAGTAGTCTCAAATGGGATTAAGGAACTTCAAGCCCAAGGGGATGAAGGTGACAAGTTGAGTTAAAGGCTAGGAAACCTCAAGGATGAATTTCGAGAAAACAAGGAGCCTACCAAGAAAAGGAAGTCAGAGGAAAGGACATATCCTAACAAAGAGGCAAGGGACCAAACTGAATGGGAAAAGAAAAGATATGCTCGCAGGTGAAAAAGAGTCGAGTACTAGGGAAGCACACTTTTGTCGGTCCAAAGGGTGAGATGAACCCGAGGAAAGGGTAAATGAGAAGACAACATCAAATGGTGCAATAACATGTAGGAATGGGAGGATTAGTATAAGAAATAAACCTAATGACCAACAAGGATTAAATGAAACCTTGTGCAAGAGTCAATTTATTTTGAAACAAAGAGGATTTGAACTTCCCCCTAAGAAGGACAACTTGAATGAAGGGAAACTCAGAACAAGGATAGGGTACATAGGACGTACCCTTGGGATTTTTCCAAAAAGGGGTAAACATGGGAAATGGTGTCAAGTTGTTATAGGGTCGATATCTATAGGAGCAAAGAAGGGGAGAGATGTGTTAAGGGAAGGAGGCCTAGAAGGATGTATATGACCCAAGGTCACTTGAGGAAATCACGATTGGACAATTGGACATAATATGGAGCACACGAAACGAACCTGATACTCAAGAACTACTCGACGGAGGAAAGAAGAATAGGGAAGTAGTAATGACTACACTCTAAAAAGAGCAACAGGAATGGGCATCAAGGGACAAGTGAACTCGAGAGACAACTGTCCCAACACAATTGAACAAGGAGAGTAGTAGGAATGAGGCAGTTAAGGATGTAAACCTTCACAAAGAGAAGAGAAGTGGAAAGACCATGTCATGCCCAACCTAGTTTAGTCGGATCCCCGTGAGCAACCCGCCACTCCCTTTGGTTCATTAAGGGTTTAACCCTTTTCTAAACCTTGAGGAGTAAGGCATCATTTTTTCCTGTCTTTCTTGAAATGGCATTATACAAAACTAAGTATTTTAAAACAGACATACCTATCTTCTTACTATTCCAAATTAGGAGGGTTTGTAAGAATGGTGTTTCTTCGGTTACCTGAAAGGGGTAAAAGGGAGAGGTGAGTTCTACAACTCAATGAGCGGGTGTTGGGAATGATTTTTCAAAATTGCTTTATCTAAACTGTGTCAAAGTTATCAACTCCTTTAGAAAGAATTTTCCTTAAATATTTGTTTTCAAAACATTTTTCCATACCCATATTAGGTGTGTTTGGCTTTCTTAGCCCATCCACTTACCTTGGGAGGCGTTTAGCAAACAAACGCATGTCATCAAGAAGGGTACACACATTCGCTGGTGCAGCCCGTCCACTGCACCCACTTGTGGATCAGAGCATCTTTACCGTCCACCAAGATAGAAGCTCATCCACTTCTACCCTAGGTTTGAGTGGATGCTCTCGACATCCGACCCTTAGACCCAAATGCCACTCCATGTTCGTATGAGGACAAAGACTTATCCCGACCCCACCCTAGTCTCATGCACAAGAAGCTACTTCAAGCTTCCCAATTGACTGGCACGATGAACTGTCCTTATCTCCAACATGTCATCTAGTAGCCCTTAGGACCTATCACTACCCCTCTTGGGCATCTTGATGGTCCTGTACCACAAGTGCATGCACAAACAACAATTTTCACATATGGCCATTATCTTTGGTGTCAATGGTCTAATGGCCCCGACCCTCAACTCGACCTGCAGCTGTTTGTCTAGGCTGGTCCATTGATTTGGCCATAATGCATTGCCACCAGTTCATCGAGTACTATAAGTCCTGACCCAGTACCATGGCGAAATTACATAACCTATCACGCCCCGACCTGGTTTGGTCGGATCCCTGATCTCAACCTACCACTCTCTTGTCTTACTAAGGGTTGCCCCTTCTTTTAAATCATGAGGAGTAAGGCATCCTTTAAACCTGCACCATTCCTAGAATAACATAAATCAAAGCTGCATAAAATTTTGAACTTATCATACCTACCTCACAGATGTGTTAGCTGGGGTCTTTGGGTAGGCTTTTCGGGGTTACCTGAAAGGGATATAAGGGAAGGGGTGAGTTCAATGACTCAGTGAATGGGTGTTTTAAGGTATGACTTTCAGAAAATAATTTGAATTGGAGTGTGCTAGATTCCTTATTTTTCTTTTAAAACATTTCATTCTCAAATCTCGGTTTTTATAGCCAGTTCTCATCACCACAGTGTGTTCATCAACAACACATGCCCTTCATCATGAAGGGATCACACATTCGTAGGCCAGACGTCTATTGTACCCACTTGTGGCGTCAGAGTGACTTTACCAACCACCTAGATAGAAGTACATCCACTTCTACCCAAATAATGAGTGGATGTACGTGACATCTGATCCTCAATCCTGTAACAAAACTCTGTGTCCATATGAGTACAGAGACCTCATCCCATCCCCACCTCGGTCTCATGCGCATGAAGCTACATCGAGCTTCTCAAGATTGCTTGTCATGTTCCGACCCAGTTTGGTCAAATCCCCGTGAACAACTCGCCACCCTCCCAGTTTATTAAAGGGTTTCCCCTTTATTATAAACCGTAAAGAGTAAAGCATCCTTTAAACCTGCAACTTTTCCTAGAATAGCATAATCAAAAACTGCATAACATTTTAACTTCACCATACCTGTCTCACAGGCATCTTAGTTGATGGTATTTAAGGGTAGGCTTTCTAGGATTTCCTGAAAGGGGTATAAGGGAGGGGGTGAGTATGACTACTCGGTGAATGGGTTTTCAAAACCTTTAACTTTAGGAAAAAGATTGATTTTGAAGTGTGCCAGACTCCTTTCTTTCAAAAATTATTTCATTCAAAATCTTGGGTTTCATCACCATTTCCTTATTTAATCATGATGTGTCATCACTAGTTCACAAATGATTGGGTTTGTGAACCGGTTCGGTTTTTCTCACTTGGTTTGACCGGTTCTTTTCCCGGTTTTCCTTAGCTCAAAAGGGTAGGGTTTACAACTCTCCCCTCCTTTTAGGAGTTTTACCCCAAAACTTAATTATCAACCTTGCATGAGGAATCATTTCCTTTGATGTCCCTTTGGTGTTTGCTTAATATGCAAACTCTTCTCTTGTTCTTTCAATTAGCCCTTTTTACAACCTTCACTTAAGGAATTCCTTTTCCTTTATATTATTTACTCCCTCCATGGAGTTTATCATAACTAGACATACCTTATTCCAGGGTATATCATTAGATTCATATATTTCTTTGCTTAGAGCAACATTCTTCCCTTTGAGATTCTATACTCAAGTTTGGGAATTCCAAGATAACTAATCATTCTCGTGTCTAGTTATCCTTTTGGCAGTTGAAACCTTTAGCTCAATGTTCTTTCGAGCGTTACGTACTTGTTTCCATGGTTTTTCTTTATTATCCCTTTTCCGTCCTATTTTGACCCTTCCTTCATTCGTTGTCTATTATAACTTCGGTCCAAATTTTTTTTTTATATTCGACCTTGTCATGCTTATTAGTCGACTCTTCCTTACTTTGAGTCATATTGTCCTCGGGATTGTTGGGCTTACATGCCCCTTATAGCATGGAATTTTCTACAAGCTATCTTTGTCCATTAGATTTCTAGAACATCTCCTTGAGGGTCTCTCTTAGCTTTTCGACCTTTCAAGGATCGCATAACTTCATCCCTCTTTTCTTTTGATAGCATTCCTCAACTATCTTTTTTACCATTATCCTCTCCTCCATCATGCCTTTGAAGTTATGTCTCACATAACCGTATGGATTCCTCTTACTTACTTATCCTTCCCCAACTTCTTTATTAGATCTTTTCGGTTCCAATTGATTGGGTTTTCCAATACTATATCGACAAGCTGGGATTCATCCTTTCTTAGGTCCATCCTCATTCCCAATGACATCCTTTACTCAAGGATTTTACTTTGGCTTTAATCCACTCTTACTTGTTCATAATCATTTCACAATTCTTTATACCAAGTTGATTCCTTTCGGTCTACATGTCGATTTGCTTGGTTTGGGGAGTTTCCCTTTTATGATTTCATTCTCTACAATTTCCTTCAAAGTAGAGGCTTTCACCTTAGGAGTTATATGTTCAATCTTCTTACCATTTCTTGAAGGTTTCCTTTCTCCATCTCCTTACACCCTTTCTATATTGGGGCATTTGCTCGCTTTCAGTCCTCCATTGTCTTAAATTTTCCATTTCATCCCTTATTTCTTAATTGAGTAGCTTCCAATTATCGGTCTTATTTTGTGTACTCTACCCTATGCCCAGCCATCCACTCTTTACGATATATTATGTGAGTGTGGACCACAATCCATCTGATATTAGTGGTTGTTCCCCTTTAACCACTTCTTATTTATGGAGCTTACTTTCCCAAGGTTTCTCGAATGTTCTTTCCTTTATTTTCTTATTATGGGTAGTCTACACATTCTTACTTGTTACGACATCTATTGATGCTATTTTTCTACCTACTCATTCCTTAGGTTTAACTTACTCCTTAGGTTCTCCTAATATGTTTCCCTTGGTTCTTTCACCTCACCATGCACTTCATTTGCATGTTCATCTCCTCATTAGTCGTCACTTGGTCCCATTTCCTCTTAGTTGGGACATGTATCCCTCCTCAAAATTTCCTTCCTTGGTGAGATTCTTTCCCTTTCTCCCAGAATTCCTTCTTCATTCATTTTCATATGTATATATTCTTGAATGACATCCTTTGATGCCATCCCTTTCCATTTGCCTTTACTCTTCAAATCTTGCGGGTACATCCTTTGTACCCCATCCTCATTCCAACTTGTACCCCTACACACGTCTATTTCCTTTAAGTATAGCTCAAATCCTCCTTGTTTCCAGATCTCTTAATCATCTTGCGAGAGGCTTACTTAATCTTCTACTGACTTTGAGTTTAGTTGTCAATCCGTTCTTGGCCATTTATTTCTTTAAGGATATCCTCCATCCTTATTTTTGAAATTTTTGGCCTTTCCACCTCTCCCTTCTTTACTAGAGATTAAATTTTTGACATTCACGAGGGTTAGTTCGTTAACTAACTCATCCCTACTATTCTCCTTGTCTAATTCTCTTGAGAGATGTTACATCCCATTTCTAAAGCTCAAAAATTTTAAGAAAAGCTACTATTTTCCAAGGCAAGTTGTACTTATCATCCCGAAACATCCCATTTGTCATCTAAAGCTCAACATGTCTTCTCTTGTAGATGTGCTTCCTTCCTTTCTCCCAGATAGCAGGAAATTTCTTCTTAAGGAAGGATTCTCTTCATCTATCCTTTATTTTATTTGCAATTGATCGAGATCCTACCTTCAGTTCTTTTCCTCCCTCATCTAGTTGAGGCACACCATTACACCATCATTGAGGGACAAAAAGCTTTAGGAACTTAAAATTTACTTCTGAAATACGATTACCAACTTGGGTCCTTAGCTTTTCTTAAAAGAGATTGGGTCAGAAAGTACCCGCCACTATGCTAGGATCTTGAAGAGCTTCCTCCTGGGTGTGGTTGAAGTTTCGAGCAAGAGTCATGTTTCATGGGGTGGAATACTTTCGGATTCATGTAGTTGTAGAGGCGCTGTTCTTGGAAGGTATTGTTCTAAATCCTTGCAATGTGGGGCAATCCTTCACTTCATGCCCCATTTCCCTTCCACCTATAAAAGGTTATCTTGATACTTATCCTTAGTAGTGTTGAGCAATTTCTCAAGTAGTGTTCATATTGTTCTCACTTTGTAACAGGTCATTTCCTTGCCCAGTAGTTACTACTAGAGTTCTCACTCCTTAGTCTCCTTATCATTTTTCTTGTTGAGCCTTCTCTGCCTACTAGTTTTCCCCTAAGAGTTCTCCTAGACTCTTTAGTCTTTTGGTTCATTTCCTTATTTGGAATGGGTTTCTCCTCGGTCCCCGCGGTTTGTTTGGTTACTTTTCTTGGGGCAATCTTCCTATAGTTGAGGCGTAGGTTTACATCCTTTTTTAGAGACATGGTTTCAGGAACTTGGAATTCTTCATTAATGGAGAAGGAGTACAATATGTTAAGAAAAAGGTGGTTATAAAATAGATAGAGGGCTACGAGATGTTTGATAAGCATCCTCCATGGTAAGGTTATAAACCTTGGCTGGTGTTCGTGGTTTCATGCTTGGCTCCCTTTGTACTCAGGGGTGTGACCTCAACAGGTCCAAGCATCGTCCTCTTGGATTCTTTGTCATTTGGTCCTTTGGGGATTTCTACCATACCCGGGCATTTGGGAAGCTTCTAGAGTTGTCTTCCTATGAGGACAGGGTGTTAAGCAGAGTCATTCCTAGTTTTCTCAATTCCTCTCATGGGAGCTATCTGAAAAGTTTAAGATAAATCCTATCAGTTACTATATTTTCTAGTCTTTTTTATGTTTTTGAGGAAATAGGCTCTGATACCACTCTAGTTGTCACTCCTCGACCCGGTTTGGTCGGATCCCCGTGAACAGCCCCCCACCCACCTAGTTTATTAAAGGGTTTCCCCTTATTATAAACCGTTAAGAGTAAGGCGTCCTTTAAACCTGTACCTTTTCCTAGAATAGCATAATCAAAACTGCATAACATTTTAACTTCACCATACCTGTCTGACATGCATCTTAGTTGGTCTTTAAGGGTAGGCTTTCTAGGATTTCCTAAAAGGTGTATAAGGGAGGGGGTGAGTACGACTACCCAGTGAATGGGCTTTCAAAACTTTTATATTTTAGCAAAAAGAATTGTATTGGAGTGCACCAGACTCCTTTCTTTAAAAAATCATTTCATTCAAAATCTTGAGTTTCATCACCATTTCCTTATTTAATCACGGTGTGTCATCACCCAACACACTTCCTTCATCATAAAAGTTTAACACACATTCATAGGTCAGTACGTCCACTGAACCCACTTGTTGCTTCGGAGCGACTTTACCGACCACCCAGATAGAAGTATGTCCACTTCTACCCTGAGAATGAGTGGATATTCGCGACATTCGACCCTCAATGCCGGAATAAATTCTTTAAGTCCATATAAGGACAAAGATTTCATCTCGTTCCCACCCCGGTCTCATGCGCTTGGTGCTACTCTAAATTTCGCACGGTCACCTAGTATGACGAATTGCCCTTATACTCACCAGGTCGTCCAGTGCCCTTAGGACACATCACTACCCTTCTTAGGCATCTTGATGGTCTCATACTCACAGTGCATGCACAATCAATATTTTCTCATTGTGCCATATAATATGTGGTGCCACTGGTCCAACAGCCCCGACTCTCAACTCAATCTGCAGTTATTTGTCTTCACTGGTCCGTCGACCCGTCATGTCGCACTGGCACTAGTTGATTGAGTATGTCGGTTCTATCTTGGTACCATGGCCAAACAATTCCTTTATTTAAAGTTTTATGGCATATAATTCATGTTTGTTTACGAGCTCCTACTCGTGCCAACTAGCCTTGGGCCTACTGTACAAAATTCAAAATCTCCATATTAGCCCCCAAGTTCCAAAACTGAGGCCTCCAGCCTATTAGAAATAGAATTGATGCCGAATTGATTTAGAATTTCATCCTTGAAATTCTGTCGGCTCTCTCTCTAGCACCGATTGGAAATTACAGAGGTGAGCCGAATTGGCTTACCTTGCAGTCCTAATTCGGTTGTGGGAGGGCTGAGGAAGTGTTGGGAAGGCTTGGTTTGGCCTGAGAAGGGCTCGAATTGGCCAATTTCAGCTCGGCCGCAACAAGGCAGCTTTGGTCCGCCGGAGCTGTTTCATTATTCCATCACACCGGCGTTTCTCAGACGACCCTCGGAGCAAACGAAGATTATAGGCATATAGTTGACTTCTCCCCGATTCTAAAGAACCTGACCTTGCCTTGTTTGGCTTAGAAAAGTGCCCATGTCAGAGCTCTGGTTTGAGCTTCACCAAAAAATGGAGTAGTTGAGAGAGAATGGAGTTTTTAGGTGTGGAGAGGATGAATGGGGAGGGGCTCTTTATATAGGGAGCTCGAGGACCTGTTGGCTGTCCGTTTAGCACCTTTATGACAGCCATTAATGACCTGAAACATACCAAATGGAAATGTTTCTTCTTCACCGGTGCTGCTTTGATTTCCCGACAAGTGAACAGTGTTGTCATCATGAGTAAGAAGATGAGACTATTCCGAACTGGACCAGACCAATCCGAACCGGGTTCAAAGATTAAATGGGTTGGTTCACCCCCCATTCGACCGAGTTTTTCAAATCTAAAAATTTTAAAATTCATCTAAATTCATTTTGTATCCAATGATGGTCTCAAATTTGAAATTTTTAAGCCACCTAGAAAAATGAATTTAGCATCCAGTTCAATAGTGACTCAAACCAGTTCAAACTGGTTCAGATCCGGTTCACTTGAACTGGTTTGGTTTTCATCTCCAATTCATTCACAAGTCTATTTTCATGACTTTTGTAACTCCTTAGGTCACTTAGGGTCCATAAAATTACTAGTTTACCATCTCTTTATCGATTATGTTTCATAAATCAGCTCGGTTCTTAAACTAGTTTAATTCGGTTTGGGTCCGGTTCACCCGAACCAGTCTGGTTTTTCTCTCCCACTTTGTTTTAAGGTTCCTTCCCAAGGTTTATGAATTTCTTTAGAGCACAAGGGAGTTGAATTTCTATAATTTGCCCGATCTCTATCAGTTCCGGTTCATGAACCGATTCGGTTCATAAACTAGTTCAATCCAGTTGGATCCGGTTCATCCAAACTGGTCAAGTTTTTCTCTTCCAATTCATCCTAAGGTTCTTTTCCATAGTATTATAAACCCTTTGGATCACCCAATAGTTGTAAATTCCCAAATTGCCCGTTCACAAATGATCGGATTTGTGAATAGGTTCAGTTTTTCTCACTCGGTTTAACCGATTCTTTTCCCGATTTTCCCTAGCTCAAAAGGGCGGGGTTTACACTACTAGTACGACTAACTACACTTATCTGCACCATGTCGTCCAAAGCCCTAAGACACATCACTACCCCTCTTGGGCATCTTGAAGGACCCGTAAACTCAGTGCATGCACAAATCAATAATTTTCCATATAAGCCATATAATATGTGGTGTCACTAGTCCAATGGCCCCAACCCTCAACTGGACCAGTAGCTATTTCTCTCAACTAGTTTGTGGTCCAATCATGTCACACTGCTGCCAGTCCATTGAGTATGTCAGTTCTATCTTATTACCACTGCCAAACAATTTATTCATTTAAAATTTTCATGGCTTAAACTGATGTTTCTTTAAGAGCTCTTACTCGTGCCAACTAGCCTAGGGCCCACAGTACGAGATTTTCAAAAATTGGGCATATTTGCCCCCATGTTCGAAAACCGAGGCCCTCCCGCCTATTTGAGCTACTCGAGCTCTTGTTAAGAAGGTCTTCCAAAAGTTTTAAGCAGTAGCACATAATCAAGGGAGAGCACTTCCGACAAAATAAACTTTTCATCTATCCATCATAACAAACGGGTATGAAAACGTCTCCGCTTATAACCAATAAGCGGGTTTTCTACTTCCTTCGAGGAAGTTCATCATACCAACCGAGTATGATCTACTTACAACCGATAAGTAGTTTTTTTTCACTTAATTTCCCCATTACACCTCTCGGGTGTGATGGTTAAAATACCACTTAATAGTGGGTTTTCATTTATGAGTTACTTATCATCCCAACCGGGTATTATATAAAATCCCACTCATCCGTGAATGTAGAGATTTCCTCTTTAACCGGTTCTTTGCCTTCACGCGAGCTAATTCTTGTTGGTATTAACGGTACATCATGTTCCTACATGATATGAACATCCTTGTTCATTATCCCTTGGCCTAATAGCCTTCATTTATCATGAATGGAGAAAATACTCAAACTTTTTAATTAATTGCAATTAGGTCCCTAAAGTTCTTTTTCTTTAACTTTAGGTCCCTAATGTCGATTTTTCCCCAAATTGAGTCCTGAAACTTCTAAATTTCACCTTAGGACCTTAATTAATTCACAATCACAAAAAGGGGTTCAAGTTTCCCAATTTTTCAATTTGGTCCCCAACTTTTCCAAAATTACCATTTGCCCTTACTTTACAAAAATGGTAAGCTTAGCCCCAAAAATTCCAAAATTTGCCCAATTGGTCCTCCAACATCTTTATCATACCCAATTGGCCCTCCATTTTATGAAATTGCATTTTAGTCCCTCGACTTTTTGAAATACCCAAAATTTCCCCCAATTTCAACCTTCTAACTCAACCGAATTTGATTTCATCAAATTGATCGATCAAATGAGTTTAATTGTTGAAATTGAAGTTAGATTGGAGTTTGTACACCTTCATGTGATTCAATTGCACTTTGAATCGCATGATCTGAGGTCGAAATGAGCTCAAATGGAGCTTCGCCCAAAAATTGGACTTAGAGAGAGAAAGCTTACCGTCGAGGATGCGGCAGTCCAAGCTTTCAATCTGGGCATATAGCTCTTGTCTTGAGGTTCCTCCTATGATCAAGAATTGTATCAATTGATGCCGAATTGAGTGAGAAGTTAGTCATTGAAAATATGTCAGTTCTCTCTCTAGCACCGATCGAAATTTATAGAGTGGAGCCAAATTGGCTTACCTATCCGCTCTAATTCAACTGTTAGAGGGCTATAGATGTATTGGGAGGGCTTGCTTTGGCCTAAGAAGGGCTCGAATTGGTCAATTTCAGCTCGGCCGAAACAGGGCAGCTTCGATCCACTGGAGCTGCTTCACTATTCGATCATGTCGGTGCTTCTTCAGCGACACTCAAAGCAAATGAAGACTACAAGCGTCTAGCTGACTTCTCCCCGAATCCAAAGAACCTGACCATGCCTTCCTTGGCTCAGAAAAATGCACAAGTCAGAGCTCTAGTTTGAGCTTCACCAGAAAATGGAGCAGTTGAGAGAGAATGGAATTTTAACGTGTAAGGAGGATGAATGAGGAGGGGCTCTTTATATAGGAAGCCAGGGGACTTCTTGGCCATTTGATTGGTAGCTTAATAGCGGTCATTCATTGCATGAAACTCCCTAACTTGAGACTTTTCATCTTCACCGCTGCTGCTCGATTTTCCGTTGAGTGAACAATGGTATCATTTGAAGGAAGAAGACAACACTGATCCGAACCGGACTAGACTGGTCTGAACCGGGTTCAAAGCTTAAACCGGACGGTTTAGGCCTGATTCGATCAAATTTTTAAAATTTAAAATTTTCTAAATTCATTCTCTTTCCAATAGTGGCCTCAATTCTCCAATTTGAATCTTTTAAGCCCCCCTAGAAAAAAGAATTTAGCATCTGGTTCAATAGTCATTCAAACCGGTCCAAACTAGTTCAATTTAGTTTGGATCTGATTCACTTGAACCGGTTTGGTTTTCATCTCCAATTCATCATAAAGTCCTTTTTCATGACTTTTGTGACTCTTTAGGAAACTTGGGATCCAAAAATTTCCCAATTTGCCCTTTCTCTATCGGTTCCAGTTTGTAAACCGGCTCGGTTTTCTCTTTGGAAATGACCGGTTCTTTCCCCAGTTTTCTTATTATCAAAGGATGAGGTTTACAACTCTCCCCTCCTTTTAGAGGTTTTGTCCTCAAAACAATTACATGTCAAATAATTTAGGGTAACTATCCCTAATCCCAGTTTTGGTTTCCCATGTCTCTTCCTACACGGGTCCATTCTGCTAAATAACCTTGACCATAGGAATCCTCTTATTCCTTTAGTTCTAATCCCTCCGGTCGATGATTCATACCGATTAAGTTTGATAGGTCAAGTTCTCTTCTAACTCTAGTAGAGGTCGATCTATTACATGGCTAGGATCAGGCTGATACTTTCGAAGAATAGTGATATGGAATACATCATGTATTATCTGCAGGTCTGGAGGTAGTTCCAATTTATAGGCCACTGATCCTATCCTTTGAATGATGGGATATAGGCCAATATACCTCGATTTCAACTTTCCTCTTTGTTGGAACCTAAGTATTCCCCCCATGGGGACACCTTGAGAAATACTTGATCTCTTACCTCAAACTCTAGATCTTTCCTTCGATGATCCTCATAACTCTTTTGTATGTCATGTGCAGTCTTAAGGCAACTCCTAATCAATTTTATTTTCTCTGTGGCATCCTCAATTAGTCCTGCCCTTTCTAACCTTCTTTCCCCCACTTCTTCCCAAAATATAGGGGTACGGCATGGTCATCCATATAGGGCATCATAGGGAGCCATCTGAATACTAGTCTAATAGCTATTATTATAAGCAAATTCCATAAGGCACAAGTATTCTTCCTAGCCTTTGTTCATGGTGAGTACGCATGCTCTTAACATATCCTCCAAGGTTTGAATGGTTCGCTCAGACTACCCATCAATCTGAGGATGAAACACTGTGCTCATGTGGAGCTTGGTTCCCATGGAACCTTGTAAGCTTGGCCAGAACCTTTAAGTAAATCTTGGATATCTATCTGATACTATACTTAGCAGAACACCATGGAGTATCACTATCTCCCTCATGTATAAGACGACTAGTTGTTCCACTGTATCCATCACTTTTATAGGGAGAAAATGAGCTGATTTGGTCAATCTATCCATGATGACCCAGATTGCTTCTCGATCCTTTCTTGTCACAGTTAGTCCTATGATAAAGTCCATGGTGATGTGCTTCCATTTTCATTCTAGAATTGCTAAGGGTTGCAGCAGTCCTGACAATTTCTGGTGCTCCACTTTTATCTATTGATAGGACAAGCATCGGGCTACATATTTCACAATGTCCCTCTTCATGCGTGACACCAATACCCTTGTTTGAGGGTGCGGTACATCTTAGTACTGCCCGGATGCATTGCATATACTGAATCGTGTGCCTCTTCCAAGATTAATCTCTTCAGCTCCTTATCTTGAGGCACACATACCCTACCCTTGTAGGTCATCACCCCATCACTATACAAGTCGTAGTCTAGTTTCGTTTCTCTATTGAACGGATCCAAGTAAAATTGAATTTCCTTATCCACTTTTTGTTGAGCCTAGATCTGCTCAGTTAGACTAGGTCTCACCACCACGTTAGCCACTAGGCATCTTTCTCGCTTATCCATCTTCAGGTTCACCTCCATCCTTCCCAATTGTTGCAATAGGGATATGTAACTCGTCTTTACTTGTGTCGCCTCAGTTTGGTACTTTCGACTTAAGGCATCTACTACCACATTTGCCTTTTCGGGGTGATATTCTATCACAAAGTCATAGTCCTTAACCAATTCCAACCATCTCCTCTGGCGAAGATTTAACTCCTTCTGAGTTAGGAAGTACTTAAGACTCTTGTGATTTGTCTATACCCTATGCTTAACCCTGTAAAGGTAGTGTCACCAAATATTTAGGGCAAACACTATTGCAACTATTTCTAGATCATGAGTTGGGTAGTTTCTTTTATGTACCTTAAGTTGTCATGAGGCATAAGCAATAACCTTCCCTTGTTGCATCAATACACATCTGAGTCCTTGTCTAGATGCATCACTATAGACGGTGTACTCTCCCGCATTAGGGTCAGGTAGGGAGAGTACCGGTGCAGTTGTCAATCGAGTCTTTAACTCTAGGAAAGACTTCTCATAGCTTTCATCCCACTTATACTCAACACCTTTCCTAGTGAGTCGAGTTAGAGGAGCTACTATCTTAGAAAAGTCTTGCACAAACCGTCTATAGTATACTCCCAAACCTAAGAAACTTCGTATTTATGTAGGATTCCTTGGAGCTTTCCAATCTGATATGGCTTCCACCTTGGTTGGATCTACTTTGACTCCATCCTTGGACACTATATGTCCTAAGAATCCTACCTCCTGCAGCGAGAACTCACACTTGGAGAATTTTGCATATAAGTAATTTTTCTCTAATATCTCCATGGTGATTGCCAAATGCTCTTCATGTTCCAACCTAGTTCATGAGTATATAAGAATTTCATCTATAAATACTATCATGGACCTGTCCAAATGTGGTTGGAACATACAGTTCATCAAATCCATGAAGGCTGTAGGGGCATTTGTTAATCCAAATGGCATCACTCTAAATCTGTAATGTCCATATCGGGATCGAAATGTCATTTTGGGGATGTCCTTCTCTCAGATTCTGAGTTGATAATAGCCTGACCGAAGGTCTATTTTGGAGAAGTACGTTGCTCCTTTGAATTGGTCGAACATGTCATCAATTCATGAGAGTGAGTATCTGTTCTTGATGGTGACCTGGTTCAACTTTCTATAGTCTATACATACTCTCATGCTTCCATCCTTTTTCTTTACGAATAGGATGGGTGCACCCCACAGAGACTGGCTAGGACATATAAAATCCTTCTCCAATAATTCTTCTAATTGCTCCTTCAATTCCTTCAGTTCCATCAGAGCCATATGATATGGGGCTTATGATATAGGGTTTGTTCCTGGGATTATTTCTATAGTGAATTCCACTAGCCGACTTGGAGGTAGTCTAGGCAGTTCTTCTAGAAATACTTCTAGATAGTGCCTAACTACCGGAATGTCTTCAAGTCTCTTCTCTTTAGACTCTTCATCGACGACCATGGCTAGGAAAGCTGTATAGCCTTTTTGTATCATCTTTTGTGCTTTTTGATGGGACACTATCTGTACTTCACTTATCCTTTGATCTCCTTGGAACTTTAATCCATTAGTCTCGGGAGTCTGAAAAGTCACTGTATTCTTTCCACAGTCCATCCCAGCCTAATGGTTACTTAACCAATTCATCCCAAGGATTACTTCAATCTCCTTCAAGGGTAATGGAATCAAGTTAGCTTCAAGTTTGATTCCTCCAATCTTTATCTCACATCCTTTTAATTGTTTATTCCTATTTAAACCTTCTCCTAAAAGTGTGAGAATGTTGAGACTTTATTCTAGTGAAGTGAGTTCTAGGGGTACACTTGAAATCAACTCTTCCTTGATGAAGGATTTCTCAGCTCCTGAGTCGAAGAGGGCATAAACTTGTTGTTCCCATAGTTGTATATATGATGATTGAAGAAGCATTTATTATAGAGGAAAGCTTTTCTTTATTAAATAAAATTTTTCAGTTTACAAGATTCTCTGGAACTAGTTTGGAGGGTTTTGGGATGTACCTGCTACAGTGCTATGGTCTCTTCTAGCCTCTTCCTAGGTGAGGTTGTATACCCTAGCTGATACTCATGCTATAGCGTCTGGCCTAGGATTCCTGGGGTTCCCTTGAGGTGGTCCAAGGGTATTCCTCTACTTGTTCTCCCTAAGAGTGGGACAGTCCTTTGCAATGTGTCCCACTTGTCCGCATGCAAAGTAGGTGAAGTATGCTCCCTCAGAGATCTTTTGACACCTTGGACAACGAGGGTTTCCTTGAGGTAAGTGGGGACTACTATATGGGGAGGTGGTGGAATGTCCTTTCTCCTTTGGAATTCCATTCTATTTCCCCATTTTGAACCTTTATGCTCCTTCCGTCCTACCTGATGATTTTGACCCTTATCCTCCTTTCGAGTCATCTGCTACATCTGATGGTGTTGGGTCTGCACTAGTCGCTCACACTCATGAGCCATACTGGTTACTATTGTCAGGTAAATGGGGCGTCCTAGTACTCCCATACGATCTCGAATGTCCATATTGAGACCGTCCATGAACCTATGGCATATATCTGCCAGTCTAGCTGGGTTAGGAGCAAGGGGTCTTAACTCGTTGAATTTCATTTCGTACTCCGATATGGAGTTAAGCCCTTGCCAAAGTCGGATGAACACTTGCTTCTTCTCATTTATCAAATGAGGTGCCAAGTACTCCTCCAAGTACCTCTCCTCGAAATGTCCCAAGTGGGGATGGTGGTATGCAGGTTTCAGACAATGTCCCACCATCTTTTGGTACTTCCCTCTAGGAAGAAGTCTATCAGGATCACCATATCCTCTGGTGGTATCCTGATGATTCCCATCAACTTCTTAATACTTGCCAGCCAATCCATGGCAGCAAAAGAATCCTTTTCTCTGAGGAAGGGTTTACACCCTAGTTAACGGAGAGTCTTGAGGTTTCTGGGAATGTCTATTGGAGGGGGATGGTTAACAGGGGGAGGGTGGGATTACACTTCCTCTAGTTCAACCCAAGAATTGGTGTCTGCCTTAGGTATGAGGTTAGGTTTCCCAAATGCACAGATGAACTCCTCGTACAACCTTTGGTGTTCTGTGCTTAGTCTACATGGAGTTATTTGGACTTCTCATGGAGTTTCCACTAGTAGGGGTGGTTGGGCAGTGTTGGAGACTGCAATCCTAGTTCTCTTGGTTCTTTTCTTTGGAGCCATTATGCCAATTTTAAAATTAATTCTATTAGTTACTATATTTTCTAGTCTTGATTATGGATTTGAGGAAACAGACTCTGATACCACTCAAGTTGTCATGCCCCGACCCAGTTTGGTCTAATCCCCGCCACTCTCCCACCTTACTAAGGGTTGCCCCTTTTTTTAAACCATGAGGAGTAAGGCGTCCTTTAAACCTGCACCTTTCATGGAATAACATAAATCAAAATTGCATAAAATTTTGAACTTATCATACCTTCCTCATAGGTGTGTTAGTTGGTGTCTTTGGGTAGGCTTTTCAGGGCTACCTAAAAGGGATATAAGGGAGGGGTTGAGTTCAATGACTCAGTGAATGGGTATTTTAAGGTATGACTTTCAAAAAATAATTTGAATTGGAGTGTGCCAAACTCCTTATTTTTCTTTTAAAATATTTCATTCTCAAATCACGGTTTTCATAACCATTTCTCATCACTACGGTGTGTTCATCAACCAACACACGCCCTTCATCATGAAAGGATCACACATTCGCAAGCCAACATGTCCAATATACCCACTTGTGGCGACGGAGCGACTTTACTAGCCACCTAGATAGAAGTACATCCACTTCTACCTTAAGAATGAGTGGATGTACACGACATCTGACCCTCAATCTCATAACAAAACTCCGTGTCCGTATGAGGACAGAGACCTCATCCCATCCCCACCCCGGTCTCATGCGCATGAAGCTACGTCTAGCTTCTCAAGACTGCTGGTACGACTAACTGCTCTTATCTCCACCATGTCGTCCAGAGCCCAAGGACACATCGCTACCCCTCTTGGGTGTCTTGAAGGTCCCGAAAACTTAGTTTATGCACAAATCAATAATTTTCCACATAAGCCAGATAATATGTGGTGCCACTGGTCCAACGGCCCTGACCCTCAACTCGACTGGTCCAAGTACCTGTCATGTCGCACTACTGCCAATCCATCGAGTATCTTGGTCCTGTCTTGGTACCATTGCCAAAAAATTCATACATTTAAAATTTTCATGGCTTAAACACATGTTTGTTTACAAGCTCCTACACGTGCCAACTTGCCTAGGGCCCACCGTACAAGATTTTCAAAAATTAGGCATATTAGCCCCCAAGTTCCAAAACCGAGGCCTCCGGCCTATTTGAGCTATTCGAGCTCCCATCAAGAAGGTCTCACAAAAGTTTTAAGCAGTGGCACACAGTTAGGGGAGAGCACTTCTAATAAAGTAAACTTTTCATCTATCCATCATACCAATCAGGTATGAAGACGTCTCTGCTTATAACCGATAAGCGGGTTTTCTACTTCTTTCTAGGAAGTTCATCATACTAATCAAGTATGATCTACATACAACCGGTAAGTATTTTTTTCGCTTAATTTCCACATCACTCCTCTCATGTGTAATGGTTAAAATACCACTTAATAGTGGGTTAATTTGGGTTCTTTGATTTCTGAGCCAAAGAATGCATGGTTATATTGAGTTCCTACACCACCTTCATATGATTCAATTGCACTTTGAATCGCAAGATTTGAGGCCGGAATAAGCTCAAACGGAGCTTTGCCCGAAAATTGGACTTAGAGAGAGAGAGCTTCGAAAACTTACCGTCGGGGGTGCGGCGGTCCGAGCTTACAATCTGGGCATATAGCTCTTGTCATGAGGTTTCTCTAGGATTAGGAATTGCATCAATTGATGCCAAATTGAGTGAGAAATTAGTCATTGAAAATATGTTAGTTCTCTCTCTAGCACCGATCGAAATTTACAGAGGGGGCCAAATTGGCTTACCTTTCTGCTCTAATTCAGCTGTAGGAGGGCTGTGGAGATATTGGGAGGGCTTGGTTTGGCCTAAGAAGGGCTCGAATTGGCCAATTTCAGCTTGGACGAAATTGGGCAGCTTCAGTCTGCTGGAGTTGCTTCAATGTTCGATCACACCGATGCTTCTCCGGCGACCCTCGGAGCAAATGAAGACTACATGCATATATCTGACTTCTACACGAATCCAAAGAACCTAACCATGCATTCTTTGGCTCAGAAAAATGCCCAAGTTGGAGCTCTGGTTCGAGCTTCACCGGAAAATTGAGCAGTTGAGATTTTCAAGTGTGAGGAGGATGAATGAGGGGGCTCTTTATATAGGAAGCTCGAGGACTTCTTGGCCGTCTTATTGGTGCCTTAATGGCTATTATTCATTGCCTAAAACTCCCTAGCAAGAGACTTTCATCTTCATCGGTGCTGCTCAATTTTCCAACGAGTGAACAGTGCTATCATATGAAGGAAGAAGACAACACTTTTCTGAACCGAACCGGGTTCAAAGCTTAAATCGACTGGTTCAAGCCTAATTTGACCGAATTTTTCAAAATTAAAAATTTCTAAATTCATTCTCTATCCAATGTTGGCCTCAATTCTCCAATTTGAATCTTTTAAGCCACCTAGAAAAATGGATTTAGCATCTAGTTCAATAGCGGTTGAAACCGGTTCGATTCGGTTTGGATCCGGTTCACCTGAACCGGTTTAGTTTTCATCTCCAATTCATCTTAAAGTCATTTTTCATGACTTTTGTGACTCTTTAGGTCACTCGGGATCCATAAATTTCTCAGTTTGCAGTTTCTCTATCGGTTTCAGTTTGTAAACTGGCTCGATTTTCTCTTTGGAAATGACCAGTTCTTTCCCTAGTTTTCTTAATATCAAAGGACGGGGTTTACACTACCAATTTCATTAGAAATTTTCATGGCTTTCTTTAATCAGGTTTGTTTATCAGCTCCTACTCGTGCCCACTAGCCTTGGGTCCACTGCACGTGTTTTTCCAAGATCAAGCATTTAGCCCCAAGAGTTCAAAAATCTAGGCCTCTAGCCTATTTGAGTTGTTATAGCTCCCGTTAAGAAGGTCTCTCAAATATTTTAAGTATTGTTACATAGTCAAGGGAGAATACTTCTGACAAAATTTTGTTCACAACTTCATCACACTAACTAGGTGTGATGATATCTCCTCTTACAACTGGTAAGTGGGTTTCTCTTTTCCTCAAGGAAGTTCATCATACCAGCGAGTATGATTATCTCTACTTACAACCAGTAAGTAGGTTTTATCAGTTAAAGATGGTACTACTCAACCGAATCGAGTATGAAGTTAGATAATCTCATTCACCCGATAACCGTGACGTGTTTGTCTCTAGTAAATTTTTGAATCCACGCTAGCTTTCCCTTGTTGGGGTTCCAGTTTCTCGCATCCCTACATGATTTGGACATCCTTATCAATTAAAATTTGGCATAACAGTCATCGTTTTCTCATGTCGCTCAAATTTGTAAATTAATTGCACTTTGGTCCCTAAAGTTCATTTTCCTTAACTTTAGGTCCCTAATGCTAACTTTTCACCCAAATTGAGTCCCAAGGCTTCCAAAATTCCCTTTGAATCCTCAATTTAAGCAAAATTGTATAAGGGGCTCAAGTTTTCCAAATTCCCAATTTGGTCCCCAACTTTTAAAAAATGGCAATTTGACCCCAAATGTTCCAAAAATTGACCAATTGGTTCCTCAACATCCTTCTCATAGCCAATTGGCTTCAATTTTAGGAAATTGCATAGAGGTACCTTAATTTTTCGAAATCCTAAATTTCTCCCTTTCAAACTGACCGAATTTGATTTCTTCAAATTAGCCATTCAATCGAGGTTAATTGATACAATTGAAGGTTTAGATTAGTTCTTACACTTTCATAGGATTCCATTGAGCTTTGAACCACAACATTTGGGTCCGAATTGAGCTCAAATGGAGCTTCGCCAGAAAATTGCTCGTAAAGAGAGAAAGCTTCGAAAGCTTAGTGTCGGAGGTGCAGCGGTCCGGGCTCTCATTCGAAGAAGGTAGTTCTTGTCCTAAAGTTTCATCTAAAATTAAGAATTACTACAATTGAAGTCAAATTGAGGGTAAATTTAGTCAGTGAATTTCGACACTTTATCTCTCTAACCTTGGTCTGCACTGACTCAGGAAGGCCAAATTGGCTTACCTCTCAGCTCTGTTAAGGTCATGTGAGGGCTATAGGGATGTTGGGGAGGCTTGGTTTGGCTGAAGATTGGCTGAATTTGCCCGAATTCATCTTGGCCAAAATAGGGCAGCTTTGGTCCTTCGGAGCTGCTTCACTTTTTTATTCTGTCGACGCTTCTCTTGTAGTCCTCTGGTCAAAAGGAGGTTGCTGTCAGGTAGCTGACTTCTCCCGAAGTTTATAGGACATGACCTTACCTTTTGAGGCTGAGATAATGGCCAATATCGGATCTCTGGTTCGAGTTTCACCGGAAAATTGAGTAGTTGAGTGAGAATGGTGATTTGAAGTGTGTGGAGGATGAATGAAGAGTAACTCTTTATATGGGGAACTAGGGGACCCTCTGCCCAACCACTTTCCATTTTGGTCGAGCTAATCCTCACCCTGAAACGGCCTAAACGGAGCAGTTTCATCTTCACCAGCATTATATGTTTTCTGCATTAATGAACAGTGCTATCATCCTGAGGAAGAAGATGACACTGTTTTGAACTGGACCGAACCTATCCGACCAGGTAGAATGCCGTAAATCGGCTGGTTCAAGCCCGATTCGACCGATTTTCTCAAAATTAAAATTTTTTAAATTAATCTAAATTAATTCTCTATCTAATGGTGGCTTCAATTTCCACATTTGATCATTTTAAACCACCAAGAAAAATGAATTTATAAACTAGTTCAAGTATGGTTCAAACCAGTTCAATATGGTTGAGGTTTGATTCACCATGAATCGGTATGGTTTTCTCTTCCCATTTGTCCCAAGGTTCTTTTCCATGATTTTTATGACTCTTTGATTCACTTGGGATTTGTCAATTTTCCCATTTTGCCCTTTCTTTATCGGTTATGGTTCGTGAACTAGCTCGGTTTTCTCTTTTGAAACGATTGGTTCTTTTCCCATTTTTCTTATCTATAAAGGGATAGGGTTTACAACTCTCCCCTCCTTTTAGAGTTTTGTCCCCAAAACAATTTACATCTCAAATAAATGAGGGAACCCATCCTTCATAACACTCTCAGTTTCCCATGTCTCCTCTTGCCCTGATCCGTTCTGCCAAAGGACCTTAACCATAGGAATCTTCTTGTTCCTTAAGTGTACGTACCCTGATTGAAGAAACGCATGTTTTTAGAAGTAAAAAAACTTTAGGTTTCTTTATTGAATAAAATCAAATTACAAGTTTTGTCTCAATTTTAGTTAGGGAGGTTTGGGGAAGTACCCACTATGGTACTATGGTCTTTTTTAGCCTCTTACTAGATGAAGTTGTATGCCCTAGCTAGTACCCTTGTCATGGCGTCCTGCCTGGAAGTCCTTGGGTTTCCTTGGGGTGTCCAAGCATGTTTCGTTGCTTATTCTCCCTAAGAGTGAGACAATCCATTGCAGAGTGCCCCACCTGCTCACATCCAAAACAAGATACGCAGGCTCCCTCGTGGTATCTTTGGCATCAAGGATAGTGAGGGTTTCCTTATAGTAAGGTGGGGATCACTCTCCATTGAGGTGGTGGCACGTCCCACCTCATTTGGAAACCCACCCTATTTCCCCACTTTGGACCATTTTGCTCCTTCCATCCTCCATGTCGGCCTTGGCTCTTATCCTCTTTTTAGTTAGCCTGCTCTATCCGATAGCATCGGGTTTGCACCAAACACTCACATTCTTGGGTCATACTGATTACGGTTGCCAGATCCATGGGGCGTCCTAGTATTCCCATCTAGTCTCATATGTCTATGTTGAGACCATCCACGAATCTTTGGCATATATCTGCAGGTCCGGCTAGGTCGGGGGCAAAGGGTCTTAACTCGTTAAACTTAATTTCATACACTGAGATAGAGTTAAGCCCATGTTGGAATCGGAGGAAATCTTGCTTCTTCTCATTGATCAAATGTGGAGCTAGGTATTCCTCTTTATGCCTATCCTAACATTATCCTACCACCTTTTTGCACTAGCCTCCAAGAAATATTCTGCTAGGATTACCATATCCTTTGGTGAAATTCTAACTATCCCCATAAGTTTCTTAATGGCTGGCGAGCCAGTCCATAGCAGCTTCAGCATCCTTCTCTCTTAGGAAAGGCTTACATCCTAGTTGACAAAGAGTTTTGTGATATTTAGGGATGTCAACTTGAGGCAGATTGTTAGCAGGAGGGGGATGAGATTCTACTTCCTCAAGCTTAGCTCTAGATTTGGTGTCCACCTCAGGGGTGAGGTTAGGCCATCTAAACACTCGAGTTAACTCCTCGTACAGTCTTTGATGTTCTAAGCTTAGTCCAGGTGGAATTGTTTGGGCTTCTTGAGGAGTTTCCACTAGGAGGGGTTGTTGGGCAGTGTTAGTAACTATGACTCTTGTTCTCTTGGTTCCTCTCTTGGGAGCCATCTAATATTTTAAAATTTATTCCTCTTAGTTACTACATTATCTAGTCTTGATAATGCATTTGAAGAAATAGGCTCTAATACAACTCAAGTTGTCACGCCCCGACCTAGTTTGGTCAGATCCCCATGAGCAACCCGCCACTCCCTTTAGCCCATTAATGGATTTACCATTTTCTAAACCAGGAGGAGTAAGGCATTATTTTTACTTGTCTTTCCTGGAATAGTATTATACAAAACTGAGTATTTAAAAACAAACATGCTTGTCTTCTTACTGTTCCAAATTAGGAGGGTTTGTAAGAATGGTGTTTCCACGGTTACTTAAAAGGGGTAAAAGGGAGGGGGTGAGTTCTACAACTCAGTGAGTGGATGTTGAGAATGAGTTTTCAAAATCGCTTTATCCAAACTGTGCCAAAGTTATCAATTCCTTTAGAAAGGATTTTCCATAAATATCGGTTTTCAAAATCTTTTTTCATACCCATATTAGGTGTGTTTAGCTTTCTTAGCCCAACCCCTTGCCCCGAGAGGCGTGTTAAGCAAACAAACACATGCCCTTCATCAGGAAGGGTACACACATTCACAGGTGCAGCCCATACACTTTACCCACTTGTGGATCGGGGCATCTTTACCGTCCACAAAGATAGAAGCCTGTCCACTTCTACCCGGGGTCTAAATGAATGTTCTCGACATCTGACCCTCAAACCCAAATGCCACTTCATATTCGTATGATGATAGAGAACTCATCCTGACACCACCCTGGTCTCATGCATGAGAAGCTACTCCAACCATCCCGACTGATAGGCACGATGAACTACCCTTATCTCCACCATGTCGTCCAGTACCCCTTGGAACCCATCACTATCTCTATTGGGTGTCTTGGTGGTCTTGTACCACATGTGCATGTACAATCAACAGTATTCACATATGGCCATTATCTTTAGTGCCAATGGTCCAATGACACCGACCCTCAACCCCACCTGCAGCTATTTGTCTAGGCCGGTACGTCAACTTTGCCCTAACGCACTCCTGCCAGTCCATCGAGTACTGACAGTCCTAACTTGGTACCATGGCGAAATCACACAACCAATTTCATTATAAATTTTCATGGCTTTCTTTAATCAAGTTTGTTTACGAGCTCATGCTCGTGCCCACTGGCTATGGGCCTACTGCACGTATTTTTCCAAAACCGGGCATTTAGCCCCATGAGTTCAAAAATCGAGGCCTCTGGCCTATTTGAGCTATTCTAGCTCCAATCAAGAATGTCTCCCAAATATTTTAAGCATTGGCACACAATCATGGGAGAACACTTCTAACAAAAGTTTGTTTTCAACTTCATCACACCAACCGGGTGTGATGATATCTCAACTTACAACTTATAAGCGGGTTTCTCCTTTCCTAAAGGTAGTTCATTATATAAACCAGGTATGATTATCTCTACTTACAACTAGTAAGTAGGTTTTATCAGTTAAAAATGGTACTCCTCATCCCAACCGGGTATGAAGTTAGATAATCCCACTCACCTGATGACTGTGACCTGTTCATCTCCAATCGGTTTTCGAATTCATGCTAGCTTTCCCTTGCTGGTGTTCCAGTTTCCCGAGTCCCTACATGATTTGGAGATGCTTATCAATTAAGGTTTGGCATAACAGCCATCGTTTTCTCACGTATGAGTGACTAGACTCAAATTTGTTGATTAATTGCACTTAGGTTCCTTAACTTTAGGTCCCTAATGCCAACTTTTCCCCCAAATTGAGTCCCAAGGCTTCCAAAATTCCCTTTGAGTCCTCAATTTACTCAAAATTGTATTAGGGTCTCAAGTTTTCCAAATTTCCAATTTGGTCCCTAACTTTTCAAAAATTACAATTTTGCCCCTACTTTCCAAAAATGGAAATTTGTCCACAAATGTTCCAAAAATTGACCAATTGGTCCCTCAACATCTTTATCATGGCCAATTTGCCTTCAATTTTGGGAAATTACAAAGGGGTCTCGTAATTTTTTGAAATCTCCAATTTCTCCCCTTCAAATTGACCAAATATGATTTCTTCAAATTGGCCATTCAATCTAGGTTAATTGCTCCAATTGAAGGTATGGATCAGTTCCTACACTTGTATATGATTCAATTGAGCTTTGAATTGCAATATTTGGTTCTGAATTGAGCTCAAACAGAGCTTCGTCAGAAAACTGCTCGTAAAGAGAGAAAGCTTCGAAAGTTTACTATGGAGGTGCGGCGATTCAATCTCTCGATCGGGAAAGGTAGTTCTTGTCTTGAAATTCCTTCTAGGATCAAGAATTGCTACAATTGAAGTCAAATTGAGGGTGAATTTAGTTAGTGAATTTTGACACTTTCTCTATCTAACCCCAATCTACAATGATTGAGGAGCGCCGATTTGGCTTATCTTTCAGCTCTATTAAGGTCGTGTGAGGGCTGTGGGGGTGTTCGGGAGGCTTGATTTGGCCGAAGGAGGGCTGAATTTGGTTAAATTCAGCTTTGCCAAAATAGGGCAGCTTCGGTCCTTCGGAGCTACTTCATTGTTTGATTCCGCAGGCGCTTCTTCGGTGGTCCTCGGGTTAAAAGGACATTGCTGTCAAGTAGCTGACTTCCCCCGAATTCTATAGCACCCGACCTTACCTTCTAAGGCTGAGAAAAGGCCTATGTTGAAGCTCTAGTTCATCTTCACCAAAAAATGGAGCAGTTGAGAGAGAATGGCAATTTGAGGTGTGTGGAGGATGAATGGAGAGAAGTTCTTTATATAGAGAGCTTCACCGAAAAATGGACCCTCTGCCCGACCACTTTCCATTTTGGTCGAGCTTATCCTTACCCTGAAATAGCCTGAATGGTGTGGTTTCATCTACGCCGGTGTTATACATTTTTTGCATTAATGAACAATGTTGTCATCCTAAAGAAGAAGAAGATGACACTATTCCGAACCGGTCCGACCGTGTTCAGTGGCGTAAATCGGTCGGTTCAGGCCCGATTCGATCGGTTTTCTAAAAAATAAAATTTTTAAATCAATCTAAATTCTTTCTCTATCTAATGGTGGCTTCAATTTCCCAATTTGATCATTTTAAGCTACTAAGAAAAATGAATTTAGAAATCGGTTCAAGTATGGTTCAAATTGGTTTAATCCGATTCACCCTTAACCAGTCTGGTTTTCTCTACCCATTTGTCCCAAGGTTCTTTTCCATGATTTTTATGACTCATTGAGTCACTTGGAATTTGTAAACTTTCCCATTTTGCCCTTTATTTATCGGTTATGGTTCGTGAATAGACTTAGTTTTCCCTTTTGAAACAACCGGTTATTTTCCTAATTTTCTTATCTATAAAGGGACAGAGTTTACAGACCAAATGTTGGAAAAGAAGTATGAAGGAAATCCTTAAAGAATCAATGGCCGAAAACAAATTAGCAACCAAACTCAGGCCATTAGAAGGATGAAATAAGCCTCAAACAAGGAGGTCAAGGGATCTTGGAACAAATTGTATATAAACTCTTCCCAAGAAAATAAACTTGTACAAGATGCAAATAAGATTAAGGAATGGGTAGAATGACGTAATTGTGAGAATTGCAAGGAAGGGTAAATAGGAAGGATGACATAAAGTTGCACTAAGGTCAAATACCCGTAAGGGCGAAGAAAGGAAAGAGCCTAGCAAAGAAAGGAGCCCTGTGGAGGTGCATGTCCCAATGAAGAGACGATGGACCGAATGGAATTAGGAAAAGCAACAAGCCTATAAATGAAATATGGGTAGAGGTGAAAAGACTCAATGATTGGAGGTTGCTCGCATAAGGAATAAAAGACAAAATGGGAATTTAAAGGAAATAGAGGATCAAGGCAAACAAAATGCATAAAGAGAACATAAATAGGTAAAGGAAGGAACCTTCAAAAGAATGGCAAGAAGATTAAGTGTGTAACTACTAAGGCAAAAGTCTCTACTTTGAAGGACATAGTAGAGAATGAAACTGTCAAAAGGGGGACTTGCTAAACAAAGGAATCGGCACATAAATTGAAAGAGATCAACTTGGAATAAGCAATCGTGAAATGGTCACAAGTGAATAAGGAAGGAATGAAGAAAGGGAATCCTTGAGCAAAAGAGGCCAATGGACTTAGAGAAGGACAGAAGGGACAATTGGATAACACCGAAGGTAGTTGAGGAACACTACTAGGTGAAGAGAATGAGTGAAGTCACATGGCTTCAAAAAGGACAGAAAGGTAAGAATTACCATCAAGGAATCTCCTCAAAGCATAATAGAAAAAGACAAGTCCTAAGACATGTACTACTACAAGGGACATGTAGATCCAATAGTCTTAAGAGAACGTGACTCCACAGGAAAGAATCGATAGTATAAACCTTATGCGGTTTCACAAAAGTGTTCAGGTAGATTGGAGTAGTGATAAAGAAGGGATGAGGGAAGGACTAAAATATGACAAGAGGGGAAATAATACCAAAACCCATGAGGTTAAGAACAAAATGTTGAAAGCATGCATAGCTAATAAGTGTCCACAACTAAGGAAAATGAATGGGAATAATATGATCATACATTTATGGAACACCCAATCTGGTAACATGGATAAGAACCCTCAAGAGGGAGAGTCTTACCCTAAGCAAGGTAAGAATTGAACCAAAGGATATGCCTTTGGACGAATGGGTAAAACATACCAAATCAGGATACCCTCCATTTAGTGAGTGATTAATGGAATGGAAGGGAAATTCTTTTAGTGCATGATTAAAAAGGGGTAAGTAAAGGGACAACTGGGGGGTAGTATATCAAGTAAGCCCCAAGTTGACATCAAGAGAGATCATTCCCAATATAAAGTGATGCATAATTTAGTTTTGAGGACAAAACTCCTAAAGGGGGGGGGGGGGGGGGGGAGTTGTGAAACCCATCTCCTCGGATCAAGGAAGGTAGGAAAAAACCGATCAAATTAAGGAGAAAACCAAACCACTTGATGAACCGAGAACGATAAAAAAAAAAGGGTTGAAATGAGAAATTTGAAAATCCCAAGTGACCAAGATTTCACATAAATCATGGGGAAGGGTCATGAGGGAAATTGTAAGAGAAAATTAGACCGATTCATGGTGAACCGGATTGAATCGGGTCGAACTATACATGAATCGGTTTCTTAATTCATTTTTCATGATAAATTAAAAAGATCAATTTGGGAAATTGATGCCGCCATTAAATAGAAAATAAATTTAGACAAATTTACAAATTTTTAATTTTGAGAGAATCGTTCGAATCAGGCTCGAACCATCCAATTTTCATTTTTTGGTGAACGGACCACTGACCGGTCAACGCCTAGTCAGTACGTGTGCAACCAATCATAGCGCGACATGTAGCAAGGAGCGCTCTGTTAACCGGTCAACGATTAGAGGGTGCCCAATCAGTAGCCATGTAGATACGACTAGTCAATGATGTGCTACCACGTGTTTGGTCGACGGGTCAACAGCTGACGTGGCAGCTGAGTCAGATTGTCATGTCAGCTGGACCGACCAATCACGTGTTGGCTCGCACATGCGTAATAGTGCCATCTTCCTCCTCCATCCAATAACACAGTTCATCGAGGAAAGATTTTTCTTTCCTATTCCGGTGAAGGAAATTACTCCAATTTGGGCAATTTTCGATCAAGATGAGTGCGACCAGTATGGAAACTGGTCAGGCAGAGGGTCCCCGAGCTCCCTATATAAAGAGCTCCCCTCCGTTCTTCCTCCACACACCTCAATTCACTTCTCTCTCTAAAGTGCTCTATTTTTCGACAAAGCTTGAACCAGAGCTCTGACTTAGGCACTTCCTCTAGGATTAGAAGTCAAATTTGAGTACTAAAGCCTTGGCAGGAAGTCAGCTACTTGATGCTTACCTATAGCTGACTTGAGCATCACCGAAGAAGCATCGGTGAGCTCGAAAAGTGAAGCAGGTCCAACGGACTGAAGCTGCTCTATTTTGTCGATCCCAATTTAACCAAGTTTGAACTCTTGTGGACAAATTGAGTCCTCTCATAGTTCCCTCCACTACCACACAATCTCTCCAGAGGTAAAAGGTAAGCCAATTCGGCCCTCCTTCGTTGTCACAGTTCAGTTCTAGTGAGAGAAAGTTACAAAGTTCATTGATCAAATTCCCACTAATCCTGACAGCAATTGCCCCAATTCATGATCATAGGAGGACCTTGAGGACAAGAGCTAACTTCCCCCCAATAAAGAACTCGGATCGTCGCGCATCCAATAGTAAGTTTTCGAAGCTTTCTCTCTCTACGTCCAGTTTTTTGGCGAATCTCTGTTTGAGCTCGTTCTGCACTCAAATCCTACAATTCCAAGTGCAATTTAATTGGATGGAAATGTAGAAACAATGAATATCATCAATTTAAGAAAATAACCCCAATTGAGCAGCCAATTTGATGAAATCAAATTCGGTCAGTAGAGAGGGGTAGAAATGGGGGAAATTTTGGGATTTCACAAAATTGAAGGACCTCCATGCAATTTCTCAAAATTGAAGGTCAATTGATAATGAGAAAGATGTTGGAGGACCAAATGGTTAGCTTTCGAAAGATTTGTGGCCAAATGTCTAATTTTGGAAAGTAGGGGCAAAACGATAATTTTAGAAAAATTGGAGACCAAATTGGGAATTTGGAAAACTTGACCCCCGTTCACAATTTTAAGTAAATTAAGGACCAAAGGAGTATATTGGTAGCCCTTGGGACTTGATTTGTGAAAATTTTAACACTAGGGACCTAAAGTCAAGAAGTAGCCAATATTGAAAATTTTAACCTAAGTCTAATAAACCAAAAATTTGGGCATAGTAGCCAAAATTGAAAAGCTAGGAAGCTTTTACGCCAAACCCTAACGTATAAGAGTGGTCAAACCATGTAGGGACTCTTGAGATCGGAACGCGAACAAGGGAGCCAGACTTAGACTTGGAAAAGTGGATGGGGACGAACTCGTCACAGTCACTAGGTGAGTGGAACCTTTATACATCATACCCAGTTGAGGTTATGACCGCTTTTATTAAAGGAAAACCTATTTACCAATTATAAGTAGGATGATTTAAACATTATACTTGGTTGGTATGATGAGCTTCTTTACTTAAAGGAGAATCTCGCATAGCGGTTGTAAGCGGACCTATCATCACACTAGGTTGGTGTGATGAGTTAAAAAGGAAGATTTTGTCGAAAGTTTTCTCACCTAAATTTGTGTCATAGCTTAAACTATTTGGGAGACCTTCTTAATGAGAGCTAGAACAGCTCTAACAGGCTAGAGGACTCGGTTTTGAACTCATAGATCTTAAGGCCTAGTTTTGAAAAACACGTGCAGTGGGCCCAAGGCTAGTAGGCATGGGCTGAAGCCCGTAAACAAACATGAATAGGAAGAGCCATGAAAACACTTGTTTAAAAATGGAAATTAATTGTCTGATTTGTCATGGTACCAAGTGAGGATCGACAATGCTCGATGGCCTGGTGGCATTGCCTTAAGGCCAGGTTGAGGGACTAGTTAGACAAACAGCTGTAGGTCAGGTTGATTGTTGGGGTCGTTGGACCATCGGCACCAAAGAGAATGGCTAAATTATGAAAATTATTGTTTGTGCATTCACTTATGGATTTGAGACCATCAAGACGCCATAGAGGGTAGTGATGAGTTCCAAGGGTTGTTGGACGATATGATGGAGATAAGGGCAGTTCACCGTGCCAGTTATTCATGAAGTTTTAGGAGCTTCTTGCGCACGAGATCGGGGTGGGTTCAGGATTAGGTCTCCGTCCTCATACTGACATGAAGTGAATTTTGTGTCTAAGGGTCGGATGTTTGGGATGTCCACTCAGACTGAGGGTAGAAGTCTGGGACTTCTATCAGGGTGGACGATAAAGGCATGTTGATCCCCAAGTGGGTGCAGTATGGGATTGCCCTACGAATGTTTGTACCCTTTATAATAAAGGGCGTGTGTTTGCTTTCTACATGCCTCCCAAGGTAAGGGGATGTCCTAAAAGAGCTAAACACACAAGGCTTGAAAAGGAAGAAACATTTTAAAGAATAGTGTGCTAAAGATTTCGATAAACTAAGTGTTTTAAAAATCACTCCCAACACCCGCTCACTGAGTTGTAGAAACACACACCCCTCCCTCTATCCCTTTTTCAGGAAAAAAACAATCAACTAAGAGAGCTTAAGAAGATGAATCCTAAGCAAGTACACTTAAAGTTCTTTTAAGATTTCTTTAGTTTTTATTAATGTTATTCAAGGGAACAAGATCAGAAATTACGTCTGGCTCCTCTTGTTTAAAAGAAGTGCAAACCCTTCTTAAACCAAGGGAGTGGCGGGTTGCTCACTGGAATTTGACCAAATCAGGTCGGGGTGTGACAGATAGTGTATGGGTGCATTCAATCGAGAGTGAAGCACTAGAGCCCCATAAACTCCTAGGCATAGTCTACCATTGTCCCATTCCCCTAGGTCAACATGCCTAGTCAGTGGGCGAATTCTTCTATCCCAGTCGTGGGAAGGTACATTTCGGTAAACCTCTCATGAAATACCTGCCAGATGGGGGTACCTAGCCTCAAAATTCATGTTGCACTATCCCCCACCATTCCCGAGTCACGCCAATGAGGAGTCTCGTGGCCACAAGCATGCATTCTAGGTAGTGTATCCATACCTTTCCTCAAGTTGTGAAGCCAATTCTTGGCTCTCACCAGAAATGACCCACGCTCTCTAACATGCTTGCCCGTCCGTGGTCATCAGTGTCTGGTATGATGGGTAGTCAACTCGACTATCAATGTCCTCAAAGTCACCTTCTCCGAGTCATTGGAGTCCACTGGGATCGACTTGGACCTAGGGTCTGCTACCCCTTAATGTTTGTGGCTTCCCCTTCCTCTCTTCACCTGGTTGGTGGTGCGAGTAATTCCCATATCTATATCAAGGATTAGTAGAGTTAATTCGTGAACTTGTTCACTTTAATCTTATGTACAAAGGTTTATCATTGTTATTATGAGGTTTCATCCCTCCCAAATCCATTTGTTTCAAATTTCATGTTTGAAACACGGGCTCTAATACCACTGAAGGGCTATCATGCCCCACCCTAATTTCCCTCACTTGAGGACACATGAAACCCTGTCGATTCCCCCGATGTTACAAAGGTGGAATCCTTCGCCAAGATAACACCGGTAGAATCCAGGCTTGGACTTGTAAACCTCTTTTGAGAACACAACAAAAATTTCAAACTTGTCAAATAAGGAACAGGACATGAGCCCATTATCTCTTTTACCATTTAAAACACCGAGAATAATAGAAAAACTAATAAGTATGTACTACATGTGTAGGTTACGAGGTTACCTGGAGAGTAGGGTGCCTTGGGAGTATGCTTCTCCGTCCTTGCCTTAGGCGCTTAGGCTTACTTGCCACATGGTTTGGAGAGGGGTGAGCTCACATCTCAATGAGTGGGACACTGACATCGTGCCACTACATGGATTACAACCCATAACTTTCCCATAAATCACCTAGAAGAAATGTCTAAAATAATCGCTCGCATCCCCCATGTGAGCCCCATGGTTTTTTTGCCCTTCTAAGACGTAGTCTTAGGTCGTTTGATTCATCTCTATCCTACGATTGGGATATTTTTTACCTCCCCCTTATCAGGTATTCATGCCTTTAATTCCATTATTTCAAACATGGGACATGGTCCTGCACAATAACATGGCCTATGCTTGAGCGACACTCCCAGAATACTCACAACTTATGCCTCAGCCAGGCAACTTAGGCAACAACAAGAAAACAAGGGGAAACTCATGGCCCTAAACACTCATTTTCAATCTGCCCACGATGGATCACTACTCGGCAATCTCAGACTGGGAGCTGGAGTGTGGGAGGCCCCGGGGCTCTCTTCCCATCACTGACACCTCAAATATGTCACCTCGCAGCTCTATGCCTTAGCACATTGAGGTCCTAGCAGCTATGCAATCGCTCTCCAGCACAACTTGGCACTTGGGCATGCATAATAATTTGGGCTACTTTGATCACACATAAAACATTAAAAACCACTCCATAATGCATTTCCCTCTCGAGATGGCACCATACAGAGAACTGGAGTGCGAGGATTGCGAACCCTCACTACAACCGACACCCTGACGTGTCGTCTCATAGCTGGTGTCTCAACACTTGGGTTATAGATGCATTACCACCTCTCGCCAACCTATGGCCCCTACACACTCGACTCATCTCTACCATCTCCCCATCATATAGGTGTACTGGGATGGTACTCGTACGTATTCCGAGTGTCCTAAGAATTATAGAAGATCACATAATGCACTCCCTGATCTCCTTTCCATTTCCTCCCTAAGTGACGACACAACTACGAAGGCGTCCATCCGTCGCCCCCATTTCTCCCATACCAGTATTCAAAATAACAATTTATATGACTACATGTCATAATGTGGCACTCATGGCCATTCCTCGTAATAGTGCTTTATGCACGGCATTACCGGGAGCTCGACACAACACATGCTCAACTCCCCATCATTTTGCACACAAAAATGCATATCACAATCATCATGTTAACAACATGGTTAAACATGGGAGATCATGCCCTTATTGGTCGTCTCCCCTTAAAGATGTATGCACAAACACTAGGAGCTCAGCTCTACGGGAGTCGGCTTCCCTTTTCAAGCAACTGGCCAAACGGCCCTAGACTCGGTCTCGCCGCATAAACCTGACCCAGTCATTATAACAACAATGCACATATATCAAGAGTCCGACCCTCAAAGGCCCTCTCCCCAATTTATGTAAAGGCTCTAAGCCAAAAATAGTTTTCCCTCGGTTTCTCACAAAATGGTACTCATCTCATATTCTCATTCTTACTTGTGCTTTTAAAATGATATTAGATTTAGTGGACATGCTTTTACCAGTTCACACTTCTTATATGAGTTCTCAAAGTGCAGCTTACTATCTTAGCAAACAAGGTCACACAAGTAAACTTTATCAAAAATCGGTCGGTCTAATAGTACGCGCCGTCAAATACACCCACTCACTCGATTCACAGAATGCGTTCGTCCCATGGGGTATCCTGGAAATCTACTTTAGATTCCGCTTAATGTCTCTTACTTTATCTATAATGGATACCACAATAAGATCAAAGCCACTTCTGACCTCCACCCTAAACCCACTATATTCCTTCCTATGGTTTAGGTTCTTCTCGGGGTTCCTAGTTGTTCGGCTTGATGATCGATGACACGCCTCATGGCTGAGCCTTATCTACGGAAACCTCCTAGGCTCATACTTAGTCTCATTCTATTGAGCACTTCATTAAAATTCATCATTCCTTTATTGACCACCTAGTGGCTTAGTTTCACCCCTTTTTCTTTTAAAACCTCTCCTCTTTGGACCATAAACTTTTGTAAGTATTACATTTGGGTCCCCCAAGTTCCCTTAGGTCCCATTTAGGTCATTGATAACCCATTTAAGCATTACAAGCCATACTTACTTGAAATTACCAAAATGGCCCTAAGTTTTAGCAAAATTACACTTTTTCCCTTTGTAAACCCTATTCCTTCAAAGATATGAAAATCGGGAAAAGAACTAGTCGATTTAAAAGAGAGAAATCGAACCATTTAAAGAAGTGAAACCGGTAAAGAAGAGGTAAAATGGGAAATATAAAAATCCAAAGTCACTCAAAGAGTGAAAAAAATTATGGAGAAGAACCATGAAACAAATTGAAAGAGAAAATCATATTGGTTCAAGGTGAATAGGACTTGATCCTGTTTGAACTATACATAAACTAGTTTTTAAATTCATTTTTCTTGGTGA
This sequence comes from Trapa incisa, assembly GCA_030064435.1. NCBI lineage: Eukaryota > Viridiplantae > Streptophyta > Magnoliopsida > Myrtales > Lythraceae > Trapa > Trapa incisa. Next base: position 18,181,184 of record CM057776.1, read on the forward strand.
CTTAAAATGATCAAATTGGAAAAATTAAAGCCACCATTGGATAGGAAATGAATTTAGACAAATTTAGAAATTTTTAGATTTGAGAAAATTGGTCGAATTGTGCCTGAACCAGCCGATTTTCGCCATTGGGCCTGATCAGACTGGAACTATTCGATTCGGAATAGTGTCATCTTCTTCCTTAGGAAGACAGCACTGTTCATTAGTTCAAAAACTTTCCTTATCGGGCATGGAATATTCTCTCTGGTTTGGGCATTTTTTGAAGGGGATAAGCTTGATTAATATGGAAACTGGTTGAGTAAAGGTCCCCGAGCTCCCTATATAAAGAGCTCCCCCTCCATTCATCCTCCACACACCTCAAATCACCATTCTCTCTCAAGTGCTGCATTTTCTGGTGAACCTAAACTAGAGCTCTGACTTGGTCACTTTTCTCGGTCTCAAAAGGCAAGGTCGGGTCCTACAGACTTTGGGGGAAGTTAGTTACCTGAGAGCAATCTCCCTTCGACCCGAGGCCCGCCGGAGAAGTGCCGGTGGAATCAAATAGTGAAGTTGCTCTGATGAACCGAAGTTGCCCTATTTTGGTTGAGCTGAATTTAGACAAATTCAGACCCCCTCCGGCCAAATTGAGCCTCCCAAACATCCCCACGGCCCTCACATGACCTCCATAGAGGTGAAAGGTAAGCCAATTTGGCAATCCTTCATCATTGTAGATCAGTGTAAGAGAGAAAAAGTGTCAAATTTCACTAACAAAATTCACCCTCGTATGGACTTCAATTGTAGCAATTCTTGATCCTAGAAGGATCCTAAGGATGAGAGCTACCTCCCCAAATAAAGAGCTCGGACTGTCACACCTCCTACGATAAGCTTTCGAAGCTTTCTCTTTCTACGATCAATTTTTAGGCGAAGCTCCATTTGAGCTCGTTTCGGACTCAAATTAGGTAATTCAAAGTTCCATTTGATCATTTGGAAGTGTAGGAACCGATCCATGCCATCAATTGGAGCAATTAACCCCAATTGAATGGCCAATTTGAAGGAATCAAATTCAGTCATAAAAGGGGCAAAATTGTGGGAAAATTGGGGATTTCAAAAAAATTAAGGGATCTCCATGCAATTTCTCACAATTGAAGGTCAATTGGCAATGAGAAAGATGTTGGGGGGTCAATTGGCAATGAGAAAGATGTTGGGGGGTCAATTGGTCAATTTTTGAAAGATTTGAGGCCAAATTACGGGCGAAGCCATAATTATTGGAAAATTTTGGACCAAATTGGAAATTTGGAAAACTTGAGCCCCTTACACAATTTTGAGTAAATTGAGGTTCCAACGAGGATATTGTAAACCTTGGGATTCTATATAGGGAAAACAATTTAGCATTAGGGACCTAAAGTCAAGAAAAAGGAACTTTAGGGACCTAAGTGCAATAAACCAAGAACTTTGGGCCTAGTCGCTCATACGTGAGAAAACAAGTGTTGTCATGTTGAGTACTTATTAATAATGATACCCAAATCATGTAGGAACACATGAGACTGGAACACAAGCAAGAAAAGCTAGTGTGGAATTGGAAACTGACTAGGGACGAACGTGTTATAGTCAACGGGTGAGTTGGAACTTTTACACTTTATACCCTGTTGGGATGGTGAACATGTTTTGAATACTAAAATCTACTCACCGGTTACGAGTGGGGTTATCCAATATTATACCTGGTTGGTATGATAAGATTTTTAAGGAAAGGAAAAACCTGCATACTAGTTGTAGGCGAATTTATCATCACACTCGGAAAAGTGATTTTTGTTAGAAGTGTTCTCCGTTGACTGTGTGACAACTACTTAAACTATTTGGGAGACCTTCTTGATGGGAGCTAGAACAGCTCTAATAGGCTAGGGGCCTCAGTTTTTGAACTCATAGGGCTAAAGGCCCAGTTTTGGAAAACATGTGCAATGGGACTAAAGATACTGGGCACGGGCTGAAGCCCGTAAGAAAACATGATTAGGAAGAGCCATGAAAACTCCTAATTAAAATGGATTTGTTTGTGTGATGTGCCACAGTATCGAGTCAGGACTGACAATGCTCGATGGACTGGCAATAGTGCGTCAGGGCTTGGTCGACGGACTGGCCTAGATAAACAGTTGTAGGTCGGGTTAAGCATCGGGGTAGTTGGATTGTTGGCACCAAAGAAGATGGCTAAATATATGAAAACTCTTGTTTGTGCATGGACTTAAGGATCAGGACCATCAAGATGACCCAGGGGTAGTAATGGGTCCCAAGGTCTGTTGGATGACAGGGGCGGCGATAAGGGCAGTATGTCATGCCAATCAGTCATGAAGCTCTGGGAGCTTCTTGTGCATGAAACTGGGATGGGGGCAGGATGAGGCCTCATCCTCATATGGACATTAAGTGGCATTCGAGTCTGAGGGTCGGACGTCTAGGACGTCCACTTAGACTTAAGGTAGAAGTGGATGGGCTTCTATTAGGGTGGACAGTAAAGTCGTGTTGATCCCCAAGTGGGTGCAGTCTTGGACTGCCCTGTGAATGTGTGTACCCTTCTTGATGAAGGGCATGTGTTTGTTTGCTAAACGCCTCCTGAGGTAAGGGGATGGACTAAGAAAGCTAAACACACCTAATATGGAAATGGAAAAAGGTTTTAAAAATATGAGTTTGAGGAAATCTTTTAAAAAGAATATGTTAACCTTGGCACGATTTTGATAACTAAAGATATTTTGAAAACTCACTCCTAACACCCACTCACTGAGTTGTCAAAACTCACCCCCTCCCTTTACCCCTTTTCAAGCAAAAGAGGAAGACCAACCCTAAAGACCCCTAGCAGTTGAACCATAAAGATAGGTATGAAAATTTTAATATATTCAAATTTGTATAATACTTTTCCAGGAAAAACAGGAAAAAGGATGTCTAACTTCTCGCGGTTTAGAAAGTAGTAAAACCCCTCATAGACGAAAGGGAGTGGTGGGTTGCTCACGGGGATCCGACCAAATTGGGTCGGGGTGTGACAACTTGAGTGGTATCAAAGCCTGTTTCCTTGAATTCATTATAAAGACTATATAACGTAGTAAATAAGAGAAATAAGTTTCAAAATTTACAGATGGCTCCCAAAAGAGGAACTAAGAAAACTAGAGTCGCAGTCATTGACACTACCTAACACCCCTTCCCTTTTTAAACTCCACCAGAAGCCTAGACAGTTCCACCTGGACTAAGCTCAGGGCGTCAAAGGCTGTATGAGGAGTTCACCCGAGTGTTTGAACGACCCAACCTTGCCCCTAAGGTGGACACCAACTCTCGAGCTAAACCCGAGGAAGTACAATCCCCTCCCCCTCCTACTAACATTCCTCCTCAAGTTAACATCACTAAATACCTCAAAACCCTCCATCAATTGGGATGTAAGTCGTTCCTAGAAGAGAATGATGCTGGAGCTACTATGGACAGGCTAGCCAGCATCAAGAAACTCATGGGGATAGTCAGGATTTCACTAGAAGATATGGCAATCCTAGCAAAGTTTTTCTTGGAAGCCAGTGCAAAAAGATGGTGGGATAACATTAGAAGCCTGCATACCACCACCCCCACCTCAGAGCAACTCGAGGAGCGGAGGAATACCTAGCTCCACATTTGATCAACGAGAAAAAGCAAGACTTTCTCCAACTCTAACAAGGGCTTAACTCTATCTCAGAGTATGAAACCAAGTTTAATGAGTTAAGACCCTTTGCCCCCGACCTAGCTGAACCTACAAATATTTGCCAACAATTCATGGATGTTCTTAATATGGACATACAAGACCAGATGGGAGTGCTAGGGTGCCCCACGAATCTGGCAGTCGTAATAAGTATGGCCCACGAATGTGAGCGTCTGGTGCAAACCTAACACTATTGGATGGAGCAGGCCAACTGAAAGGAGGATAAAAGCCAAGGCTGCCACAGGGGATGGCAAGAGCAAAGTGGTCCTAAGTGGGGAAACAAGATGGGTTTCCCAAGAAGGAATGAAGTGCACCCACCTCAAAGGGAGGTGATCCCCACCATACTATAGAGGAGCCCTCATTGTCCTAGGTGCTAGAGGTACTATGAGGGAGCATGTTCATCATGTTTCGGATGTGGACAAGTGGGGCACTTTGTAAGGGAATGCCCCACTCTTAGGGAGAATAAGCAATGAAACACACTTGGACCACCCCAAGGGAACTCGAAGACTCCAAGCCAGGGCACCACCACCATGACAAGGGTACCAGCTAGGGTATACAAAATCACCCAAGAGGAGGCCAGAAAAACCCTAGTACTGTAGCGAGTACTTCCCAAAACCTCCCTAATCAAAATTAAACAAAACATGTAATTCAATCCTACTTAATAAAGAAATTTAAACTTTTCTTTCTCAAAAAATGTGCATTTCTTCCATCATGATACATACAATTATGGGGGAAAAGTCTATGCTCTCTTTGACTCGGGAGCAGAGAGATCCTTCATCAAGGAAGATCTAGTTCCAAGTCTTCCACTAGAACTTACCTCCCCAGAATAAAGTCTCAACATCCTCACACCCTTAGGAGAAGGACTGAATAGGGACAAACAGTTAAAGGGATGTGAGATTATGATTGGACGAGTAAAACTAGAGGCAGATTTGATCTTATTACCACTAAGGGAGGTAGAAATAATACTAGGAAAGGATTGGCTAAGTGCCCACCAAGCCAAAGTTGATTGTGGGAAGAAAGTGATAACTTTCCACACTCTTGAAACACTCGGACTGCATTTTCTAGGAGACAGGAGGAAAGGATAGATGCACTTAGTGTCTCATATAAAACCCCAAAAGATGATGCAGAAGGGTTGCAAGGCTTTTCTCGCAATGGTCATCAACGAGAAGTTAAAGGAGAAAGAACCATAGGGCATCCTAGTGGTGGAACACTACGCGGATGTATTCCCTGAGGAACTACCAAGATTACCCCCAAGCCAACAACTAGAATTTACAATAAAGGTAATCCCCGGAACACATCCCATGTCCCAAGCCTCCTATCGCATGGCTCCAGCAAAATTGAAGGAATTAAAGGAGCAGTTGGACGAGTTATTGTAGAAGGGTTTCATACACCCTAGTTAGTCTCCATGGGGTGCTCGAGTACTATTCATGAAGAAGAAGGATGGGAGTATGAGGTTGTGTATAGACTATCAGAAGTTGAACCGGGTCACTATAAAGAATAACTACCCCCTTCCACGGATTGACAACCTATTCCACCAACTATAGTGATGCATTCAGATAAGGACTCGTGTGTGTATTAAGGCAACAGGGAAAGGTTATCGTCTATGTCTCACGAGAACTAAAGGTACATGAGAGGAACTATCCTACTCATAACTTAGAGTTAGCCGCAATAGTGTTCGCCGTTAAGATTTGGCGACACTACTTATACGGGGTTAAGTGTAGGATATATACAAATCACAAGAGTCTTAAGTACTTCCTAACTCAAAGGGAGTTGAATCTCCGCCAAAGGAGATGGCTGGAATTGGTAAAGGACTACGACCTTGTGATAGAGTTCCACCCTAGGAAGGCAAATGTGGTGGCAGGCACTCTAAGTCACAAGTATCAAACCAAGGTGGCACAAATCAAGACGAGCTACCTACCCTTACTACAACAATTAAGAAGAATGGAAGTTGATCTTAAAGTTGATAAAGAAGAAAGATGCCTAGTGGCTGACATAGTAGTAAGACCAAGCCTAATGGAGCAAATCAAGGTCCATCAAAAAGGGGATAAGGAACTCCAGTCCTACTTGGATCTAGTCAACGATGGGACAAACCCGGACTACAACCTTCGAGGCAATGGATTACTGACCTATAAAGGTAGGGTATGTGTGCCTCAAGACAAGGAATTGAAGAGATTAGTATTGGAAGAGGCACATGACTTTGTCTATGCAATGCATCTGAGCATTAGCAAGATGTACTGCACCCTCAAATAAGGTTATTGGTGGAAAGGGATGAATAGGGATATCGTGGAGTATGTAGCATAATGCTTATCTTGTCAGTAGATCAAAGCTTAGCATCAAAAACCCTAAGGACTGCTACAACCCCTACCAATTCCCAAATTTAAATGGGAGCACATCACCATGGACTTCATCATAGGACTACCAGTGACTAGGAAGGGGTGAGATGTGATTAGGGTCATTGTGGATAGGTTGACCAAATTTGCCCACTTCTTACCAGTAAGGATGATCGATTCTATGGAACAACTAGGTGTTATATACATAGGGGAAATTGTGAGACTCTATGGTGTCCCAGTAGGCATAATGTCAGATAGGGACCCTAGGTTTACTTCAAGGTTCTGGCCTAGTTTACAAAGTGCCTTGGGAAACAAACTCCACATGAGTACAGTGTTTCATCCTCAGACTGATGGACAGTTTGAGCGAACAATCTAAACCCTTGAGGATATGCTATGAGCATGCATGCTCACCATGAACAAGGGTTGGGAGGAACACTTGTGCCTAAACAAGTTTTCCTATAATTACCAAGCCAGTATTCAAATGCCTTCTTATGAGGCCCTTTATGGACGACCATGACCTACCTCCTTATTTTGGGAAGAGGTGGGAGAAAGGAAACTCGAAAGGGTTGAGCTAATAGAAGATGCCACAGAGAAAATTAAGATTATAAGGAGTCGACTTAAGCTCGACAACTTAGTGAATGGGTGTTGGATGAGAGTTTCCTAAAAAACAACTATAATCGAAGTGTGACAAACTCCTTATTTCCTTTAAAAGCATTCTTTCTTCAAGTTCTAGTTTTCAAAACCTTTTTCCAAGGTTTTCAAACCTCTTTCCCATTTCCATATTAGGTGTGTTTCACAAACAACACATGCCCTTTATCAGGAAGGGTTCACATACATTCGCGAGATGCAGTTATGCCAACTACACCCACTTGTGCATCGAAGCGTCTTTACCATCCACCCTCATAGAAGTCTATGACTTCTATCTAAAGTCTGAGTGAACATCTTCGACATCCTACCCTCAGACCTAAAATACTTCATGTCCATATGAAGACGAAGACCTCATCTTGACCCCACCCCGGTCTCATGCGAATGAAGCTATGTCGAGCTTCCCCGACTACTGAAATGACAAATTGCCCTTATCTCCACCATGTCGTCTAGTAGCCCCTAGGACACATCACTACCCCTCTTAGACGTCTTGATTGTCCTGAACCTCAAGTGCATGCACAAATAATAATTTTCCATAAAGCCATTTATCTTTGGTGCCACTGGTCAAACGGCCCCGACCCTCAACTCGACATGCATCTGCTTGTCTATACCAGTCCATCGACCTAGTCATGACGCACTATCGCCAGCCCATCAAGTATGTCGGTCCTGTCTTGATACCATGGTGAAATCACATAATCCATTTATTATGAATTTTCATGGCTTATACATCATGTTTGTTTACAAGATCCTGCTTATGCCAACTGGCCTTGGGCCCACTGTACATGTTTTTCCAAAAATCGAGCATTCTAGCCCACAAGTTCCAAAACCGAGGCCTCTGCCTATCTATGCTATTCTAGCTCTTGTCAAGAAGGTCTCCAAAAATTTTTAAGCATTGGCACACAATTAGGGGAGAACACTTTTGTCAAAATAAACTTTCCATTCATCACACCAACAGGGCGTGATGATATCTCCGCTTACAACTGGTAAGCGGGTTTTCTACTTCCTTCTAGGAAGTCTATCATACTAACCGGGTATGATCTACTTACAACTGATAAGTAGCTTTTCCATATAATTTTCACATCACTTCAATCGGATGTGAAGTTAAAATTCCACATAGAAGTGATTTTTCATTTCCGATGTACTCATCATCCCAACCGGGTATGATGTGAATAAATCCACTCACAAATGGCTTTTCATTTCTAAAGTACCCACCATCACAACCAGGAATGATGTAAATATTCTCACTCACCCGATAATTGAAGTGTATCCTTCTCCAATCGATTTTCGCTTCCACGCTAGCTTATCCTTGACGGCGTTTCGGACCCTTTTGTTTCGTTGGGGGTGCAACGATATGATCTCTCAATGTAGGAAGATAGCTCTCTTCTTAAAGTACCTTATAGGATCAAGAATTCCTACAATTGACCTTTCAGCTTTGTTGAGGACGTATGAGGGTTGTGGGGATGTTGCAAGAGCTTGGTTTGGCCAGAGGAGGCTGAATTCGACCAATTCCAACTCGGTTGAAACATGGCAACTTCGGTCCGCCGGAGCTACTTCACTGTTTGATTTCGTCGATGCTTCTCTGGCAGTCCTTAGATCGAGCGATGGTTGCTATTAGATAGTTGACTTCTCCTGGAATCTAAAGAACTTGACTTCTCCTTCTGAGGTTGAGAAAAATGCCCAAGTCAGAGCTCTGGTTTGAGTTTCACCAAAAATTGGAATAGTTGAGAGATAACAGAGTTTTTAAGTGTGGGGAGGATGAATGAAGAGTAGCTCTTTATATAGTTGTAAAATTATTTTTTAAATGGGGAAGATTTATTACTATATTATGGGTATTTATGGATATTAATATTGTTAGTTATTCTCATTAAATTGAAAAATTGATGGGTATTTATTGGTATTAATTCCAATAATTGAATGTTGGTATTTATTTAATAATGGTACCCCTTTCTTCTTTATATTTGTTTGGAAATTAATTTTGTACAAGTATATATAAACATCTATTTAACATTTGTTTGGTTTAATACTCGTCTTATTATATAATATGAATGCCTTAACCTCGCGTAATTTACATTTCATTTAACGCTTTACATTAAATAGCCTATGTTAAATGGGACGCCCCTTTAACTTTAGCTCCCATTGATTTTTAAGCATTAAAATTGATAACTAATTACCCCTTTGAGTGCTCATTTTACTCGAAATTGCATAAGGGGCTCAAGTTTTCCAAATTTTCAATTTGGTCCCTAACTTTTTAAAAATTAATATTTTGCCCCTACTTTCCAAAAATGGGAATATAAACCAATTGTTATAAAAATCAACCAATTGGTCCTCTAACATCTTATCCATGGCCAATGGGCCATCAATTTTGGGAAATTGCAAAGAAGTCTTTCAATTTTAAGAAATCCCAATTTGCCATTTCTCTATCGGTTATGGTTCGTCAACCAGGTCGGTTTTCTCTCTTGAGTTATCCCCCAAATTTTCTTATCTTTAAGGGACGGGGTTTAAACATAAAAACCTTAGAAAGGTTCCTTAGGACAACTTCGGAGAGAAAACTCGACTGGTTCAAGTGATCCAGATCCAAACTAGATTGAACCAGTTTGAACCACTATTGATTTGGATGCTAAATTCATTTTTCTAGGTGGCTTAGAAAATTCAAATTTGAGAATTGAGGCCACCATTGAATAGAGAATGAATTTCGATAAATTTAGATGAATTTCGAAATTATTAATTTTGAAAAAATCAATCGAATTAGGCTTGAACCTGCCAATTTAAGTGTTAAATCTGGTTTGGACAGGTCTGATTTAATTTGGAACAGTGTCGTCTTATTCTTTCAGATAATATCACTGTTCACTCGCCGATAAAATGAGCAGCGCCGACGAAGATAAAAAGTTTCTCACCAGGGAGTTTCAGGAAATGAATGACTGCCATTAAGGTTCCAATCGGATGGCAAAGAAGTCCCTGAGCTTTCTATATAAAGAGTCCTTCTCCATTCATCCTCCTCACACCTAAAAACTCCACTCTCTCCCTACTGCTCCATTTTTTGGTAAATCTCGAACCAGAGCTCCGACTTGGGCGCTTTTCTAAGCCAAATAAGGCAAGGTCAGATTCTTTAGATTCGGGGAAAAGTCAGCTACACGACGGTAGCCTCCATTTGCTCCGAAGATCACCGGAGAACTGTTGGTGTGAAAGAACAGTGAAGCAGCTCCGGCGGACTGAAGCGCAAATGTTTTGGTCGAGCTGAAAATGGCCAATTCGAGCCTTTCTCGGGCCAAACCAAGCCCTCCCAACACTTCCATAGCTCTCATATAGATGAATTAGAGCGGAAAGGTAAGCCAATTGGGCTCCCCTTTATAAATTTCGATCATAGAAAGAGAACGGGCGAAACTTCACTAACCAAATTCTCCATCAATTCGACATGAATTAATGCAATTCTTGATCCAAGGAACAACCTCAGGACAAGAGCTACCGACCTAGATTGAAAGCTCACACCATCATGCCCCCGACGATAAGCTTTCGAAGCTTTCTTTCTTTACGTACAGTTTTTCGGCGAAACTCCGTTTGAGCTCATTTCGGCGTCAATTCATGTGATTCAAAGTGCAATTTAATCATATGGATGTGTAGGAGCTCAAATCAACCTTGAATTTCAACAATTAACTTTGATTGATTGGTTAATTTGATGAAATCAAATCCGGTCAGGTTGAAAGATTGAAATTGGGGGAAATTTTGGGAATTTCAAAAATTCGAGGGACTAAAGTGCAATTTCCTAAAATTGAGGGCCAATTGGGCATGGAAAAGATGTTGGAGACCAATTGGTCAATTTTTGGAATTTTGGGGGTCAATTTTACCATTTTGTAAAGTAGTGGCAAAATGATAATTTTGAAAATGTTGGGGCCCAAATTGGGAATTTATCGGAAGTAGAAAACCTGCTTATCGATTATAAGTGGAGATGTCCTCACAAATGGTTGGTGTGGTGGACAGGTAAAATGATTATTTTGTTGGATGTGTTCTCCCTAACTATGTGCAACTGCTTAAACTTTTTGGGATACCTTCTTGATGGGAGCTCGAATAACTCAGATAGGTCGGAGGCCTCAGTTTTGGAACTTGGGGGCTAAAATGCCTTATTTTGAAAATCTCGTACAATGGGCCCAAGGCCAGTTGGCACGAGTAGAAGATCCTAAACAAACATTATTTTAAGCAATGAAAATTTTAATGAATGATGTGATTTGGCCATGATACCAAGTATGGACCGACAAACTCGATGGACTAGCGATAGTGGGACAAGCAAGGTCGACGGACCAGTTGAGACAAACAACTGCAGGTCGAGTTGAGGGTCGAGGTCGTTGGACTAGTGGCACCAAAGATTAAATGGATTATGTGGAAAATTATAGTTTTGTGCATGCACTGAGGTTCGGGACCATCAAGATGCCAAAGAGGTGTAGTGATGCATCCTAGGGGCTACTGGACGACATGGTAGAGATAAGGGCAGTTTGTCGTGCCAGTAGTCATGGAAGCTCGACGTAGCTTCACGCGCATGAGACCGAGGTGGGGTCGGGATGAGGTCTATGTCCTGATATGGACACAGAGTTTTCATTTAGAATTGAGGGTCGGATGTCGCGTACATCCACTCATTCTCAGGGTAGAAGTGGATGGGCTTCTATCTAGGTGGCCAGTAAAGTCGCTCCGACGCCATAAGTGGGTGCAGTGGACGAGTTGCCCTGCGAATGTGTGATTTCTTCATGATGAAGGGCATGTGTTGATTGTTAAACACACCTACTATGATTAATGAGGAATGATGATATTGAAAACCGAGAAATTGAGGAAATGGTTTTAAGAAAATAAGGAGTATGGCACACTTCAATTCAAACTATTTTTCTAAAAAAAACTAATTTTAAACACCCATTTACTGAGTTGTCGAACTCACCCTCTCCCTTATACCTCTTTTCAGGTAACCAAGGGAAAACCTACATAAATACCTCCAGTTAGCTACACCTACAAGGCAAGTATGTAAGTTAAAATTTCATACAATTTTTATTAATGTTATTCCAAGAAAGGCATAAGTTTAAAGGACACCATACTCTTCACGATTTAAAGAAGGGGAAACCCTTAATAAACTGGGAGAGTGGCAGGTTGCTCATGGGGATCCGACCAAACTGGGTTGGGGCTTGACAACTTGAGCGGTATTAGATCCTATTTCCTCGAATACATTATCTAGACTATATAATATTGTAACTAATAGGAATAATTTTAAAAAATTTCAGATGGCCCTAAGAAAAGTAGCCAAACAAACCTACGCTACCTTAGCCACCCTCGAAACCTAAGAGAACCCCATCCCAAATGAGGAAATGAACCAGAAGTATAGGAGGACTCTTGGAATAATTCTAGGTCAAAGAGGACTCAACAAGACAACCTCCAAGTTGTTCGAGCTCAATGACAGCAAAACACCGAACCACCAAGAATCCCTTAGAAAGGCCCCACAATGCTCAAATTATTGGAGGAACCACAAAGGTCCATGCAAGGAGATGACTTGTTATAGATGTGGGCAATGGGGACATTACATAAGAAGTTGCCTAACATTTTAGATGACAAGACCCGAGAGGATCTGTTATGTATGTAGGAGGGTGGGACACATAGCAATGGACTGTCTCACACCACAAGGAATTAAAGTGTTACCTTCCAATAAGGATACCCCACCTCTATAGAAGCCCGAAGGGATAACACTACAAGAACCACAATTCTGGCTAGGAATCCAAATTTCACTCAACAAGAAATCCTTCTAAACCCTAGCATAGTAATGAGTACTTCCTAAACCGTCATTGTAACAATCTCCCTCAAAAGATGTTATACCCACCAGTTCGTCTAGTGCCCGTAGGATGCATCACTACGCCTCTTGGGCATCTTGATGGTCTCGTAATCATAGTGCATGCATAACCAATGTTTTCTTATCATGCCATATAATATGTGGTGCCACTGGTCTAATGGCCCCAACCCTGAACTCAACCCGCAGTTGTTTGTCTTTGACTAGTCCGTCGACCTATCATGTCGCGCTACCACTAGTTGACTGAGTATGTCGGTCCTGCTTTGGTACCATGGCCAAATAATTCCTTTATTTAAAAGTTTTATGGCATATAACTCATGTTTTTTTACAAGCTCCTGCTCGTGCCAACTAGGCTTCGGCCCACTGTACGAGATTTTCAAAACTGGGCATAATAGCCCCAAGTTCCAAAATCAAGGCCCCCGGACTATAAGAGCTATTTGAGCTCCCATCAAAAAGGTCTCCCAAATCATTTAAGCATTGGCACACAGTTAGGGGAGAGCACTTCCGACAAAAAGATGCTTTTAACTGTCCATCATACCGACCGGGTATAAGGACATCGCCGCTCATAACCGATGAATGGGTTTTCAACTTCCCTCGAGAAAGTTTCATCATACCAACCGGGTATGATCTACTTACAACTAGTAAGAAGTTTTTCCGCATGATTTTCACATCACTCCTCCAAGTTGTGATGTTTAAAATACCACTTAGTAGTGGGTTTTCATTTCGAGATACTTATCATCCCCAACCATGTATGATATAAAATTTCCACTCACAACCGGTAAGTCGTTTTTAACTTTAATTTATGCTCATCATCCCAACTGGGTATGACGTTATTAAATCCACTCACCTGTTAATGTAGTGAATTCCACTAGACCGGTTCTTCGTATTCACGCGAGCTTGTCCTTGTTGGTGTTCCCGGTACCTCATGTTCCCACATGTTATGAACATCTCGGTTCATTATCTCTCGGCCTAATAGCCTTCATTCATTCCAAATGAATGAGAAAAACCAAACTTTTATTTATTTGCAATTAGGTCCCTAAAGTTATTTTCCATTAACTTTAAGTCCCTAATTCCGGTTTTTCCTAAAATTGAGTCCCAGAACTTTTAAAATTCCCCTTGGAACCTCAATTTATTTCATTTCACAAAAATGGGTTTAATGTCCCAAATTTCCAATTTGGTCGTCCAACTTTTCCAAAATTACCATTTTGCCCTTCCTTTACAAAAATGGTAAGTTTCACCCCAAAAAATTCTAAAATTCCTCAATTGGCCCGCAAATATTTTTATCATGCCCAATTACCCTCAATTTTAGGAAATTGCATTTCAGTCCTTCGAATTTTCAAAAATCCCCAATTTCCCCCAAATTTTCCCCCAATTCCAACTTCTTAACACAACCGAATTTGATTTTATCAAATTGACCAATCAAACACTTTCCATTATTGAAATTGATGTTGAAATTGAGTTTCTACATGTTTATATGATTCTCTAGCAATTTGAATTACAAGTTTTAACGCTAGAATGAGCTCAAACGGAGCTTCGCTGGAAAATAAACTATAGAGAGAGAATGCTTCGATTACTTACCGGTAATAGTACGGCAATATGAGCTTTCTATCTGGGCAGATAGTTCTCCTCCTGAGATTATTCTTAAGATCAAGAATGACATCAATTGATGTCGAATTGGATTAGTATTTCATTATTGAAATTTGGCCGACTCTCTCTCTAACACCGATCAAAAATTGTAGAGGGGAGCCGAATTGGCTTACCTTTTCATCCTAATTAGGCCATGGGAGGGCTGAGGAAGTGTTGGGAGGGCTTGGTTTGGCCTGAAGAGGGGAAAAATTGGCTGATTTCAACTCGGCCAAAATAAGGCAGCTTCAGTCCGCCGAATCTACTTTACTGTTCCATCACGCCGGCATTTCTCCAACGACCCTCAGAGCAAACGGAGACTACAGCCATGTAGCTGACTTCTCCCTGGTTCAAAAGAACCTGACCCCACCTTCTTTGGCTCAGAAAATACCCTATATCGAAGCTCTGGTTCGAGCTTCACTGGAAAACTAAGTAACTAAGAGAGAGTGAGCTTTTTAGGTGTGTAGAGGATGAATGGAGAGTGGGTCTTTATATATGAAGCTCGAGGACTTCTTGGCTGTCCGATTGGCACCTTTATGATAGGCATTGATGGCCAGAAAAGTATTGAACGGAGACGTTTCCTCTTCGTCGACGCTGCTTCAATTTTCTGGCGAGTGAACAATGTTGTCATCTAGATGAAGAAGATGACACTGTTTCGAATTCCAAGGACATTCTTCCCTTTGAGGTTCTATACTCAAGATTGGGAATTCCAAGACACCTAACCATTCTCGTGTCTAGTTAACCCATTGGTTGTTGAAACCTTTAGCTCAATGTTCTTTTGAGAATTACGTACTTGTTTCCACGGTTTCCTTTATTATCACTTTTCCTCCCTATTTGGACCCTTCCTCCATTTGTTGTCTATTATAACTTCGGTCCAAAATTTTTATATTCGACCTCGTCATGCCTATTAGCTGACTCTTCTTTACTTTGAGTCATGTTCTTCTTGGGATGGTTGAGCTTACATGCCCCTTACAGCATGACATTTTCTAGGACTTGTCTCTGTCCATTAGATTTTTAGAACATCTCCTTGAGGGTCTCTCTTAGCTTTTCAACCTTTCAGGGATCGTATAGCTTCATCCCTCTTTTCTTTTGATACCATTCTTCAACTATCCTTTTTACCATTATCCTCTCATCCATCATGCTTTTGAAGTTATGTCTCACATAACTGTGTGGATTTCTCTTACCTACTCATCCTTTCCCAACATTTTTATTGGGTCCTTTCGATTCCAATCATTGTATTTCCTGATGATTATTGACATACGAGGATTTTTCCTTCTTATGTCCTTTCTAATCTTTAGTGCCATCCTTTATTCAAGGACTTCCTTTTTCCTTAATCCACCCTTACTTGCTTGTGACCATTTCACGATTCATTATTTTGAGTAAATCTCTTTTTGGTCGATGTATTGATTGTTTTGCTTGAGGAATTCCCTTCTTACGATTTCATTCTCTACTATATTCCTCAAAGTGGAGGTTTTAACCTTTAGAATTACATGTTCAATATTATTACCATCCTTTGGAGATTCCTTCCTTTATTTCCTTACACCGTCTTTTATGTTGAGGCAATTTCCCACTTTGAATCCTTATTTGTCTTAAAATTTCCTTTCATTTCTTATCTAAGGAATTTCTTATTGTTGGTCTTATTTCATATACTCTACACTATGCTCATCCATCCATTCTTTAGGCTCCATTAAGTGAGCATGGACCACAACCCGTCCCGATGTCAGTGGTCGTTTTCCCTAATTGATTTCTTAATTGAGGGTTTACTTCTTCAAGATTCCTCATATATTCTTTCTTTTACTCTCTTATTATTGTAGTCCACCCACTCCTTTTGTTTATGGCATTCCTTGATGCTACCATGCTATTTATCCATTCCTTTGGTTTAACTTACTTCTTAGGACCTCATGAGTACTTTTCCTTGGTACTCGATCTTTCCATCTCAACCAGCATTCCATTTGTAAGCTTATCATTCTTTCCATTTCGGTTGGTTCCATCTCCTCTTAATTGGGATACGCATGTCTTTCCGGGGCTTCCTTCCTTGGTAGGATTCTTTCCTGACATTTTTTTCTTAAATTTGCTCTAGGGGATTTCTACCCTTAAATGACATCCCTTGATGTCGTCTTCTCCTATTTACCCTTACTTCTCAAATCTTGTAGGTACATCTTTTATACTATTATGCATCATCATTTGTAGCCAGTACCTCTTTATGGAGCGTACAAATCTTCCTTCTTTCAAGATTTCTTGACCATTGTTTGAGAGGCTTGCCTATTCCTTTCTTGGCTTGAGTTTAGTTGTTAATTGGCCTTTGGTCCTTTTAAAGATCTCTTTCATCCTTCTTTTCCTGAGTATTTGGCCTTTCCTCCTCTTTCTTCTTTGTTGGAACTCAAATTATGGCTTTCCCGAGTATTAGTTCGTTAATTGCTTCACCTCCACCATTCGTTTGGTCTAAGTTTCTTAGGGAAGCTGTTTCTCGAGTCCTCCTGTCCTTAACGTCCATCTCACTAACCTTTTTAGGGTGTAGTCCTTTCTACCTCCCGGTCTTTCTTAGGGTGTCATTTATTCTCTTTGACCCTATTTGGTTTCATTATATTTTTCAAGGTGATTCATTCATAAAATTCCAATACATCCCATTATTTGGCTCTATTACTCTTCCAAGGCAAGTCATAATTGGCCTTCGATACATCCTTCCTTCAAGAAGTTTCTCATGGTGGGTCAGTGCCTTGCACTCCACGTTATGTCCATCTACCAATCCAATGATTCCTTCAATGTACTTAGTTGTATGCATCCCTCTAGAGTTCCCTTTCCTAGTGTATTCCTTCTCTTCGTCACTCTCACTGTGCCATTCCCTAGAGTTGCTAGAGGATGTTTTCTGTGTTTGATCCCTTATAAGAGGGTTCTAGGTATACTTCCTATGTACCTTATCTCTATTCGTGTGGTATCCTTCTCAGTTTGACCTTCTTAAGAAGAAGTTTAAATTTGGCATTCACCTCATCATTTCTTGACCTCTTTGTGAACTGCTTACTTAACCTACTCCATAGTTTCGGTCTCCAGTCCTTCATGTCTTTAGTAACCTTTAAGGAGGTTTTGCCCTAAATCTATGAGGTGTGGGATACTCCTTCTTTCCTTACACCTATAATAGTTTATCTTGGTACTTGTCCTTAGTAGGATTGGGCACTCCTTCACGTAACGTCCCCATCGTTCATACTTGTAATAGGTTATTCACTTGTATGGATTGTGGTGGTTCCTTCTTTCCTTCGAGTGGGGCTTTTCCAAGGTTACTGGTGGTTTGGTACTTCACCATCTTTGAGTTTTCTCATTGAATCTCCTTTGCTAAAGGGTCATGGTAAGAGTCCTCCTAGGTTTCTTAATTCCCTGATTCACCTTCCATGATTGAAATGTAACTTTTCCTTAGTTTCTAGGATAGTGTGGGTTTGTTTAGTTTATTTGCCTTAGGCCATCTTCCTAGCAAGATCACTTCATTGAGAGCTAGAGATTTAAGAAATACAAGGGGATACAAAAGGTTGGCATTTTAGCCCTATCACATAAATTAGTCATAGAATAGATAGGAAGCTACGGTTTTCTTGGCAAGTAACCTCCTTGGTAAGATTATACGTCTGTACTAGCATTCCTAGCTTTAGGCTTGGCTCCCTTTGTACACAGGACTATGACCTTAACATGCCCTAGCATCGTACTCCTTGGCGGTACTGGATGTTTCCCCATTTGGGCCTTTGAGGCTTCTACTATATCTCGGGCATTGGGAAGCTTCTAGAGTTATCTTTCAACAAGGACAAAGTGTTGAGTAGAGTCATTCCTTGTTTTCTTGGTTTCTCTCCTGGGAGCCATCTGTAAATTTTACGATATATCATATAGTTACTATATTTTATAGTATTGATTATGTATTCAAGGAAACAGGCTCTAATATAGCTCAAGTTGTCACGCCCCGACCCAGTTTGGTCAGATCCTCGTGATTAACCCGCCACTCTCCCGGTTTATTAAAGGATTTTCCCTTATTATAAACCGTAAAGAGTAAGGCGTCCTTTAAACCTACGTCTTTTCCTGGATTAACATAAATCAAAACTGCATTATATTTTAATTTCGTCATACCTATCTCACAAGCATCTTAGTTGATGGTCTTTAAGGGTAGGCTTTCCAAAATTTCCTGAAAGGGATATAAGGTGGGGTGAGTACAACTACTCACTAAATGGGTTTTTCAAGAAAATATCTTTGAGGAAAAGAGTTGTATTGGAGTGTGCCAGACTTCTTTCTTTCAAAAATCATTTCATTTAAAATCTCAGGTTTTTACCACCCTTTCTTATTAACCACAATGTGTCATCACCCAACACACATCCTTTATCATGAAGGTCAAACACATATTCGCAGGCCAGCACATCCACTGAACCCACTTGTGGCTTTAGAGTGACTTTGCTAGCCACCCAGATAGAAGTACGTCCACTTCTACCCTGACAATGAGTGGATGTTCGCAAAATCCAACCCTCAATACCGAAATCAATTCTTCGTATCCATATGAGGATAGAGACCTCATCTCATCCCCATCCAGGTCTCATGCGCTTGGTGCTACTCCAAATTTTGCATAGTCACCAGGTACGACGAATTGCCCTTATACCCACCAGGTCGTCCAGTGCCATTAGGATGCATCACTACCCCTCTTGGGCGTCTTCATGGTCTCATAATCATAGTGCATGCACAATCAGTGTTTTATTATTATTCCATATAATCTATGGTGCCACTAGTCCAATGGCCCCGAACCTCAACTCAACCCATAGTTCTTTGTCTTTAACTAGTCCGTCGACCTGTCATGTGGCACTACCACCAGTTGACTGAGTATGTCGGTCCTGCTTTGGTACCATGGCCAAACAATTCCTTTATTTAAAAGTTTTATGGCATATAAATCATGTTTGTTTACAAGCTCCTGCTCGTGCCAACTAGCCTTCGGCCCACTGTACGAGATTTTCAAAATTGGGCATAATAGCCCCAAGTTCCAAAATCGAGGCCCCCAAACTATAAGAGCTATTTGAGCTCCTGTCAAAAAGGTCTCCCAAATCGTTTAAGCATTGGCACACAGTTAGGGGAGAGCACTTCCGACAAAAAGATGTTTTTCACTGTCCATCATACCGATCGGGTATAAGGACATCTCCGCTCATTACCGATGAATGGGTTTTCAACTTTCCTCGAGGAAGTTTCATCATACCAACCGAGTATGATCTACTTACAACTGGTAAGAAGTTTTTCCGCATGATTTTCACATCACTCCTCCAAGTTGTGATGTTTAAAATACCACTTAGTAGTGGGTTTTCATTTTGAGGTACTTATCATCCCCAACCGGGTATGATATAAAATTCTCACTCACATCCGGAAAGTGGTTTTTAACTTTAAGTTGTGCCCATCACCCCCAACCGGGTATGATGTTAATAAACCCACTCATCCGTTAATACAGTGAATTCCGCTAGACCGGTTATTTATATTCACACGAGCTTGTCCTTGCTGGCGTTCCCGGTACCTCATGTTCTTATATGATATGAACATCTCAATTCATTATCTCTCGACCTAATAGCCTTCATTCATTCCAAATGAATGAGAAAAACCAAACTTTTATTTATTTGCAATTAGATCGCTAAAGTTATTTTCCTTTAACTTTAAGTCCCTAATGTTGGTTTTTCCTCAAATTGAGTCCCAAAACTTTTTAAATTCCCCTTGGGACCTCAATTTATTTCATTTCACATAAAGGGGTTTAATTTCTCAAATTTCGGTCCCCCAACTTTTTCAAAATTACCATTTTGCCCTTCCTTTACAAAAATGTTAAGTTTCACCCCCCAAAAAATTATAAAATTCCTCAATTGGCCCTCTAATATTTTTATCATGCCTAATTGATCCTCAATTTTAGGAAATTGCATTTCAGTCCTTCGAATTTTTGAAAATCCTCAATTTTCCCATTTTCCAACTTTTTAACACAGCCAAATTTGATTTCATCAAATTGACCAATCAAACACCTCCCATTGTTGAAATTGACATTGAAATTGAGTTTCTACATGTTCATACGATTCTCTAGCAATTTGAATCATAGGTTTTAACGCTAGAATGAGCTCAAACAGAGCTTTGCCGGAATGTGAACTATATAGAGATAAAGCTTTGATTATTCACTCGTGAGGGCACGGCAGTCCGAGCTTTTTATCTGGGCAGGTAGTTCTCCTCCTAAGGTTTTTTCTAGTATCAAGAATGACATCAATTAATGTCGAATTGGATTAGTATTTTGTCATTGAAATTCAACTGACTCTCTCTCTAACACCGATCGAAAATAACAGAGTGGAGCCGAATTTGCTTACCTTTTTGTCCTAATTCGGTCATGGGAGGGCTGAGGAAGTATTGGGAGGGCTTGGTTTGGCCTGAGGAGGGCTCGAAATGGCCAATTTCAACTCAACCAAAATAGGGCAGCTTCAGTCCATTGGAGCTGCTTCACTGTTCCATCACGCTGATGTTTCTCCAACAACCCTCAAAGAAAATGGAGACTACAGTCGTGTAGCTGACTTATCCCCGATTCTAAAGAATCTGACCTCACCTTCTTTGGCTCAAAAAATACCCTATATCAAAGATCTGGTTCGAGCTTCACTAGAAAACTAAGCAACTGAGAGAGAGTGATATTTTTAGGTGTAGAGAGGACGAATGGAGAAGGGGTCTTTATATACGAAGCTCGGGGACTTCTTGGTCGTCCGATTGGCACCTTTATGATAGGCATTAATGGTCAGAAACGTATTGAATGGAGACATTTCCTCTTCATCTGCACTGCTTCGAATTTCCGGCAAGTGAATAGTGTTGTCATCTAGAGGAAGAATATGACACTATTCTAAACCGGACTGGACCAGTCTGAATTGGGTTCGAAGCTTAAATCGGCTAGTTCACCCCTCATTCGACCGAGTTTTTCAAATCTAAAAATTTCTAAATTTATTTTCTGTCCAATGGTGGCCTCAAATCTCAAATTTGAATTATTTAAGCCACCTAAAAAATGAATTTAGGATCCGGTTCAATCGTGGTTCAAATCGGTCCAAACAGGTTCGGATCCGGTTCACTTGAACCGTTTTGGTTTTCATCTTCAATTCCTTCACAAGTCCATTTCTATGACTTTTGTGACTCCTGAGGTCACTTAGGGTCCATAAATTTTCCGGTTTACCATATCTCCATCGGTTCCGTTTCATAAACCGGCTTGGTTCTTAAACCAATTTAATTTTATTCCGGTCTAGTTCACCCGAACCAATCTGGTTTTTTTCTCTTCCAATTTGTCCTAAGGTTCTTTTCCAAGGTTTTATGAACCCTTTGATTCTCCCGAGAGTTGTAAATTTCCAAATTGCCCATTTCCTAATATTCAAGTTTGTGAACCGATTCGATTTTCTCACTCGGTTTGACCGGTTCTTTTCTCGGTTTTCCTTAGCTCAAAAGGGCAGGCTTTACACACCTCCTCCAGAAAAAACAAGCATGAACGATGAAAGACAACTAGGATATCTAGAGATAGCAAGGTGTGACCCACTTTGAAAAAAAAATAGAGGAGCCAAGTAGAGTTGTAGACTAACCTAGTGAAAAGGTGTAACTAAAACCTTTGGGAGAAGGCACCCTAGGAAGAACCAGAAAATAGTAAGGATTACACCCTTAAAAGGACGACGAGATAAGCATCAAGGATAAATAAAATTGAAGGACAACCGTTCTGAGACAAGTAAACTAGGATAATAGTGGGGATGTGACAGTTAATGAATTGACCCTCAAGATGGTCATAAATCTAAACCCCAGCGAGGAAAGTGGAGGTGGAAAGGCTAGAATAGTGGAAATAAAGGATGGAGGAAATCATTGAAGAAATAAATGTTCGAAAATGAAATGATGACCACACTCAAGCCATAAGGAGGATTTAGTAAGACTCGTATAAAGAGGTCTTGGAGCAAATAGTGTCAGAACCTTTCCCAAGGAAGTAGACCCTGGGAAGGCATACATGTCTCAACTAAGAAGTAATGAACCAAGTGATGAAGATGAGGAGATGAAGTGCATGCCGAAGTGAAAGAACCAATGGAAGCATACTAGGAGGACCCAAGGAAAAAGTTAAACCCAAGGAACGGGTAAATAGGGAATAGCATTAAAGGACACAGTGACAAGTAAGAATAGATGGGCTACCCATAATAAGAAAATAAAGGAAAGAACATTTGAAAAACCTTGGAGAAGTAAGCCCTCCAATTCGGAAGTGGTTAAGGAAAAATAACCAATGACATCAAGACTGGTCGTGGCCCACACTCGCTTAATAGAGCCCAAGGGGTAGATGGTTGGACATAAAACAGAGTACTAGGAACTAACATATCAGCAAGAGTTCCTCAAAGAGAGGATAAGGGACAAAACAGAAATGGAGGACGGTAAAGAATAAAACCGATCTCAGAAGAGTGTAAGAAAGGAAAGAAGGAAAAGCCTCCAAGGAGCGTTAAGGAGGTTGAACTAGAACGAGAGTCCCTAGGTAGAAGGATGAAAGTAGGAAGTGAGACCTTAAAAAGGGATGTTCTGAAGCTAAGGAACCACCAGATAGATCCTAAGTGGCTTAACCCAACATAAAGAACTGCATAAAGAACCATAAGTGGTTAAGGGTATATCAGGATGGCCATGTGTTACCCGATTTGGAAGAGCAAAAAAGCCAATTAGAGATTTCTGACAAACCTAGAAAAAGAAAGCAACTAGTAGCAGTAGGATGGTTAAGGAGAATAAACAAGACCCTAAGAAGAACCAGAAAGTAGTGGAGACTACACTTAAAAGAAGGGTACTAGAGTGGGCATAGTGTTGTGTACACAAAACAACACCCGACGATCGGAGATACCTTGGGTAGGAAAGTAAAGGGTGAACTTAGAAATTATGGTGGGCAAATGATTAAGGTGGGAAAAAAGCCCAAATTCAAAAGGGTGTAAGAATGCAAAGGAAGGAAACCTTCAAGAAGTAGTAAGAAATATGAACATATAGCGTCTAAGGAGTAAATCTCTACTTTGAAGGATGTAGTAGAGAATGAAAATCGTTAATGGAGAACTCCCCAAACAAAGAAATCATGAAATGGCCATCAGTAAATAAGAGTGAATTTTGGGAAAAAGAAAATCCTTGAGTAATGGACATCACCAGAAATGAAGAAAGACATAAGAAGGGAAGAATCCCAGCATATCGGTAAGTCAATGGGAAATCCAATGATTTGCACCAGAAAGACCCAACAAGGAAGTTGGGAAAGGATGTATGGGTAAGGAAAGTCAACACGGTTGTGTAGGACATTTTGTCAAGGCATGAAGGACATTTGGATAACGGTAAAGGTAGTCGAGTGATATTACCCGATGAAAAGAGGGATGAAGTTATACAATCCCTTAAAGGTTGGAAATATGGGAACAACCCTAAAGAGGGTGCTGTAGAAGTCTAATGGATAGAGACAAGTCCTTGAATATATCATGTGGTAAGGGACATGTAAGCACCAACAGTCCCGAGTAAAATGTGACTCAACTAAGAAAGAGTCAATTAGTAAGCATGGTAAGGTCAAACATAATTTTGACCGAAATTATAATCAATGACAGTAATAACATCGAAACCTATGAAAACAAGTACATAATGCTCAAAAGAACATCGAGCTAAGGGTATCAACGATGAAGAGAATAACTAGATAAAAGAACGATTGGGCAACTTGGAACTCCCAATCCTAAAATCTTGAGTAAGAACTTTAAAGGGAAGAATCTTGCCCTAAGTAAAGGGAGATGTGAACCTAGGGATATACCTTTGGACTCACAAGCAAGACATACTAGTTATGATAAACGTCATGGAAGGCGTAAAAAATGTAAAAGAAAAGAAATTCTTTAAGCGCTTGATTTAAAGTGGGCTTAGTGAAAGAACCACCAAAGTATTAACATGTCCAAGTTGACATTAAGGGAATTTTATCCCGGAGTGAAAAATGTTGATTAAGTCTTGGGGACAAAACTCCTAAAAGGAGGGGAGAGTTGTAAACCCCGCTCCTTTAGGGTATGAAAATCAAGGAAAGAATCGGTCAACCCGGTGAGAAAACTAAACTAGTTCACCAACCCCGATCACTAGAGAATGAGCAAATTAGGAAAATACAACTTCCGTGTTACCCAAAGAGTCATAAAAACCTTGGAAAGGGACCTTAAGACAATTAGGGAGAGAAAGGAAAACCGGTTTAGGTGAACAGAATCTGAACCAAATTGAACTGGTTTGAACAACTATTGAACTAGATGTTAAATTCATTTTTCTAGGTAGCCTACAAAATTCAAATTTGAGAATTGAGGCCATAATTGGATAGAGAATAAATTTAGATGAATTTAAAAATTTTTAATTTAGAAAAATTCGATTGAATTGGGCTTGAATTGGTCAGTTTAAGCGTTAAACCCAGTTCGAACCTGTCTGGTCCACTTTGGAACAAAGTCATCTTCTTCCTTCAGATGATAACATTGTTCACTTGCCAGAAAAATGAGCAGCACCGGCGAAGATGAAAACTCTCTGGCCAGGAAGTTTCAGGCAATGAATAACTGCCATTAAGGTTCTAATCGGACAGCCAAGAAGTCCCTGAGCTTCCTATATAAAAATACCCTCTTCATTCATCCTCCTCACGCCTAAAATCTCCAATCTCTCCCTATTACTCCATTTTCTAGTGAATCTTGAACCAGAGCTTTGACTTGGCACTTTTCTAAGCCAAATAAGGCAAGGTTGGGTTCTTTAGATTTAGGGAGAAGTTAGCTACACGACGGTAGCCTCCATTTGCTTTGAGGATCATTGGAAAACCATCAGCATGATAGAAGAGTGAAACAGCTCTAGCGGACTGAAGTGCAAATGTTTCAATCGAGCTGAAAACGGCCAATTCGAACCCTTAACGAGCCAAATCAAGCCTTTCCAACACTTCCATAGCTCACGTATAGCTGAATTAGAGTGGAAAGGTAAGCCAATTTGGCTCCCCTTTGTAAATTATGATTAGTGTTAGAGAGAGAACCGGCAAAACTTCACTGACCAAATTCTCCATCAATTCAACATGAATTGATGCGATTCTTGATCCTAGGAGGAATCTTGGGACAAGAGCTACTTACCCAAATCGAAAGCTTAAACCATCGCACCTCTAAAGATAAGTTTTCGAAACTTTCTCCCTCTAAGTCTAGTTTTCTGACGAAGCTCTATTTGAGCTCATTCCGGCGTCAATTCATGCGATTCAAAGTGCAATTAAATCGTATGGATGTGTAGGAACTCAAATCCACCTTAAATTTCAACAATTAACTTCGATTGATTGGACAATTTGATGAAATCAAATCCGGTCATATTGAAAGGTTGAAATTTGGGGAAATTTTGGGAATTTTGAAAATTCGAGGGACTAAAATGCAATTTCCTAAAATCAAGGGCCAATTGGGCATGGAAAAGATGTTAGAGGACCAATTAGTCTATTTTTATAATTTTGGAGGTCAATTTTACCATTTTTGTAAAGTAGGGCCAAAATGGTAATTTTAGAAAAAGTTGGGGACCAAAATAGAAATTTGGGAAACTTGAACCCCTTTTTGTGATTTTGAATAAATTGAGGTTTCAAAGTGAATTTTAGAAGTTTTGGGACTCAATTTGGAAAAAAATTGGCATTAGGAACCTAAAGTTAAAGAAAAATAATTTTAGTGGCCTAATTACAAATAATTAAAAACTTTGGGTATTTTATTCATTCGTGATGAATGAAGGCTATTAGGCGAAAGGATGATTAACAAGGATGTTCATATCATGTAGGAACACAAAGTATCGGGAACGCAAGCCAAGACAAGCTCATGTGGAGGTAAAAAGCCCACTACATTAACGTATAAGTGGGAATTTTCACATCATACTCGGTTGGGATGATGAGCACCTCGGTAATGAAAGCCCACTACTAAGTGGAATTTTAAACATCACACCTGGATGGAGTGATGTGAAAATTACACAGAAAAACTACTTATCGGTTGTAAGTAGATCATACCCAGTTGGTATCATGAACTTCGTGGAAGGAAGTAGAAAATCCGCTTATCAGTTATAAGGGGAGATGTTCTTACACCCGATTGGTGTGATGGACAGGTGAAAAGATTATTTTGTCATAAGTGTTTTCCCCTAATTGTGTGCCATTCTTAAACATTTTGTGAGACCTTCTTGATGGTAGCTCGAATAGCTCATATAGGTCAAAGGCCTCGGTTTTGGAACTTGGGGGCTAAAATGCCCGATTTCAAAAATCTCGTACAGTGGACCCAAGGCCAGTTGGCACGAGCAAGAGCTCGTAAATAAACATTATGTTAATCCATGAAAACTTTAATGAATGATGTGATTTGGCCATGGTACCAAGTCTGGACCGACATAATTGTTGGACTGGCGGCAGTGCGACAAGACAAGTCGACAAACTAGTAAAAAAAAAAAACAGCTGCAAGTCGAGTTGAGGGTTGGGGCCGTTTGACTAGTGGCACCAAAGATTAAATGGCTTATGTGAAAAATTATTATTTTGTGCATGCACTAAGGTTTGGGACCATCAAGACACCTAAGAGGGGTAGTTATGCATCCTAGGGGCTACTAGACGACATGGTGGAGATAAGGGCAGTTTGTCGTGCTAATAATCAGGGAAGCTCGACATAGCTTCACGCACATGAGATCGGGGTAGGGTCGGGATGAGGTCTCTATCCTCATACGGACAAAGAGTTTTCCTTTAGGATTGAGGATTGGATGTCGAGTGCATCCACTCATTCACAGGGTAGAAATGGATGGGCTTCTATCTAGGTGGCTGGTAAAATCGCTTCGACACCACAAGTGGGTGCAGTGGATGGGCTGCCCTGTGAATGTGTGATTCCTTCATGATGAAGGGTGTATGTTGAATGTTAAGCACACCTACTGTAGTTAATGAGTAATGATGGTTATGAAAATTGAGAAATTGAGGAAATGGTTTTAAGAAAATAAGGAGTCTGGCACACTCTAATTCAAACTATTTTTCCGAAAAATCAAATTTTAAACACCCATTCGCTGAGTTGTCGAACTCACCCCCTCCCTTATGCCCCTTTTCTAGTAACCAAGGAAAAATCAACATAAAGACCTCCAGTTAGCTACACATGCAAGACAAGTATATAAGTTAAAATTTCATACAGTTTTGATTAATGTTATTCCAGGAAAGGCACAGGTTTAAATGACCCCTTACTCTTCACGGTTTAAAGATGGGGAAACCCTTAATAAATCGGGAGAGTGGTGGGTTGCTCACGGGGATCCGACCAAACACGGTCGAGACTTGACACCTTCAATGGTATCAGAGCCTGTTTCCTCGAATACATTATCAAGACTATATAATATTGTAACTAATAGGAATAATTTTAAATTTTTTCATATGGTCCCATAAAAAGTAGCCAAACAAACCCGCGCTACCTTTGCCACTACGGAAACCAGGAATAACCCCATCCGAAAGGAGGAAATGAACCAGAAGTATAAGACCCTCTTGGAGTAATTTCGAGTCAAAGAGGACTCAACAAAACGACCTCCAAGTTGTTCGGGTCCAAGGATGACAAAACATCGAACCATCAGGAATCCCTTAGAAAGGCCCCACAATGCTCAAATTATTTGAGAAACCACAAAGGTCCATGCAAGGAGATGGTCTGTTATAGATGTGGGCAATGCGGACACTACATAAGAAGATGCCCAACATTTCAGAAGATAAGACTCGAGAGGGTCTATTACATATGTAGAAGGGTGGGACACATTGCAATGGACTATCTCACACCACAAGGAATCAAAGCGATACCTTCCAATAAGGACACACCCACCTCTAAAAAGCCCGAAGGGATAACACTACAAGAACCACAATTATGGCTAGGGATCCCAATTTCACTCAAGAAGAAATCCTTCTAAACCCAAGCATAGTATTGAGTACTTCCCAAATTTTCATTGTAACAATCTCCCTCAAAAGATGTTAAAACCCCAAAATTGTATTCTTACTTCAATAAATAAAATTTTGAGTTCCTGAAAATTTCTCTGTCCCACAATAATACGATTGTATGCCTCAATTACTTGAGTAAGGATCACGAGAGGAAGATCAAAGGGTAGGACCTTAAGAAATCCAAGACATAACAATATATATATATATATATATATATAAAGGGAATTTTCCCTTAAGGAGCACTACAAGCCACCTAGGAGTAGAGAAGGAAATACCACTAGAAAAAATAAGCCTGAATGATGAAAGACAATTAGGATGTCTCGAGATAGCAAGGTGTGACCCACTTTGATAAAAAAAAAAAAACAAAGCAGTCAAGTAGAGTCGTAGACTAACCTAGTGAAAAGGTGTAACTAGAAACTTTGGGAGAAGACATCCTAGGAAGAACAAAAAAATAGTTAGGATTACACCGTCCAAAGGACGATGGGATAGGCATCAAGGATGAGTAAAATCAAAGGACAATCGTTCTGAGACAAGTGAACAATGAGAATAGTGGGGATGAGAAAGTTAACGAATTGGCCCTCGAGATGGTCATAAATCTAAATCCTAGTGAGGAAGGGGGAGGTGGAAAGGCTAGAATAGTGGAAATTAAGGATGGAGGAAATCCTTAAATAAATAATAGCCGAAAAAGAAATAATGACCACACTCAAGCCATAAGAAGGATTTAGTAAGACTCGCACAAACAGGTCTTGGAGCAAATAGTGCCAAAACCTTTCCCAAGGAAGGAGACCCTCGGAAGGCATACATGTCCCAACTATGAAGTAATGAACCAAGTGATGAAGATGAGGAGATGAAGTTCATGCCGAAGTGCAAGAACCAAGGGAAGCATACTAGGAGGACCTAAGGACAAAGTTAAATCCAAGGAACGGGTAAGAAGCAAATAACATCAAAGGATGCGGTAACAAATAAGAATGGGTGGGCTACCCATGATAAGAAAATAAAGAAAAGAACATCCAAAAAACCTTGGAGAAGTAAGCCTTCCAATTCGGAAGTGGTTAAGGGAAAACAACCAATGCCATCAAGACTGGTCGTGGCCCACACTTGTTTAATAGAGCCCAAGGAATGGATGGTTGGACATAAAACAAAGTGCTAGGAACCAACATATCAGCGGGTGTTCCTTGAAGAGAGGATAAGGGACAAAAATGAAATGGAGGACAATGAAGGATAAAACCGATCTCAAAAGGGTGTAAGAAAGGAAAGAAGGAAAAGTCTTGAAGGAGCATTAAGGAGGTTAAACCAGAATGAGAGTCCCTAGGTAGAAGGATAAAAGTAGGAAGTGAGACCTTAAAAAGGAAAGTTCTGAAGCTAAGGAACCGCCAGATGGATCCTAAGAGGCTTAACTCAACATAAAGAACCTCATAAAGAACCATAAGTTGTTAAGGGTATATCGGGATGGCCAAGTGTTACCCGATTTGGAAGAGCAATGAACCCAATTAGAGATTTTCGATGAACCTGGAAAAAGAAAGGAACTAGTAGCAACAGGTTGGTCAAGAAGAATAAATGAGACGTTAAGAAGGACCATAAAGTAGTGGAGACTACACTTTAAAGAAGGGTAGTAGAGTGGGCATAGTGTTGAGTACAAAAGAAGACCCGACGATCGAAGATACCTTGGGTTGGAAAGTAAAGGGTGAACTGGGAAATTATGGTCAGCAAATGATTAAGGTGGGCAAAAAGCCCTAATTCAAAAGGGTGTAAGAATGCAAAGGAAGGAAACCTTCAAGGAGTAGTAAGAAATATGAACATATAGCGCCTAAGGAGGAAATCTCTACTTTGAAGGACATAGTAGAGAATGGAAATCATCAAAAGAGAACTCCCCAAACAACAAAATCAAGAAATGGTCACAAGTAAATAAGAGTGAGTTTAGGAAAAAAGAAAATCCTTGAGTAAAGGATGTCACCAGAAATGAAGGACATAAGAAGGGAAGGATCCTAGCGTGTCGGTAAGTCATTGGGAACTCTAATGATTTGCACTAGAAAGACCAACAAGGAAGTTGGGAAAGGACGAATGGGTAAGAAAAACCGACGCAGTTGTGGAAGACATTTTTTCAAGGCATGAAGGATGATTGGACAACGGTAAAGGTAGTCGAGGGATATTACCCAATGAAAAGAGGGATGAAGTTATACAATCCTAAAGGAGGTGTCGTAGAAGTCTAATGGACAAAGACAGGTCCTAGAATATGTCATGTCATAAGGGACATGTAAGCACCAATAGTCCCAAGTAAAATGTGACTCAAGTAAGAAAGAGTCAGTTAGTAAGCATGGCAAGGTCAAACATAATTTTGACCGAAATTGTAATCATTGACGGATGAAGGAAGATTCAAAATAGGACGGAGGGGTAATAACATCGAAACCTATGAAAACAAGTACGTAATGCTCAAAAGAACACCAAGCTAAGAGTATCAATGATGAAGAGAATAACTAGATAAAGGAACGATTGGGCAACTTGGAACTCCCAATCTTGAAATCTTGACTAAGAACCTCAAATGGAAGACTCTTGCCCTAAGTAAAGGGAGATGTGAACCTAGGGATATAACTTTGGACTCGTGAGCAAGACATACTAGTTATGATAAACTCCTTGGAAGGTGTAAATAATGTAAAGGAAAAGAAATTTTTTAAGTGCGTGATTTAAAGTGGGCTAAGTGAAAGAATGACCAAAATATTAACATGTCCAAGTTGACATTAAGGGAAGTTTATCCCAGAGTGAAAAATGTTGATTAAGTTTTGGGGACAAAACTCCTAAAAAGAGGGGAGAGTTGTAAACCCTGCTCCTTTAGGATAAGAAAATCGGGGAAAGAACCGGTCAACCCGGGTGAGAAAACCAAACCGGTTCAACAACTCCGATCACTAAAGAATGGGCAAATTGGGAAAATTAAAACTCTCGAATGACCCAAAGCGTCATAAAAACCATGGAAAGGGACCTTAGGACAATTTGGGAGAGAAAGTCAGATTGGTTCTGGTGAGCCGGATCCGAACCAGTTTGAACTACTATTGAACCGATGCTAAATTCATTTTTCTAGGTGGCTTAGAAATTTCAAATTTGAGAAATTGAGGCCACCATTGGATAAAGAATGAATTTAGATGAATTTAGAAATTTTTAATTTTGAAAAACTCAATCGAATTGGGCCTAAATCGATCGGTTTAAGCGTTAAAACTGGTTCGGACTAGTCTAGTCTGGTCTGGTTAGGTTCGGAACAGTGTCGTCTTCTTCCATCAGATGACAGCACTGTTCACTCGCTAAAAAACCAAGTTGCATCGGTGAAGATGAAAAGTCTCTTGTCAGGGAGTTTCAGACAATGAATGACCACTATTAAGGTTCCAATCGAACGGCTAAGAAGTTCACGAGCTTCCTATATAAAGAGCCCCTACTCATTCATCCTCCTTACAACTAAAAACTCCGCTCTCTCCCTACTGCTACATTTTTTGGTGAAGCTCAAACCAGAGCTCCGACTTGGGAAATTTTCTGAGCCAAATAAGGTGAGGCCAGGATCTTTAGATTCGAGGAGAAGTTAGCTACACAATGGTAGCCTCCATTTGCTTCGAGGATCACCGAAGAATCGCCAGTGTGATCGAATAGTGAAGCAGCTCTGATGGACTGAAGCTGCCCTATTTCAATCGAGTTGAAAACAACCAATTTGTGCCCTTCTCAGGCCAAACCAAGCTCTCTCAATACTTCCATAGCTCTCATATAGTTGAATTAGAACGGAAAGGTAAGCACATTTGGCTTCCCTCTATAATTTTCGATCAGTGTTAGAGAGAGAACCATTGAAATTTCACTGACCAAATTCTCCATCAATTCAACATGAATTGATATGATTCTTGATCCTAGGAGGAACCTCAGGACAGGAGCTACTTGCTTAGATTGAAAGCCCAGACCGACACGTCCCGGATGGTAAGCTTTCAAATCTTTTTCTCTCTACATCTAATTTTCCAACGAAGCTCCATTTGAGCTCGTTCCAGCATCAATTCATGCAATTGAAAGTGCAATTGAATCATATACATGCGTAGGAACTCAAATCCACCTTCAATTTAAACAATTAACTTCAATTGATTGGTCAATTTGATGAAATCAAATCTGGACAGGTTGAAAGGCTAAAATTGGGTGAAATTTCGAGAAATTTTGGGAATTTCAAAATTTTGAGGGACTAAAGTGTAATTTCCTAAAATTGTGGGCCAATCGTGCATGGAAAAGATGTAGGACCAATTGGTCAATTTTTGGAATTTTGGGGATCAATTTTACCATTTATGTAAAGTAGGGTCAGAATGGTAATTTTGGAAAAGTTGGGGCCCAAATTGAGAATTTGGGAAACTTGAACCCCTTTTTGTAATTTTGAATAAATTCAGGTCCCAAATTGAATTTTAGAAGTTTCAAGACTCAATTTAGGTAAAAATTAGCATTAGGAACCTAAAGTTATTGAAAAAGAACTTTAGGGACCTAATAGCAAATAATTCAAAATTTTGGGTATTTTATTCATTCGTGCTGAATGAAAGCTATTAGGCCAAAGGATAATGAACAAGGATATTCATATCGTGTAGAAACATGAAGTATCAGGAATGCTAGCCATGACAAGCTCACGTGGAGGCAAAAAGCCAGTGAAGAGGAATTCACTACATTAACGTTTGAGTGGGAATTTTCACATCATACCCGATTGGGATGATGAGCACATTGGTAATGAAAATCCACTACTAAGTGGAATTTTAAACATCACACCTGGATGGAGTGATGTGAAAATTACACAGAAAAAACTAGTTATCGGTTGTTAGTATATCATACCCGGTTGGTATGATGAACTTTCTATAAGGAAGTAGAAAACACACTTATCGGTTATAAGCAGAGATGTCCTCACACCTGGTTGGTGTGGTAGATAGGTGAAAAGATTATTTTGTCGGAAGTGTTCTCCCCTAACTATGTGCAACTGCTTAAACTTTTTGGGAGACCTTATTGGCGGGAGCTCGAATAGCTCAGATAGGTCGGAGGCCTCGATTTTGGTACTTAGGGGCTAAAATGCCTGATTTTGAAAATCTCGTACAATGGGACCAAGGCCAATTGGCATGAGCAGGAGCTCATAAACAAACATTATGTTAAGTCATGAAAACTTTAATGAATGATGTGATTTAGCCATGGTACCAAGTCTAGACTGACATACTCGATGGACTGGCGGCAGTGCAACAAGACAAGTCGACGGACCAATCGAGACAAACAGCTACAGGTCGAGTTGAGGGTCAGAGCCATTAGACTAGTGGCACCAAAGACTATATGGCTTATGTGGAAAATTATTGTTTTGTGCATACACTGAGGTTTGGGACCATCAAGATGCCCAAGAGGGGTAGTGATGTGTTATTGTGGCTACTAGACGACATGGTGGAGATAAGGGCAGTTCTTCGTACCAATAGTCGGGGAACAATGACGTAGCTTCACGCGCATGAGATCGAGGTGGGGTTGGGATGAGGTCTATGTCCTCATACGGACAAGGAGTTTCTTTTCGAGATTGAGGATCGGATATCGTGTACATCCTCTCATTCCGAGGTGAGAAGTGGATGGGCTTCTATCTAGGTGGCCAGTAAAGTCACTCCGACGCCACAAGTGGGTGCAGTGGATGGGTTGCCCTGCGAATGTGTGATCCTTCATGATGAAGGGCATGTGTTGATTGTTAAACACACCTACTTTGGTTAATGAGGAATGATGGTTTTGAAAACTGAGAAATTGAGGAAATGGTTTTAGGAAAATAAGGAGTCTGTCACACTCCAATTCAAACTATTTTTTAAAAAAATCAAATTTTAAACATCCAGTCACTAAGTTGTCGAACTCACCCCCTCCCTTATACCCCTTTTCAGCTAACCAAGGGAAAACCAACATAAAGACCTCTAGTTAGCTACACCTACAAGACAGGTATGTAAGTTAAAATTTCATGCAGTTTAGATTAATATTATTCTAGGAAAGGCACAAGTTTAAAGGACGCCTTACTATTCACGGTTTTAAAAAGGGGAAACCCTTAATAAATTAGGAGAGTGGCGGGTTGCTCACGAGGATCTGACCAAACTAGGTTAGGGCGTGACACCCATGGTCAAGGTTCTTTGGTAGAACAAACTAGTACAAGAGACCTAGGAAACTGAGAGTGTTATTAGGGATGGGTACCCCCAACTATTTGGGATGTCAACGTTTTGGGGACAAAACCCCTAAAAGGAGGGGAGAGTTGTAAACCGAGATAAAAAACGGGGAATAGAACGGGTCGATTCAAAAGAGAGAAACCGAGCCATTTACCGAACTGAAACAGGTAAACAATGGGTAAAATGGGAAATTTGAAAATCCCAATTGACTCAAAGAGTCATAAAAATCATCAAGAAGAACCATGGAATAAATTGAAAGAGAAAATCGGACCGATTTAAGGTGAACTGGACCTGAACAGAATTGAATCGGTTTAAACTATACATGAACCGGTTTCTCAATTAATTTTTCTTGGTGCCTTAAAATGATCAAATTGGAAAACCTGAAGCCACCATTGGATAGGAAATGAATTTAGATGAATTTAGAAATTTTTAGATTTGAGAAAATCGGTCGAATTGGGCCTGAACCGACCGATTTTTTCCATTGAAACTGGTCGGACCAGACCTATCCAGTTCGGAACAGTGTCGTCTTCTTCCTCAGGATGACAGTACTGTTCATCAATTCAAAAACTTTACCTCTCTAGCAAAGGAATATTCTCTCTGGTTTGGGCATTTTCTAATGGGGATTAGCTCGACCAATATGGAAACTTGTCGGGCAGAGGGTTTATGGAGTCCCTATACAAAGAGCTCACCTCCATTCATCCTCCGCACACTTCAAATCGCCATTCTCTCTCAAATGCTCCATTTTCTGATGAAGCTCAAACTATAGCTCTGACTTGGGCACTTTTCTTAGCCTCAGAAGGCAAGGTCAGGTCCTACAAACTCCAAGGGAAGCCAGCTACCTAACATCAATCTACCTTCGACATGAGGACCGCCAGAGAAGTGCTAGTGGAATCAAACAGTGAAGCAGCTCTGACATACCGAAGCTGCCATGTTTTGGCCAAGCTAAATACGGTCAAATTCAGACCTCCTCCGGCCAAATCGCGCCTCCCCAATGTCCCCATGGCCCTCACACGACCTCCACGGAGGTGAAAGGTAAGCTAATTTAGCCCTCCTCCATCGTTGCAGATCGGTGTTAGAGAGAGAAACTGTCAAATTTCACTCACAAAATTCACCCTCGTATGCAGTTCAATTGTAGCAATTCTTGATTCTAGACATATCATAAAGATGAGAGCTCCCTCCCCAAATCAGCTCGGACTGCCGCACCTCCGACAGTAAGCTTTCGAAGCTTTCTCTCTCAACGAACAGTTTTCCAGCAAAGCTCCATTTGAGCTCATTTCAGACTCAAATTCTGCAATTAAAAGCTCCATTCGATTGTTTGGAAGTGTAGGAAATGATCTATGCCATCAATTGGATTAATTATCCCCAATTGAATGGCCAATTTGAAGGAATCAAATTCAGTCAGAAAAGGGGGGAAGAAATCGGGGGGAAATATTTAGGGAAAATTGGGGATTTCAAAAAATTGAGGGACCTCCATACAATTTCTCAAATTGAAGGTCAATTGGCAATGAGAAAGATGTTGGTGAACCAATTGGTCAATTTTTGAAAGATTTGGGGCCAAATGGATATTTTTGCAAAGTAGGGGAAAACCGTAATTTTTGGAAAACGAGAGACCAAATTGGAAATTTGGAAAACTTGAGCCCCTTACACAATTTTGAGTAAATTGAGGATACAACGAGGATATTGGAAACCTTGGGATTCAATTTGGGGAAAAAAATTTAGCATTAGGGAACTAAAGTCAAGAAATATGAACTTTAGGGACCTAAGTGCAATAAATCAAGAATTGTGGGCCTAGTCGCTGATATATGAGAAAACGAGTGTTGTCATGACGAATCCTTATTATTAATGATATCCAAATCATGTAGGTACATGTGAGACTGGAATGCCAGTAAGAAAAGCTAGTGTGGACTTGGAAGCTAACTAGGAGCGAATGCGTCACAATCAACAGGAGAGTGGGAACTTTTACACTTCATACCTGGTTGGAATGATGAGCATTTTTTAATACTAAAAACCTACTCACCGGTTGAGAGTGGGGTTATCAAATATCATACCCAATTAGTATGATAAGATTCTTTGAGGAAAGGAAAAACCCGCATACCGGTTGTAGGCGGAGTTATCATCACACTCGGTTGGTGTGATGAATTGAAAAGTAATTTTTGTCAGAAGTTTTCTCCCCTGACTGTATGACAACTGCTTAAACTATTTGGGAGACCTTCTTGATGGGAGCTAGAATAGCTCTAATAGGCTAGGGGCCTTGGTTTTTGAACTCATAGGGCTCAAGGCCTAGTTTTGGATAATACATGCAGTGGGCCCAAGGCCAGTGGGCACGAGCTGAAGTGTCATGCCCCGACCCAGTTTGGTCTGATCCTTGTGATCAACCCACCACTCTCCCAGTTTATTAAATGATTTCCCCTTATTGTAAACCGTAAACAGTAAAGCGTCCTTTAATGTGCACCTTTTCCTGGAATAGCATAATCAAAACTGCATGAAATTTAAAACTTTACGTACCTGTCTTACAGGCATCTTAGTTGACGGTCTTCAGGGGAGGCTTTCCGGGATTTCCTTAAAAGGGATATAAGGGAGGGGGTGAGTACGACTACTCAGTGGATGGGTTTTTAAAAGCTTTTGACTTTTAAGAAAAATATTTCTATGGAGTGAGCCAGACTCCCTTTTTGTTTCAAAAATTCCTTTATTTAAAAATTTGGGTTTTTCCATTATTTCTTATTTACTAGTGTGTCATCACCCAACACACATCCTTCAACATGAAGGTTACACACATTCACAAGTCAGTATCACTACAGAATCCGCTAGTGGCTTCGAAGCGACTTTTCCTGCCACCCGGATAGAAGTACGACCACTTCTACCCTAGGAATGAGTGGATATACGTGACATCCGACCCACAATCCTGAAATCACTTCTTCATGTCCGTATGAGGACAGAGACCTCATCCTATCCTCACCCCGGTCTCATGCGCATGGTGCTACTCCAGATTTTGCACAAACATCTGGAATGACGAACTGCCCTTATAGCCACCAGGTCATCTAGTGCCCTTAGGACGCATCACTACCCCTCATGGGCGTCTTGATGATCTCGTACTCATAGTGCATGCACAAATAATGTTTTCTCATATTGCCATGTAATCTGTGGTGCCACTGGTCCAACGGCCCCGACTCTCAACTCAACCCGTAGTTGTTTGTCTTGACTGGTCAGTCGACCTGTCATGTCGCACTGCTGCTAGTTGACTGAGCATGTCGGTCCTATCTTGGTACCATGGCCAAACAATTCACTTGTTAAGTTTTATGGCACATATATCATGTTAATTTACGAGCTTCTGCTCGTGCCAACTAGCCTTGGGCCCACTGTACGAGATTTTCAAAATCAGGCATTTAGCCCCCAAGTTCCAAAACTGAAGCCACCGGCCTATCAGAGCTATACGAGCTCCCTTTGAGAAGGTCTCCCAAATTGTTTAAGCATTAGCACACAGTCAAGGGAGAGCACTTCTGACAAAACATATGTTTTCTCTATCCATTATACCGCCCGGTATAAGGACACCTCCGTTCATAACCGATGAATGGGTTTTCAACTTCTTTCGAGGAAGTCTCATCATACCAACCGGGTATGATCTACTTACAACCGGTAAGTAGTTTTTCCGCATGACTTTCACATCACTTCCTCTAAGTAGTAATGTTTAAAATACCACTAAATAGTGGGTTTTCATACCGAGGTACTTATCATTCCCAACCGTGTATGATATAAAATTTTCACTCACAACCGGTAAGTAGTTTTAAAATTTTAAGTTGTGCTCATCATCCCAATCGGGTATGATGTTAGTAAACCCACTCACCCGTTAACGTAGTTAATTCCACTTGACCGGTTCTTTGTATTCACGCAAGCTCGTCCATGCTGGCGTACCCGGTATTTCGTGTTCCTACACGATATGAACATTCTTGTTCATTATTATTCGGCATAACAGCCTTCATTCATTTCCAATGAATGAGAAAACCCAAACTTTTAGTTATTTGCAATTAGGTCCCTAAAGCTATTTCTCTTTAACTTTAAGTCCCAAATCTCGGTTTTTCCTCAAATTGAGTCCCATAACTTTTAAAATTTATCTTGTGACCTCAATTTATTCAATTTCACCAAAAAGGGGTTTAATTTCCCAAATTTCCAATTTGGTCCCCCAATTTTTTCAAAATTACCATTTTGCCCCAAAAATTCCAAAATTCCTCAATTGATCCTCCAACATTATTTTCATGCCCAATTGACCCTCAATTTCATAAAATTGCATTTTGGCCATTTGAATTTCAAAAATCTCCAATTTTTCCCCCAATTTCAACTCTTCAACACTACCGAATTTGATTTTATCAAATTGACCGATCAAACACTTCTAATTGTTGAAATTGGAGTTGAAATTGAGTTCCTGCATGTTCATACGATTCTAAGAAACTTTGATTTTAATGCCAGAACGAGCTCAAATGGAGCTTCGCCGGAAAACAGACTGTAGAGAGAGAAAGCTTTGATTTCTTACCGGTGAGGGCACTGCAGTCTGAGCTTTTGATCTAAGCGGATAGCTCTCATCTTGAGGTTCATCCTAAAATCAAGAATCGCATCAATTGATACCGAATTGAGTTAGAA
Organism: Trapa incisa; assembly: GCA_030064435.1. NCBI lineage: Eukaryota > Viridiplantae > Streptophyta > Magnoliopsida > Myrtales > Lythraceae > Trapa > Trapa incisa. Next base: position 18,219,978 of record CM057776.1, read on the forward strand.
TTTCATTATTGAAATTCTATCGGTTCTCTCTCTAGCACCGATCGGAAATTGTAAAGGGGAGCCGAATTGGTTTACCTTTCAGTCGTAATTTGGTCGTGGGAGGGCTGAGAAAGTGTTGGGAAGGCTTGGTTTAGCCTAAGGAGGGCTCGAAATGGCCAATTTCAACTCAACCGAAATAGGGCTACTTCGGTCCACCAGAACTACTTCACTATTCCATCATGTCGGCGCTTCTCTAGTGATTCTCGGATTGACTAGAGTTTTCTATTAGATAGCTTACTTCTTCCCAGTTCTAAATTGCCTGACCTCTCCTTTCAAGGTTAAGAAAAATGTTTAAATCGAAGCTCTGGTTTAAGCTTCACCGGGAGAGATTTATTACTATTATTAATATTGCCATAAATTATTAGTATTAATTCCAATAATTTAATTTTAGTATTAAATTATTTGTATTGCCATACTTACGAGGAGGTCACCCATCCTCACACTACTCTCAGGCAAGCACGCTTAACTTTAAAGTTCTTATGGAATCTAGTTCACCTGAACCAATTTGGTTTTTATTTTTAAATTGTCTTAAGTTTCTTTTCCAAGGTTTAATAAACCCTTTGGATCACCCGAAAGTTTTAAATTTTCATATTGCTTGTTCTCAAATGTAAAACGGCTTGGTTTTCTTATTTGGTTTGACCGGTTCTTTTCCTGGTTTTCCTTAACTCAAAAGTGCAGGGTTTACATGAAGCCTGTAAACAAATATGATTAGAAAGAGCCATGAAAACACCTAATTAAAATGGAATATTTTGTGTGATGCTCCATAGTATCGAGTCAGGACTACAATGCTCAATGGACTGGCGACAATGCATCATGGCCAAGTCGATGGATTGGCCTAGACAAACAGCTATAGGTCAAGTTAAGCGTCGGGGTCATTGGACGTTTGGCACTAAAGAGGATGGCTAAATATATGAAAACTCTTGTTTGTGTATGCAATTAAGGATCGGGACCATCAAGACGCCTTAGGGGCTAGTGATGGGTCCCTAGGTCTGTTAGACAACATGGGGGCGAAAAGGGCAGTTTTTTTGTACCAATTAGTCATGAAGATGTAAGAGCTTCTTGCGCATGAGACCAGAGTGGGTACATGATGAGGTCTCGTCCTCATATAGACACGAAGTGGCATTTGGGTCTGAGGGTGGAACGTTTGGGATATCCACTTAGACTTAGGGTAGAAGTGGACGGGCTTCTATCAAGGTGGACAGCAAAGTTGTGTTGATCCCCAAGTGGGTGCAGTCTGGTACTGCCTTGTGAATGTGTGTACCCTTCCTAATGAAGGGCATGTGTTTTTTTGTTAAATGCCTCACGTGGCAAGGATATGGGCTAAGAAAGCTAAACACACCAAATAAGGAAATGGAAAAAGGTTTCGGAAATTTAAGTTTGAGGAAATCCTTTAAAAAGGAAATGTTAACCTTGGCATGGTTTTGATAACTAAAGATTTTTTGAAAACTCACTCCCAACACCCACTGACTGAGTTGTAGAAACTCACCCCCCCCCCCCCTCCCTTTACCCCTTTTCAAGCAAAAGAGGAACACCAACCCTAAAGACCCCACGCAGTTGAACTGTAAAGACAGGTACGAAAATTTTAATATATTCAGTTTTGTATAATGCTATTCTAGGAAAAATAGAAAAAATAATGCCTAACTTCTCGCGATTTAGAAAGGGGTGAAACCCCTCATAGACCAAAGGGAGTGGCGGGTTTTGCATGGGGATCCGACCAAACGAGGTCGGGGCATGACATCCTTCCTCCTTAAAACTTAGCTTTCATGGTACCTTAAACCTCCAAAATCCTCATTTAGGTCTATAAACTCTTTTAAGTTAAGTTTGGGTCCTTAGGTTTCCCAAATGTTGCCTTTTAACCATGCAAAACCATGCTTTTGCACTTAGGTCCCTAAATTTTTATTATTTTCAAATAGGTCCCTAATCATTCCAACATAGGCAACCCCAGTCCCCAAACTTTCCTATCTTCCCCAAAACTATATTTTACCCTTTTGGAAGGCCCCATAAAAACCACAGTTGCATTTTTGTCCCCTAACTATCAAATATTTGTATTTTGGCCCCCGACCATTGACCCAAAACTAAATTAACTCCAAAATTACCAAACCAATTAACGAACCGAAAATGGTAAAGAGGATTAAAATGGGAAATTGGTAAATCACAAGTGACCAAAAAGTCATAAAAATCATGGGAAAGAACCATGAGGTAAATTGGAAGGGAAACCGGACCGGTTCTAGGTGAACTAGATTGAATCGGGTTGACTATAATGAACCGAATTGGATAATTCATTTTTCTAGGTGGTTTGAAAATCTCAAATTGGAAAATTGACGCCACCATCAGATAGAAAATGAATTTAGACTAATTTAGAAATTTTTAATTTTGAGAAAATTGGTTGAACCGGGCCTGAACCGGCCGATCTTCATCACCAAACCCGATCGGACCGGTCCAGTCCAATCTAGAACAGTGTCATCGTCTTCCTTGCGATGACAGCATTGTTCATCAATGCAAAAAACTTTCCTTTCTTGGTGAAGGAATATTCCCTCCAATTTGGGCATTTTCTAGTGAGGATATGCTCAACCAGTATGGAAACTAGTAGAGTAGAGGATCCCCGAGGTCCCCTCCATTTATCCTCCACACACCTCAAATCGCCTCATTCTCTAAAGTGCTCAGTTTTCCAGCAAATTCTCAAACTCGAGCTCTGACTTAGGCACTTTTCTCAGCCTTAGAAGGCAAACGAGGGTCCTACAGACTCCGAAGTATCTCAGCTACCTGAAAACACCCTCTCCTTGACCTTAAGAATGCCAAAGAAGTGCCTACTAGATCGAACAGTGAAGCAGCTCTATCGGTCCAAAGCTGCCTTGTTTTGGCCGACCTGAATTCGGCCAATTCAGACCCTACGGCCATGCCAAGCCTTCCCTTAGCCCCCAAGGCCATCACACGACCTCTCAAGAGGAGAAAAGTAAGCCAATTTGGCCCCCCTCCATCATTGTAGTTTGGTTCTAGAGAGAGAAAGTGTTAGATTTCATTGATCAATTCCCACTAATCCTGACACTAATTATCAAAATTCTTGATCCTAGAAGATCCTGAGGATAAGAGCTAACTCCCCAGATCAAGAACTGGGATCATTGTGCCCCCGACGGTAAGCTTTCGAAGCTTTCTCTCTCTACGTACAAATTTCCGACGAAGCTCTATTTGAGCTCGTTCCATACCCAAATTCTGTAATTCAAAGCTCAATTGGATTGTATGGAAGTATAGGAATTGATTCCCACCACCAATTTGAGAAATTAACCCCATTTTAATGGCCAATTTGAAGGAATCAAATTCGGTCAGTACAGAGGGGTGAAATTGGGGGAAATTGTGAATTTCAAAAAATTGAAGGACCTAAATGCAATTTCTTAAAATTGAAGGTCAATCGACAATGAGAAAGATGATAGAGGACCAATTGGTTAATTTTTGAAAGAATTGGGACCAATTGGCCATTTTTGGAACTTAGGGGCAAAACGGTAATTTTGTAAAAGTTAGGGGACCAATTTGGAAATTTGGGAAATTTGAGCCCCATGTACCATCTTGGCAGTGTGCGAGGACTAGGTCGACGAACCGGTCAGGCAAACAACTACAAGCTGGGTCGAGTGTCGGGGTTGTTGAACCGTCGACACCAAAGATAATGGTTATATGTGAAAACTATTGTTTGTGTATGCACTCTGATTTGGGACCATCAAGATGCCCAAGAGGGGTAGTGATGGGTTCCAAGGAATACTAGACCACATGGTGGTGATAAGGATAAGACAAGCTACTGTGTTTGGACTTCTCATCGTTCCAGTTAGTCATGAACCTATTGTGTTTGGGCTTCTTGCGCAAGTGACTTGGGTGGAGGCAGGATGACGTATGCATCCTCATACAGACACGAAGAGATGTTGAGTCTAAGGGCCAGGCGCTCAAGGCGTCACTCTGACACATGGTAGAAGTCGAGGACTTCTCTCAAGGTGGACGCTAGAAATGCTCTAATCCACAAGTGGGTGCAGTGGGCATGCTACATCGACGAACGTTTGTACCCTTTATGATAAATGGTGTGTGTATGACTGTTGAATGCATCCTAAGGAAAGGGAATGAGCTAAAAGAGAGGTGAACACACATAATAAGTGAAATTGGAGAAAGTCTATGAAAATAGTGAAAGATTTTTGGAAATGATCTTAATAAACTAAAACGCTTTTTGAAAAATCACTCCCAACACCCGCTCACTAAGTTGTAGAAACTCACCCCCTCCTTTTTAACCAATTTTCAGGAAAGAAGATAAAAACCTTAAAGGATGTCATGAAGCTGAACCTCAAGTCAGGTATGCCTTTAAATTACTCAAGTTTTGTGTAATGTTATTCCATGAAACTAGGTGAAAAGGGCACCTAACTCCTCACGGTTTAAAAAGGAAGAGAAATTCTTCTTAGACCAAAGGGAGTGGTGGGTTGCTCATGGGGTTCTGACCAAATCAGGTCAGGGCATGATAAGATTCAATCAGGCATGATCAGAAACTTGCATGTATACGAGTTAGAGTCTGGTCACAGTTAAGATCTTACTATAGGGGGTATGACGGTCATCGAGGCCAGTGGGGTTAGAATTAGAACCTCTTGCAACTTGAATGACCTCAAATGGTGGTCTATAGCTCCTGCAATTCACATTTAAGTCAGCTCGGACCCCATACCCAGGATTCAAAATTTGGATGATTTAATTTATCCTCAAATCTGACTCAAATCGGACATAGTCAAAGGCTATGGAAAGTTGAAAGCTCAAGTGACTCACCTAATTTTTCTCACCTCGTGAGGGTCGTCATGGCCATCGAAATTAGCTCATGAAATAACTGCTCTATTTCAAGTTGTTGGAGATCAAGTAATGTGTGATCTCGTGGGCGATGACAAAGGAAGAGTTGAGGATCGAGAGGGGTGGCGATCGGAAGCTCTAGTCCTCAGCTTTTCAGGGATACTAAGAACGTCATCAGAGGTAACCGGACGATGGACAAATTTTCTCTAGTAGTCTGGTCATTGAAAAAGGGAGCAATTGGTGGTTGGGAGAGGATTCTAAGAAAATTTTGATGAGGAAGTGACCTCAATTTATATAGAGGTGACCTAGACCTCCGTTGCAATCTAGCCATAGGCTTCTTTCTTCATTTCATAGCTTGAGGCCTCGAGATTGGATTAATTTCCCCAAGCGGTGGATCTGGGTTGTCTAGGTGAGTCATCACGTCAAAATAGGGGAATCTAGGTAAACTGTTGGGCAAGGAAGGTGACACACACGCATGTGGCAGTGCATGCGTGCACCCTGCACTCCACGCATGCAATGCGTGTGTGCACCCAACGTCTGAGTTGACCAGTTTGGCATTGTAACGTACTGGTTTCTAATGAATTTCTTGACCGATTCAGCGATTTTTGGCCCAGTTTACACCTTTACCGACTAGTTCTTGAGATTATAAAAATACGTAAAACTTCAACATTTAATTTTATATTGAATGAACTTAAGAACTGCCCCATTTGGATTTGTTTAGAGCCCTTAAACATTCGAGGGGTTTTATGACTTCTACTAGCCCAAACCCAATTTGAACCGGTTTTCTTCCAATCCTCATCCTCATGTTCTAGGGCACTCCCAAGTGTCTCCCAAGCTCCAATTTACCTCTCTTGGCCCCTCTATCGATGCTCTCTTCCTTTCTGGACTGGTTGTTACATTGGAATTCCTAATACTTGCTTGATTCTAAATTATCTCCAAGTTTTGGATACATATAATTCATAAGAATACAAAATCTCAAAGGGGGTTGAGTTGGAATCTCATTTCCAAATCAGTGTCAAAAATGGGTGGTGTAAACCCCATCCTCTTGTCCCAAGGAACCAGAAATTTTAGAGAGAAATTGAGGATATAAGCGAGCTAAAATAGGGTAAATAATGGCTAAAGCAAGGATTTGTAAAATCCCAAGTAACCAATAAATCTCAAAAATCATGGAGAAGAATCATGACAAATATTGGATGTGAAAACCTGACCGGTTAAGGGTGAACCAGGCTAGAACTGGATTGAACTTAGTTGAACCGCGAAGAACTGACTCAAAGATTCATTTTTCTTGGTGGTTTAAAAATTCAAATTGAAAAATTGAAGCCACCATCACTTAGAAAATGAATTTCAATTAATTTAGAAAAATTTTAATTTTTGGAAAACCAGTTCAAACTCGAAGAGCTCTTGCTGATAGATTGGTTCCTGGCACCCTTTATATCTAGCTATACACTCTTTGGGCTCTATTAAGTGAGTGTGGGCCACGACCCATCTTAATATCATTTGTTGTTTTTCTCATTACCTCCTATTATGCTTCCCTAGGTTCCATTCATCTTAACATGCATTTTATTTATAAATCTGTTCTCAAATCCCTTGTCATCAGGTTTTATTTCCTTTTAAGGAGAGCTCACATACTCCTGATTTCAAAATCTCTTGATCGTTCTTTGTGAGGCTTACTTAACCATCTCAAGACTTTTAATTGTAAATCCGATATTGGCCATTGATTTCTTTAAGGATTTTCCTTTGTCCTTCTTTTCCAATGTTTTGGCATTTGCACTTCTCCCTTCTTTGTCATGGTTTAAATCCATGGTTCTCTCGAAGGCCAATTCATTAATTGTCTCCTTTCTACTAGGTTTTCCTGGAGTCGTTATTTGGCTCTTCTGTTTTTCTCCAAGCAGGTCACACTGGGTCATCCTGATCCATCCTTCCTTGGAAAATTTCTTAATTAAGGGTGGGTTCCTTGCACTCCACATCATGACCATCCACCCAACAATGATCCCTTCAAGGGATACTTAGTCGTATGCATCCTTCCAAAGTTCCATTTTCATAGCGTATTTCCTCTCTTCTTCACTATGTCCTACCTTGGAGTTTCTGGAAGACATTTTCTGTGTTTGTCCCTCCTGTGGGGGTTCTAGGTGTACTTTCAATGTAGCTTACCTCTATTCTTGTGATATCCCTCTCTATTTGATCTTCTTAAGAAGTAGTTTAAATTTCACTTTACTTCGCCATTTCTTGACCTCTTTGCGAACCATTAACCTGCCTTATAGTTTTAGTCACCAGTCCATCATGTCTTTCGTGACTTTTAAGAAAGTATTGCCCTAAATCTATGAGGTGTGGGATAGTCCTTCTTTACCTATCCTATCTCCCCTATAGCTATAACAGATTGTCTTGGTTCTTGTCCTTAGTAGGGTTGGGAAATTCTTCATGTTGTGTCCCCATCTTTCACATATGTAATGGTAATTTCTAGGCATAAATCGTTGTGGTTCCTCCTTTAGTTCGAGCATTGTGGGGCCTTTCTAGAGTTGCTGGTGGTTTGGTGCTTCGTCGTCCTTGAGTCTGAACACCTTGATAGTTTTCTTGCCAAGTCTCCTTTGCTAAAGGGTCATTCTAAGAGTCCTCCTATGTTTCTTAATTCCTTGATTCAATTTCCTTAACTAAAATAGAAATTTTCCTTAGTTTCTATGGTAGTGTGGGTTTGTTTGGTTACCTTCCTTGAGGCCATCTTCCTAACAAGATCACATCATTGGGAGATATGAATTTAAGAATTTTTTGGTACTTCATTAATAGAGGAATACAAAATGTTGGGGTTTTAGTCCTATTACAAAAAGTAGTCACAAAATAGATAGGAAGCTACGGTTTTATTGTTAAGTATCCTCCTTGGCAAGATTATACGTCCGTACTGGCATTCCTGGCTTTAGGCTTGACTCCCTTTGTACACAGAACTATAACCCTAACATGTTCTAGCACCGTACTCCTTAGTGGTACTAGATATTTCCCCATTTGGTCCTTTGGGGTTTCTACTATGTCTCAGGCATTATGAAGCTTCTAAGGTTGTCTTCCTACGTGGACCAGGTATTGAGTAGAGTCATTCCTAGTTTTCTTAGTTTCTCTCTTGGGAGCCATCTGAAAATTTTAAGATCAATCATATTAGTTACTATATTTTCTAGTCTTCATTATGTGTTCGAGGAAACATGCTCTAATATCACTCAAGTTGTCATGCCCTGACCCAGTTTGGTCGGATCCCCATGATCAATCCGCCACTCTCTCGATTTACTAAGGCTTGCCCCTTCTTTATAAACTGTGAGGAGTAAAGCGTCCTTTAAACATGCACCTTTCCTGGAATAACATAAATCAAAACTACACAAAATTTTAAACTTATCATACTTGCCTTACAAGTGTATTAGATGGTGGTCTTTGGGGTAAGCTTTTCGGGGTTACCTAAAGGGATATAATGGAGGGGGTGAGTACAACGACTCAGTGAATGGGTTTTCAAAATTTAACTTTTAGGAAAATGTTTGCATCGGAGTGTACCATACTCCTTAATTTCTTTTAAAAATATTTATTTCTCAATTTCAATTTTTATAACAATTTCTTATTAACACGGTGTGTCATCACCCAACACAACTCCTTCATCATAAAGGTAAAACACACAATCACAGGCCAGTCCGTCCACAGAACCCACTTGTGGTGTCGGAGCGACTTTACCGTCCACCTAGATAGAAGTACATCCACTTCTACCCTAAGAATGAGTGTATGTTCACGACATCTGACCCTCATTACCATAACAAAACTTCGTATTCGTATGAAGACAGAGACCTCATCATGTCCCCTACCCCGGTCTCATGCGCTTGAAGCTACTCCGAGCTTCACAAGACTTCTGGTACGACTAACTGTGCTTATATCCACCACATCGTCCAAAGCCCTAGGACGCATCACTACCCCTCTTGGGCATCATGAAGGTCCCGTAGCACAGTGTATGCACAATCAATAGTTTTTCACATAATCCATATAATCTATGGTGCCACTAGTCCAACGGCCCAAACACTCAACTACACCTGTAGCTGTTTGTCTTGATTAGTCTGAAGACCTATTATGTCGCATTGCCGCTAGTCCATCGAGTATGTCAGTCATGTCTTGATACCATGGTCAAACAACTCATTTACTTAAGTTTTCATGATTTAATAATCATGTTTGTTTACGAGCTCCAGCTCATACCAACTGGCCTAGGACCTATTGTTCGAGATTTTCAAAATCGGGCATATTAGCCCCCAAGATCCAAAACCGAGGCCTCCAGCCTAACAGAGCTATTCGAGCTCCTGTCAAGAAGATCTCCCAAAATGCTTAAGTAGTGGCACACAATCAGGGAAGAGCACTTCAGACAAAATATACTTTTCAACTGTCCATTATACCAACTGAGTATGAGGACATCTGTAAACCCTGCACTTTTGAGTTAAGGAAAACCGGGAAAAGAACCGGTCAAACCGAGTAAGAAAATCGAGCCGATTTACATTTGGGAACAAGAAATATGGAAATTTACAACTTCTGGGTGATCCAAAGGGTTCATTAAACCTTGGAAAAGAAATTTAAGAAAAATTAGAAGACAAAAACCACATTGGTTTAGGTGAACAAGATTCCATAAGAACTTTGAATTTAAGTGTGCTTGCCTGAGAGTAGTGTGAGGATGGGTGACCTCCTGGGAAGTATGAATTACACCCGAACACTTCTCTATCTCTCTCTCTATTGCTTCATTTCCCGATGAATCTTAAACCAAAGCTTTGACTTCAACATTTTTCTTAACTTCGAAAGGAGAGGTCAGGCTCTTTCTGATAGCAAACTCCAGTCAATCCGAGAATCACTAGAGAAGCGCCGACATGATGGATCAGTGAAGCAGCTCCGGTGAACCGAAGCTACCCTATTTTGGCCGAGTTGAAATTGGCCATTTCGAGCCCTCCTCAGGCAAAACCAAGCCTTCTCAACACTCACTCAGCCTTCCCACGGCTGAATTACGACTGAAAGGTAAGCCAATTCGACTCCCCTCTATAATTTTCGATCGGTGCTAGAGAGAGAACCGACAGAAATTCAATAATGAAATACTAACTCAATTCGGCATCAATTGATGTGATTCTTGATTCTAGGATGAACCTCAAGATGAGAGCTATCCACCTAGATTGAAAGCTCAGACCATCGTACCATCACCGATGAGAAATTAAAGCTTTCTCTCTCTATAGTTTGTTTTCTAGTGAAGCTCAGTTTGAGCTCGTTCCGGCATTAAAATCTACGATTCAAAGTTTCTTATAATCGTATAAACATGTAGAAACTCTATTTCAACTCCAATTTCAACAATTAGAAGTGTTTGATCAGTTAATTTGATGAAATCAAACTCAGTAGTGTTGAAGAGTTGAAATTGGGGGAAATTTTGGGGATTTTCAAAATTCAAAGGGCCAAAATGTAATTTTATGAAATTGAGGATCAATTGGGCATGAAAATAATGTTGGAGGACCAATTGAGGAATTTTGGAATTTTTGGGGCAAAACTTACCATTTTTGTAAAGGAAGGGCAAAATGGTAATTTTGGAAAAATTGGGGGACCAAATTGGAAACTTGGGAAATTAAACCCTTTTTTGGTGAAATTGAATAAATTGAGGTCCCAATATAAATTTTAAAGGTTACGGGACTCAATTTGAGGAAAAATCGACATTTGGGACTTAAAGTTAAATAGAAATAACTTTAGGGATCAAATTGTAAATAACTAAAAGTTTGGGTTTTCTCATTCATTGGAAATGAATGAAGTCTGTTATGCCAAGTAATAATGAACAAGGATGTTCATATCGTGTAGAAACGTGAAATACCGGGAACGCACGCATGGACGAGCTCGGGTGAATACAAAGAATCGGTCAAGTGGAATTCAATGCATTAACGGGTGAGTGAGTTTACTAACATCATACCCGGTTGGGATGATGAGCACAACTTAAAGATAAAAACCACTTACCGGTTGTGAGTGGAAATTTTATATCATACCTAGTAGGGAATGATAAGTACCTCGGTATAAAAACCAACTGTTTAGTGGTATTTTAATCATCACCACTTAGAGAAAGTGATGTGAAAATTATGCGGAAAAACTACTTACCAGTTGTAAGTAGATCATACCCGATTGGTATGATGAGACTTCCTCGAAGGAAGTTGAAAACCCGTTCATCGGTTATGAACGGAGATGTCCTTATACCGGTCGGTATAATGGACAGTAAAAACCTATTTTGTCATATGTGTTCTCCCCTGACTGTGTGCCAATGCTTAAACTATTTGGGAGACCTTCTTGACGTGAGCTCGAATAGCTCTTATAGGCTAAGGGCCTCGGTTTTGGAACTTGAGGGCTAGAATGCCTAGATTTTTTAAAATCTCGTATAGTGGACCCAAGGCCAGTTGGCACGAGCAGGAGCTCGTAAATGAACATGATATATGTGCCATAAAACTTAATAAGTGAATTGTTTGGCCATGGTACCAAGATAGGACCAGCATGCTCAGTCAACTAGCGGCAGTGCGACATGATAGGTCGACAGACCAGTCAAGACAAACCACTGCGAGTTGAGTTGAGAGTCAGGGCCGTTGTACTAGTGGCACCACAGATTACATGGCAATATGAGAAAACATTATTTGTGCATGCACTGTGAGTATGGGATCATCAAGACGCCCATGAGGGGTAGTGATGCGTCCTAAGGGCACTAGACGATCTGGTGGCTATAAGGGTTGTTCATTGTTCGAGCTGTCTGTGCGAAATCTAGAGTAGCACCAAGCACATGAGACCGGGGTGAGGATAGGATGAGGTCTCTGTCCTCATACAGACACGAAGAAGTGATTTCGGGATTGTGGGACAAATGTCACGTACATCCACTCATTCCTAGGGTATAAGTGGTTGTACTTCTATCCGGGTGGCAGGAAAAGTCGCTCTGAAGCCACTAGCGGGTTCAGTAGTGATACTGACTTGCAAATGTGTGTAACCTTCATGATGAAGGATGTCTGTTGGATGATGACACACCAGTACATAAGAAATAATGGAAAAAAATCCCAAATTTTTAAATGAAGGGATTTTTTTTTAAAAGAAAGGAGTTTAGCACACTCCATATAAATATTTTTCTTAAAAGTTAAAAGTAGACATTTGAAAACCCATTCACTGAGTAGTCGTACTCACCCCCTCCCTTATATCCCTTTCAGGAAATCCCGAAAAGCCTACCTTAAAAGACCATCAACTAAGATGCCTGTAAGACAGGTATGTAAAGTTTAAAATTTCCTGCAGTTTTGATTATGCTATTCCAGGAAATGGTGTAGGTTTAAAGGAGGCCTTACTCTTTACGGATTATAATAAGGGGAAACCCTTTAATAAATCAGGAGAGTGGCGGGTTGTTCAAGGGGATCTGACCAAACCGGGTCGGGGCGTGACAACATCTCCGCTCATAACTGATAAACGGGTTTTCCACTTCCTTCGAGAAAGGTAGATCATACCAATCAAGTATGATCTACTTACAACCGGTAAGTAGTTTTTCCACTTGATTTCCACATCACTTTTCTCAGGTGTGATGATTAAAAAAGCACTTAGCAGTGGGGTTTTCATTTTCGAGGTGCTTATCATACTAATTGGGTATGATATTAAATTCTCACTCACCTGTTAATAAAGTGAATTCTTCTTGAGTGGTTCTTTGTATGCACGCGAGCTTGTCCTTGCTGGCGTTTCTGGTACTTCGTGTTCCTACACAATATGAACATCCTTATTCATTACCCTCCGGCCTAATAGCCTTCATTCATTCCAAATAAATAAGAAAACCAAACTTTTCATTTATTTGTAATTAGGTCCGTAAAATTATTTTTCTTTAAGTCCATAATGTCAATTTTTCCTCAAATTGAATTCCGAAACTTTTAAAATTCACCTTAGGACCTCAATTTATTTAATTTCAAAAAAGGGGTTCAATTTCCCAAATTTCCAATTTAGTCCCCCCAACTTTTCCAAAATTACCATTTTGCCTCAACTTTACAAAAATAGCAAGTTTTGCCCCCAAAAATTTCAAAATTGCCCAATTGGTCCTCCAACATCTTTATCATGCCTAATTGGTCTTCAATTTTATGAAATTGCACTTTATTCCCTCGAATTTTAAAATACTCAATTTTCCCTCAATTTCAACCTTCTAACTCAGGCGAATTTGATTTTAACAAATTGATCGATCAAATAAGTTTAATTATTAAAATTGAAGTCAGATTGGAGTTCCTACACCTTCATACCAATCAATTACACTTTGAATTACACGATTTGATACTGGAATGAGCTCAAAAGGAGCTTTGCTAGAAAATTGGACTTAGAGAGATAAAGCTTCAAAAGCTTACCGTTAGGGGCGCGGCGGTCCGAGCATTCGATCTGGTCAGATAGCTCTCGTCCTAAGGTTTCTCTTAGGATTAAGAATTGCATCAATTGATCCAAATTGACTGAGAATTTTATCATCGAAGTTCTGTCGGTTCTCTCTCTAACACCAATTGGAATTTACGGAGGGAAGCCAAATTAGCTTATCTTTCAACTCTAATTCGGCTGTAGGAGGGCTGTTGAGGTGTTGGGAGGGCTTGGTTTGGCTTGAGAAGAGCTCGAGTTGGCCGATTTCAACTTAGTCGAAATAGGGCAGCTTCGATCTGCTGGAGCTGCTTCAGTGTTCGATCACGCCGGCTCTTCTCCGGTGACCCTCGGAGCAAATGGAGACTACAAGCATGTAGCTGACTTCTCCGTAAATCCAAAGAACCCGACCTTACCTTGTTTGGCTCAGAAAAGACCTTATGTAAGAGCTTTGGTTCAAGCTTCATCAAAAAATGGAGCAGTTGAGAGAGAATGAAGTTTTCAGGTGTGGGGAAGATGAATGAGGAGGGGCTCTTTACATAGGAAGTTCGGGGACTTCTTGGTCATCTGATTAGCACCTTAATGGTGGTTATTCATTGCCTGGTCAGAGACATTTCAGCTTCGTCGGTGATGCATGATTTTTCGGTGAGTTAATAGTGTTGTCATCTGAAGGAAGAAGACGACACTGTTCCGAATCGAACCAGACCGGTATGAATCGGGTTCAAAGTAACCAGCCGGTACAGGCTTGATTCGACCGAATTTTTTAAAATTAAAATTTTCTAAATCCATTATCTATCAAATGATGGCATTAATTCTCAAATTGGAATTTTCTAATCCACCTAGAAAAATGAATTTAGCATCCAGTTCAATAATGTTTCAAACCGGTCCAAATCGGTTCATATCTGGTTCACCTAAACTGGTTTGATTTTTATCTCCAATTTATCCTAAAGTCCTTTTTCATGACTTTGATGACCCTTTTGGGTCATTCGAGATCCATAAATTTCCCAGTTTACCATTTCTCTATCGGTTCTAGTTCATGAACCAACTCGGTTCATAAATCGGTTCAATCTAGTTGGATCTGGTTCATCTGAACCGATCTGGTTTTTCTCTTCAAATTTATCAAGGTTCTTTTCCAAGGTTTTATGAACCCTTTGGATCACTCGGAAGTTGTAAATTTCCAAATTGCCCGTTCTCTGATGATTGGGTTTGTGAACAGGTTCAGTGTTTCTCACTCGGTTTGACCAGTTCTTTTCCCAATTTTTCATAACTCAAAAGGGCAGGGTTTGCATCAAACCTAGGCTCGGAAAGAAGTGGAAAGGAAGTTTTGGGAGGCCTATGCTAACTACATGAGTGTCTTCTATAAGCTACCATCGATTCAAGGGGACTCATGTACGGTGAGCCACATGCAACACGCTTACACGTACGAGGCCACTGTCCTGAACAAGTTCGAGGTCGACGTTACACATGAAGTAAGGGTTAGAGGGCAGCAAGCACGTCATCTTCCTTGGAATATGAGGAACATAGTATGAACCCTTGCACTAGGTGTGGGAGGTACCATGGAGGCACCTGCCCACCCAAGAGATCAACTAGGCACATCAGGCTGGCTAATGCAAAGTCCCGCAATCTGCTAGTGCTAAACTCTAGGTCAATTAACATGGGAAATTAGGATAGGGGTGATAGGTAAAATCTTTTATTCAACTGCTGTAATAAGCCACAATTGTGGCACGCTAGTTAATGAATAAAATTCATTTTGATTACACTCACGTACAAAGAGAATGAAGGTAAAAAGAAAGAAAAGGATTGAGAAAGATCCTCAGTACTAGTAATCCTTAGGGAGACAGAAAGAAGTCAAATAACCTAGGAAATGACACAAAGAATGGAAGTTAAAATTCTTAGGGACAAAACTTGGCCTATAAAATACTCCTTGACAAGGGAGGCAAGAAAATCCTAGAATTGTAGGAGAACGAGAATAGAGAGTAAGTACGGGGAGGTACTCGCAAGATTCAAGGAGGGATTAATCCCCCAAGGAAAGGCTAAATGTGAAAGTATGGGGTGCCATAATAAGACGGGTCATGAAGCTCTAAGGGCAAGAAAGAAAAGTGCTAGACCCCAATCCTAAAATAGACGTTAAGAAGATAGGTTAGCCCTCCCCGCTCAATAAAGCTTAAGGCGTGGTACAGAATACCCACAGGGAGACCGCAAAAAGTGGAAAGTCCTTGGAGGAGAATTCCAAGAAAGGGCTTGCAAATATTGAGAGAGAACCTTCTAGGATGGGTGAAAGGATTTGGGATACGATGCTCCATAGATAAAGACCTCCACCCCAGGCTGTGGGAGTAGAGGACAGGGCCAACGAGAAGGAACTCCTTTGGTAGGTCTAAGGAGTCGAAAAGTAGGCCACAAGGAATTAGCCCGGACCAAAGTACTGTGAAATGGTCATAAGCATGTGAGAATGGATTAGGGGATGAAGACCTTTAGGTAGGGATGCCATCAAACATGAGGAAGTGCGTGAGGGACATAGATAAATCAAGTAGTGATCGAGAAACACAATAGTCGGAACTGAGAATGCCCAAGAGGGAAGTTAGTCGAAGATGAAAACTCAAATGGTCAGGAGAGGCCTAACATATACGGTGTAGGAAAATGGTGTGTATGGAAGAGATTTATGAAATGGAAACAAGTAGTAAAATACTCTAACAACTTAAGAAGAAGAGTATGGGAATACCTTTTAAGGAAGGGAGAGGAAGAGCTCGGTACAGGGAAAGCCGAATTAACGTTGGAGGAAAATGAGGGATACTACCAGATGGTGAGAAGGGATGGAATATTATGATCCATAAAGGGTTAGTAAGCTGGGGATGGATATCTGAGAGAGGCCCTAGAAAAAGGGTGTAGTTGTTTACATAAATCTGACAAGGTGGAATGAAAGGTTCGAAGTGAACCTAAATGATAATTTAAGGAGTAGTAAAAGACAAAGAAAGAGTAATGTCAAGAATCCACGAAAAGAAGAACTAAGGCTCGAGAGGGCGCCAAGCTAAGGATAGACAATGACCATGGAAAAAAACCAGAAATGGAGGGCGGTCAGACCTTCTTAAACTCCCAACACGGAGATCCATGATGAACATTTGGATGAAACACCAAGAGGGAGAACTCTACACTGGGGACATAGGACTCGAGCCCCGAAAAATACCCTTGGTAAATGGGTAGGGCCAGCCAATCAAAATGGTCTCATGGACTGGATGGATATTCGAGGAGAAGGGAACTCCATTAAGCATGTTGCCTAAATAATTAAGTGAAGAAACAATCTTAGGGATATTTTGCCAAAGAAAAGTGAATGAGTAAGAAAATGCTCAAATAAAAGGAAATGAGAGGTTGGGTCATTCCAAAATCTTCTTATCACATGACAAGGATAGGTCACACCATTAGGAATGAGGGAGAAATAGATAACAAGATAATAAATGGCCAAGACCTGAAAAAAGAAAGATGCCTAAAGGTCGGATAGGCACAAGGGAAGCCAAAAAGGAAGTGGAGGTCATCTTAGGATGTAGCCAAGATGAGAATCTACCCTAAGGCATCATATCGGAGCAAATTCCAAGTTGACCTTAGAGGAAATTACTCTCTATGTGAGGAATGTATAATGAGTTTTGGGGACAAAACTCCTAAAAGGTGGTGAGAGTTGTAAATCCCATCCTCTTGGGCCAAGGAACCATAAATTTTCAAGAGAAAAATCGAGGATCTAAGTGAGTCGAAATAGGGTAAAAAAGGGCTAAAGCGAGGATTTGGAAAATCCAAAATAACCAATAAATCACAAAAATCATGGAGAAGAACCATGACAAGTATTGGATGTGAAACTAGATTGGTTTAAGGTGAACCAGAATGAACCAGGTTGAACCGTAAAGAACTGGTTCAAAGATTCATTTTTCTAGGTAGCTTAAAAATATCAAAATGGAAAATTAAAGCCACCATCAACTAGAAAATTAATTTAGATAAATTTAGAAATTTTTAATTTTTGGAAAATCGGTCGAATCAGGTTCAAACCAACCAATTTACGATTTCGAGTCACCGGACCCGGTTGAACCGGACAGGTCAACGATCCAGCTAGTCAACATATAGCTACCTGGTTAGTGCCCAGTCAACAAGCACGACCAATCAGCATACGACATGTGGCGAAGTGCGCTCAGTTAGCCGCTTAGTTAGCGCCTGGAAGCGCTGACCAATCAAAAAGTGATGCGTGTCATTGGTCAATAGTCAGAGGAGGAAAATCCACATCAGTGACAATCGACCAATAGAAGAGTAACACATGTCCAATAATAAGCTGACATGTAGCAAGGGTGCCACGTCAGCATCCAACCAGGATGTCGAAGAAACGACCGATCAATCAGAGGTTGACACATGGCAGTGCCACATCGAATGACCTCAGCCAATCAGAGGCTGACACGTGGTAGTGGCACTGTGTGTTAGGAGGGGAATCTGATGCATTTAAATCAGCTAATCAAAGGATGCCATGTGTTATAGTCAACAGTCAATAGAATTCAGTCAGTAGCCACGTAGGAGGGAGTAGCCAATGGGAGGCTACCACGTATCCAATCAGTAAATTAAAGGCTGACAAGGCTACGGAGTAGGAAGTCGAGTCAGCAAAGCCAATCAATCATAGTATGCCATGTGAAAAATCAGCATGTGCGAAGCTTGCACACGTGGAGTAGTGTCATCTTCAACCTTGGACTAACGGTAACCCACGACCGCCAAAGAAGATCGGATCTTCTGCGTCCGAAAAATCAGCCACAGTCGAAGTAATAGGGTGAGTCAGACACTAAAACTAACATCGGCTGGTAGCCCTATCAGTTCTCGAGCTCCCTATATAAATAGCACCCTCCCACTCGATTGCCCCCTGAAGATAGACAGTCCACTTTCCGGTGAAATGCAAACCAGAGCTCCGACGATGGGCCCTTTCTCAACTAAAGGAGCTCCAGTTGGTGGCAATAGAATCGAGGAGAAGTCCTCTGACTAGTTGCACCCTTAGCCCAACTTAAGAACTCCCTTAATAGCACTGGAGTGATTACATAGTGAAGCTGCTCCGCCAGCTCGAAGCAGCGAACTTTTGGCAATTAGAATTCCGGACACCCTGACCTCCAACTACTGAAATCGGCCTCCCACAAACCCCCTAAGACACCTCCTGATCCCTTTCAGTCACCATGTAAGTCAATTTCATCTCTCTCCATTTGAATAGTAGAGTTGCAGAGCTCTACACCTGAAAAAACATCTATCTTCTAATTCTCATCATCCAGCGGCAAATTACTACAGGACTCGATTCTGGTAGGACACACTTGATGAGTACTCACTGCCCATATCCAGAGCTCTGGCCACCGCCCCTCCATCGGTAAGAACGCTAACCTTTCTTTCTCTAAGTCTAGCTTTTGGAAAATCTCCATTTTAGCTCATTTTGGATCCAAAAATCATGATTCCAAGCATGGTCTGATTGTGAAAGAGTAAAGAAATTGATTAGAAGCATGCTAAGATAAAATTGGTAGAGTATTGGCAATCAATTTGATGAAATTTAATCTCGGGGCAAAGAGAGGATGAAGTGGGGAAGAAATTAGAGGGAATTTAGGGATTTTTAGAAATTGAAGAACCTAAGTGCAAACTTCGAAAAATTTGAGGGCTAATGAGTAATTTCAAAGAAAATTGGGGGCTAATTGACCGTTTTGGAAAATATTGTGGTCATTCGGTAATTTTTTGAAAACATTAGGGCAATTCGGTGATTCTTGGAAAATTGGGGCAAATTGGGGATTTTTAGAAAAGTTAGAACTAAATTTCAATTTTTGAATAATTGAAGACTCGGGTCATGTAGGACGGGTAGTATGAGGATATGTGCCGAGGACCACGCCACGAATCGGAACCCAATCAGACGAACACATCGCGACTATCAAGTGAGTGGAAATTTCGAGCATCAATCCCGATTGGAACGATGGTCATGCTCTCATATTTAAAAAAATGGTTTTCCTAGAACTAGCCTCCACTGACTGGGGGACTCTACTTAAACAATTTGGGAGCTACTTCTAGGGGTGGGCGAGATGATGTAAGTGAGCCCAAGGTCGATGGGCACAGGTACAGGCCCGTTGAGAATTAGCAAGTAATGAGCACAATTAAAATCCTCATAATGGATAAGTGTGTGTTATACCTGCTGAGCCAAGGTCAGGTTGTTGGGCTTGTTGGGCTTGTTGGGCTTGTTGGGTCAAACAGCTACTAAGCCAAAGCAGGGTTGTCAAACCCGTTGGGCTAGAAAGCAAGGGGCCGAAGCCAGGCTAACAGCCCCATAAGGCTATTAGGCCAAAGATAATGGCTATAATTGATAAGATTTTGACTTGTGCATGCATGAGATGCGGAAGCATCAATTTACTCGATATGAGTTAGTGGTAGTTATGAGAGCTGTTGGATGACCCAGAGGCATAAAGGCGGTTTGTCGTCCAGTATGTCAAGAAGCTCCGGAAGCTTCATGCACACTAAGACCGAGGTCGGAAGCTAAAGAAGTCTCGTCCGACATTGTGGACATGAAGTATGGAAAGGGTTTGAGGGTCAAACAACTAATGTCCACTCACACTCAAGATAGAGGTCACAAAATTCTATCAGGGTGGACGGTAAAGGCGCTCCTGTGGAACCCGTCATCTTGGACCAAGGAAACCGGGAAAGAACCGATCAAATCTCATGAGAAAATCGAGCCATTAAATGAATGAAAATGGAAAACAAGGGTTAAAATGGGAAATTGGAAAATCCCAAGTGACCAAAAAGCCATAAAAATCATGGGGAAGAACCATGAAGGAAATTGGATGAGAAAATCATACCAGTTCAGGGTGAACCGAATTGAACTGAGTTGAACCATATTGAACTAGATTGGAAAATTCATTTTTTTAGGTGGCTTGGAAATCTCAAATTGGAAAAATGAGGCCACCATCGGATAGAAAATGAATTTAGACTAATTTAGAAACTTTTTATTTTGAGAAAATCGGTTAATTTGAGCCTGAACCGGCCAATTTTCATTGCCAAACCTGATCAGACCGGACCAATCCGGTCCAGAACAGTATCATCGTCTTCCTTAGTATGATAGTACTATTAATCAATGGCAGAAAGACTTTTCTTTTTTGGTGAGGGAATATTCCCTTTGATTATGGCATTTTCCGAAGAAGATAAGCTCAACCAATATGGAAACTATAGAGCAGAGGGTCTATGAGCTCCCTATATAAAGAGCTCCCCTCCATTCATCCTCCACACACTTCAAATCCTCTCCTCCTCCTCATTTTTTCGGCAAAACTTAAACCAGAGCTTCGACTGGGCACTTTTCTCAATCTTAGAAGGCAAACTTGGGTCCTACAGACTCTGGGGAAAGTCAGCTACCTGACGGCAACCACCACTCGACCTAAGGATCATCGAAGAAGCATCGACAAGATCAAATAGTGAAGTAGCTCCGTCGGATCGAAGCTGCCCTATTTTGGCCAACCTGAATTTGGTCAATTTAGTCCTCCTACAGCCAAACCAAGCCTTCCCTCAGCCCCCAAGGCCACCACACGACCTCTATAGAGGAGAAATGTAAGCAAATTCGGCCACCCTCTGTCGTTACAGTTCAATTCTAGAGAGAGAAAGTACTGAATTTCACTAACCAAATTCACACTGATCCTGACATCAATTGTAGCAATTCTAGATCCTAGAAGGACCCTAAGGACGAGAGCAACCTGCCCAAATCAAGTGCTCAGTCCGCCATGCCTCCAACGGTAAGCTTTCGAAGCTTTCTCTCTCTACGTACAGTTTTCCGGTGAAGCTCCATTTGATCTTGTTTCGGACCCAAATGCTGCAATTCAAAGCTCAATTGAATCATATGGAAGTGTAGGAACCGATCCATGCCATCAATTGGAGCAATTATCCCCATTTGAATGGCCAATTTGAAGAAATCAAATTCAGTTAGTATAGAGGGGTGAAAATTGGGGGAAAATTGGGGATTTCAAAAAAATTGAATAAATGCAATTTCTCAAAATTGAAGGTCAATTGGCAATGAGAAAGATGTTGGAGGACTAATTGGTCAATTTTTGAAAGAATTGGGACTAATTGGCCATTTTGGAAACTTAGGGGCAAATTGGTAATTTTGTAAAAGTTGGGGGACCAAATTGTAAATTTGGAAAATTTGAGCCTTATATACCATTTTGAGAAAATTAAGGACCCAAGGGGGATATTGGAAGCCCCGAGAACTTGATTAAAATCAATTGAGCATTTGGGGACCAAAAGTCAAAGATTATGGACTTTAGGAACCTAATTGCAATAAAGCAAAAATAAGGGTCTAAATGTAAATACATGAAAATAGAGGGGCTATTAAAGCCAAATCGTTCCTAATAAGGATACTCAAACTATGTAGGAATGAATTTGGATAAGGACATAAGCAAAGGAGCTCAAACAGGACTTGGAAGGCTGGCTGGGGACGAACACGTCATAGTCACCGGGTGAGTGGGCTTATTACACTTCATACCCGGTTAGGGGGATGAGCATTTTCATTAACTAAAAACCTACTTACCGGTTATAAGTGGGACTTTTTATACATCATGCCCGGTTGGGATGATGGGCACTTTTAAGAAAGGAAAAAACTACTTATCGGTTGTAACCATACCTGTCACGCCCCGACCCGGTTTGGTCAGATCCCCGTGATCAACCCGCCACTCTCCCGATTTACTAAAGGGTTTTCCCTTATATTATAAATCGTGAAGAGTAAGGCGTTAACCTGCACCTTTTTCCAGGAATATCATAAATCAAAACTGCATAGTAATTTAAATTAGTTGTACCAATCTTGCAGGCGTTTAATTGCGCAAGTCCTTTAAGGTTCGGCTTTCCGGGACTTACTGAAAGAGGTATAAGGGAGGGGGTGAGTACAACTACTCAGTGAGTGGGATTCAAATCTTTTAACTTTCAAGAAAAACATTTATATGGAGTGTGCCAGACTCCTTTGTTTTAAAAAAAATCATTTCATTTAAAAATTCATCTTTTTCCATTATTTCTTAGTTATCGATGTGTCATCACCCAACACACATCCTTCATAATGAAGGTTACACACATTCGCAAGTCAGTATCACTACTAAACCCGCTAGTGGCTTCGGAGCGACTTTTCCTGCCACCCGGATAGAAGTACGACCACTTCTACCCTGGGAATGAGTGGATGTACGAAACATTCGACCCACAATCCCAAAATCACTTCTTCGTGTCCGTATGAGGACAGAGACCTCATCCTGTCCCCACCCCGGTCTCATGCGCTTAGTGCTACTCCAGATTTCGCACAGACACCTGGAACGACGAACTGCCCTTATAGCCACCAGGTCGTCCAGTGCCCTTAGGATGCATCACTACCCCTCATGGGCGTCTTGATGATCCCGTACTCATAGTGCATGCACAAACAAAATTTTCTTATATTGCCATGTAATCTGTGGTGCCACTAGTCCAACGGCCCCGACTCTCAACTCAACCCGCAGCTGTTTGTCTTGACTAGTCCGTCGACCTGTCATGTCGCACTGCCGCTAGTTGACTGAGCATATGTCGGTCCCATCTTGGTACCATGGCCAAACAATTCACTTATTAAGTTTTATGGCACATATATCATATTCGTTTACGAGCTCCTGCTCGTGCCAACTGGCCTTGGGCCCACTGTACGAGATTTTCAAAATCGGGCATTTAGCCCCCAAGTTCCAAAACCGAGGCCCTTGGCCTATCAGAGCTATTCGAGCTCCCGTCGAGAAGGTCTCCCAAATAGTTTAAGCATTGGCACACAGTCAGGGGAGAACACTTTCGACAAAATAGGTTTTCACTGTCCATTATACCAATCGGTATAAGGACATCTCCGTTCATAACCGATGAACGGGTTTTCAACTTCCTTCGAGGAAGTCTCATCATACTAACCGGGTATGATCTGAATAACCCACTCACAACCGGTAAGTGGTTTTAAATTTTAAGTTGTGCTCATCATCCCAACCGGGTATGATGTTAGTAAACCCACTCACCCGTTAATGCCGTGAATTCCACTAGACCGGTTCTTGGTATTCACACGAGCTTGTCCTTGCTGGCGTTCCCGGTACTTCGTGTTCCGGTGAAGGCACGGCGGTCCGAGCTTTTGATCTAGGCAGATAGGTCTCATCCTGAGGTTTATCCTTTCGGTCCTAATTCGGTCGTGGAAAGGCTGAGAAAGTGTTGGGAGGGCTTGAAATGGCCGATTTCAGCTTGGCCGAAATAGGGCAGCTTCGGTCCGCCGGAGTTGCTTCACTATTCCATCATGTCGGCGTTTCTCCAACGATACTCGGATTGATTGGAGTTTGCTATCAGATAGCTGTCTTCCCCCTAGTTCTAAAGAGCCCGACCTTTGTTCAAGTCGAAGCTCTCGTTCGAGCTTTACCGGGAAATGGAGCAGTAGAGAGAGAGAGAGAAGTGTTCAGGTGTGAGGAGAATGAAATGGGGATGAACTCTTTATATAGTTGTAAAACCCGTGTATTAAATGGGCGAGATTTATTACTGATATTAATATTGCCATAAATTATTGGTATTAATTCCAATAATTTAATTTCGGTATTAATTCTAATAAATTAAATTTCAGTATTAATTCTAATAATTTAATTTCGGTATTAAATTATTTGTATTAATTCCAATAATTTAATTTAGGTATTAAATTATTGCTATTAATAATATATTAATTTATGATAAGGTGTACATACAAATTTTTGACCGAAATTTCGGGTTACAAAAAAAATTCATACTTCCCAGGAGGTTACCCATCCTCACATTACCCTCAAGTAAGCACGCTTAACTTTAAAGTTCTTATGAAATCTAGTTCACTTGAACCACTTTGGTTTTTATTTTCTAATTTGTCTTAAGTTTCTTTTCCAAGGTTTAATGAACCCTTTGGATCACCCGAGAGTTGTAAATTCCCAACTTGCCCATTTAGAAATAATCGGGTTTGTGAACCGGTTCTAAATCCTCACTTGGTTTGACCGGTTCTTTTCCTGATTTTCCTTAGCTCAAAAGGGCGGGTTTTACAATACCTACCTCTATCATCACACCCGATTGGTATGATGACTACTTTAAGCTAAAAGAGGTTTTTGTCAGAAGTTTTCTCCCCTGACTGTGTGTCATTACTTAAACTATTTGGGAGACCTTATTAACGAGAGCTAGAATAGCTCTAACAGGCAAGGGGCCTCGAATTTGAACTCATAAGGCTCAAGGCCCAGTTTTGAAAAACACGTAAAGTGGGCACGGGCTAAAGCCAGTAAACAAACATAAATAGGAAAAGCCATGAAAACTCTTATTAAAAGTTGAAATATTTGTGTGATTCACGATGGTACCAAGTCAGGACCGACAAGGCTCGATGGGCTAGCGGTAGTGCACCAGGGCTAGGTCGATAGACTGAACAGGCAAACAGTTGCAGGTCGGGTCGAGTGTCGGGGAAGTTGGACCGTCGGCACCAAAGAGAGTGGCTAAATATATGAAAATTATTATTTATGCATGCACTTTGATTCGATACCATCAAGATGCCCAAGGGGGTAGTGATGGGTTTTAAGGGCTGCTAGATGACATGGTGGTGATAAGGGAAGGGGAAGCTACTATGTTTGGGCTTCTCATCATGCCAGATAGTCATGATGCTACTATATTGGGGCTTTTTGTGCATTGAGACTAGGGTGTATGTGGGATAAAGTCTCTGTCCGCATATGGACATGAGGTTATGTGGAGGCTAAGGGCCTGACACCTAGGGCATCACTCAGATTCAATGTAGAAGTCAGAGACTTCCATCATGGTGGACGATAAAGACTCTTCAATTCACAATTGAGTATAGTGGGCGTGCTGCATCGACGAACATGTATTCTCTTTATGATAAAAGGCGTGTGGTTGTTTGTTAAATGCCTCCTGAGGAAAGGGGATTTGCTATAACAGATAAATACACAATTTCTTTGAAAAAGATGAAAGGATTTAAAGAATGATATGCTAAATGCTTTGATAAACTAGATTTTTGAAAAACTCATTCCCCAACACCCGCTCACTGAGTTGTAGAAACTCACCCCATTCCTTTAAACCCTTTTCAGGAAAGGAGACTAAACCTTAAGGAAATCTCTAAGCAGAATCCTAAATTAGGTATGCTTTAAGATTTTTAAATTTTTAAGTTTTGTATAATGCTATTCTAGGAAACAAGGTCAGAAGTTACACCTAACTCCTCGCAGCCTTAAGAAGGGTAATTCTTCTTAGACCAAATGTAGTGGTGGGTTGCTCATGGGGTTCTGACCAAATCAGGTCGGGGCATGACAACTCCGGTCCACAAGTGGAATAGTAGGGGACCGTTCTGCGATCATGTGATCCCTTTTTATGATAAAAAGGGTGGTTGTTGAATGAAACCTTCACGGATTATGGGATAAAGAAAAAAGAACATGATATATATATATATATATATGTGTGTGTGTGTGTGTGTGTGACTAATTAAATGTTGTAGAAATTTCCACCTCACTAAGTTTTAGACTCACTCCCCTCCTTTCACCCCTTTCAGGAAAAAGGGTCAAGTCAGGTAGAATCGAAGTTCCAGTGAAGGCTCGAACCCTAAAGGTAAGTTCTATACCAGGAATCTCAAAGTTTTAAATTGTTATGGAAAAAATATATCGACACGTCTTTACCTTCCTTAAACCATCGAGGTAGGAATACCAAGATAGTTCAAAGAAGGGTGGCGGGTTGATCAATGAATTTCGACCGAACCGGGTCGAGATGTGACAAGTGGCATTGGAGCTATGATACTTGCTTGATTCTTAATCATCTAGAAGTTTCTAATACATATAATTAAGAATAATACAAAATCTCAAAGGGGGCAGAGTTGGAATCCCAGTTCCACTTTCTTAGTCTAAGAAGTGCATTATGTGTTTGTGTATGTCCTATAGATCTCCTACTAAAACATTACATGCATCATTTGCTATTAGCAAAAGGATGTCTGATTCTATCCAAAATTTATCTTTGGGCTAGTTTAGATCGATCATAACCAATTGAAAAATGTTGACTCAAGCATGATTTCAATGACACTTGAATCACTTAATTTGGTTATCGGGTCTATACTTAATTAAATATCTAATCATAGCATTGTTTAATCAAATAAAAGTCTATTTATCCCTGCAATGATTAATTTCTTTTGCGGTAGGTTTTGGAATTTGTGGTGGATGAATTGAGTTTGATTTTCGATTTTCGGATCTCAATCAAGCAGAAGAAACAGTGCACATGCGACGTGTGTGGAGCATTTCTCGGTCCGTCAGCCAGTTTGGCACGGTTCTAAACTGGTTTCCAACAAACATTTTAGACGGTTCGACCAATTTTGGTCTTTATTGGATGGTTCACCTCTAATTCAACTAGTTATTAACCCAATTTATTTTTTTGAATTTTCTTATATAATTTTATAATAATTGGGCTAAAAAATCTATTTTCTAATTTATGAAACTCTTTAAAAATTTTGTGTAGTTTTCATACTAAGTCGATTTGATCACTATCTGAACTGATTCTCAATCCATCACTTCACAATCTTTAATTTCTAATCAAATAGGTTATTTATGGACAATTTATCACATTCTAACAATTGTCCAAATTTTATTTTTAAACCAATACCAAATCCAGTTCAATCCTTCAAATTGGTTTTAATTTTTCATTTCCGAGTTTGATTCCGGATTCTCAGTCCAAGTTGGTCGGAGTGGGATTTTTAAATAGCGATATTACAAATTTGGTCAAAATCAAATAAATTAGGTTGATTTCTCTTATAGTGTGTAACTAAAATCATGGATGGAAAAGGAAAGGAAAATAGGTCTCAGACAACCGTGATTTTTCTAATCCATTGAATCAACACTCCTTTCTTTTTTAAATTAAATTAAATTAAATTGTCTTTTTTTTCATTTCTCATATCCTCGGTAATTTATCCCGAAAACATTCAATCC
Organism: Trapa incisa; assembly: GCA_030064435.1. Taxonomy (NCBI): domain Eukaryota; kingdom Viridiplantae; phylum Streptophyta; class Magnoliopsida; order Myrtales; family Lythraceae; genus Trapa; species Trapa incisa. The sequence continues at coordinate 18,247,136 of CM057776.1, forward strand.
CTACTAGCTAAAAGCTGATTTTACAAAAAAAAAATATTTTTTTGCTCGGTAAATTAATATCTAATTTGATTGGATCTCATTTTTCTATTTAAATTTCTATTCTACGTTCAATTTCGATTTTTGATACTATTTGATTTTAAATTCTAGTTTTGAGTTTTTATTTTCGGTTCAAAATTAATTTTTAATTCAATTGAATTTAAATTTTACTTTTAAGAAATCTCAGTCTTATAGTGTAATTATGTGTTATAAGAAATCTAATGAGAATTTTAGAAAACTTAAATTTTTTTAAATAATTAATATTTAAGAAAATACTATATATTAGCATGTTGAGTATGAGTTAAAATTGAGTAAATGAATACTCATTCTTAGTTAGTTGTCAATAAACTCACTTAATAAAAATTAGCTCAAAACGTCTATAATCACTTTAAAGTGAAGGGCATGAAAAGAATAATACTTAATAAGACTTAATTTTTTATAATAATTATGCACTCAACATTAAAAATCTCAAAAGAAAATAAAAAAGTCACGAATATGTTTAGGGTATACTTATTAGTGATTCTTATTTGTGAGGATTTAGAATTTGTAAATATTTATATTATATATATAAGTTTCAAATTTTGTAAAAAATAATTATTATATATTTTTATTATGAGATTTATATAATATCAATACTAAAGTATGAAAGGTCTCACCAGTGTTGTATCCATGACAATATTAGTCCCCATATTGAGTTAATTAGAAAGATTATTTTAATTGTAAAACGCTTTATAGTGAGGCTAGTAAAGTGTTTAACAAATTTATGTATAGATGTATAGTTTTTTTACTATTATATGTGAACTTATTTTTCATTTGTTTGCTTTGGATAATTTGGGATTAGTTGGAAACTTTCACGTTATTTATTATTAATTTAATAAAATTACTTTTAGTTCAAAAAAACTCTTGTTTAAGTAAAAAAATCTTACTAAACTCAAACAAGTCACATTGATACTTATTATTAATTTTAATTATATATATGTGTAAAAAAATATTGTTACTATTTTTAAATAGTGTAGTTTCCTTTTTTTTTTCACTTTTAAAATTTTACATATAATTAAAGAAATCCGAAAGTTACCTTGATAATGATACCGATATGAATGGTATATATAATGTATATGTCTAGTATAAAAAAACTCTACTTAATAAAATAATTTAGTTATTTGAATATTATAATATTTAAACACTAATTATTAAAATATATATAATATTATAATATTAAAACACTAATTATTAAAAACACATGGTATCAACTCTATAATAACTTTTTAAGCATGGAGTGACTTAAGGTAGTAAGTGTGAGGTCGATATGAATTGAGGGGATAATTCATGAGATGTGAAAATGTCGCTGGCTTGGGAATAAATTTTGCAAAATATTATTGAATAAAATATCCACATACAGTATATATATATATATATATATATATATATATATATATATATATATATATGTGTGTGTAATGCTTAATTTTGGGTTATTTTAGTATGGATTTGTTTGGTATTTTCTTCTTCAGTTGGCATGTCAACATCCGTTCCTTGTCATCACCAAAAACCCTCCTAAATTAAGATTCTTTCCATTAATTTATCAAAATATTTAGGAGTGGCAAACTTGTACTGCACATAAAAAAAATTTAAAAACAATAATATTTTGTCATCGAGTTAATGATGGACTAAAGATAACAATACATGTAACATATTATTGAAAATAGGGTAATTTTTTAATAAATTAAAAAGTAAAATAGTGGTGGGTAAAATTGGTAAATAAAATGTGAAAAATTATGGAAATTTATTATTGTTTTTATTATTTTTAATATTAAATTTTAAATATAAATTATATTAACATATTAGAAATATAAATTAATGATTTTATAATGCCAAAATTACCAAAAAAAATCGCTAGAAATATATATGAGGATTTTGGCGGAATAAAATTGTTATCGATGTATTGGTATGAGATTTTTTAACGAATTTCTTATTTTTAAATATTTTTATTAAGGGTGTCACTCAAAGTAATATTAAATTATTAAAAAATATTTTCAAAAGTCCATCAAAGTTGAAACGGCTATTACTCAAGTTTATAATATTTTTCTATGGTGAAACTTAACATTTAATTGTTGATTTATTTGAACTTTAAGAGAAATTAATGTTGTTTTTCTCAATATTTTTTTTCATTTTTGATGGAATGAGAAAAACTTTCAAATATTAAAATATTAATTTAAAAATATTTTTGAATAATAAATAATTAATGCATCTTTTACAGGGGAATCGTTTTTTATTAGTTAATGGTGAAAATTCACATTCAATTGGGAAATGTATCTTAGTGCAATAGTGATGATGTAGATCTTAATAATCAATATATCATATGTTGTATTGATTTTGTGTGTTCCTATGGCTACCCATTTTCCCTATTTCCCTTTTAAATTTACTAATATCCTTTATAATAATATTTAAAAAAAAAGAATACTCAATCAATTTGTGTGAGGATGGACCCCTTTCTATTTTATTTCATTTTGAGTGGGTGAGTGTTTGTTGGAATGCACTTTATAAATGAGACAATGTTTGTTTGGATTCCAATGTCTTGTCCATGTAAAAATACCATGATAATTAACATTGTCACACATTTACAGTGGCTAAATCCAATTTAAAACTTCTTTAATGGTTGGTGTAGTATTATGTTACCCCCACTATATTCTCATTTACTAACTCCATAGCCTAAACTATCACATTATTACAGAAATTAAAAAGAGGGAAATCTCTACGTGGACCTATATATGCACACATATATATACATAAATAAAGTGAAGCTCGTGCCATGTCCCCTCACCAGATTTTATGAACTCCATCCATGGGTTCCTCACTCGATCATGATTTGGGGAATAAAATGAATGAATGAATATACTAGGTGTATGTCAATTTCCTATATATATATATATAAAACATCTCCATCATCTCATGTGATTTGTATATTATTAGTGTTAGACAAGTAGATGTCTCATGGACCCTTTGGCATATTACATCAAGTGGGTGGACCCAAATGAAGAAATTTATTTATAAGCACATAGTGGATTGTTCTTTTTTTTCCTTTTAATCCCACATCCTATCTACTACCCCTTAATCTGTTGGCATTATGTACCTTTTGTCTCCCACCCATAATACTAACATCAATATACAAAACAATTTTCTAATTATGAAACCAATGATAGGCCTAACTAAAAGAGCTTTCCCATTAAAACTAAATTAATTGTGACCATTTGGTATTTGAAGAATTTCATTCATTAACATGGCAACATCATACAAATAAGGTTAATCATCCTATAATATAATTCATTGATACATGTAATTACAATCCTCAATATGGTGATTAGTTTTTGTTATGTGATTATGCCACTAAAAAAAACCTAATTTTACCCACACTTACTTCCTCATGCTCAAGTCATATCCATATGCTAGAAGACAAGATTCCTTATCACAAATTTTCTCTATGAATAGCACTCGAATAATATGAGAAGTGGGTCCAAAGGGTTAGGTAGGCAGTTCCTCCCTTAGTAAAATGAATAATGCCATAAATGTCTATCTAGCACATATATGTAAGTACACACATTTTCATCTAGACATATTCCATTCCGACCAGCAAGATGTTGCACGGATATATATATATATATCTATATATATGTATATATATATATAGAAAGTGCTTGCAAGCATGTGGATGATTGGTTTGGATCAAATCTAGCTAACCATAGCTAGGTTTAATTATAGGTGGTTGTAGTGTCGGTCGAGATGAAGGGGCTCGCATGAAGTCGACCAAACTTGTGATGCCGACATTCCAATTTAAGCATGTAACCATGATGCCTGTTTTTTTTGGGGGAGAAAAAACATGATGTCTTTCTTTCTTGCCTGCTTTCCCTCAACAGTAGAGCAGCATGTGGAAACACCATATCATTGATTGAGCAATAATTTCTCTCTAGAAAACAGAAGAGTCTCGCCGCATAATGTAATGCGCCATAGATAGATGCAGCTATTGTGGCCAAGCAATGGAAGTGATGTGATACTGATGCATCCCCTTCAAGACAAGGAAAAGAAAATGAAGAAGCAGTTGAAGGTTTTCCCATCAACTGTCATGATGACAATATCATTATACCGAGTGCCCCCAGGACGATGGTACTATTCACAATGGCGCTAGCAATAAGTAATTAAGGCCATTAGTTATGCTATACAATATGAATTGATGTAAAGAAAATTTACATATAATATGCACAAAGAGTGCGGGGCTATAACAAGTTGAAGAGGCATCAACCCTTTTGGGCCATGTTGAGACACAACAATTAGTTTTAGGATGCCTTTCTAATTATATGATTAAGAAACATGCCCCCAGGAACCGACTTTTTATTTATGGGATTTTTGGAAGGCCCACTAGGCCCATTAATAGTATTGGGCCGTGACAGAAGACGGGGCGTTCGTGATGACGCAACTCTATATTATGTTAGGGTTTATGTCAGGAGACTTCCACTCTCCAATCACTTAGAGCCTCTCTCCAGCCGCCGCTGTTCTTCCTCTGTCTAGGGTTGCCTTCTGTACGTTTGTTTGAGGTGATCACTGCATTCCATTCCGTCTTCATGGCGTCATGCGTATCTGATATTTTATTTAGTCTACTTGCTCGGCTGAATTTTTTCGATGTTCTGATCTCAGGATCTGAGAGCACTTCCAGAGGTTCAAAATGAGGTGCGCGAATCTTCTGCTTGTTTCTTATTCCCTGCTTGCTTTCACTTATTGCTGTTGTAGCTTTGATGATGTATATCATGATTGCTTCAGATGTAAACTTAATACCGTTTAGTAATGACGGGTGGAGATTGTTATATAGGCTTGGATGTCAATTACATAGTTATAAGAATCGATTTGTTATATAGGTTGGAGCTTTCACTTATTGCTGTTGTAGCTTTGATGATGTATAGCATGATTGCTTCAGATGTAAACTTAATAACGTTTAGTAATGAGGGATGGAGATTGTTATATAAGGTTGGATGTAAACTACATCGTTTATAAGAATCGATTTTTTATATAGGTTGGAGCTTTCACTTATTGCTGTTGTCACTTTGATGATGTATAGCATGATTGCTTCAGTTGTAAACTTAATACCATTTAGTAATGAGGGATGGAAATTGTTATATAGTCTTATATGTAAACTACATAGTTATAAGAATCGATTTGTTATATTGGTTGGAGTTTCCCGGTTCCTTATTTTACTGACTCTTCTTTATTTGGAAATTTAACCTGGACACCATTTTCGTGTGAAAATATGAGCACGGCCTTGCTATTTTGCTGGTTTGTGATAATCAATGGTGAAAGTGGAGTGAAAATTTTGGTGTACCTAATGTGTAAAGTGAACATAATAATGTTGATCGTGGTCACAGATAAAACTTTTTTCATTTTTCTCAGTTTGGATATCTTCAACTATAAATGTCCTGTTAGGACAGTACTGGCTTGTTTATGTGTGATTGATATGAAAATTGTCACCGATACTTGTTATGGGACTTCTATTTATTTAATATCTCAGTTGAATTACAAATCTCTAATCACGTGTACATGTCTTGGGATTCAGTAAGCTTCAGAGTGAGGCACTTAGAGAAGCAATCTCTGGTATCAAGAATGACTCCAATGAGAAAAAGAGGAATTTTATTGAGACAATTGAACTCCAGATTGGGTTGAAAAACTATGACCCTCAAAAGGATAAACGTTTCAGTGGTTCGGTCAAGTTGCCACATATCCCTCGGCCAAAAATGAAGGTTTGCATGCTTGGTGATGCCCAGCATGTTGAAGAGGTGGGTAGAAAGGGTTTTACTTTTGTATTCTGTATTCTCTTCATTTTCTCATGAAAGTTGAGATGCCCAAGAACAAATTCATTTCAGGATACACCAGATTTTCGTCATCCACACAACTCATCTTTTTACCATGTCTCCCTCCCAATACTGTATACATACAGGCTGAGAAAATTGGACTCGATTACATGGACGTTGAGGCTCTGAAGAAGTTAAACAAAAACAAGAAATTGGTCAAGAAGCTTGCCAAGAAGTACCATGCTTTTTTGGCATCTGAATCTGTTATTAAGCAGATCCCTCGACTCCTTGGCCCTGGCTTGAACAAGGCAGGCAAGTCTTCTCTGATTGCAAGTCATTGATTATAACCATTTTGGAGGGAGATGCATATCTTTTGGAACTGCAATTACTGAACCATGTTGCCATTCACTCAATGTTGTAGGGAAGTTCCCCACCCTTGTTACACACCAGGAATCTCTCGAGGGAAAAGTGAACGAGACAAAGGCCACTATTAAGTTCCAGTTGAAGAAGGTGCTCTGCATGGGTGTAGCAGTTGGCAATGTCAGCATGGAGGAGAAGCAAATCTTTCAGAACGTCCAGCTCAGTGTGAACTTCCTAGTCTCTTTGCTGAAGAAGAATTGGCAAAACGTAAGTTGATCTTAATCACTCTCCCAACAAACCTTGCGTTGAGCCTTTCATGACCTCAAAAGTCATCTGTCTACTTTGCAACCCATAGAGCCATGTTAATCTTCACTTACTAATAAGAGTCTACATCTTATCTTGTTTTATCAGGTAAAGTGCCTTAACCTGAAAAGCACCATGGGCAAGCCATACCGCATCTTCTGATTTTAGTTGTGATCTTGATGCTCTCTGTCTTTGCATTCTTGCTCGGATCAGACAGACTCTATCTACAGTGTAAGACTATTTTTTGGTTAACTAAGACTAGCTTTAATTGTTCGATTTTTCCGCTATTTATGGATGCGGTGGAACTTTAATTTAATGGGGAGTAATTACACTGGTCGACCCCTGCGTGTGGTCATTCTGAGTCTGAGTTTAATAATATTAACTGGTAATAGGCAAGGTGAAAGATGACACGTGTCTATCTAGGATGAGTCAGCCGACTTATGGGAATCCCAACATTAAAAAGTCAGATTCGCGTCACCCACTGCTATATTGACGTTTATATTCGTTATTTCTTTATGCAATTAATTAATTGTTTTTAATATTTTGTGTTTTTTTCTTTTCCACTATTTTTTTCTGGTCCTTGGAAAAAGCCTTGTCCTTTTATGTAGAAAATTGAGAAAATCAAAGCTATATATATTCTCTCATCTCCCCCATCTCGAGGTTCAAATAAAATAGAGAGATTCTCTTTTGTAAGATATTACCAGTCAATCCATCCTTTTATATACACGTTAACACTGTTTTTATATAGAGGAGACGAGAAATCTATTTTGTTAAAATAAAGTTTAATATACTTTTAGTTTGTATATATTTAAATAAATTCATATATTAATATTATTTTATGTATAATTATATAATAAAATATTATATATAATATAGCTTATTATATATAACTATTATTAATTCATTTTTATGGTAATAATAATTCAATTATATTATATCATTTTAATATAATTAATTTATTATATATAATATAATTATATATTTTTTAAAAGTTTTATATTAATATTTTATTTTATAGTATGTATAATATATACACTTCAAATTTGGTCCAAATCTGTCCATCCAGAGAACGTTTGGTGCAAAAGTACAGTTGCAATAAGGCTGTGATGGAACAAGAAGATCCAAGATTTCAAATCAGTATCATTTCATATTTGATGAATTTTGAATGCTGATTAATCAAATGCATGAGACTAGATTGGAACATATGCTTCATCATAAGGCCTAGAGGATCTATGTGGAGAATTTTTGGGTTGCAATTAAGAACTTAGAACTTTTATTTTAAGTTCATAGAGCACAGCCCCTGAGATCTCTCCTTGTGATTAGTGTAGAGTTTTAGTTATGTCCTTTTTCTGTGCATATTGATATTCATATGCATATGGATGTATTACTACTATATGTCTCTGTGTGCGTGTATAAATAATATTTGATAGAGCAGATCTAGGACCCGGTTTGTTCCTAGTGATCTTCTTCTTCTTCTCCGCCATAGCTAGCTAGCCTCAATGGCTGCCTTCTTCCTCCTCTTTATCGTCACCATCTCCAGTGTGTGCCTCTCTCTCTCTCTCTCTCTCTCGTTCTCTCCAACCAACTCTATCCTCCAAGAATCTCCCCGTGTTTCTTTTAGATGCAAATTCCTATGGAAAACACAAGGAAGAAGATGAGTGTGAAGGGGCTGCATACTAGAATCCTCTGTTTCTTCAAGATTGTTCGTTTGGATTATACTAGAATCCGTCAATCCAATAATTTAATAGAATCCTCTATTTCTTCACTGTTCTTCGGAAGCTGATCAATCTCTCTTTCTGCCTTCCATGTTTCAGTCATTCCAGCCACCGGGGGCGTGGGCTTTGGGATCAACTACGGCCAAATAGCCAACAATCTCCCGTCCCCATCCCGGGTCTCGGTCCTCCTCAGGTCCCTAAACATCACCAGGGTGAAGCTTTACGACGCTGACCCCCACGTTCTCTCGGCCTTCTCCAGCACAGGGGTTGACTTCATCGTCGGCCTGGGGAATGAGTACCTCCCGAACATGATCGACCCCATCAAGGCTCAGGACTGGATCGAGCAGTACGTCCAGCCTTTCGTGGGGAGGGCTGGGATCAGCTGCATCGTTGTGGGGAATGAAGTCTTCAACACCAATAGCACCCAATGGATGTCTTGTCTCCTCCCTGCAATGCAGATGGTTTACAACACCCTCTCTAACCTCGGATTGCAAAAACAAGTCACTGTCACCTCAGCCCATACGCTGAACATCCTGGGGAGTTCATACCCTCCTTCTTCTGGCTCTTTCAGGCAAGACCTTGTCGGCTACATCAAGCCTCTCCTCGATTTCCAGTCACAGATCGGGTCTCCTTTCCTAGTAAATGCATACCCCTACTTTTCCTACATGTACAACCCCAACGAGGTCCCCTTGGATTATGTCCTGTTCCAGCCCAACCCCGGGATGACCGATCCCAATACGAACCTTCACTACGACAACATGCTGTTCGCACAGATCGATGCAGTTTATTCAGCTATGGAGGCACTAGGGCATTCTGACATCATTGTGAGGATCTCTGAGACCGGTTGGCCTTCTCAAGGGGATCCCAGTGAGGCAGGAGCAACCCCGGAGAATGCGAAATTGTATAATGGAAATCTTTTGCAGAGGATAGAGCAGAAGCAGGGCACCCCTGTGAGGCCAGATGTTCCTCTTGATGTTTATGTATTTGCATTGTTCAACGAGAACATGAAGCCGGGCCCTGCATCTGAGAGGAACTATGGCCTTTACTATCCAGATGGTAGGCCAGTTTACGATCTCGGCTTGCAGGGGTATATTCCCGAGTTGGTTTCTGCTGCAGCATCCAGTAAAAGAGTAAGGCAATCATCAAAACTTAAATCTTGTCATCCATGTCAAACTCTACCTGCAATTGTTTAGTTCAACTGAAACACGCATCAAACATTACTATATGTTATGCAGGCCTTCTATCTCATAACCCTTCTGGTATTGGTTACTCATGGTATAATGCATGCTCCATAGCCAAACCAACAATACTTATTACAAGGGGATGGGGCAGTGGAGAGGATGTGTGGAGATTCTTTGAAGGCTAGCTTGCTGATCTAAAAGGTACAATTCCATTTACCATTCATTCACATAGAATTTGTTATGTATAAAATCTTTCATTCTCTGGATTCTGCAGTCTACCTCCACTCCAGTCATATCTAACAAGAACCATATTCATCAATCCTCAGCTTTACAAGGGACCATGAGCATATCTATCTGCATTGTGAGGTCTAGCTTGAAATTGGATGATGAAAGCCTCTACTTTCCATCTGATTTTGTGGTTCAATCAAGATAACATTTAAGCTGGTTTGTCACCTCAACAAATAGCTATCCAAGTTGACTCATATTTTGACTTCTTCTTCACCTACAATCCTGTCATATAAGAACTGTTACATTGCGGCTGGTTAAATGGTCCTAATCCCTTTACACTCCACCACTTCCTATAATGCATTGAGAATCTCTTGAGAGCACAATTGTTCTTATCTTCAGCCACCCAAAAACGTCCAAAGCTGCCTCCATCAAGAAAAGGAAAGGAAAGCCAGTGGACTTGTCTTTCTCCAGTCCTTTTGGCTAATCTAATGATTTCTCGAGCGTTTACGTTTCAGTGTCAGCTTTTCTTTCCACTTTATGCCCTTACCCTAGAAAGTTGTCCTGATCTCTCTTCGTCCTTTCCGGCTACAGAAATTCCTTTCTATGTATGTAGATTCAGCCAGGCAGATCTTGGAGAAGCCAAGTTTACAAGAGTCAGCAACTCATCAGAATTTTCAAGCTTGCAGCATCTCCTTTACAAATGACCAATTTATCATCATCTATGCAAGGAACAACCAGTGTGTTCATAAGTAAAAAAAAGAGTGCCAACATTTCTACTAACTTTGATCAAATGGATAAAACCATGACTCTCTCTCTGTTCAGTCTCAGATCTCAAGCAAAGCCAAAGGATCCTCAAATTTTGTATCTCTCCCTAGTATAAATTGGACAGACACTGAAATGAAGCAAAGAAAGCTTATGAGGAAACACGTGTTATAAGCCAGACCTTCACAATAGAGTATGCATCACTGAGAAAACTTCACGAATGTAAGCCAACCGTTCATGGCATCTGTTTTCTAGGAATGAGAAGAGAAGGTTACTTGTGAATATCAATAAAAAAGTGCGCATCCGGGGAATCGAACCCCGGTCAGTACCGTGGGAGGGTACTATGATACCACTACACCAGATGCGCGTTGATATTAAAATTTAAAATCATAACTAAACTAATTATACTTAACCTCTCGGGGTTTTGTCCATGAGAAATAAGGTAACAATGGGAAAACCGAGGGTGAAACCCTTTTGCACATGGGTCTCTGCCAGAAATAAGCAAATTAAGTCATCCCTGTATCTCATTATTGCAAACACAGTTTCACAATTGGATACATCAGCCTCATAGTAGATGCATTATATTTAAAGACAGTGAAACATGTTCTGGTTTGTGTTTTCCCAACAACCTCAGGGCAAGTTAGAAACAATAGAGAGCAAACAAACACCATGAGTTCGTTCATTATATGATCAAGGTTGACTTCCATCTAATGTCAGCAGAACCTTGTACAGATCAGGCCTACGATCCCGGAATACCCCCCAACTGTGTCTCTTGGCTTTAATCTTGTTTAGGTCAAATTCTGCCACGAGAATGTCTTCATTCTTATCATCAGCAGTGGCCACAATTTCTCCAGTGGGTCCTGTTGCAAGATTCTGTTTCAGGGAATCCATTGCAAGAAAACTCTTGTGCTCTTATTTGGATTAGGAAGTTTGAACAAAGAAGGAACAGAACATGAGAATACCGGCTATAAAAGAGTTCCCATAAAATGTGATTTCGCTAGTTCCATGCTCTGTTAGTACTGTCTCCTTTCCAATGCGATTTGAGGCCACCAGAGGCACCTGAATTAATGAAATCAGCTTCCATCTTAGCAAGCAAAGCAAATTATAACACAAGATCGATACTACCAGAAATATATTTGAGTTGAAGAACCAGTATTTGTGGTGAAAAAGAAAAGGCAGGAACCACTATTCCAGAAGGTAGAGGAACATAGTCTACTGATTAGACATACTAGATTGGCTCCAGCATGGCCCTGCATGACTCTCTTCCAGTGATCACGAGAATCAAGTCCATCATCTTGAGGTTCAGAGCCAATAGCAGTGGGGTACAACAGGATCTCTGCACCTTGTAGAACCATGGCCCTTGCTGCCTCAGGAAACCACTGGTCCCAACAGATAGCTAGAAGAATGAAAAAGCAGGATCAAGTTTCTAACAAGTCTCTTATCAATTGATGGATAGGATAATGAATATCCTCTATTTACTGGATATGGAATCTGAGATGATTAAACCAAATACCGGGCAAGCACTTACCAACTCCTATTTTTGCAAACTTTGTCTGGAAAACCTGCTTACAGTAACAACCGGACTACTTATTATCCATTAATTGGTGAAAAATTATAAGAAGCAAGAAGAAGCATACTGCTACCACCTTAAAGCCTGTATCACCTGGGTTGAAGTAGAATTTTTCCTGGTAGCCTGAAGCAATCATCAAAAAATGTGATCTCTTGTTGACAAAGCAAGCCATACAATTACATAATGCAGTCAGTATCATTGTATTCATGTACCAGGACCATCTGGGATATGGGACTTTCTGTACAGTCCAAGATCAGTGCCATCGGCATCAATGATGGCTATAGAGTTGTAGTGAGCATTATTGGCCAGTTCAAAGAAACTGACAGGTATCACGACACCAAGCTCTTTTGCAAGTTTCTGCATCCTGCAGGTTTTGGATCAGCATCACAAGAATGACAAACTTTCAAATAAGACATTGCTCAATAAGCATCCAGTGCCACAGAAATTTTTTCATAACTTTCCTTTATACTTTTCAAGCATTACCTCATTATAGTAGGATGGTTTTTATATGGCTTAGCACGCTGAAAGAAGTCCTCCCTCTGTGCTTGGCAGAAATAGTACCCCTCAAACAGCTCCTACATGCAATGCAGGAAAATTAACTCACAAACAATGAAATGAATACAATCAAATTCAGAAAGGCCTATCAAGTAACAGTTTCTCATTCCACTCTCTTCCTGTCCCCTCCTACTCAAATCTAGATCAAAATAAATTATGTGCAAGCACAGATGTGGATGGATTCGACGAAGTACAAAAAGAGGGATTAGATTTTATGATTAGGAGACATGGAACCCTTGCCTGAATGAGTATGATGTTAGCACCTTTACTATGAGCATCTCTGACAAGCCTGCAAAAGTTGAATTCAACCATCCGATTGAGGTTTTGTTCATTAGATATGCCGGACGAATAATTCCAGAAAAAAAAGATACTGACTGGAAAGCAACAAGTGGTAGCTCGAAAGCAGATGGCTCAAGAAAAAGGAAAGCGTAGAGCTTCGCATGTACGATCAATTCTATAAAGAAGAGACGGGAGTAGACCAAAGAGGGAGTGGGGGAGTCGACCTTTCGGCGGTGGCGACGTTTGTGGAGACGTCGTCGGTGCATGCGAATTGCAGAGCAGAAACAATCACCCTCCTTCCCTCCATGGTCGATACCGGCGGCCTGCTCTGCTTCCCCCTTTACTTCCAGTTCAGTTCCTTCCACTGTCTATAGAGGTGCCGCGCGGAGAGGAGTCGAGCAACCATGTTCCAGGGTCTAAGTAGAGAGAAGGACGGACTCGGCCCATGTTTCTAAACATATGGGCTGACATAGAGAAGCTGCCTTTGTGCTATCTTTAGCTGGCACGACATATATATCGCAATTGAATGTCCAAAACCGCTCTTATAGAAAACTCATAAATTCAATACAGGAACAGAGTTTTGGTATTTGCATCTAACACAATTGCTTAAACACAGTCAGATGGCCAGCCATGAGATTGAACAGGAAAGGTAGTATTATTAGCCAAACATTAGCAACACTGGGAAGGCTAAAATCCTAGAAACAGATACAAGCATGGGACACACAATCTGCGTTTCGAATCTATCAATTCCAGATCATTGGTGACAGAGCTGATCCAAGGACGACATCTAGGGAAGACTCCATCTAGGGAATGGACTCCCATCTAGCATAATGCCAGCCACGTGCTTGTCTCATCATAATATCATGTCAGTTTCTGATATCCCAACTGCTGCTCAGGCTTTTTCCTTTATCGCCAAGCTTCCAGCATCGCCATTCTTGATTCTGTCAGACTCAGACTGCTCATGGCCTGACTCTTGTCCATGGTCTCTGGTAACTCGTCCATAGGTTGATTGTGCCCATCCATCTTCAGAGGAGGAAGACTCTCATCAAAGATCAGTTTATTGGGTTTATCCCAAGGTAAACAGATCCTTGTTTCACTCTCTTTAGTTTCATCAAGGCTAGAGAATCTTCCTGGTTCCTTCTCAGGGATAAAGTAGACACCAGCCTCCACAACAGTCTTAGTTTCATCCCTATCAGAGATTAGCTGCTCAAATGCATCACTTTGACTGAAGGTTTCCTGAGATATGCTGCTAATGTTATCATCCGAGAGAAGGGGGATGGGTTCTTCGGCAAAACGTGGTTGCTCAATCTCCTCCTCATCCTTTGGATCATCTCCCACATGAGGTTCTGAAGGGCTTTCCCGCCCATTCTCATCAAAATGCCCAAGATTGTAAGCAGATGCTGGGTCCATTTTAGAATCTTCTCTTCCTTTCAGTGTCCTCTCAATTAGTGCTTTCAGGAAATTCATCACCTGGACTGCATACATCAAAGCCCTGAAGGAATCTGCCATCTGCACCAAGTTTGTAAAGAATATAAGATTATATCATAAGGAGAATAACTATCTTCAAATGGTATTTGATGCTCTGATGTAAGATTACATTAGAACACCAAGTTTTTTTCCCTTTTCAAGAAACAAAAATTTCAAACCTGAGTCATATTTGGAGCAAAGACTACAGCTATGTTCCTTGCATTCATTTTGTTCAAGTGCTCCATCTGGGCAACATCAGTCATCAAGTTGATAGCCCAATCGAAGAGGCATGCTTCAGTCTGCGGTAAAAGCCTCATAAGCTCCACACAGTCATCTTCTGTCTGGCACTGCATAACTTGTTCAGGTGGAATAGAATCAAGAATTCCCGTTGGAAGTTCTCGAAACCATGTCTGGAAGTAATCACATGTAACTAAATTAGCATAGCATTTTATCTACAAAAGGAAACGGTTTAAACCTTTTTGATGACGTTACCCAGTCAAAGATATTGCTTTTTTAGAGATAATATTTCTTGCTTGAAACATCAGTACAGCTCATGTTTGAAAGGAAGAAATAACATTGGGTAAGAATTATGACAATGAAACAAATTCTTAGACCTTGATCAGTCCAGCAAGGCAGTGCACATCAATACCATCTGGAACAACTCCTCTATTCAACTGGTTTCTGACAGGCTCCTCCTGGCCATTTTCAGCATTAACTCTGAAAATCCCCTCTGCCTACAAAGAGCAAATCTGATCAAAATATTATTCTGTCTTGTAGTCAACTGACTTGAAATCCAGATGGATCCATGCTAGATACAAGAGTACAGCTCAGCCAGAATCATCGTATTTGACATTTTTCTGTTGAAGATCCGAGTTGGTTATTAGCCATATGGACAAAAATCACCAGACAGTATATGTAACTTTACCTGTAATCCACCTTCTTCATACAAACGTTGCTGCATAAGCAGGAGTATTGTTGGCACACTATTACCCCTGGAGTCAAAAGATAACTGCATTGATTCCGTGGAAACTCCAAAAACATGTGCACTGCAGAAGAGACAGTCAATCAGTAAGGAACCATAACAATGAAACATTCTGAAAATGTGAATGTTGATGAGAGACAAGGCAGTGAAGAATTAAAAAGCAGATAGGCAGTGATCTGTCTACTAGAAGGATTGGAGAGCAACCAAGTTGCCACCATAGCTTAATATTCTTTACACTAGCAAGAGGGAAGATCAATTTGATCACAACTAGGGGCAGCCAAAGATGGGAAAACCGAATCCCATAAGCTCCTTGGCAGATCAGCTTCATATCCCTTAGGCTCAAGGGTTCAGACCAGTTTTGGATTTCATCATGAAACAGTTTACCAAAGTTGAGTTGATCATACAAATACAAGATACCACCAAATCAATCTTGTGTCTCTTTCCACAAACGCCAAAAACAAGCATCAAAGAAAGATGAGCCACATTGGTCATCCCAGATTTTGCACTGAACAAATTAAGGATCAAACTCCCCACTTCATCAACACTTAAATCTATGCCTCCAAATGAGAGACATTCACATTCACAAGAATTTCTACAGAAGGAGTAAACTGAGAACCCTGAAATTATAAACTCCCGAAAAGATACGTATTCACAATGCTCCCAGTAGGGGAAAACGCTCCAAAGAAAATCAAGAAGAAAATAACCCCAGCCATACAGAGAATGCAGCAAAATTACCTCGCACTGGGAGCTCTGCGGAGCACATCGTGCTCCAGCTCGACCGGAAGGCCAAGGAATCCATTGAAGCGGTCGAAGGTGACGTGGGTCACGTGACGTACGTTGCTGGGCCACCCGATCTCCATCTTCCAGAGCCGGCGGCGGTCGCTCTTGCATGCAACCCAATATTTTCGGAATATGGTGAAGAACAACGCCACGAAAGAAAGCTGATCCCCGCCACCGCCGCTGCTGCCATCGTCTCCCCCCTGAGCGTCAACGACCACCTCGTCGGCTTCGCAATCAATGAGGGCACATGGCTGGGAAGGAGAGGCACTAGAGCTCTCCATAGAGGGGACAGTGAGGACCTCGGCCATTGCAGAGAGAGAGAGAATCTGTTATTTCGGTTCAACAGAGCGTGAATGACATCACGAGGAGGAGGGCAAAGAAGACGGTCTCTCCCATTTTAATTACTTAGTCTGGGCGGTGGAAGGTGGGAGACGGTGGAGCTCTAAAACCGAAACCCTTCTCTCTCTTGGGATTAAGTTTCTCTTGGTAGCGGTGTTTTAGATTCCCTAACTAAAAAACAGTCTGCACTCTCAGATTTCCGTTTTTTCATTATATTCATATAATATGCAAAATTTTACTTCTTAATTACATATTATTATATGATCATTTATGCTCCCTAAATAACTAAGAAACAATGGGACATTGGAAGAAGCAAAAAAAATTAACTATATGTCAGGTAAAATAAAGATATGTATAATTTTCTTATTATAGGTATCAAATTCATATTGCCAAAAATCATTAGTGGAAAGAGGACACATAAAGATAAAATGTGCAGGGAGGGAGCACAAGCCAAAGTAAATACCATATTTTTTATGAGCAAGTGCAATAAATACGAATGTAAGAATTTTTAAAATATTTGATTCAATATTTAATTGGGGGAGATTTGTTAAATTTATACCAACATCAATCACTCGAATATAAATAAAATAATAATTTTCTATTATTAATAGTACAATTTGTAGAATGATGTGGATAATTTTTTCTATTATTAATATACAATTTGTACAATGACGAGTAGCCATTAGATGACGGTGGTCCCCAGGTGTGAGTGACTTGTAAGGGTGAGTTAAGGCTAAAAAGTAGATATGATTATTATTCTCACAAACTAAACGAGAGAAATTGTACTTTGAGTATAAAATACAATTATATATTGACCTTGTAATATAGGAAAATAAATTTGGTAAGTAGATCAACTAGTTGTATATTAGTTCTAATTAATAAGTTATTAAGAATATTATGAGTAATATATTTATGAATAAGGTGGTAGTTAATCTTAATATATTTGGTGTGATTATTAAATATGAGTATAGTTATAAGATAGATAATAAATAAATTGTGTGTGAGATCAAGAAAAAGTTATAACAAAATTAATAAATAAAATATTAAATTTATATAAGTTTAAAGTGATAATAAAAGTTAATAAATAAAATATTGAATTCATATAAGTTTTTGTATTTAACTTTAGTGTTTACCTGAGTAGTGTATTATTTTTTTAGATTCAAGAAATGAGATTCTAACCCAAAAAGATAATGAAATAATTAACAAAATGTTCATTATTGAGATTGTCAACACAATTCGGATAAGAAAAATAATAAAAAGCAAGGGAGGATTTATATCAAATGAGAAGACCATATCAGAGAGTACTCTAAAGGTAGCAATAAATATACTTTGATAACAACCCAATGAATTGTGGTGAGATAATTATGAAACTCACATACTTGATGAGCAAAATAATCAAGATTATGTCAAGTGTAAGATATTATAGTGAATCAATGACTTATCGATATAGAGTAGGATCGAGCAAATGATCACCATATGGGAGAGGCATGGTCTAAAGACAACTAAAGTGCATAATAACTTACAAGTATTCATAGAATAGGAAAATTCACTTATAAAATCAATACTTCTCTCCTTCCTTGTTCATGGAATTCTCTCTCTAAAACTAAGTTGCTCAATTTTTTAGTAAGTTGACTTTCGAGCCTAAGTTCGAGCTACTCAACACACGAGAGAAGTCTGACCACAGTTCAAAAGTTTTATGGGAGACTTCTCTTCACGAAAGAATCTACAACAAAACCTACCAGTGATTGGAGAGTCGTTGAAGTGGCCAAAAAGTAGCCACACTTCTTGCACAGGAAACAAAAAATCTATTTTCCTAAGGAATTATTACTCCCTCTAACAACCAAGTCGACGAGGGAAGGTGTCTCAAGGTTCCCCAAGTTCTCTTCTTCCTCTCCCGTTGTTGGAAATGATCTTAGATAAGTCAATTCGGCCTTAGTCACTCGTTTCTCCTTGAAGTTTTTGTTTAGTTTTAGAAGGATAGTTCAGTTGGAGCATTAGGTAACTCAAGTGACCCATTAGGGTGGGGCCAAGTTTAGGGATGTTACATGTGAGGCCCCTAACTTTCCAGATGGTGGCCTTTGCCAACTCGCCATCGCCTACGAGATTCTAGCAAATTGTATCGACTGTGTAATTCATCGATTAATCTTCGATTAGGGGCTAAACACTGTCAAAATGGTTTGTTCAAAACTTGGATTGATCATAGAAGGATGAGTGAGATGATATGTGACTTGGTGGGAGCAAATTCAAAAAGTTTAAGGTGGAATTTAATGAAACTCCAAATTGGGGGTAATTGTGTAAATTGGGTGACCCAAGTATAATAAGTGGAAATTTGGGGACCCAACGAATGTATTACAATGATTAAAAGTTTAAAGTAGGGATTTGAGGCTTGGAGGGACCTAAGTACAATATTGAGGGAACTTAATGATATAATAGTAAATAATAAAGGAAATTTGATAATGGTATCGGAAAATACCAATATAATGTTGTTAGAATACTCAGATTGAATATTAATTAGGTATATGTATAATCTTAATAATTGGGCGTACTGTAACATCAAAAATTTTGAAACCCAAATTTAAGCTCAATTGGACTGAAAACCGAGATCGAACCAAGAATGAACCAAGAATAGAGTTATGGGGACCTAAGGAACATGCTTAAGATAATATTAGGACTTGTTGATGAGATTATTGTGGTCATTTGATGATGGGAAAAGTTGGGAACTAAAGTGTAATTTTTGAAAAGTATAATGGCTAGATTAGAAATTTCAAAAGTACAGGGACCTAGGAGTAAGTCAGTAAAAGTGTAAGGAGCATAGATAATATGCTAGAAAACTTAGGGATTTAAGTTGAAAGTTTTAAAATGTGTTAAGCACCTAAGTTTTTTTTGCACAATAAAAAAAAGTATGGGCATCCCATGCGATCCCGGTATAGGTTAAGTGGATCAAAGGGATATGGAATGTTAAATGACACATCATCAGTATTCGTATGTGGGAGACGGATTATCTGAGATGTTCCAAGTGAGTGTAGTTATATAACACACAATACCCTTATAGCCTTGAGTTGCTCGTGTGTGAGCCCTCATGGGATATGGTGGTCGGGCCACCGGGTGTGACGTCGACATGGCATGAGTCTCATCAACGATGGCAGAAGTGGGAGGTCATTTGGGATGACCCCATGAGTGTGAAATACGTACGCACTATTACCCCTCTTGTCATGCCCCGACCCGATTTGGTCGGATCCCCATGAGTAACCTGCCACTCTCCTGGTTCAAGAGAAGTTTCCTTCTTCTTTAACTCAAGAGGAGCCAGACGTACTTTCAACCTTGTTCCCTGGAAAGACATATATCAAATATAATGTAAGTTTAAGAGAAATTAAGTATACCTAATAGAGGGTAAGGCTTGGTATTATCCCTAGTCATTTTCTCTATTTCCTAAAAAGGGATAAAAATTGGGGTGAGTTTCTACCACTTAGTGAATGGGTATTTTCAAAAAGGAATTTTTTCGATAAAAAATATTTTTCAATTTGGAGTGTGCTAGACTCCTTAATTTCTTTAAAATTTTCTATTTTTAAATCTTAGTTTTCATAATAATTTCTCATCACAATGGTGTATTAATCAACTAACACCCATCCTTCATCATGAAGGACACATAATCACAGGCCAGCTTGTCCAATGAACCCACTTGTGACGTCGGAGCCGACTTTATCGGCCACCTAGATAGAAACACATCCACTTTTACCCTGATAATGAGTGGATATTCGCGACATCTGACCCTCAATCCCATAACAAAACTCCGTGTCCATATGAGGACATAGACCTCATCCCATCCCCACTCTGGTTTCATGCACATGAAGATACGTCGAGCTTCACAAGACTTTTGGTACGACTAACTGCCCTTATATCCACTAAGTCGTTCAGAGCCCTAGGGCGCATCACTACCCCTCTTGGGAGTCTTGAAGGTCTCGTAACACAGTGCATGCACAAATCAACAGTTTTTCACATAAGCCATATAATCTGTGGTGCCACTGCTCCAACGGTCCCGACCCTCAACTCGACTTGTAGTTGTTTGTCTTGACTAGTCCAAAGGCCTGTCATGTAGCACTACCACTAGTCCATCGAGTATGTCGATCTTGTCTTGGTACCATGACCAAACAACTTATTTACTTAAGTTTTCATGGCATAATAATCATGTTTGTTTACGACCTCCTGCTCGTGCTAATTAGCCTAGGGCCCACTGTTCGAGATTTTTAAAATTAGGCATATTAGCTCCCAAGTTCCAAAACCAAGGCCTCCGACCTATATGAGCCATTTGAGCTCCCATTAAGGTCTCCCAAAAATTTTAAGCAGTGGCATATAGTTAGGGGAGAGCACTTCTGACAAAATAGACTTTTCAACTGTCCATCATACCTACCGAGTATGACATCTCCGCTTATAACCCATAAGTGGGTTTTCCACTTCATTCGAGAAAGTTTCATCATACCAATCGGGTACGATCTACTTACAACCGATAAGTAGTTTTTTCGCATAGTTTTCACATCACTCCTATCAGGTGTAATGTTTAAAATATCATTTAGTAGTGGGTTTCCATTTTTGAGGTGCTTATCATCCCAACCGGGTATGATATTAAATATCACTCACCCGATCGTGCAGTGTATTTCCCCTAAATTGACTTTCATCCCTTGCGAGCTTTGCTTCAACTAGCGTTCGTAATATCTCGTGTTCCTACACAGTATGAACATCCTTGTTCATTATTATTTGGCTTGATAGCCTTCATTCATTATGAATGATTAAAAATATCTAATTTTTCAAATATTTACAATTTGGTATCTAAAGTTCTTTTTCTTTTACTTTAGGCCCCAAATGCTGGTTTTCCCCAAATTGAGTCCCGAAACTTTAAAAATTCTCATTGGAACCTCAATTTATTCAAATTCACAAAAAGGGGTTCAAGTTTCCCAAATTCCCAATTTGGTCCCCAATTTTTCCAAAATTACCATTTTGCCCTTCCTTTACAAAAATAGTAAGTTTTACCCCCAAAAATTCTAAAATTTGCTCAGTTGGTCCTCTAACACTCTTATCATTCCCAATTGGCCCTCAATTTTATAAAATTGCATTTTAGTCCCTCCAATTTATGAAATCCCCAAAATTTCCCCAAATTTTAACTTTCCAACACAGTCGAATTTGATTTCATCAAATTGACTGATCAAACAAGTTTAATTGTTGAAATTGAAGTTAAATGAGAGTTCCTACATATTCATACGATTCCATTGCACTTTGTATCGCAAGTTTTGATGCCGGAACAAGTTCAAATGGAGATTCACTGGAAAAAAAACGTAGAGAGGGAAAGCTTAAAATGCTCACCATCGGGGGCGTGACGATCCGAACTTTCAATCTGGGCAGATAGCTCTCCTCTTGAAGTTTCTCTTATGATCAAGAATTGCATCAATTGATGCCAAATTGGGTGAGAATTTTATCATCGAAATTCTGCCGGTTCTCTCTTTAGCATCAATCGGAAATTACAAAGGGGAGCTGAATTAGCTTACCTTTTAGTTCTGATTCGGCCATAGGAGGGCTAAGGAAGTGTTGGGAGAGATTGGTTTGGCTTGATGACGGCTCGAATTGGCCGATTTCAGCTCAGCCAAAGCAGGGCAGCTTCGGTCCATCGGAGCTGCTTCACTGTTCTATCACGCCGACGATCCTCAGAGCGAATAGAGACTACCACCATGTAGTTGACTTTTCCCCGGTTCTAAGGAACCTGACCATGCCTTCTTTGGCTCAGAAAAGACCCTATATCAGAACTCTGGTTCAGTCTTCACTGGAAAACTAAGTAGTTGAGAGAGAGTGAGGTTTTCAGGTGTAAAGAGGATGAATGGAGAAGGGCTCTTTATATAGGGAGCTCGGGGACTTGTCGGCCATCCGTTTGGCACCTTTATGACATTCATTGATGGCCTGAGACGTACTGAATGGAAACATTTCCTCTTTATCGGTGTTGCTTCAATTTTTCGACAAGTGAATAGTGTTGTCATCTGAATGAAGAAGACGACACTATTCTGAACAAGATCGGATCGGTCCGAACCGGGTTCAAAGCTTAAACTGGGCGGTTTAGGCCTGATTCAACCGAGTTTTTCAAAATAAAAAATTTCTAAATTTATTATCTATCAAATAGTGGCCTCAATTCTCAAATTGAAAATTTCTAAGCCACTTAGAAAAATGAATTTAGCATCCGGTTCAATAGTGGTGCAAACCGGTTCATTTCGGTTCGGATCCAATTCACCTGAACCGGTTTGGTTTTCATCCCCCATTCATACTAAAGTCTTTTTCATGACTTATGTGACCCTTTAGGTCACTTGGAATTCATAAATTTCCTGGTTGCCCTCTCTCTATCGATTCTGGTTCATAAAGTGACTCATTCCATAAACCGGTTCAATTTGGTTCACCCGATCCGGTCTGGTTTTTCTCTCCCAATTTGTCCTAAGGTTATTTCTTAAGGTTTATGAACTCTTTTGGGTCACTCAGGAGTTGTAAATTCTCCAATTTGCCCATTTTTCGATAATCGGGTTTGTGAACCAGTTCGGTTTTCTCACTCGGTTTGACCAGTTTTTTTTCTAGGTTTCCTTAACTCTAAAGAGCGGGGTTTACAACTCTCCCCTCATTTTATAAGTTTTGTCCCCAAAACTTATTTCACACTTTTTGCGTACTGGGACAAACTTTTCATTGATTTATAAATTTTCTAGTTTATTGTCTTACAACCTTCTCAGTTGTTTTCGTTCATCCCTTACATCACAGACCTAAGATTCTTGTATCATTCTCATCCTTCCCTCATTCCATGGAACTTGCTTTAGCTAAGCATATCTGTCACACCCCAACCCGGTTTAGTCGGATCTCTATGATCAACTCGCCACTCTCCCGATTTACTAAGAGTTGCCCCTTCTTTATAAACCGTGAGGAGTAAGATGTCCTTTAAACCTGCACCTTTCCTGGAATAACATAAATCAAAACTACAGAAAATTTTAAACTTGTTATACCTACTTTACAGGTGTGTTAGCCGGTGGTCTTTGGAGTAAGCTTTTCGGGGTTACCTGAAAGGGATATAAGGGAGGGGGTGAGTTCGACGACTCAGTGAATGGGTGTTCAAAGATTTACTTTTAGAAAAATAGTTTGAATTTGTAGTGTGTCAAACTCCTTATTTTTCTTTTAAAAACATTTTATTCCTAATTCTTTGTTTCCATAACCATTTCTCATCATAACGGTGTGCTTATCAACCAACACATGCCCTTCATCTTAATGGAACACACAATCGCAGGCCAGCCCGTCCACTGTACCCACTTGGGGCGTCGGAGTGACTTTACCGGCCACCTAGATAGAAGCACGTCCACTTCTATCCTAAGAATGAGTGGATGTTCGCAACATCCAACCCTCAATCCCGTAACGAAACTTCGTGTCCGTATGAGGATAGAGACCTCATCCCATCCCCACCCCGATCTCATGCGCTTGAAGCTACGCCGAGCTTCGCAAGACTTATAGTACGACTAACTGCCTTTATATCCACCAGGTCGTCTAGAGCCCTAGGACATATCACTACTACTCTTGGGTGTCTTGAAGGTCTCGTAACACAATGCATGCACAAATCAACATTTTTCACATAAGCCATATAATCTGTGGTGCCACTGGTCCGACGACCCTGACCCTCAACTCGACCTACAACTGTTTGTCTTGACTAGTCCGAAAACCTGTCATGTCGCACTGCCGCTAGTCCATCGAGTTTGTCGGTCCTGTCTCGGTACTATGGCCAATAACTCATTTACTTAAGTTTTCATGGCTTAATAATCATGTTTGTTAATAAGCTCCTGCTCATGCCAACTGGCCTAGGGCTCATTGTTCGAGATTTTTTAAATCGAGCATATTAGCCCCGAAGTTCCAAAATTGAGGCCTCCAACCTATATGAGGTATTCGAGCTCTCGTCAAGGTCTTCCAAAATTTTAAGCAGTGATACACAATCAGGGGAGAGCACTTTCGACAAAATAAACTTTTCAACTGTCCATCATACCAACTGAGTATGAGGACATCTCCGCTTATTACCGACAAGCGGGTTTTCTACTTCCTTCCAATAAGTTTCATCATACCAACCGGGTATGTTTTACTTACAACCTGTAAGTAGGTTTTCCGCGTGATTTTTACATCACTCCTCTCAAGTGTGATGGTTAAAATACTACCTAGCAGTGGGTTTTCATTTTCAAGGTGTTGATCATCCTAACCAGGTATGATATTAAATATCCCACTTACCTGATAGTGTAGTGAATTTCTTCTTAGCCGGGTTGTTGCCTTTACGCGAACTTGTTTTAGCTCGCGTTCTTGGTACTTTGTGTTCCTACACAATATGAACATACTTGTTCATTATCATTTGGACAAATAGCCTTCATTCATTTCAAATTAATGAGAAAATCAAACTTTTCATTTATTTGTAATTTACCTTTTAAAATTTTTAGTGTCGGTTTTTCCTCAAATTGAGTGCCAAAACTTTTAAAATTCACCTTGGAACCTCAATTTATTCAAATTCATAAAAAGGGGTTCCATTTTCCAAATTTCCAATTTGGTGCCCAACTTTTTCCAAAATTACCATTTTGCCCTTACTTAACAAAATTAGTATGTTTTGCCCCAAAACTTCCAAAATTTGCTCAATTGGTCCTACAACATCTTTATCTTACCCAATTAGCCATCAATTTTATGAAATTGCACTTTAGTCCCCTCGAATTTTCAAAATTCCCAAATTTCCCCCAATTTCAACCTTCTAACTCAGCTGAATTTGATTTCATCAAATTGACCAATCAAATGAGTTTAATTGTTGAAATTGATGTTAGATTGAAATTCATACATCTTCATATGATTTAATTGCACTTTGAATCGCACGTTTTGATGGTGGAATGAGCTGAAACAGAGTTTTACCGGAAAACTGGACTTAAAGAGACAAAGCTTTGTAATCTTTTTGTCGGTGGTATGGCGGTTCGAGCTTTTAATCTAGGTAGATAGCTCTTGTCCTAAGGTTTTTCCTAGGATCAAGAATTGCATCAATTGATGCTGAATTGAGTGAGAATTTTGTCATCGAAATTCTGCCGGTTCTCTCTCTAGCACCGATTGGAATTTACAAATGGTAGCCAAATTGGCTTACCTTTAAGCTCTAATTCTATGAGGACTATGAAGATGTTGGGAGTACTTGGTTTAGCCTGAGAAGGGCTGGAATTGTCAAATTTTAGCTCGACCGAAATAGAGTAGTTTCGGTCAGTCGGAGCTATTTCACAGTTCGATCATGCTGACGCTTCTCTGGCGACCCTCGGAGCAAATGAAGACTATATGTGTGTAGCTGACTACTCCCCGAATCCAAAGAACCCGACCTCACCTTGTTTGCTTAGAAAAGTGCCAAAGTTGGAGCTCTGGTTCGAGCTTCGTTGGAAATTAGAGCAGTTGAGAGAGAATGGAGTTTTCAAGAGTGTGAAGAGGATGAATGAGGAGGGGCTCTTTATATAGAAAGCTTAGAGACTTCTTAGTCATCTGATTGGTTCCTTAATGGCGATCATTCATTGCCTGAAACTCCTTGGCTGGAGAGACTTTTCAGCTTTGCTGACGTTGTTCGATTTTCCAGCGAGTGAACAGTGCTGTAATCTAATGGAAGAAGACGACACTATTATTTTCCTAGTTTTCCTTAACTCCAAAGGGCGGGTTTACAACTTTCCACTCCTTTTAGGAGTTTTGTCCCCAAAACTTAATTAGCAACCTTTGTATCAGGAATAGATTTGTCACGCCCCGACCCTATTTGGTCGGATCCCCGTGATCAACCCGCCACTCTCCTGGTTTATTAAAGGGTTTCTCCTTATTATAGACCGTAAAGAGTAAGGCGTCCTTTAAACCTGCACCTTTTCCAGGAATAAAATAAATAAAACTACATAATAATTTAGATTTATTATACATGTATCACAGGCGCCTTAGTTGATGGTCTTTAAGGGCTGGCTTTTTGAAATCTCTTGAAAGGGATATAAGGGAGAGGGTGAGTACGACTACTCAGTGAATGGGTTTTCAAAAGTTTAGAAGAAAACATTTATTATTGGAGTGTGCCAGACTCTTTTCTTTTAAAAAATCCCTTCATTTCAAAATCTCGGGTTTTAACACCATTTCCATATTTAACCACGGTGTGTCATCACCCAACACACATCCTTCATCATGAAGGTTACACACATTCGCAAATCAATATCACTACTAAACCCGCTAGTGGCTTCGGAGCAACTTTTCCTGCCACCCGGATAGTACGACCACTTCTACCCTAGGAATGAGTGGATGTACGTGACATCCAACCCACAATCCCGAAATCACTTCTTCGTGTCTGTATGAAGACAGAGACCTCATCCTGTCCCCACCCTGGTCCCATGCGCTTGGTGCTACTCCAGATTTCGCACAGACACCTGGAATGACAAACTGCCCTTATAGCCACCTGGTCGTCCAATGCCCTTAGGACGCATCACTACCCCTCATGGGTGTCTTGATGATCTCGTAATCACAGTGCATGCACAAACAATGTTTTCTTATATTGTCATGTAATCTGTGGTGCCACTAATCCAACGGCCCCGACTCTCAACTCAACCCGCAGCTGTTTGTCTTGACTAGTCCGTCGACCTGTCATGTCGCACTGCTGCTAGTTGACTGAGCATGTCGGTCCTATCTTGGCACCATGGCCAAACAATTCACTTATTAAGTTTTATGGCACATATATCATGTTCGTTTACGAGCTCTTGCTCGTGCCAACTAGCCTTGGGCCCACCGTACGAGATTTTCAAAATCGGGCATTTAGCCCCCAAGTTCCAAAACCGAGGCCCCTGGCCTATCAGAGCTATTCGAGCACCCGTCGAGAAGGTCTCCCAAATAGTTTAAGCATTGGCACACAGTCAGGGGAGAACACTTCCGACAAAATAGGTTTTCACTGTCCATTATACCAACTGATATAAGGACATCTCCGTTCATAACCGATGAACGGGTTTTCAACTTCCTTCGAGGAAGTCTCATCATACCAACCGGGTATGATCTACTTACAACCGATAAGTAGTTTTTTTTTCACATAATTTTCACATCACTTTCTCTAAGTGGTGATGATTAAAATACCACTAAACAGTGGGTTTTTATACCGAGCTACTTATCATCCCCTACCGAGTATGATATAAAATTTCCACTCACAACCAGTAAGTGGTTTTTATCTTTAAGTTGTGCTTATCATCCCAACCGGGTATGATGTTAGTAAACCCACTCACCCGTTAATGCCGTGAATTCCACTAGACTGGTTATTTGTATTCACACGAGCTTGTCCTTGCTGGCGTTCCCGGCATTTCGCGTTCCTACACGATATGAACAACCTTGTTCATTATTACTCAGCATAACAGCCTTCATTCATTTCCAATAAATGAGAAAACCCAAACTTTTAGTTATTTGTAATTAGGTCCCTAAAGTTATTTCTCTTTAACTTTAAGTCCCTAATGTCGGTTTTTCCTCAAATTGAGTCCCGTAACTTTTAAAATTTATCCTAGGACCTCAATTTATTCAATTTCATCAAAAAGGGGTTTAATTTCCCAAATTTCCAATTTGGTCCCCCAATTTTTCTAAAATTACCATTTTGCCCTTCTTTTACAAAAATGGTAAGTTTTGCCCCAAAAATTCAAAAATTCCTCAAATTGGTCCTCCAACATTATTTTCATGCCCAATTGACCCTCAATTTCATAAAATTGTATTTTGGCCCTTTGAATTTTGAAAATTCCCAAAGTTTCCCCCAATTTCAACTCTTCAATACTACCGAATTTGATTTCATCAAATTGACCGATCAAACACTTCTAATTATTGAAATTGGAGTTGAAATTGAGTTCATGCATGTTCATACGATTCTAAGAAACTTTGAATCGTAGATTTTAATGTCGGAACGAGCTCAAACGGAGCTTCGCCGGAAAACAGACTGTAGAGAGAGAAAGCTTCGATTACTCACCGGTGAAGGCACGACGGTCCGAGCTTTCGATCTGGGTAGATAGGTCTCGTCGTGAGGTTCATCCTAGAATCAAGAATTGTATTAATTGATGCAGAATTGGATTAGAATTTCATCATTGAAATTCGGTCGACTCTCTCTCTAGCACCGATCGAAAATTGTAAAGGGGAGCCGAATTGGCTTACCTTTCGGTCCTAATTCGGTCGTGGAAAGGCTGATGAAGTGTTGGGAGGGCTTGGTTTGGCCTGAGGAGGGCTTGAAATGGCCAATTTCAGCTTGGTCAAAATAGGGCAACTTTGGTCCGTCGGAGTTGCTTCACTATTCCATCATGTTAGCGCTTCTCCAACGATTCTCGGATTGACTGGAGTTTGCTATCAGATAGCTATCTTCTCCCCGGTTCTAAAGAGCCCGACCTTTGTTCAAGTTGAAGCTCTGGTTCGAGCTTTACCAGGAAATGGAGCAGTAGAGAGAGAGAGAAGTGTTAAGGTGTGAGGAGAATGAAATGGGGATGACCTGCGTAAAACCCGTGTATTAAATGGGCAAGATTTATTACTAGTATTAATATTGCCATAAATTATTGGTATTAATTCCAATAAATGGGCATGATTTTCACATCACTTCCTCTAAGTAGTGATGTTTAAAATACCACTTAATAGAGGGGTTTTCATATCGAGGTACTTATCATCCCCAACCGGGTATGATATAAAATTCCCACTCACAACCGTTAAGTGGTTTTTAACTTCAAGTTATGCTAATCATTCCAACCGGGTATGATGTTAGTAAACCCACTCACCCGTTAACGTAGTGAATTCCACTAGACCGGTTCTTTGTATTCACGCAAGCTTGTCCATGCTGGCGTTCCCGGTATTTCGCATTCCTACACGACATGAACATCCTTGTTCATTATTACTCGACATAACAACCTTCATTCATTTCAAATGAATGCGAAAATCCAAACTTTTAGTTATTTGCAATTAGATCCCTAAAGTTATTTCTCTTTAACTTTAAGTCCCTAGTGTCGGTTTTTCCTCAAATTGAGTCCCATAACTTTTAAAATTTATCTTGGGACCTCAATTTATCCAATTTCACTAAAAAGGGGTTTAATTTCCCAAATTTCCAATTTAATCCCCCAATTTTTCTAAAATTACCATTTTGCCCTTTGTTTACAAAAATGGTAAGTTTTGCCCCAAAAATTCTAAAATTCCTAAATTGGTCCACCAACATTATTTTCATGCCCAATTGACCCTCATTTTTATAAAATTGCATTTTGGTCCTTTAAATTTTGAAAACCCCCAATTTTTCCCAAAATTTCCCCTAATTTCAACTCCTTAGCACAACCGAATTTGATTTCATCAAATTAATCGATCAAACACCTCTAATTGTTGAAATTGAAGTTAAAATTGAGTTCCTCCATCTTTTACAATTTAATAGCACTTTGAATCGCAAGTTTTGACGCAGGAACGAGCTCAAACGGAGTTTCGCCGAAAAATTAACTATAGAGAGAGCTTTTGATTACTCACCGGTGAAGGCACGACGGTCCAAGCTTTTGATCTGGGTAGATAGCTCTCATATGGAGGTTCATCCTTGAATCAAGAATTGCATCAATTGATGCTGAATTGAGTTAGAATTTTAGCATTGAAATTTTGTTGGTTCTCTCTCTAGCACCGATAGGAAATTGCAGAGAGGAGTTGAATTAGCTTACCTTTCAGTCCTAATTCGATCATGGGAGGACTGAGGAAGTCTTGGGAGGGCTTGGTTTGGTATGAGGAAGGCTCAGAATGGCTAATTTCAGCTTGGCCAAAATAAGGCAGGTTCGGTCTGCCGGAGCTGCTTCACTGTTCCATCATGCTGAAGCTTCTCCAGTGATTCTCGGATTGACTAGAGTTTGCTATTAGATAGTTGTCTTCTCCCCGGTTCTAAAGAACCTGACCTCTCCTTCCAAGGTTAAGAAAAATGTTCAAGTCGAAGCTCTGGTTCGAGCTTCACCAGCAAATGGAGCGGTAGAGAGAGAGAGAGAGAAGTGTTTAGGTGTAAGGAGAATGAATGGGGATGACCTTTTTATATAGGTGTAAAAATCGGGTATTAAATGGGAGAGATTTATTACTAGTATTAATATTGCCATAAATTATTGGAATTAATACCAATAATTAAATATATATTAATTTATGGCTATTTATGATAAGGAGTACGCTCGCATAAAATTTTTTTACCGAAAATTTTGGGTTACAAAAATAATCATACTTCCGAGGAGGTCACACATACTCACATTGCTCTTGGGTAAGCATGCTTAACTTCATAGTTCTTATGGATTCTTGTTCACTTGAACTAATTTGGTTTTTCTCTTCTAATTTGTATTAAGTTTCTTTTCCAAGATTTAATGAACCCTTTGGATCACCCGAAAGTTGTAAATTTCCAAATTGCTTGTTCCCAAATGATCGGGTTTGTAAACTAGATCGGTTTTCTCACTCGGTTTGACCAGTTCTTTTCACGATTTTCCTTAACTCAAAAGTGCGGGGTTTACAAGATTCCTTTGGTGTCAACTTGGGGTTTGCTTGATATGCTAACTCTTCGGTTGTTTTTTCAGTTGGCCCTTTTTATATCATTCACTTAAGGAATTTCTTTTTCCTTTCCATGGTTCACTCACTCCATGGAGTTTATCATAATTAGGCTTGTCTTAACCACTATTCCAAGATACATCCTTAAGTTCACTTCCTCCTCTATTTAGGGATAAATTCTTCCTCTTAAGGGTTCTTGCTCAAAATTTCAAGATTGGGAATTCCAAGATGCCCAATCATTCCTTTATCTAGTTATGCTCCTCACCATTGAAACCTTTAGCTCGGTGTTCTTTTGAGCATTACGTAAAGGTTTTGGTGTTATCACCTATTTGTCCTATTTCGACCCTTCTTCCATCCATTGTTTATAATAACTTCGGTCCAACTTTTATGTTTCGACACTTCTTTGAGGGTTGCTCTCAACTTTCCAACCCTTCAGGAATTGTATAACTTCATCCCTCTTTTCATTTGGTAGTATTCCTCGACTACCTTTACAGTTATCCAATCAACTTACCTAACTGTGTTGGTTCTCCTTTCCCACTTGTCCCTTCCCAACTTCCTTATTGGTTCTTTTCGGTTCCAATTATTTGGTTTCTCGATGGTTTACCGACAAGCTGGGATTCTTTCCTTCTTAAGTCCTTGGCATTCTTTATTCAAGGATTTCTCCTTTTCCTTAATCCACTTTTACTTACTCGTGATCATTTCATGATTCTTTATTCCAAATTAATCACTTTTGGTCTATGTGTTGATTCATTTGCTTGGGAAGGTTCCCTTCTTCCAATTTTGTTCTCTATTATGTCCCTCACAGTAGAGACTTCCATCTTAAGAGCTACATGTTAAACCTTCTTATCATTCCTTATTCCTTACTTGAGATACTTCCAATTATCGATCTTATTCCATGCACTCCACACTATGCTCAACCGTCCACTCTTTAGGCTTCATTATGCGCGTGTGGACTACAACCCGTCTCACTAATTGTGGTTATTTCTCCTTAGCCACTTCTCAGACGTTCTTTCCTTTATTTCCTTCTTATTTACTTGTCACACTATCTTTTGATGCTAACTTCATATATACCTGTCCCTTTTATCTTATTCCTTGGGTCCTCCTAATATGCTTTCTTGGTTCTTTCACCTTAGCTTGCACTTCATTTGTAAGTTTATCTCTTTGTCCCTTTCCCTTGGTTCCATTATCGCTTAGTTGGGATACATATGCCTTTCCAGGGTTTTCTTCCTCGGTAGGACTCTCCCCTTTTTCCTTAGCTCTAGGGAATATCTACCCTTAAATGGCATCCTTTGATGTCGTCATCTTCTGTTTACCCTTGCTCTTGAAATCTTACGAGTACATCTTTTGTATCCTACCCTCATCCCCACTCGTACCATAGTACATCTTTTGTATCCTACCCCTTGTTTCAAGATTTCTTGACCATTATGTGAGAGGCTTGCCTACTCCTTTCTTGGCTTGAGTTTAGTCGTTAATTTGGCCATTGGTCTTTTTAAGGATTTCTTTCATCCTTCTTTTCCCAATTATTTGGCCTTTCCACCTCTCTCTTCTTTGTTGGAGCTCAAATTATGGCTTTCACGAGTATCAGTTTGTTAACTGTCTCGTCTCTACCATTCCTTTGGTCTAAGTTTCTTAGAGTAGTTGTTTCTCGAGTCCTCTTGTCCTTAACATCCATCCCACTGCCCTTTTTAGGGTATAGTCCTTTCTACTTTCTGGTCTTCCTTAGGGCGTAATTTATTCTCTTCGACTATCTTGTTGTAACGACTTGCTTCCCTCCGCTATGTTTGTCTGAAACTTCTATTTGGCTTCATTGCTTTTTCCAAAGTGAATCATATTTGCCATCTTGAGACCTTTCATTTGTCATCAAATGCTCGAATGGTCTTTTCTCATGGAGGTGCTCCCTTCTTTGCTCCTAAATGGCTAGAAATTTCTTCTTAAGGAAAGATTTTTTTTTTCAGCTATACTTTGTTCTTGTTTGTGGTTTATCGAGGTCCTACCTTTAGTACTTTTTCCTCCCTGCCAATATGCAAGGATCTTGAATAGCTTCCTCATGGATGCAATTGAAATTATGAGCAAGAGTTGTATTTCTAGGGATGGTATCCTTTCGGGTTTCCTATAATTGTGAGGGTGTTATTCTTGGAAAATATTGTCCTAAATCCTTGTGGTATGGGACAGTACTTCACTTCATGTCCTATTTCCTTACACTTGTAATAGTTCGTTTCTTGCTCAGTTACTCCAAGAGTTCACCTAGACTCCTTAATTACCTTGACAATTTTTCTTGTTGTGTCTTCTTTGCCCAACAATTCCCTTGATTCATTTCTTTATTTGGTATGAGAATCTCCTTGGTTTCCATAGTGTTTAAGGTAATACGAGTTTGTTTGTTTACCTTCCATGGGAAATCTTCCTACAGCTAAGGTGCAAGGTCACATCATTTGAGAGATATGGTTTTAGGAACTTGAAATTCTTTATTATTGGAGAGGTAATACAATAGGTTTGGGTCTTAGCCCTCATTACAAAAATATTTTTGAAACAGATGGAAAGCTACTGGGTTCTTTGACAAGTGTCTTTCTTAGTAAGGTTATAAGCCCTTGATGGTGTTCCTGGCCTTAGGCTTGGCTTCCTTCGTACTTGGGATTGTGACCTCAATAGATCCTGATACCATCCTTCTAGATACTTCCCACTAATGTCTCTTGGTTCTTTGGGATTTCGTGGGTATTTTAGGGTGATCTCTCTACAGGGACAGAGTGTTGGATGGTGTTGGTAAGGCCAGTTCTAGTTTTCTTGGTTTCTCTCATGGGAGCCATCTGAAAATTTTAAAAGTTTCTCCTAGTTACAATATTATATAGTCTTGATAATATATTCAATGAAACAGGCTCTGATACCACTCAAATAGTCATGCCCCGACCCGGTTTGGTCAGATTCCCGTGATCAACCCGCCACTCTCCTAGTTTACTAAGAGTTGCCCCTTCTTTATAAACTGTGAGTAAGGCGTCCTTTAAACCTGCACCTTTACTAGAATAACATAAATCAAAACTGCACAAAATTTTAAACTTGTTATACCTGCCTTACATGTGCGTTAGCTGGTGGTCCTTGGGGTAAACTTTCAAGGGTTACCTTAAAGGGATATAAGGGAGGGGGTGAGTTCTACAACTCAGTGAATTAGTGTTCAAAGATATACTTTTAAAAAAAATAGTTTGAATTTGGAGTGTGCCACACTCCTTATTTTTCTTTTAAAAACATTTCATTCTCAATTTTTGGTTTCCATAACCATTTCTCATCATAACGGTGTGTTTATCAACTAACATATGCCCTTTGTAAACCTCGCTCTTTGGAGTTAAGGAAAACTAGGAAAGAACTAGTCAAACTAAGTGAGAAAACAAAATCGGTTCACAAAACCAATTTTAGGGAACGTGCACATTGGAGAAATTTCAATCCCAAATGACCCAAAAAGGTTAATAAAACTTGGAAAAGAACTTTAAGACAAATTGGGAGAGAAAAACCATACCAATTCGAGTAAACCGGACTCGAACCGGATTGAACCGGTTTATGAACCAAGTTAATTTATGAACCGGAACCGATAGAGAGAGGGAAAATCGGGAAATATATGGACCCCAAGTGACCTAAAGAGTCACATAAGTCATGAAAAAGGACTTTAGGATGAATGGGGCATGATAACCAAACCGGTTTAGGTGAACCGGTTTGAACCACTATTGAATCGGATGATAAATTCATTTTTCTAAGTGGCTTAAAAAATTCAAATTGAAGATTTGAGACCACCATTGGATAAAAAATGAATTTAGGAATTTTTAGATTTGAAAATTTTAGTCAAATCGGGGGTGTACCAACCCATTTAAACTTTGAACCCGGTTCGGACCGGTTTGGTCCAATTCAGAACAGTGTCGTCTTCTTCCTTTAGATGATAGCATTGTTCACTCATCGAAAAATTAAAGCAGCATCAACGAAGAATAATCATTTCCATTTAGTACATTTCAGGCCATCAATGACTGTCATAAAGGTGCCAAATGGACGGCTAACGAGTCACCGAACTCCTAATATAGAGAGTCCCTCTC
The DNA here is from genome assembly GCA_030064435.1 of Trapa incisa. Taxonomy (NCBI): domain Eukaryota; kingdom Viridiplantae; phylum Streptophyta; class Magnoliopsida; order Myrtales; family Lythraceae; genus Trapa; species Trapa incisa. The sequence goes on from CM057776.1 coordinate 18,282,150, forward strand.
CATTCATCCTCTCCACACCTAAAAACCTCACTCTCTCTCAACTGCTTAGTTTTCTGGCGAAGATCGAACCAGAGCTCTGATATATGGTCTTTTCTAAGCCAAAGAAGGCGTGGTCGGGTTCCTTAGAACTGGAAAGAAGTTAGCTACATGGTGGTAGTATCCATTCGCTTTGAAGGTCGCCGGAGAAGCGCCGACGTGATCGAATAGTGAAGCAGCTCTAGCGGTCCAAAGCTGCCTTGTTTCGGCTAGGCAGAAATTGGCCAATTCGAGCCCTCCTCAGGCCAAACCAAGCTCTCCCAACACCTCCTCAGCCCTCCTACAACCAAATTAGAATTGAAAGGTAAGTCAATTCAGCTCCACAATGCAATTTTTGACCGGTGCTAGAGAAAGAACCAACAAAATTTCAACGATAGAATTCTCACCCAATTCGGCATCAATTGCGGCAATTCTTGATCCTAGGAGAAACCTGAGGAGGAGAGATATCGGCCTAGATTGGAAGCTTGGACCGCCGTGCCCCTGATGGTGAGCAATTGAAGCTTTCTTTCTCTACGTTCTATTTTCTGGCGAAACACCGTTTGAGCTCATTCTGGCATCAAAACTTATGATTTAAAGTGCAATTGTATCGTATGAAGTTGTAGAAACTCTAATTTAACTTCAATTTCAACAATTAAAGGTGTTTGATCAGTCAATTTAATAAAATCAAATTCGGCTATGTTGAGAAGTTGAAATTGGGGATTTTCAAAAATTCGAGGGACCAAGATGCAATTCTATATAATTGAGGGTCAATTGGGCATGATAAGAAGAATTTTTGGGGCAAAACTTAAAATTTTTGTAAAGTAGGGGCAAAATAGTAATATTAGAAAAGTTGGGGGATCAAATTGGAAATTTGGGAAATTAAACCCCTTTTTGTTAATTTGAATAAATTTAAATTCTAAGATAAATTTTAAAAGTTTCGGGACTCAATTTGAGGAAAAATCGACATTAGGGACCTAAAGTTAAAAGAAAAATAACTTTAGGAACCTACTTGTAAATAAAGGAAAAGTTTGATTTTCTCATTCAATTGTGATGAATGATTGCTGCTAGGCCAAAGAATAATGAATAATAACATTTATATCGTGTTGGAAAATGAAGAACCAAGAACGCCATCATAGACAAGATCGAGTAGGGGCAATAAGCCGACTAAGAGGAATTTCACTACACAATCGGGTGAGTGAGATTTTTATATCATACTCGATTAGGATGATAAGCACCTCGAAAATGAAAACACACTGCTAAGTTTTATTTTAAACATCACCTGAGAGGAATAATGTGAAAATCATTGGAAAAACTACTTATCGATTGTAAGTAAATCATACTCGGTTGGTATGATGAAACTTACTCGAAGGAAGTGGAAAACCCATTCATCGATTATGAGCGGAGATGTCCTCATACTCGATTGGTATGTTGTACAGTTAAAAAATATTTTTTTGTCGGAGTGCTCTCCCCTGACTGTGTGCAACTACTTAAACATTTTGGGAGACCTTTATGCGTGAGCTCGAATTGCTCTATTAGGCCGGAGGCCTTAGTTTTGGAACTTGGGGGCTATTATGCTCAATTTTGAAAATCTCAAATAGTAGGCCCTAGGCTAGTTGGCATGAATAGGAGCTCATAAACAAACATGATTTATATGCCAAGAAAAATTAAGTAATTGAATTGTTTGGCCATGGTACCAAGATAGGACCGGCATACTTAGTCAACTAGCAGCACTGCGACATGACAGGTCTCTGGACTAGTCAAGACAAATAGCTACAAGTTGAGTTGAGGGCATGGGCCGTTAGACCAGTGGCACCACAAATTATATGGCATCATGTGAAAAATGTTGATTGTGCATGCACTATATTTACGGGACCTTCAAGATGCCCAAGAGGGGTAGTGATGCGTCCTAGGGCTCTGGACTACTTGGTGGATATTAAGGGTAGTTTGTCGTTCCAGAAGTCTTGCAATGCTCGATGTAGCTTCAAGCGCATGAGACTAGGGTGGGGTCAGGAGGAGGTCTCTATCCTCATACGAACATGGAGATTTATTACGGGATTGAGGGTCAGATGTCGCGAACATCCACTCATTCTTAGGGTAGAAGTGGACATGATTCTATCTAGGTGACCTGTAAAGTCGCTTCGATGCCACAAGTGGGTTCAGTGGACGGGCCGGCCTGCGATTGTATGTGTATCCTTCATGATTAAGGGTGCGTATTGGGTAATGACACACCATAATAATAAGAAATGAGTTTTTTTTAAAACCAAGATTTAAAGATGAGAAAATTTAAAGGAATTAAGGAGTCCGACACACTCCAATCTTGAAAATTGTGATTTTGAATAAATGTGTAATCTATTTTCCCATGGATGGTTGATGGTTAGGTGAGAACATATTATGTGTACGCGAAAATGCAATATTGGCAAAGTGATAAGTATCAATATCTATGAGACGAGATACTAAGCTTAAAATAAGTCTCGAAGTTTTCTTATAATCTTTATTTGCTTCTACATGCATGGATTTGAACTCATCGTAACTAAGATTGGTTTAGACACAAACTTGGTTGAAGTAGAAAGTTTCTAATTTTACTTTGACCAAATTTTTGAATCCCAAATTAACGGTGAGGAATTCTAAAATTGTGAATAAACAAATACGATTATAAATATTTCAAAAAAATATAAAGTATAATTATGATTAATAATGATAGTTGAATATGTAAGTGTGATGAAACCGTACCCTTAGCATACCCTAATGATTGATAAGATGTTGTTAAGTAATAAGATGTCATATGAAATGAATGTTTCAATAAATAGAAAATGAAATACGATAATTGTTTTAAAGAGATCATAAATGTTGAATTTAATATTAATATTAAAAAAAACATTTTGATAGCTTAGGATGATACAAAGCTATCATATATTTATTTTATAAAAATAAAGGAAATGTACTAAAATATATATATATATATATGAATAAAATTATCATAAATTTATAATAAATATAAATGTACAAATATTAGGATTATTTCTTTTAAAACAAAAATATTTTTTTCATATGGATATATATTTTCATTAGTTGTCTTGAAATTAGGTATATGTTTTGATTGTGTTGAAATTGAGTATTTTAATAGAAAATGTAATTGAATATGAAATAGTGCAATATTATATGTATTAATGTAAACATGTAGATAAAATTATATAATCGACTTTATCGGCCACCTAGATAGAAGCACGTCCACTTCTACCCTGAGAATGAGTGGATGTTTACGACATCCGACCCTCAATCCCGTAACAAATCTCCATGTTCGTATAAGAATAGAAACCTCATCATGACCCCACCTCGGTCTCATTCGCTTGAAGCTACGTTGAGCTTCACAAGGCTTCTGGTATGACTAACGGCTCTTATATCCACCAGGTCGTCTAGGGCCCTAGGACATATCACTACCCCTCTTGGGCATCTTGAAAGTCTCATAAACACAGTGCATGCACAATCAATAATTTCACATGATGCCATATAATTTGTGGTGCCACTGGTCCAACGGCCCTAACCCTCAACTCGACCTGCAATTGTTTATCTAGACTAGTTCGGAAACTTGTCATGTTGCACTGCCGATAGTTGAATGAGTATGTCAGTCTTATCTTGGTAACATGGCCAAACAATTTAATTACTTAAGTTTTCATGGCATATAAGTCATGTTTGTTTACGAGCTCTTTCTTATGCCAACCGGCCTAGGGTCTACTGTTCGAGATTTTCAAAATTAGGCATAACAGCCCCCAAGATCCAAAACCAAAGCCTCCGGCCTAACAGAGCTATTCGAGCTCCCGTCGAGAAGGTATTCCAAATTGTTTAAGTAGTGGTACATAGTTAGGGGAGAGCACTTCCGACCAAAATATATTTTCAACTGTCTATCATACCAAACGAGTATGAGGACATCTCCGCTAATAATCGATGAATGGGTTTTCCACTTCCTTTGAGTAATTTTCATCATACTAACCGGGTATTATCTACTTACAACTGATAAGTAGTTTTTTCGCGTGATTTTCACATCACTCCTCTCAGGTGTGATCTTTAAAATACCACTTAGCAGTGGGTTTTTATTATCGAGGTGCTTATCATCCCAACCAGGTATGATATAAAAATCACACTCACCCGATCGTGTAGTGAAATTCCACTAAGCGAGCTTGTTGTCCTTACTCGAACTCGTCTTAGCTGGCGTTCTCGGTACTTCATTTTACTACATGATATGAACATTCTTATTCATTATTCTTTGGCCTAATAGCTCTCATTCATACCAAATTAATGAGAAAATAAACTTTTCCTTTATTTACAATTAGGTCCCAAAAGTTATTTTTCTTTAACTTTAAGTCCCTAATGCCAGTTTTTCCTCAAATTGAGTCTCAAAACTTTTCAAATTTATCTTAGAATCTCAATTTATTCAATTTCACAAAAAGGGTTTAATTTACCAAATTTCCAATTTTGTCCCCCCAACTTTTCCAAAAATTACCATTTTGTCCCTACTTTACAAAAATGGTAAGTTTTGCCCCAAAAATTCCAAAATTGCCCAATTGGTCCTCCAATATCTTTATCATGCCCAATTGGTCCTCAATTTTATGAAATTGCACTTTAGTCTCTCTAATTTTCGAAATTCCCAAATTCCCCCCAATTTTCCCCCAATTTCAACCTTCAAGCTCTGCCGAATTTGATTTCATCAAATTGACCAATCAAATGAGTTTAATTGTTGAAATTGAAGTTAAATTGGAGTTCTTGCACTTCATACGATTCAATTGCACTTTGAATCACATGATTTGGGGTCAAAATGAGCTCAAACGGAGCTTCGCTGAAAAACTTGACTTAGAGAGAGAAAGCTTTGAAAGCTTACCTTCACGAGCGCGGCGGTCTAAGCTTTCAATCTGGGCAGATAGCTTGTGTCCTGAGGTTACTCCTAGAATCAAGAATTGCATCAATTGGTGCCGAATTGAGTGAGAATTTCATTGTCGAAGTTCTGTCGGTTCTCTCTTTAGCACCGATCAGAAATTATAGAGGGGAGCCAAATTAGCTTAACTTTCAGCTCTAATTCAAATGTAGGAGGGCTGTGGAGATGTTGGGAGGGCTCGGTTTGGCCTAAGAAGGGCTCGAATTGGCGATTTCAGCTCGGCCAAAACAGGGTTCCATCGGTCCGTCGAAGCTACTTCACTGTTCTATCACGTCGACGGTTCTCTGGCGACTTTCGGAGCAAATGGAGACTACAGGCATGTAGCTGACTTCTTCCCGGTTCTAAAGAACTTGACCTCGCCTTGTTTGGCTCAGAAAAATGCCCAAGTCAGAGCTCTAGTTTGAGCTTCATCAGAAATTGGAGCAATTGATAGAGAATGGAATTTTCAGGTGTAGAGAGGATGAATGAGGAGGGGCTCTTTATATAGGAAGCTCGGAGACTTTCTAGCCATCCGATTGGCGCCTTAATTGTGGTTATTCATTGCCTAAAACTCCATGGATGGAGGCTTTTGAGCTTCATCGGTGCTGTGTGATTTTTTGACGAGTGAACAGTGTTGTCATCTGAAGGAAGAAGATGACACTGTTCCAAACCAGACCAGACTGTTCCGAACCGGACCAAACTGGTCCGAACCGGGCTTAGAGCTTAAACTAGTCAGTTCACCCCCAATTTGAATGAATTTTTCTAATCTTAAAATTTATAAATTTATCTAAATTTATTTTCTATCTAATGATGGTCTCAAATCTCAAATTTGAATTTTTTAAACCACCTAGAAAAATAAATTTAGAATTTGGTTCAATAGTGGTTCAAACCGGTCCAAACTAGTTCAAATCAGTTTGGATCTGGTTCACCTGAACCAGTTTTGTTTTCATCTCCAATTGATTCTTAAGTTCATTTCCATGACTTTTGGGACTCTTTGGGTCACTCGGGATCCATAAATTTCTCGGTTTTCCCTTTCTCTATTGGTTCCGATTTGTAGACTGGGTCGGTTTTCAATTTGAAAATGACCAGTTCTTTCCCAAGTTTTCTTATTATCAAAGGACGGGGTTTACAACTCTCCCCTCCTTTTAGGGTTTTGCCCCCAAAACAATTACATGTTAAATAATTGAGGGTAACTATCCCTCATCACACTCTTGGTTTCCCATGTCTCTTCTTGCACGGGTACGTTCTGCCAGAGAACCTTGACCATAGGAATTCTCTTATTCCTTAAATTCTTATCTCTCTGGTCGATGATTCGTACCGATTCTGCTTGATAGGTCAGGTTCTCTTCCAGCACTAATGGAGATCAGTCTAACACATGACTACGATCAGGCTGATATTTTCAAAGCACCGAGATGTGGAATACATCATGTATTCTCTACAAGTTTGGAGGTAGTTCCAATTTATAGGCCATCGGTCCTATCCTTTGGATGATGGGATATAAATCGATATACCTTGGTTTCAACTTTCCTCTTTGCTGAAACCTAAGTATTCCCCTCCATGGGGACACTTTGAGAAATACTTGATCTCCCACCTCAAACTCCAGATCTTTCCTTCGATTGTCTGCATAACTCTTTTATCTGTCTTGTGTGATCTTAAGGTGACTCCTGATTAATTTTATCTTTTCTGTGGCATCCTCAATTAGTTCTACCCTTTCTAACCTTCTTTATCCCACTTCTTCCCAAAATAGAGGGGTACGACATGGTCGTCCATAAAGGGCTTCATAGATAGCCATCTGAATACTGGTCTGATAACTATTATTATAAGCAAATTCCATTAGGCACAAGTATTCCGCCCATCTATTGTTCATGATGAGTACGCACGCTCTCAGCATGTCTTCCAAGGTTTGGATGGTTCGCTCAGACTACCCATTTGTCTGAGGGTGGAATGCCATGCTCATGTAAAGCTTGGTTCCCATGGCATTTTGTAAACTTGGCCAAAACCTTGAATTAAATCTCGGATCTCTATCTAATACTATACTCACTGGAACACTATGGAGTTTTATGATTGCCTTCATGTATAATACAACCAGTTGTTCCACTATGTCCATCACTCTTACAGGAAGGAAATGAGCTGATTTGGTCAATCTATCCACGATGACCCAAATCACATCTTGACCATTTCTTATCACCGGTAGTCCTGTGACAAAATCCATAGTGATGTGCTCTCATTTCCACTCAAGAATTGGTAAAGGTTGTAACAGTCCTAATGGTTTCTGATGCTCTGCTTTTATCTGCTAACAGGACAAGCATCGGGCTACATACTCCGCAATGTCCCTCTTCATACCTTTCCACCAATATCCTTGTTTGAGGGTACAACACATTTTGGTACTGCTCGGATGCATAGAATACATTGAATCATGTGCCTCCTCCAGAATTAATCTCTTAAGTTCCTTACTTTGAGGCACACATACCCTACTCTTATAGGTCAACACCCCATCACTGCACAGGTTGTAGTCCGGTTTAGTTTATCTATTAACTGAATCTAGATAGGGTTGAAGCTTCTTATCTGCTTTTTGTTGAGTCTGGATATGTTCAGTGAGACTGGATCTTACTACCACATTTGCCACCAGGCACCCTTCCCGCTTGTCCATTTCCAGGTCCACCTCCATTCTTCCCAATTGTTGCAACAAGTGTATGTAATTTGTCTTTAGTTGTGTCGCCTCAGTTTGGTACTTGCGACTCAAAGCATCTGCTACCACATTTGCCTTTCTGGGGTAATATTCTATCACAAGGTCATAATCCTTAACCAATTCTAGCCATCTTCTCTGACGAAGATTTAATTCTTTCTGAGTTAGGAAGTACTTAAGACTCTTGTGCTTTGTGTATATCCTACACTTAACCCCGTAAAGGTAGTGTCGCCATATATTTAGAGCCAACACTATTGCAGCTAAGTCCAGATCATGAGTCGGGTTGTTTCTTTCATGTACCTTCAGTTGTCGTGGGGCGTAAGCAATAACCTTCCCTTGTTGCATCAAGACATATTTGAGTCCTTGTATGGATGCATCATTATAAACTGTGTACTCTCCTGCATTAGGGTCAGGTAAGGAGAGTATCGGTGCGGTCGTCAGTCAAGTCTTTAACTCTTGAAAATACTTCTCACATTTCTCATCCCACTTATACTCAACTCCCTTCCTGGTGAGTCGAGTTAGAGGAGCTATTATCTTAGAAAAGTCTTGCACAAATCATCTATAGTATCACGCCAATCCTAAGAAACTTCTTATTTCTGTAGGATTCCTTGGAGCCTTTCAATCTGATATGGCTTCCCCTTAGCTGGATCTACTTTGACTCCATCCTTGGATACGATATGCCCTAAGAATCCTACCTCCTACCACCAGAACTCACACTTGGAGAATTTTGCATATAATTGGTTTCCCTTTATTATCTCGAAGGAGGTTGCCAAATGCACTTCATGCTCCGACCTAGATCGTGAGTATATAAGGATGTCATCTATTAATACTATCACGAACTTGTCCAAATGGGTTGGAACATATTGTTCATCAAGTCCATGAAGGTTGTAGAGGCATTCGTCAATCCGAACGGCATCACTCTGAACTCATAATGTCCATATCTGGATCGAAATGCCATCTTAGGGATGTCCTCTTCTCAAATCCTAAGTTGGTGATAGCCCGACCGAAGATCAATTTTGGAGAAGCAAGCTGCTCATTTTAATTGATCGAATAAATCATTTATCCTTGGAAGTGGGTATCAATTCTTGATGGTGACCTGGTTCAACTTTCTATAGTCGATGCACAGTCTAATGCTTCCATCCATTTTCTTTACGAATAGGATAGGAGCACCCAACACAGACTGACTTGGATGTATGAAATCCTTCTTCAGTAATCTGTCCAGTTGTTCCTTCAATTCCTTCAACTCCGCCAGAGCCATGCGATATGGGGCTTGGGATATGGGGTTTGTTCCTAGGATTATTTCTATGGAGAACTCCACTTGCCAACTTGGAGGTAGTCCGGGTAGTTCTTCAAGAAATACCTCTAGGTAGTGTCTAACTACTGGAATGTCTTCCAACCTCTTCTCTTCATACTTTTCATCTATGACCATGGCCAGGAAAGTTGTACAGCCTTTTTTGTATCATATTTTGAGCTTTTAGATGGGACACCATTTGTACCTCACTTTTTCTTCTATCTCCCTAGAACTTTAATCCTTTCGTCTTGGAAATGTGGAAGGTTAATGTCTTCTTTCCACAGTCCATCATCGCCTGATGGTTAATCAACTAATCCATCCTCAGGATTATTTCAACCTCCTTTAATGGTAATGGGATCAAGTCAGCTTCAAGTTGGATTCCTCCAATCTTTATATCGCATCCCTTTAATTGTTTATTTATGTTTAAACCTTCTCCTAAAGGTATAAGGATATTAAGGCTTTATTCTAGTGGAGTGAGCTCTAGGGGTACTCTTGAAACCAACTCTTTCTTGATTAAGGATCTCTCAGCTACTAAGTCAAAGAGGGCATAAACTTGTTATCCCCATAGTTATATATACCCTGATTGAAAAAACTTATTATTTAGAAGAAATTTTCTTTTATTAAATAAAAAATATCTTCAATTTACATGACTCTCTTGAACTAATTTGGAGGGTTTTGAGATGTACCCGCTACAGTGCTAAGGTCTCTTCTAGCCTCCTCCTGGTGAGGTTGTATACCCTAGCTAGTACTCTTATTGTAGCATCTGGTCTAGGGTTTCTGGGATTCCCTTGAGGTGGTCCAAGAGTATTCCTTTATATGTTCTCCCTAAGGGTGGGACAATCCTTTGCAAAGTGTCTCACTTGCCTGCATGCAAAGTAGGTAAGGCACGCTTCCTCATGGTTCCTTTGACACTTTGGACAGCGAGGGTTTCCTTGAGGTAAGGTGGGAACTATTCTGGGAGGAGGTGGTGGCATGTCCCTTCTCCTTTGGAATGTCATTCTATTTCCCCATCTTGGACCGTTATGCTCCTTCCGTCCTCCCTAATAGTTTGGACCCCTATCCTCATTTCTGGTTGTCTATTCCATTCAACTACGTCGGGTCTGCACCAGTCGCTCACATTCGTGAGCCATACTGATTATGGCTGTCAGGTCTGTGAGGCGTCCCAATACTCCCATACGGTCTCGAATGTCCATATTGAGACCATCCACAAACCTCTGGCATATGTCTGTTGGCCTAGCTAGGTCAGGAGCAAAGGGTCTTAACTCGCCCTAGTTCTCTTGGTTCCTTTCTTTGGAGTCATTCTATAAATTTTAAAATCAATCCTTTTAGTTACTATATTTTCTAGTCTTGATCATGTATTCGAGGAAATAGGCTTTAATATCACTCAAGTTATCATGCCCCGACCTAGTTTGGTCAGATCCCCGTGAGCAACCCGCCACTCTCCCGGTTTATTAAGGGTTTTCCCCTTCTTTAAACCGTGAGGAGAAAGATGTACTTTATACCTGCACCTTTCATGGAATAACATTAATAAAAAAAATGAATAATTTAAACTTTACATACATGTATTGCAGGTGTAGTTATCTAGGGTATTTGGGTAGATTTTCCTTGGTTTACCTGAAAAGGGATATAAGGGAGGGTGAGTACAACAACTTAGTGAATGGGTTTCAAAATTTAACTTTTAGGAAAAATATTTGATTTGAAGTGTGACAGACTCCTTATTTTCATTTAAAAACCTTTCATTCTCAATTTCGGTGTTCATAACCATTTCTTATTACCATGGTGTGTCATCACCCAACACACATCCTTTGTCATGAAAGTGAAACACACAATCACAAGTCAGCACGTCCACTAAACCAACTTGTGGTGTCGGAGCGACTTTACTAGCCACCTAGATAGAAGCACATCCACTTCTACCTTGAGAATGAGTGGATGTTTGCAACATCCGACCCTCAATCCCGTAACAAATCTCCGTGTCCGTATGAGGATAGAGACCTCATCCTAACCCCACCTCGGTCTCATGCGCTTGAAGCTACGTCGAGCTTCACAAGGCTTTTAGTACGTTAACTGCCCTTATATCCACCAAGTCGTCCAGGGCCCTAGGACACATCACTATGCCTCTTGGGCGTCTTGAAGGTCCTGTAAACATAATACATGCACAATCAACAATTTTCACATGATTCCATATAATATGTGGTACCACTAGTCCAACGGCCCCGACCCTCAACTCGACATGCAGTTGTTTGTCTAGACTAGTCCGGAGACCTGTCATGTTGCACTGCCACTAGTTGACTGAGTATGTCGGTATTGTTTGATACCATGGCCAAATAATTCAATTACTTAAGTTTTCATGGCATATAATTCATGTTTGTTTACGAGCTCCTACTCATGCCAACTGGCCTAGGGCCCACTGTTCGAGATTTTCAAAATTGGGCATAACAGCCCCCAAGTTCCAAAACCGAGGCCTCCAGCCTAACAGAGCTATTCGAGCTCTCATCGAGAAGGTCTCCCAAATTGTTTAAGTAATGGCACACAGTTAGGGGAGAGCACTTCCGACAAAAATATATTTTCAACTGTCCATCATACCAACCGAGTATAAGGACATCTCCGCTCATAATCGATGAACGGGTTTTCCACTTCCTTCGAGTAGTTTTCATCAAACCAACGGGGTATGATCTACTTACAACCGGTAAATAGTTTTTTCGTGTGATTTTCACATCACTCCTCTAAGGTGTGATGTTTAAAATACCACTTAACAGTGAGTTTTCATTATCGAGATGCTTATCATCCCAACTGGGTATGATATAAAAATCTCACTCACTCGATCGTGTAGTGAAATTCCTCTAAGCCAGGTTGTTGTCCTTACTCGAAGTCATCTTAGCTGGCGTTCTCGATACTTCATGCTCCTACACGATATGAACATTATTGTTCATTATTTTTTGGCCTAATAGCCCTCATTCATCCCAAATGAACGAGAAACCCAACTTTTGATTTATTTGTAATTAGGTTACTAAAGTTATTTTCTTTAACTTTAAGTCCCTAATGCCGGTTTTTCCTCAAATTGAGTTCCGAAACTTTTAAAATTTATCGTAGGACCTCAATTTATTCAATTTCACAAAAAGGGTTTAATTTCCCAAATTTTCAATTTGGTCCCCTAACTTTTCCAAAATTCCCATTTTGCCCCTACTTTACAAAAATGGTAAGTTTTGCCCCAAAAATTCCAAAATTGCCCAATTGGTGCTCCAAAATATTTATCATGCCCAATTGGTCCTCAATTTTATGAAATTGTACTTTAGCCCTTCTAATTTTCAAAATTCCCAATTTTCCCCCAATTTCAACCTTCTAACTCTACCGAATTTGATTTCATCAAATTGACCAATTAATTGAGTTTAGTTGTTAAAATTGACGTTAAATTGGATTTTCTACACCTTCATACGATTCAATTGCACTTTAAATCGCACGATTAGGTGCCGAAATGAGCTCAAACAGAGTTTCGTCGAAAAACTGAACTAAGAGAGAGAAAGCTTACCATCGGGGGCGCGACGGTCTGAGCTTTTGATCTGGGTAGATAGCTCGTGTCCTGAGGTTCCTCCTAGGATCAAGAATTGCATCAATTGATGCTGAATTGAGTGAGAATTTCATCGTCAAAGTTATGTCAGTTCTCTCTCTAGCATCGGTCGAAAATTACCGAGGGGGGTTGAATTAGCTTACCTTTCAGCTCTAATTCAGCTGTAGGAAGGCTTTGGAGGTGTTGGGTTGGCCTAAGGAGGGCTCGCTTTGGCCTAAAAAGGGCTCGAATTGGCCGATTTCAACTCGACCAAAACAGGGTAGCTTCGGTCTGTCGGAGCTGCTTCACTATTCTATCACGCTAGCGATTCTCCAATGACTCTTAGAGCAAATGGAGACTACAGGCGTGTAGCTGACTTCTCTCCGGTTCTAAAGAACCCAACCTTGCCTTGTTTAGCTCAGAAAAATGCCCAAGTTGGAGCTCCGATTCAAGCATCGCCGAAAATTAGAGTAGTTGAGTGATAATAGAGTTTTTAGGTGTGGAGAGGATGAATGAGGAGGGGCTCTTTATATAGGAAGCTCAGGGACTTTTAGGTTGTTCGATTGGTGCCTTAATGGCAGTCATTCATTGTCGGAAACTCCCTAGCTGGAGGCTTTTCAACTTCGTCGGCGTTGTGCGATTTTGCGCCAAGTGAATAGTGTTGTCATCTGAAGGAAGAAAACAACATTGTTCCAAACTGGACCGCACCGATCCGAACTAAGTTGAGAGCTTAAACCGGCTGGTTCACCCCCAATTCGATCAAAATTTTCAAATCTAAAAATTTCTAAATTCATTTTCTATCTAATGGTGGCCTCAAATCTCAATTTTGAATTTTTTAAGCCACTTAGAAAAATAAATTTAGAATTCGGTTCAATAGTGGTTCAAACCAGTCCAATTCAGTTCGGATTCGGTTCACTTGAACCAGTTTGGTTTTCATCTCCAATTCATTATTAAGTTCATTTCCATGACTTTTGGGACTCTTTGGGTCACTCGGGATCCATAAATTTCCCAGTTTTCCCTTTTTCTATTGGTTTCGGTTTGAAGACCGACTCGATTTTCAATTTGAAAATAACCGGTTCTTTCCTCAGTTTTCTTATTATCAAAGGACGGGGGATTCATAAATTTCCTGGTTTGCCCTCTCTCTATCGGTTATGGTACATAAACTGGCTCAGTTCATAAATTGGTTCAATTCGGTTTTGATCCGATTCACCCAAACCGGTCTAGTTTTTCTCTCCCAATCTGTCCTAAGGTTCTTTTTCAAGGTTTATAAACCCTTTTGGGTCATTCGAAAGTTGTAAATTCTCCAATTTGCACATTCCCCTATAATCGGGTTTGTGAACTGGTTCGATTTTCTCACTCGATTTGACTGATTCTTTTCCGATTTTCCTTAACTCCAAAGAGTGGGGTTTAAACCTCTAATAATAGGGTTGTACATGGGCAACCTCTGATAGTGTTGTTTTTATTATTATGATGAATTAAGTGTGATATAAGAGATAAACATCCGAAATAATCAATACAAGAAATTTGTAATAAGTAAAATGGGAAAACCCTATACTCTTACAAATAAACTTTAATAAGAAACTTTAGTGAATACCGAGTAATAAATCATGTTTTGGCTCAATTTCGGTAAACACACTCACTATTCTTTGAGCTCACCCTCTCCCAAAAATATTTCACAAGTGAGCACTAAGAAGTTCAAGCCAGTATCAATTGTCAGGAGACGCTTGTGAGGTACAATACTCTATTAAGTGCACGAATGTTAAGAATTATGATTATTAGTTGTTTTATTCCCGATGGTAAATTTTGTATTAAATATTATTGTGACTCAATGTATGGTTTATGGATATTTGAATTTCTGATGAAAAAATTTTGTATATTTTTATTTTGATCCTTAAATTATATTGGCTCTACTTTAGTAAAAGTACCCACCATTGTATTGTTGAGAGGATATGGCAGTTTTCACGAGTACTACGGCTCAGGAATTCGGGTTAGGGTGTAACACCAACATTCTGTCAATGGTTTTATTGTTTTCTTAAGTTGCAATCTCATCTCTTAAAGTGCCCGCAAAGAGTTCATCGTTGCTCGTTCTAGTATTGAGGCTAAATACAAAAATCTTGTCAATGCTATCGTTAAACTCATATTAATCCAATTTATTCTTCAGGAACTTGGGCCCTCATTCTCTTGCCCTCCTGCACTCGCGTGTGACAATCTTTCTGTTATCTATCTCACGATAAATCACGTCTTTTATACTCACACTAAGTATATTGAAATTGTTTATCATTTTATTCGTGAACATGTCAGTCAACTTTTGTGTAATGTCGGCTTCATTGGTTCTAATTTCTAATTAACTGATATTCTTACCAAATGACTTTTGTCTTTTCATTTTGATTATTTATAGCTCAACATTCGTAAACTCCCCTTTAAGGGGCATATTTGACTTACTTGCCAACTCCAATCTCTAGAAGGACTTACTTGCCAAGTCCAATTTGGGACAACATTTGAAGGACGTGGAGGTTAACCCTCTACATGCTTGGGACCTTCTCCTGCACATTGTATAGAATAGCATATTTATTTTGTACAATTTATCTTACATAGCATTTGTTTTATAGCTCTACCAACATTTATAAATATAACACATTTGAATGAGTGAAATAGAGAGTAATTATATATACATGTGTTTCTTCTTCCTTTTCTTTGCATGTCCAAATATACTCATCTAACATGTTTCACATATTTGTATGGGATATAATATTAAATTATATAATTTTTTTAATAATTTTTTTAGAGAGTATTGTGTTTTGATAAGAAATTAAGTCCATATTTATTTAAAAAACATCCATGATAAGTAGCATAATTTTATAAGCCCATAATAATTTTATATTTTATTTAATTTATAATTATATTCTATGTGTCACTCTACTTACAATATGTATACACTTATATGTTACACTCAATAATAATTTTTATAATATAGGAGGAAAGAATAACAACAATCTCGATTTAGGTATTTTTTATCTATACTAGTACACGCCACAACTCAAGTTTTTACCTTAGGTTTTTTTTTTTTTTTTTGCAATTCAGATGTATTTTATACCATTTAAGAGATTATTATAGGTCTATAAGTAATTAAATTCATATATACTTCAAAGAATGGTATAGTTTATTAAATGTGTGACTATATTATAAGTATAATTTATAAGTTATTGTTAATTACATATATTTATTTTATTTTGTTAGAGAGAAATATTATATTGTTTAAGTCATATCAAAATGCATCATCTACTATTTTTATAACCTAAATTTCCAAAAATAAATATATTGCCACCTTGTCATTTTAATATAACTTATAATATTTAAATTATAAAAATTAGAAATATCACTGATTTTTTGATAAAAAATAAATTTCATAGACAATATAATACAAAAATAAAAGTTTATTATTGAGTAGTGAAAGCTATAAAATAGAATATAACACTAAAATGGCTCATGTTTTAGCCAATGGCAATGACCATGTTATTACTCGTGAATAATTTTAATATTAGGCATTCAAGGATGTCACCAACCAAAATATTAGATATTTATATTTTGTTTTGAAAAATTAGATATATATATATATAATGTATAATATGAAGTAATAAATATTAAGAGTATTTAAAATGGTATTAGAGACAAAAACACTTGTGTAGACAGGCAACAAAAAAGTGTAAGGTCGCTAGAGCCTTGATGATAAAGTCCACAAGTTCATCAAGAGTCAGATACAAGTTGCTTACTTATATCTTTAATTTAAATAGTGAGAATGTCTTAAAATATTTATATTTCAAGATATATATATATATATAAATAAATATAAGCTTTAATGGGATTGATGACAGCTGGGTCCTTCGTACGTTATTACATCAAAGAATAGTCCAAATAGTTATCGTGCAAAAAAAAGTCTAAATAGGCTAACTTTATTTTCTGGTCTGAGAAGAAGCGTGTTGATCACCACCATGACCATTGCTCGCCTTAATATATTCCATCTCGCGTAGTATATCCATATCCATCTACGACACAACTAGCTGCATCGATCGGTATTATATCCCTCCTAGCTAGTGCCGGTGATGAAGTTGCAGCAGCCCGTGCGGCCGCAGCCGGTGGGCTATCGGTTCTACCCTACTGAGGAAGAGCTGGTCTCATTCTACCTTTGGAACAAGCTCGACGGTCGGAATGAAGAAGACATGCACCGTGTCATTCCGGTCCTCGACATCTACGAGAAGGAGCCATCAGACCTCCCACGTAAATCCCCTCGTTGTTATAGAAAAGCTCAAAACCATATAGGTCATTACATGCACGGACATTCACATGCATACTAAGCATAAGTACGAGAGGTCGTTTCTGTCTACCTACTAATTAATTATTTCTCTGTGGCGTTTTGTGTAGGGCTAGCGGGAGAGATGTGCCGAGAGGACGCCCGGCAGTGGTTCTTCTTCGCGCGGAGGCAGGAAAGGGAGACGAACGGCGGAAGAATCAGCAGGAGTACGGCCTCCGGCTACTGGAAATCTACGGGATCGCGGAGATATGTCTACTCCTCGGACCACCGGGCCATCGCCGTGAAGAAGTCGATGGTTTTCTACGAGGGCAGAGCTCCGAGGGGGAGGAAAACCAAGTGGAAGATGAACGAGTATAAAGCTATAGGAGCAACGATGCAGCCTACCATAAGGCACGAGTTCTCCGTATGCCTGGTATATGTGGAATCGAGAAGCCTTCGAGCGTTCGACCTGCGGCCACCGAGGGAGGCGGCGGTTTCTCGAGTTGATGAACGGAGTCGGAAGGATGCTGCTGAAGCTAATGTCTCCGGAGGTGAAATGACGTGTTCCTATAACAGGCCTGAAAGCCCTAGACCGCTGGAAGATCTTTGGAGTATCTCGGAGGAGCTGTGGAACTGGGAACAACTCGAGGTCGACAGCTGGCTCTGACAAATGTCTCTTGAATTTTTTTTGTTAGGATTCTATAGCAATGCTAATTTGACACTATGTGGCTAATATGATATGATGTGAATGATTAGTTATTGTTATATATTTTAATCGGAATAATTTACAATATAATTTAATATTTTTTTAAGAATTTAAAAAAAAGAAAAAAATTTATTTAGGGCCCACATAGTTCTATTTAGCGAATTATTAATTTTATATTATCATTACAATATCTCTATAGTATTTAAACTATAAAACATTAGAAATGTATCTGGTTTTTAATGAAATTTTGAATTTTGTACCAAAATTAAAATAAAATAAAAGTTCAATGTTAACTGAATCAACTAAAAATGTTTGTACCATAATAAAATAAACAATAAATTTTGTGTATTTTGAAATAATTTATATATTTTTCCATCATTATTCATATTTATCAATTCCATTGATTTTTTGATAAATGAATTATATTTTTTCAGTACTTGTAAAAATCGTAAAAAAAAGTTAGTGTCAAAACAAAAAAATGACACTTATATGGATTTGGCGGAATTAATTGGATAATTTTTTTTAAATGATTTGGAGGAATTAACAATAACTTGTTTGGATTCACCCACATTTAAACTAAAACTCAATTATGATGGTAACATTTTTAATGAAAAATAAATTACTGTAATTTTATATATTTATAGTATTGTTTATTTATTGTATTCATTATTTTAATATCATTTTTATTCATATATGTTTTAAATAAATGTATATGTTAAAATTATTTTATAAAGTATATTATAATATACATAAAAATATATATTAGGCATATAAATTATAGTTTATCATATATATATATATTACTATTATATAATATATATAAATATTATCATACAATTAATATTAATAGATGGTAATAATTATTTATTTTTGTTATATAATATAATTATATATAAAAATATATTTAGAGTATATATATTATAATTTATTATATAGATCGTTAATATTATATAATATTTAAATATAAATATTTTTATACAAATAATATTTATATGATTATAATAGAAATTTATTTGTGTTATTTGATAGATAAAAAATATATATTTTACATATATAATATATATTATTACTATTATACAATATTTATATATTATATAATAATAACATTAACTCAATTATATTATATAATTTCATTACATTATAAAAATTAAAAAATATTATACATATAATTAATTATAATTATATACTTTATTTATTTTTTAATAATATAATTTAATTCAATTATACATATATGAATTAATATGTGATCGCATAATAAATAATTTAAATTAATTAAAAAATAGCATATTGGTCTGTTTTTTTACCTTTCCCCTATCCTTCCAAACTCATCACTTACCTTATTTTAGAAAAAATTTCAAATCTAAAATATGAGGAAATTATTCATTTTTACAAATTTAAACTTTTGAACAAAATTAAGGATATAACTTATATTGGTTCTTAGAGTTCATAAAATAGATCCTTAGTATGCTGCAAAATAGAGATTATATGTAAAATTATCATAAAATATATAATAGTTTAATTTATATATATATATAAATTTATTAATTTTTTATGATCATTGGAATAATAAATAATAAAAAATTATATACTTTGACCTAAAATTCATTATATTATTTTATTCATTTTTTACTCTAATTATATATATTCATATTAATTAAAGGGTAAAATTCATAATTCTTAATTATCGAATAAAATATTATATAATTATACTAAATATGGACGGTGTCGCATCCTACATTTTATTAGATACAGATTTTATTGTTTTTGTACTTTTGGCCAATATTATTTTCACTTGACTTTTGGGATTAGTTCACATATGAATCGAATTTAATTCCAATTCAACTTAGATTTATTACTTGATGTCTTTAAAGGATAAGGACTAAGGAAGGAGGCAGATGCAATGGTGAGCAATTATTAGGCTTATTTATTAAAAATCAAAAAAGGGTAACAAGAGATAATAATAATGTCCATACAAAAAAAGGAAAAGCATAGAAAACTTCAATCTTGTCAACTAGGAAAATTCTTGGAAAAAGGTTTGCAGTTCCCCAAGGAAGGCGTCATAGTTAACAGCAATGGAGTGGAATTCGAAGTATTGACGAAATATCACGAAATCGCAATAAGCTGTGTGATAATTTTTTGGGAGGTAATGCATATAGTGACCCCAAATTCGAATATTTTATTAAAAATAAAAATTAAGAAAATTATTCACACAACTCGTGATTGCCCATGTAAACTAGGATTTCTCCAAGCATTCATTTTTTTAAATTTTGAAATTTAAAAAAAAATTAGGACTCTCAATTATTCTTAAACTTAATTTTTGAACCAAAAACCTTGATTATTTAATCTAATATTATTAGAACGAAATAAAATTATGTAATTCACATATAATATTAATGTAATAAAATCATAATATGCTAACATCCCTAATAAATAAAGACATTAGATAAATAATAATTAAAATATAATTATTGAAGAATTAATTAGATATTTCTAATTAAATTATAAAAAAATCATATTTAATATTTTAATAACTTTTTTGTATTATTGTACTTTGTCTTTACCATGTGAACAAAATCTCCAATATCTATTGGAAGGATTTTCCTTAGTCAACATGTGTTTACTTTATTATATGTAAGCATTAATTATCAAACTTAGGTATGTTACCTACTCCACATAAAAACATAGGAATTTTGTTGAGCATATGGAGGGCCCACCTTCCCGCTTCAACCCAAAATTGCTTGGGAACATTTTTATAATCTAATATACATCTAACTATATTTATAATGGTTCAATACTAGAAAATATCAAACTCCTTCCAATTAAATTCTTCATTACAATGAGTCATCAACTTTTTTTTTCAACTTTGAACATTTTAAAGAAATTTTTAGCCTTAAATTTCTCACATAAAAAATAAATATAATATTTACCATTAAAATCATTTATAAATATTAAAAAATATATTTATAGTAAGAGGTACGTATAAATTAGTATATAACAGTATAATAAATTTAGTTGTCTTTCAATTATTATTTTAATTATTGTTTCAAGACTAATTCTCATTTAACAATAACTATATTTATGTATTTAAATTTATTTATAAAACACACGATATAGTTAAACTTAATTATGATAGATGTAAAAATCTTTTACACCATTGCACTATATTCTAATTTTTCATCATATATTTTTAATTTATTTACCATTGTTAAAATTCAAGTAAATTAAGATTCAGTAGCTTCATTTTATTTATTTGTAATAGTTTAAATTCTCATTCTAAAGTATAAATTATCAAACTTCGATATTTACCCAATTCTCATAATAATTATCAAACTTTGGTATAATAAATTATAGAAAACTTACCCAGGCCATGAATCCTTGATTACTTAAGATTACACAACTCAAATAACTGAATAATATTGATTCATTGTTTGCTCGTGTGGTGATTTGAACTCATCACTTCAAGAATCATTCAATTGCCTATTATATAAGACAAGGTGTATTCTCTCTTTGATATCATATTATCCCGACTTTACTTCTTAAAGAGAAGGGCAATTTTCACACCATAGGTCGTAACTTTAGGGTTCCTTGATTTTTTGAATTTAATTTGCTCCATTTTAGGTGTGATGTTGAGGAATAACTCTTGCAGGTTATACATGTGATGCATTGGTGGAATCCTTGAATGTGAAGGTTGGAACAAAAGATCTAGAAATTCCATCAAAGGATTAAGAAAACTCAATTAGTAAGATTTCATTTCTCACTATTTAATGTACAAACTCTTTCCTTTTATTTTGGATTATGTGTTATTATTGTTCACTAATTGAACAATCTTAGTGGCTATAGAATTTATGTTATTTTACTTTTAGACTTTTGAGCATACCCTTGGTTTCATAGAGTTTAACTACTCTACTTTTATACTAATAACTAAACTCTACATATTAAATTGTATTTGATAATGTATTTATAATCCATTTTGAAGTGATTGCTCTTATTTATTTATCCTTGTACTTTAGGAATATACTATAAAAGAAATATCTTCTAATATTTGATTTATAAATATAATAAGTCAAAGCCACTTATACATACTCATATATTGAAAAAAATGGTACATATGCACCATAAGAAAATATCAATGTGACAATATAGCATCATTTCTTTTGTTATATATTCCAATTATACTCATGATGCTAAACTTATTGTGCCTAAGTAAAAAATTGATATAATCCAATATATTTAATAATTTATTAACACATATAGAGTTAAAATAAAATGATAAAAAATATAAAATACAATTATTTATTACTATGACAAACTAATTTAATATATATAATATTAATAATTTTCTAATGTCCTCCGTCATTATTAATATTAATAACTTATTTAAAACCTAAAAATTAAGTTTTTAATTCAAAAAATAATCATATAATTGTTACTGGCTAATTATCTTAAAATATTATCATATATTAAATGTACTAAAATTAACTCATCAATAAAATTCAATTAATTTTTAGAAAAAATATCAATTTGATTCCATATATAATAATTAGAATGGAAAATAGGAATTATTCTCATATTAATCAAATTTATAATAAATTAAATTTGAGAGAATAACACATAAAATTAATTAAATTATTTAATTTATTTTGTTGACTTATACTTATTTATTTTTAGTATCATCATGACATCAATTCTTGATAAATTGTAGTAACCCTAATAATATGTTGAAAAAAATTCACCTAACTCATAAAATCTTATTAAATATAAATTTTAAATAAAAATGATTATGTTAAAACTTAGATTAGAAAGACAAAATGAATTTTCAAAAAGCTAATTGGTATAATAATTTAAATTGGAAAATTTTAATGATAATAAAAAATAAAAATCACATATACAACAACAAACTTCCCATATATTTAAATACCACTTATTAATTTTTTATATAATACAAATTTAAATAATTTAATTAATAAATAAAATTATTGCATACACCCCAAACTTTATCCTCATTTTCAATTTAACCCAACCAATAGCAAATAGGGTACTGTCAATTAATTAACTTTTTAGAAGTATACATAACCCTTCATAAATTCGAACAACATTAATTAACATTTCTATGTGAGGAAATATTGCCTTTTTCTATTTCATAATTTCCTCCAAATTCGTGACAATATGGGATAGTTATAAATAATTAGTTAATTTTCTTTAAAAAATTAATTTAATAATTGATGATATATAACCACTCTAAATAAATTACATTCTTAATATCCACTATTACATGTATATTATAAATACAATTATATACTATTAGATATACTCTCAACAATTATAGCTATTTAAGAAATTATTTTTTTCATTTTATATGCTCAAGTTGAGTCAATTTATTGTTTGATGATTTAGACTACATTGACATATTGCCATACCTAATAATAATAAGATATTGTCATACTTAGTTCTAATATATATATATAAGTAATATAAGATAAATATTATTATCAACTTATTTATTTATTATAATTATGTAGTCGACTAAATTATAAAGTATATTTCAATATAAATTATTCAAATATTATAATTTTATTATAAAAAATAAAATTCTATCAATATAACTTCCATATATAATATTTGTATAAAAAATAAATAGTTTATTTTATTGAGAGATTTTTGTTTAAAAATTTTGAAAATTAAAGAAAATATAATATTATAAATTAATTTTAATTTCTAATCTATATATACCTTTTATTTTTTTTTATATATTTATTTTTCTCTATTTTACAAGTTCAATTAAAATTAACGATCTTTTTACTTAATTAGATTGGATTAAGTAATATAAAACTATATTATATTTTAAATAATATGTATTGTTTGTTATAATTTAAAATTTAGTTTTGAATATATTAACATTTTATAATTTAAACGGAGAATAGTTTCAACTTTCATTAAAAAAATATTATTAAACCAACTATATCAAAATTTAAATTTTAAGCTATTTATTAAATATTTGATTAAAAAATTCAGAATTAGTTAATAAGTGTATTTAAATTTAAAAGTTTGAGTTTGTTAAATTTGTATAATCTAAAATTAAATAATATTATCAAAAGATTGCATGTACTTGCTTAGTATAAGAAATTCACTAATAAAAAATAATAAAAATACAAATACTCAAAATTTATACTGACCCATAAAGGTAACTACTAAATGAATAAAATTAAAAAAAAAAATATATATATATATATATATATATAAGTGACCGATTGTTGACCGTCCCTATGAAAAGGTCTAGCAAGTTGGGAAATAGTATGCATATATTTAGCCGATTGTAGAATAATAAAACATGCTGTTTTCGGATTAGGCATGACTATTCTG
The DNA here is from genome assembly GCA_030064435.1 of Trapa incisa. Taxonomy (NCBI): domain Eukaryota; kingdom Viridiplantae; phylum Streptophyta; class Magnoliopsida; order Myrtales; family Lythraceae; genus Trapa; species Trapa incisa. Next base: position 18,305,946 of record CM057776.1, read on the forward strand.
TCTGCCCTCTATTAATTGTTAGATCTTAATTTTACCATTTATAAGTGAAGGAGCCATCAACAGGGGAAGCCCTTCGTGACTATGACGGTTACCATAAATAAAGGGCGGAGAGATATAGAGAGGAGGAAGAATCAACCTCCTTGACATGGATGGGCTTGTATAAGGGACGACCAGGACCACAACGCAGTAGTAAAGATATATATATATATCTGCATATAATATATATATATCTACATATAATATAAATATATAAGTGTATAACAATGGTTTCATCTATATATCATCAACTGGACATGATAATTAAGGAGCTTGAGATTATGAAAAAAAATATCAATACGTACTTAAAATAGAAGCACGAATAATGCTATGTATTACTAAGCTAGTCTTTGTTTGGACTTTTTTTAGCTTGTAAGACTGTGCCGTGTAAGTTGGATCAGTTGACCGGGTTAAATGACTCCAGAAAAAATAAAACCGACAGTGACGATTGATAGATGATGAAACATATAAAATATTATTATTTATCATTATTACAAATTAATTTGATATCGATAATATTAATAATTTTCTAACATCATCCGTTATTATAAATATTAATAACTTATTTAAAACCTAAAAAAATTTTAATTCAAAAAATAATCATATAATTGTTACTTGCTCATTATTTTAAAATATTATTATATATTAAATGTATTAAAATTAACTCATCAATGAAATTCAATTTATTTTAAAAAAATATCAATATGATTTGATTACATATATAATAATTAGAATAGAAAATAGTGATTGTTCTCATATTAATCAAATTTATAATAAATAAAGATATCTTAATAACTTTGGTTATAAAGACATATTTGAATAAATTTATATAAAATCATTTTCTTGAAAACTTTTCATTTTATTATCTATAAAGTTGTTTTAATTCATATAAATATATCTTTAAATGAAAAACAAATGTGTAATTTATCTTTTTTTTATAATCTTGTCTTAATTTGATATGTCACACAATACCACCATCATCCACGTTTTTCTAAGAATTAAATTGAAAATCAAAATTATTCTTTCAAGTAAATATATTTTCATAAAATACAACCTTGAAAAATATACATAATTATTCTCTAAATTTAAAATATTACATCATTTATATACGACAAAATAGCATAAAAATATACAATCTCTAACTCTTGGGCTAAAATTATTCATATCCCCTAATAATATAAGAAATAACACACACTAAAAAGATGGAAAATGTTGATAAGTAAGTTTCCTTTCATAAAGTATCTTAACAATAATCTTCTTATTTGAAGATGGAGTCCTATTAATTAGATAAATAATAATTAAAATACAATTACTGAAAAATTAATTAGATATTTCTAATTAAATTATAAAAAATAATATTTAATATTTTAGTAACTTTTTGACATTATTGTACTTTGTCTTTACTTGTGAACAAAATCTCCAATATCTCTCTGAAGGATTTTCCATAGTCAACATGTGTTTACTTTATTATATTATATGTAAATTGTTTTTCCCTTATTTATAAATCGTGACCTTGTCAGAGTTGACGGTGACAACTCTAAAAGGAACAATTTTAACTGATTATCCGATTTTTTTTATTGAGGTAAAATGGCTATGATGAATAAAATAGTGAATTGAGGGATAAAAGTTGAGTTTCTATTTTAATATAATATAAATTAATTTTGTTCAAAAAATATGAACTCAACCATCTCAAACTCTAAAATTTAAATATAGTTAAAATTTGTATTTTTCAGATATAAGAAAAGATGTACTATTTATTTTGAACTCAGCTAGCTATTGAGTAATATTTATTAATTATTTAATTAAAAATTTTAGAATTAGTTTGTAATAGAGTATTTAAATTTAGAATTTTGAACTTTAAATTCATATAATATAAAATTAAATAATATCATAACTTGTTATTTCAATGGATTTTTTTATTCAATCCAATAAGTGGGCCATTGGTATATGAAATTGGATGATAAGAAAAAATAACAAAATTAAATAAGAATTTGGAGACACCAAATTGTGGGCATGCACTGGCTCGTGAACCCGTCTCATGGGTTGCAGTTTGCTCCACCCGACCCCATGAAAAGGCTAATTCGAGCCAGTTTTTCATGACGCAGGTGGAGAAAGAGTATACATGTTTAGTGGTTGGCATGAGAATAGTAAATGTGTTTAGTGGTTGGCATGAGAATAGTAAATCGTGTCATGGGCTGCGGCTCTTCTCCTCTTTGCCAATGCACCCCATTGATCTTCATGAGCTGGCTCGATCAACTTGAGCAAAGGTCCATGTTGGCTTATTGTTCTTTTTTTTTTTTCCACATATATTCAATTGTCACATCCCATCATTTTCTATTATAGTTTTGTTTTAAAAAGAAAATTTTCTGTTTAGTTATTTCTTAGTGCACTTTTGAAGGTTTTGTTGATTGAGTTTTACCTATTTATGAATTTGATACATAATACTCTCTAAAATAATTTTGATTTTTGAAAGTTTCTCAAATTAAAATTTAGTAAAATGTGATTAAATTATGAATTTGTAGTTTAGTTCCAATAACTTTGAAATAAGAGTGACAATAAGCTTAATTCTCATATATTTATTTTTTTAAATAACATTTATCACTTTTTTCTATTGCATTTTTCAACTTAACATCCTTCTAATTTTCTTCCAAGTTTATACCATAATTAATTTTTACATGCATAATATAATTTGCATTATGTAGGTCTTTTTTCTCTCTTTTCTCTAATTGGTGAGAATGATAATTATCAATATAGTTTCATATTCTTTATCAATAATAGTTTCATTAAATATCAATAATATATTCATTAAATGATTTGATTTTCTTTTTTAATACAAAATTTTCATCAACACTTTTAAAATTCACCTTTTTTATAATTTTATATCAATTTATCACAATTGTTGTTATTTTCTTCATCCAATTTCACTTATATTCTTCTAAACAAATAACAGTTATGCTAACAAATAACTATTTAATTTTTCACTAACTCCAAGCATAACACATTTTATACTTCTAGAATCAATATTTTATTTATAAACATAACCAATCATTTAAAATGTATTACTAAAATCTTCAATTTACTAATTACCTGTATTACATTCTCCATAGAAAAGATAGGAATTTTGTTGAGTATATACACTGCCCACCTTCCCGCTAGTATACATCTAACTATATTTATAATAGTTAGATACTTTTTTTCTTTAAATTAAATTCTTCCCATCTATAAATAAGTAATAGACTTATTAACTTCTTTTAACAATGGTTTTGAACTTCTTAAAAAAATTTATAGCTTCAAATTTCTCACACAAAAAATAAATCCAATATTTACTATTAAAATCATCTACAAATATCAGAAAATACTTTTTTTACTATATTAGATTCGAGAATAATAAGAATACATAAATCAATATATTTATTTTATTAAATTTAAAAATAATAGACCTATATAAATTATGTATCAGCGAAATAAATTTGAAATAAATTTGGTTATATTTCAATTATTATTTCAAAATTAATTATTCTTGTATTGCTTGCTCATTTGATAATATTTACATATTTGCCTATAAGTTAGTAACTATTTATTTTGAATATAAGGTGTTGAGTATTTAATAATTAAAGTGACTATATTTCCTTTATCATAATATGCCTTCTATCTTACACAATTTCCGATATTTTGCTTTTATACACTTAACATACCCTTTTGAATTGATTACTTTTATCTATTTATTTTTATACTTTAAAAATATATTATAAAAAATATCCTCTAATATTTTATTTACAAATATAATGTGTCAAATCCAATTATACATACTTATACATTCAACATAATGGTATATATGCACCATAAGAAGATATCAATCAATATAACTATATATTATCCATTTTTTTGTTATATATTTCAATTATACTGATGATCCAAAATATAATATTAGTAAAAAATTAATATAATCTAATGAATTTAATAATTTATTAACATTTATTTAGTTAAAATAAAATAATAAAACATATAAAATATAATTATGTATCACTATTGTAAACTAATTTGATACCAATATTATTAATAATTTCCAACCTCCTTTATAAATTATTAATATTAACAACTTATTTAAAACTTAAAAAATAAGTTTTTAATTCAAAAAATAATCATATAATTGTTAATTGATGATATATCTTAAAATATGATCATTTTGCTAAAATTAACTAATCAATAAAATTTAATTTATTTAAAAAAATATCTACCTAATTTAATTGTATTTATAATAATTAGAATGAGAATTAGAGATTGTTCTCATATTAATCAAATTTATAAGTTGAGCAAAAAAAATCAAATTTATAATAAATCAATTTTTAGATAATAATACATAAAATTAATTGAAAGATTAGATTGACTTCGTTTTATTTTGTCCATTTATTCTTATTTATTTGTTATTATAATTTTAAAAGTGAATTTAGGTAAATTTTGGAATATATAATATAATAATAATATTAGAACTTTTTGATTAAAAACACAAATTAAATTTTTAAAAAAGTAATTGGTATAATAATTTAAATTAAAAAATGTTAATAATAATAATAATAAATCAAAATCACGCATACAACAACAAATTTCCCATATATTTAAATATCATTTATTAACTTTTTATATGTTACAAATTAACTAATTCAACTAATAAATAAAATTATTGCATACACCCTCAAACTTTATCCTCATTTTCAATTTAACCCAACTTTAAAACAAACAGGTCAGGTATGGTCAATCAATGAACTTTTCAATTTTTCAACATAAAAATAAAACGCATAAGTAGAAGTATTGATTAGTGATATAGCCCTTTATAAATTCGACCAACATTATAAAAAGGTAATTGAGATTTCTATGTGAGGAAATATTGCCTTTTTCTATTTCATAATTTCCTCCAAATTTGTGATAAAGAGTTATAAATAATTAGTTAATTTTAAAAAAATAATTTAATAATTGATAAAATATAAACACTCCAATTTTATTATTAACATAAATTACATTCTTAATATCCACTATTACATCTAAATTATAAATACAATCATGTATACTCTCAATAGCTATTTAAGAAATTATTTTTTTTATTTTATATGCTCAAGTTGAGTCAATTTATTGTTTGATGATTTAAACTACATTGACATATTGCGATACCTAATAATAATTACATACTGTACCTAGTTCTCCAATATATATATATATATATATAAGTAATATAAGATAAATATTATTATCAACTTATTTATTTTTTATTGTGACTATGTGGTCGACTAAATTATAAAATATATTTTAATATAAATTATTTAAATATTATAATATTATTATAAAAAATAAAATTTTATTAAGATAACATCGATATATAATTCTTGGATAAAAAAACTAAATGGTTTATTTTATTCAGAGATTTTTCTTTAAGAATTTTGAAAATTAAAGAACATATAATATTATAAATTAATTTTAATTTCTAATCTATATATACTTTTTTTATATATTTATTTTTCTTTATTTCACAAGTTCAATTGAAATCAACTTAAAAAGAATTTTTTTTACTTAGCTAGATTGGATTAACATTTTATAGTTTAAATGGAGAATAGTATGAACTATCATTTACAAAAATATTGTTAAATCATTAGAACCCATAATATAATTAAATAATTTGTTATCTTTTTATTTTGATATGATAAAAAAAAATAAATCAATTTCACAAAAAATATTTTAACAAAATTTTTTTAACGGTTTCATAATTTAAAAAAATGTAATTTAAAGCTACTTATGAGTATGCTATCTTTTCACATGAAAACCTAACATAACTTGTCCATATATCTTATATTCCCCCGTTAAAAACCTGTTTTTTTTGTAGAGTTAGAGTAATTTTACAAATAAAATACTGAACTAATGTATAAAGGGGAAGTTCTATTTTAATATAATATAAATGAATTATTTATCAAAAAATGAAAACCTAACTATATCAAATTTTAAATTTTAAGCTATTTATTAAATATTTGATTAGAATTTTGAGAATTAGTTTATAAATGTATTTAAATTTAGAATTTTGAGTTTGTTAAATTTGTATAATCTAAAATTAAATAATATCATAATAAGATTGCATGTACTTACTTAGTATAAGAAATTTACTAATAAAAAATAATCTAAAATTAAATAATATCATCAAAAGATTGCATGTACTTGGTATAAGAAATTCACTAATAAAAAAATAATAAAATTAAATAAAAATGCAAATACTCGAAATTTGTATTGACCCCTAAAGCCCATTACTGCTGACTAAAATTAAAAAAAAAAAGTTTAAGCGGATTTTGGATGAAAAGGCCTGGCAAGTGGGAAACAGTATCCATATATTTAGCAGAAATGAAAATAATAAATTGTGCGAATTTGGGCTGACCATTATGTCTGCCCCTGTCCTTGTTTTCGCCATTCTACCCTCTTATGACCATGAGCTCGGCCGATCAGCTTGAGCAAGCCATGGAGGTTCGTTTATTATTCTCTTTCTTTAATCATGTATCTCATTGTCTGATCTGATCATTATCTGGGATGATTTCGCTTAAAAAATACAACTTTTCTCTGTGGTTATATCTAAGTTAGTGTGCTTGAAAGGTTTTGTTGATTTAGTGGGTTTTGCCTGTTTATGAATCACTTACAATATGGTGAATACTCTCTGAAGCAATTTTGTTCTTTTGAAAGTTTTTGGAGGAAAATTTTAGGTAAAAGGTGATTAAATTATAAATTTGTAGTGGGCACTACATTAGGTCGGCCATTTGAGTGTTAGGAGTTTCAATCGTAAAACAAATAGCCCATTCAGCTCTGCTGCAGGATTGGTTGCATATCTGAAGGAGCTCAACATTGCAGTAGCGATGCTGAATCTGGTCGTAGTTAAAATATATCTGTTAAAATTTCATCTTTTATAGCTCAAATTCCTATGGCCTTCCATTGTCCCAAAGGACAACTAATTCGAGACTGCTTCTTCAGTCTAACTTTAAAAGTTAACTTATTGTTATGTTCTTTTGAATTTGTGTGGCTATATTTTCGGGTTTTAAGGTTTTAACCAGAGGAGTGATGGCTGCTATGAGTGATTAATTTCAAGCTATTTGGCTGATTAGCAATTATGTCATCTTGGTCACCATACCTTTAAGTTAGTCTTAAGGGATATTAAGTGCGAATAAGTATTAAGTGAGTAACTCCTATTATCTGGACATTACACACTTCTTATTTGCAGAATGATTTATGCTTCAACTCAGTCGAAACACTATTATTTGCAGATGATAATAGATAATGCCACGATTGTGATTGATCCAGATGAGACACCTGCTCCTTTTGAGGCAAGTACAGGGGAGAAACCGAAGAGATTTAGATCTGGGGTATGGCAGCATTTCACAAAGCTTGATAAGAGGCCTGGCGAACTTGAAGAGTGTCGCTGTAACCATTGTGGTCAACTCTATGCTTGTTCGAGCCGGTCTGGTACCGGTCACCTAAACCGCCATATATTTGAAGGGAGGTGCCAAAAATTTAAGGCCATGCAGTTCAATTTGCAGACATCCACACCTACTGATCGGGATAAGGATGATTCGGGTTATATATCCAGTGACGAACCTCGGAAAACACACACTCCGAATCACTCCTTTCATAAGGTGATTGTCTAAACACTGCCCGACATGGTAAAGCCATGCCTTCTTGTCTGGTTTTTACCTTATTAGATACATGGTCAACTACTCAGGAAGATATAGAGCATATGGAGTTGCAATTAGCCTGTACGAAGAACGAAAATGCAAAGCTTCGAAAAGAAAAGGATGAGTTAACAGCCCAGAAAGAAAGCCTTGAGAAGCTGTTACTAAATATGGCATCTGAAATGGTATAATTCTTCTTTTTCCCTGTTAACATTCTACTAATGGAAAAACGACTTGTTTTAGTATTTGCAGATATGCTCATACAGCATGATAGCTTGAAACATAACATAGAGCTGCATTATTTCCATTAACTTCATTCTAGGACCCCTTGCAAATTTCAAGGGCAAGTGCTCAATAGGAATAGAATTGGAGTACACTACTACTTTAGCACCTAGTATAGTGACGAGTCAAAGTGAGGAGTCACTTCAGCTGACATGGCTGCCTTGACTAGCTAGTGGAAGAAGGGTCAAAGTGATGGAAAATAAAAGTGAAGTCCTCAATTGTTAGCTTAAAGTGTTAGTCCTTTGAAAGCTAATCGACTGTGCAGACACGGCTATCAGAAATGAACTCGAAGCTAAAGGAAGATTATGCAAGGGTTCAAGAAGAGAAGGAGCGATCAATCACAAGGGAGGTACTCGTTTTCCTTTCCCCTTCAATGACCAGTGTGGCATATCCATAGGCAATCATCTGATTTTGGAGAAAATTCATCTTCCCTGGATGCAGGAGTTCACGAGATTGGAAACTCAAGTTTCGAAGCTGAGAGAGGAATTTGAAAAGGAGAGGCGAGGATTTTCTGCTACAGTTGCAATGGTTCTGGGACAGATACATAAGAACAGATGATGGCCCGAGAAGCTGGTGCTGTTGGCATAACAATGTGTACATGAATTAAAATAAAACCAGGCAGGCCCCAATATGTATTGAAGCTATTGCTAGAATTGTGGCAAGATACAATCTCCCACTATATAATAATCATCCATCATGACAAGCAGCTTGCAAGAAATACACTAAGAAACCAATTAGGAGGAAATCATCCATTTTTTTTCTCAAGTGTTACAACAAAGCATTATTAAATAATTTGAAGCATCCCAAAATTTTCCCAGTTAATAGGCTGCTTGAATAACAGAAAAGCACAAGGGAAGAAAAAGGAATATCCTCATTGAGACAGCCCCTCGAAGGAATTGAGAGAGAACATGATGTCTGTCTAGTCAAGCTAAAAAACTAAGCGTACCAACACCATTTAATTGCTGCTGGCAGAAACTCGAAACACGGAGACAAGTCACTGAGGTGGTAAAACAAGCCAGGGGACAATTCAGGCAGAGATCTACCAACATGCACCATTCACCTTATGCTGTTTTCACCTTCCGTGATGAAGGTCGCCTAAATAGACTGATTAGATCATCGAGACCCTGTCAAATAAAAAAAACACAAAGTTAGCATTCCTAGAACTTTGCCAAATCTGTCCAGGACAGACATATTTGAGCTTTATAATTAGTACAAGCACATTCAAGAGCTTAGAAGAAGGCACTCACCCTAGTTACAATGACAAGGAAACTAAATAGAACTATAAGATATGAACCCAGCACCAGAAGCAACAGCAAGTCGAATGTGACACTAGCAACCTGCCAAATACATTTGTTGTTTAATATCAATGTATCACTATGATACATCAATTGAAAAGAATTTTCACCATAAAAAAAGAAGATATGCGGAGTTAACCATAGTATAGAAGAGTGTACCTGATAAACGTCAAGAGTTGCTTTAGTAGAATCATAGAAAGTGAACATTCCCTCTAGCACCTCGGTTTGCATAATTACTTCATCAGTGTGATCTGTTAGTTCCTGTTGACAGAAGAAATGGAAATGAATAAAGATATATTGATCTCATGCAAAACATAACCACTAAAAATCAATAATGAATGCAACGGATCGGATTCAAAACCTTTTTCAGAGCCAAGACGAAGGGATCATTCTTCAGAAGAAATGGTGCTACTCTAGGTGTTTGTGACAATAGGTTCAACCAAGATCCAATGTAAGAAGGGTTAATAGCTAGACTACTACCATCAGCAAAGATCTCAATGTTCTTCCCCTGATAGCCATAAATATGCCTCTGCAAAAATACCAAGAAACATAAACATGGATATAGTAGAACCTTCAGATGATCTACTTTGTGCATATACTAACTAGAATGCTACAGCAGATATAAGTTCAAATCAAAGATCTAATGCAGTAAATGAAGCTTCTTCCACTTCTCAACATAATTCATCAATAAATACTATTTCTAATTTCTGCATTCATATTTCCCTACTTTAAGTGTCATATACATAAAAAGGGAATTTATTGACCATCAATATTTGGGAGCCTTAAGATGAATGCTACAGATACCATCAATCTGATCCCCTGCTACAATTGCCCTTGAGCACACACACCTTCTAAGAACTCACTAAAAAAGAATTTTTTTTGCTCAATTAAAAAAAAAGAAATGTTGACTGCATCAATTTTGCCATCACACGCATAAGACTCATAGGGAGTCATACCTAGCAGTTGCCTATTCCTCTCATACTCATTTTCCATTTCACTGATAAAATGGATATTTAAGAAAATAATAAAGATTCCAGTTTATGAACTTTACCGCAAGACTTTCAGCAACTAGCTTGACAGCTCTGGCAACTGAATTTTCATTTACAAAGTGCCTGCGTGGAACTCAGATTCTTAGCAAGAAGTCACATTTGAAATTGTTCATAAATTTTGAAAAGCACTGAAAATTTTTGAAGTACCTGCCATCAGACAGACCACCAGTTCTTTCCAGTAATCCTGATGCCACTGACAGTTCGGAAAGGGTTGCTGCAGTCATTCTATGACGTGAAAACTGTTCATGCTCCCAAGCTACCTACAAGGGAACATGTTTCATAATCATTCTCAACAGTAAATGCTGAAGAATATAAGACCCAAAAAACTAAAGGACAGTTTGTAACAGGGGTAGGCTCCACTTACTCTAGAATTTGAAATGTTTATTTTCTTGTGCTTCAGACCAACTTTAACTCCCAACTCTTCTGCTACACTAGATATACCCTATAATTCAATTAAGATGCCCTCAGAATGCATCATAGGTAATAAAGCCAGAATGATTCTACTGAATCATCTTGACAACTCACCTCAAAGAACTGCTTGATATAAGCATTTTCTGGGGGCTTTGATACATGGACATATAATTCATTGTCCCATGAGCCAATACTATTCAAACAAATAGCATAGTCAATGGTTTCTCGCTGACGTTGATCAAAGCCACGGAGCCACTGCAAAATATAATACATCAAGAATTACTAATATGATAAATACCCATTGACAGATGAAAAATTTACAAGAAATTGACCATCAAGAACCACAAACTACCTTGTGAGTTCCATTGTAGTTATACGGTCCACCAGATGTGAGACCAAAAAGCAAATTATATCTCCCTCTTGTCTTGGGATTTGAGTATAGAATAGAAAATAATCTAGCTATTTCTAGCAGTGCCACAGCACCACTCCCATTGCTATCACTTCCAACTGATAGTGCCTGACCAAAGATATGAGTACCTAATATTAGTATTGGATGTATGAAATATTACACCAATACAAGATTAAGCTACTTACAGGAGCTGCCCCAAATGTATCATAAGATGCTACAATTGCAATAGTTGGGAGTTGATTTGTGTCCCCATCAGCTTTTGATCCATATAGCCACCCCTTTCATCAATTAAATTAGCTAAATTCAATTGAGGAAAAAAGAGAAACAAACTGCATGTGCATGAGAGCACACAGAGACATAGTAGCCTCAAATATGCAGAAATACCCACCGGATTCAATGATATTTAAAATTATAAGCTTAAAAATATGCAGAACAAATTGCTTGATTTAAGATAAAAGAAAATTGACAAGAGCTCTCACGCATGAATATCCAAGTAATCAGTAATATGAATCATAATGATCATTATGAGGTTTCCACAAAACATAGGAGGGACATTGAAGATATAACTAACAATAAAGTGATACAACTTACAAAAATTAAATAATAAAGTGATTCACTAGACAAAACAAGCAGAAATGCCTCTTGGGTTTAGATAAGGTAATATAAGTAAAATGACCCAAATCAAACAAAGGCAAATTTTACTCTTGATGCAACATAATGCTAGAATGGAAATCCACCCAGGGTGGAAATTTTGAAATATAAGTGGATTCGAACATATTACAAAATCAACTATGAGACACGTGCAAGTGTAATACAATTAAACAATTAAATATCAAGACATTTTCTATCATATTGAAGGTATGAGAAGTAACGGAAAACATGAAATATACAAGCACAAAAGAAGCTGGATATGAAATTCATAAAGGCCAGAAAATGTCAGTAAAGAGCATATAAAGCAGGATGCACAAAAGAAAATCTGTGTTTTCAGTTTATTACAAGTTTCAACACTAAGCAGCAAAAATCCATACCTGGATGTTTGTGATAACAGGAGAAGCAATTTTCTTGGGCTCAGCAGCTGATACCACAAGCTTGTATCTGTAATAATTCAGTTATCAAATTTATGTTTAGCAACCAAGTGGCAAGAAAAAAACATTATAATTGCCTTTCTGTGTCAAATCAATAAGATGTTCTGCAGTGACAAATTAGGTCTGCTGAACTGATAATATCAAAAGAGTACAAAACAAATGGGTCTCTCCAAGTTACATTATATATAGACAAAAAAATTAAATGAGAAATTTTACAAGTCAGGCAGAAAAGGCTGCAATTCTATTTGTTAAAATTTTCAATAGACAGGCAAGACAAATTTAAAAATTTTGATACTGTTGATCAACTGAATTACATACCCCCCTGTTGTTGCAGTTGCTTGCTGACCAGATACATCATTTCTCTTGATGTCAGCCAGAATAGCATTAACATTGTCATCCTCAAAAGCAAAATAAACTGGATACTGCAGCATCCACCATAGAATGTAGTTGATCAGAGGAAAGAACCATTAGAAGAGCTATCAAGATTAAAAAATAAAAATTCAGCCAAAAAGGATTAAAAAATAAAAAAAAAGTGCTTAGAGGGAGATAAAAAACATTCCAGATTGCATGTTAAACAATACTCAAACAACAGATGTTAATGGAATCACAAATTGAAAGAGTAATTTGTGCATGTAAATCCACAAAATACAGTGGAACAACACAACCATATACGTGATAAAAATAGAAAGTAACATCATAATCAATGACTTCTCACAGGTATGTTGGCATGTACAAGTGACTGTTCAAGCTCCAACAATGAGTTTTTGTGCAGCTCTAGTTCATGATGTTTGTCGCTATCTCCAGTTCCTTCTTTATTCTCAAAGCTAAATATCTGGGGCAGCAGGAATAAGAGACCTCCCAATGGCTGTCTTCGAGATATGTATTCTGCAATTTGTGAAAAAATGTCCACTTTATAGTAGATCATACAGAATCTGGAGGATTGCACAATCATGGAGGAAACACCAGTCCAAATAATGATACTGAAGTCAGGTAGTAGGAATAAGAGATCATGTAACTCAGATGCAGTCGGAATGAAGAGCACGTAAGTCTCAATCCCTTATTGATTCTGATCCAACTATAAACTAAAATAGAGGAAATAGTGAGCGGAAAGCTTTAATAAGTTCATAATATCGCTTATGATAACTTCAGATGTCAATTTTGGGACACTAAAGGAGGTAAACTGCCCAAAGGACTTCCCTTTCGGAAAACAAATAGTTTGCTCGTGGATGAAAATGAAGAAAATTTTAGGCGCGGATGGCTGAGAAAGCATGAATCAACGAGTTTACGAGTCTACAATCTACGAATTACTCTAGGGTAAGTTCAGTGAGCATATTTTACTAATATCTCAACCAGATCCACTTCTATAAGCTTCGTTAGCCTTGTATATGGCATCGTGGAGTGAACTACCTTTCACGAAACTGAGGTCCAACTCCCGAATTGGGATGACGAGAACAGTACGGGAGAGATCGGCGCCAGGAGAGAAGTGCATGGAAGAAGCGTGGTGGTTGAGGCTGGCGAAGCGAGATCCCAGTGGGACGCCGGAGATGTCATACTGGATCAGACGGTACACGTCAACGGCAGAGGCTGCGTCGCCTAGCTCGACACAGGCCACCAGCACGAAAATCAGAGCAATAACGGAGTACATGGACTCTAGAACCTCGCGATGTCCTTGCTTACTGGACTCCATCAGAGCTGCAGCCGGATGTAGGGTTTGAATGGAAAAGAGAGGAAAGAGACAAGAGTTGCAGTGCTTCACTCGCCGGCACATCCACCACTTGCTGTTTAAGTGAGGTGGCCGCTTTTGTTAGACGGATTTAATTTTCCATTTCTAGAAAACGGGAAATTGATTTTTTTACCTCTGCAACTCTCAAACTTGAAAACATTACTCATAAAAAAATTTTGAATTAAGAAAATTTTAGGGGAAGGGGAGCAATTCACAAAGTATTAATGAATTCGTAATTTTAATTTAATCGTGTATTAAATTAAAACTAAAAAAATGATTTTAATTTTTATTTAAAATCATATTAAATTGGGGTAAATTAATAAAAAGCTCATGGCTTATCTTACTAGCATGTTAATTTTGTGATTTTATCACTAAGTCATGGAGGCTCAATTGTTGTGGTTGCTTGGAGACAGCAACAGATCTGAACAGACCCTGTTTATATGTTCATCTACTTCTAGTATCAAATCTACTTGCTTAATCTCTGCAGTAGAGTCATGCCTTTGAAGTTTCTTCATTCTGGTTTGGATCTTCCATGTCCCACCAATTTGTATCTTCAGGAAATCATTTGCACAGGATGAGGTACGGTTTTCAACTCGATTTGAAATGGGTTTCAACATGAATTGACAAAAAGGAAGGTTGTCATAAGCTCCTCTTCAGATAACTGTGTGTCGTTAGTAGCTTGAATCTTCCTCATTTTATGGAAAGATGAATTTCATGTCCTCCTTGTCTCTGCAAATTTGAATAAGTTCTGCAGTTTTGTAGACTAATATCCCGAGCATGGCTGGTACAAGCTAGTACAAAAGCACAAGCTTCTATAATCAGAATCTCTCTATTATTAGATGCAACAACTTCTCTTGATTATACCTGGAAATCAAAGATGTCAGATCCAGTGTCTTGACGGGTGAGTGCCCATAATTGTAGCAGGAATCACGAGCCTTGCAGATGAAAGAGCCATTCCAATGCCCTTAATTGATCTCTCCAGTAAATCACTCAAGTCCTCACTTCTTATTCCAATCCTGAAAGAACCAGAAATTTACTTATACAAAGGGATGCAGACCTTTTATTTCAGAGGATGCTAAATGGTCAAAAAAATGTGAATCACGAATTCTGAATGCCATACTTTTAGTCTTCTTTCTGAAGATCCCGGGAAGTGATTCCATAGATAAATTGTCCACATGCTTGCACAAAAGCCGAAAGTACAAGCAACTGCACTGAAGAAGCTATCTATAAGTAACACAAGCCATAGGATGGCCAAATATCAACAGTATTGTCACAATTAACAAATACATTTGGTCTGAAAACACCTTACCTGAAAAGAAGTCCTATTGAATAACTGATGGAAGCCTTTTAAAAAGGGGAAACCAATGATTTCATTTCCATGAAACTCATAGACTTCTGGATAGAGAAATTCATTTTAATAACATTAAGTGAGATGCTTGGTTGATTGATGAGAATTCAGTACCAAACTTAGCTGATATTACCTGGACAGACAAAACCAACAAGCAATTAACACATCCAGTTCCAACCCCAACTGATAGCAGCACTAATTCTCTCTTCAGCTGGGAGGTGAAGAGAAAAGAACAATCACTTTCCTCTCATCATAGGAAAAGGGATCTCACACTAATAAAGCAACCTACAACTTCATATTGAAGAAAGTTCAACTTCTCTCTCTTCTCTCTCTCTGTCATCTTGAAGTTCCTGCTAAGAAACGCATTAACAAGCTTAGAATCAGATGATATCCACTTTAGCATACAGATTACATACCTTAGATGTGGCTTTCTTGTTCAGTGGTGCAGAATCCTCTCCCGCTAACCATTCATAAGTTTTTGAAAGTTTCAAGAATCCACCTTCATCATAACTTTCCACATCCTACAATAGATGACTACAGCTCTATCAAGGAACTATTTTTATGACAATTAATTTAAAGGAATTTAAATAAAAGACGAGACTGAGGATCATTACCAGGTACTGTTGTTTAGGGCATCCCGCAGCCTAATGATACCAGAAGCTTCCGATATGAAATCTCCCGTTAACTTCCTATCCTTAAGGAATGTCCGAAAAACTTACTCTTCTAGAAGGTTGCTCTCTAAGATGACGGGAAAATTTGAAGAATAAACGATGAACCACTTGCAAAATATAATTTCTTCTATAAAAAACTAACAGATGACGGGATAACCACAGCAGGATCTGCATACCATGCATAATGAAAAGACAACACATCTAACTATTAACTACCATATGGACAGCAGGATTTGAGAGAAACTTCCAGAATCGATTTCAGATGCACAAAAGGATATTTCCCGTCCTTACCAGGAGGAGCATTGCTTGTATTCAGAGAAGAGGCAGATTGGGTTACGAAGAAAACTGCTCTGCGGTGGCGGCCAGAATTGAGTGCACGGAGAGGAAGGTGGAAGTGGGCACCGCCCGTGAAGCACATAAACCCTCAAAGGGTCTCCATCTTTGAAGCTTACTCAATGCTATGAAGGTTACAAGCTTAACAGATTGTTCAAACAAACTGTGTGGGAGAGAGCATTAAGGTCACTATTTATTAAAATATTAAGATTTAAAATTTTTATTATTTTATATTTATTCCGCTCAGATCCGGACATTATGTCGGGTCGGCCTAGACACGAACAAAGAAAGGAGATTTGGACTCAAATCCGAACCGACCCGAGCCGACCCGACCATAAAACGGATCGGATTTTATGAATCTTTTCTGCCGCTGTTACCATAGCCTGCTACTCTCCTACAACTCGAGGGAAGGGCCGGGAGAGTCGATTTTACCGGTTGGGAGAGTGAGAGATTGATTGGAAAGATGAAGATTGAAGAGGTGCAGTCTACTACGAAGAAGCAGCGTATTGCCACTCATACTCACATCAAAGGCCTCGGTCTCGGCCTCGATGTAAGTTCCTGAGCTATTTCCTTTGCGTAGAATCGCATGAAGTATTCACCTTGCTCTATATTTTCTAATTCATTTTTCTCAAATGACTAATTTTCTTTAACTGTCAAGCATAGGGCCAGTTGCCCTCTTGCCCTCTTGATCATCCTCTCAGAGCACTAAATTCGCGTAAATTTTCATAAGTTATGTGCGCATGTACTGTCAGGCCAGTGGAAATGCGTTTCCTTTGGCTGCTGGTTTCGTGGGTCAAGCTGAAGCAAGCGAAGCTGCTGGTCTTGTAGTTGATATGATTAGGCAGAAAGGGATGGCCGACCGAGCTCTTCTGCTTGCTGGTCCACCTGGAACTGGCAAGACAGCACTAGCTCTCGGAATATCCCAGGAGCTCGGTAGCAAGGTTCCGTTCTGTCCCATGGTTGGTTCTGAAGTATACTCTTCAGAGGTGAAGAAAACTGAGGTTTTGATGGAGAACTTTGGGAGAGCAATTGGTTTGCGCATAAAAGAAAATAAAGAAGTGGGTCAAATGATGAAACCCGGAAAAACAGAGATCACTGAAAAACTAAGACAGGAAGGAAATAAACAAGACAAGAGGGAACTCCTCTGAAGTTTAATTACATTTCTGCATTTACAGTTGATTCATTCATAAAATCTTGTCAATTTCTTCAGGTTGTGAACTCGATATATTGATGAAGGTGTGGCAGAGCTTGTACCTGAGGTTCTATTTATTGATGAGGTTATTTCCTCACTCTCCTTCTTGTCCCTTAAGTGCTGTTCATTCTGTAAAATTTACTTTGATGAGATGATTTATAGGTGCATATGCTGAACATGGAGTGCTTTTCATACCTTAACTGTGCATTGCAGATTATTGCAATCCCTGCCCAGGTGGAGGAATTGGTGGTTGATGAGGAAATCCTAGCCTACTTAGGAGAAGTAGGACAGAGAACATCTTTAAGATATCGAATTTCTGTGGCATTTCTGTTTAGTTTAGTTCTATTCTCCTATTATTTTCTTGTGTAATGCTTGGGTTCTTCAAATGCTCCATATCTTGTCTCTTCCTCAGGCATGCAGTGCAGCTACTATCCCCTGCCAGTTTGGTGGCTAAAATGAACGGCCCAGAGAACATTTGCAAGGTAGTGTTACCTGTTCCCGAACCCATGAAACTGCCCCTTCAAATTTTCACTAATTAATGGACGAAAGTTCCTCATGTTTGTTATGCTTTTGTGATTCATAGGCGGACATGGAGGAAGTGACCACTCTATCTGGATGCCAAGACATCTGGAAGGTTCATAGAAAAATAATTTTGCTGGTTCTAACATCACCAGAAAAAAAATGTCGATTACAAGTTTTGAAGAGATGGATGTTTTTTTTGGAAATTTGGTGACCGGTCACCTTAGTGTGTGGATAATAGAGGAAAGCAGGATTATAATTCTCTGGGAGATGTACATATGCTGAATTTGCTTCTGGTCTCCCATGTATCAGGGCTTCCCTGCCTAGTGTTGTTCTTAACCCGATTCAGGCTTTGCCCCTGCATTCCCTGAAGAGCAGCATGATCATATTTCTCCTATAGAAATGATCTCGAGCATACATTGATACTAACCTTTGAGTTACTCTTTTGGTGACTTTTAAAAGAACTATTGTTGGAAGAAAATTCTCACTGGTGAATGGATTTGGCTGAACTAGTGAACATCAACGGCTTCAAGTACCGATTGTCTTGTACCAAAACAAACTAGCAGGGAGGTTTTGGGAGAAGGAAATGAAATATTTGAAGGGAGATCTTACGTGGCTCAACGGTCTAACTTGCCGTTTACGCTGCTGAGAGCAGCTCTCTTCCCCATGTACAAGCAAAGCACAGAGGCACAGAGGAGAGAGGGAGGTGTACAGAGACCGCAGGTGGGAAGCAGCATTGTCCCTGGTTCTGTTCTCTGCCTTTCTCCCTAAGCAAAAGATTGGAACCTTTTTCTCCCTTCCCCTGACCTCCTTGGGACGAGGCAGAGGCATAACACAGAAGTCCCCGTCCCAGATAGAAGAGAGAAAAGAAAAGAGTGGGAGGGTGATGAAGGAGAAGGAGATAGCGGGACCATCCCGTGAGACCCAGATATCGATAGCGGCATCCTCGAGTTTTCCAGGGTTCAGGTTCTCGCCCACTGACGTGGAGTTGATCTCCTTCTACCTCAAGAAGAAGATGGAAGGCTGTGAGCAGTGTGTCGAGGTTATTTCAGAGCTGGAGATTTGTCGGTATGAGCCCTGGGACTTGCCCGGTCAGTTTTCCCTCTTCTCTACTTCTAATGAAATTTAGCCATCATTTTTTTAGAGGCAAGGTTCGAGGCAATTGTCATGCTATGTTGCAGAAAGTAGAATCTCTGGGAACTTCCAGGAAACTAGTATATTTGGATGATTGCTTGAAGAGGACAAACAACAACAAGATTTGGACTAACAGAACTATGTTGTGAAGCTAGTTTGCTTTGCTTATTGTAGACATATGGGATTAGGATTGCTGTAAATTTTAGTGAAATTCATTGAAGAAAAAAGGCACATACTTTGGGAGTGGCTCATTCAGTATGATCTTTTCTTTTATCTACTTCTCTGTGCTATTTTACTTGTGAAACAGCCAAGGCAGTCATTCAATCACAGAATGAATGGTTCTTCTTCTCTGCTCGTGGGAGGAAGTATCCGAATGGCTCACAGAGCAGGAGAGCAACCCAGCTTGGGTACTGGAAAGCCACCGGAAAAGAACGTAATGTGAAATCTGGCAGCAATATAATCGGCACAAAGAGGACTCTTGTGTTCCACCTGGGCCGTGCCCCCAAAGGCCAAAGGACTGAGTGGATCATGAACGAGTATTGCATGTACGGGAAATCTCAGGTGATCTCTTGTTTCTGCATCCATTCTTCAACCAAAGGAAGAGAGACTAATTGCCTGACAGAGTTTTGGTCTTCACTGTGGACTCTCAGGACACACCAGTGATATGCCGCCTAAGAAGGAACACCGAGTTCCGTCTTAATGATGCTTCAAATAGGACGGCGGTTACTAAGAGGCAAGGGGCCACAACGGGAAACTCTAATCAAGCCGGCTTGGAAGGTGATGCTGACCAAACATGTGACTCAGAAGGGGATGAGGCCATTACTGGAGACCAGGCAAAGAGGACCTCTAGCAGTTATGATTCGCATTCGGTTGAACAGCTTCATTCCACTTCTGAATCAAACCAGAAGTTAGTAGGCGAGCGTGAGCCAGCACAAGTAGAGTCCTCAAACCATCAGAAGGTTCATACTGTTCCTTTCCTCCCTCACTTTCTTTAGTCTGTCTATAAGAAGGTTAAGTTGGTTTGACTTTTGAAACTGTCTGTTTTAGGACTCTGACGAAGATGAGGACTTCTACGCAGACATTCTTAAGGAGGACATCATCAAGCTTGACGAATCGGTCATCTCAGCATCCTCGAATGTCCTAATGATGGAGAAGAGCGGACGCGTGGCCAAGAGGGAGTCCCAGCAGTCCATGGAAGCATTCCTGGACCCGGCTCTATTCCCGTGCACTGTAAACCGAAGGGTCAAGTTCAACGAGCAGAACTTGAAAGAACAGGCTCCTGGAAGCTTCAGGTTAGAGTCAGCAATTGGGTCTACGCGGATGATCAACAATCATGGCAAGGATTACATGACGGATAAGGGCAGGGGTTCGAAATGGTTGTCAATTTGGTTGCCCTCATGTCCTGCCACTGCGAGCTCAGCATGTAAGTCATCTGGGCGGCACCCATGGGTAGCAGCTATCATGGTTGTTGTGTTTTTGGTTATGTTGGCTGCCTTTCTGCTGGAAAGCTCAAGGAAATTGTGATTAGGATGGAGCATTTGGGTAAGAGCCCTGGACATTCATGCCTTACTGCATTCATTTCTCCTTTTTATTATGTTTTGGGTGCAAGGATGAAGTACTGATCAAGGCATTGTCTTCACTGAAGTTAATCAATGAAAGCTATTGACTAACTGTTTGGAGTCAGTTTTTACAAATAATTTTACCGCTTTTCTCGCAATCTGCAGGTCATCTCATGGCATGAGAACATTCAGAAACTCAACTAACCCATTAAGATTCTCAGGATTTGGTTACTACAATGCAGGATCCATGGGCAACAGAATCATTTCTCCTCTTATTCAGCAAGTGATTATCGAGTTGGAGCAGCAATAGATCCTCAAGGATGTGGCACTGGGTGGAATATATGATCTTCCAGGTCTTCTTCTTCTCCTTGTTCTCACATAGTTCTGCTGATCTTCAAACTTATTCACCAGGAAATGCCCATTGAACTGATAGCTGTATGATATAATCCATTATCCACCAAGTCTAAGTTAAACAGAAGGCGACTCCCACTCCATGAGATTGATTTGATATTTTCCCATTGCTGCACCAAACAATATGAACCACCGAGATATTTTCTTGCATCTCGTATTTCAACCGACAATCAATTTGCACATGCACACAAATGCATATTTTAATTAAGTACATGGAGGATATTTATGCCTGCATCAATTGTTCAGCATTATGTGCCTATAATACTCAACCTGTCCCATCTAGTAGTGGATCCGCTAATTTATTATGTAGGACTAGTTATTTTTTATTATTTTTCCACAATCCATAAATATAAATTATTTTTTTAATCTATTAGACCTAATAATATTAGTAATTTTTTATTTCGCTAATATATTGAACATAAATGTAAACTTCATTTTTTTCAAAATAATAAGTTGTAAATGAGAAATAAAAAATTTCAAGAAAAAATCTTTATTAAAAGTGAATTGGAATTGATAAATAAAAATTAAAAAAGGGAATTATATAATTAAAAATATTAAATTAAAATCTAAAAATAATATAATTGTAACATAAACTAAATTGTATGTGAGAATTGGTTGCTTGTGAATCGATCTAAATTTAGAAAAAATTGATTTAAAAATTTAATTTTCTAAATTACTTAAAAATATCAATTTGTATATTGAAATTACAATTAGATAGAAAATTAATTTAGATAAAATTAGAAAATTTTAATTTTGTGAAAACTGATAAAATCAAGTCTAAACATGTCGATTTTCTATTTCGGTTCACTGAATCCGGTTCGACCGGTCAACGTTTTATACGGTAAATAAATTATCTACTAGTTAAGCAACCAAGCTGATGCGAATAATTAGCTTGCGACTCGTAACGAAACGTGCCTAATAAATCGATTGATTAGCGTGTAAAACAGTAACAAAATGATAAATAGTTGTTATTTTGAAATATTTTCATATTGCGTCTAACTAATATATGGTTTCAATCAAACTGTATTGAAGCGTGATAATTTAATTAGTATCATAATTATATTTTTTGAAATTGAGTTTGAATAAATAAACTATTTAAAAAAATGGGATATATCGAAAAATATTTTTTTAAATAGTATTAGAAATAATTATTACATTAAATTTACTTTTGAAAAATATTAAACTTATACAAAATATTTCATTTATAAGAAAAATTCAAAAAAGAGTACCATCTTGTGTAAGATGAGACACTCTACTAAAACCTAAAAAATTAGAGCCAATCTAAACCCAAAAATAAGTATAGAAAAATGTTGGAATTCTACGCCAATTATTTAAGAATCTTCCATAAATTATCAACTATTCGTACCAATATAAAATTGGTAAAATGTATACGACAAACTTATGAGCATAAAGCGGTAGTACTAGAAAAGTACGAGATCTTCATAACTCAAATGAGCAAATTAAGGGAGTCATGGAAAGAGATACGTATTAATTAAGAGTATAAAGAACCCAATATAAACAAATGTGTTAAGTGTGGAAAGTATTATGGAGGAACATGCCTATTTGAGAAGACAACATCGACCTCCACCCATTCCGATGAAGAATCTCGCAACTCACCCGTGTTAAACTATAAGTAAGTTAACATGTGGAAATAGAGTGGTAGCTAATGAGAAATTGTGGGAAATGTTTGAGCTATGTAATAAGTCACATTTATGACAAATAAAATTAATAATTAAAATTTTTTTTTGTTAAAAGTTTATGATCTTTAACCTAAAACCTCAAAAAAAAAATTTTAAGTAAAGGAATGACGAACCCTTTAAGGAAAATAGGTAAGAAAAACTGGAGTATAAGAAGGAAAATGATAAATGAGATCCTTAATATTAGTAAATCCATGGTAAGAGATTAACAAGGAAGTCCATAAGTAAAGAAGTGATACCTAAAAACCTTCAGTTTAATGAATAAACTTGTAAATATAACACAAGTGGGGATAACGATCAAGTATCAAGGGAAGAAAAGTGTACTCGTGAGATTTCAAAGAAGTAGGTCAAACTCAAGGAAGGAGTAAATGGGAAGATGGCATCTAAAAATGTCATAAAATTCTCTATGGGTTGGATACCCATAATGATGTACTAAGGGAAGAGACTCCCAAATAAGAAAAATGAAATGTACCCAGGAGTAAGTCCTGGAGGAGTACATACTTCAACAAAGGGGTGATTCACCCAATTAAAGGAATAATGATGATAAGGACATGTGGACATCAAGGAGAATGAGTTCATCACACCCACTTAATGGAGCATAGGATTGGATGACGGAGCGTAGTGTGGAGTACACGAAATAAGACTTCGGTGACAAGAGATCCTTGGATAGGAAATAAATTTCAAATGGATAATTCAGATACAACAAAAGATTAAGTATGAAAAAAATGCACATATACCAAGGGGAGTAAGGATATAAAAAAGTAGAAAACATTTAAGGAGTAATGAGAGAATAACCATGAATTAGTTACAAACAAGTGAGTATGAACTAACGAATGTAAATCCTCTGGTAGGGATGCCATCAAACACGAAGAAGTGCATGAGGGAGCATAATCATGCGTATGTCGAAAGACAAGTCATGAAGTGAATCAAGAAACCCGATAGTTGGAATAAAAAATGACAATAAGGAGGTTGGTGAAGGACAATCAAATAAGGAAAATCCTCAAGGATGTTATCTAAAGGACAAAGTAAGAGATCGACACTAGTGACATATTGCCCACGGTAATCATGCGAGTAAGGGAGAGCTCAAGGAAAAGGAAATGTTAGGTGAGATCGCTAGGAGATTTTCATCTCGAACTGGAAGGCCAAATCATGCCATTATGAACGATGACAAAATAATGGATAAAAAATGGACACACCCAAGACATGGAGGGAAATGGTTTAAATGTCCCAAAGGGAGTAATGACACAGCTGATGCTCCCTAAAGATACAATGAAGATATGGAGTATGGTGTGGGTGGTGCCAATTGGAAATGGCATGAAACACTCAATGTAAACCTCGCTCTTTGGAGTTAAGGAAAACTATGAAAATAATTGGTCAAACCAAGTGAGAAAATCGAACCAGTTCACAAACCCGATTATTAGGAAACATGCAATTTGAGAAATTTATAGCTCTCGAGTGACCCAAAGGGTTCATAAAACCTTGGAAAAGAACCTTAGGACAAAATGGAAGAGAAAAACCAGACCGGTTTAGATGAACTAGATCTAATTGTATTGAACCGATTTATGAACCGGAACCGATAGAGAGAGGGTAAACCGGAAAATTTATGAATCCCAAGTGACCTAAAGAGTCACATAAGTCATGAAAAAGGACTTTAGGATGAATGGGGGATGGAAACTTAACCGGTTCAAGTGAACCGGATTCGAATCGGATTGAACCAGTTTGGATAGGTTTGAACCACTATTGAACTGGATGCTAAATTTATTTTTCTAGGTGGCTTAGAAAATTCAAATTTGAGATTTGAGGCCACCATTGGATAGAAAATGAATTTAGAAAATTTTAATTTTAAAAAATTCGGTCGAATCAAGCATGAACATGCCAGTTTAAGCTTTGAACCCGTTTCGTACCGGTCCGGTCCACTTTGGAACAGTGTCGTCTTCTTCCTTTAGATGATAGCACTATTCACTTGCCAGAAAGTTGAACAGCGCCGACGAAGCTGAAAAGTCTCTAGCTAGGGAGTTTTAAGCAATGAATGACCACCATTAAGGCACCAATCGGACGACCAAGAAGTCCCCGAGCTTCCTATATAAAGAGCCACTCCTCATTCATCTTCTCCACACTTGAAAACTCAATTCTCTCTCAATTGCTCCAATTTTTGGTGAAGCTTGAACCAGAGCTCCAATATAGGTTCTTTTCGGAGTCAAAGAAAGCGTGGTCAGGTTCTTTAGAACTGGGGAGAAGTTATCTACACACCTTTAGAACTGGGGAGAAGTTGTTAAAAGTTTCAGGACTCAACTTGAGGAAAAATCGACATTATGGACTTAAAGTTAAAGAAAAATAACTTTAGGGACCTAATTACAAATAAATTAAAAGTTTGATTTTCTCATTCATTTGGAATGAATGAATGCTATTAGGCCGAGGGATAATGAACAAGGATGTTCATATCGTGTAGGAACACGAAATATTGGGAATGCCAGCAAGGACAAGCTTGCGTGAATACAAAGAACAGGTCGAGAGGAATTCACTACATTAACAGGTGAGTGAGATTTTTATATCATACCCGATTGGGATGATAAGCACCTCAGAAATGAAAACCCACTGCTAAGTGGTATTTTAAACATCACTCCTATTTAAACATCACACCTGAGAGGAGTTATGTGAAAATCATGCAGAAAAACTAATTACTAGTTGTAAGTAGATCATACCTAGTTGGTATGATGAGACTTCCTAGAAGGAAGTGGAAAACCAGCTTATCGGTTATAAGCAGAGACGTCTTCATACCCGGTTGGTATGATAGACAAATTAAAGGTTTATTTTATCAAAAGTACTATCCCTTGACTGTGTGCCACTGCTTAAAATTTTTGGGGGACCTTCTTGACGGGAGCTCAAATTGCTCATATAGGCTAGAGGCCTCGGTTTTGGAACTTGGGGGCTAATATGCCCGATTTTGAAAATCTCAAACAGTGGGCCCTAGGCCAGTTGGCACGAGTAGGAGCTCATAAACAAACATGAATAATATGCCATGAAAACTTAGGTAAATGAGTTGTTTGGCCATGGTACTGAGACAGGATCGACATATTCGATGGACTAGTGGCAGTGCAACATGACAAGTCTTCGGACTAGTCAAGATAAACAGATGTAGGTCGAGTTGAGGGTCGGAGCTATCGGACTAGTGACACCACATATTATATTGCATTATGTAAAAAATTGTTGATTGTGCATACACTGTGTTACAGGACCTTCAAGACGCCCAAGTTTGGTAGTGATACGTCCCAGGGCTCTGGATGACCCGGTGGATATAAGGGCAGTTAGTCGTACCAGAAGTCTTGCGAAGCTCGAAGTAGCTTCAAGTGCACAAAATCAGGGTGGGGACAGGTTGAGGTCTTTGTCCTCATACAGACATGGAGATTTGTTATGGGATTGAGGGTAGGATGTCGTGAACTTCCACTCATTCTTCGGGTAGAAATGGACATGCTTCTATCTAGGTGGCCGGTAAAGTCGCTCCGACGCCACAAGTGGGTTTAGTGGACGAGTTGGTTTGCAATTGTGTGTTTTACCTTCATGATGTAGGATGTGTGTTGGGCGATGACACACCGTGGAAATAAGAAATGGTTATAAGAACCAAAATTTAAAACAAAATGGTTTTAAAAGAAAATAAAGAGTCTAAACACTTCGATTCAAACATTTTTCCTAAAAGTTAAAATTTGAAAACTCATTCACTGAGTCGTTATACTCACCCCCTCCCTTATATCCCTTTCAAGTAATCCCAGAAAGCTTACCCCCAAAGACCACCAGCTAACGCACCTGTAAGGCAGGCATGATAAGTTTAAATTTTTTGTACAATTTTAATTTATGCTATTCCAAGAAAGGTATAGGTTTAAAGGATGCCTTACTCCTCACGGTTTATAAAGAATGGACAACTATTAGTAAACTGGGAGAGTGGCGGGTTGATCACGGGGATCCAACCAAACTGGATTAGGGCATGACACTCAAGATATTTTAACCAAAATGTTTACAAGAAATAGTTACTAATCACCTAAAATGTGTAGTTATGTAATGGGAGCAAAGATGTAATAAGGAAAAGCCATGAAGGAACTTCTTCCATTCCATGTAATTGATTACCTCACAGGAGATTGAATTATGAACAAAAGATGGCAAGTAGAAAGGAAATTGATATATTTGGAAGGAATGCTCGAACAAGAAACATGTGGTGGAACACTCTAACAACATAAGGAGAAGAGCTTAAGAGTACAAATTTGAAATATCAGATAAGATTCCAGGGGAATACCATCTAATGAAGGAAATTGGGAGGATTCAGTACTGATAAAGTCCGAATTACAAGAAATGAAGATTTACAAGGTAAGCGAGAAATGGCTAAATAATTGAGGTATATATAGTGAATGTTTGGATAACGTTCAAGTTAGTTGAGGAACACTACCAAATGGTAAGAAAGGACGGAGACCCACAATACCTAAAGAATTAGAAATTTATGAACATTTCTCAAGAGAATGTTCTGAAAGTATACTATACAAAAACATTCTCGAAGTATATCATGCTACTATGCTAAGGACACGTAAGTCCAAAATTTTATAAGGGATATGATGCATGGAGAGGAGTGTTCTTTATCAAAGCACGATAAGGTTAAATGGAAGGCTTGGGTAGATCGATATTATAAGAAAGAAAGGATACCTCTAAACAAGGATGCTATAAATGAACAATATTGTGATTATAAGTTCCCGAAGGAAGGATTTTCACATAAAAAGGATTATGACAATGGATGATTTAGATTGAATGACCAAGCCTTAAGAATGAATAAGGAACTAAGAACAATAGTGAACAAGATTTTGGTTGCACAAAGTGCATGAAAAATGAAAAGGAAGGAATCCCAAACAATTGATTAGGATCGCGTCATTTTGTTGATGGTACGAGTTAATGGTAAGTGACTCAGATGGATTTGAGTACACGGATTACCCCATATGGAAACACTGGTTGAATCAAAAGGTAGGATTCTAATATGACGATAATATAAGTAAGGTATGAAAAGATACTAAGAAGGATCTCACAAATTTCAAATATACAAGCCGAGATGTCTCCTACAAATATATGCAGTTTGAGGTACATATCTCGAGATAAGTACAAAGTTTTTGAGTTATTCTTATCAATTGTTGTAATTCCCAAGGTATTATTAAGCTTTTGGTTCAATATTTATTATGGAAGAAAAGTTCAAATTTCCACTAAAAATCGATATATGCGATTTTTTTGTGAGTAATGGTATTGAATATTAAAAAATAGAATACTATACTAGTAAATTACATTAAGAATATATATAGGGTGTATTTGCACTATTTACAAATATACCCCTAACTTATTAATATTACACACTCCTCCTCAAGATAGATGGTAGATGTCTATCATTCCAATCTTGCTACAAATATCATCCCATTTTCTGGAACCTAAACCTTTAGTTAAAAAATATGCTAGTTGTCCACTGGTCTTCATATATTGCAGTTCCACAATCTTCATATCAATTTTTTCTTTGATGAAAAATCGATTAATTTCCACGTATTTGGTCCTATAATGTTGAACTGGATTGTTAGAAATATTTATAGCAGACGTGTTATCGCACCACAACTTCATAGGTTCTTCTCTAAAGAGGCAAAACTCCATTAGTAAGCTTCTTATCCAAATTATCTCACAAATAGTTTGAGCCATTGATTTGTACTCCGCTTCTGCTGATGATCAGGCAACTACTTCTTGTTTCTTACTCCTCCATGATACAAGATTACCTCCAACAAACACACAATAGTCAGACGTAGACCTTCTATCATTCACACAACTAGCCCAATCTGAATAATAAAAGCATTCCACTCTAGTGTGACTTCGAGGCTTAAACTAAATTCCCTTACCCGTACTCCTTTTTAAATATTTCAATATCCTCATGGTAGCATCCGGTTAATAGAGAAAGGTGCCTAGTGGCTAATGTGGTAGTGAGGCCAAGTATAACTTAGCAGATCCAGGCTCAACAAAAAGTAGATAAGAAACTTCAACCCTACCTAGATCCGGTTAATAGAGAAACTAAATCGGACTACGAACTGCGCAATGATAGGGTACTGACCTATAAGGGTATGATATGTGTGCCTCAATTTAAGGAACTAAAGAGGTTAATTTTGGAAGAGGCACATGATTTGGTGTATGCTATACATCCGGGTTGTACCAAAATGTACCGCACCCTCAAACAAGGATATTGGTGGAAAGGTATGAAGAAGGACATTGCGAAATATGTAGTTCGATCCTTGTCCTATCAGCAGATAAAAACAGAGCATCAGAAACCATTAAGACTGCTACAACCCTTACAAATTCCAGAATGGAAATGGGAGCACATCACCATGGATTTTGTCACGAGACTATCGGTGACAAGAAAGGGCCGAGATGCAATTTGGGTCATCATGGATAGATTGACCAAATCAGCTCATTTCCTTCCTATAAGAGTAAAAAACACAGTGGAACAACTGACCATCTTATACATGAGGGAAATAATGAGACTCCATGACGTTCCGATGAGTATAGTAACAGATAGAGACCCAAGATTTATTTCAAGGTTCTGGCCAAGCTTACAAGGTGCTTTGGGAACCAAGCTCCACATGAGCACGACGTTTCATCCTTAGACAGATGGGAAATTTGAGCAAATCATTCAAACCTTGGAGGACATGCTGAGAGTGTGCGTACTCACCATGAACAAAGGCTGGAAAGAATACATATGCCTGATGAAATTTGCTTACAATAATAGTTATCAGGCCAGTATTCAGATGACTCCCTATGGAGCCCTTTATGGATGACTATGCCATACCTCTCTATTTTGGGAAGAAGTGAGGGGGAAAAATGCTAGAAAGGACAAAACTAATTGAGGATGCCACAAAGAAGATAAAACTAATCATGAGTTGCCTTAAGACTACACAGGACATGAAAAAGAGTTATGCAGGCAATAGAAGGAAAGATCTGGAGTTTGAGGGGGGAGATCATGTGTTTCTCAAAGTGTCCCCATGGAGGGGAATACTTAGGTTTCAGCAAAGAGGAAAGTTGAAACCAAGGTATATTGGTCCATATCCCATCATTTAATGGATACGACCAGTGGCCTATAAATTGGAACTACCTCTAGACCTGCAGAGAATACACGATGTATTCCACATCTCTATTCTTTGGAAGTAGTAGCCTAATCCTAGCAATGTATTGGACCGACCTCCATTAGAGTTGGAAGAGAACCTGACCTATCAAACAAAATCGATACGAATCATCGACTGGAGAGACACAAATTTAAGGAATAAGAGGATTCCTATGGTCAGGGTTCTATGGCAGAATGGACCTGTACATGAAGAGACATGGGAAATCGAAAGTGTGATGAGGGATAGTTACCCTCAATTATTTGGCATGTAACTGTTTTGGGGACAAAACTCCTAAAAGGAGGGGAGAGTTGTAAATCCCGTCCTTCGATAATAAGATAATCGAGGAAAGAACAGATCACTTCCAATTTGAAAATTGAGTTGGTCTACAAACCAGAACCGATAGAGAAAGGGAAAACCGAGAAATTTATGGATCCCGAGTGACCCAAAGAGTCACCAAAGTCATGAAAATGAACTTTAGGATGAATTGAAGATGAAAACCAAACCCGTTCAGGTGAACTAGATCCGAACCGGATTTAACCATTTTAGACCGGTTTGAACCACTATTGATCCAAATATTAAACTCATTTTTCTAGGTGGCTTAGAAAATTCTATTTTTAGAATTGAGTCCACTATTTGATAGATAATGAATTTAGATATATTTAGAAATTTTTAATTTTAAAAAATTTAGTCAAATCAGGCCTAAACCAACCGGTTTAAGCTTTGAACCTGGTTTGGACCGGTTCGATCCGATTTAGAACAGTGTTGTCTTCTTCCTTCAGATGACAACACTGTTCACATGCTGGAAAAATCGAACAGTGCTGACGAAGATGAAATGTCTCTGGCCAGGGAGTTTCAAGCAATGAATGATCACCAGTAAGGTGTCAATCAGATGGGCAAGAAGTCCCCAAGCTTCCTATATAAAGAGCCCCTCCTCATTCATCCTTTGCACACCTGAAAAGTCCATTCTCTCTCAATTGCTCCAATTTTCGGTGATGCTCGAACCAGAGCTTTGATATAGGGTCTTTTTTGAGCCAAAGAAGGCATGGTTGGGTTCTTTGGATTCGAGGAGAAGTCAGGTACATGCATGTACTCTCTGTTTGCTCCGAGGATCGCTAGAGAAATGCTGACATGATCAAATAGTGAATCAGCTCCGGTGAACCGAAGCTGCCCTGTTTCAGCTGAGTTGAAATCAGCCACTTCGAGCCCTTCTTCGCCCAAAACAAGCCCTTATAATGCCACCACAGTCCTCCTAATGTTGAATTAGAACTGAAATGTAAACCTCACTCTTTGGAGTTAAGGAAAACCGGGAAAGAACCGGTCAAACCGAGTGAGAAAATCAAACCGGTTCACAAACCTGATTATTGAGGAACGGGCAAATTGGAGAAATTTCAACTCCCATGTGACCCAAAAAGATTCATAAACCTTGGAAGGTAACCTTAGAACCAAGTGGGAGAGAAAAACCAGACCAGTTCATGTGAACTAGATCCGAACTAGATTTAATCGGTAAATGAACCGTGCTGGTTTATAAACCGGAACCGATAGAGAGAGGGCAAACCAGGGAAATTATGGATCCCAAGTGACCTAAAGAGTCACATAAGTCATGAAAAAGGACTTATGGATGAATTGGAGTTGAAAACCAAACTAGTTCAGGTGAACCAAATCCGAATCGGATTGAACCGATTTGGACCGGTTTGAACCACTATTTAACCGGATGCTAAATTCATTTTTCTAGTTGGCTTAAAAATTTTAAAATTGAGATTTGAGACCACCATAGGATAGAAAATGAATTTAGAAATTTTTAGATTTGAAAAATTCGGTCAAATTGGGGGTGAACAAGCCAGTTTAAGTTTTGAACCCGGTTCGGACCGATCTGGTCCGGTTTAGAACAATGTCGTTTTCTTCCTTCACATGACAACACTGTTTACTCGCTGGAAAATCGAAGCAGCATCGATGAAAATAAAATGTTTCCATTCAGTACATTTTAGGCCTTCAATGACTATCATAAAAGTGCCAAACAGATGGCCGATGAGTCCCCGAGCTCCTTATATAAGGAGCCCCTCTCCATTCATCATCTCCACACCTAAAAACCTCACTCTCTCTCAGTTACTTAGTTTTCCGGTTAAGCTCGAACTAGAGCTCTGATATAGGGTCTTTTCTAAGCCAAAGAAGGCATTGTTGGGTTCCTTATAACCAAGGAGAAGTCAGCTAGATGGTGGTAACATCCATTCACTCGAGGGTCGCCGTAGAAGCGCTGTCGTGATCGAACAGTGAAGCAGCTTCGACGGACTGAGGTTGCCCTATTTTGGCCGAGCTGAAATCGACCAATCCAAGCCCTTCTCATGTCAAACAAAGCTCTCCCAACACCTCCACCACCCTACTACAGCTGAATTAGAGCTGAAAGGTAAGCCAATTCAACTCCCCTCTATAATTTTCAACCGGTGTTAGAGAGAACCGATACAACTTCGATGATGAAATTCTCACTAAATTTGGCATCAATTGGTGCAATTCTTGATCCTAGGAGTAACCTCAAGACATGAGCTATCTACCTAGATCGAAAGCTTGGACCACCGCTCCCTTGATGGTAAGCTTTTGAAGCTTTCTCTCTCCAAGTCCAGTTTTCCGACGAAGCTCTGTTGGAGCTCATTCTAGTACCAAATCGTGCGATTCAAAGTGCAATTGAATAGTATGAAGGTGTTGGAACTCCAATTTAACTTCAATTTCAACAATTAAATTCATTGGGTCGGTCAATTTGATGAAATCAAATTCGGCAGAGTTAAAAGATTGAAATTGAGGGAAATTTGGGAATTTTGAAAATTAGAGGGACTAATGTGCAATTTCATAAAATTGAGGACCAATTGGGCATGATAAAGATGTTGGAGGATCAATTGGGTAATTTTGGAATTTTTGGGGCAAAACTTACCATTGTTGTAAAGTAGGGGCAACATGGTTATTTTGGCAAAATTGGGGGACCAAATTGGAAATTTAGGAAATCGAACCCCTTTTGTGAAATTGAATAAATTGAGTCCTAATGTGAATTTTAAAAGGTTTGGGACTCAATTTGAGTAAAAAAACAGCATTAGAGACATAAAGTTAAAGAAAAATAAATTTAGGGACTTTATTGTAACTAATTGAAAAGTTTAGTTTTCTTATTTATTTTGAATGAATGAAGGCTATTAGGCCGAAGGATAATGAACAAGGATGTTTATATCGTATAAGAACATGAAATACCAGGAACGCCAGCAAGGACAAGCTCATATGAATACAAAGTATCGGTCGAGAGCAATTCACTGCATTAACAAATGAGTGAGAATTTAATATCATATAGTGGTTGGGATGAAAAGCACATCGAAAATGAAAATCCACTGCTAAGTGGTATTTTAATCATCACACCTAAGAGGAGTGATGTGGAAATCAAGCGAAAAAAAATACTCACCAGTTGTAAGTAGATCATATCTGGTTGGTATGATAAAACTTCCTCGAAGTGGAAAACCCGTTAATAGGTTATGAGCGGAGATGTTCTCATACTAGGTTGGTATGATGGACAGCTGAAAAGTATATTTTGTTAGAAGTGCTCTCCCCTGACTATGTGCCACTGCTTAAACATAATAGGATACCTTCTTGACGAGAGCTCAAATAGCTCTGTTAGGCTGGAGGCCTCGGTTTTGGAACTTAGGGGCTAATATGCTCAAATTTTGAAAATCTCGAATAGTGGGCCCAAGGCCAGTTGGCACGAGCAGAAGCTTGTAAAAAAATATGAATTATATGCCATAAAAACTTAAGTAAATGAATTGTTAGGCCATGATACCAAGATAGGACTGACATACTCTATCGACTAGCGGTAGTGCGACATGACAAGTCTCTGTACTAGTCAAGACAAACAACTATAGGTCGAGTTGAGGGTCGAAGCCATTGGACCAATGACACCACATATAATATGGCATCATGTGAAAAATGTTGATTGTGCATGCACTGTATTTATGGAACCTTTAAGACGCCTAAGAGGGGTAGTGATGCATTCTAGGGCCTTGTACGATCTAGTGGATATAAGGGCAGTTAGTCGTACCAGAAGACTTGTGAAGCTCGATGTAGCTTCAAGTGCATGAGACCGGGGTGGGGTTAGGATGAGGTCTCTATTCTCATATGGACATGGAGAATTGTTACGGGATTAAGGGTCGGATGTCGCGAACATTCACTCATTCTCAGGGTAGAAGTGGACGTACTTCTATCTAGGTGGCCAGTAAAGTTGCTCCGACGCCACAAGTGAGTTCAGTGGATGGGTTAGCCTGCGATTGTGTGTTTGACCTTCATGATGAAGGATGTGTGTTGGGTGATGACACAATGTGGTAACAAGAAATGATTTTTGAAAACCAATAATTGATGATGGGAAAACTTAAAGGAATTAAGAAGTCTGGCATGCTCCATTTTTTTTAAAACTATTTCTCATCGAACTTAAATATTTTATTTTCATTTAAAACCCATTCACCGAGTTTTAGAAACTCACCCCTCTTTTTATCCTTTTTTCAAGAATTAGTGAAAATGACTAGGGATAACACGAAGCCTTACACTTTGTTAGGTATACTTAATTTCTCTTAAACTTGCATTTTATTTCATATATGTCTTTCCATGGAACAAGGTTGAAAATACACATGGCTCCACTTGAGTTAAAGAAGGAGGAAATTCCTCTTGAACCAAGAGAGCGATGGGTTGTTCACGAGGATCCAACCAAATCGGGTCGGGGCATGACATGAAAGGTAAGCCAATTTGGCTCCCCTTTGTAATTTTCGATTGGTGTTAGAGACAGAACCGACAAAATTTTAATGATAAAATTCTCACTAAATTCAGCATCAATTAATGTAATTCTTGATCCTAGGAGGAACCGTTAGACAAGAGCTATTTGCCTAGATTGAAAGCTCGAACCGCCGTGCCCTCGACAATAAGCTTTCGAAGCTTTCTCTCTCTAAGTCCTCTTTTTTGGCAAAGCTCCGTTTGAGCTCAATCCGACACCAAATCGTGCGATTCAAAGTGCAATTGAATCGTATAAAGGTGTAGGGATTCCAATCTAACTTCAATTACAACATTTAAACTCATTGATAAGTCAATTTGATGAAATCAAATTCAGTTGAGTTAGAAGGTTGAAATTGTGGGAAAAATTGGGTGAAATTTGGGAATTTAAAAAATTTGAGGAACTAAAGTGCAATTTCATAAAATGGAGGGCCAATTGGGCATGATGAAGATGTTGGAGGTCTAATTGGGCAAATTTTGGAATTTTTGGGGCAAAACTTACCATTTTTGTAAATAGGGACAAAATAGTTATTTTGGAAAAGTTGGGGATGAAATTGAAAATTTGGGAAATTAAACCCCTTTTTGTGAATTTGAATAAATCGAGGTCCCAAAGTGAATTTTAAAAGTTTTGGGACTCAATTTGAGGAAAACTCGACATTAGGGACTTAAAGTTAAAAAAATAACTTTAGGGACCTAATTGTAAATAAAGGAAAATGTTTTTTTTTGTCATTCATTTGTGATTAATGGGTGCTATTATGCCAAAGGATAATGAACAAGAGTGTTCATATCGTGTAGGAACATGAAGTACTGATAATGCCAACTAAGACAAGTTCGAGTAAGGACAACAAGCCAACTAAGAGGATATTCACTGCATTATCGGGTGAGTGGGAATGTAATATCATACTCGGTTGGGACGATAAGCACATAAAAAATAAAAACCCACTGTTAAATGATATTTTAACCATCACACATGAGAGAAGTATGTGGAAATCATATGGAAAAACTATTTACCGGTTATAAGTAGATCATACCCAGTTGGTCCTCATACCCGATTGGTATGGTGGACAGTTGAAAATTTATTTTGTCGGAAGTGTTATCCCTGACTATGTGCTACTGCTTAAGATTTTTGGGAGACCTTCTTGACGGGAGCTCGAATAGCTCATAAAGGCTAGAGGCCTTGGTCTTGGAACTTGGAGGCTAATATGCCCGATTTTAAAAATCTCGAATAATGGGCCCTAGGCTAGTTGGCACGAGCAGGAGCTCGTAAACAAACATGATTATTAAACCATGAAAACTTAAGTAAATGAGTTGTTTGGCCATGGTATCGAGACAGGACTGACATACTCAATGGACTAGCGGCAGTGCGACATGACAAGTCTTCTGACTAGTCAAGACAAACAACTGCAGGTAGAATTAAGGGTCAGGTCCATTGGACTAGTGGCACCACAAATTATATGGCTTATTTGAAAAATTGTTGATTTGTGCATGCACTGTGTTACGTGAACTTCAAGACACTCAAGAGGGGTAGTGATGTGTCCGAGGGATTTCGACGACCTGGTGGAAATAAGAGCAATTAGTCGTATAAGAAGTCTTGCGAAGCTTGATGTAGCTTCAAGCGCATGAGACCGGGGTGGAGATGGGATGAGGTCTCTGTCCTCATATGGTCATAGAGTTTTGTTACAGGATTGAGGGTCGGATATCATGAACATCCACTCACTCTCTAGGCAGAAGTGGACGTGCTTCTATCTAGGTGGTCGATAAAGTCGCTCCGACACCACAAGTGGGTTCAATGGACGGGCTGGCCTACGATTGTGTGTTTCGTCATGATGAAGGATGTGTGTTGAGTGATAAACATAATGTTATGATGTGAAATGGTTATGGAAACCAAGAATTAAGAATGAAATGTTTTTAAAAGAAAATAAGGAGTCTGACACACTCCAAATTCAAACTATTTTTCTAAAAGTAAATCTTTGAACACCCATTCACCGAGTTGTTGAACTCACCCCTCCCTTATATCCTTTTTAGGTAACCCCAAAAAGCTTACCTCAAAGACCACCAACTAACGTATCTGTAAGGCAGGTATGGTAAGTTTAAAATTTTGTGCAGTTTTGATTTATGTTATTAAAGGAAATGTGCAGGTTTAAAGGACACCTTACTCCTCACGGTTTACAAAGAAGGGGCAACCCTTAGTAAGCTGGGAGAGTGGAAAGTTGATCACGAGGATCTAACCAAAACGGGTCGAGGCGTGACACCTGCTATAACTTAGAAATTTCTATATTTATCTATGAGTGCCAATGAAACTCCTCCACCACTGTCTCCTCGTGTTCCAACTATTGGTGGGGTAGTGGGTTCAACTTCACATGGATTAGATGAGTTGTTAATTTTGATGCATGTTGTGCTTGCTATAGAGGCCATGCATGAGAGTGTGAGAAAGAACTCTCGGTCATGCAGGAAATATGTTAGAGGGGCTCACAAGATATATATATATATATATATATATATTATCATGGCTTAAATAAGAGGAAAATTAGTTCAAATGGTAG
The DNA here is from genome assembly GCA_030064435.1 of Trapa incisa. Classification (NCBI taxonomy): domain Eukaryota; kingdom Viridiplantae; phylum Streptophyta; class Magnoliopsida; order Myrtales; family Lythraceae; genus Trapa; species Trapa incisa. The sequence continues at coordinate 18,343,273 of CM057776.1, forward strand.
GGAGGACTTCTTTGCGGGATAGACCAAGTACACTAGTGAAAGACTGAAACCAACTACTTGAAGAAGGGAGAACATTCACACACGATGTTGCATGAAGAAACATATGCACTCCGAAATCCCTCCAGGATGAACATGTTCTCGGATAAAAGGTGAGTGAGATTTCTGACATCAGTACTGATTAGATCGATGATGCAATAGTACTCGCAATCTTCTATCTTTTATTAAGTAAAACCTTTTGAGAATATATTTAACCTTGACTGTGTGAACCAAGCTAAAAAAAACTTATTTTGGGGAATATATTCTATATGGAGATTAAAATGTCCTACTAGGCCCAAGGCCACGATATGTTTTTAAAGAGAAGTGGTCCCAAGGCCATGTTTTGGGAAATCTCGTGAAAGTGGACCCAAGGCTAATGGGAACGGGCATATGCCTGTCGACAAGATAAGGCTTTTATGCTTGAAAATTCTCAGAAAATTTGGTGAATTGTGTGTGATCTGATTACAGTGCCAAAGCTGGTCAGACAAACCTATTGGGGTAGTAGCTGCTAAGCTGATACTTGTTATTGAAATTGTTGAGCTAGTAGTTGCGGAGCCAAAGCCGTGTTGTCGGGTCCTTTAGGCCAGTAACACCAAAGACAATGGTTATAACAAATAAAAACTGTTGATTTTGTATGAATGAGATGCCTTCGGTCCACAAGTGGAAAAGTCAGGGACTGTTCTACGAATGTGTGATCCCTTTGATGATAAAGGGCATATGATTACACGTGTGCTGAACTTAAAAAGTAAGGTGAAATGATATCTTAAGATCATGTGAAATGATTTTTAATAACAAATAAGTTGTGACTTGTTAAGTGGAATCCCAACTAATAAGGATTTATTGAAAGTTAGTATCTATGAACATTCAAGTGTGTGAGTTGTTGCTCATTTTAAGTATAATTAAACCCTCAAGACCCATTATGTTGGACCCGAGGATAACTTTCTTCTAATGAAATGAATGGATTTCAAACTTGTCAAATACAAGTCAATTCTTTAAATCTCTATAAGCTTACCTATGGTGACCCCTACTTTACCCAAACCTTCTTGAAACCCTATTTGGAGTATGAGTTGAATCGTGGACATGAAGTCACAATGTCAGCAAAGCCCTCTCACTGAGTTGTCGAACTGATTTCCCTTTGATTACCACTTTTAGGTAAAAATGGCGAAGAAGGACATGTGTTGATGGGAAAAGCCAAACCTAAACCAAAGGTATGTCTTACATTCAGTATACAATCCCGATATATGGTTATCGAATTTGATTTTTCAAAAGTTCAATTTATTAATTTAGAAAATAAATTAAGATATTTTATTTTAAGCTTTGCACCTTGTTGGTTTTACAATGATGAGGCGCATATCGTTGTAAAGCTGGGAGGATGCGGCGGTTGTATGCAGGTTCGACCGAGGAAATTGGGTCAGGGTGTGACAACTTAAGTGGTATCAGAGTTTTATTCAATGATTTTTGGGGAAGTGAAAACATTTTTGAAAAGTAAAAGCACCGGGAAAGTACTGTGTAAGACTTACACCTATCATCACCCAAAGATCTCAATAACCTTAGCTTTCAATCAAGGCTACTCTTATTGAATGGAGCACTAGGTCCATGACCTTAGTATGGGAGTGACCTTGAGGAAAATGTCCAAATGGAATATCGACTCAAGGATGTTAGGAAATATAAATTGGAAAGCCTCCACAAGAACATTTTGGGAAGTACTAAAAAAAGTAGTATGAAGATTTCGAGGAGGAATCGAAGAAGCTTCTTTTGAAAGGATTTACAAAACCTCAATGGAATATCAAGGTGTAAAGGAAAATTCACTCTTGAGATAACATCTAAGTCTAAGATCTTAGATAATAATGGCCTTAGAGAGTAAGGTCACAAATAGTTACCGACTTGAGAATGTCGGGGGAGAACAAGAAGGGTGGAAGTAAGTCTCCCCCACAAAAAAAAAGAATATATTATTATTCAATGGTTTCAGAAGAAAGTATGAGGTTGGAGCCACGTACTTGGCTAAAAAGTGTAAGAAAGGGTGATTAACATAGGAACCCCTACAAGTTTTCTCAACGGAGAAGTCGGAGAATAAGTATTTTGGAGAGATTACCTAATTATTACCATAAGAACAAACTTTAATGGAAAACAAGTGGAACCAAGAAGCTTAAAAAAATGTACACCCCCTAAAGGACTTTCCTTTTTCTTGATCCATTCTTACTCGCTCGTGATCATTTTTATGATTCTTTATCCTGAGTTATTCTCTTTCGATATAGGGATGAATGGATAAAATACTCAAACTTTTCAATTAATTGCATTTGGGTCCCTAAAGTTTCTTTTCTTTAACTTTAGGTCCCTAATGCTGATTTTCCCTTAATTGAGTCTCGAAACTTCTAAAATTTACACGGGGACCTCAATTTATTCAAAATCACAAAAGGGGTTCAAGTTTTTCAAATTCCCAATTTGGTACTCAATTTTTCAAAACTACCATTTTGCCCATACTTTACAAAAATGGTAAATTTTACCACCAAAGTTCCAATAATTGGCCAATTGGCCCTCCGACATCTTTTTCATGACCCTCAATTTTAGAAAATTGCACTTTAGTCCCTCGAATATTCGAAATCCCCAAAATTTTCCCCAATTTCAACCTTCCAATCTGACTGGATTAGATTTCATCAAATTGATCGATCAATCAAAGTTAATTGTTGAAATTGAAGGTGGATTTAAGTTCCTACACTTCCACACAATTCCATTGCACTTTGAATCGCACGATTTGATGCCAAAAACGACCTCAAACGGAGCTTCACCGGAAAACTAAACGTAGAGAGAGAAAGCTTCGAAAAGTTATTGTCGGGGGAGCGACGGTCTGAGCTTTCAATCTAGGTAGATAGCTCTTGTCTTGAGGTTACTCTTAGGGTCAAGAATCACCTCAATTCATGTCAAATTGAGGGAGAATTTGGTAAGTAAAGATCCGCCGATTCTCTCTCTAGCACCGATCAAAATTTACAAAGGGGAGCTAAATTGTCTTGCCTTTCTGCTCTAATTGAGTTGTAAGAGGGCCGTAGAAGTGTTGGGAGAGCTTGGTTGGGCCTGAGAATGACTCAAAATGGCCATTTTTAGCTCAACCAAAATAAGGCAGCTTTGGTCCACTAGAGTTGCTTCACTATTCTATCATGTCGGCATTTCTCCGGCAATCCTCGAAGCAAATGATGACTACAGTCATGTAGCTGACTTCTCCCCCAAATCCAAAGAACCCAACCATGCCTTCTTTGGCATAGAAAAATGCCCAAGTCAGAGCTCTGGTTCGAGCTTCACCAAAAAATGGAGCAGTAGGGAGAGAGTGGAGTTTTCAGGTGTGAGGAGTATGAATGAGGAGGGGCACTTTATATATGAAGCTCGGGAACTTCTTGGTCATCCAATTGGTGCCTTAATGGTGGTCATTCATTGCCTAAAACTCCTTGGCTGGAGACTTTTCATCTTCGTTGGCACTGCCCAATTTTTCGGCAAGTGAACAATGCTATCATCTGAAGGAAGAAGACGACATTGCTTAAACCGGCCGGTTCAGGCCAGATTCAACCGAGTTTTTCAAAATTAAAATTTTTTAAATTTATATGAATTCATTCTCTATCAAATGGTGGCCTTAATTATATAAATTGAATTTTATAAGCCAAATAGAAAAATGAATTTAGGAATCGGTGCAATAGTGTTTCAAACCGGTTCATATCTAGTTCACATGAACCGGTTTGGTTTTCACCTCCAATTCATCCTAAAGTCCTTTCTCATGACTTTTATGATCCTTTAGGTCACTCGAGATACATAAATTTCTTGGTTTACCCTTTCTCTAATAGTTGAGGTTTGTAAACCGGTTCAATTTTCTCAATCGGGTTTACCGGTTGTTTCCCTGGTTTTCTTGTCTTTAAGGGACAGGATTTACACCTTAGGACCCATCACTACCCCTCTTGGGCATCTTGATGGTCATGTACCTCAAGTACATGCACAAAACAATAGTTTTTCATATCATAGCCATTATCTTTGGTGCCATTGGTCCAACAGCCCCGACCCTCGACCCATCTCGCAACTGTTTGATTAGGCCGGTTTGTCGACCTGGCCCTGACGCACCACCACCGGTCCATCGATTACTGTCGGTCCCAACTTGGTACCATGGTGAAATCACACAATAGGTTCATTATAGATTTCATGGCTTTCTCATTTCAAGTTTGTTTACGAGCTCATGCTCATGCCAATTGGCCTTGGGCCCACTACACGTGATTTTCCAAAACCAGGTATTTAGCACCATAGTTCAAAAACTGAGGCCTCTAGCCTATCTGAGTTGTTCTAGCTTCCGTCAAGAAGGTCTCTCAAATAGTTTAAGTATTGACACACACTTAGGGGAGAACACTTATGACAAAAATGTATTTTTCACTTCATATCATAAACTGGGTGTGATGATATATGCGCTTACAACTAGCAAGTGAGTTTCTCCTTCCTTTAAGGAAGTGCATCATACCAACCGGGTATGATTTCCTCTACTTACAACTAGTAAGTAGGTTTTAGCTTAGTTCGCCCATCACCCCATCCGAGCATGATGTAAAAATCCCACTTACAAGTGGTTTTTCGTTTCTAAAGTGCTCAACTTCCTAACCGGGTATGATGTAAATAAACCCACTCACCCAGTAACCATGACGTGTTCGTCCTTGGTTAGTTTTCCAAATCTACGTGAGCCTTCTCTTGCTTGTGTTCTAGTCACACTTGTCCCTACACGATTTGGGCAGCCTTATCAATCATGGTTTGGCATAAAAGCCTAGGCTCACCATTATCAATTATTTGCCCTTAGGTCCCTAAAGTTCATTTCTCTTAACTTTAGGTTCATAATGCCAAATTTTGCCCAAAGTTTCCAAAATTCCATTTGAGTCATCATTTTACTCAAAATTGTATAAGGGGCTCACGTTTTCCAAATTTCCAAAAATTACAATTTTGCCCCTACTTTCCAAAAATGGCAATTTGACCCCAAATGTTTCAAAAATTGACCAATTGGTCCTTTAACATATTTTTCATGGCCAATTGGCCTTCAATTTTGGGAAATTGCAAAGAGGTCCCTCAATTTTATGAAATCCCCAAATTTCCCCAATTTCTCCCCTTCAAACTGACCGAATTTAATTTCTTCAAATTGGCCATTCAATTGGAGTTAATTGCTCAAATTGAAGGTGTGGATCAGTTCCTACACCTCCATACAATTCAATTGAACTCTAAACCGCGTCATTTGGGTCCGAATTAAGCTCAAATAGAGCTTCGCTAGAAAATTGTGTGTAGAGAGAGAAAGTTTCGAAATCTTACCACCGGAGGTGCGGCGGTTCGAGCTCTCGATCAAGGAAGATAGCTATTGTCCTGAGGTTCCTTCTATGATCAAGAATTGCTACAATTGATATCGAATCAAAGGAGAATTATGTCAGTAAAGTTTAGCACTTTCTCTCTCTAACTTTGATCTGCAGCGACTAAGGGAGGCTGAATTGGCTTACCTTTCAGCTCCGTTGAGGTTGTATGAGGGCTGTGGGGGTGCTAGGGAGGCTTGGTTTGGCTAGAGGAGGGCTGAAATTGGCCGAATTCAGCTCGGCCAAAATAGGACAGCTATGGTCCGTCAGAGCTGCTTCACTGTTTGATTCCACTAGCATTTCTCCGACAGTCCTCAAGTAGAAAGGAAAATGTTATAAGGTAGCTGACTTCCCCTCGAATCTAAAGGACTCGACCTTGCCTTCTGAGGCTAAGAAAACTGCTAATGTTGGGGCTTTGATTTGAGCTTCACCAAAAGATGGATCTGTTGAGAGAGAATGGAGATTTCAGCTGTAAGGAGGATGAATAGAGAGTAGCTCTTTATATAGGGAGCTCGGGGACCCTCTGCCCGATAGCTTTCCTTTTTGGTCGAGCTTATCCTCACCTTGAAACGGCATGATCGAAGCCATTTTTCCTTCATCGATGTCATCTGTTTCTGCATTAAATGAACAGTGCTGTCATCTTAAGGAAGAAGACGACACTATTCTGAACCAGACCGGACCGGTCCGACCGTTCAATGTGTAAATCGGCCGGTTCAGGCCCAATTCGATAGATTTTCTCAAAATTAAAATTTTTCCAATTTCATCTAAATTCATTCTCCATCTAATGGTGGCTACAATTCCCCAATTTGATCATTTTAAGCCACATAGAAAAATGAATTTAGAAACTGGTTCATGTATGACTTAAATTGGTTAAAACCAATTCAATTCAGTTTTGGTCCGGTTCACTAGAACTGGTTTGGTTTTCTCTTCCAATTTGTCCCAAGGTTTCTTTCCATGATTTTTATGACTCTTTGGGTCACTCGAGATTTGTAAATTTCTCAATTTATCCTTTTCTTATCGGTTATGGTTCGTGAACTAACTCGGTTTTCTCTTTTGATCTAACTGGTTCTTTTCCTAGTTTTCTTGTCTTAAAAGGATGGGGTTTACAACTCTCCCCTCCTTTTAGGAGTTTTATCCCCAAAACTTAATCAGCATCCTTTGCATCATTTAGGAGTTTTTTCCTTTTCCATTGTTTACTCACTCCATGGAGTTTAACATAACTAGGCATGTCTTACTTACTAGTCCAAAGGTACATCCTTAGGTTCACTTATTCCTCTACTTAGTGTAAGATTCTTCCTCTTAAGGGTTCTTGCCCAAGCTTTCAGGATTGGTAGTTCCAAAATACCGAATCATTCCTGTGTCTAGTTATTCTCTTGATCATTGAAACCCTTACCTCGATGTTCTTTCGAGTGTTACATACTTGTTTTCAAAGGTTTTGGTGTTATCACCTTTTTATCCTATTTTGACATTCCTCCATTCGTTGTTTATTACAACTTTTGTCCAAATTTTATGTTTGACCTTGTCATGCTTAACTAACTGACTCTTCCTTACTTGAATCATATTTTTTCCTGTGGTTGTTGGGCTTACATGTCCCTTATAGCATGATATGCTCTAGAACCTGTCTTTGTCATTAGAATTTTAGAACACTTCCTTAATGGTTGTTCTCAACCTTCCAACCTTTCGGGGATCGTATAACTTCGTCCCTCTTTTCGTCTGGTAGTATTCCTCGACCCTATTATCATTATCAAATCATCCTTATTGCCTTTGACGTCATGTCTTAAATATCTGTGTTGATTTTCCTTACCTACTCATCCTTTCCCAACTTCCTTATTGGGGTTTTCCGGTTCCAATCATTTGGTTTCCCGATGACTTACCCGCATGCTGGGATTCTTCCCTTCTTATGTCCTTCCTCATTTCCAGTGGTGTCCCTTCCTCAAGGACTTTCCCTTGGCTTAATCCACTCTTACTCGCTCGTGACCATTTCACGATTCTTTATTCCGAGTTGATCCTTTTCGGTCTACGGGTTAATTACTTGGTTTGGGGAGTTCCCTTTATGGTTTCATTCTCTACTATGTCCTTCAAAGTAGAGACTTTCACCTTAGGAGTTACATGTTCAACATTCTTACCATTCCTTGAAGGTTTCCTTTCTTCATCTCCTAATACCCTTTCTATATTGGGCATTTGAATGCTTTCAATCCTCCATTGTCTTAAAATTTCCATTTCATCTCTTATTCCTTCCATGGGTAACTTCCGATTATCGGGTCGTATTTCGTGTACTCCACACTATGTCCAACCGTTCACTCTTTAGGCTCCATTAAGCGAGTGTTGACCACGACCAGTCTTGATGTTAGTGGTCATTTCCCTTAATCACTTCTTAATTGGAGGGCTTACTTCTCCAAGGTTTCTCAGGTGTTCTTTCCTCTATTTTCTTATTATGGGCAGTCTACCCCTTTCGTACTTGTAGGACATCTTTTGATTCTATCTTTCTACTTACCAGTTCCTTGGGTTTAACTTGTTCCTTGGGTCCTCCTAGTATTCTTCCCTTGGTTCTTTCACCTAGGCATGCATTTCATTTGCAAGTTCATGTCCCCATCCTTCGTCACTTGGTTCCATTACCTCTTATTTGGGACATGTATCGCCCCGAGGTTTCCTTCCTTGGGAGGATTCTTACTCTTTTCTCTTGGAATTCTCTTTTCATTTGCCCTTGAGGACATCTAACCTTAAATGAGATCTTTTGATTCCATCCTCTCATGCTTACCTTTACTCTTGAAACCTTGTGGCACCTCTCTTGTTCCACATCCTCGTTCTAACTTGTACCCCAGTACACGTCTATTTCTCTTAGGGAGAGCTCACATCATCCTTGTTTCAAGACCTCTTGATCATCTTGCGAGAGGCTTACTTAACCTTCTCATGGATTTTGGTCATTAATATGGTCTTGGCCATTGATCTCTTTAAGGATTTCCTTCATCCTTATTTCCCATATGTTTAGCCTTTCCACCTCTCACTTATTTGCTAAGTTTTGACCTTCACGAGAGTCAGTTCGTTAAGTGCCTCGTTCCTACTATTCTCCTTGTCTAATTGTCTTGAGATAGTTGTCTCTCAAGTCTTCTTGTCCTTAATGTCCACCCTATTGCCCTTTTTAGGGTGTAGTCCTTACAACTTCCCGGTCCTTCTTAGGACGTCGTTTATTCTCCTTGACTATCTTGTTGTTACGATTTGTTTCCTTTCGCTATGTTGGTCCGAAATTCCTATTTGGCATCTCTGCCTTTTTCCAAAAGAGGTCACACTTGCCATCCCAAGACATCCTTAAACACTTATGCCCCTTTTTGGGGTTCCTAATTTCAAGTTAAGCCACTTATGATCCACCTGTTGATTCCATAGCTTGGAAATTTCCTTCTTATGGTCTCACTTCCTACCTTTATCCTTTTTCTTAAGGACTTCCATCTTGGGATTTTCACGTTCAACCTCCCTAACGCTCCTTAAAGGCTTTTCCTTCTTTCCTTTCTTACACCCTTCTAACATCAGTATGGTTATTCGACCTTGATCCTTCACCATCCTCCAATTCCCTTTTTGTTCCTTATCCTTCCTTCGAGGAGCTCTTGATTATGGGTTGGTTCCTAGCACTCCACGTTATGTCTAGCTGCCCATCAATGGTCCCTTTGAGAGATACTTTGTCATGCCTTGACCCAGTTTGGTTGGATCCTCGTGAATAACTTGTCACTCTCCCGATTTTATTAAGGGTTCTCCCCTTCCCTAAGCCGTGAGGAGTAAGGCATCCTTTTTCACCTGTACCTTTCCTAGAATAACATTAATAAAAACTGAATATATTAACCTTACATACCTATCTTACAAGTTTAGCTTTAGGTGAGTTTTCCCTTGGTTACCTAAAAAGGGGGTAAAGGGATGGGGTGAATTCGACAACTCAGTGAATGGGTGTTAGGTGAGAGTTTTCACAAAATCAATTTTAATCAGAGTGTGCCAGACTCCTCATTTCATTAAAAATGCTTTTCTTCAAATTGCGGTTTATAAAAACCTTTTTCCAAGGTTTACCAATTCATTTCCAAGGATTCTCAAATCCTTTCCACTGTTTTCATACCTCTTTCCCATTTCCATATTAGGTGTGTTTCACAAACAACACATGCCCTTCATCAAGAAGGGTTCACACACATTCGTGAGATGCAGTTACGCTGACTACACTCACTTGTGGATCAGAGCATCTTTACCATCCACCCTGATTGAAGTCTTTGACTTCTACTCGAAGTTTGAGTGAACGTCTCTGACGTCCTACCATCAGACCCAATATACTTCATGCATATATGAGGATGGAGACCTCATCTCGACCCCACCTTGATCTCATGCGCATGAAGCTACGTCGAGTTTCCCTTATTGCTGGCATGACAAACTGCCCTTATCTCCACCATGTCGTCTAGTATCCCCTTGGATGCATCACTACCCCTCTTGGGAGTCTTGATGGTCCCAAACCTCAAGTGCATGCACAAACAAAATTTTCTAGTAAGCCATTAATCTTTGGTGCCGCTGGTCTAATGGTCTCGACGCTCAACTCGACCTGCAGCTGTTTGTCTAGACAAGTCCATCGACATGGTCTTAACGCATTGTCGCCAGCCCATCGAGTATGTCGGTCTTGTCTTGGTACCATGGTGAAGTTACATAATCCATTTATTAGGAATTTTCATGGCTTATACATCATTTTTGTTTATGAGCTCCTCCTCATGCCAACTGGCCTTGGGCCCACTGTACACGATTTTCCAAAATCGGGCATTTAGCCCTACAAGTTCCAAAACTGATGCCTCTAGCCTATCTAAGCTATTCGAGCTCTTGTAAAGAAGGTTTACCAAAATTTTTAAGTATTGGCACATAGACACGGGAGAGAACTTCTGATAAAATAACCTTTCAACTTGTCCATCACACCAACCATGTGTGATGACATCTTCGCTTAGAACCAGAAAACGGGTTTTCTACTTCCTTTTAGGAAGTTCATCATACCAACTGGGTATGATCTACTTACAATCGGTAAGTAATTTTTCCATGTATTTTCCACATCACTCCAACTAGGTGTGATGTTAAAATTCCATATAGAAGTGGTTTTTCATTTCTGAAGTACTCATGATCCCTACCAGGTATGATGTGAATAATCCCAATCACCTGATATTTGTAGTGTATTTCCTCTAAATCGACTTTTTGCCTCCACACGAGCTTATTCTTGCTGGCGTTCTGGTCCTTCGTGTTCCGTCAGGAGTGCGGCGGTCTGAGCTTTCGATCGTGCAGGTCGCTCTTGTCTTGAGATTCCTCCTAGGATCAAGAATTAAGTCAATTCATGTTGAATTAACATCGTGTCCCCATCGTCCATACTTGTAATAGGTTATTTCCTTGCATGGACTGATCTGGTTCCTCCTTTACTTTGAGCATTGTAGGGTCTTTCTAGGGGATTGTTGGTGGTCAGGTGCTTCGTCGTCCTTGAGTCTAAATACCCTAAGAGTTTTCTTGTTGAGTCTTATTTGTCAAAGGATCACTCTAAGAGTCCTCCTAGATTTCTTAATTCCTTAATTTAGTTTCCTTAACTATGATGGGATTCTCCCTTGTTTCTATGGTAGCGTGGGTTTGTTTGGTTACTTTTCTTGAGGCCATTTTCCTAGCAAGATCACATCATTTGAGAGACAGGGTTTTAGGAATTTGGAGTACTTCATTAATAGAGGAGTATAACATGTTGGGGTTTTAGTTCTCTTATAAAAAAAAAGTGGTCACATAATAGATAGGGCTACAGGGTTCTTGATAAGCACCCTCCTTGGTAAGGTTATATGCCCTTACTACCATTCTTGGCTTCAAGCTTGGCTCCCTTCGTACTCAAGGTTGTAACCCTAATATATCCGAGCACCATACTCCTTGGTGGTACTGGATACTTCCCCATTTGGTCCTTTGGGACCTCTACTATGCCTTAGGCATTGGGGGAGCTTCTAGGGTTGTCTTCCTACGATGATAGAGTGTTGGATGGTGTTAGTGATGTCAATCCTAGTTTTCTTGGTTCCTCTCTTGGGAGCCATTTGAAAATTTTAAAACTTATTTCTCTTAGCTACTATGTTATATAGTCTTGATAATGTACTCGAGGAAACAGGCTTTGATACCACTCAAGTTGTCATGCCCAAACTCGGATTGGTCGAATCCCTGTAAGCAACCCGCCACTCCCTTTGGTCTATGAAGGGTTTCACCCTCTTCTAAACAGTGAGGAGTAAGGCATCCTTTTTCCTGTTTTTCCTGGAATAACATTATACAAAACTGAATATATTAAATTGATCATACATGTTGTATATTTCAACTACAGTGGAGTCTTTAGGGTTGGTTTTCCTTGGTTACTTGAAAAGGGGTAAGAAGGGAGGGGGTGAGTTCTACAACTCAGTGAGCAGGTGTTGGAGTGAGTTTTTAAGAAAACAGCTTAATTCAAAGTTTGCTAAAATCCTTATTTTCTTTTAATAAGGATGTATCGCCCCGACCCGGTTTGGTCGGATCCCCGTGAACAACCCGCCGCTCTCTTGGTTCAAGAAGGGTTTCCTCTTCTTTTATTTAAGAGGAATCAGACGTAATCTCAACCTTGTTCCCTAGAATAACATATATCAAATAAAATGTAGGCTTAAGAAAGTTAAGCATACCTGACAGAGGGTAAGTCTTGGTGTTATCCCTAGTCATTTCTCTATTTCGTGAAAATTGATAAAAATGGTGGGTGAGTTTCTACAACTTAGTGAATTGGTATAAAAAAACTTTCAATAAAAATGATTTTAAATTTGAGTTTTCCAGACTCCTTATTTTCTTTAAATTTCTTTCTTTCTTGTTTTCTCAGTTTTCAAAGCCATTTCTTCATCATCAATCACAAACAGTGTGTTTAGCAACCAACACATGCCCTTCATCATGAAGGGATCACACATTCGTAAGGAAGCACGTCCACTACACCCACTTGTGGTGTCGAAGCGACTTTACCGACCACCTAGATAGAAGCGCGTCCACTTCTACCCTAAGAATTAGTGGATGTACGCGACATCTAACCCTCAATCCCGTAAAGAAAACTCTATGTCCGTATGAGGATAGAGACCTCATCCCAACCCCCCACCTCGGTCTCATGCGCATGAAGCTACATCGAGTTTCCCTGACTACTGGCACGACAATTTGCTCTTATCTCCACAATGTTGTCCAGTAGCCCCTAGGACGCATCACTACCCCTTTTGGGCATCTTGAAGGTCATGTACCTTAGTGCATGCACAAAACAATAGTTTTCCACATAAGCCATTTAATTTGTGGTGCCACTGGTCTAACGACACCGACCCTCAACTTGACCTGCAGCTGTTTGTCTTAACTGGTCCGTCGACTTGTCATGTCACACTATCGCTAGTCCATAGAGTATGTCAGTCCTGTCTTGGTACCATGGCCAAATATATAATTTATTTAAAGTTTTCATGGCTTAAACTCATGTTTGACTATGAGCTCTTGCTCGTGCTAACTGGCCTTGGGCCCACTGTACGCGATTCTCAAAATCGGGCATATTAGCCCCCAAGTTCAAAAAAATAAGGCCTTTAGCCTATCTGAGCTATTCGAGCTCCTGTCAAGAAGGTCTCCCAAAAGGTTTAAGTAGTGGCACACAGTCAAGGGAGAGCACTTCCGACAAAATAATCTTTTCATCTATCCATCACACCAACCAGGTGTGAGGACATCTCCGCTTATAACCGATAAGCGGGTTTTCTACTTCATTCCAAGAAGTTCATCATACCAACCCGGTATGATCTACTTACAACAGGTAAGTAGTTTTTTTGTGTAATTTCCATATCACTCCATTCAGGTGTGATGTTTAAAAATCCACTTAGTAATGGGTTTTCATTTCTAAGGTGTTTATCATTCCAACCGGATATGATATAAAAATCCTACTCACCAGATAACGTAATGATTTCCTCTTAACCAGTTCTTTGTCTTCTTGTGAGATTTGTCTTAGTTGGCGTTCCTGATATCTCATATTTCTACACGGTATGAACATCCTTGTTCATTATCCTTTAGCTTGATAGCCTTCATTTATTATAAATGAATAAAATACCCCACTTTTCAAATATTTGTAATTTGGTCCCTAAAGTTCTTTTTCCTTTACTTTAGGTACCAAATGCTGATTTCCCCCCAAATTGAGTCCTAAAACTTCAAAATTATAATTTGAGACTTCAATTTATTCAAAATTACATAAAGGTGTTCAAGTTTCCCAAATTCCTAATTTGGTCCGTAATTTTTTCAAAATTACCATTTTGCCCCTACTTTCCAAAAATGGAAATTTGACCCCAAATATTTTAAAAATCAATCAATTGGTCATCCAAAATCTTTTTCATGGCTAATCGGCCCTCAATTTTGGGAGATTACAAAGAGGTCCCTCAATTTTACGAAATCCCCAATTTTCCCCAAAATTTTCCCTCAATTTCCCCTTTTAAACTGGTCGAATTTGATTTCTTCAAATTGACCATTCAATCGGGGTTAATTGCTTCATTTGGAGGTGTAAATTAGTTTCTACACTTCCATACGATTCATTTGAGCTTTGAATCGCATGAATTGAGGCTAAAATGAGATCAAACAGAGCTTCATCGGAAAATTGTGCGTAGAGAGAGAAAGTTTCAAAAGCTTACCATCGGAGGTGCGGTGGTCCGAGCTTTCTATCTAGGCAGGAAGCTCTCGTCCTAAGGTTCCTCCTAGGATCAAGAATCGCTACAATTAACATCAAATCGAGAGAGAATTCTATTAATGAAGTTTCACAATTTCTCTCTCTAACTCTGACTGAAAACGAAAAAGGAGGGCCGAATTGGCTTACTTTTCAACTCTATTGCGGTCGTGTGAGGGTCATGGGGGTGTCGGGAGGGCTTGGTTTGGCCGGAGGAGCGCTGAATTTGGCTAAGCTTAGATCGACCAAAACAGGGCAGATTCAATCCTTCAGAGCTGCTAAACTGTTTGATTCCACCAGCGCTTCTCTGTTGGTCATTGGATCGAATGTAGGTTGCTGTCAAGTAGCTGACTTCCCCAAAGTCTAAAGAAACTAACCTCACCTTCTAAGGCTGAGAAAAATGTCTATGTCGAAGCTCTGGTTCGAGCTTTGTTAGAAAATAGAGCAGTAAGGAGATAATGGACATTTGAGGTGTAAGGAGTATGAATGGAAACGAGCTCTTTATATATGGAGTTCGGGGACCCTCTGCTCGATAACTTTCCTTTTTGGAAAAGCTTATGCTCGCACTGAAACGACATGATTGGAGCCATTTTTCTCTCATCGGCATCATTCATTTCTGCATTCAATGAACACAGGAAGAATACGACACTATTCTGAACCGGTCCAACTAGTTCAATGCGTAAATTGGTCAGTTCATGCTCGATTCGACCGATTTTCTCAAAATTAAAATTTTCTAAATTCATTCTCTATCCAATGGTGGCTTCAATTCCCCAATTTAAATATTTTAAGCCACCTAGAAAAATGAATTTAGCAACCAGTTCAATGATGGTTTAAATTGGTTAAATCTGGTTCAGGTTTGATTCACTTGAACCAGTCTGGTTTTCTCCTCCAATTTGTCCTGAGGTCCTTTTCCATCTCTTTTATGACTCTAAGTCAGTTAAGGTTTGTCGATTTCTCATTTTTCCCTTTCTCTATCGGTTAAGGTTCATGAACTAGCTCAATTTTCTCTTTTGAATTGACCGGTTATTTTTCCAGTTTTCTTACCTTTAAGGGATGGGGTTTGCACGTAGACTAAAGTGCAAAGTTTGAGGAATAGTTTGTAAAAAGAGGAAAACTTGGTAAATAGTCCTTGAGGGAATGCTAAGGTGCTAATAGGTTATTTTGAGACAAATAAAGATGTCAAAAATAATTTTCAAGAGTTTAGGGGGAAATTAGTCATTTTTGGAAAATGAGGGGGTAAAATGATAAATTTTGCCTAAAAATGACAAAATGATAATTTTCTCCATGTGTAGCAAAATTGTTAGTGTTAACAAGTTGTGGATGAAAATAATAATTTTAGAAAAATAAAGGGAGTGAAAATTAAGGTTTTTCAAGAAAAGGAAAAAAATGGCAATTTTGCATATTTGAGGGCTTTAAGATGAATTTTAGAGAAAAATGACCAAAGGGTCATTTGGAAAATTTTAGAAAATTTCACTATTGGAATGAGACCATGTAAATTTTAGTGAAAAAGGGTTGTCAATGTACAAATTGGACGAACAGTGTCATTGGGGAAAAACTATAATTTAGGAAACTTTCGGGTCGGTATAAGATATATCAATATAGACCTAACTCTAAAAAGTTGTATAAGTTTCAATGATGTGTACATATACACATATGTAATGATCGTGCAAGCAAATAACAATGATTCAAAATACCTTTGGGATGAACAAGTCCCGAATAACGGTTGAGAGTTCTCCCTATTATATGAGATGAAGTGCTTATTAGTACATGCTTGTGATGTACATTATGAAGTGTGATGGGATATTGATAGGATGTATTTGGGATCTAGTGTTGACGTCCAAGGTTAACTGGAAGCAAAAATATAAGGCAGGTGTGATGTATTAGCTTCCGAGTCGCCCAATACCTATGAAATGTTTGAGTATACCTGTGTGCACGGAGGTCGGGTAATGCTCGAGTATATGTATATTTATGGCATGGAGAGTGGGAAAATTCAAATTATACAGATGAGCGAGGGCATTACCATGACATCCCTATGAGAGGATGGACTTTTATAGTATCTTAGGAGTGTGGATACACAAACGCACATACACTCATAGCCCCGAGCACTCGTGTATGAGGACTCGGAGGATATAATTGTGCCTTGATTGTTATGTGACATTGCATTGTATGAGAATTTTGTGTTTGGGGTTGAAACATCTAATGAGATTAAGGCTCTAAAACTCAAAGAGTGAACACAATGCCTAAAGTTTCATGAATGATTAACATAGGGTAAAATGTATATGTATCAACTCATATGTATAATATATAAAAATCTCTCAATATCTGATATTTTGAGTAGAGAACTAGGGTAAGAATCATGAAGTGGTTCGACATCAATGAATCCATTCGTTGAGTTGAGAGTTCACCCCCCTAAACCATTTTTCTGGTAAAGGGAGAAACAAGCTGATAGATGCAGGTGTCAAATACGCCACGCTACCTACACAGTAGAAATGAAGTATAAATCTCAAGAACTCAACATGTAGGTTATTGATTTTTATCAAATATTATTATTCCTCAAGGATTTTCTACTTATATTTTATAAGATGAATTATCTTGAAGTAAAATTTTAAATATAGTAGAACATTTTATATTCTTAGTGTTTCGTCCACTTAATTTTACAAGTGTGGTGGTACCTACCATTGTAGTATCGAGAGTACATTGTCTATTGTTATCGAACTAGGCCAGAAAATTAGGTTGATGGTTCTCACCATTTTAGTATCGAGAGTATGTTGCCTATTATTATCGAACTGGGTCAGAGAACTGGGTTGGGCATGACACTATATATATTGACGATCAATTTTCCCTTGCCTCTTTTTGTTCTGGGTTTAGGTCCCGAGACTTCTGCTCCTTAGAGCAAAACCTTCTTTCCGTGGGTATCCTCTAGAATCATCCCTCTTGGGGCTTGTTAGCTCATAGACTTCGCAATATGGTTCTCTACATTAATCTTTGAGTTTTATTGAAATCTTAGATAATATATTATTTCATGTTTTATTTTCTAAAATATTTTTAATTTCAAAATCTAAATTCAAAAAAAATTATGTACTTTAGTACAACTTAACTTGTCACACCATGATCTCATTTTCAAGTCAATCGTACAAATAGCTCGCCACATCCACATGATACTATAATAATTGATGTTAAACTACTTTACTACTAACAAGATTTAAGATTTAAAATATAAAATATATATAAGAATTTTCTTCAAAAGTCACATAATAATACGAAATAAATCATTTTAAGAAAATATATTGTAATATAATAGAATATTGTAAAAATCTTTATATTTTAGTGGTTAGTAATTTTTATTGATAGTTATTTTCTAGCCCAATAAACACCCTTGTCTTTCATAGTTTCTTGAAATAGGAAATTTGAGGAGATGAGCTTTAATGCTTAGTGAGAATTTACTAAAATTGATACTTTATTTACTCGCTAATACTTAAAATATTTATAATGAATATTTTAAATATATTGTAAATAAAGTTCATTATTCAAAATCTTATTATTTTTAAATTTTTTCTCAAATAATTTCACACAATCTGTATAGAGTTAGATTATCTCCGCAAATATTTTGAAAGTAGCGAGTATCGCCATCACCATAGAGACATTTCTTTCCAAAATGTGAAATATGTGACATATTTCACCGACTCTAGGTCAACAAAAATTGGACTGCTCTTATTTGCATCCATGAATCTAGTATCCTTTATTAACTATACTAAGCATATTTTGATATATTTTCTTATGTAATACACAAAAATAAGTTATTAAAAAATAACTTTATTCATAGAAACTTATCTTGTAAATTCTTTCTATTAATGTTGTTATTCACAAGGTAAATTTATTAACATTTGACTTAAAATATTTATTTAGAAAACTATAAATATTTTTTATTTTAATCGAATTTATAATTTTTTTATTAGGTTATGACAATTTATTTTCAAATATTGGACTTTTAATCCATTTTTTTTTATCCATATTAGATTGTAGCCCATTTTTTAAAATAGTGGAACTTTTAATCTTTTATAATTGAGGTAGTGTCTCATGTTAAACATTCAATTCTTTAACTTATTAGATTATAGTAACCTTCTTAAATTTCTAAGTGCATTTAGTAAGTGCCTAACTACATTTAACTTATTATATTCCTTTTAATAGACCCCTAATTAATCTAAAATTAATTATATTCTTCATCATTTATATCTAACCATTACTAATAATTATTAAATCTTCACAATCAAGATTAAATCACTTAACTAACTTCTAATTATTTATTTACTTATAATTAAACTTCTATTATATTTTAATGTCTCTTTTTATAAAGTGATAAAACTTTACTATTTAACTTAAATCAAAATTTCCTTAAATTCCGTAGTATTAATATCTCATAAATTTCTAATGTATTATTAATATTCATTCACTATTATATATTAATCCTTTAATAATATTTCACTAATTATCCTTAAATATTTTTAATTATAATTTTATTAGAATTAATTTATACTATTTATAATAAATCTAAAATATCCTTAAATATCTTTTAAATTAATAAAATTTCCTAAAATTTCTATTTAACCAATAAATTTTATTTTTTATTACATCTAAACCCCTATTCATTCAAATTACAAAAAAAAAAATTACCCCAAAATTCTAAATTTATCTCAAATAATTTTTGCACTTACACTCATTTAATTTTCTTTATTTCAATTTATAATAAAAAAATTTCTAATTCTATACTAATAATCATCCGTGATAGATTATTTTAAGTTTTAAATAATTTGATTTGGTACGAAAATGGCCGAGAAATAAGATTTGTTAAAAAAATGAGTTAGAAATAGAAAGGAGAGAGATCAAACCATTTTCCAATGAGTTGAAGATATGAGAAGTTAACCCAGATCCTCAAGTATCTACTATAATCAAGTAACATCCAATTTGGTTGATGTAATGACCTGAATTTGCCTATGATCAAAATTTTAATTTTTGTAGTGGTTGGTTACAATGGAATGACCTGAATTTGCCTGTGATCTAAATTTGTGTTTGATGAGAACAATGGCAGTGCTCATAGTCCTTGAATTTGCCTATGATCAATTCAATTAGTGTACGATCCATATGTCTACATTTGTTGGTACATTTGTTGGTGAGATATGCGCCCATAGTCCTTGAATGATGCCTGAAGGCCGTGGCCACGGTCGTTCCTTGAAGGTCATTTTCAAGAAAATAAAAGCATTGATGAAGTATCTGAATGGCTTACAAGTTACTTGATTCATTGGATGATAAATTCTGAACAAATACGTATTTTTAAAAATATGTAATATTTTGAAAGGGTACATGAATGTAACATGAACAAACTTCCATTTACACTTTTGGAAATATCAGTTTTATAAATGTTGAATGCTCTATGAATAGTCTCTATATTTGTTCATTTTGAGTATAACTGAAATATAGAACTTAAACCTTTCATGTTCATCTTAGCACTCACTATAGTGAAGAACAATCATGTTGAATTCCGCTTAAAAAAATTCAAAATATAAACATTTGAATAAATTACATGAATATCTAATTTTTTATATTTTTTGAGTATTAGATATTTTGTAAATATTTAAGTTATTTGACACATTTTTGAACTGAACTAATACTTTATATTTTGATTTATGTGTTACATTGATATTAATATTATGTTAGTATTTAAAATAAAATAGATAGCTGTATTGGCATATTAATCCAAACCATAACAACAAGACTTTTAGTAATATGTAACGCAAAAAAATTAATAAAATATTTATTTATAAGGTGATAATAACTCTATGATAAAAAAATAATATCATATATCATGAAATGATCTTATCAAATTAATAAAATATCAAATATCTAGTTAAAATAATATGATAATAATCTAAAGACGTGTAGAGGAGCAGTTTCTGTTGTCCTCTTGAGAGTAGTAATATGAATGAATTGTTATGATCTTTGAGAATGGTGTGCTGTCTTCATCCCAGACCCTGCAAATGGGCAAAATATTGGACCCAATTTCACCGTGAAGCTAGTACGTGTGGGGACTTTAGTACATCATGGTAAATACGACAAGCGTGTTAGGCTCCTTTTCTGCAGCCTAATTCATCTAGGATTGAAGTGGCTAAAGGAGTACAAAGAAGGGCTACGAGCTGCTTCACTTGAAAAGGATAGATAACAAGTGAATTGATTGCAGAGGGAGACTTAGATGAACAGATGGATGGTACACTTTTCACTAACATGGGGATGTTGTTGGTCCCATTAATGAGAGGAAAGTGGACAGAGAGAAAAATCAATTGTTGAGCAGCCAAACAAACTCATTTAACTTCTCTAGTTGCTCCAAAAAATTCAAGGTTTCCCACTGTTCATATCTGGAAGTATGGAAACCCAGTAGAGGAATCAGCAAAAGGAAGATTACTGGTGAAAATCATCAAATGGAAAAAGTGAACTTAGATACAAACAGCTGTTTGAATCCTCCTCCTCATCCCAGCTGAGGATCAAGAAGCCTTTTATTCTTTTATCCCTCTCACCCTGCTTGCCGGAAGAACTGATCTACCATATTGATACTGGAAAAAACTGCAATAAATGAGTTGAGATTGCATTAACTGATTTACCACATAGCTCCCCTCCCACCAGGAACATTGAGCAGGCAAGTTTTTCCGTAAATAGAATAATCTTCCATGCATTAACTCCCACCTATTCTTTCTTCTTCATCTTAAAATCTCATTCAATTCACCCCTCCCTTAATGAGGTCTTCAAATACCCCTTCTTTCCTACCCATAATTAATGGTGCAATAAAAGATGAGTCCCATCTCCATCTTCATCCATCCATCTTCCCTCTCTCCCTCTCTCTGTTTTCACGCCACCATTCAAATTAAAACCTTGATATATATATATATATAAGTATACTGCTGTTACTATTGGATTTACCCTAGACCCTCGTTCTCTACCTCGACTCCATATCTCCCTCCCTTTATTTCCAATCCTCTTCTCTTCTAGACCAGAGCTCTCCGAATCCATCTCGAGAATCAGTACAGCTCGAAAGAATTATAAATAAAGTGAGTACCAAACAAATAAGTCTCCTTATAGTTCCCAAACTGTGTGAGCTTGCAGCTGTGACATTTGCGGCGGCCTGAATGATCATACGATTTCATATGTTTATTACTTTTTTAGGGTTTTGAAGGTGGAAGTTGAGCAGACGTTAAGACAATGATGAACAGTGGAGGAGCAAGCGGCAGCCCGAAGCTGGAGCTGACTCTCAACCTCTCTCCCACCAGGCCGCGGCCGAGCGGCGCAGGAACCATGCTCGAGTCTCCCGTCACAAGAGCAGGCAGTTTTGGGTACCCGCCGAGCAACCGCCTCATGCAAGAGCCCCTGGCAGCGTCTGCAGCGGCGACCTCGATGGTCCTGGTGGGGTGCCCACGGTGCCTCATGTACGTGATGTTGTTGCCAGGGACTATCCCCAGGTGCCCTATATGCAAGAGCACCGTCTTGGTCGCCTTCCTCAACAATGAACCGCTCGTGGGTGCCCAGAAGAGAAGCCCATGAACTGATTAATGATCACTCGAAGATATATAATTATATATACCTAGCAACCTTCTTCAACATGTAGTACTGATGAACTTATAATATATATATATATATAATAGATATCCACATATATGTGTTTATGTGCATGTCTGTGTGTGCACTTATAATGAAAGAAATATATATTTTAATTCATATATTATTTTCCACATCTACCACTATTTAGTCATTAATTGAACCACTTTACATCAATTTGACAGTTTTTTTATTTTTACATACTTAATCCATCTAACATTGATTTTATCATCATTTACATTATCTTCCTCCTTTTTTTTACATTAATTTAATCTTATTTTTATATTAATATTATCATTCTTTACATCAATTTCATTCCTTTTATATGAATTTCATCGTTTTTAGTTAAAAAAAATAATGTCTTCCTCATCTAACTCATTACTTGAATTTTGTCCTTTGGTTTTACATCAATTAATCAACCACATCTCTAGAAGTACTTAAATCAATTTGAGCTGACAAACAAAAACCCTTACGTCCAATTTTTCAATAAATTTTCCATTACGAGAATTTCATAAATTTCTATATTTTAATTTATTTATATTATCATTTTCTACTAACACAATTTTGACAATTTTTTTATAAATGAGATTACCTATTGAAAACATGGAATAAATGTGTGGTAAGTTTATAAATGTTAATAAAAGCTGTGAATTAATTATGAACTCCGAAGAAATTATATTCCTTATAATCTAAAAAACTAAAATAATAGAATATTTTTTAATGGTGAATGCAAATCCAGCTAGTAGAATCACGCTTTAAAGACCCACTACACTTACACCAAAATAGTTGAGTGATTTGTCACTAAATATTTAAGTTGATAGGTTATAAATTTATTTACACTATTTTTTATATTTTAAATGAGAAATGTTAGATCCAATACAAAGAAGATTAGTCAATATACAAGAGGAAAGTTCGGAAATGAGCCTACGCCACCAAGAAGGATAATTAGTTCCAATGAGTTTCAACAAAAAAAAAAAAGAAAAATATGAAAACCTCTCACGTTTGTTCCAAAAAACTGTCCCTTCAGAAACTAAATTGAATATCTACACCATATTCACAGCCATGCATCAACCTCAAGTCAAAACATGCTCACACCTCATTTATGAGTTAATTGTCGAGTAGTTGTGGAGAAGATAGAGAGGAAGTGGATAGTTTTAAAAATAGATTAATAATTGAGCTTAAAGTTTTTTTTTGTAAATAAAAGCTAAAATGTATTGTTTTGTAGGAGAAATTGTCCGTTGTGATATTTTTTATTTCCTACATTTGGTTGCAACCTCTCGTTCCCCATATCACTCTTGCTGATGCTACTTAGATATGTCGGTTATTGCTGTTGTGATGATGGATAAGGTTGAAATGTGTTACATTCATAGTAAATTATGATATCACTCCTTAAACTTGAGGGTCAAGCGAATATTGAGATTATAGCACAACATCTTGAATGGGAGGGAGGAAAACCCTTAATAAGAAAATTGGCTAATTGAGCACCCATACTAATAAATTAAATTGATACATACTTATAACTAAATTGTTCACGTATAAAATAATAGTCAATATTAATTTATTTGTTGAGGTTACACAACCCAACAAATTTATCTTGAGATAAATGGTTAATATTGTAATATATTGTATTACTCGATTTTTAAAAAAGTGAAATAGTTTGTCAAATAATATGTAAATTGTAGTTAAACCAATATTTAAGGTTGAACCAAACTAAGGAAATAAAATAGTTGAGAAAGTCAATCTAAGACAAGATATTGAATCATGTAAAAATAATGGTAAACAAACATTAAAATAACTCATTAGTGGGAATCAATGATTGAAAAACATACCATTGAAAATCAAAATAAATGGTATATAACTTACTCGAACTAAATATTTCGAATAATTGTTCAAGTAGCTCAATATATGATAAAATGGTGATACTGAACTTAAACTCAAGAAAATGAATTGAAAATTTTTTACAAAATTAAATTGGGTCAATAATTAGTGAAATTGAGGATAAACCAACCAAAAAAATATTAAATTGGTCAAACGGATCGAAAAATTCTTTGGAAACTAATTAATAATAATAATCGATTCAGGGTGGCCGAGGATGGCACATGCACGGGTGGAACACACGGGTGAAATGTGCGGGTGCACGGTGCATGCATGCGCACGTCTCCTTTGCCCAACCCTAGTCAAACAAAACTGAGTCCCCCCCCCCCCCCGAAAGCTACAACCCTAATCTAAGTGAAATTAATTTGTGGATGGCTATATGAGCCTTATTTGGACAAGGGCAAGCCATGAACCAATAATTCTTAAGGTCATGGAGCTGACCATATAAAGCCGACAACCCTTTTGTTGGTGTTTGACCAAAATTCTCTCTATAACCTAGATTACTTCATTTTTCAGCGTACTAAATTGTAGAGGCTATAATTTCACGCCTAACTGAAATTCCTGAGTCATGGTGTTTGTGGCAACTGACACATCATCTCAACGCTACCATAGTGAATAACTTCACCAAAGTAGAACCGATAGGATTTAATACTCAAAAACTAAAAATATGCATAATTTAAAGCATAAATTTATAGTTTCATAAACCATACATTAAGTCCTCAAAATATTTAATACAAACTTGCACTCTGGAATAAACTAACTAATAATCAACATTCTTAACCTTTATGCACGTAATAGAGTATTGTACCTCGTTAGCGTGTCCTAGGAGTTGATGGGTGAGCTAATAACCCAATAAGTGTGTTTATCGATGTTGAACTATATCATGGCTTACGACCCGATCTTTGCAAAATTTTCTTCTTAGGTTTATTTCCAAGGGCTTAGGGTTTTCCATTTTTCTTATTACAATTTCTTGCATTGATTTCTTTCAGATTTTTATTTCTTATATTATACTCAATGTAACAAAATAATAAACACAATCTTCTCAAGGGTCGCCCATATGCGACGCGAGATTAGAGGGGTAATTGTGTGTACGTATTCCACACTCGGGTCATCTTAGATGACCTTCTCACTCAATGTTATCGTTGATGAAATTCATATCATGTCGACGTCATACCTGGTGGCTTGACCATCGTATTCCCCGAGTGATCACACATGAGCAACTTATGGCTATAAGGGCATTATACGTTATATAACACTCATTTGAAATATCCCTAATGAATCATCATCTCTCTCATACATATGTCATCTAACATTTCACATTCTCTTGATCCGCCTAACCTACATCGAGATCGTATGGGATGCCTGGACCTTAACCGTAAACCTCATTCGGTCCTGTGAATTTCTAGAATCCACTATTTCCTTGTATTACCACTTCTGTTATTCCTTATATGTTGACACTAACTTTTATTTCAAATGTCATGCCAACATTATAACTCGTCCACCAAACAAGTCATAATCTATCTCAAAATTTTATGCATTTCATTTTCGTGTTGAGAATTTTTTTGATAATAAGATAAAAAATACTTCAAACTAATGGCGCTAAAAAATTTGTTTCTTCACTTTTCAAACAGAACTTCAACTGCATGATATTACTCATTGTATCTCATGCCCACGTACACTCTAATAAAGTGGCTATGCAGAAAGAAAATATTGATATATTTTTTATATAAGGCTAACACTTCTTACTTATTCACATATTCTCATAAAATTGTAAGATTTTACATTTGAAATTGTGGTATTCCTTATTAACTGACCACTTGTTCTCTTAGTTACAAGTCCATATATCACATTATTCATTAGATCCCTTTTGATTACACATTTCTGAGAGTTTTTTGGTGTATTTGATTTCCATATCTTCATCCATATCAGTCTCACAGGCTACAATTGCGATATTAGTCTTGTGTTTTGGAATATCCCTCATAATATTTTGGCTATCCATGCATGGACTTTGCAACTAGATGTATCTTAATCTATCGAATTGTACACTTTCATGAGTCTAATTTTTCCTTTACTAATAACTCCACGGTAAGTTGTACATCCTCCATTACTCTTGTTGACACAATATTTTCTTTTCATCTTTTTTATCTTCTCTATTCCCTGATTCACTCCTCCCAATAGCAATCTCTAGTGATTCTCCTTCCTATTTAGAGCCTCATACTACTTTGGAGCCTTATTTAGAGACACATGTGTCTCCTTCACTCATAGGCATTGAGCCATTTGCTTCATCATCAAATGATGATTAGATCTTAGGTCTCAAGATAGTTCACATCAGCCTCTTAGGTTTACTATTGATCATGTTTGGGAACCTAAGACTTTCAGATATGCTCTCCATCACTCATGTTTGATTCATGCAATAGAAGTTGAATATAAGACACTTCTCACTAAGAAAATTTAGGTTCGGTGACTACTACATGTAACTATCATATTATTAGATGTAAGTGGATATACAAAGTCAAATGTTCTTGGAATTGGGTTATTGATATTGATAATGTTTTGTTTAATGTTTATTGCACTTTGGATGAATAAATTTATGTGATTCAATTTCTCGGATTTGTTATGAACTCTGGATGAATAAACTTATATGATGCAAGCTCTCATATTTGTTCTTAGTCATCCATATCATATATGTCAATTTTAAAAATCTTTTTATAGTTTGAATCAGGCTAATTGAACTTGATTTATTCGACTAAGTATTTTTTTTAATTGATATGTACTTTAAAACCTCATTATTTCTTTAAATGACCCCACTTTCCTCCAATGTGGATAACTCATTGTTCCTTTACATGACCCCACTTTGTCATCTTCTTACTATTTTATGTCAATTACATAATTTTTGTTGGCTCATGACAACTCATCTTTATTATATTTTGACTATCCTTGGTAATAAGAAATCTATAGATTACAATAAGATATCTACAGATTACACTAATAGATCTACAGATTACACTATATCGGATTCAATCACATTCTCTAGTAAAATACTCAAGTCTACTCGAATTCAAGAGAACAAATGAATAGATATCTCCATACCAAATAATATGTTTGTATTAAAAGACATGTCTCTAATATTTGTACCTTTATATATATTATAAATTTAGGACAATTTCATTATTGTAACACACTGTTGAAGCAATATATATTTTAGTATATTTTGTCTATTCTTTATGGTATCAGAGCAGTATTGCTCTATAACATCCCGATCCTATGCTACCAAAAGGTCAATTCAACACTAATATCAAATCCAGAAGGTTCAATCAAAGTTTCCGCTATCACCAAGCCCCTACTTTAAAAGTCGTCTCCAACTACTCCAAGTACAGTTAATGTGATACTGTCTTTCTCCAATATTTATGATATGAAGTCTCTGTAAGACAATTCTCCTATTTCGGTTTTCTATTTAATTAAGCAATCATAAGTTTGTACACCAAATATGAGTCCACTAGTTATCAATCTTCCAAGCAATATCCCGACTCTACCAATCAAATTAGACAGGACCAACTATTTCTTATGGCATAACAACATAACGTCGTTGTGGCACAATTCCAGCACCCTCACCAAGTCTTCCTAGTTAGAAAGAAGACGATTCAACTACTATCATCAATCCTGATTATACTTCTTAGAATATCTATGATCGTCTTTGTTTATCCACAATTTTGGGATCCCTCACTACCCAAGTTAATCTCCAAGTTATCGAGATTCAAAATTCAGCAGAAATTTGGGCAAAATTGGAAACTCTCTACTCCAGCCAAGTTCGTGCCCAAACCAATATGCTTGATGATCAATGGCAGGATTTGTATAAAGGCGATCGCACCATGGCCATTTATCTCACTGCAATTGCAAGTTTGACTACTAGATGATACTCAAATTGGACGTCATAAAATTGAAGCTCAAATCAAGGATCACATTCTTGTTGGACTAGATGATGAATGGTAGGCACTTTGTCTTGCCCTCACACCGACTCTCGCACACCTTAGTCTCGATGAGCACAAATCTATGCTATTTAGTGTAGAAGCAAAGAAAGATTACAAGAAAACTTCGAAATTTCTTTCAGGATCAGTATCTGGTCTCCTAGGTGTTGATACTCATCAATTTGCCAATGCTGCCTTTTCGCGCACACACCAACGAGATCAAGCTCATATGTTCTGATCTAATCGTCTACCACGCTACTCATTGGGCACTCCTACACAACTCAGACGTAATAATCGTCATAATGGAAAAAGAGATTGCGCATTTATCCAAAATTACAATTCGTGGGGTTCTTCTAGCTCTCGTGGACTTCAACAACGGAAAGAGTCTATCCCACCTCATCGGAATATGCATATTTCATCATCAACTGGATCTAATTCTCCTCTACCCCGTGCACGCAATTTTCAAACCCAGAATTGTACACTTGTCTGCCAAGTTTGTCACGAACCCGGACACATAACCACAGAATGTCCACAATTCCCGACCAATTATCAGAATCCTCATGTTAATGTTGTCTAAAACACAGATGTCGGCGCACACATCCTTGATTGGTACATTGATTCAGGTGCCTCCAATCATGTACCCAATGACATCTCACATTTGTTATTACAATAGAACATAACTCATCCAGATCAACTGCTTATAAGCAATGGTTCAAGTTTAAAAATTTCCTTTGTTGGTTCTATTTCATTTTCCACTTCTACTAAATAATTCTCTCTAAATAAAGTATTTTATGTCCCCGGTATAGCCATGAACTTACTCTCAATCTCTCAATTAACCCAAGACAATTCTTGCTACTTTGAATTTCACCATCTTTTTTTTGTTGTAAAGGATCGTCTCACCTATTAAGAGTTGTAAGGTAGACCTGTGGGCGAAATATTTATCAAAAGTCAGTTCTCATGTATTAAATGTTTAGTTACCCTGTACTATTTGGCATGCTAGACTTGGGCATTCTCCCCCTAATATTACTTCCCATGTCTTATCTAAGAATTCAATAAAAAGTAATTCTATTGATTCTCAATTTTGTGATTCCTGCTCCTTAGGTAAGATCATTCAAAAACTTTTCCCCTTAACTCATCATAAAAGTACTTATCCTTTTCAACTTGTGTATACTGACATTTGGGGACCTGCACCGATCAAATCACATACTAGCCATATTTATTATATATATTTTCTTGATGATTATAACAAATATTTATGGTATTTTGTTATGAAAAATCGTTATGATGTTCTCCAAATTTTTTGCACTTTTCATTTACGAGTTGAAAACTTTTTTGATAGAAAAATTAAATCTCTTCAAACTGATGATGCAAAGGAATTTTTGTCATCTGCCTTTCAAAATGAATTATACACTAATGGGATTACACATCAAATTTCTTGCCCATACACCCCAACAAAATAGTTCTACCGAAGGAAAACATATACATATTGTTGATATGAGACTTACACTTTTGCTACATTCTCATTTTCCTATGAAATTTTGGGATTTTGCATTTGAAACAGCTGTATATCTCATTAACCGAGTACCCACTCACTCCCTTAAGTTCAAATATAAACCCCGCTCTTTAGAGTTAAGGAAAACCGAGAAAGAACTAGTCAAACCGAGCGAGAAAATTGAACTAGTTCACAAACCTGATTATTGAGTAATGGGCAAATTGGAGAAATTTCAACTCTCATGTGACCCAAAAAAGATTCAAAAACCTTGGAAAGGAACTTTAGAACCAATTGGGAGAGAAAAACTAGACCGACTTGGGTGAACCGGATCCGAACCAAATTGAACAGGTTAATGAACTAAGTCAATTTATGAATCGGAACCGATAGAGAGAGGGCAAACCATGGAAATTATGGATCCCAAGTGACCTAAAGAGTCACATAATTCATGAAAAAGGACTTATGGATGAATTGGGGATAAAAACCAAACCAGTTCAGGTGAACGGGATTCGAATTGGATTGAACTGGTTTGAACCACTATTGAACTAAATGCTAAATTCATTTTTCTAGGTGGCTTAAAAAATTAAAATTTGAGATTTGAGGTCACCATTGGATAGAAAATGAATTTAGATATTTTTAGATTTGAAAGATTCGATTGAATTTGGGTGAACCGGCCGGTTTAAGCTTTGAACCCAGTTCGGAATAGTGTCATCTTCTTCCTTCAGATGACAGCACTGTTCACTCATCGAAAAATCACACAGCACCGACGAAGCTGAAAAGTCTCTAGTAGGGGAGTGTCAAGCAATGAATGACCACCATTAAGGTGCCAATCAGACGGGTTGGAAGTCCTCAAGTTTCCTATAAAAAGAGCCCATCCTCATTCATCCTCTCCACACCTGAAAACTTCTTTCTCTCTCAGCTACTTAGTTTTCCGATGAAACTCAAACCAAAGCTCCAATATAGGGTCTTTTTTTTAGCCAAAGAAGGTGTGATTGAATTCCTTAGAACTGGGGAGAAGTTAGCTACATGGTGGTAACATCAATTCACTACGAGGGTCGCCCGAGAAGCGCCGGTGTGATCGAACAGTGAAGTAGCTCCAGCGGACTAAAGCTACCTTGTTTCGGCCGAGCTAAAATTGCCCAATTCGAGCCCTCCTCAGGCCAAACAAAACTCTCCCAATACCTTCTCAGCCCTCCTATGGTCGAATTAGAATTGAAAGGTAAGCCAATTCGGCTCCCCACAACAATTTCCAACCAGTGGTAGAGAAAGAACCGGGAGAATTTTGATGATAGAATTCTCATCCAATTCGGAATCAATTGATGCAACTCTTGATGCTAGGAGGAACCTCAAGAGGAGAGCTATCTACCCAGATTGGAAGTTCAGACTGGCACACCCCCGACGATGAGCAATTGATACTTTCTCTCTCTACATTCTTTTTTCCAGTGAAGCTCTATTTGAGCTCATTCTTACGTCAAAACTTATGATTCAAAGTGCAATTGAATTGTATGAAGATGTAGAAACTCAAATTTATCTTCAATTTCAACAACTAGAAGTGTTTGACCGGTCAATTTGATGAAATCAAATTCGGTTGTGTTAGAAAGTTGAAATTAAGGGAAAAATTAGGGATTTTCAAAAATTCGAGGGACCAGAATGCAATTTTATAAAATTGAGGGTCCATTGGGAATGATAAGAGTGTTAGAGGACCAATTTAGCAAATTTAAGAATTTTTGGGATAAAAGTAACCATTTTTGTAAAGGAAGGGAAAAATGGTAATTTTGGAAAATTGGGGGCCAAATTGGGAATTTGGGAAACTTGAACCCCTTTTTTGTGAAATTGAATAAATTGAGGTCCCAATGGGAATTTTAAAAGTTTTGGGACTCCATTTGGGGAAAAACCGGCAATTGGGGCCTAAATTAAAGGAAAAATAACTTTATGGATAAAATTGTAAATATTTAAAAAGTTGAATATTTGGTCATTTATAATGAAAGAAGGCGATCAAGCCAAATGATAATGAATAAAAATGTTCATTTCGTGTATGAACACGAGACATCGGGAACGCCAGCTGAGATTAAGCTCACAGGGGACAAAAATCGACTAAGACGAATTTCATTGCATGATCGGGTGAGTGAGATCTTTATATCATTCCCCGTTGGTATGATAATCACCTCGAAAATGAAAACTCACTCCCAAGTGGTATTTTAAACATCACACCTGAGAGGAGTGATGTGAAAATGACGCGAAAAAAACTACTTACCGATTGTAAATAGATCAAACCTGGTTGGTATGATGAAACTCCCTCGAAGGAAGTGGAAAACTCGTTTATCGATTATGAGCAAAGATGTCCTCATATTCGGTTGGTATGATGGACAGTTGAAAATATATTTTGTCAGAAGTGTTCTCCTCTGACTGTGTATCACTGCTTAAACAATTTGGGAGACCTTCTTGATGGGAGCTCGAATAGCTCAGTTAGGAAGGAGGCCTCAGTTTTAGAACTTGTGGGCTAATATGCCCAAAATTTTGAAAATCTCGAACAATGGTTCCTAGGCCAATTGGCACGAGTAGGAGCTCGTAAACAAATATAATTTATATGCCATGAAAACTTAAGTAATTGAATTGTTTGTCCATGGTACCAAGACAGAACCAACATACTCAGTCAACTAGTGGCAGTGCGGCAAGACAGGTCTCACAACTAGTCAAGACAAACAACAGCATGTTGAGTTGAGGGTCGGGGCCATTGGACTAGTGGCACCACAGATTATATGTCATCATGTGAAAAATGTTGATTGTGCATGCATTATGTTTACGAGACCTTCAAGACGCCCTAGAGGGGTAGTGATGTGTCCTAGGGCCCTAGACGACCTGGTGGATATAAGGGTAGTTAGTCGTACCAGAAGCCTTGCGAAGCTCAACATAGCTTCAAGCCATGAGACCGGGGTGGGTTTAGGATGAGATCTTTGTCCTCATATAGACACGAAGATTTGTTACGGGATTGAGGGTTGGATGTCACGAACATCCACTCATTCTTAGGGTAGAAGTGGACGTGCTTCTATCTTGGTGGCTGGTAAAGTTGCTCCAATGCCACAAGTGGGTTTAGTGGATGGTGTGGCCTGCAGTTGTGTGTTTTACCTTCATGATAAAGGATGTGTGTTGGGTGATGACACACTGTGGTAATAAGAAATAATTTTTGAAACCGAGATTTGAAGATGAGAAAATTTAAAGGAATTAAGGAGTCTGGATCACTCCACTTGAAAACTATTTTTTTAAAAAAACTCCATTTTAAAATACACATTCATTGAGTTGTAGAACCTCACCCTTCATTTCTATCCCTTTTCAAGAAATGACTAGGAATAACATCGAGCCTTACCCTTTGTTAGGTATGCTTAATTTCTCATAAGCTTGCATTTTATTTTATATATGTCTTTTCAGGAAACAAGGTTGAAAGTATGCCTGGCTTCTCTTGAGTTAAAGAAGGAGGAAACTCCTCTTGAACCAAAAGAGCGGCAGGTTGTTCACAAGAATCCGACCAAACTGGGAAGGGTTGTGATAACTAGAGTGGTATCAAAGCCTAGTTCCCTTGAAACATTATCAATATTATGCCTTGAAATTAACCCAACTATAAACTATCGTGTAGGAAGGAGAGTCCCTAGGAAATTTGCTGTGAAATACATTCCTCCACCTATAACCCTAAAAAAGACATCCAACCTAAGGGAGGAAGTCATACAAAATTTCTAAAAGGAAAGAAACGAGTGCCCAAGGACATGGTGGAAGACTATCGGAAACTAGTAGGAGCCTTACTGGAACCGGAAGGCATCATATACTGTAAAGCCCACCCTTTTGAGCTAAGGAAAATCGGGAAAAGAACCGGTCAAACCGAGTGAGAAAACCGAACCAGTTCACAAACCCGATCATTTGTGAACAAGCAATTTAGAAATTTACATCTCCTGGGGATCCAAAGGGTTTATAATATTATGGAAAATAACCTTAGGATGAATTGGAAGAGAAAAACCAGACCGGTTTAGATTAACCGAATCCAACTAGATTAAACCAGTTTATGAACTGAGTCGGTTCATGAACCGGAACCGATAGAGAAAGGGCAAACAAGGAAATTTATGGATCCCTTGTGACCCGAAGAGATTTATAAACCTTGGGAAGAAACCTTAGAACAAAGTGGGAGAGAAAAACCAGATTGGTTCGGGTGAACCGGACCCGAACCGGATTGAACCAGTTTAAGAACCGAGTCGATTTATGAACCATAATCGATAAAGAGATGGTAAACCGGGAATTTTATGGACCCTAAGTGACCCAAGGAGTCACAAAAGACATGGAAATGGACTTGTGGTGGAATTGGGGATGAAAACCAAACCGGTTCAGGTGAAACGGATCCGAACCGGTTTGGACCAATTTGAACCACTATTGAACCGGATCCTAAATTCATTTTTCTAGGTGGCTAAATAATTCAAATTTAAGTTTTGAGGTCACCATTGGATAGAAAATAAATTTAGATGAATTTAGAAATTTTTAGATTTGAAAAACTCGGTCGAATTAGGGGTGAACCGTCCGGTTTAAGCTTTGAACCCGGTTCGGAACAGTGTCATCTTCTTCCTCAGGATGACAGCATTGTTCACTTGCCAGAAAATCGAAGCAACGATGGCGAAGAAGAAACACTTCCATTTGGTACGTTTCAGGTCTTCAATGCCTATCATAATGGTGCCAAACGGACGGTCAACGGGTCCTCGATCTCCCTATATAAAGAGCCCCTCTCCATTCATGCTCTCCACACCTAAAAAGCTCACTCTCTCTCAATCGCTTAGTTTTTCGATGAAGCTCAAACTAGAGCTCTGATATAGGGTCTTTTCTGAGCCAAAGAAGGTGAGGTCAGCTCCTTTAGAACCGGGGAGAAGTCAGCTACACGCCTATAGTCTCCGTTTGCTACGAGGGTCACTGGAGAAGTGCTGGCATGATGGAACAATGAAGCAACTCCAACGGACCGAAGCTGCCCTATTTTGGCCAAGCTGAAATCGAACATTTCAAGCCTTTCTCAGGCCAAACCAAGCCTTCCCAACATTTCCTCAGCCCTCCCACGGCCGAATTAGGACTGAAAGGTAAGCCAATTCACCTCCCCTCTTCAATTTCCGGTCAATGCTAGAGAGAGAACCGACACAAGTTCAAGGGTGAAATTCTAACTCAATTCGGCATCAATTAATGTAATTCTTGATGTTAGGATAAACCTCAAGATGAGAGCTATATGCTCATATCGAAAGCTTGGACCATCGTGCCCTCACCGGTAAGTAATCAAAGCTTTCTCTCTCTACAGTATGTTTTCTGACGAATCTCGTTTGAGCTTGTTCTGGCATTAAAAATCGTGATTCAAAGTTCTATGGAATCGTATGAACATGGTGAAACTCAATTTCAACTTCAATTTGAACAATTAGAGGTGTTTGATCGGTCAATTTGATGAAATCAAATTCGGCTGTGTTAAAGAGTTGGAGTTTGGGGAAAATTGGGATTTTCAAAAATTCGAGGGACTGAAATGCAATTTCCTAAAATTGAGGGTCAATTGGGCATGATAAAAATGTGAGAGGGACAATTGAGGAATTTTAGAATTTTTGGGGTGAAACTTACTATTTTTGTAAAGGAAGAGTAAAATGGTAATTTTTGAAAAGTTGGGGGGACCAAATTGGAAAATTTGGAAATTAATCCCCTTTCCGTGAAATGGAATAAATTGAAGTCCTATGATAAATTATAAAAGTTTCGGGACTCAATTTGAGGAAAAATCGGCATTAGGGACTTAAAGTTAAAGAGAAATAACTTTAGGGACCCAATTGCAAATAAATGAAAGTTTGACTTTCTCATTCATTTGGAATGAATGAAGGCTATTAAGCCAAAGGATCATGAACCGAGATCTTCATATCATATAGGAACACAAAGTACCGGGAACGCCAGCAAGGACAAGCTCACGTGAATACAAAGAACTGGTATAGTGGAATTCATGGCATTAACGGATGAGTGGGTTTACTAACATAATACTCAATTGGGATGATTAGCACAACTTAAAATTAAAAATCACTTACCAGTTATGAGTGGGATTTTATATCATACCCGGTTGGGGATGATAAGCACATCGAAATGAAAAACCACTACTATGTGGTATTTTAAACATCCCGACTTAGAGTAGTGATGTGAAAACCATGCGAAAAAACTACTTATCGGTTGTAAGTAGATCATACCCGATTAGTATGAGGAAACTTTCTCAAAGGAAGTTGAAAACCCGTTCATCGGTTATAAACAGAGATATCCTTATATCGGGTCGATATAATGGGCAATGAAAACATATTTTTGTCGGAAGTGTTCTCCCCTTACTGTGTGCCAATGCTTAAACTATTTGGGAGACCTTTTTGACGGGAGCTCGAATAGCTCTAATAGGCGGGGGGCCTCGGTTTTGGAACTTCGGGGCTAATATGCCCGATTTTGAAAATCTCATACAGTGTGCCCAAGGCTAGTTGGCACGAGCGGGAGCTCGTAAACAAACATAAATTATATGTCATAAAACTTTAAATAAAGCAATTGTTTGGTCATGGTACCATGATAGGACCGACATACTTAGTTAACTAGCGATAGTGCGACATGACAGGTCGACGGATCAGTCAAGACAAACAATTGCGAGTTGAGTTGAGAGTCGGGGCCGTTGGACCAGTGGCACCACAGATTACATGGCTTGATAAGAAAGCATTGTTTGTGCATGCACTATGATTATGGGATCATCCAGATGCCCATGAGGGGTAAGGATGCATCCTAAGGGCTCTGGATGACCTGGTGAGTATAAGGGTAGTTTGTCGTACCAGGTGATCGTGCAAAATTTGGAGTAGCACTAAGCGCATGAGACCGGGGTGGGGACGGGATGAGGTCTCTGTCCTCATACGGACACGAAAAATCTATTTCGGGATTGAGGGTCGGATGTCACGAACATCCACTCATTCTCAGGGTAGAAGTGGACATACATCTATCTAGGTGGTCGATAAAGTCACTCTGACGCCACAAGTGGGTTCAGTGGACGGGCTGGCCTACGAATGTGTGTTTGACCTTCATGATGAAGGATGTGTGTTGGGTGATGAAACACTTTGATTAATAAGGAAATGGGGGTAAAAATCGAGATTTGATATGAAAGGATTTTTGAAATAAAGGAGTCTAGCACACTTCAATACAAGTCTTTTTCCTAAAAGTTAAAAGTTTAAAAAACCCATTCACTGAGTAGTTGTACTCACCCCTTCCCTTATATCCCTTTCAGGAAATTTCAAAAAGCCTACCCTTAAAGATCATCAACTAAGATGTCTGTCAGACAGGTATGTTAAATTTAAAATATTATGCAGTTTTCATTTATATTATTCTAGGAAAAGGTGCAGGTTTAAAGGACGCCTTACTCTTTACAGTTTATAATAAGGGAAAACCCTTTAATAAACCGGAAGAGTGGCATGTTGTTCATGGGGATCCGACCAAACCGGGTCGGGGCATGACAACTAGAGTGGTATCAGAGCATGTTTCCTTGAATACATAATCAAGACTAGAAAATATAGTAACTGATAGGATTTATCTTAAAATTTGCAGATGGTTCCCAGGAGAGTAACCAAGAAAACTAGGAATGACTCCATTCATCACCCTGACCTCATAGGAAGACAACTCTAGAAGCTTCCCAAATGCCTGGGGCATGGTAGAAATCCCCAAGGACCAAATGACTAAGTATCCAAGAAGATGATGCTTGGACCTGTTGAGGTCACACCCCCGAGTACAAAGGGAGCCAAGCCTGAAACTAGGAACACGAGCTAAGTCTTATAACCTTACCATGGAGGATGCTTATCAAACACCTCGTAGCCCTCTATCTATTTCATAACCACCTTTTTGTAATATGGTTAAGACCCTAACATATTGTACTCCTTCTCCATTAATGAAGAATTCCAAGCTCCTGAAACCATGTCTCTAAAAAAAAGGATGTAAGCCTATGCCTCAAGTGTAGGAAGATTGCCCCAAGAAAAGTAACCAAACAAACTACAGGGACTGAGGAGAAACCCATCCCAAATAAGGAAATGAACCAAAAGACTAAAGAGTCTAGGAGAACTCTTAGGGGAAAACTAGGAGGCAGAGAAGGCTTGACAAGAAAACCGACAAGGAGACTAAGGAGTGAGAACTCTGGTAGTAACTACTGGGCAAGGAAATGACCTGTTACAAGGTGAGGACAATAGGAACACTACTCGAGAAAGTGCTCAACATTACTAAGGACAAGTATCAAGATAACCTTTTATAGGTGTAAGGGAAATGGGGCATGAGGTGAAGGATTGCCCACATCGCAAGGATTTAGAACAATACCTTCCAAGAACAACGTCTCTACAACTATATAAATCCAAAAGTATTCCACTCCATGAAATATGACTCCTGCTCGAAACTTCAACCACACCCAGGAGAAAGCTCTTCAAGATCCTAGCATAGTGGCGGGTACTTCCCAACCCAAGAAAAGCTGAAGCCCCAAGTTGGTAATCGTATTTCGGAAGTAAATTTTGAGTTCCTAAAACTTTTTGAAGCCCCAATGATGGTGTAATGGTGTGCCTCAACTAGATGAGTGAGGAAAAGGATTGAAGGTAGGACCTCGATTAACCGCAAATAAAACAAAGGGTAGATGAAGAGAATTCTTCCTTAAGAAGAAATTTCCAGCCATCTGGGAGCAAGGAAGGAAGCATCTCTACAAGAGAAGACAAGTCGAGCATTAGACGACAAAAGGGATGTTTTGGGATGATAAGTATGACTTGCTTTGGAAAAAGCAGAGAAGTCAAGTTTCGGACCAACATAGTGGAAAGAAGCAAATCGTAACGACAAGATAGTTAAGGAGAATAAACAATGCCCTAAGGAGGACTTGGAAGTAGTAAGGACTACACCCTAAAAAGGGCAATGGAATGGGCATTAAGGACAAG
This sequence comes from Trapa incisa, assembly GCA_030064435.1. Classification (NCBI taxonomy): domain Eukaryota; kingdom Viridiplantae; phylum Streptophyta; class Magnoliopsida; order Myrtales; family Lythraceae; genus Trapa; species Trapa incisa. Next base: position 18,381,273 of record CM057776.1, read on the forward strand.
AAGACTCAAGAGACAATTGTCTTAAGATAATTAGACAAGGATAATAGTAGGGACGAGTCGGTTAACGAACTAACCCTCGTGAATGTCATAAATTTAATCTCTAGTAAAGAAGGGAGAGGTGAAAGGTCAAAAATTTGGAAAATTAGGATGGAGGAAATCCTTAAAGAAATCAATGGCCAAGAACGGATAGATGACCAAACTCAAAGCCAGGAGAAGATTGATTAAGCCTCTCGCAAGATGATTAAGAGATCTGGAAACAAGAAGGATTTGAGCTCTGCTTAAAGGAAATAGACGTGTACAGGGGTACAAGTTGGAATGAGGATGGGGTACAAAGCATGTACTCATAAGATTTCAAGAGTAAAGGTAAATGGAAGGGGATGGCATCAAAGGATATCATTCAAGGATATATACATACAAAAACGAATGAAAGAGGAATTCCGGGAGAAAGGGAAAGAATTTCACCAAGGAAGGAAACCCTGAGGAGGGATACATGTCCCAACTAAGAGGTAATGGGACCAAGTGATGAGGGATGAGGAGACGAACTTGCAAATAAAGTGCATGGTGAGGTGAAAGAACCAAGGGAAATATACTAGGAGAACCTAAGGAGTAAGTTAAACCCAAGGAACGAGTAGGTAGAAAGATAGCATCAATAGATGTCATGATAAGTAAGAATGGGTAGACTACCCATAATAAGAAAATAAAGGAAAGAACGTCCGAGAAACCTTGGGAAAGTAAGCTCACTAAATAAGAAGTGGTCAAGGGGGAACAACCACTAATATCAAGATGGATTGTGGTCCACACTCGCATAATAGAGCCCAAAGAGTGGGTGGTTGGGCATAAGGTGGAGTACACGAAATAAGACCGATAAACGGAAGCTACTCAAATAAGGAATAAGGGATGGAATGGAAAATTTAAGACAATGGAGGACTGAAAGCAGGCAAATGCCCCAATATAGAAAGGGTGTAAGGAGATGAAGAAAGGAAACCTTCAAGAAATGGTAAGAAGATTGAACATGTAACTCCTAAGGTGAAAGTCTCTACCTTGAAGGAAATAGTAGAGAATGAAACCGTAAAAAGGGAAACTCTCCAAACCAAGCAAATCGACATGTAGACCGAAAGGAATCAACTCGCTATAAACAATTGTAAAATGATTATGAACAAGTAAGAGTGGAATTAAGGCCAAGGTAAAATCCATGATTAAAGGATGTCATTGGGAACGAGGATGGACCTATGAAGGGATAAATCCCAGCTTGTTGGTATAGTATTGGAAAACTCAATCAATTGGAACCAAAAAGATCCAATAAAGAAGTTGGGTAAAGATGAGTAGGTAAGAGGAATCCATGCGGTTATGTGAGACATAACTTCAAAGGCATGATGGAGGAGAGGATAATGGTAAAAAGGATAGTTGAAGAATGCTATCAAAAGAAAAGAGGGATGAAGTTATATTATCCCCGAAAGGTCGAAAAGCTAAGAGAGACCCTCAAGGAGATGCTCTAGAAATCTAATGGACAGAGAAAGGTCCTAGAAAATGCCATGTTGTAAGGGGCATGTAAGCCCAACAATCCCGAGGAAAATATGACTCAAAGTAAGGAAGAGTCGACTAATAAGCATGACAAGGTCGAATGTAAAAAAATTTTTTGGACTGAATTTATAATAGACAACGAATGAAGGAAGGGTCAAAATAGGATGAAAAAGGGATAATAAAGAAAAACCATGGAAACAAGTACGTAACGCTCGAAAGAACATCGAGCTAAAAGTTTAAACTACCAAACGGATAACTAGACACGGGAATGATTAGTTATCTTGGAATTCCCAAACTTGAGTACGAAATCTCAAAGGGAAGAATGTTGCTCTAAGCAAGAAAAGATATGAACCTAAGGATATCCTTGGAATAAGGTATGTCTAGTTATGATAAACTCAATGGAGTGAGTAAATAATATAAAGGAAAAGGAATTCCTTAAGTGAAGGTTGTAAAAAGGGCTAATTGAAAGAACAAGAGAAGAGTTTGCATGTAAAGCAAACACCAAAGGGACATCAAAGGAAATGATTCCTCATGCAAGGTTGATAATTAAGTTTTGGGGACAAAACTACTAAAAGTAGGGGAGAGTTGTAAACCCCGCACTTTTGAGCTAAGGAAAATCGGGAAAAGAACCGGTCAAACCGAATGAGAAAACCGAACCGGTTCACAAACCCAATCATTTGTGAACGGGCAATTTGGGAATTTACAACTCTCGGGTGATCCAAAGGGTTTATAATACTATGGAAAAAGAACTTTAAGATGAATTGGAAGAAAAAAAATAGACCGGTTTGGATAAACCAGATCCAACTAGATTAAACCAGTTTATGAACCGAGTCGGTTTATGAAACGGAACCGATAGAGAAAGGGCAAACAGGGAAATTTATTGATTCCTTGTGACCTGAAGAGATTTATAAACCTTGGGAAGGAACCTTAGAACAAGGTGGAAAAGAAAACCCAAATCGGTTCGGGTGAACCGAACCCGAACTGGATTGAACTGGTTTAAGGACCGAGTCGATTTATGAATTGGAATCGATAAAGAGATGGTAAGCCGGGAATTTTATGGACCCTAAGTGACCCAAGGAGTCACAAAAAACATGGAAATAGACTTGTGAAGGAATTGGAGATGAAAACCAAACTGGTTTAGATGAAACGGATCCGAACTGGTTTGGACCAATTTGAACCACAATTGAATCGGATCCTAAATTCATTTTTCTAGGTTGCTTAAATAATTTAAATTTGAGATTTGAGGCCATCATTGGATAGAAAATGAATTTAGATAAATTTGAAAATTTTTAGATTTGAAAAATGCGGTCGAATGAGGGGTGAACCAGCCGGTTTAAGCTTCGAACCCGTTTTGGACCGATCCGGTCCGGTTCGGAACACTATCATCTTCTTCCTGAGGATGACAACATTGTTCACTCACAGGAAAATTGAAGTAGCGCCGGTGAAGAAGAAACGCTTCCGTTCGGTACATTTTAGGTCTTCAATGCCTGTCATAACGGTGCCAAACGGACGACTAACGAGTCCCCAAGCTCCCTATATAAAGAGCCCCTCTCCATTCGTCCTCTCCACACTTGAAAAGCTCACTCTCTCTCAGTTGCTTAGTTTTCCGGTGAAGCTCAAACTAGAGCTCCGATATAGGGTCTTTTTTTAGCCAAACAAGGCGAGATCAGGTTCTTTAGAACCGGGGAGAAGTCAACTACACATCTATATTCTCCGTTTGCTCCGAGGGTCGCCCGAAAAGTGTCGGTGTGATGGAACAGTGAAGCAGCTCCAGCGGACTAAAGCTGCCCTATTTTGACCGAGTTGAAATAGGCCATTTTGAGCCCTACTCAAGCTAAACCAAGCCTTCCCAACACTTCCTCAGCCCTCCCACGGCCGAATTAGGACTGAAAGGTAAGCCAATTTGGCTCCCCTCTTCAATTTTCGGCCGGTGCTAGAGAGAGAACCGGCAGAATTTCAAGGATGAAATTCTAACTCAATTCAGCATCAATTAATGCAATTCTTTATTTTAGGATGAGAGCTATCTGCTCAGATCGAAAGCTCAGACCGTAATGCCCTCACAGGTGAGTAATCAAAACTTTCTCTCTCTACAGTTTATTTTTCGGCGAAGCTCCATTTGAGCTCATTCCAGAGTTAAAACTCACAATTCAAAGTTTTATGGAATCGTATGAACATAGGGAAACTCAATTTCATCTTCAATTTCTACTTCAATTTCAACAATTAGAGGTGTTTGATTTGTCAATTTGATAAAATCAAATTCGGCTGTGTTAAAGAGTTGGAATGGGACGGGGGGTTGGGGGAAATTGGGGATTTTTGAAAATTTGAGGGACCGAAATGCAATTTCATAAAATTGAGGGTCAATTGGACATGATAAAAATGTTATAGGGACAATTGAGGAATTTTAGAATTTTTGGGGTGAAACTTACCATTTTTGTAAAGGAAGGGTAAAATGGTAATTTTGGAAAAGTTGGGGGACCAAATTGGAAATTTGGAAAATTAATCCCCTTTTTGTGAAATGGAATAAATTGAGGTCCTATAATAAATTTTAAAAGTTTCAGGACTCAATTTGAGGAAAAATCGGCATTAGGGACTTAAAGTTAAAGAGAAATTATTTTAGGGACCCAATTGCAAATAAATCAAAGTTTCACTTTCTCATTCATTTGGAATGAATGAAGGCTATTAGGCCAAAGGATAATGAACCGAGATGTTCATATCGTGTAATAACACGAAGTGCTGGGAACGCCAGCAAGGACAAGCTCGCATGAATACAAAGAACCGGTTTAGACGACATTAACGGGTGAGTGGGTTTACTAACATCATACCCGATTGGGATGATGAGCACAACTTAAAGTTAAAAACCATTCACTAGTTGTGAGTGGGATTTTATTTCATGCTCGGTTGGGGATGATAAGCACATCGAAATGAAAACCTACTACTATGTGGTATATTAAACATCACGACTTAGAGCAGTGTTGTCAAAACCATGCGAAAAAACTACTTACCGGTTGTAAGTAGATCATACCCAATTGGTATGATGAAACTTCCTCGAAGGAAGTTGAAAACTCGTTGATCGGTTATGAACGAAGATGCACTTATATTGGGTCGGTATAATGGACAGTGAAAACATATTTTTGTCAGAAGTGTTCTCCCCCGACTGTCTGCCAATGCTTAAACTATTTGGGAGACTTTCTTGATGGGAGCTCGAATAGCTCTGATAGGCAGGGGGCCTCGGTTTAGGATCTTGGGGGCTAATATGCCCGATTTTGAAAATCTCGTACAGTGGGCCCAAGGACAGTTGGCACGAGCAGGAGCTCATAAACAAACATGAATTATATGCTATAAAACTTTAAATAAAGGAATTGTTTGGCCATGGTACCATGATAGTACCAATATACTCAGTCAACTAGTGGCAGTGCGACATGACAGGTTGACAGACCAGTCAAGACAAATAACTATGGGTTGAGTTAAGAGTCGGGGCCATTGTACTAGTGGTACCACATAATAGATGACTTGATAAGAAAACATTGTTTATGCATGCACTGTGATTACGGGATCATCAAGATACCCATGAGGGGTAGTGATGCATCCTAAGGGCCCTGGACGACCCAGTGAGTATAAGGGCAGTTCGTCGTACCAGGTGACCGTGCGACATTTGGAGTAGCACTAAGTGCATGAGACTGAGGTGGGGACAAGATAAGGTCTATGTCCTCATACGGACACGAAGAATCGATTTCAGGATCGATTTATGGATGAATTGGGGATGAAAACCAAACCGGTTCAGGTGAATCAAATTCAAATCAGATTGAACCAGTTCGGATCAGTTTGAACCCCTATTCAACTAGATGCTAAATTCATTTTTCTAGGTGGCTTAAGAAATTCAAATTCGATATTTGAGGCCACCATTGCATAGAAAATGAATTTAGATGAATTTAGAAATTTTTAGATTTGAAAAATTGGGTCAAATTGGGGGTGAACCAACCAGTTTAAGCTTTGAACCCGGTTCGGACCGGTTCGGTCAGGTTCGGAACAGTATTGTCTTCTTCCTTCAGATGACAACACTGTTCACTCATTGAAAAATTGCATAGCACCGTTGAAGCTGAAAAGTCTCCGGCCAGGGAGTTTCATGCAATGAATAACCACCATTAAGGCACCAATCAAACAGCCAGGAAGTCCCCGAGCTTCCTATATAAAGAGCCCATCCTCATTCATCATCTCGACACCTGAAAAATCCATTATCTCTTAGCTCCTTAGTTTTCTGGTGAAGCTTGATCCAAATCTCTGATATAAGGTCTTTTCAAAGCCAAAGAAGGCATGGTCGGGTTCCTTTCAATCGGGAAGAAGTCTGCTACATGATGGTAACATCCATTCACTCCGAGGGTCGCCGGAGTAGTGCCGGCATGATCGAACAGTGAAGCAGCTCTGGTAGACTGAAGCTGCCGTGTTTCGACCGGGATGAAATCAGCCAATTCGAGCCCTCCTCAAGCCAAACCAAGCTCTCCCAACACCTCTTCACCCTCCTATGGCCGAATTAGAACTGAAAGGTAAGCCAATTCGGCTTCCTCTACAATTTTTTATAGTGCTAGAGAGAGAATCAACAAAATTTTAATGATAGAATTCTCACCCAATTTGGCATCATTTGATGCAACTCTTGATCCTCAGAGAAACCTCAGGAGGAGAGTTATCTACCCAGATTGGAAGCTCGGACCGCCGCGCCCCCAACGGTGAGCAATTGAAGCTTTCTCTCTTTACGTTTTATTTTTCAGCAAAACTCCGTTTGAGCTCGTTCTGGCGTCAAAACTTACTATTCAAAGTGAAATTGTATCATATGTAGAATCTAAAATTTATATTCAATTTCAACAATTAGAAGTGTTTGATCGGTCAATTTGATTAAATCAAATTCGATTGTGTTAGAAATTTGAAATTGGGGGAAAATTGGTGATTTTCAAAAATTCAAGGGACCAAAATGCAATTTTATAAAATTGAGAGTCAATTGGGCATGATAAGAGTGTTAGAGGACCAATTGAGAAAATTTTAAAATTTTTGGGGTAAAACTTACCATTTTTGTAAAGGAAGGACAAAATGGTAATTTTGGAAAATTGGGGGCCAAATTGGGAATTTGGGAAACATTAACTCTTTTTTATTAAATTGAATAAATTGAGGTCCCAATGGGGAATTTTAAAAGTTTTTAGACTCAATTTGGAGAAAATCGGCAATTGGGGCCTAAATTAAAGGAAAAAAACTTTAGGGACAAAATTGCAAATATTTAAAAAGTTGAATATTTGGTTATTCATAAAGAATGAAGGCGATCAAGCAAAATGATAATAAACAAAAATGTTAATTTCGTGTAAGAACAAGTGACATCGGGAATGCCAGTTGAGATTAAGCTCGCAAGGGATGAAAACCGACTAAGAGGAATTTCAATGCACGATCGGGTGAGTGGGATTTTTATATCATACCCAGTTGGGATGATAAGCACCTAGAAATGAAAACCCACTGCTAAGTGGTATTTTAAACATCACACATGAAAGGAGTGATGTGAAAATGATTCGGAAAAAACTACTAAGCGGTTATAAGTAGATCATACTCGGTTGGTATGATGAAACTTTCTCGAAGGAAGTGGAAAACCCGTTCATCGGTTATGAGAGGAGATGTCCTCATGCTCGGTTGGTATGATGGACAGTTAAAAGTATATTTTGTCCAAAGTGTTCTCCCCTGACTGTGTGCCACTACTTAAACAACTCGGGAGATCTTCTTGACGGGAGCTCGAATAGCTCTATTAGGCCAGAGGTCTCGGTTTTAGAACTTGGGGGCTAATATGCCCAAACTTTGAAAATCTCGAATAGTGAGCCCTAGGCGAGTTGGCACGAGCAGGAGCTCGTAAGCAAAGATGATTTATATGCCATGTAAACTTAAGTAATTGAATTTTTTGGCCATGGTACCAAGACAGGACCGACATACTCAGTCAACTAGTGGTAGTGCGACAAGACACATCTCAGGACTAGTTAAGACAAACAGCTACAGGTTGAGTTGAGGGTTGGGGTCGTTGGACTAGTGGCACCACAAATTATATGGCATCATATGAAAATTGTTGATTGTGCATGCACTGTGTTTACTTCAAGACACCCAAGAGGGGTAGTGATGTGTCCTAGGGCCCTAGATGACATGGTGAATATAAGGGCAGTTAGTCCTACTGAAGCTTTGTCAAGCTCGACGTAGCTTCAAGTGCATGAGATCAGGGTGGGATCAGGATGAGATCTTTTTCCTCATATGGACACAGAGATTTGTTACGGGATTGAGGGTCAGATGTTGCGAGCATCCACTCTTTCTCAGGGTAGAAGTGGGCGTGCTTCTATCTAGGTGGCCGGTAAAATCGCTTCGACGCCACAAGTGGGTTCAGTGGATGGGCTGGCCTGCAATTGTATGTTTTACCTTCATGATGAAGGATGTGTGTTGGGTGATGACAGACCATGGTAATAAGAAATGATTTTTAAAACCGAGATTTGAAGATGAGAAAATGTAAAGGAACTAAGGAGTCTAGCACACTCCACTTGAAAACTATTTTTTTAGAAACTCCATTTTAAAATATCCATTTACTGAGTTATAGAAACTCACCCCTTATTTTTATCACTTTTCAAGTAATGACTAGGTATAACACTAAGCCTTACCCTTTGTCAGGTATGCTTAATTTCTCCTAAGCTTGCATTTTATTTGATATATATCTTTCCAAGGAACAAGGTTCCTCTTGAGTTAAAGAAGGAGGAAACTCCTCTTGAACCAGGAGAGCGGCAGGTTATTCACGGGGATCTGACCAAACTGGGTCGGGGCGTGACAACTAGAGTGGTATCATAGCCTAGTTTCCTTGAAACATTATCAATATTATTCCCTAACATTAACCCAACTATAAACTATCATGTTGGAAGGAGAGTCCCTAGGAAATCCGCGGTGAAATCCAGTCCTCTACCTTTAACCCTGAAAAAGACATCCAACCCAAGGGAGGAAGCCGTACAAAGGTTTTTAAAGTGCGAGAAATGAGTGCCTAAGGACATGGTGGAAGACTACCGAAAATGAGTAGGAGCCTTACTAGAACCGGAAGGCATCATATACCCTCCTCCCAGACAAGAGGATCCAGTATCAACGCCTAGAAGTCCAACCCCTCCTCCTCCAGTCCCACAACAACCGGAAGGGAATCCAACCAAGAAAGAGGCCTCAGACAATTATTGGGATGCGTATGCCACCTTCATGAAGGTCCACCAAGTACCTCCACCCACTCAACCTGGCTTCAATCCCTCCCAATGAGTGAAGTGGACCTATGAGTAGATTGAGGTACTAAGGTGGTACGGATTGGAGGCCATACATGAAATTCATCCTATTAGGGAACACGAATAGATGCCAACCAATTCCTTAGAGCCTTCTGATCAAGAGTCTCACAACCGTTCTAGGGTTAATTCTACTCCTATGACCCCAAGGGATTAGGGGGTAGAACATTTCTGTAATAAGCCAAGTATGGTAAGAAATATTTCTTGAATGAAAGAAAGTAAAATTTTGATTAAACTTCGGAGTTTCTTGATATATTCAAAACAAAAAGAGAATGATAATAAAGATAAAGTAAAAGGTAGGAAATCATTTAAGGAAGAAAGGACGGGTTATTTATAGTTAACCTCAACCCTTAAGACTTACCCTTAGAAGTACGATAAGGAAGAATCCATCAAAGGGAGATCTTAAGAAAAGGAAAACAAAGTTGGAATAAAGGGATGCAATCATCAAAGTGTACAGATTTATGAAGAGGAGTTAAAAGATAGACTCAAAGAAAGAAGAGTAAGGAAAAACAAAGAGGAGTAGAATATTTAAAAGGGAACCACAAGAATAGAAGCTAGTTAGGAAGAAAAAGAAATAGAGACCACCATGGAAAGATGGGAAGAAAGTAGAATAACAGGAAGGCCCAAGTATAACAACTACTTAATAAACTAAGATACAATTCCTTAGGAACTTCGTCAGAGAGAAAGACTTGTGGAAGGCAAAGGTATGGATCAAAAGAGGAAGAAAAATAGGATTGGATAGGTTGTACAAGACCTTTAAGTCAGGAAAAGATTTAAAGGAAAGAATTTCTAAAGAACGGTAAGGTGATTAAACAAAAAGGGAATCCCAAAATGGAAGATACTAGAAGGAGGATAAAAATAGGAAGTTGGATCAAGGAAGGATAAAGCTCCAGGACAAGACAATCAATTGAGGAAAGGTTGTGAAACCGGAGTTTAAATAAGATCCTCGGTAAGAAGTATAAGTGGCTAAGTGAGAGTGTTGGAAGTTTGAGCGTGATCTACTACAAGAAGACCTGGAAACCCAAATAAAAACTTTAGACGGATCCAATTTAAGGAAATAACTTATAAGGACCAAATCATTCGGAGGAGTAAACGAAGTCTAATAGAGAGTAGTAAAAGAATACACCCTAACCAAGACAAAGAGGGAATACCAAGGACACGAAGATATGGAAGGTTTGGGCATAATAAGGATAAGAGGTCCACCTCAAAGGAAAAAAAAATAAATGCTAGAGCAAGTGGGAATGAAGCAGGATAAACAGAAGGTACTCATGGATCCAAAGAGTAAAAGTAAGCATGTGAAGATATTGGCAAAAGATACTCCAAAATTTAATGATTTCAATGGAAGAACTAGAAGGAAATGCCGAGAGAAAGGGAATGTGAAGCTCACCAGAGAAAGGAATCTTGGGAAGACATGGTTGTACCTGTGAAGAGGAAATGGAATCAATGGAATAAGAAAGAGAATAAGCTACTCAAGAACGAGATACTGAAGAGGAAAGGATCAATTACAAGGGGAAGGAAATCATAAAGATTCAAGGGATAAGTCAAATCTAAGTAACGTGTGAGTAGGATGACGACATCAAAAGATGTCATACGAGTGACAAAGTAACTAACTCAGAATAAAGAATAGTGGGAGGAACATTGATGAGAGTATGAATAGATTTGGAAAGAGAAGAAATCTGAAAGAGGAAGGACACTAGTGAGAATGAGGAATGAAGTAAGAGATCAAAAGATTTAATATGTCTGTGAGTATTAGAAAGTTCAAGGGATTGAATGTTGAATGACCGAATAAAGAAGGTTGGAAAAAGACGAGTAAGTACTAAAACCAATACGGCTATAGGGACATAAAGTTAAAGACATCATGAAGAATGTCATGCGGTAAGGGGCATGTAATCCCAACTGACTCAAGAAACTACGACTTAGGCAAGGAAAGTTCTATAAGTAAGGCATAACGAAGTCAAGCACAAAAGTGATAACCAAATAATGAGGAAGTTATCCATGCGGGATGAAGAGGTAATAAACGCCAAAATCTATGGAAGAAAAATGACTAAAACTCATAGTTCTGAAATTTTTGGGTAAAAGAAGCTTGGAACGGGAAATGGTGCCTTGGGAAGGAAGATGTAACTAAAGGAAATGATCCTAGTTCTTCAAGGAATATATTCTAGGCTAAAGTTAATTCCATAGAATGAGGGAAGGATGAGGATGAGGCTAAAATCTTAGGTATGGGATGAAAGGGATGAACAGAAATAACCGAAAAGGTTGTAAGATGATAAAATAGAAAATTTCATAACAATAAAAAGTTTAAGCCAATACGCAAATAGTGTGAAATAAGTTTTGGGGATAAAACTCCTAAAAGGAGGGGAGAGTTGTAAACCCCACTCTTTGGAGTTAAGGAAAACCGGGAAAGAACCGGTAAAATTGAGTGAGAAAACCGAACCATTTCACAAACCTGATTATTGAGAAATGGGCAAATTGGAGAAATTTCAACTCCCATGTGACCGAAAAAGATTCATAAACCTTAGGAAGGAACTTTAGAACCAATTGGGAGAGAAAAACCGAACCGGTTTGGTGGAATCGCATCCGAACCGGATTGAACCGGTTTATGAACCAGAACCGATAGAGAGAGGGCAAAGTGGGGAAATTATGGATCCCAAGTGACCTAAAGAGTCACATAAGTCATGAAAAAGGACTTATGGATGAATTGGGGATGAAAACAAAACCGGTTCAAGTGAACCAGATCTGAACCGATTTGAACCACTATTGAACCAGATGCTAAATTCATTTTTCTAGGTGATTTAAAAAATTCAAATTTGAGATTTGACACCACCATTGGATAGAAAATGAATTTAGATGAATTTAGAAATTTTTAGATTTGAAAAATTCGGTTGAATTGGGGCTGAACCGGCCGGTTTAAGCTTTGAACCCGATTCAGACCGGTCCTGTCCGGTTTGGAAGAGTATCGTCTTCTTCCTTCAGATGACAGCACTGTTTACTCATCGAAAAATTGCACAACATTGGCAAAGCTGAAAAGTCTCCGGCCATGGAGTTTTAGGCAATGAATGACCACCATTAAAGCACCAATCGGGCGGCCAGGAAGTCCCCGAGCTTCATATATAAAGAGCCACTCCTCATTCATCATCTCCACACCTAAAAACTCCATTCTCTCTCAGCTACTTAGTTTTCCAATGAAGCTCGAATTAGAGCTTTGATATAGGGTCTTTTCTGAGCCAAAGATGGCATGGTCGGGTTCCTTAGAACCGGGGAGAAGTCAGTTACACGGTGGTAACATCCATTCACTACGATGGTCGCCAGAGAAGTGTCAGCGTGGCCGAATAGTGAAGCAGCTCCGACGAACCGAAGCTGCCCTATTTCGGCCAAGCTGAAATCGGCCAATTTGAGCCCTCCTCAGACCAAAACAAGCTCTTCCAACACCTCCTATAGCCAAATTAGAAATGAAAGGTAAGCCAATTCGGCTCTACACTATAATTTTCGACCGGTGCTAGAGAGAACCGACAGAATTTTGATGATAGAATTCTCACCTAATTCGGCATTAATTGATGCAATTTTTTATCCTAGGAGGAACCTCAGGAGGTGATTTATCTGCCCAGATTGGAAGCTTGGACCGCCGCACCCCCGACGGTGAGTAATTGAAGTTTTCTCTCTCTACATTCTATTTTCCAGCGAAGCTCCATTTGAGCTCGTCCCAGCGTCAAAACTTACGATTCAAAGTGCAATTGAATCATATAAAGATATAGAAACTCAAATTTATCTTCAATTTCAACAATTAGAAGTGTTTGATTGGTCAATTTGATGAAATCAAATTCAATTGTGTTAGGAAGTTGAAATTGGGGGAAATTTTGGGGATTTTCAAAAATTTGAGGGACCAAGATGCAATTTTAAAAAATTGAGGGTCAATTGGGCATGATAAGAGTGTTAGAGGACTAATTGAGCAATTTTTAGAATTTTTGGGGTAAAACTTACCATTTTTGTAAAGGAAGGGCAAAATGGTAATTTTGAAAAATTGGGAGCCAAATTGGGAATTTGGATAACTTGAACCTCTTTTTATGAAATTGAATAAATTGAGGTCCCAAGGAGAATTTTAAAAGTTCCGGGACTCAATTTGGGGAAAAACCAGCAATTGGGGCCTAAATTAAAAGAAAATTAACTTTTGGGACCAAATTGCAAATATTTAAAAAGTTTAATATCATTCATAATGAATGAAGGATATCAAGCCAAATGATAATGAACAAAAATGTTCATTTCATGTAGTAACACAAGACATCGGTAACACCAGTTGAGATTAAGCTCGCAATGGACGAAAACCGACTGAGAGGAATTTCAATGCACGGTCGGGTGAGTGGGATTTTTATATCATACCCGGTTGGGATGATAAGCACCTCGAAAATGAAAACCCACTGCTAAGTGGTATTTTAAACATCACACGTGAAAGAAGTGATGTGAAAATGATGCAAAAAAAACTAATTACCGGTTATAAGTATATCATACCAGGTTGGTATAATGAAACTTTCTCGAAGGAAGTGGAAAACACGTTCATCGGTTATGAGAGGAGATGTCCTCATGCTCGGTTGGTATGATGGACAGTTAAAAATATATTTTGTCCGAAGTGTTCTCCACTGACTATGTGCCACTGCTTAAACAATTTGGGAGACCTTCTTAAAGGGAGCTCGAATAGCTCTATTAGGCCAAAGGCGTTAGTTTTGGAACTTGGGGGCTAATATGCCTAAATTTTGAAAATCTCGAACAGTGGGCCCTAGGCGAGTTGGCACGAGCAGAAGCTTGTAAACAAACATGATTTATATGCCATGAAAACTTAAGTAATTAAATTGTTTGGCCATGGTACCAAAATAAGACCGACATACTCAGTCAACTAGTGGCAGTGCGACAAAACAGGTCTCTGGACTAGTCAAAACAAACAGCTATAGGTTGAGTTGTGGGTCGGGGCCGTTGGACCAATGGCACCACAGATTATATGGCATCATGTGAAAAATGTTGATTGTGCATGCATTGTGTTCACGGGACCTTCAAGATACCCAAGAGAGGTAGTGATTTGTCCTAGGGCCTTGGACGACCTGGTGGATATAAGGGCAGTTAGTCGTACCAGAAGCCTTATGAAGCTCGACGTAGCTTCAAGCGCATGAGACTGGGGTGGGGTCAAGATGAGGTCTCTATCCTCATATGGACACGGAGATTTGTTACGTGATTGAGGGTCGGATATCGCGAACATCCATTCATTCTCAGGGTAGAAGTGGACGTACTTCTATCTAGGTGGCCGGTAAAGTCGCTCCGACGCCACAAGTGGGTTCAGTGGACCGACATACTCAGTCAACTAGTGGCAGTGCGACAAGACAGGTCTCCGGATTAGTCAAAATAAGCAGCTATAGGTTGAGTTGTGGGTTGGGGCCGTTGGACCAATGGCACCATAGATTATATGGCATCATGTGAAAAATGTTGATTGTGCATGCATTGTGTTTACGGGACCTTCAAGATACCCAAGAGAGGTAGTGATTTTTCCTAGGGCCTTGGATGACCTGGTGGATATAAGGGCAGTTAGTCATACCAGAAGCCTTATGAAGCTCGATGTAGCTTCAAGCGCATGAGACTGGGGTGGGGTCAAGATGAGGTCTCTATCCTCATACAGACACGGAGATTTGTTACGTGATTGAGGGTCGGATATCGCGAACATCCACTCATTCTCAGGGTAGAAGTGGACGTACTTCTATCTAGGTGGCCGGTAAAGTCGCTCCGACGCCACAAGTGGGTTCAGTGGACGGGCTAGCCTGCGATTGTGTATTTTACCTTCATGATAAAGGTTGTGTGTTGGGTGATGACACACCGTCTTAATAAGAAATAATTTTTAAAACTGAGATTTGAAGATGAGAAAAATTATAGGAATTATGGAGTATGGCACACTCCACTTGAAAACTATTTTTTTTAGAAACTTCATTTTAAAATACCCATTCACTGAGTTGTAGAAACTCACCCCTCATTTCTATCCCTTTTTAGGAAATGACTAGAAATAATACTGAGGCTTACTCTTTGTCATGTATGCTTAATTTCTCTTAAGCTTGCATTTTATTTGATATATGTCTTTCCAAGGAATAAGGTTGAAAGTACGCATGGCTCCTTTTGTGTTAAAGAAGGAGGAAACTCCTCTTGTGTTAAAGGAGGAAACTCCTCTTGTGTTAAAGGAGGAAACTCCTCTTGAACTGGGAGAGAGGCAGGTCGTTCACAGGGATCCGACCAAACTAGGTCGAGGTGTGACATTAAATCTCCATATCATATTCTTTATCAAACACCGCCTAATTATAATTTTTTACGAGTTTTCGGGTGTCTGTATTTTCCATTCCTACGTCCATACCAAGATCATAAACTTCAACTTCGTTCCAAGGCATGTGTTTTTCTTGGTTATCCTACTGAATTTTTAGGATATTGTTGTCTCGATCCTCAAATAGGACGTATCTTCATTTGTCGAACTACTCACTTTGATCATACTAGATTCCCTTTTGATAAATGTTCATTTGCAGGTAGTGCACCCCTTACAACTCCTGGTAACTTTATTCCTTCTCTACCTTTATTTCCATCTTTCTTTCTTTCTTTACCTGAACATGTTGCACTAGTGATAGTTTTTTATGAGTTATCCTCCTCAACACCTAGTGTTCCACCCTCACCTACATCTCCAGACCTAATCTCCACCGATGTTGATGGGTCTTCTCCCGTCTCGCCACCCCGTCGCATGCTTACTAGGTCTCAAGATGGCACCTTACCTCCACGACACTTTAAAATTGATCTACTATTTTCCTTATTTCCTCTATTCAGGAGCCACGAACTTTTAAGCAATCTCAAACACAACACTACTGGATTGATACTATGAATTCTGAATATGCAGCTCTTTTAAAGAACCACACATGGGATTTAGTGTCTCATCCACCCGGTAGACATATTATCAGTTGTAAGTGGGTCTACAAACTCAAACACTATCCAGATGGGACTCTTACATGTTATAGAGCTCCTTTAGTTGCACAAGGATTCTCTCAACAAGAAAGACTCAACTATGATGATACTTTCAATCTGGTAATTAAACTAGTCACCATTGGGGTTATTTTATCACTTGTCGTCTCTTATAATTGGCTCATTCGACAACTTGATGTTGATAATGCATTTCTTCACGGCCATCTCAATAAGGAAATTTATATGACACAACCACCAGGCTACATAGATCCATCATATCTTGATCACGTCTGTCTCTTTCGTCGCTCATTATATGAATTGAAGCAAGCTCATCGGGCATGGTTTCTCCGACTAAGTACGTTCTTGTTAACACTTGGTTTTGAAGCTTCTATTGCAGATACCTCTCTTTTTATCTACCATACCCCTCAATTTGTCATATTACTCCTAGTGTATGTGAATGATATAATTCTCATTGGCTCACCTAATAGTCCTTTAACGTCTATTGTATCTGCTCTTAAAGAGAAATTTTCTATTAAGGATCCCTTCATCATTTTCTTATGATTGAGGTATATTTTCATTCTTGAGGTTTCATCTTAACTCAACAGAAGTATATTCATGATATTCTTACAAAAACATCAATAACCGACTGCAAACCTGTCTTTACACCAGTAACTCCCGGGTCTAGACTATCTCTATATGATGGCACTCCATTAGATAACCCTCAAATCTACAGGCAAGTCGTTAGTTCTTTTCAATATTTAACATTGACTCGACCAAATATTTCCTATGTTATCAATCAGGTCTTTCAATTTATGCACAAGCCAACGACAACTCATTGGGTTGCAGCCAAGAGAATTTTATATTATCTCTGAGAAACGTTCAGTCGCAGATTATATTTCTAAAAAAACTCTCAATCACAACTCCATCATTTCTCTGATGTCGATTGGGCTGGCAACCCTGATAAGAAGCAGTGCACAATTGCCCATTTCAGTACTGAAGCGAAATATATAAGTATCGAAAATGCAACTGTTGAACTCATTTGGATCCAATCACTACTTCGAGAACTCAAATTACATTCTTCATCTCCGCCAACTCTCTGTTGTGATAATATGTTAGCAATTTATCTCAGTGATAATCTAGTTTTTCATACTCGTACTAAACAAATTGAAATAGAATATCACTTCGTTTGTGAACAAGTCAATTGTGGGGAACTACACATTCGCTTCATTGGCAAATAAGCTCAAATTGTAGATATATTTACTAAAAGTCTCTCTTCACACCGATTTGGCACACTTTGCTTCAAGTTTAATGTTCGAGTCATTCCATTATTGTTGTGGGGGAGTAATAAAAGATATAGAGATTACACTAATAGATCTATATATTACACCAAAAAATCTACAGATTACAATAAAAGATCTACATATTACATTAATAAATCTACAGATTACACTAATAAATTTACGGATTACACTATCTCGTATTCATTCATATTTTTTGGTAAAAAACTTGAGTATACTCGAATTTAAGAGAATAAATAAATATATATATATATATAAATACTAAAAGATATGTAAATATTTCCCTGATATTTATAGGTTTATATTTATTATAAATTCAGTACAATTTTATTATGGTAACTAGTAAAGTAATATATATTTTAGTATATTTTTTATATTCTTTTGGCAAATAATTCTCAATTAGAGATGACCGTTCTTTACATCACTTCTTGGACAACCAATAAAAACATAACATTATCCTATAATTTCATTATATATCCTATTTATACATAACAAATTGGAATATAAATAAATTAATTATATCTTATTAATTTAAATATTTAAATAAATATACATTAAAAATTTTATAAATTTACAACATTTTCTCAACATTTCGATATCCTTCTTACATAAATATCACAAATAGACTAATGCAATACTATTTGCCGTGCCGGCTAAAAACAAGTTGTGATTCTTGCATGTGACTATATTGAAGTCGGGTGAGCCAAAGCTCCAATCTCAAGCCTTAGGGCTGGTACAACTACAACAGGATAGCTTTATCGATTTTCAAAAGGGTGGACAAGTCCAGCCAAAACAGCGTCATGGGATTTGGGATGAATTAAAACAATGCATCTTAAATCATTTATCCTCCAAAAAAATTATATATTTTCATATGAGTACACCGACATACCAGAAACCTCTCTTTATACACTGCAAGCGCCAAACTCAAACCCAAACCCTTTAACAGAAAAAGAAAGGGAATCCATACTTAGTTATCTTCTTTCTTCCTTCTTTTCTTTCTCTCTCTCTCGTGATGAGATCAAGAAGTAAAAGATAGAACGGTTGTGATCCTGTAATTGATTCTTTTTGTTGGCTTCAAAAGAAAGTTGATGGTTGGAGTGCTGGAAGAGGGATGGAAGGTTCCTATTCAGATCCGAAACCGCAGCCCCCAGTCGTCATCAGAGAGGTCTGGTACCATAACCTGGACTCTGAATTCAAGCTCATGGGCGACGTCGTCGATCGCCACCCCTTCGTCTCCATGGACACGGAGTTCCCCGGCGTCATCTACCGCATCCCACCTGATCAGCGCCTGCGCCCGTCTGATTACTACCGCACCCTCAAGTCCAACGTCGAAGCCCTCAACGTGATACAGGTCGGCCTCGCGCTATCGGACTCCGTGGGGAACCTCCCCGATCTGGGGACGGATGGTGAGGTCCGGTTCGTGTGGCAGTTCAACTTCAGGGACTTCGACGTGGCCCCTTTCCCCCACGCCTCTTTCTCTGTGGAGCTCCTCCGGCGTCAGGGGATCGACTTCGAGAGAAACCGGGTTGACGGGATAGCGTCGGTCCGGTTCGCGGAGCTGCTGCAGTCGTCCGGTCTGGTCTGTAACGAGTCGATCAGCTGGGTGACCTTCCACAGCGCGTACGACTTCGGGTATCTGGTCAAGGCGCTGACCCAGAGGGCCCTGCCCGAGGGACTGCCCGAGTTCATGGAGCTCCTCAAGTTCTTCTTTGGGAACCGGTTCTACGACGTCAAGTACTTGATGCAGTTCTGCCAGGGCCTGTAAGGAGGGCTGAATCGGGTCGCGGCGGTGCTCAAGGTGGAGCGGGTGGCCGGAAAGTCCCATCAGGCCGGCTCCGACAGCCTTCTAACGTGGCACGTGTTCCGGAAGATGAGGGACCTGTACTTCGTGCAAGGGGGGCCGCAGATGCATGACCACGCCTGCATCTTATACGGATTAGACATGTAGATCAATTCTTTACTTTTTTTGGACTGCAGATCAAATTCGCTGATCAACAAAACAACCAATGTGAATTAACATCTAACCTTTTTGTTGATCAATAGAATTTTGTTTGACGGCATCTTGGAATTAGATCAATCAATGTCGTGCTCCTGGAAAGTCTTATTCAGCTATACAGCTTACTAATATTTACTGTATAAAAAGTTAGAACCCTTACATTTGCTTATGTAGCTCACAAGGCCACATCACCCTTCAGGTTCCCACCCACTGTGGCCGGCTGGGGTTGTCAATAGTACTACTATAGCCATTTTTTCAGCATGCTATCAAGGTAAATATGCCTGAGTTTATGATGACTTGTTTCAATATTTTTTGTACAAGGAAGATCAATGATCAATGTAGAATGATGGTAAATATGACAAGTACAGACCCAAACTGAACTGGTAGCCTCCCTTGGAGAATGCACATTGGTCTTTTCTCTTTATAATCATCAAACTCATCACCCCTAGTCCTCAACTGCGGCAGAACCCCTAATGATGCCCATATAATATAAAAAGGGAAAGCTGGTACAACTCCAGTAAGCTTATTATGAGCTTTAGAGTTAATGTTCAAAATCCTAGAGATTTGGGTAATATACAGGATAAATTGTACAAATACAAACTTTATTGTAATTCAGAAATTTCGTGCTTATATGTACTCTTAAGCCTGAATGGTCCGCCTTTCCATCTGGAAGTTGCTTCAATTATGTTCTCACAGATTTCCCTCCAGTGCTTTGAAGATCATGTACGGGGAATAATCAATCCAGGGCAAATGGCTCTTGAGTTGGATACCCTTCACTTGCAAGAAAGGGCCGTGGAGGCAGATGTTTCTGTGATTGTGATTGGAGTTTCAGGCTGGGAATTTCTGGGTATACATGCATTAGCCATGGAATTTTCAGTTGAGCTCCTTTCATTGATCCCCAGCTACGAACCAGAGTTAAAGAGATTCAAGCCATATCATATTAACACTTCTACAAATGAGAAGATGAATGAGGGAGCTGGGTCAGCAAGAAATTGAATCAGAAATGGTATGGCAAGAAGCAAGAGGATACAGTCTGCGCTCCACATGTCTGTGACGCTGACCTCAGCACCTGATAACAACCAGTAATCTGATTCACTCTGTGGATGCCAAGTAAACAGAAGAGTTAACATTTAGAAATAGCAATAACAATTTCAACCTCTAAAAGAAAGAAAAGGAAATAGCTAGAAGGCAGAGACCTACGTCAACATCTGAGGGAACAATCTTCATGATTCCATTCACAAAGTCATGTGCAAAGTCAAAATCTGGGGACAGCCCACGATCATCATATGCAATCATTTGTTTCTTTCCATTGGCATCTTCTCTGGCCAATGCTGGAGATGGTTTCTCATCAGATGTTGACCTTGATGGTCTCGGAGGAGGATCAGTACCAATCTCCTCAAACCTCTCCTCAAATTGACTACAAGAAAATGGCAAGGAAAGTGAATTATGTAATCAATAAAAGTATGCAACTACCATACATACACTACAGAGGACATGAGAATGTACCTGACAAGATAAACATCTATTGGACCCATTGTGCTCCTAAGTACTATCCTATATCTCCTCTGGAGATAGTCAACTTCCTGATGAAATGAGAATTGTCCACTAAATCCAATAAATGTGTAGTGGAGCTCAATGAAGCAGTTGTCTCGGAATTTCAAATTGTTGGATTACCTCATCAGGATCCGGAACTTCTAATGTGGTGCCATGTGGAGCTTTTATAGCTATTAAGGTTTCGTTCTGATTAAAGAAATGGATCAGGTTTTGAATGACCAAAAATCCAAGAAAAAGAAAATAAGTTTCATGTATCCTTCAAGGGAAAACTTCAACCTGGAAGCAGGGCAATCCCTTGATATCATCTTCAGTGATAAAAAGCCACCTAAGGAAAAGGCAAAAGGTGGATCATTAAAGAAAAGGCCTGCCGGATTAACTGACAGAAGGAGATCAGAAAGTCTAGGTTCTACCTTTGATTATCTCTATCTTCAGTTAGACCCCTTAATCTTTCTTGCATCTCTCTGTGATGATTTGGAAGCATCAGAAAAACAATTAAATAATAGGAAATAAAATACAGAAAAGTGATGGTGATGCAAAGATCACCTTATCCCTTGATCTAGTCTATGCTCCTCAATGGTGAGGGCATCAACCTCAGCCTAAGAACAAAAACATTTATAATTCTGGAAAATAAAAAAACACCAGTAGAGAAGAAAAGTGAAACTAAGAAACAGTTCTAATGGTGCATACTATCATCTTCCCAGCACTTTCATTAGTATCTCCTTTCATAGATGCGTCAAGACCCCTAGTGGAAGAATAAACCAAAATTTAGAACTTGCAAATTTAGTCTAACAATGGTGAAGCCACATATAAAATCCAGTGAATTTTTCCTTACTTCCACTGAATTCTGTTCTTCAATTCCTTCTCTATTAGACCAATCCCTTCAAGGACATTTGTTATGTCATAGATCCTCCTCTTTTGCACCTGAAACCACCAAATAGATTATAAAAAGAATCTCCCATGTGTAAATCATGTGAATGGAATAAGCATAATACCTGTAAAGTCTCAGCAGCCTTGTTTAGATCCAGAATACCATCTTCAGCATGTTTTATTAAGTTAATGAACTTCCTTGTGAGGAGGCCTAATTTTAAACACAAACATCAATATGCAGATAAGCTCTGAAATCCACACCTAAGCTGCTGCTTATAGAATTAGAAGAAAACAAGGATATGATGTATAACCTATCAAATTTTCAATTACCTAGTGAGCTATCGTAACGGCAAGGACCTGCTGGAGTAAGATTGTTGGCTGATGGAGAACCGGCAAAAACTGGCCATTTATGAGAAAAGTGCAATATGAATGAACTTTACATGGGAATGACAATTTTTTTTTATATTTAAACCGAATTTTAAAGTTGCAAACGGCAGAGTAATAGAAAGCAGGAGCCCAGATCGAGAAAAACAACAGACCAGAACTGTAAACGGGAGTTTGAGGACCCAATCTGTTGCATTTTGCAGCCCTCGAAATTTTGCCAATCCTGGCAACCTTCCCTGATACAGGCGGTTGGAAGGGACCTGTAACAGCTCCGGCATTCACAGAAGATTCTGGTTTGCAGTCTAACATGTCATTCTTCCTCTTCGCTTGCTGACGAACCTATTCAAAGTTTCCACATTTTAATAGTATCTACAAACAACTTTTTTACACAGGAAAAGACTTTTCTAAAATCCCAAATAAGGTGCAAACCTTTACACAATGGCTCAATTGAGGTACAAACTTTTATTTGCATCAATGGCAAACATTTCGGCTCAATTCAAAGAAATTGTTTTCCATGATTTAAGCTGTCCATAATAGGTTTGTCAGTGAATTGAGCAGGTTTGTATCTTAATTGAGCCATCATGCAAAGTTTGCATCTTATTTGGGATTTTAGACAAAAGAAGAATCAAACAGCTTCAGATGCAAAAGATGATAACAAGAGTCATCCAGAGTCGGTATGAATATGATGTATAATTGTTTTGGGGGAATTAATATGATGTATAAATTTAGTACAACAATCAACATGAACTATACAGAGTTTTATAAGACTAAGTCCTTTTCAACAAGACATATTGAGAGTATTTACTCCACTGACAAGTTCTCAAATTATCCCCATATGTAACTTGAAATACAGCTGCGTCATGTTTAAGGCCACGGATTTCTTTTTTTTAAGGCCACGGATTTCAGTAAGATATTCCAAAGACACTAATGCTTCCAAGCTCAAGAAGCCATCATGCAGATTTTCAAAGTCACTTTTGCCCAAGAATGATTCAAGAAATGTACTCGCATTTCTCTTTTCCCATCTGTGTATAAATTGTCTCAGAGGGATATCTGCTTCTTCAGAGTATCCAATTTACCGGAAATCGACTGCAAAATGGCTGCTTTACCACGATAGAATAGAAAAGTTCATTTTTTTTCTTGAGAATGCAAAGAACATTGAATTCTCGGGAAGATATTACCACAACAGAGGAGAACTCGCATTGGCGTTTAGTTTGAAGAGAACCCAGCTAAGACTAGCATGAATGATGCTCAAACATATTATTTTTAGAAAAAAAATTAGGTTCCATTGGATATAAAGAAACGAGGAGGAAAAAAACCAGATTTCAAGCATATAACCAGTTGAGTATTGACCAGACCGAGCACATACGAGCTGCCTCGGGCATCTTCTGATCCAAATTAACACCAGCAAGTAAAAATTCATAAAACCCTCAAAGTAAATTTGGCATGGCATCGTATCCAGAAATCAAGACACTCACCGGAGATCTAAGAACACCAGAAGCAACAGCTTCTAGATAAGGAGCTCGGGCCAGCTCAGCTGCGAAGCCCTGGTGGTCCCCAGGCGGGCCGAACGAAGGCTTCATGGAGGAGTGAGTGGAAGGTGGAGGCGGGTGCACGGTGATCTCCGGCACAGTCCGCGGATGCAGAGGGAGAGTCCTCCTGGAACCGGACATGGGAAAAGATCGGCGGGAGGAGGGTTTCGTTTGAAGGGTTAAGGAGGGAAGTTGGAGAGATGAGAGGGTAGAGAAGAGGTCGAGCAGAATTGAGGATGTGATATCAGAGATGAGAGTGATCGAAGAGGAAGCAACAGTAGAGGAGGAGGAGCAGCCGGGGAAGGGGCTGCGGGTAAAAGGCGGGCGGAGACTGGAGAACTGAGAGAGCAGAAAACGAGGGAAAGACGGAGCAGGAGGAGAGAGGGAATTTGGTTCGGATATAGATGTGGAGGGAAGCGCTGCGCCTCCCCTCTCCCTCCCTCTTATATATTCTCTTTTTTTATAAATATAATTATTCTTTTTTCGGAAATTATCTATTTTAATCAAAATATTAATAAAATAAATAAATTTTATAAAATTGTAGCTGTGGGTGCTAAGTTTTTCTATTTTATATTTGATCTTTATTATATTAAAATAATATATTTTATCAATATATATTAATATTGTCGTGCATTTTTAGTTATGTGAAATTGGATGCCTAACCAAAAGGATAAAAGAATAGATTAAATTTTATCCCGTGATAAAAGAATAATAGTAAAATTTTACATTTTATAATTCAATGTTTTTATTGTAAAAGCCATGTTCCATGATCATCTATCACAAGTTAATAAAACAATTAATTAATATTTTACTATGATAATTAAATAATTAATTGAAATGGATAATAACTTAAAAATCCCAATTTTTTTTCATGCCGTGAGGGTAATTCTTATGAGTTAGAATCTAAAAATGCATAAATTTTAAAGTTTCTATTAATTTGATCTAATGTATAAAATAATATCAAGCAAATATTTTCAACTATTTTTTAAAATAAGAAAAAAAGTATGAAATAAGGAAAAAAAACATGCAATCGGTCGATTGCAAGGTATCAATTGCATGCATAAATGATGATTTTTTTTCATTTTTATCTCATATAGTCAATAATGAAAAATTATTGATCTATTTTACCAAATTAATTATAGGGATACTTACTAATAGGAGATATACTCTATTGATTAGCACATTCAATATACTCTAATTTAGGTAGGATTTTTTTTTGTAAAATTTAGATATATTCCCAACATAAAAAATAAGAATCGAAACTTTCAATTTTACTCGATATCTGATTTGGATATGTGTTAAATGAACATTTTTGCTTAATAAATTTTAATATTTGATAAATTAATAATTTTTAATTGATATAAGTATAATATATTTATGAAATTTTAAATAATAATAATATATAAAATTATTTTAAGAAAATATATAATGAAGATTGGAATATTATTTAAACAAACTATAAATGGTTAACACATTATTTAAGTCAAATTGGAAAAGTTATAATTTTTTGATAAAAATAGAATATTATTTGAATTAATATTTAAATATTATAATACTATATAAATCAAACAAATAATTATTGTCAATATTTTTTAGGGCATGGGCGGAAAATGATTATGGAGGTCGCAAATACGCGCCATTTCTGTGGATCGAGAGCAGCAAGTGATTGGCGATCTTTCTGTGCGGCTGACCAAATAGGAAACCAAAGATGGCTTCAGCTTAAGCTCACCACTGATGGTGCCTCATTACTAACGACCACAATGTAGCCCAATCCAGATATCACAGTTCTAAGATGTCGCGTCAACGAATCCCATTCTCTCTTGATAGCACACTAATAAGCCAAAACTATGAACTTCAGGAGCCGAAGTGTTCTGATGATCATGCGCACAAGTTTGATAGGAATTTGTCTACATAGAGCTTTAAGATCATGAGCTGCAACCTATTTGAACAGGCGAGCCAGATCGGGATCATCCAGGTCTACATCGAGCCAGCCATTCAAGCGCATATACTCGATATAATGATCAGGAGGCCTTACAGCACGTGGGTTCTTCGGACTGAAGCCGTGGATCCTCGCGAGGTCACGCGCAAGCCAGCGGGCATAAGCTCTATCCACGGGAGGCACAATCTTCATCATAATTTCATCCTTTTTTTCCTCTCTGACAGGCTTGTTTCCCATCCTTGTAATGATGAAAGAAATCAGGAGAGGTCTGACAGGAATCATAAATTCAACAAGCAATGAACAAAGAAAATAGAAGCAAGCAAAGCTTTCATGCATTCTGTGCAATGATCCCAAGTAATGCCGAAGTTATTCATCAGGCTTCTGCCTAAAGTATTCTCCTAAAATAGAAATAAATTACCGGCAAATGAAAAAGAATATGCCCATAAGTCATAACATCTCGTTCCTACTCACCTGTCTCATCTGTTCATAACTTTCCTGCGTCACCTGTCTCAGTAGCAGAATAGAAACCAAGAAGTTTCATCCATAGTAATCAGAAACTTATTTAGAAGTAACTAATACCCACAGCATATGATCAGGCCATCACAAAAATGCAAACCCATCAGATACTAGAAGAGAAAACAGTGCTATCTGAAGCTAAAGAAATGGATATTAATGACAGAAAAAGTGGACCATTTTCAAAAAGACATGAAGAGAAAAATGTATGCACATACTATAAGATATCATCACAGTAAGAGTCGCTCTCTGCCACAATCCCAAACCAAATGAAAAGTATAGACTCTTCTGTGAGATTGCATATACAACATTCAGCTCAGCTTAATGACTCTGGTTATTTTATTAGACAAAAAGGGAAGAAGGTCTGAAACATGACATCATAGGGAAGCACCAACAGCTGCATCTCTCACTCCTATCACAAGCTAAAATGTTCCTAATATCTCCAGGATAACTGCTAAAGTAATCGAAATCACCAACCAAATTCATCCAGGCAACCATATTCTACAATGCTTAGAGATGACGTGACGCATAACAACAAGCCATCGACCTGAAAGACATGAACTAACTTCGAAGAATTACATTTGCTTCTAGTTTTTGTTACACTAAGCAGAATGCACAGAGAAGTTCAGATGAATTCATCACCTTCATATTAGAAGTTTGTTTTGTATCAATTTAAACCTTGCACCAACAGTACTCAAGAGCTAAGACGTGGAGTACATCAGAATTGAAATTAAAAAAAAAAATCACTGCACAAAGTAGCCATTTCCTCAATACAATTAGCTACAATCGGAATCCTACCAAAAGTAACCCGCTACCTTCTCAGCAACTATCTGGACTGTTTCAACAATATTCAAGAGTCGATAGATACAGTAAGAAATTACAAAAATAGGCGATGAATTCGACGAAACGATGATTGTCAAGCAGCTTCTTTTGCCGCAAAGCAAGAAACCCAAACAGAAAGGTTGAACATCGATCAACTAAGCCTCAAGAGAATGATTAGAGGGAGACGAGTAGAGTTTAGAGAGAGATAGAAGGATTACCGTATCAATGATATATTTTCAATAATGACCACAGAACAGCAGCGGCAGCAGAAAGATGGACTTTCGCTCAAGGAAGAACTAAGAAGGTGTCTATACAAACCAATACGCCCCGTATAAGGATCCGGTCCGATCTATCTGGTTCACTAGAAGTGAAGCACACGGTTTAATTCTAGACGGCGTCGTTTGCTTTACCGTTTCAAGTTTATACCTAATTTTGCTCCACATGGTAGCACTTGATTCAAGAGGATTTGCATCAAAGAAAATCCTGAGACCAAGTAAAAGAAACAGCCAACACATGAGACAGAAGCTAGCCCCTGAACTGACGCACAAGAAAGCAGTCATCAAGATAAAATATTCAAACTCTTGTGGGCAGTTGTAATATTCTATCTGAACTCTGGCTGTGATATCCTCATTACCAGGGGTCCTGATCCTTTTGGTAGTGGGTATATAGATTAGTCCTGCCACTGGTTGATTCTCCATTTCTCCACTGTTCATGGAAGCTGTGCTGCTCCCTTCTGGTCTGACTCACATCACATGGCTTGCGTTGAGTCCAGTATGAAGGCAGTTAAAATGTTGGGTCAGCCACTCACATCACCAAGGAGAATCGCATTGCATGATAGCATCTGCACCTTTACCTAAGAGTTATAATCCTGATATGTTCCCAAACAACTTCAACCAGTTTGTATACCAAAACCTTACTGGTTTGGCTCTTCTGCACTCTGTTGCCACCTCAACCCATGGAGAGTTTCCAACACCGACCGAGGATGCTTCGGTTATCATTCCAGAACTCCACAAAAATTACGTGTTTGTGCATATAATTAAACGAGTTACCATGTTCCATTCTTTCCCCTTTATGTTTTACCGCATGTCTTTGGTGGAAACGGGTACACGATTTCATGGGTATACCGGTGATGGACAGTCCTGAAATATCAGGGGTCGGGTCAGGATATCACCTTCGAATATACGCCTGTATTTTTTTAGCCTTGTGTGGCACTCTAGCCCAATGTCACTACCCCTACTTTGGAGTCTGCTACGGCGAGACCTTCAGTTTTGCTCACCAAGAAAAGCACAGATCCAAAAGTATCCGCTGGATATGATAATGCTGTGCTAAAGTGCATATGCCCCCACCACAAATTGTGTTGGAATGGATTGATGTTTCTTTTCCTCCTATTAGACTCTGACCTAAATTAATAACAGCCAATGGATAATGAATGCAGTTTCTCCTATTAAAATAAGAACAGCTATGCGCATGCTTAGGCAGAAGGCAGGGAATTTCGTGACGGATATCTGTTGCAGCCCAATCGAGACTTATTGGGGGGATTTTGTCTAGAGTCAACAAGTTTCCTCCAGCTAATTGATTACCACCGAAATGAAAGATTTCAGAAAAGCCATATCAACGTCGCAGATACATGCCCGAGAAAGCTACAGATGGAGATGGCACATTATAAAGATCTATACTTTAAATTCTGGGGTCGACGATCATCATCAGACGTCGACCGTGCAGTGCTGGGCGAGCTGGGCCTTCATTGACAGCCCGGTTCTGGCCACAGCGGAGGCGGCGGCACCGCTTCCGGAAGCCTTCAGCATCAGCAGAGCCGGGCAGTTGACGTGGAGATGATAGGGGCCGGAGGTCCACGTCCCCACCTTCCACTTCACGCGGCCGTCGATCTTCACGTTGAGGAGGACCATGCCGGCGTTGAGATCCTGGGACAGGGCGTCCCCGAGGTAGGGGGAGACCGGGACGGACCGGCCAATGAGGAATGGCGACCAATCGGTCACCTCCTTGTGGCCCTGGTAGGACTCTGGCAGGAGCACCGGCAGCGTCACCTGCTGACCCCTGTAGGAAGCGGATGCGTCGAGCTGGTAGTAGTAGATGCCGATCCGGCCGTTAGGGTTCCTGGAGGAGACGGTGACCTGGAGGTTGGAGCTGAGGAAGCCGGGGGTCGGGGATGCGGCCGCCACTGGCAACAATGACGATAAGGTGGCGTTGAACTCGTAGACGGTAGCGTCCCGGAGTACGAAGGAGGGTTTGGAGGGGCGCAGGATGAGGAAGACGATGAAGATGATTAAGAGGATGAGAACTAGGAGACCGAGGATGAAGATGAAGATGCGGCGACGGAGGGCCCGCCGCTCCTCGTCGTGGTGGCCGCAGTCCTTGGGCTCCATCGTGTGGGCGCTCATTGAGTTAGTATGAAATGGGACCGAGAGAGAAAAAAGATCGAGATAGGAGTTCCTGGGTTGAGTTGAGGAGTTTAAGTACCTCAAAAAAAGCGACGAAAGCGAGGTAAGTGAAATTTGTTGTAATAATATAATTATACATACGCTCCTAAGTTTACGATATTTTAGGCCATGGGTCTTACTATGTTATAAGAGAGGTTGGTTGGTAATTAGACAAAGAGTGCACTATGAATAAGAGATAACAAATTAAAATAAATGAATCAATAGCAGAGACCAGTATATTCCATTTATACTTATTGTGATAAAGTGGATGATTAAGGTAGGCGCACCAAAGTCCCCATACTGGATCCCATCAGGTAAGGTAGGGTAGGGTCCAGTAGCTTTGCCCTCAATTTGGGTATCATATTTAAGGTGGGTCAAGTGTATAGTTTTTTTTTTTTGAATAAAAACAAATCGGATGATCGAGATCAGAACTGGTCAGATCAATAGGTATTAGAATGTGGGTAGGTTGATTATATTTGTTTTGGGATTAAGGCGGATGGTGTGTATTGATTTACGTACCAGAGTAGATTAAATGGATTGCGAGTCGGGTCAAATAAATCCGTGCACAAACGAGTTCGAAAGAGTATATGGCTTTTCTCATCTCTCAAGTATGCATCTACTTTAGCATACGATGGGATTTCAGGGTGAATCTTCAGTCGACAAATTAAAAAGCAGCACCCGTATCTTTCGTGAATCATTATAAGATTGAATTGTGATCCACTTTCAAATAACTGAGGGAGGAAGTAAAAGAAAAGGAATATGGCCAAAAAGGTGCAGAATGGAGAATTAAAGGAGAATTCTCACTCCAAGGTTTTGTCGTTTCGTCCCATAAAAGAGAAAGTAAGAGAATCCCACAAATTGCCATGGGAAGAAAACGATAGTGGCATCTAGTCATGAACATTGGAGTGTCATCCTTATTTTTGGTTATTCACAAATAATATACAATTCTCTCCCATGTATGGTATTAACATACTCTTTCTTATTTTTTAACTAGTTATGCAAATAATTACTCTTTGTATTTTCTCAAATGTAAATATAAATTATGAATATATTATATTACAATTCATTACATATTAACTCAATATCGGTTCAATCCACCTATATTTAGTTCATTTCATTTGTTAGGTATTCATAGCTTGCCTTAATACACATCTATCGTATTCATTTTTAGAGTATGTTTCTCTCTCAACCGTCTCCATTTCATGTTCATTCATATTTATATCATTGTCGCATACGATAATTTATTTAGGATCTCGGTCTTCACTAGATTGTCTCCATTATACGATAGATCGTATCTAGGACAAGCACTGGTTATCCTTAGAGTTTGACCCTTTACTAATGGACCCCATGCGCAACCCTCTTTGGGGATCAACTCATGATTCCCCATAGACAACATTTTGTTATCATATATGGACCTCAGTTTATTTGTAGGTCTTAGGTCTTAACATTTATAACTAGGGTCTTCACTTTATCCCCCAAGTTTGTGGTCTTTTAAATCTAACGAGCATCACACTCCCTTGGTGAACCTATGTCCTTTATCAAACATGAGCCTGAACTCATTTCATCAATACGGTTCTCTTTTCTTGAGACAAGTCCTGAGTCTCCTTTACCATAGGGTTACTTCTTGTAGCTATGAAGGCTCTATGTGGGTCATGCTCCTGCCCTATTCATTAAGACTAAGGCTCGTAATAGAAAATATATCTCTATTTTTTAACAAAAATTTGAATATTTTCTTTAAAGTATGGTGCTCCATAAATGGTTTAACAGCCACCCGAGAATACAGTAGTTGATAAATAGTAAATTACAACCTTAATGAGTAGGATAAGAGGCTATATCAGATAGTAAGTGGATTGGGAATGCATTCCCCCTTCATCCCTAGTTTCATTGACTACCATCTACAATAGTGTGGGGAGGAGGTGAGCTCACAGCTCAGTGACTGGGATACTAATGTCGCGCTGTTACATGGATTACGACCCAAATATTTCCCATAAACCACCTAGCATGATATACTATTTACTTCACTCGTATTTTCCTATACGAGTCTCGTGGTTTATTTTCGCCTCTTGAGACGCACGTCTTGGGCCATCCGGTTCGTAGTCTAAGCTATAGTCGAGTTATCATCAATCTCCCATTTTCCCCTCTTACACTTCTAGTGCATTAAATAGAAACATCGGGACTTAGTCCCACACACACACATGATCTATGCTCGGGTGGCACTATTGGGCTACTCACAGCTCGCGCCTCAACACTGCAACTCAGGCCTAACAAAAGCATGACATACACTCAGATGACACTCCCAGGTTATCTATGCTCTAGTTATGCATGCTTGACATTTGGATAAATCATGAAAGGTTGTTGGTCTCTTCATTCCAATAACCACTGGAATCCATCTCTTGTCCCCCCTTGATTTTTATGGAGTTTCTACAATTGCCACTAACTTAACTATATTTCTTCTAGCCATTGATACATCTACTCTACAAGTTCTTTCAACGGTTGACGCTCATTTATTCATTTTGTGTAGGAATAAAGGTGATTCAATTTCTTAGGAAAGGGATCTTGGCTTGGCCCCTTCTCAAGATACTCACTCAAACTCTCAGGCGGGTACCCTCCCTTCCCGTCACTCCTTTGGTAGTATATCTGATAAATGTAGTTTTTGGTGTCTATTTGTCGCACCCCGACCTAGTTGGGTCGGAGTCTAATATGATTGAGATTTGTAGTGCAAGATGTACCTTGAGGGTTCGAGACTTTACTGGGGACTTTAGTTTCTCCTGACCCGACTCCTCTTAATTTTTCCTGAAAGGGGTGAAAGGAGGGGAATGGGTATATACTCACTGAAGGGAAAATTTCTACAACGATTAACGGTTTTGATCCAATTATAGATGTCATTATCCCAACATCCACAAAATATTCACACATCAATCGCCCTTTTTATTATAAAAAGGGATCACACTATCGTAGACCTGTTACTCCCTGACCCAGTTTGGTTAGAACCCCGTGAGTAACTCGCCACTCCCTTTGTTCTAAGAAGAGCCACTACTTTTTGAGATCGTGAGGAGTCAAGCGAAATTCCTATCCTTATTCCCTAGAATAACATTGTACAAAAACTCAATAGCTTAAAATGAATTTTAAGCGTACGTGACTTGGGATTCATCTTCGTGGATTCTCTAAGGTTGGTCTCCTTTTTTCTAAACAATGGTTAAAGGGAGGGCGTGAGTTTCTATAACTCAGTGAGCGGGTGTTGGGAATGAGATTTTCCAAAATAAATCATTTAACAAATCATTCTTCAAATCATTTTATCATATTTAAATTCATTCACTATTATGTGTGTTAGCCCTTTTTAGCACTTTCCCTTGCTCGGGAGGTGTTTATCAAACATACACATGCTCTTTATCATAAAGGGTATAAATATTCACAATTGCAATTCTCCAACTGTACCCACTTGGGGATCAACGCGACTTTGTTGTCCACCCTGATAGAAGTTCGACCACTTCTATAAACCTCGTTCCTTTAAAGATAAGAAAACTGAGAAAAGAACTAATCGTTTCAAAAGAGAAAATCGAGCCGATTAACGAACCATAACCGATAAAAAAAGGGTAAAGTGGGAAATTTGAAAATCCCAAGTGACTCAAACAGTTATAAAAATCATGGAAGAGAACTTGGAACAAATGGGAGAAGAAAACCATACCGGTTCAGGGTGAACTAGACCTGAACCAGATTGAAACATTTTGAACCATACATGAACGGGATTCTAAATTCATTTTTCATGGTGGCTTAAAGTGATCAAATTGGAAAATTGAAGCCCCCATTGTATAGGAAATTAATTTAGATAAATTTATAAATTTTTAGATTTGAGAAAACCGGTCGAATCAGGCCTGAACTGACAGATTTTCGCCATCGAACCCAATCGGACCGGACTGATCCAATTCGGAATATCGTCGTCTTTTTCCTCAAGATGACATCACTGTTCACCAATTCAAAAACTTTCCTTCTTCGGTGAAGGAATATTTGCTCAAATCAGGGCATTTTTGGGCGATGATAAGCTCGACCAAAATGGAAAGTGGTCGGGCAGAGGGTTTCCGAGCTCCCTATATAAAGTGTTCCTCTCCACTCATCCTCCACACACCTCAAATCACCATTCTCTCTCAACTACTCCATTTTTCGGTGAAGCTCAAATCAAAGCTCCAACTTGGGCATTTTTCTTAGCCTCAAAAGGCAAGGTCGGGTCCTATAGACTCCAGGGGAAGTCAGCTATATGACAGCCTTTCTACCTGAAAACCGCCGGAGAAGCGCTGACGGAATCAAATAGTGAAGCACCTCCGACGGACCGAAGCTACCCTATTTTGGCTGAGCTAAATTTGATCGAATTCAGACCTACTCTGGCCAAACCAAGCCTCCCCGACACCTCCACGACCCTCACACGACCTCAATAGACCTGAAAGGTAAGCCAATTCGGCCCTCCTCCGTCGTTGCAGATCGATGTTAGAGAGAAAAAGTGCCGAATTTCACTGATAAAATTCACCCTCATTTGGACTTCAATTGTAGCAATTCCTGATCCTAGAAGAAATTTCAAGACGAGAGCTACCTCCCTAGATTGAAAGCTCGGACCGCCATCCCTCCGATGGTAAGCTTTTGAAGCTTTCTCTCTCTACGTACAATTTTCCATTGAAGCTCCGTTTGAGCGCATTTTAGACCCAAATGTCGCAGTTCAAAGCTCAATTGAATTATATGGAAGTGTGGGAACTGATCTATACCATCAATTGGACTAATTAACCCCGATTGAATGGCCAATTTGAATAAATCAAGTTCGGCCAGTTTGAAGGGGAGAAATTGGGGAAAAATTTTGGGA
This sequence comes from Trapa incisa, assembly GCA_030064435.1. Classification (NCBI taxonomy): domain Eukaryota; kingdom Viridiplantae; phylum Streptophyta; class Magnoliopsida; order Myrtales; family Lythraceae; genus Trapa; species Trapa incisa. The sequence continues at coordinate 18,415,262 of CM057776.1, forward strand.
TTTCGAAAAATTGAGGGACCTATTTCTCAAAATTGAAGGCCAAATGGCAATGTGAAAGATGATGGGGGGACCAATTGGTCAATTTTTGAAACATTTGGTGCCAAATTGCTATTTTTGGAAAGTAAGGGAAAAATCATAATTTTAAAAAAAATTGGGGACCAAATTGAAAATTTGGAAAACTTGAGCCCCTTACACAATTTTGAGTAAATTGAGGATCCAAAGGGGATATTGGAAACCCTAGAACTCAAATTGGGAAAAATTAGCATTAGGGACCTAAAGTTAAGAAAAATAAATTTTAGGTACCTAAGTGCAATAAACCAACAATTTTGAGCCTAGTCGCTCATACGTGAGAAAATGATGGTTGTCACGCTAAACATTAATTGATAAGGATACCCAAATCGTGTAGGGACACGAGAGATGAGAATAACAGCAAGAAAAAGCGAGTGTGGACTTGGAAGCTAATTGGAGACGAACGTGTCACGTTCACCGAGTGAGTGGGCTAATTTACACATCATACTGGTTGGGATGATGAGCACCCTTTAAAATGGAAAATGCACTTGTGAGGGATTATTTCACATCATACCCGGTTGGGATGATGATCATGATTTTTAACGAATAAAACCTACTTACCAGTTGTAAGTAGAAATAAATGTACATCATACCCGGTTGGTATGATAAGTTTCCTTAAGGAAAGGAGAAGCCCACCTACCGGTTGTAAGCGGAGACATTATCACACCCGGTTAGCATGACGAGTTAAAAGTAAATTTTTATCATAAATGTTCTTCCCTGATTGTGTGCTAATGCTTAAAATATTTGGGAGACTTTATGGGAGCTAGAACAACTCAAATAGGCAAGGGGCCTCGATTTTTGAACTCATGGGGCTAAATGCCTAGTTTTGGAAAAATACGTGCAGTGGGCCCATGGCCAGTGGGTATAAGTAGAAGCTCATAAACAAACTTGATTAAGAAGAGCTATGAAAATTTCTAATGAAATTGGTTGTGTGATTTCGCCACGATATCGAGTTAGGACCGACAGTGCTCGATGGATTGATGAGGGCCTAGTCGACGAACCGACATAGACAAACAAGTGCTTGTCGGGTTGAACGGCGGGGCCGTTGGACTGTTGGCACCAAAGATAATGGCTATTATGTAAAAACTCTTGTTTGTGCATGTACTTGTGCTATAGGACCATCAAGACACCCTATGGTAGTGATGGGTCCTAAGGGCTACTAGACGACATGGTAGAGATAAGGGAAGTTCATCATATCAGTCAGTTTTGAAGCTTTGTAAGCTTCTTGTGCGTGAGATTATTATGGGTCGGAATGAGGTCTCTGTACTTATACAGACACGAAATGGTATTCGGGTCTGAGGGTCGGACGTTCCACTCAGATCCAGGGTAAAACTAGACAGGATTCTATTTTGGGGGACGGTAAAAACACTTCAATTTACAAGTGGATACAGTGGACAGGCTGCACCTGTGAATGTATATACCATTCCTTATTAATGGCGTGTGTTTGTTTACTAAACAACTCTCGACTCAAAAAAATGGGCTAAGAGAGCTATACACACTTAATATGGAAATGGAAAAAAAGTTTTGAAAACCTGAACGGAGAAAAATCTATTTAAAAGAAAAATGATAAACTTGACATGATTTTTATAAATTAAAATTATTTTAAAAATTTATTCCCACCCCTGTTTACTTAGTTTACTATTCGGCTACAGCAGAAACTATTTAGTGCATATAATAAATATCGCTTACGGGTCACTATAATGATGTTATTATATTATTTAAAGTAAAACAAATGTTTTAAATTTTATTATTATTAAAATATGCAGGTACTTTTACTAGTATATCGGGAATTACTCTACGTATTACTTAACGTAAAAGAATTTGTTTATATCTTTTCTTTAATCTTTTTAATAGATCGATAGATAATTTGATAATTAAATAATTTTTTTTTATATTTCATAATACGGTTAACAAACATGTTAACTAATGGATTACGATAAATTGTATTGAATTTTGCAGTTTTTTTTTTTGCAGTGCCCCGACCTAACAAGAGCGTGAAAGAGATTCAAGAATCAGTTTTCTTTTTATAAGCAGTAAAATCATTTATTTTGACTTTTTAACCCCATATTATAGGTGAATCTTGAAAGATATGAAATAAAGATCTCCCTACAAGCCGCTCATACGACTTATTCGGCTTTCCACAGAATTCCATATGTATCTGTGAGATCCAGTATGGAATTCTGTTTACTCACTTTAAATTGAGTATCTGAATGCTGGCCTGCAATATAAAGCAGATGCAGATGATGCTACTGCTGATAAGATGATGAAGAGACGGAGTGTGAGGGAGGTCCCACTGGGGCCAGATCCTCCTCATCATCATGGAGGCAGCCCTAGGAAAGCCATGAATCACTCCGCCTTGAAGGATCTAAGTTTTAGAAGTGGAAGTTATCTGTCTGCATTATGTGACCCCTTTTTGGCTCGGCTTAACAATATGTAAGCTATTCTGATGGTGTAGATGAAGGAATGAATTCACAGTGCATGGAGTGCTAGAGGGTGATACTTAAAGATAACAAGAAGTTTCATTTTGGTCTTTTTTTATGGCAAAATACTATTATTATTGTACCTCACCTTTTGCATCAATGGCAAATTCAAGTTCCATAGTGACAATGAAAAATAGAAAGAATATAATATAGCATTGGTTGGTTATTTGACAGTGGTCATGTTAGCGTTGCTGCCGTCCGCGATACCCTCTATCCATAGATTCGAACCGACAGCAAAGGCAGATCATTGTCGCCATGTACTCTCCGACTGACAGCCAGCCAGCCAGCCAGCCTTAGAAATTGGCTGCATATAAGAATTATTTACTAAAGCAGCAAATAACACTCATCCATGTCCACCGAGATTTCGTTTTTTCTTTTGAAAATGGTGGGCAATGATGAGCTTTTTTCCCTCTAGACAGTTCTTTGGGTATATATGAAGATGGGTGGGAGCTTGATGCGAACAGGGGACGATGTTCCTATGATAGTACAAACAGATGTATTTGACACTGGTGTGTCTGCCTTCTTTTCAGATATTTGCTGTCGTCAGCATTGTCTCACTGCCACCCGCCGTCGCCTTACTGACGGATAATTGTTGATCTCTCTCCAAATCTCTGCTGCTTGCTGCTGCTTATGATGAAGAAGAATAATTAATGAAGAGAATAAAACGAAGGTGCCATATCATATCCATATCTCTGCAGAAATTTGGTTGCTCAAACAATCATTTCGGACACAGAAGCATTATCTCATCTCATCTTCCATTCCCACCATCTCTCTTCTTTCTTCTTCTCAGCTTCTCTCTATAAAGTCCATGCATTTAACCCCCTCTCCCCCACATTGCTCTTCCTCCATCTCTACGTTCCATAATCTCAGGAGTGAGGTTTATTCCCGTATAAGCTATATAATGGGTTCAGCTGCCACTTCCTCTTCTTCAACTTCGACCATTATGGTTCACTTGGTTTTAATGGCGGCCTTGTGTTTGCTGCTCATGAGAGCCTGCTTTTTGTCCGCTTCCATGGAAACACTAGGCAACAGAAAGGTCACACCTTCGTTGAAGTTTCTTGTTTCCTTTGGGAATTCATGTTCACTCATCATACTCGTTGGTTACTTACGAGCACTTACCAGACGCCGTCCTGTCCCTCTCGCTTTCAGGTTCTGGTAGCCACAGAGACTGCTCCGTTTGCTGGTACATGGAGTATGAAGAGCGACGGCGCGGTTGATGTAGGAGCGACAATGGAAGCGTCGGAGTCGGAGCTAAGAAGTGTGCCTTCGGGTCCCGACCCGCTACACCACCACGGCTCCAACCCTAAGAACCCCGATAAGCAGAACAAACTGCTCCATACTCCATAACCGACTGTGCTGACGGGAATGATGATCTTGGACGCTTCCCTTTTGGCAGACGGAATGGATACGCGGATCCAGTTTTTTGAGGACGTGCCATATTTACCACGTTTTCTTTCCTGGGGAAGATATATGATTAGTATATGCGTTGGTGTGTGTAACTGCTGGAAGTGGAAGATGGCCAGTATTCACTGATCTACAAGATATGAGTTTGGCATATGTTGGAAATGTTAATGGATCAAGTGTAGCAGAACTTGGGCTGGAAAGAATTAGGCCACGCATCCATAGCCTAGCCCAGCCCAGCCCAGCCATAGTATATAGTTACAATCTTGTTCCTTGTTTGAACTGAAAATCCCATAATTTAGATGCCCACTTCGTGAAAGCACATGAAGAAGAGCAGCCGTGTTAATTAGAAAGGTGTTATATATATTGCCTTAGTTTGAATGGATAGATTTGGAGATTTGGTAAAAAAAAAACTATATAACGTTATCTCTCCCAATAATACAGACCAAAGGCAAGTAGGTAAGGAATTGAGGTGGGGGCATAATCGAATTCAGCCTCTAAGGTGCCATGTGTGCAAAAAAAATGTTTATAAGGTGCCATTCCTTATCTTTCCTTGTGGACCGTAGAATGAACAGCCTATAATAAAAAAATGATTAATTAATACAACACCCGAAATAGATAATAATATAATAATACGACAACATGTCACATCATTGACACGTCAGCATATCGTCCTACCATGTGCAATAATATCTCTTAAATTTAAAATTCCATAGAGATTAATTGAATAAATATTAAAAAGATAGATATGTTGCGCTATTAGTTTAAATTATAATTTTTTAATTTTTATTAGTAAATTTATTAATAAATTATATAAAACATATCATTATATAAGTTCAAGCTAACCCAAAATAAAAATGAATAGGTAATTAATTTGAATCAAAGAAAATGTGTCCAATATTTTACTCACCTAAATTAATATTCTAATATTTGGTGTAAGATGAAATTTATAATAAAAATATAAAATGAATGTATATAATTAATTCATATATTAAAGTTAAAAATACAAATGATTGGAAGGTAAATTAAGATAATGATGGAAAGGCAATCATGGAAGAGAAAGTCAGGCAAATTGGTGAAGAGACCTAACTTCATCCATCCTGCAACCCTTCCTTCCTTTCTCCCTTTTTGCTTAAAGGTTTACTTACCATAAGTCAATCAGTCTGCCCTAGTCGTAGTCGCTACTTTAAGTTTCGGGCCACATCATTTCTCCATATCCTACAGCCTCAAAGTGGACTTGGATATTAACTCAACAACCTTGTGGGCAATATCTAACACCCGTACACGTTTCTTTTTCGGCCTCCGTTGACCTGCGCGTCCATGGGATATTTATGTGTTTACAAGATCCTCTGTATTTTCTATCCATCACCTTGGATACCTGAATATTGAGCATGCATTTATTATAAAGATGATGCAAAGAAAATTAAATCATGCCCTCTAATTTAATTACACCAATATAATATAATATAATTATATTAAAATTTGCAGAACATTTATGTATAGAATATGAATTATTTGTACAATAATAAACTTACAAACATCATAATTACATATATTAGTGATAAGTGCTCTTATAGAGTTGAGTAAGATAAGCACCTTCTTCTATAGTATAGAGCCCTAGGAAAGTGGCTGATCATTTGTCATATCCTACAAGGAGACTGTGGTGCCGGACAACTCATACCACACTCTTCACATATTTAACTATACGTCCGTACCAGATATTTTTCAATTGCAATCAAGATGTAATTATGATAATTCACTTTTAACTTAATATAAATAAATTCTTATTTTTCTGATTAAGGATTTTGCTCCTTCAAGTATATTTACAAATTTATTAAATCTACTATAAGTCAAATTAAAACTATTTTTTTGCTATTTCAACTAAATAGATTTACCATGCAATGAAAATATCTCATCAAAGTCAAGCTGATATAGTAAGCTCACGCCTCCGTACAATACGATATCTGCGTTCTCAATCGGCAGCCAGCCACCTTTGTCTTCCACTTGGTGGCCAAATTGCTGGAGGCTGCTGCTGGACAGCCGTCGCCTCCTACCATTCCCTTGCAATACTCTTAACCACTCAATCTTTATATCTTTAGCCATAGTTGACCTAACTAATTAGCTTATACAGATTCTATATAGACAATAAACCCATTGTTCAAAAAACATGTATATCAACCGACTAAAAAGATGTCCACGTCCAACTCTTTTAATATATACAACGTACTACCATAAATTATAATGATCTATAAGTTCAAAGTTCACTCTCATGGCGATTAGTGAATCCAATGTCATGGATTCAAATTGAGTGCAATGTCTCTTTGGCTTAGCTTAAATATTAGAAGATAATAACTCCCTCCACTATACTTTACTTTTATAGTAGCACTATATTAGTTAATCTAGTATTTAATATTATTTGAGATGATATCTTTTTATTTTATATATGCTAGAAAATAAAAAAAATAATGAATTGTGTAACCTAGTTTAGCATATACTACTGTAAGCACTCTAGTCAACAACTTTAGGCAAAATCATGTATGCTAGAAAAATATTACGATTTATAAACTGTTTTTTGTTGTAACAACTCGAATAACTTAATATAAAATAGGAATTATCTATACATTTGCCTAATAATAGGGGATTACTTGATCTCTCTGTTGCAACTAAGAGTGTATACACAACCAATCATTCCACTGTTTTCAATTGGAGCAACATCAAAGGAAGGTCAATCATTTGCAGGAATTGCTGCAAGGAATGAAGAACAATACGTAGAAAACTCATTGATTTAAGTAACTCTAACTTCTCTTAGGATGAGAGATTGAAGATGGAGAATGTAGGTTTTGTGGCTAATCGAAATGAGTGATTTAGAGAACTAAAGTGAGAAATTCTTTTGGCAGTTTATGAAAAGGAGGCACTAGACCTTAGATCAAAACTCCATACTAACATTGAGAGCATCCAATTTCTTGAAGTTCTGCCTTAGTAGTCCTCACATAACTCTTTAGCATGGGAGCATCATTTTCTTGAACTTTAGCAACAATGAACTCAAGCAAATCATGGCATGAGAAGTAAGTTTTGTGCAATCTAACATACCAAAGTTTGAATGCTATTATGAGCATTTGACAATACTCATGGAGAATTTCCTTTGTTCTCTTATAATTTGATCTCTAGTCGATCATAATATTTTATATGCATAAATGAAAGAAAAAAAATAGATGTCAAAGAACTAGAAGAAATGTAGCTGAAAGATCTGAAGGTAAAAAAATATTTGTATCAAGCTATTGATTGTATAATCATTGAAACTATTTTGTACACACTTCCAAAGATATTTTGAATACAATAAAATTAAGATATCTTGGTTCAACTAAAACTAGACGAGCTAATTTTCAAGCTTTATTGCAAATGAAAGAAGTTGAAATTGTTGAAGCATATTTTGCATGAACTCTAGTTGTTACTAATAAAATGAAAATATATGGTAAAAAAATGGAGTGTAGAGTAATTATTGAGAAAATTTTAAGATCTATGACAACTAGATTTGATTACATTTTGTGTGGTATAGAAGAATCCAATGATAAATCTACTTTAGATCTAGAAGAATTACAAAGCAGTCATGCGTTCTATGAGAAGAAAAAATACAAATATGGAGAAGATGAACAAGTATTATATGTTACTAAACCTGAATTAGTAAAGATGATATGTTATAGAATTGAAGGAAGAGGGCGCAGATTTTGTGGTGGTGGTAGAGGAAGGAGTAAGGGAAGGACTTATGGTAGTTAGGCTCATTGAATTAACATATGTCATAAATTTGGGCATTTTGAATATGAATGTCCAAATTGGATAGCAAGCTGTGGAAATATATGATAAGAGAATTTTGGAAGTTTTTGAAGTTATGGAAGTGCTGGAAACTTACATTATACAGAACAAATCAAAGAAAAAATTATACTTCTCATGACCTATCACAAGACTGAGACTAATGAGAACTTAAAAGAATAGTCGTAAGATACTATTTGCAATAATCACATAAGTGGTTGTTTGAATTAGTTAGGAAGAGTAGATCTGAAAGTAAACGAAATAATTCTGATTTTGACCGAATTATACTATGTTCTAGGTTTAATAAATAATTTTCCTAGCATTGGACAATTGATTGAGAAGTGACTTAATATTATATTTGATTATAATGGATGTCATATTTTTCACTCTATTGAAGGGGAACTACTCTTGGTTCCTATTGAAGGGGAACTACTCTTGGTTCCTATGATCAATAATCATATATTCATATTCAATGTTGAAGTTCAAAGATTTGCAGAATGTCAACAAACATCTATTGAAGTCAAATACATATTATGGCATAAGAGATATTGACACTTGAACTATCAAGGATTGCATACGTTATACTCAAAATAGATACATATTATGGCATAAGAGATATTGACACTTGAACTATCAAGGATTGCATACGTTATACTCAAAATAGATGATGAATGATTTGCCTACAATCTCAAAACCTGAGTAGGTATGCAATAGTTGTCAAATGTAAGTAACACAAGAAAAATCAACATTGAGTAACTAGAGGGCTATTAAACAACTACAATTAATTTATGCAGATTTATATGGACTTATCACTCCTGAATCAAAATGAGGAATAAGGCATTTTCTTACCTTTATTGATGAATTTAGTTGTAAATATTAAATTTATTTTCTCTGTGAAAAATATGAAGATTTAGATTTTTTTTTAAAAAAAAATCAAAGTTGTTATTGAAAAGGAAACATATTGATCTATTATTTGTTTGTGAACTGATCAAGGTGAAAATTTTAATTCCAAATAGTTTAATGCTTACTACTCTACTATTGAAATTTAACAAAATCTAACTACTCCCTATACTTCAAAGGAAAAATTGAACCATAATAAATATGTTTAAATATATGTTATATGATATGATTGTTTATAAGTGTTTTTGAGTTGAAGCAACAAAAACCCTAAAAAACCCTAAAACATGAAAAATAGAATTCATGCAATGTTAGTAGAAAATGGAACACCTTAGAAAATATGGTGTAAAATAAAACATTCAGTAGGACATTTCAAGGTATTTACCTTATAAGGAAAAACTTGATTCTTGATAGAAATATTAAAAATAATATAGATAAAATATGAATAGAGAAATATGAGAGGGTAAAATGATTTTATTATCTCTACTCTACAACATATTATTTCATATTTATAGAATACAATTATGACAATTAATTACAGTTTTGTTATAAGTAATAGATGAGACAGTGACTAGAATTTCTCTCCATTATATTGCATTTGATCCCCATGATATTGGAGTTGTGGAATATGCAGATGATTTGTGTCCACTACATGATAAAATGATATTTGTGCTAACACTCCACCGTAAGCTAATGGGAGTTGATCTGTTGTACCAATGAAATGTACTTGTAACAAGTTGTGATTAATACGTTCATGAACAAAATGGTAATCGACCTCAATATACTTAGTCCATGCATAAAAAATCAGATTGCATGTTAGGTAGATTGCAGATAGATTGTCACACCAGAGAACCGGTTTTTGAACAATGTGAATGCCCAAATCAAATAGTAAAGATTCAGTCCAAATAAGTTCCACAATTGCATTACCCAAACTTTTGTATTTCGCCTCCATACTTGAACGGGCCACAGTACGTTACTTTTTCAAACTCCAAGAAATAAGATTAGTACCAAGAAAAATAGCATAACCACTGATAGAGTGTCGATCATCCGGATTTCCTGCCCAATCTGCGTCGAAAAAACAATGAAGATGCATGGAGGAGTGACGACAAATATTTAACCCTATGGAGGGAATGCCACACAAATAACGAAGAATTCGCTTCACAACTATCTAGTGGACATTTGTCGGATGATGTAGAAACTGACAAACCTGATTGACGACATAAGTAATATCAGGTCGTGTTAATGTTAAGTATTGGAGTGAGCCAACCACTTGACGATATACTTGTGGTGTCGCTAGCGAAGTACTAGTAGTTGAGGACAAACAACGACCAGAAGTGACTGGAGTTGGTAGAGCTTTACATGTGAGCATATTAGTCATATAGAGTAAGTCATAAATATACTTTGATTGAGTTAGAGTAAGACCTTGATCATGTCTATTGACCTTAAGACCCAAAAGGTTTTAAAGGATACTGAGGTCACAGATAGATAATTCCTCCTTGAGTGCCTGAAGAATACATTTAATTAGGGCTGATGGGGATCCTGTAATAATGATGTCATCAACATAAACGGCAAAAAAAATGACATGCTCATGAAATCGGTAGAGAAACAAGTAGGTATCGGCAATGGAAGCGTGAAAACCCAGCCCTTGAAGAAATTTGCTTAGACGAAGAAACTAGGCACGTGGTGGTTGCTTAAGTCCATAAAGTGACGGACGTAGAAGACAAACATGATCTGGAGTTGTCTGAGTGATAAATCTTGGAGGTTGTTCCATGTAAATCTCTTAATTAAGATGATCATAAAAAAATGTATTGTTAACATCCCAACTGACATAAGGGCCACCCATAGTTGACAAAGATAGAAAGAATCAAGCGAATAGTGATCGGTTTGATAATCGAACTTAACATATCATCATAATTTAGACCTTCTTCTTTACTATATCCTTTGGCAACCAAACGTGCTTTGTAACGGGAAATACTACCATCATAATGTTGCTTGATCTTAAATATCCATTTGCACCGATGATCTTCCGACTAGGTGGTGGGAGCACTAATTCCCACGTGTGATTTCTCATAAGAGTGGAATACTCTAAGAACATAGCATCCCACCAATGAGCATGACGGCTTGCTTGTAAAAAAGGGCAAGGTGTTTGTAGAGATGATACCTGATAGGCCGAAGGTTTGTTAGAGATATTGAACTAACAAGGAGGTAAGGCACCATCTCGTGAACGAGTCATCATATGTTATTGTGAAGGAGACAATGAAGGTGCAACCGAAGTACCATCAATGGAGTTTTCGAGGTTTGCCTCAAATTGATGCTCTTCTTGACTTGTAAAATGAAGCAAAACATCCGAACTAGAGTCTCGAGATGGATTTGGAAGAGGTAGTGGGAGGTGGGTCGTGGTAGGTGGTGATGGAGATGGTAGAGATTAAGCTACTGGATGACGAATAGAAAATGGAAATGTGCACTCATCGAAATGAACTATAGGACAAATGAAAATTTGATGAGTGATAGGATTAAAACAACGATAACCTTGATATTCTGGTGGGTAACCGAGGAAGATACATGCCTTGGATCGATTTTGTAACTTTGACGTCCGATAGGGTATGGGATAAGGATAACAGAGACAACAAAAAAAAATGTAATGAAGAGTAGTCGAGCAATTTCCCATGAATAATAATGTAAGGACTATTATAATTAAGGAAACGTGTAAGCAGTCGATTGATGAGAAAAATAGCTATTTCAAAAGCAAAGTCCCAGAACTTGAATGGTAAATGACTGAGTAATAAGAGTAATACACAGGTAAACCCCATCCTTTGATAATAAGAAAAATCGGGAAAAGAACCAGACATTTCTAAAGAGAAAACTGAGTTGGTTTATAAAACCGTAACCAATAGAGAAAGGATAAATCGGGAAATTTATGAATCTCGAGTGACCTTAAGAGTCACAAAAGTCATGGAAAAGGGCTTTAGGATGAATTGGAAGAGAAAACCAAACCGATTGAGGTGAACCGAACCTAAACCAGATTGAATCGGTTTGAACCACTATTTAACCTATTTCTAAATTCATTTTTCTAAGTTGCTTAGAAAATTCAAATTTGAGAATTAAAGCCATCATTGGATAGAGAATTAATTTAGATGAATTTAAAATTTTTTAATTTTGAAAAACTTGATCGGATCGGGTTTAAGCATTGAACCCAATTTAGACTGGTCCGGTCTGATTCGAAACATTGTCATCTTCTTCCTTCAGATAACAACATTGTTCACTCGGCGAAAAATCAAGCAGCCGACAAAGATGAAAACTCTCCATTTAGGGAGTTTCAAGTAATGAATGATCGCCGTAAACGTGATTAGACAGCCAAGGAGTCCCCGAGCTTCCTATATAAAGAGCTTCTCCTCATTCATCCTCCTCACACCTAAAAAATCATCTCTCTCCCTACTGCTCCATTTTCCGGTGAAGCTCAAACCAAAGCTCCGACATTGGGGTTTTTCTGAGCTAAAGAAGGTGAGGTTGAGTTCTTTCGACTCGGGGAGAAGTCAGATACCCAAGGTGGTCACCATTCGATTTGAGGATTGTCTGAGAAGCGTCAGCATAATGAAACAATGAAGTGGTTCCGGCAGACCGAAGTTGCCCTATTTCTGTCGAGCTAAAAATGGCCAAATTGAGCCATCCTCAGGCCAAACCAAGCTCTCCCAACACTTCTACAACCCTCACAATACTGAATTAGAGCGGAAAGGTAAGCCAATTTGGCTCCTCTCTGTAATTTCCAATCAATGTTAGAGAGAGAACCAACGAAATTTCATTGATCAAATTCTCCCTCAATTTAACATGTTTTGATGCAATTCTTGATCCTAGGAGTAAACTTAGGATGAGAGCTATCTGCCCTAATCGAAAGCTCGGACCACCGCACCCCCGACGATAAGCTTTCGAAGCTTTCTCTAAGTTCAGTTTTTTAACTAAGCTCCATTTGAGCTCAATTCAGACCCAAATGGCATGATTCAAAGCTCCATTGAATTGTGTGGAAGTGTAGGAATTGATCCATACCTTCAATTGGATCAAATAACCCCGATTAAATGGTCAATTTGATGAAATCAAATCCAACCAATTTGAAAGGGGAAAATTTTTGGGGAAATTTGGGAATTTCGTAAAATTGAGGGACCAAAGTGCAATTTCTCAAAATTGAGGGCCAATTGGCCATAAAAAAGAAGTTGGAGGACCAATTGGTCGATTTTTGAAATTTATTGGGATTAAATTGCCATTTTTGTAAAGTAGGGGCAAAATGGTAATTTTTGAAAACTTGAGGACCAAATTGAAAATTTGGGAAACAAACCCCTTAAGTGATTTTGGATAAATTGAGGACCCAAAGTGAATTTTTGAAAGTTTGGGACTCAATTTGGGAAAAAAATTTTGAATTAGGGACTTAAAGTTAAGGAAAAAGAACTTTAGGGACCTAAATGTAAATAATTGAAAATTTTGGGCATTTTGCTCATACAAGAGGAATTAGGGCTATTATGCCAAATATTAATAAACAAGGATATCCAAATCTTGTAGGAGCACGAAGGGCCGGGAATGCCAGCAAGGATAAGCTCTCGTGAAGGCAAAAGCTGATCAAGAGGAATACACTGCACTATTGAGTGAGTGTGATTTTTCATATAATACCCAGTTGGGATGATGAGTACATCATATATGAAAAATCACTACTATGTGGAATTTTTAACATCACACCTGGTTGGGGTGATGTGAGAAATACGCGGAAAAACTACTTAGCGGTTGTAAGTTGATTATACCCGATTGGTATGGTGAACTTTTTGGAAGGAAATAGAAAACCCGCTTACCGGTTATAAGCAGAGTTGTCATCACACCCAGTTGGTGTGATGGACAAGTGAAAAGTTATTTTGTCAGAAGTGCTCTCCCCTGATTGTGTGCCAATGCTTAAAAATTTTGGGAGATCTTCTTGACGAGAGCTCGAATAGCTTAGATAGGCCATAGGCCTCTGTTTTGGAACTTTAGGGCTAAAATGTCTGGTTTTGAAAATATCGTACAGTGGGCCCAAGGTCAGTTGGCACTAGCAGGAGCTCCTAAACAAAAATGATGATAAGCCATTAAAACTTTTAATGAATGAATTATGTGATTTGGCCATGGTACCAAGACAGGACTAACAGACTCGATGGACTGGTGGCAGTGCGAAAAGAGCCGATCGACGAACCAGTTTAAACAAACAGCTGGAGGTCGAGTTGAGGGTCAGGGCCGTTGGACCAGTGGCACCATAGATTAATGGCTTATGGAAAAAAACTTTGTTTATGCCTGCACTGAGGTTCGAGACCATCAAGATGCCCGAGAGGGGTAGTGATGCATCCTAAGGGCTAATGGACAACATGGTGGAGATAATGGTAGATTGTCGTGCCAGCAGTTAGGGAAGCTCGACGTAGCTTCATGCATATGAAATCGGGGTGGGGTCGGGATGAGGTCTTTGTCCTTATACAGACACAGAGTTATTTTTTTGGGTTTGAGGGTCGGATGTCACGAACATCCACTCATTTCCAAGGTAGAAGTGGATGAACTTCTATCTAGGTGGCCAGTAAAGTTGCTCCAACGCCACAAATGGGTGCAGTGGATGGACTGCCCTATGAATGTGTGATCCCTTCATGATAAAGTGTGTGTGTTGATTATTAAACACATTGTTTGTGAGGAAATTGGTTTTGAATAATCGAAAATTCAAGAAATGAATGGTTTTAAAGAAAATAAAGAGTCTGACACACTCTAATTCAAACTATTTTATAGAAATGCATGTTTCAAACACCAATTCACTGAGTTGTTGAACTCACCCCCTCCCTTTACCCCTTTTCAGGTAACCGAGGGAAAAACCTACCTACAGACATTTCGCTAGATAAACCTGCAAGACAGGTATGTGTGTTTAATTTATTCAGTTTTGATTAATGCTATTTCGGGAAAGGTAGGTTTGCTTCTGGCAGGCACTAACTCCTGGGCTAAACCGGAGGAAGTACAATCCTATCCTCCTCCTTTTAGTCATCCCCCTCTAGTTGACATTACCAAAAATCTCAAGACTCTCCATCAATTGGGGTGTAAGCCTTTCCTCGGAGAGAAAGATGTTGGTGCCACCATGGATTAGCTGGCTAATGTCAAGAAGCTGATGGGAATAGTTAGGATATCACCAGAGGACATGGTGATCCTGGCAGAATTCTTCCTGGAGGGAAGTGCCAAAAGATGGTGGGACAATGTCCGAAGCCTGCATACCTCTACACCCCCTGGGAGCAGTTTGAGGAGAGTTATGTAGAGGAGTACCTAGCTCCTCATTTGATTAACGAGAAGAAGCAGGATTTCCTTTGACTTCGACAAGGGTTAACTCGATATTAGAGTATGAGTTAAGACCCTTTGCTCCTAACCTGGCTGGGCCAGCAGATATATGCTAGCAGTTCGTGGATGGTCTCAATATGGACATACAAGACTGTATGAGAGTACTATGACGCCCCACTAACCTAGTAGCGGTAATCAGTATGGCTCACAAATGTGAGCGGCTAGTGTAAACCCGATGCCGTCGGATGGAGCAAACGACCTGGAAGGAGGATAAGGGCCAAAACCGTCAGGTAGGACGAAAGGAGCATAATGGTCCAAGATGGGGAAATAGAGTGGCATTTCAAAAGAGGAAGGATATGCTACCACCTCCCCAGAGAGTAATTCCCACCTTGCCATAAGGAAACCCTCATTGTCCTAGGTGCAAAAGGCACCACGAGGGAGCATGCTTGTCCTATTTTGCATGCGGACAAGTGGGACACTTTGCAAAGGAATACCCCACTCTTAGGGAGAACAAGCAAAGGAATACACTTGAACCACCACAAGGGAACCCCAGGAATCCTAGACCAGATGCTACAGCCAGAGTACTGGCTAGGGTATACAACCTCACCCAAGAAGAGGCTAGGAAAGACCTTAGTACCGTAGCGGGTACTACCCAAAACCCTCACAATTAGATTAAGAAAAATCATGTAATTGAAATTGCATTCAATAAAGAAAAGCTTTTCTCTAAAATATGAATTTCTCCAACCAAGGTACATATAATTGTGGGGATAAAAGGTCTATGCCCTCTTCGACTCAGGAGTTGAGAGACCCTTCATCAAATAAGACTTAATTCCATGTTTACCCCTAGAACTCACCCATTTAGGACAAAGTCTCAACATTCTCACACTCTTAGGAGAAGGGTTAAATAGGAACAAATAGCTTAAGGGATGTGAGATAAAGATTGGAGGAGTCAAACTCGAAGTAGATTTGATTTCATTGCCTTTGAGGGAGGTAGAAGTGACCTTAGGATGTATTGGTTAAGTAACCATCAGGCTAGGATGGACTGTGGAAAGAAGACATTAACCTTCCACACTCCCAAGACAAACAAACTAAAATTCCAAGGAGACCGAAGGAAGGGTGAAGTACAGATGGTGTCCCATATGAAGGCCCAAAAGATGATACAGAAAGGTTGTACGGATTTTCTAGCCATAGTCATCAACGAGAAGTCTAAGGAGAAGGGACCCAAAGACATCCTGGTAGTTAAACACTATCTAGAAGTATTTCCAGAAGAATTACCTAGATTACTCCCAAGACGATAGGTGGAATTCACCATAGATTTTATCCCATGAACAAACCCCATATCTCAAGCCCATTATCGCATGGCTCCAGTAGAATTGAAGGAATTGAAGGAGCAACTAGATGAGCTATTGGAGAAGGACTTCATACGTCCTAGCTAGTCTCCATGGGGTGCACCAGTCCTATTCGTGAAGAAAAAGGATGGGAGTATGAGACTGTGCATAGATTATAAGAAGTTGAATCAGGTCACCATCAAGAACAGACACCCACTTTCACGGATTGATGACCTATTCGATCAACTAAAAGGAGCAACCTACTTCTCCAAGATAGACCATCGGTTAGGCTATCACCAACTCAGGATCTGAGAGGAGGACATTCCTAAGACGACATTTCAGTCCCGATACGGACATTACGAGTTCAGAGTGATGCCATGCGGATTAACAAATGCCCTTGCAGCCTTTATGGATTTATTGAACCGAGTGTTACAATCACACTTGGACATGTTCGTGATAGTATTTATAGATGATATTCTCATATACTCACGAACTAGGTTGGAGCACGAAGAACATTTGGCAATCACCTTGGAGATATTGAGGGAAAACCACTTATATACAAAATTCTTCAAGTGTGTGTTCTGGCTGCATGAGGTAGGCTTCTTAGGATGTATAGTTCCAAAGATGGAGTCAAGGTAGATCCAGCAAAGGTGGAAGCCATATCTGATTGGAAGGCTCCCAGAAACCCTTCAGAGATACGAAGTTTCTTAGGTCTGGTGAGATACTATAGACGGTTCGTGCATGATTTTTCTAAGATAGCGGCCCCTTTGACTCGACTTACCAGAAAAAGAGTTAAGTATAAATGGGATGAAAGCTGTGAGAAGTTTTTCTTGGAGTTGAAGACTCGATTGACAACCGCACAGATACTCTCCCTTTTAGACCCAAGTGTGGGAGAGTACACCGTCTATAGTGATGCATCCGGACAAGGACTTGAATGTGTACTGATGCAATAAGAAAAGGTTATTGCCTATACCTCGCGACAACTTAAGGTACATGAGAGGTACTACCCTACCCATGACTTGGAGTTAGCTACGATAGTGTTTGCATTAAAGATTTAGCGACATGACCTCTATGGGATTAAGTGTAGGATATGCACTGATCACAAGAGTCTCAAGTATTTCTTAACTCAGAAAGAGTTAAGTGTCCGCTAGAGGAGATGGCTGGAATTAGTGAAAAACTATGACCTTGTGATAGAGTATCACCCCGGAAAGGCAAATCTGGTGGCAGATGCCTTAAGTCGTATATACCAAACCGAGGCAGCACAAATATAGACAAGTTACATACCCTTGTTGTAACAGTCGGGAAGAATGGAGGTGGATCTAAAAATGGATAAGAAGGAGAAATGCCTATTGGCTAATGTGGTGGTGAGGCCCAATCTAACCGAGCAGATTAAGATCCAACAAAAGGCTAATAAAAAACTCCAATATTATTTGGACCCGGTTAACTAAGGAACGAAACCGAACTACAACTTGCGAGGTGATGGAGTGCTAACCTATAAGGGTAAGGTATGTGTGCCTCAAGATAAACCGTTGGTATGATCTACTTATTAGTTGTAAGTAGATCATACACAGTTGGTATGATTTAACTTCCTAGAAGGAAGTAGAGAACCCGCTTACCGGTTATAAGCAGAGAAGTCATCACACTCAATTGGTGTGATGAACAAGTGAAAAGTTATTTTGTTAGAAGTGCTCTCCCCTAACTGTGTGCCAATGCTTAAAAATTTTGGGAGACATTCTTAACGAGAGTTCGAATAGTTCAGATAGGCTATATGCCTCGATTTTGGAACTTGGGGGCTAAAATGCCCGGTTTTGAAAATCTCGTATAGTGGACCCAAGGCTAGTTGGCATGAGCAGGAGATCGTTAACAAAAATGATGATATGCCATGAAAACTTTTAATGAATGAATGATGTGATTTGGCCATGGTACCATGACAGGACCAACATACTCGATGGATTGGCGTCAATGCGACAAGACCTGGTCGACGGACCGGTCTAGACAAACAGCTATAGGTTGAGTTGAGGGTTGGGTTCATTGGACTAGTAGCACCACAGATTATTGACTTATGGAAAATCTTTGTTTGTGCATGCACTGAGGTTTGGGACCATCAAGATGCCCAAGTGGGGTAGTGATGCGTACTAAGGGCTATTGGACAATATGGTGGAGATAAGGGCAGATTGTTGTACCAATAGTTAGGGAAACTTGACGTAGCTTCATGTGCATGAGACCAGGGTGGGGTCGGGATGAGATTTTTGTCCTCATACGAACATGAAGTTGCTTTTTTTTGGGTTTGAGGGTCAAATGTCGCGAACATCCACTCATTCTCAAGGTAGAAGTGGACGGGCTTCTATTTAGGTGGTTGGTAAAGTCGCTCCAACGCCACAAGTGGGTGCAGTGGACGGGCTACCCTGTGAATGTGTGATCTCTTCATGATGAAGGGAGTGTGTTGATTGTTAAACACACTGATTGTGAGGAAATTGGTTTTGAATAACCGGAAATTCAAGGAATGAATGGTTTTAAAGAAAACAAGGAGTCTGACACATTCCAATTCAAATATTTTATAGAAAATCATGTTTCAAACACCCATTCACTAAGTTGTCGAACTCACCCCCTCCTGTTACCCCTTTTTAGGTAATCGAGAGAAAAATCTACCTATAGACATTCCGCTAGCTAAACCTGCAAGATATGTATGTAAGTTTAATTTATTTAGTTTTGATTAATGTTATTCTAGGTTGTATATGTATAAAGGACGCCTTACTCCTCCCGGTATAACAAAAGGGGAAAACCCTTAATAAATCAGAAGAATGGCGGGTTGCTCATGGGGATCCAACCAAACCGGGTCGGGGTATGACAACATAGGTTAACGATGTGACGATGCTTACATTCAACAGACTCGTTCTGTTGATGAGTATGAGGGCAGGAGATTCAATGATGAATGCCTGAAGTTGAAGATCATTTTGAAAATTAAAGGACAAGAACTGTTTTGCCCCATCAGTCTGAATACTTTTGATGCGACGATCAAATTAATTTTCCACTTGAAGACGAAAGGCACGAAAAACATGAATAACATCAGAATGGGTATGCATGATGTAATACTAATAATATTTACTGTAATTATCAAGAAAATATATATAGTATAGATGACCATTATGCGATGTGACAGATGTTAGACCTCATATATATGCATGAATAAGATCTAATGGACAAAGACTCTTATGTGTAGTGGGACGAAATGATTTTTGTTGAATTTTTCTAAGAGAGTATGCATCACAGAAAGTGTCATCACTTTTGCATTATACTAATAACTGAGACATAACACCAACAAAAACATTATGGGCGGGATGACCAAGACGCCTATGGAATAAAAGCTGAGATAGAGAAATGCCAACATTAATGCTAGGAAGTGGACGACGAAACTTGAGGTAGTAGAGTCTATTGTACTCGAAGAAGTTCCTAGTGAGTGTCCAATTCTTTAACAAGAAAAAAATCAGGATGAAATTTGAAGTAACAAGCATTGTCCTTAGTGAAGCAAGACACATATAAAGATTGAGGGAAATAGTGGGCACAAAGAAAACATGACGTATATGGAATGTACGGGTGTGAGTTGAGATGCTAGTATGACCAAATTGAGTATTGGTAAAATTGGTCCATCACCGAGAAGTAACTAATCAGGAGTGTTTGACCCATACTACAAATTTCAATTAGTCATTGAGTTTATAACATGATTAATAGCACCAGAGTTGATGTACTAATCGACTCCATGTCCATCAGACAAATCACCCATTCCGACGTTGATTGTACTTGAAAATTTGGAGGCAAGGTTGGACATGATGGAGCAAAATGACCGATATCTCAACATAATTAGCAAGTGGAATTTGGACTGTGAAGTGCTACTAGATGGCATTGGGCCACAAAGCTCAAATTAAAATTGTCTGGAGTGGGTCATTGCACTTGGCGAATGGGTGGTCGTCTTCGTCCTTGGGCTGCATCAAAGCTCATCTGTCCAACATGAGGGGAAAGGCCACGCCCATTATCTGACCAATGTTTGATGAAGGAGCCTCGACGTGCAGTGCCTCGACTAGGAAGAAATCTCTTGGAGCTTCCTCGTCCATAGAAGCAGTGAGGGGGTTGTGTGTCTCCAAAAGGATGGCGACGAGGCGACCTACAAAGTGGTAGACCGAAGTTCGAAAAATCTCAGCACCACAGTGAAGAGGCTATAAAAGCAACGACATCTGAAGGTCTTGCTCCAAGTATCCCAGAGAGAGGTGCAATTGTGGAGGCACCCAATAGAGATCTCTTGTAGATGTGTTTAGCCTCTTATGTGAGTAAGAGGTTGCAGAGCTCATCAATCAATGTGACAGCTAGGATTGGGACTAGAGCCAAACATAGAGGGTCCCAATCTTCACTCAGTCCTGACAAGATTTGGTCCTTCATGTCAGAATCAGACTTCGGGTGACCAATTTGGTCGAATTCAGTTGCAATGGTGGTGATTGCAGTTAGATACTCATTCATGAAAATGTTGTCCTTTCTGATATCTCTCTATTTTTTTCTAATAGATATTTTCATGTATAAATTTATGCAGTGAAGGTTGTTTCGAGTAGTTGCCATGTCTCTACACTAAATTGGACTCTGATGATCTACAAATTAATAGAGGTAGATAGTGTAGCTAGAATTGTAGTCAAAGTAAATATGTCATATGTTTTTCATGTCTCTATTCTGGATTGGATTTCATGCTGAGAGTCATGTCTTCGTGATCAGTCGTCTTTGTCAATTTTTGTCGGGATCATGAGAGGAGTAGTGGGAATTGAACCATCCACATAGCCTAGTAGCTTGTATGTATCAAGGAGAGAAGTAATGTTATTACTCCAGAGGTAGTAATTTCCTTCATCTAGCTTGATTGCCATTGTAGGGAGACTAGTGAGCAATTGAGTAAGATTGTTCATTCTTGTATGTTGCTAGAAGGGAGAGAATTAATTTGTAAAAGGGTGTTATAGAGAAGTTTGAGTAATAGGATCACACTATGCTATTAAGCAGTGAAGTTTTGATACCATGATAGAAATACTAAAAATAAGATAGAGAAAAGATTAATAGAGAAACATGAGAGGGTAAAATGATTTTATTATCTCTACTTTAGAAATAAATTATTTCATATTTATAAAATATAATTATGACAATTAATTACAATTTTGCTATAAGTAATGGATGAGATAATGGCTAGAATTTCTCTTTATTATATTACATTTAATCTCCATGATATTGCAGTTGCCGAAGATGCGAATAAGTTATATACACTGCATGATAAAATGATATTTGGGCTAACAATTCTAAAAGCATAAAATGTATTATGATTGGAGTAAGTGATGGATCAAATGATTATCATTTATATGATTTTATTGCTGAATGTGTATTTGTCCGTATTAGTATGAATTGTTTTGTCCGTATTAGTATGAATTGTTCAAAGGAAGGGAAGTAAAATTGGAATTAACGAAAAAACTTTAAAGCTGATAAGTTGATATGTGATGATAATTTTTCTACATAAGAGGTGAATTTTTGAAATAAAGATGAAGATTCTATATTATAAGAATAAGCTGAATTATTTAATAAATTAATTCAAGAAATAGAGTTTGAAACAACTACATATAATTATCTCACTTAGGAACAAAAAATCGACAAATACTTACATTCAAGATCATTTTATGTATGCAGTATATAAAGATCTTATAAATTTTCTACAAGGATATTAAATAGATCAAGGATATGGAAGAAAAAATTAATGCTATTAAAATAAATTAAACTAGTATGAATTGACTCCGTTGAGATATAAATTCAAAATTATTAATGTTAAGTATTACTATAAAACTAAAAATCATTGAGTTTGGTAAAATAGATAAATATAAGTCTCTAACTAATTGTTAAAAGTTATTATCAAAGATATGCAATAGAATATTTTAAAATATTTGTACCTATACTTAGTTGATACTTAATTATATATCTCATCTCGTATTTTAAAATTAACAAGGTAGAATTCATGATTGTAGAATTCTGGACCAAAATAGAAAAAGTGCATACTAGCTAGTTAACCGTATAAAAGAAATATAAATATTCAAGCACTTAGGAATTTAATTTTGGAGTCTAATTATCTGAGCCTACTTATCTTGTGTCAAAAACAAAAAGCCATCTACTGAGGTAGACTATAGTATCACATTTGATACTAACTAAGAAATGGAATTGGAAATAATGAAATAAAAATAAAATTTGAAAAATATTCCTATTAATTATATTATACAAAAATTAAATACTTTATTATAATTTAATGAGCCACCCACTTCCTTGTAAAGTAGGAATCAATTTGGAGGATGGACAGCTCATTTCCTCCCTCATTTCTTCACTCATTCTTCCCTTGGAAAGTAGGAATCAAATTGGGGAATGGACCGCTCATTTCCTCTTTTATATGGAGGTGCAAGTGCTTGGAAATTCTAGTTTTCTTTACTTCCCCTTTCTAATTCATGCTAGTAATAAGTTACAGCTTTCACACTTAGAAAATTGTTTCTTATTTCCTTTATGTAGATCATACACATGAAACCCAACATTTGCTCGGTCTCAACATAGCACCGGAGGTATGGTGTCCTTCTGGTACTACTTGGTGTCAACTCCACTCCAGGCTTACGTACCTAACCTGAGCCAGTCCAACCTTCTCGGCCGCATGCGCTCTGCGCTATAGCCAGAAGCAAAATCCTACCCGGGCAATTCAATAAGAAAAAAAACAACTCATTTTCAAATATCAGTTTCACGCGTCAAGCTACATTTTTTTGGTCATGGATAATACCCTATTGTAAATAGCTTGGGTACTATCGGGTGACCAACAGCAAGTACTCATTATTTGGACGATTTTAGCATTTGAATGGCCAAAATTTTAAAGTGACCTATTATTTGGTTGTTAGACTTTTAGGTGCCTCATAGTATTCTACTGGGCATGATCATCTTTCATGGCCATAAGACTGAGGCACCTAAAGTTCTAACGGGTGTTAACTACCCAATAGGTCCCTTTGAAATTTTAGATATTAAAATGCAAAATGGCTCAAGCCTCATTAAGCAAGCCCTGAAATATCAGCCTGGTACCTATCAACTAGTATTCAGCGGCGCCGGAGCTCTCCCGTTTTCCGGTGCCATCTCATGCACCGCCAGGACAATATGGGGAGGAGGGCACTCGACGTCTGGGACGACAGCCGGCTTCGGGACCTTGTTCTTCCCTCCGGCACGGGGCGCAGGCTTTTCCAGCAAGGAGGTGGACTCAACTTCCCTGAAATTCGCCAGGGAAGAGAGCTCTTGTACCCTCTCGGCGATCTTTTCGGTGCATTTCACGACGTCGATCAGCAACGAGGCGACGGTGAAGAGCGGAACTGCTGCGAGGAGGTCCGTCTCCTTCCACTGGCTCGCCTTGAGCAAAGCCTTGAGGTCCTTGACGGCATCATGGCAGTCCCCCAAGAGGAGGTCCGGATCAGCCAGGGCCGCATGTCGGGTCATCGTCCGAACAGAAACCGCCATCTCCTTGAGGGCCTTTGCCGCCTCGGAGCTCACCTCCCGGCAGACTCCCTCAATGCTCTCCCGAGCCGCCGCCGGCACCTGAACATCCACGAATACCATAAGTATCTATCATATGCTTAATCATATGTGTTGTCTGTCTTGTCGGCATCAACTGGACAGTAGTATACTTACTTGGAGATTAGCATTTAGGTAGCCGTCGAGAGCTTCAATCCGATAAGCGCATTCTCGTGTTAGAGCACCTAGTTCGAGGTACAGTTTCCATGGGTGGCGGAACCGGAATTCGCCATGGCTGGGTTCCCACCTCGCAAAGTTTGCCTGCCGACCGATAAGAGACGAGAGTTGGATCATTTTGATGTCTCCTATGATGACGATTCCATTCATGGATTGAGGTACTGGACTGACGAGTTTATTTTACATAAGCAAAAGGAAGGCTTCATTCACTCACCATGGTCTCCTCGGTGCTCTTGGAGACCAGGACGGTCTTGTATCCTCGAAGAGACTTGCTTCGATCTGCAGTGGTGCCCGCATGATCAGTATCTGCCGATGCTCCGAAGAACTCATCTCCAAATCCTGTCCATAAGAAGAAAGCACAAATGAGTATTCTTCGTTAGTACTTACATGGATGAAATGAGACAGGATCTCATGCTCAGAAACCTTCTAAGAAGTTTCCGAGCTTCTCCATGTTGAGGGCGATAAGATTATGGAGGTCCTCTCCGGCCCAGACGGGGCAGACGACAATGGAGACGATCACACAGGTCGCACCGCCGATGAATATTGTCGAGAGCCTCCTGTGGGCCATCGTCAGTATCTCATCGTACCGATAACCGGAAATCGACACGAGCGAGAAGGTCAGTATGAATATCAGCATCCCGTAGTCGTATCTCGCCTTGATTCCGGGGAAGAACCTCATAAACGTCGTCGCTGCGGCTGTTGATTATTGTATCAGACACACAGAACAGTAAAAACACTGCAGACTGCGAGTAAGGTCATCAATCACATAAGCATGGTGGTGCTTTCTGTGAATGTTAATAAGCGAGCAATGCTGACTTTACAACCTTGCAGAAAGACGAAGAAGCCGAGAAGTATAGGCTCGC
The DNA here is from genome assembly GCA_030064435.1 of Trapa incisa. Lineage (NCBI taxonomy): Eukaryota > Viridiplantae > Streptophyta > Magnoliopsida > Myrtales > Lythraceae > Trapa > Trapa incisa. The sequence continues at coordinate 18,440,192 of CM057776.1, forward strand.
CGATCTTCCCTGACATGCATGCGAGGTGATGCGCTCCGACGCCTAGTGCACCGGCAAAGAGGGTTGCCAGTCCTCTATTTAGCCCCTTGCTGAGAGTAGCCCCTAAGAGAAAAAAAAAACCATGGAAACTTTACTAATGATCTCTGTGTGTGTTGCCAGCACAGGTGAATAGTTGGTATACGTTGGAGAATAGTCTTTCTTACCAACGGAGAACTCGAACACGACGACAACGGTCATCACAGCCCACATTGCGGTGGCCCCGAAGTTGGTGTAGAGAGGTTGGTAATAGTAAATGAGGGAGACCAATGTGAGGGTCAGTCCCACTTTCAAGGAATGGATAGCCCTTCTGGGATCATCCTTGCCCACCTCGACGATATCTCGACCTGCCGTAGAAATTCTGGCCGTAGCATTTCCCATCGCTGACTTCACCCGCAGCCGAAAGAGGCCCACAACTCCGGTCTTCGAATGCTCCATCTCACTTTCCATGTAATTTGGAGGAGCACAAAGAACTCGTAGCTAGGATGGAGATGAGATATGGCTTGCTGAGCTTGGTCTTTAGGGGAGGGTATATTTATAGGGAGCTGAGATGACTTCAAGTTTGGATCATGACCGCAAGGGAGGAAAGGAAAAAGGGTGGCGACAGAAGATAATCTGTTCACTTGTTTATTGGGTAATTAGCACAAAACTCCACTTATCAATCAATTGAAACACATTGATTCAATGAGTAGTTTTCATCCGTATGAACTTTCGCTCCTTCAATTAAAAAAATATAGCACATCCGTGCTTGTACGAAAGCAAGTACAATAGAAGTGCTGTAATTGTAAAAGGGTATTCTTTTCCTTTTAATCTTTACCTTGTTGCTGACTGGTAAATGGTGTTTGATGTGGCCTGCACGTTTGAGATTTGACAGCTGCCCACAAATCCACAATCTATGAAGGGTTTCAATTGAGGTGGTGGAAACAGGTAAGATAGGGATGGATTGGGTTTCCGGGTCAAATTATTTGATATTATTTTTTTTCAGGTAAAAATAAATATTTGTGTCATAATATATTATATGTATATAAGATAAAATTCATATTTATTTAAATAATATTTCTCTATTTACTTAATATATTATTATTATTATTATTATAATATCATGAAGTGATCACTACAAAATACACAGCAGCTTGAGAGAGCTCACAAGTCTAGAACACCATGATGCCTGCCTGATCAGGCTAAAATGGAATTTTGGAATATGCTCTACTTCCATTTTCTGTGAAGAAGATGAACCATAGAATACCTTCAAAATAAGGCACATTCCTCCTCCTAAGTCTTGTGCGTTGATTGTCCCTACACACAGAACATTGTGTAAGAACTTCTTTGTGAAGATAAGCCAGCGATCTAATGACAAAGCAAGCTGTCCTTTCTTCTCCAATGACATGGGTATCATCTATTTTATGCTCAAAGGGACTCGTAGGAGAACAAAATAATTTTCAGAGGGCATTACCATCTGGCATGCATGTTGTCTGAGGAATTCAGCAAGCAGCTCGAAGTTCTGACCAAATCAATTAGCACAACAGCAAGTGAGCATTTATCTGTGACCCGACATCGTGGCTTAAGGTTTTCCCATCGTCTTTTCTTCTCATCACTGTACCACTTTTACCTGGACAGGTTTTCTCATGTCATCTCCTTCTAAATTTTCCATCTTCCCGCATGATGTTGCCTTGCTGCAGATGAGAATAACAGAGATGCGAGCCTAACTTTGCTATAGACGAACCGTGTGTTTACATAGGGAAATAAATCGAGTAGGTGCCCGACATCGAGAATCCGAGCATCGCAAGCGAACTTGGTTTTCAGGATTCTTTCCTTTTGGTTGATTGGAGGCTGATCATGCAATCAGATGCAAGTATGGAAGAATTTCACAGGAAAGTTCATATAAGATATGTAGAGGACACCATATACGAATATGTTCCTCATCAGAAGTAAAACTTCCTCCACCGTTTGTCCGCCTCTTTCAGCGTTACTTGAAGTGACACTTGCACGTGCACTGTGATTTTGCTTTGAATGGTAATCACCAATTTTGTCTGCTCTTGGTTAAACAAACAGTAGGATCCTAGCCCATTTTTTTGACCCCTTTGATTTTCTTTTTTACTTTGAAAGTCCGTTGGATCCATTTTCTTAGATCATCACTGTCATCATCTGTTGTAATACTTTAGTCATCTCCTCATATATTAGATGCTGCAATCTCAATGATCTTACATGTATTCGCCATCTTTTGCTTACAATGAGATAATATAAAGAAAAGAAAAAAAATAGTGTAGTACAAAAAGGAACTATGTGTATAAGTGTTGATATATTCTGCAGGATTTGTGAAAGAATTGGTGAAAATGAGACGACCATCAATAGGGTGATGCATTTTATAGGTGGAGAGTGATGGAAGGTAAAATTTGCAGCCCAATGAGGCATCTACTTTTGAAAGTCAAAATCTAAAAAAAGAACATTATAGGAGAAGCTCTAAAACCAAAAATGGTATCAAGTCATACATGCAAGATTAACAAGAGTAAGTTTCTTGTGGTTTCAAGAAATATAATATTTGAATTTTTTTCACAATAAAAAATGAAGGTAAGTACCAGTGCCTTTATTTCTCTTCGAGTTTATATAATAATTAGGTAATAATTATGAAAAACTTCCTGAAATCAAAACGACTATAAAATTTAGTCGTTGATGAAATACTTGAGGAAAGAGATGAGCAATACTTATAAAAGGAAATTGAATATATAGAAATCAAAGAGATGCAAGTGAAGAATTACATTTTCATCTTCGTCGAACTTTAAATTCTGGAAAGCATTTTCAACAAAAATCCATTAAATAAGATTTGTGACTCAAATTATATATCTAAAGTCAAAAGAACAACCAGTTTCCAGAAAATGCCAAAGTAGTTTGAAACTTTGAATATGGAAGAATGGAAATTTGTAGATTTTTTTGTAAATATATTATTATTTTCAAATACAATGAAATTATATAGGTAAAAAATGAAGTGAAAATATTTGAGAAAATATGGAGATCCTTGACATCCAAATTCGACTAGGTGGACTTCTCAACAAAAAAATCTAATAATACAAACTCAATCACAATTGATGAATTGCACAATAATTTGCCAGTGGGATGAACAAATGATCAAAATGAAGTTCAAGCAAGTGGATAACCTTCAAAAATCTCATTTTCTGTTTAGTTCGGGTAAATTAGTAGCCCAACCTCATTAATAAGCATGAAAATATACCTTTCATAAAGCTAACATTCTTACAAGTCAAGTTAAATGTTATAAATGCTATTAGTTTGAAAATTACCATTATATAATACCAAAATTTATAAAATCAGTATTTAAACCCAATTGTATAAAAAATTAATAATAAACCAGGAATGATAAATTTAAAATTGAATTTATAAATGGAACCAGAATAAATATTGGTTTGGACCATAATTTCATGCAAAGGGATAATTGTCTTGAATTTTCCTCAAATAACCTATTTTGATAAAAGAAATAAAAAATGAGAAAAGTCTAATTGAAAATCGATTCAAATCGGGATCAAATAAATTCGAATTATAAAACTCTCTAATTTTTAGTAGGTGTTATAAATTGGAAAATGGAAAATTTGAAATTCAATTAATATGAAATTGGACAATAAATTTTTAGAAAATAAATTGGCAAAAAATTGGTTGAATGGGAGACGAATCGGCGAAAAAAATGTAAAAATCGATCGATCGAACTAGTCGATTTATTCACCGTAAACTAGTTTGCTACAGTGGGAACCAGTCGACGGTCTGTTGGGCACAATGCACATGTGGGGCATGCGACTCACCTATGCACCACACACGTGCGCACATGTCGTTTCCTTCACCTAACTACAAACCCAAATCCAACCCGACAACCTAGTTTGAAACATGATTTGCAGCAAAAAATTGCTCAAGTTCAGGCATCATGCCCATAATGAAAATTAAATGGAAAGTGAGCCTATAGGGGGTGTAATTTGACCAACAAAGAACATAGGTTGATGTACCATTGTTCCTCCGAGCTATTCTTATAAAACTCGACCCCGCTCCTGTCACTTGACCACCATAATTGTAACATTAGGAAACCCTAGTTTAAGAACTGGACTAAATTGAAATGGGAAATAGGATATGGAACCCTTCCCCTCGGACCAAGGAAACCGGGAGAAGAACCAACAATATTTATGAAAACTGGGCCAAATTAATCAACACAAAACTGGGCCACGTGTGTGGTCAACCGACCAACGATTGAGTTGGACCTCTACGCTAGAAAAACTGGCAAATCACAGCGTGCCACATGGTACTCTTGCCATGTCATCATCTTCAACCTTAGTTTGCTGACAGAAAGGAGAGAGAGGCTGGGAAAGCTAGAGTCTCCGGCGACTCGAAAATCTCTCCTGTTAGGTTACCGATGAGCGGGGCGGGGGCCGAGTCTCATGTCGGCCGGTAGCCTGAATAGTTGTCAAGCTCCCTATATAAAGAGCACCCACCCAATCGTCCTCCTCACCTCTCAGGCCTCTCTGAAGACAAACAACTCACTTTCTGATGAAACTCCCATCATGGCTCTAGTGACGGACAAGTTCGCAACCAAAGGAGCTATGAAGGGTGGAATTAGAATCGGGAAGGAGTCCCCTAGCTCGTGACACCCTTAAAGTGACCAGAGAAGTGTCAAAGTGATAGCGACCTCGACACCCTTAAACTTCTCTCTTCAAATTTTCGCAGTGTCATGCTCCGACCCAGTTTGGTCGGATCCTCGTGATCCTACCGCCCATCCTACCTTCTATTATTTGCTTCTTCTATTCTTTTCCTTGGCGCAGCTGGGCATCGCTCCCTTAGTTTAAGAGGTGTTTCCCCTTCTTTTAATCAAGATGAGTCAGGCGTAATTTCAAACATTGTTCCCTGTAATAGCATAAATCAATCAAATGCAAGTTTAAAATAAACTTTAAGCATACCTAACAGAGGGTGCATCTTCACATTTTCTTTTATTATATCTCCTTACTCCTGAAATGGGGTAAAATGGAGGGGGTGAGTTCTACAACTTAGTGAGCGGGTGTTGGGAGTGATTTTTCAAAATAGTTTTTGCTTATCTAACCCATGCCAAGGTTATCATTTCCTTTAAAAAGGATTTTTCCTCAAATTTTGTTTTTAAAACCTTTTCCATTTCTATATTAGGCGTGTTTAGCTCTTTTAACTCATCCCCTTGCCTTGGGAGACGTTTAGCAAACAAACACACGCCCTTCATCAGAAATGGTACATACATTCACAGGTGCATCCCGTCTATTGCACCCATTTGTGGATCAAAGCGTCTTTACTCTACACCAAGATAGAAGCCCGTGCACTTCTACCCTAGATCTGAGTGGATGTTCTTGACATCCAACCCTCAGGCCCGAATGCCACTCCGTGTCCGTATGAGGATAGAGACCTCATCCTGACCCCACCCCGGTCTTATGCACAAGAAGCTACTTCGAGCTTCCGACTAATTGGCACGACAAACTGCCCTTATCTCCACCATGTCGTCCAATAACCCTTAGGACCCATCGCTACTCCCTAGGGCATCTTGATGGTCATGTACCATAAGTGCATGCACAAACAAGAGTTTTCCACATATAGCCATTATCTTTGGTGCCAACGGTCCAACGGTCTCGACGCTCAACCCGACCTACAACTGTTTGTCTAGACCGGTTTGTTGACCTAGCTTTGACGCACTGCCGCCAGTCCATCGACCACTATCGGTCCTGACTTGGTACCGTGGAAAAATCATACAACCAATTTCATTAGAAATTTTCATGGCTCTTTCTTAATTTCAAGTTTGTTTACGAGCTCCTGCTCATGCCCACTGGCCTTGGACCCACTGCAAGTGTTTTTTCAAAATCGGGCATTTATTCCCATGAGTTAAAAAATCAAGGCCCCTTGCCTATCTGATTTGCTTTAGATTCCATCAAGAAGATCTCCCAAATATTTTAAGCATTGTCATACAATCAGGGGAGAACACTTCTGACAAAAATACATTTTCAACTTCATCACACCAACCAGGTGTGATGATATCTCGGCTTACAACCGGTAGACTGGTTTCACCTTTTCTCAAGGAAATTCATCATACCAACCGGGTATGATTATCTCTACTTACAACCAGTGCGTAGGTTTTATCCGTTAAACATAATGCTCATCATCCCAATCGGTATGATGTGTAAATTAGCTCACTCACCCGATGACCATGACGTGTTTGTCCAATTTAGGTTTTCCAATTCCACGCTATCTTTTCCTTGCTGGCGTTCTGGTCTCTTGTGTCCCTACATGATTGGGCATCCTTATCAATTAAGGTTTGGCATGAAAACCATCATTTTCTCATGTATGTGTGAATAGGCTCAAAATTGGTGGTTTATTGCACTTAGGTTCCTAAAGTTTATTTTTCCTTAACTTTAGGACCCTAAGGCAAACTTTTCCCTAAATTGAGTCCCAAGGCTTCCAAAATTCCCTTTGAATCCTCAATTTAATCAAGATCGTGTAAGGGGCTCAAGTTTTCCAAATTGGTCCCCAACTTTTTGAAAATTACAATTTTACCCCTACTTTCAAAAAATGGTAATTTGGCCCTAATTGTTCCAAAAATTGACCAATTGTTCCCCCAACATCTTTATCATGGCCAATTGGCCTTCAATTTTTGGAAATTACAAATAGATCCCTCAATATTTCGAAATCCCCAAAATTTCCTCCAATTTCTCCCCTTCAAATTGACCAATTTTGATTTTTTCAAATTGGCCATTCAATCGAGGTTAATTGCTCCAATTGATGATATGGATGAGTTCCTACACTTCCATACGATTCAATTGAGCTTTGAATTGCATGATTTGGGTCTGAAATGAGCTCAAATGGAGCTTCAATGAAAAACTATTTGTAGAGAGAGAAAGCTTCCAAAGCTTACCGTCGGAGGTGCGGCGGTTCGAGCTCTCGATCGGGGGAGGTAGCTCTTATCCTGAGGTTCCTTCTAAGATTAAGAATCGCTACAATTGAAGTGAAATTGAGGGTGAATTTAATCAATAAAATTTGTCACTTTCTCTCTCTAACCCCGATCTAGAACGACTAAGTAGGGCCGAATTAACTTACCTTTCAGCTCTGTTGAGGTCGTGTGAGGGCTATACGGGTTTTGGGGAGGCTTGGTTTGGCCATAGGAGGACTGAATTTGGCCGAATTCAACTCAGCCAAAATAGAACAGCTTCGGTCCTTCAGAGCTGCTTCACTGTTTGGTTCTACTGGTGCTTCTCCATTGGTCCTCGGGTCGAAAGGAGGTTGTTATTAGGTAGTTGACTTCCTCCTGGAGTTTATGGGACCTAACCTTGCCTTTTGAGGCTAAGAAAAAGGCCTAAGTCAGAGCTCTGGTTCGTGCTTCACCAAAAAATGGAGAAGTTAAGAGAGAATGGTGATTTGAGGTGTGTGAATGATGACTGAAGAGTAGCTCTTTATATAGGGAGCTCAGGGACCCTCTGTCCAACCACTTTCCCTTTTGATCGAGCTTATCCTCGCTCTAAAACGGCTTGATCGGAGCAGCTACACCTTCGCTGTAGAAGGAAATTTTCTACATTAATGAACAGTGCTGTCATCTTGAGGAAGAAGATGACACTGTTTCCAATCGGACTGGACCGGTCTTATCACGCCCCGACCCGGTTTGGTCGGATCCTCGTGATCAACCCACCACTCTCCCGATTTACTAAAGGGTTTTCCCTTATATTATAAATCGTAAAGATTAAGGCGTTAGCCTGCACCTTTTTCCAAGAATATCATAAATCAAAACTGCATAGTAATTTAAATTAGTTGTACCTATCTTGTAGGCGTTTAATTGCGCAAGTCCTTTAAGGTTCAGCTTTCCGGGACTTCCTGAAAGGGGTATAAGGGAGGGGGTGAGTACAACTACTCAGTGAATGAGATTCAAATCTTTTAACTTTCAAGAAAAAAAACATTTATATGGAGTGTGCCAGACTCCTTTGTTTTCAAAAATCATTTCATTTAAAAATTCATGTTTTTCCATTATTTCTTAGTTATCTGTGTATCATCACCCAACACACATCCTTCATCATGAAGGTTACACACATTCGCAAGTCAGTATCACTACTGAACCCGCTAGTGGCTTCGGAGTGACTTTTCCTGCCACCCGGATAGAAGTACGACCACTTATACCCTGGGAATGAGTGGATGTACGCGACATCCGACCCACAATCCCAAAATTGCTTCTTCATGTCCATATGAGGACAAAGACCTCATCCTGTCCCCACCCCGGTCTCATACGCTTTGTGCTACTCCAAATTTCGCACAGACACCTGGAACGACGAACTGCCCTTATAGCCACGAGGTCGTCCAGTGCCCTTAGGACGCATCACTACCCCTCATGGGTGTCTTGATGATCCCGTACTCACAGTGCATGCACAAACAATGTTTTCTTATATTGCCATGTAATCTGTGGTGCCACTAGTCCAACGGCCCCGACTCTCAACTCAACCCGCAGCTGTTTGTCTTGACTAGTCCGTCGACCTGTCATGTCGCACTACCGCTAGTTGACTGAGCATGTCGGTCCTATCTTGGTACCATGGCCAAACAATTCACTTATTAAGTTTTATGGCACATATATCATGTTCATTTACGAGCTCCTGCTCGTGCCAATTGGCCTTGGGCCCACTGTACGAGATTTTCAAAATCGGGCATTTAGCCCCCAAGTTCCAAAATCGAGGCCCCCGGCCTATTAGAGCTATTCGAGCTCCCGTCGAGAAGGTCTCCCAAATTGTTTAAGCATTGGCACACAGTTAGGGGAGAGCACTTCCGACAAAAATAGGTTTTTACTATCCATCATACCAACCGGTATAAGGACATCTCCGTTCATAACCGATGAACAGGTTTTCAACTTCCTTCGAGGAAGTCTCATCATACCAACCGGGTATGATCTACTTACAACCCGTAAGTAGTTTTTTTCGCATAACTTTCACATCACTTTCTCTAAGTAGTGATGATTAAAATACCACTAAACAGTGGGTTTTTATATCGAGGCACTTATCATCCCCAACCTGGTATGATGTTAGTAAACCCACTCACAACCGGTAAGTGGTTTTTAACTTTAAACTATTCTCATCATCCCAACTGGGTATGATGTGAATAACCCACTCACAACCGGTAAGTGGTTTTTAACTTTAAACTATGCTCATCATCCCAACTAGGTATGATGTGAATAACCCACTCACAACCGGTAAGTGGTTTTTAACTTTAAAATGTGCTCATCATCCCAACTAGGTATGATGTGAATAACCCACTCACCCGATAGTGCAGTAAAATTCCACTTAGTCGGGTTCTGTCCTTAGCAAGTTGGACCTCAACTGGCATTCCCAATGTCTCGTTCTTCAATGAGGGCGTGGCGGTGGAGCTTTCAAATCTGGGCAGATAGCTCTCCTCCAAAGGTTCTTCCTTTTGGTCCTAATTCGGCCGGGGAAGGACTGAGGAAGTGTTGGGAAGGCTTGGTTTGGCTTGAAGAGGGCTTGAAATGGCCGATTTCAGCTTGACCAAAATAGGGTAGCTTCAGTCCGCGGGAGCTACTTCACTATTCCATCATGCCGGCGCTTTTTCAATGATTCTCGGATTGACTGGAGTTTGCTACCAGATAGTTGTCTTCTCCCCGTTTCTAAAGAGCCCGACCTTTGTTTAAGTCGAAACTCTAGTTCGAGCTTCACCGGAAAATGGAGTAGTAGGGAGAGAGAGAGAAGTGTTAAGGTGTGAGGAGAATGAAATGGGAATGACATATTTATATAGGCATAAAACCCGTGTATTAAATGGACGAGATTTATTACTAGTATTAATATTGCCATAAATTATTGGTATTAATTCTAATAATTAAATTTCGGTATTAATTCCAATAATTTAATTTCAGTATTAAATTATTTGTATTAATTCCAATAATTTAATTTAGGTATTAAATTATTGGTATTAATTACAATAATTAAATATATATTAATTTAGGGCTATTTATGATAAGCCGTACGTTCGCATAAAAATTTTTGACCGAAATTTATGGTTACAAAAAAATCATACTTCCCAAGAGGTCACCCATCCTCACACTACTTTAAGGCAAGCACGTTTAACTTTAAAGTTCTTATGGAATATAGTTCACCTAAACCAATTTGGTTTTTATTTTTTAGTTTGTCTTAAGTTTCTTTTTCAAGGTTTAATGAACCCTTTGGATCACCCGAAAGTTGTAAATTTCCATATTGCTTATTCCCAAATGTAAACCGGCTTGGTTTTCTTATTCGGTTTGACCGGTTCTTTTCCCGGTTTTCCTTAACTAAAAAAATGTGGGTTTTACAGGTCTGATTGGGTTCAGTGGCAAAAATCGGCGGTTTAGACCCGATTCAATTGGTTTTCCCAAAATTAAAAGTTTCTAAATTAATCTAAATTCATTCTCTATCTAATGGTGACTTCAATTTCCCAATTTGAACATTTTAAGCCACCAAGAAAAATGAATTTAAAAACTGATTCAAGTATGATTCAAATCGGTTCAATCTAGTTCAGGTTCGGTTCACCATGAACCGGTTTAGTTCTCTTCCCATTTGCCCAAAGGTTCTTTTCCATGATTTTTATGACTCTTTGAGTCAATTGGAATTTGTCAATTTCACATTTTACCCTTTATTTATTGGTTATGGTTTGTGAACTGGCTTTGTTTTCTCTTTTGAATTGATCGGTTTTTTTCCAATGAAGTACTCTGAATTCCTAAAAGCCCTGTCCCTCAAAGGATGTGATCTTCAAAGAAGGTGGCCCCAAAGAAAGTGACCAAATAAGCATGTACTACCATAGAAACTAAGGAGAATCCCATCCAAGTTAAGGAAATTGAATTAGGGAATCGAGATTGTGTAAAAAAAAAAAGAATTAGGGAATCGAGAAATCTAGGACTCTTAGAGTGATCAATTGATAAAGAAGACTCCACAAGAAAAAAAAAACTCTCAAGGTATCTAGACTCAAGTACGAAGGAGCAGCAAAACTAACAATTTCTTAGAAAAATACTAGGAGGAACAACTTATGTTCATGTAATTACAAATATGAACAATAGGGACATCGCGTGGAGAAGTGTCTAACCCTACTAAGGACATGAATCAAGTTAACCTATAGGGGAATAGGACACGAAGTGAAAAACTGTCCCACACCGCTAGGAGTCAGGACAATACTTTCCAATAATAAACATCCCACAACTATAGGAAATTCGAAAGGATACTATCCCAAGGAACACGACTCCCGCTTGTAATTTCAACCATAGACAAGAGCAAACTTTTCAAGATCACAACAAAGTGGCAGGAAGGAAAAAGGGCTGAAGATAGGATTTCAATAAAACCATAAACAAAACAAAAGGTAGCTGAAGAGAACTCTCAATTAAAGAAGAAATCTTCAATAATTTAGGAGAAAAGGAGGGAGTGCATCCACAAGAGAAGACAAGTTGAGCGTTTAACGACAAATGGGATGTCTTAGGATTTCAAGTACAACTTCCTTTGGAAAAAGTAGATAAGTCAAATTGGAGATTCAGAACAACATAGCAGAAGTAAGTAAACCGTGACAGCGAAATAGTCAAAGAAAATAAATGACAGTCTAAGGAAGATTGGGAGGTAGAAATGACTACACCCTAAAAAGATCAGTGAGATGGACGTTAAGGACATAAGTACTCGAGAAACAACTGCCCTAAGAAATTTAGACCACTGGAATGGTGGAGGCGAGACACTTAACAAATATACACGGGAAAGCCATAATTTGAGTTCCAACAAAGAAGGAAGGGGCAAAAAGGCCAAATACTCTGGAAAAGAAGGATGAAAGAAATCCTTAAAAGGACCAAAGGCTAAATTAATGACTAAACTCAAGCTAAGAAAAGAATAGGAAATCCTCTCACATAATTATGAAGAAATCTTGAAACAAGGAAGATTTGAACGATCCATAAAGAAATACACTATGAAAGTAAACTTTGGAGAGATGCTTACGACTAACTACCCTTGAAGGAATTATTGATGGATGGATGGACATAATGTGGAGTGCAAGAAACTAACCCTTAACTAGGAAATGTTTCAAAGGAAGGAAGTGTCATGATGGCCTAGTGTGACCTGTTTGGAGAGAGTAGGAAAACCAAATAAAAATTCCAAGAGAACCAAGTTGAAAGAAGAAACTAGTAGCAACGGATGGTCAAAGAGAATAAACAAAGTACTAAGAAAGGCTGAGATGTAGTAAATACTACACTCTATGCAGCTGCCCAGACGATTGGACCAGAGAAATGGAGAGAAAGAGACAATTAAAGAACTGGTATTTGAGAGAACCATGGATTTAAACCACGAAAAAGAAGGGAGAAGTGAAAAGGCTAAACAATTGGAAAAGAAGAACGAAGGAAAATCCTTAAAGAAATCAATGGCCAAAAACGAATTTCTAGTTTAAAGTCTTGAGACGATTAAGTGAGCCTCACGAAGGACGAACAACAAATTTTGAAACAAGAAGGATGTGAACTGTAAACCCCACACTTTTGAGTTAAGGAAAACCGGGAAAAGAACCGGTCAAACCGAGTAAGAAAACCAAGCTGGTTTACAAATTCGATCATATGGAAACAAGCAATTTGGAAATTTACAACTTCCAAAAACTGTTCATTAAACCTTGGAAAAGAAACTTAAAACAAAATAAAAGAGAAAAAAAACCAGATTGGTTCAGGTGAATAAGATCCCCTAAGAACTCTAAAGTTAAGCGTGCTTGCTCGAGAGTAGTGTGAGAATGGGTATCTATAAAAATTTTATGCGAACGCCTTATCATAAATGGCCATAAATTAAATTATTGGAATTAATACCAATAATTTATGAGAATATTAATACAAGTAATAAATATCTCCTATTTAATACATGATTTTACACCTATATAAAGAGGTAATCCCCATTCATTCTCCTCACACATGAACACTTCTCTCTCTCTACTACTCCATTTCCCGGTGAAGCTCCAACCAGAGTTTCGACTTGAACATTTTTCTTAACCTCGGAAGGAGAGGTCGAGCTCTTTAGAACCGAGGAGAAGATAGCTATCTAATAGCACACTCCAGTCAATCCAAGAATTGCTGGAGAAGTGCCGGCATGATGGAACAGTGAAGCTGCTCCGGTGGACCAAAACTGCCCTATTTCGACGAAGCTGAAATCGGCCATTTCGAGAACTCCTTAGACCAAACCAAGCCCTCCTAACACCTGCTCAGCCCTCCCACGGCCGAATTAGGACTGAAAGGTAAGCCAATTCGGCTCCCCTCTATAATTTTCGGCCGGTGCAAGAGAGAGAATTGGCAGAATTTCAATGATAAAATTATAACTCAATTTGGCATCAATTGATGCAATTCTTGATTTTAGGATGATCCTCAAGATGAGAGCTATCTGCCCAGATCGAAAGCTCGGACCACCGTGCCCTCGCCGATGAGAAATCAAAGCTTTCTCTCTCTACAATCTATTTTCCGACAAAACTCCGTTTGAGCTCGTTTCGGCGTTAAAATCTATGATTCAAAGTTCCTTAGAATCATATGAACATATAGCAACTCAATTTCAACTCTAATTTCAATAATTAGAGGTGTTTGATCGGTTAATTTGATGAAATCAAATTCGGCAGTGTTGTAAAGTTGAAATTGGGGGAAATTTGGGGATTTTCAAAATTTGAAGGACCAAAATGAAAATTTATGAAATTGAGGGCCAATTGGACATGAAAATAATGTTGGAGGACCAATTGAGGAATTTTGGATTTTTTGGGGCAAAACTTACCATTTTTGTAAATGAAGGGCAAAATGGTAATTTTGGAAAACTTGGGGGACCAAATTGGAAATTTGGGAAATTAATCCCCTTTTTGTGAAATGGAATAAATTGAGGTCCTTTATAAATTTTAAAAGTTTCGGGACTCAATTTGAGGAAAAATTGGCATTAGGGACTTTAAGTTAAATAGAAATAACTTTAGGGACCTAATTGCAAATAAATGAAAGTTTGACTTTCTCATTTATTTGGAATGAATGAAGGATATTAGGCCGAAAGATAATGAACTGAGATGTTCATATCGTGTAGGAGCTCGAAGTACCGAGAACGCGAGTAAGGACAAGCTCGCGTGAATACAAAGAACCGGTATAGTGTAATTCACTGCGTTAACGGGTGAGTGGATTTACTAACATCATACCCGGTTGGGATGATTAGCATAACTTAAAATTTTAAAACCACTTACCGGTTGTGAGTGGAAATTTTATATCATACCTGGTTGGGAATGATAAGTACCTCGGTATAAAAACCCACTATTTAGTGGTATTTTAAACATCACCACTTAGAGGAAGTGATGTGAAAATCATGCAAAAAAACTACTTATCAGTTGTAAGTAGATCATACCCGATTGGTATGATGAGACTTCCTCGAAGGAAGTTGAAAACCTGTTCATCAGTTATGAACGAAGGTGTTCTTATATCGGGCAGTATAATGGATAGAGAAAACATATGTTTTGTCGAAAGTGCTCTCCCCTGATTATGTGCCAATGCTTAAACAATTTGGGAGACCTTGACGGGAGCTCGAATAGCTCTGATAGGCTGGGGGCCTCGATTTTGGAACTTGGGGGCTAAATATCCAATTTTGAAAATCTCGTATAGTGAGCCCAAGGCCAGTTGGCACGAGTAGGAGCTCGTAAATGAACATGATATATGTGCCATAAAACTTAATAAGTGAATTGTTTGGCCATGGTACCAAGATAAGACCGACGTGCTCAGTCAACTAGCGGCAGTGCGACATGACAGGTCGACGGACCAGTCAAGACAAACAACTGCGGGTTGAGTTGAGAGTCGGGGCCATTGGACCAGTGGCACCACAGATTACATGGCAATATGAGAAAATATTGTTTGTGCATGCACTGTGAGTATGAGATCATCAAGACGCCCATGAGGGGCAGTGATGCATCCTAAGGGCATTGGACAACCTGGTGGCTATAAGGGCAGTTCGTCGTTCTAGGTGTCTGTGCGAAATTTGGAGTAGCACCAAGCGCATGAGACCGGGGTGGGGATAGGATGAGGTCTCTATCCTCATATGGACACAAAGAAGTGATTTTGGGATTGTGGATTGGATGTCACGTACATCCACTCATTCCTAGGGTACAAGCGGTCGTACTTCTATTCGGGTGGCAGGAAAAGTCGCTCCGAAGCCACTAGCGAGTTCAGTAGTGACAGTGACTTGCGAATATGTGTAACCTTCATGATGAAGGATGTGTGTTGGGTGATGACACACTGGTAACTAAGAAATGGTGAAAAAATCTAAAATTTTAAACGAAGGGATTTTTGAAAAAGAAAGGAGTCTGACACACTTTAATAATAATTATTTTCTTAAAAGTCAAAAGTTTTTAAAAACTCATTCACTGAGTAGTCGTACTCACCCCCTCCCTTATATCCCTTTCAGGAAATCCGGGAAAGCCAATGTCACACCCCGACCCGGTTTGGTCAGATCCCCGTGATCAACCCGCCACTCTCCCAATTTACTAAAGGGTTTCCCCTTATATTATAAATCGTAAAGAGTAAGGCGTTCTTTAGACCTGCACCTTTTTCCAGGAATATCATAAATCAAAACTGCATAGTTATTTAAATTAATTGTACCTGTCTTGTAGGCGTTTAATTGCGCAAGTCCTTTAAGGTTCAGCTTTTCGGTACTTCCTAAAAGGGTTATAAGGGAGGGGGTGAATACAACTACTCAGTGAATGGGATTCAAATCTTTTGACTTTCAAGAAAAATATTTATATGGAGTGTGCCAGACTCCTTTCTTTTAAAAAATTCCTTCATTTAAAAATTCAGTTTTTTCCATTATTTCTTAGTTATCGGTGTGTCATCACCCAACACACATCCTTCATCATGAAGGTTACACACATTCACAAGTTAGTATCACTACTCAACCCGTTAGTGGCTTCGGAGAGACTATTCCTGCCACCCGGATAGATGTACGACCACTTCTACCCTGGGAATGAGTGTATGTACGCAACATCCAACCCACAATCCCGAAATTGCTTCTTTGTGTCCATATGAGGACAGAGACCTCATCCTGTTCCCACCCCGGTCTCATGTACTTTGTGCTACTCCAAATTTCACACAGACACCTGGAATGACGATCTGCCCTTATACTCACCAGGTTGTCCAAGGCCCTTAGGACACATCACTACCCCTCATGTGCGTCTTGATGATCACGTACTCATAGTGCATGCACAAACAAAGTTTTCTTAGATTACCATGTAATATGTGGTGCCATTTGTCCCAACGGTCCCAACCTTCAACTTAACCTGTAACTGTTTGTCTTTACTGATCCGAAGATAGGTCATATCGCATAGCTACTAGTTGATTGAGTATGTCGGACCTGCCTTGGTACCATGATCAAACAATTCACTTATTAAGTTTTAATGGCACATATATATATATATATATCATGTTCTTTTACGAGCTTCTGCTCATGTCCATTGGCCTATGGCTCATTGTTCGAATTTTTTCAAAAATTGGGCATTTTAGCCCTCAAGTTCCAAAACCGAGGCCCCCGGCCTATAAGAGCTATTGGAGCTCCCGTCAAGAATGTCTCCCAAATAGTTTAAGCATTTGCACACAGTCAGGGGAGAACACTTTCGACAAAATAGGTTTTCACTGTCCATTATACCAATCGGTATAAGGACATCTCCGTTCATAACCGATGAATGGGTTTTCAACTTCCTTCGAATAAGTCTCATCATACCAACTGGGTATGATCTACTTACAACCGGTAAATAGTTTTTTTCGCAAACTTTTCACATCACTTTCTCAAAGTGGTGATAATTAAAATACCACTAAACAGTGGGTTTTTATATCGAGGCACTTATCATCCCCAACCAGGAATGATATATACTCCCACTCACCCGATAGTGCAATGAAATTCTACTCAGTCGGGTTCCATCCTTAGCAAGCTAGACCTCGACTAGCGTTCCCAATGTCTCATTCTCCTACATGAGATGAACATAATTGTTCATTATTCTTTGGTGTAATAGCCCTCATTCGTTCCAAATTAATGAGAAAACTCAACTTTACATATATTTGCTGAGTTTTTCCTAAATTCGAGTCCCAAAACCTTTAAACTCTATCTTAGGACCTCAAATTATTTGATTTCACACAAAGGGGTTTAATTTCCCAAATTTCCAATTTGTTCCTTCAATTTTCCCAAAACTACCATTTTGCCCCTTCTTTAGAAAAATGGTAAATTTTTGCCCCAAAAATTCTAAAATTTATCAATTGGCCCTCTAATATTCTTATCATGACCAATTGACCCTCAATTTTAGAAAATTACATTTTGGTCCTTTAAATTTCCAAAAATACCCAATTTCCCCAACTTTTTTTTCCAATTTCAACTATTCAACACTACCAAATTTGATTTTATCAAATTGACCAATCAAACACCTCAAATTGTTGAAATTGAGTTCCTACATGTTCATACGATTCTAAGGAACATTGAATCACAGATTTTAACGCTGGAACGAGCTCAAACAGAGATTCACCGGAAAACAAAATGTAGAGAGAAAAAGCTTTGATTTCTCACTGGTGACGGTGCGGCGGTGGAGCTTTTCAATCTGGGCAGGTAGCTCTCCTCCAAAGGTTCTTCCTAGGATTAAGAATTACATCAATTGATGTCGATTTGGATTAGAATTTCTTCGGTGAAATTCAACCAACTCTCTCTCTAACAACGATATGAAATTGTAAAGGGGAACCGAATTGGCTTACCTTTCGGTCCTAATTCGGCCAAGGAAGGACTGAGGAGGTGTTGGAAGGGCTTGGTTTGGTTTCAGGAAGGCTCAAAATGGCCGATTTCAGCTTAGCCGAAATAGGGCAGCTTCAGTCCGCCGGAGCTGCTTCACTGTTCGATCATGCCGATGCTTCTCCATCGATTCTCAGATTGACTAGAGTTTGCTATTAGATAGTTGTCTTCTACCCAGTTCTAAAGAGCCCGACCTCTCCTTCCGAGGTTAAGAAAATGTTCAAGTCGAAGCCCTAGTTGGAGCTTCACCGAGAAATGGAGCAGTAGAGAGAGAGAGAAGTGTTCAGGTGTGAGGAGAATGAATTGGTATGACCTCTTTATATAGGTGTAAAATCATGTATTAAATGAGAGAGATTTATTACTAGTATTAATATTGCCATAAATTATTGGTATTAATTCCAATAATTTAATTTCAATATTAAATTATTTGTATTAATTTAAATAATTTAATTTAGGTATTAAATTATTGGTATTAATTACAATAATTAAATATATATTAATTTATGCCTATTTATGATAAGGTGTACATTCGTATAAAAATTTTTGACCAAAATTTTAGGTTACAAAAAAATCATACTTCCCATGAGGTCACCCATCCTTACACTACTCTTAGGCAAGCACGCTTAACCTTTAAAGTTCTTATGGAATCTCGTTCACCTAAACCAATTTGGTTTTTCTATTTTAATTTGTCTTAAGTTTCTTTTCAAAGGTTTAATGAACCCTTTGGATCATCCAAAAGTTGTAAATTTCCAAATTGCTTGTTCCCAAATGATTGTGTTTGTAAACCGGCTTGGTTTTCTAACTCGGTTTGACCGGTTTTTTCCCGGTTTTCCTTAACTAAAAAATGTGGGTTTTACAACTCTCCCCTCCTTTTAGGGGTTTTGTCCCCAAAATAGTTACACATTAAATAACTGAGGATAATTATCCCTCATTAGTTTCCCATGTCTCTTCCTGCATGGGTCCATTTTGCCACAACACCTTGACCATAGGTATTTTCTTGTTCCTTAAATTCTTGTCTCTCTGGTTGATGATTCGTACCAGTTCTATCTGATAAGTCAGGTTCTCTTCCAATTCCATTGGAGGTCGGTCCAGTATGTAACTAGGATCAGGTTGATATTTCCTAAGTACTGAAATGTGGAATACGTCATGTATTCTCTTCAAATCAGGAGGCAATTCTAATTTAAATGCTATTGGTCCTATCCTTTGAATAATGAGATATGGACTGATATATTTGGGTTTTAACTTTCCTCTTTGCTTAAACCTAAGTATTTCTCTCCATGGAGATACTTTGAGGAATACCTGATCACTCACTTTGAACTCCAAATCCTTCCTTCGATTGTCTGCATAACTCTTTTGCCTATCCTATGCAGTCTTAAGATGACTCCTTATTAATTTTATCTTCTCTGTGGCATCCTCTATTATCTCAATTTTCTCTAATTTCCTTTTGCCCACTTCTTCCCAAAACAAAGGGGTACGATAGGGTTGTCCATAAAGGGCTTCATAGGGAGCCATCTGGATGTTGGTCTGATAACTATTATTATACACAAATTCCATCAGGCATAAGTATTCCTCCCAGCTTTTATTCATGGTGAGTACACATGCCCTTAGCATGTCTTCCAAGGTTTGGATGGTTCGCTCAGACTGACCATCTGTCTGAGGATGAAATGTCGTACTCATGTGGAGTTTGGTTCCCATGGCGTTTTGCAGACTTGGCCAAAACCTGGAAGTAAATCTCGGATCTCTATTCGATACTACACTCACTGGGACACCGTGGAGTCTTATTATTTTCTTCATGTATAGGATGGCCAGCTATTCTACTGTGTCTGTCACTCTTATAGGAAGGAAATGAGCTGATTTGGTCAATCTATCCACAATTACCCAAATCGCATCTCGACCTTTTCTGGTCACCGGCAGGCCCGTGACAAAATCCATGGTAATGTGTTCCCATTTCCATTCCAAAATTGGTAAGGGTTGTAGAAGTCCTGACGGCTTCTGATGCTCTACTTTTATCTGTTAATTGGACAAGCATCGTGCTACATATTCCGCAATGTCCCTCCTCATACCCTTCCACCAGTATCCTCGTTTGAGGGTGCGGTACATTTTAGTACTGCCCGGATGCATAGCATACACTAAATTGTGTGCCTCTTCCAATATTAATCTCCGTAACTCCTTGTCTTGAGGCACACATACCCTACCCTTATAGGTCAGTATTCCGTTACCTCGCAAATCGTAGTCCGGTTTCCTTTCTCTGTTAGTTGAATCCAAGTAGGACTGAAGTTCTTTATCAATCTTTTGTTGGGCCTTTATCTCCTCAGTTAGACTGGGCCTTATCGCTACATTCGCCACCAAGCATTTTTCCTATCGGTCCATCCTCAGACTCACTTCGATTCTTCCCAATTGTTGCAACAAAGGTAAGTAGCTTGTCTTGACTTGTGTCGCCTCAGTTTGATACTTGCAACTTAAGGCATCTGCTGCCACATTTTCCTTTCCGGGGTGGTATTCTATCACATGATCATAGTCCTTCACTAATTCTAGCCATCTCCTCTGACAAAGATTTAACTCCTTCTGAGTTAGGAAGTACTTAAGGCTCTTGTGATCTGTGTATATCCTGCACTTAACCCCGTAAAGGTAGTGTCGCCATATCTTCAAGGCAAACACTATTGCAGCTAATTCCAAGTCATGAGTCGGGTAATTTCTCTCATGTATCTTCAGTTGTCACGAGGCATACGCGATAACCTTCCCTCGTTGCATTAAAACACATCCCAGTCCTTGTCACAAGGCATCACTATAGACTGTGTACTCTCATGTAGTAGGATCGGGTAAGGAGAGTACTGGTGCGGTCGTCAGTCGAGTCTTTAACTCCCGAAAAGACTTTTCACAATCCTCATCCCATTTATACTCAACTCCCTTTCTGGTGAGTCGAGTTAGAGGTGTTCCTATTTTAGAAAAGTCTTGCACAAACCGCCTATAGTATCCTGCCAATCCTAAGAAACTTCTAATTTCTGTAGGATTCCTTGGAGCTTTCCATTCTGATATAGCTTCCACCTTGGCTGGATCCACCTTAACTCCGTCCTTAGATACGATGTGCCCTAAGAATCCTACTTCTTGCAACCAGAATTCACACTTGGAAAACTTTGCATATAATTGGTTTTTCTTCAAGATTTCCAATGTAATTGCCAGATGCTCTTCGTGTTCCAACCTGGTTCGTGAGTATATAAGGATATCCTCTATGAATACTATCACGAACCTATCCAGATGAGGTTGGAACACACGGTTCATCAGGTCCATGAAAGCTGCAGGGGCATTTGTCAATTCGAACGACATCAGTCGAAATTCATAATGTCCATATCTGGATCGAAACGCCGTCTTAGGGATGTCCTCTTCTCTAATCCTTAGTTGGTGGTAGCCTGATCAAAGATCTATTTTTGAGAAGTATGCTGCTCCTTTCAACTGATCAAACAAATCATCTATCCTTGGGAGTGGGTATCAATTTTTGATGGTGACATGATTCAGCTTCCTATAGTCAATACATAGTCTCATACTCCCGTCCTTTTTCTTCACAAACAAAACAGGAGCACCCCATGGAGACTGACTTGGACGTATTAAATCCTTTTCCAATAATTCGTCCAGTTGTTCCTTTAGTTCTTTCAGTTCTGCTGGAGCCATGCAATATGGGGCTTGGGATATGGGGTTGGTTCCTGGGGTTATTTCTATAGTAAACTCCACTTGGCAACTTGGAGGTAGTCTAGGTAGCTCTTCTAGAAAAAACTTCTGGATAATGCCTGACTATCAGAATGTCTTCCATTTTCTTTTCTTCAAAATTCTCATTTACCACCATGGCTAGCACAACTGTACATTCTTTCTGAATCATATTTTGAACCTTTAGGTGGGACACAAATTTTACTTCACTTTTTCTTTTATCTCCTCGGAACTTTAGTCCCTTAGTCTTGGAGGTATGGAAAGTTACTGTCTTCCTTCTACAGTCCATCCTTGCCTGATGATTACTCAGCCAGTCCATCCCCAAGATTACTTCCACTTCTCTTAAAGATAACGGAATCAAGTCAGCTTCAAGATTGATTCCTCCAATTTTTATCTTACACCCCTTTAGTTGTTTATTTCTATTTAGACCTTCCCCTAAGGGTGTAAGGACATTAAGGCTTTGTACAAGAGGAGTGAGCTCCAGGGGTATCTTAGAAACCAACTCTTCCTTGATAAATGATCGTTCTGCTCTAGAGTCAAAAAGAGCATAAACTGGTTGTCCCCACAGCTGTATATACCCTGATTTAAGAAACGTATATTTCAGAATGAATTCTCTTTATTGATTTAAAAGACATTCAATTTACATGACACTTTTGGACTAGTCGGTAGGGTTTTGGGATGTACCCGCTACAGTGCTAGGGTCTCCATTAGCCTCCTCCTAAGTGAGGTTGTATACTCTAGTCGGTACTCTTGTCGTAGCTTCTGGTCTGGGGTTCCTGGAGTTCCCTTGAGGTGGTCCAAGAGTATTTTTCTCTCTGTTCTCCCTAAGAGTAGGACAATCCTTCACAAAATGTCCCGCTTGTTCATAGGCGAAACAGGCATGGCATGCCCCCTCATGTTTCCTTTGACACTTCGGACAGCGAGGGTTCCCTTGGCGTAAGGGAGGGACTACTCTAGGAAGGGGTGGAGGCACGTTCCTTCTCCATTGCAATACCTTTTTGTTTCCTCCCCTTAAGCTGATATATTCTCTTCGTCCTCCTTGAGAGATTGAATCTTTATCAACCCGCCACTCTCCTGATTTACTAAAGGGTTTAGCCTTATATTATAAATCGTAAAGAGTAAGGCGTTCTTTAGACCTGCACCTTTTTCCAGGAATATCATAAATCAAAACTGCATAGTAATTTCAATTAATTGTACCTGTCTTGCAAGCGTTTAATTGCGCAAGTCCTTTAAGGTTCGGCTTTTCGGGACTTCCTGAAAGGGGTATAAGGGAGGGGGTGAGTATAACTACTCAGTGAATGGGATTCAAATCTTTTGACTTTCAAGAAAAGCATTTATATGGAATGTGTCAGACTCCTTTCTTTTCAGAAATCCTTTCATTTAAAAATTCAGGTTTTTCCATTATTTCTTAGTTATCGGTGTGTCATCACCCAACACACATCATTCATCATGAAGGTTACACACATTCACAAGGCAGTATCACTACTGAACCCACTAGTGGCTTTAGAGCGACTTTTCTTGCCACCCGGATAGAAGTACAACCACTTCTACCCTGGGAATGAGTGGATGTACGCGACATCCAACCCACAATCCCGAAATTGCTTCTTCGTGTCCATATGAGGACAGAGACCTCATCCTGTCCCCACCCCAGTCTCATGCGCTTTGTGCTACTCCAAATTTTGCACAGACACCAAGAACAACGATTTGCCCTTATACTCACCGGGTTGTCCAGGGCCCTTAGGACACATCACTACCCCTCATGGGCGTCTTGATGATCCTGTACACATCACTACAACCGGTAAGTAGTTTTTTTCGCAAACTTTTCACATCACTTTCTCTAAGTGGTGATGATTAAAATACCACTAAACAGTGGGTTTTTATACCGAGGCACTTATCATCCCCAACCAAGTATGATATCTAATCCCACTCACCCGATAGTGCAGTGAAATTCCACTCAGTAGGGTTCCGTCCTTAGCAAGCTGGACCTCGACTGGCGTTCCCAATGTCTCATTCTCCTACATGAGATGAACATAATTGTTCATTATTCTTTGGCCTAATAGCCCTCATTCATTCCAAATGAATAAAAAAACTCAACTTTACATACATTTGCAATTAGGTCCCTAAAGTTAATTTTCTTTAAGTTCCTATTGTCGAGTTTTTCCTAAATTCGAGTCCTTAAACCTTTAAAATTTATCTTAGGACCTCAAATTATTTGATTTCACACAAAGGGGTTTTATTTCCCAAATTTCCAATTTGGTCCTTCCATTTTCCCAAAATTACCATTTTGCCCCTTCTTTAGAAAAATGGTAAATTTTTGCCCCAAAAATTATAAAATTTATCAATTGGCCCTCTAATATTCTTATCATGACCAATTGGCCCTCAATTTTAGAAAATTACATTTTGGTCCTTCAAATTTCCAAAAATCCCCAATTCCCCCAACTTTTTTTTCCAATTTCAACTTTTCAACACTGCCAAATTTGATTTTATCAAATTGACCAATCAAACACCTCAAATTGTTGAAATTGGATTTGAAATTGAGTTCCTACATGTTCATACGATTCTAAGGAATATTGAATCACAAATTTTAATGCTGGAACGAGCTCAAACGGAGATTCACCGGAAAATAGACTATAGAGAGAAAAAGCTTTGATTTCTCATCGGTGAGGGCACGACGGTGGAGCTTTTCAATCTGGGCAGGTAGCTCTCCTCCAGAGGTTCTTCCTAGGATCAAGAATGACATCAATTGATGTCAAATTGGATTAGAATTTCTTCATTGAAATTCAGTCGACTCTCTCTCTAACAAAGATTTGAAGTTGTAAAGGGGAACCAAATTAGCTTACCTTTCGGTCCTAATTCGGCCGAGGAAGGACTGAGAAGGTGTTGGGAGGGCTTGGTTTGGTTTCAGGAAGGCTCGAAATGGCCAATTTCAGCTTAGTCGAAATAGGGCAGCTTCAGTCTGCCCGGAGCTAATTCACTGTTCGATCATGCCGACGCTTCTCCAACGATTCTCGGATTGACTGGAGTTTGCTATTAGATAGTTGTCTTCTCCCCAATTCTAAAGAGCTCGACCTCTCCTTCCGAGGTTAAGAAAATGTTCAAGTCGAAGCCCTAGTTCGAGCTTCACCGGGAAATGGAGCAGTAGAGAGAGAGAGAGAAGTGTTCAAGTGTGAGGAGAATGAATGGGGATAACCTTTTTATATAGGTGTAAAATCGTGTATTAAATGGGAGAGATTTATTACTAGTATTAATATTGCCATAAATTATTGGTATTAATTCCAATAATTTAATTTTAATATTAAATTATTTGTATTAATTTCAATAATTTAATTTGGGTATTAAATTATTGGTATTAATTACAATAATTAAATATATATTAATTTATGCCTATTTATGATAAGGTGTACGCTACTCTTGGACAAGCAAGCTTAACTTTAAAGTTCTTATGGAATCTCGTTCACCTAAACCAATTTAGTTTTTCTATTTTAATTTGTCTTAAGTTTCTTTTCCAAGGTTTAATGAACCCTTTAGATCATCTAAAAGTTGTAAATTGCCAAATTGCTTGTTCCCAAATGATCGTGTTTTTAAACCGGCTTGGTTTTCTTACTCGGTTTGATCGGTTTTTTTGCCAGTTTTCCTTAACTAAAAAATGCGGGTTTTATAGCCTACCCTTAAAGATCGTCAACTAAGATGCCTGTAAGACAGGTATGTAAAGTTTTAAATTTCATGGAGTTTTGATTATGCTATTCCAGGAAAAAGATGCAGGATAAAGGACGTCTTACTCTTTATGGTTTACAGTAAGGGGAAACCCTTTAATAAACCAGGAGAGTGGCGGGTTGATCACGAGGATCTGACCAAACCGGGTCGGGGTGTGACATGAACCCTCCTTAAATGGAAATAAGTTAATGTGTTAGCATCAAAAGATGATGTGACAAGTATTAATGTGTGTACAACCCATACTAAAGTAATAAAGTAAAGAATGTTCAAGAAATGTTGGGAAAGTAAGTCCTCCAAATAGCATGTGGCTAAGGAGGAATAACCACAATTGGTAAGACGGGTTATAGTCCACATGTGCATACGAAGCTTAAAGAGTGGACGGCTGAGCATAGTGTGAAGTGTATGGAATAAGACCAAAAATTTAAAGTATCTCCAGTAAAGAATAAGGGATGAAACAGAAGTTGTGGATAAAGAAGATTCCAATACGGGAAAATGCCCTAACATAGATAGGGGTGTGAAGAAAGGGAGAAAGAACCATACAATGAATGATAAGTAGGTTGAGCATATGACTCCTAAGATGGAAATCTCTATTGTAAGGGACATAGTAGAGAACAAAATCGGAAGGAGGAAACCTTTCCAAGCAAAGTAATCGACACATAGATCAAAAGCAATTATTGTAGAATGAAGAATCATGAAGTGATTACGAGTAACTAAAAGTGGATTAAGAAAAAAGGGAAAACCCTTGAATAAGGAATGCCAAGGACTTGAGAAGGAAAGAATCCCAGTTTGTTGGTAAACTATCAGGAAACCAAATAATTGGCACCAGAAAGACCCAATAAAGAAGTTGGGAAAGGACGAGTGGGTAAGGAAAACCGACATAGTTATGTAAGACATGTTGTCAAGATACGAAGGATAATTGGGTAACATTAAAGTTAGTTGAGAAATACTACCTGATGAAATGAGAGATGAAATTATACAATCCCTAGAAGGCTAGAAAGTTGGAAACATCCCTAAAAGAGGTGTTGTAGGAGTCTAATGGACAGACACAAGCTCAGAACTATGTCATGTCGTAAAGGGCATATAAGCACCAACAATCCCAAGTAAAATGTAACTCGAGGAAGAAGGAGTCAATTGGTAAACAAAACAAGGTCAAACATAAATTTGACCAAAGTTGTAATCAATGATGGATGAAGGATGGGTCAAATTGGGACGAAATAATAATAACACAGAAACCTGTGAAAACAAGTACGTAATGCTCGAAAGAACATCGAGCTAGGGGTTTCAACATTGAAGAGAAAAACTAGGCAAAGGAACGATTGGGCACCTTTTAACTCCCAATCCTAAAATCTTGAGTGAAAACCCCAAAAGGAAGAACCTTACCCTAAATAAAGGGAGATGCAAACCTAAGAATATACATTAGGATTAATGAGCCAGACATGCCTCATTATTATACATGTGGTATTTTAAACATCACAACTTAGAAGAGTGATGTGAAAACCATACGGAAAAACTACTTACCAGTTGTAAGTAGATCATACCCGGTTGGTATGATGAAACTTCCTTGCAGGAAGTTGAAAACCCGTTCATCGGTTATGAGCAAAGATGTCCTTATACCCGGTCGGTATAATTGACAGTTGAAAATATATTTTGTCAGAAGTGTTCTCCACTGACTGTGTTCCAATGCTTAAACTATTTGGGAGACCTTCTTGACAGGAGCTCGAATAGCTCTTATAGGTCGTGGGTCTCAGTTTTAGAACTTGGGAGCTAATATGCCCGATTTTGAAAATCTCGTACAGTGGGCCCAAGGCCAGTTAGCACGAGCAGGAGCTCGTAAACAAACATGAATTATATGACATAAAAATTTAAATAAAGGAATCATTTGGCCATGGTAACAAGATAGGACCGACATATTCAGTCAACTAGCGGCAATGCAATATGACAAGTCGATGGACCAGTCAAGACAAACAACCGCGGGTTGAGTTGAGAGTCGGAGCCGTTGGACCAGTGGCACCATAGATTATATGGCATAATGAGAAAATATTGATTGTGCATGCACTGTGAGTACGGGACCATCAAGACACCCAAGAAGGGTAGTGATGCATCCTAAGGGCACTAGACGACCTGGTGAGTATAAGGGCAATTTGTCGTACCAGGTGACCGTGCCAAATTTAGAGTATCACCAAGCGCATGAGACTGAGGTGGGGATGGGATGAGGTCTCTGTCCTCATATGTACATGAAGAACTGATTTCAGGATTGAGGGTCGAATGTCGCAAAAATCCACTCATTCTCAAGGTAGAAGTGGATGTACTTCTATCTGGGTGGTCGGTAAAGTCACTCCGAAGCCACAAGTGGGTTCAGTGGATGTACTGACCTGCAAATGTGTGTTTAACCTTCATGATGAAGGATGTGTGTTGGGTGATGACACACTGTGATTAAATAAAGAAATGGTGATAAAACTTGAGATTTCAAATGAAATGGTTTTGAAAGAAAGGAGTCTGGCACACTCCAAAACTTATCTTTTTCCTAAAGATAAAATGTTTTAAAAACCCATTCACTGAGTGGTCATACTTACCCCCTCCCTTATATCCCTTTTCAGGAAATTCCGGAAAGCCTACCCTTAAAAACCATCAACTAAGATGCATGTGAGATAGGTATGATAAATATAAAATATTATGCAGTTTTGATTTATGTTATTCTAGGAAACGGTGCAGATTTAAAGGACGCCTTACTCTTTACGGTTTATAATAAGGGGAAACCCTTTAATAAATTGGGAGAGTGGCGGATTGTTCACGGGGATCCGAATAAACTGGGTCGGGGCGTGACAATAACTCTAAGTTAGGAAGCTATAAATGGGCAAATTTGTAAATCTCGGGTTCCCAAAGGAAGGATGGAGTTTGAGAATGGAAGTTGAATAATCAAAGCCTTAAGAGTGGATAAGGAATTAAGATCAATAGTAAATAAGATTTTCCTCACACCAAGTAGATGAAAACATAAGGAAAAAAATCTCAAACATTTGTTAAGGATCACGTCATTATGATGACGATACGAGCTAATGGGATGTGACTCATATGGAATTGAGTACACGGATTACCCAGTATGGAAACACTGGTAAAATTGAAAGGTAGGATCCCGAAACGATCAGGTGATAAGGAAAGTATGAAAATATCCTAGGAGGGATCTAACAAACTTCAAAATCTTAAAGTAACCCTAATGAAAAATGGGATAGAGAAAAAATCTCCAAGGTAATAGTGATGAAACTAATGAAGAGCTTGGGTCGATGAGGTATAGTTAAGATGAGAACCTACCATATAAAGTATGGCCTGTTCAAATCACATCTCGTCAAGAAAGGAACATGAGGTCGGAGATGATTTCAATGGCAAAGGAATCCTAGCATCGTGTCCAGAATGAGGGGAAGAAAACAAGGAGACACAAATGGGGTGGAAGAAGAAAATATTCCCCATTTAATCGACTTATAACGAGTTTTGGGGACAAAACTTCTTAAAAGGTGGGGAGTAGTTGTAAACTTTGTTCTCTCATAATAAGAAGTTGTAAAGGAGAACCAGAAAATTTTGAGAGAAAACCGAGTATCAAAGTGATTCGAAATTGGTAAAGAAGGGTCAAAACATGAATTTGGAAAATACCAAGTGGTCAATGAAGATCTAAAAGCCATGGAAAAGAACCATGAAGTGAATTGGATATGAAAACTAGATCGGTTCATGGTGAACCAGACCTAAACTAGATTAAAATGGACTGAATCGTGAAGAACCGGTTCAAATATTCATTTTTTTAGGTGACTTAAAAACATAAATTTGGGAAACTAAAGTTACCATTGGATAGAAAATGAATTTATACGAATTTAAAAAGTTTTAAATTTTAGAAAACCTATCAAATCAGCTTGAACCGACGACTGATTTTCGATTTCAGGTCACCGAACATAGTCTGACCGAACCGATAAATGATCCAACCGATCAAGGGAGTGCGTGCCAGGTAAGCACGTAGTCAGCCGCTCAGTCAACGCTTGGAAGCACTAACCAATTAGAGCGTGACTTGTGTCCCCGGTCAATGGTTAAAGAAAGAAAATCCACGTCACCAATGACCAATTAATAGGAGAGCAACATGTGTCATCAGTCAAAGTTCAACTAAGAAGAAGCCTCGTCAGCTGGACTGGCCAATGAGTAGCTAACACGTGGTAAAGATGCCACGTTAGCAACCGAATAGGATATCAGAGAAACGGTCGACCAATTAGAGGTCGATATGTGGTAGAGCCATGTCGGATGGTCCTACCCAATCAGAGACTAACATGTGGCAGTGGCACAGTGCGTCAGGAGGGAAACATGACTTACTTAAATTAGCCAATCAGAGAACACCATGTGTCACAGTCAACGGCTAATCGAATATGGATAGCAGCCACATTGGAATGAGTGACCAATGGGAGGTCACCACATAGCCGGTCAACGAGTCAAAGGATGACTCGGACGCTAAGTGGGAAGCTGCGTTAGCGAAGCAAACCAATCATGGTATGCCATATAGAAACTCGCACGTGCATGCATAGTGTAATCTTCAACCACTAAACTAGGCAGATAAGGATGACGGGCTGACTGCATCTACTCTAATGACCGAAAAAAGCCTCCCAATATGACCATAAATGGGAGAGATTGGGACCGAGGGATGGACGAATGGATATCCCTGTCAGTTGTCAAGCTCCCTATATAAAGAGCTACTCCTCATTCGTCATCATTATCCCTCAAACGACTGAAGAAGTAGAAGAACAACTCCATTTCTTGATGAGGCATAAACTAGAGCTCTGATTTGGGCATTTTTCTCTACCTCCAAAGGCAAATTCGCATTCCCTAGAATCCTGAGGAAGTCAGCCACATGATTGCTTATTCCATTCAGCTCGAGGATTGCCGCAGAAGTGCCTGTGAGCTCGCATAGTACCTTCACTCCCTCGGTAGTCCGATAACAGAATTGGTCGAGCTCAATTCGAGCTAGTCTTGGGCCAACCCCGGCCAAACCAAGCTCCCCAGACCTACCCTGGAGACATCCAGACCTTCCCTGAACTGTAGTGGTAAGTCCCCTCTACGCCCTTAGCCGTAAATAATTGTTCATAGTGCATTTTTGCCTGAAAACTAAATTAAGCAATTCGCACTACTCAGGCCACCAATTGAGGTGCAGTTTGATCCAGGAAGAGAGCAACTCAGTGGAAGCAAAAACTCCGATTATCGGATCCTCACCAATGAGTAATCGAAGCTTTCTCTCTATGATGATTTTTCGACGAATCTTCATTTGAGCTTATTTCTAAGTCAAATTTAGTGTTTTAAAGTTTGAAATGAATTGGGGGACATAGGAAAGATGATTAGTATCATATTAGGACTCAATTGGGGAGAATTAAGGTTGAATTAATGAAATTCAAATTAGAGGGCTAAATTACAATTTTTAGAAAGCTTGGGGACTTGATTGCAATTTTCGAGAAATTGGGGATTTTCTATAATTAATGAGAAATTACTTGCCCAAATGGAAATTTGAGTAAATTAGGGACCCAAATGGAAGATTTGAAAATCTTAGGGACCTAATTGGAATTAAGGGATAACTTAAGGACCAAATTGTAATTTTAGAAAGTTACAAGTTTTAAGTATAATTACATTATTGCTTCGAACCTAATTGCCCAATCCATTGTAGGAACGGATCACCTACAAGTTTGTGCAAACAAAAGGCACGTCCAGCTTAAAAATCCCTCGAATGACCAAGTCTCGAAATATGGGTGAGTGGGATTTCTAACATCGAGACCGATTGGACCGATAATACACATAAGTCAAAACATGCTTTACTTTGAAAATGGATTTTCATAAACATAATCCCCTAACTGTGTGAATCTATTTAAATATTTTGGGATTATATTTCTAATGAAAACATGAAACATGTTATTAGTACACCCTAGGAATAGTGTATGGATACATCTTAGGGGTATGGTGTAGTCCAACCATCGATGCAGGAAATGGGTGAGACCCATGATTGACAATGGTGGGCTAGGCCATGGTTTTCTGAAAATGAAGTGGGCCCAAGGCCATGTTTTGAAAATCTCGCACAAGTGAGCCCAAGGCCAATAGAAACGGGTCGAGTTTCGTAAATAAGTTTGATTTAAAAGTCTATCAATAATTATCACAAATAGATAATGTTTGTTAAAGCTAATATGCCAAAGTCATGTTGCATCTTGTTGGGCTAGTAGCACAAATATAAAAGTTTTAAATCAAGATACATTTGTATATAATTGCAATCATATGAAATCATATAGACGTCAAGTACAGGGTAGTATTGGTTCTAAGGACTAGTGAGCAAGGGTGTACAAGGGCATAAAACATTGTTGCAGTATGTTTTGAAGCTCCGGGAGTTTTATTCACATTGAGACCAAGTGGATAGAAGATTGAGGTCTCACCCCTACAATTAAGGCTTAAGAGTGTCGATAACCGGTCCATCAATTATTTAATATTTACATTTAGGTACTTATATTTTCTTTAATCACGCATAAGTCCCTAAGTATATTTTTTTGACAAATAAATTCCCAAAATATTTGTCAGCATTTCTTTAATTCACTTTATTTGAAATTTTCTCCTCAAAATAATTTTATTTAATATAAAACTATTTAAAATTACAAATAAAGAATTTTAATTTCTTTTAATTACAATTAAATTCCCCAAAATTTATTTTAATTATAATTAAGCCTCCAATTTCATTTAAATCCTCAATTGACCCACGATTTATGCCAATAGCACAAAAATCTCCAAATTCCCAAAAATTTCCAAATTGCTCAATTTCTCCAAGATTGTACTTTGGCCTCCGAAAACTCATTTAATCAAATTGACCATTTAAACTTGGCTAATTACCTCCTATCATGTTGCTAATCATCTCCACTACCTCTTCATGATCATTTCAAGCTATGAATAAATTAATTTGGCCTAGAATTGATTTCAAACGAATCATCGCCAAAAAATATTTCTAGAGATAAAGTTTCGAATTTTTACCAGTAGGGACGCGGTTGTCGGAGCTCTTGATTTGGGCAGTTAACTCTTGTGGGGATATCCTTCTATGATCAAATTTTACCTAAATTAGTGTCTGAACAGAGAGAATTCGATCAGCAAAGTTTAAGTAGTTTCTCTCTTTGTAAACTCACTATTCCGGCAAAGGTGTCGTCAATAGATTACCTCGAAAGCTCAAGGAGGACTAGGCTTGTTCGTGTATAGTCGTGGAAGGGTAGGTCTAGCTTTAGGAGGTCCAAGGTGGCTGAAATTCAACTCAAAAATTTCTGCTACTTTTCGACATCCGAAGTAACTATATTGTGCGGGCTCACCAGTGCTTCTCCGGTGATCCTTGAGCTGAAGGGAGTCTGCAGCAATGTAGAGGACTTCCTCTCAATTCTAGGGAACCCAAATTCACGTTTGGAGGTGGTGAAAAGGATCAATGTCGGAGCTCTAGTTCAAACATGATCGGAAACTAGAGTAGTTTGTCTTTGTTAGGCTTTTGAAGGATGAGGAGGACAAATGGAAAGTAGCTCTTTATATAGAGAGTTCAACGATTGATTGTTCTAGTCATCCATCCATTAGTCGACCATTAACTCATTGATTTAAGGCCTTGTTGATATCATTTAAATATCATTGGAGTTATGGCATTGATCTTTCTCCCTTCTTGTTTATAAATTTGAAGGAAGAAGACGACATTGTGTACGTGCATGCGGGCTACCACGTGTCATGCTGGGATTGGCTGGCATCGCTGATATCGTCGCCCACTCAACATCCGAATCACCCGTTGACCAAACATATGGCACCTTCTCATTAATCGCTTAAACCGACGTGGCCGTTAACCTAATATAGCCCTCTGTTGACCATGACACATGACCTCCTCACATTCAATTTGGTTCGATTCAGTTCGGTTCACCCTTAATCGGTTCGATTCTCATATCCAATTTAGTTCAAGGTTCAGTTCCATCATTTTTTATCTTTATTGATCACTTAAGATTATTTAAATTATTATTTTAGTTTATTTTTACTAATTCTAGTTCTTATTTTCGACTTTCATTTTATGAGAAAATCGGGTTTACACAATAAGTGTTCGAAAAAAAAGATAAATTTTGCACAAAATACTAAGGAATGAGAGGTAGAGGTGGTGAAACTTCTAATGGTTAATAATTGAGAGTTTAATCTAAATAGTGAAATGGCTTGGTACATGAGTGGGGTGTATTGTCCTTATGTGCAAAAATAAAACATGGTTTGAAGAATTGGTGAAAGTTTTAAAAGAGAAGTTCATATGAGAGATGATTATGTACTAAAGTCCATGGGAAAAGGAAAGTCAAAATATTTTTTTACTCATTAATATTTATTATGCCCTAATGGTAGCAAAAAATTTGCTCACGACCATTTTTAAAAAGGATATTGTTCTTGATTTGTGAAAAGGCTAGTTGTAAAATAGTTAATCCACGGGTGTGATTATGAGTACAATGAAAAAAATTGGACATTTGTAATAACTACAATTACAACAACTCTCATGCCACACAAGATTTGGGAAGGGAACCAATAAAACCAATCAAGAGAAGCAATAATAAGGACATCATCAACATGGAAGTGTTAAAAAAACTCAAAATGTAGCATAGGAATTAAGTATATGAGAGGGTAGAAATATGTTAGAGAAGATATTGTGGACTCATAAGGGGTCGGGTCTATTTTTACTTAAAAGTCATTATTTGTAAGTAGTGTAATCATTACAATCTTATAAACTCACAACACTTCTCTATTTTATCCAATTTTGGATTCTATTTTCATGTCCTCATAATTATCTACGAGCCGGGTATTATTCTTCTGGTATCAGATAAGTGGGAACAATGGCCTCGAATTAGATATTTTTTCTACTCCATACTTGGGCAAAACACGAGCCGGGTTTCCCGTCTCAGCCCGTACCTGATGCGCTTCTGGCCTTAAATGGCTGGGTTGTTACTCGGTACTATTAGTTTGAAGAAATTAGAGTGCTCAAAGCAAGCTTATACACTTTGATACATCAAAATTCAAATAATTTCGAGAATTGGGAGGAATTTGTAATAAATGCAAGTTCTTCCCTTAGTATAGCTTTTTTGGAAATATTTTTAGCTACTTTGTTATATAAGGCTATTTATTCATCTTTATAAAATTTAAACTTACTTAATTCAGTTGTGGGCCGATAATGCATCCAACTTATTTATACTTAAAAATTATGACTTATAAATAGTATACTTACAATTTTATAAACTCATAACATTTTTATATTTTATTTAATATTCTTAATAAAATAAATATTCGCATGAAATCTCATAATACATCACAGAAAGAAAAAAAAAAAAGAGAATTAACAAGAACTTGATTAAGAATTTGAAGAAGGTTGAATCCTCCTAAAAGTATATTAGAGAAATGAAGAAAAATGATATAGAAAATAAATGTGTAGAAAGTAAAAGTCCATCTGATGATGCACAACACCCACACAACAGTTGAAAATACTGAAAATATAAATGGTGCAAGTATTAAACGAGGGAAATAATTGAACATGTACATAACAGATATAAAAGTATTTTAGCTAAACTATTAACATGTTACAATAGTTTACAGGATAATAGTAGAAAAACTGATTTTTAATTAGTTGAAATTAGTTTTGTAAAGTTGTTACAGGAAGTCAATATAAAAGGAGTTGGCAATAGAGAAGGAAATGGAGAAAAAAATACAATGTATATTGATATACCTAATACAAAAATATTTTTTGTATATGTATTGATAATAGTGAAATAATAATAATAAAAAAAGAATATCACCTGCCAAAGAGAGAACGCCGAGTGTATAGTGTAAATAGAGAACTTTAGATAGTAAAATCAAAAGGATAAAAAAAAAATTAGTGAAAATGAAGTCAGTTCAGTGAGT
Organism: Trapa incisa; assembly: GCA_030064435.1. NCBI lineage: Eukaryota > Viridiplantae > Streptophyta > Magnoliopsida > Myrtales > Lythraceae > Trapa > Trapa incisa. The sequence goes on from CM057776.1 coordinate 18,475,354, forward strand.
GAATCATTTTTTAGACGAGTGTAACTTGGGTTAAATTCTTGAAGAAACTGGGCAACCATCCTACGAGAGAATGTAAAATTGGCAGTTCAAGCCCACACCCACTTTCCAAACCCAAAACCTAACAATAACCTCACGACATAAGCACAAAAGCCAACACAAACCATTGTTCACAGCTAACATACACCGAGACAACTTAGAATTTGTAGCAGATAGAAGCAAGAAGTTGGATTTACAACCGACATGAGCTTGCACATACCCATAAGGATTTTTACAGTTATTGGAAAACGCCCAGATCCATGGAAGGAAAGAAGGTGAAAGATCACACACAACTAAGCTACTGCAAGTGAAAAACAAAACATATGATGAAGCTTTAAGAGGGCACAGGTCTGCAGGACTGAGCTAAAAAATCATTCCATATTTTCATATTAGTCATTGCAAGCACGAAAGCACTTGGATTTCTGCTCTCTCTCAACATTTCCAACAAGTAGTAGGTTCTGCTTGGTTTCATCCATGATAAGCTACCAAGGTCCACACATTGCAGGGACGGTCGGAGGCTGCATGAAAGAGTGTAGAGGACCCATTGGGCTCGTTTCACTTGTCTTTACATTTTGATCGAGAAGACGAATGAGCGACATAAATATCTCCTTCCTCGATAAATCTCTGTTCGCCTGCAAAATGAATTCAATACCCACAATCTCAGAACTAAGAACCATCAGTTATGTATTTTACACTGATACAAAGGTTTAATCAGCAGATGTTACCTCTACAGAAAACCGAGCCCAAACCTTGTCATTGCGAGATTCCAACATACCCTTCAGGATGGTTAATCCAAAACCTTGGATCATATCAGCTATTTCAAGAAATAAACCTCGGTTTTCACAAAGCATCTACAGGAAGAATGAACTGATATTGTAAGACAGAGAGCAAAAATAATCATCTTGAATCCAATACTGATCAAAATGACTTTTTTGATGGATTACCTCCACAAGGAGCTGCCCAGGAGGATCTAGATCCTCTACCATGATGGGGCAGACCACGGACTGAGACCCAACTTCAAATGCCCATGTTGACCCTCCCTCAAAGTTGTCCTTCAACAATAGTCCCCCTTCCTTATGGATGATCTGCAATTATTAGAAACAAAATAAAAGAGACTTAACAGAAAATCAAAAAAATTTCAGCAGCCTAAAACCCTTTTGGTAATACAGCAGCATTACATTAGAGAAATAGCTATTTGGTTTTGTAGATTAACTCAGATTTCTGATGTTGGATATGAAACAATATGTTAATTCTTTTCTTTTCAGGAAAGAAAAACATAATAAGTTTGTACTTCTCAATATCAAAGAAACTCTAAAGCGAAATCTGATGAATACTAGTCAACTAACAATTTTTTTGCTGGTTAGAATGGTAAAATGGGAACTGCAGCTGTCCCCAAGTATCAAATTTATGTAAATATCAAGATGGACATTTCAAGGATATGTTAAGGTTCATGAACAAGGCAAGCCCAAGTGAGATACATGCCTTGGATTCTCCTGGCTCTTTAAGCATGTCTGCATGTTTTGTAACACTATTGAGGAAAAGCATATGCTTGATTGCTCTTTCCAACAGCGCATCTATACTACACTGCATCAACCATCACATGGTGTCAATGCAACTTCATTAACTCGAATCAAAAGAAATGAGAACTACTGAAAACACTATGCAGTTACCTTTGCCCCATTTGGCACGATTTCTCGCAGTTCTTTCAAGCGGTCTTGTATCATTTGTCGATCCTTAGGCCTAGGCCTTGGATTTTCTCCAGGTTTTAGCCTCTTCCTGTTGGATCTATTGACCTCACCAGGCCTCTTGGAGCAACCAGTGGAGACACTGGTCTCAACCCTTGAACGTTGATTCTGCTCAAGCCATGAACTGACTTGGGACCCACAGAAGGATGTGGGTTGATAGAACCTTCCTTCGCCACTCCACCTCGAATGGCAGGCAGGAGAAACAGAATTCTCCACAGGCTTTGGAGTTCTGAAAATCTCTTCCTCAATCTGCTCAGGAGACATATCGGTCCCAAGAAATGTGAGAGCAGATGAGCAGCACATCTTAGTTGTTGTAGTCTGGCAAGAAAGATTATCACCCAAACTCTGCTTTGAAACAGCGCAGCTCCTAGAAACAACAGCATCTAAAAGATGATCATCACTAATTCCTGGGAAGATTCCACCATCATCATACAAGCACTCAGTGATTGCACAAAAATCAGAGGCATCTTCATGCATAGTCATTGAAGTCTGGATTTCCTTGCCTTTTTCTCCTGGACATTGGAAACCACACAGTATTTTATTCTCATGTTCACCCCCAAAGACATCAGATAAGTCATCTCCCACTGAATGTTGGCAGAAAGATGTTTCCGTGTACATCGTACTTGTGGCTATACTCTTACTTCCAACTTCTTGTTTCTCAAAATGATCAAGCCGTTGGGAAGGGGGGTCTCCCATCAAGATATGGCCACCTTCACTTTTGAAAAATTCCACTTTAGGAAGATGAGACAAGTTTGCAGAAAGAACATGATCCGTCATATTGACCAGGGGAAATTCTTGTGTCTTTGATGAGTCACACATATCTTCCTTTGACTGGCTTATTGCATTCAAAAGAGGAAAACATGGTGATGAATTTAATTTTGAAGGATCATTCAGCACGGAATAAGAAGCTTGAAGTAACTCATGGCTCACAACTTCATTAGCTCTAAGTTGGGGACAATTATCACTAAGAATTGCCCATCCTTCCAATGAAAGTAAACTGCCAAACAACAAACCAGGATTATGCAAAATCTCATCAGTTCCGACAAAACTGATCTCTGATTGCTCATGGAAGGATGGACTCGCCCTCATAACTGGACAAATCTTTGACGGGCAACTTTTTGGCTGGTTAGAATTTTGGAAGACTAAAGGAGGGACATCATGGACATTCCCAAATGGATCAGATGGCTGACTTGCTTGCCCTGAGACCATTTGGCGAGTCAATTTACAACTCCCTGGTGGAATGCTACAATGCATTCCAGGTGAAACAGATGCCTTGTCATCTGTATAACATTTGCAAGAGAAAAGAGAATCATGGATGCATCCAAGTTTAAGGATCAAGCTCCTCACACTAGCCACAAATCCCATATTTTCCATTATCTGAAATGGCCAACAAAAATTCATCAGTTTGAAACCATGGTAACTCTCACTGAAGATCTCAAAGGGGAAAACTCACCGATAAAGAAGAACCAAATTGCACAACTCCATGGGTTGATACTGGAATGATTGCAACTGTCTGCCAACAAAGTAGTAATAAGGAGATAGGAAACTTCATATTAGGAGTAAGGAAAGAAAGTCATCTACCTCTATACCAGCAGAAAATTGGTAATGCATCTCATTTAACACCTGAAAAAAAGAGGAACCGGGGCCATACATAAGTTTTATGCCAAGGATTGGTTAATATATAGTAGCACTTAAGTAACCCATTCCCATGCAAGCCTTGAGAAATCCTTTACAATAATCAACGGATCGCGTAGCAGATTAGAGTTGTACTTACCTGTGGAGGATAGGTGTTTCCATCAAAAAATTTTGACAGAACCCATTGATGATTACCCGTCACTGCAGCTCGGCCAGTTAGTCTGGTGTAATTTGGCGAACAAATTGATCCAAAGTCAGTATCACAAATTTTCCAGGAAAATGAAAGAGGTAGAGAACTAAGTGTTATGACAGAGGACGAGAATATTAGACATACCCCTCACCCATGATAACAATTTCATTCTTGACCATCATGTGATCAATTAACGATTGAATCTTCCCAGCTGGTAGAACTTCATGTGTTGCCAAACACTCTTCCCTCTCTCCCAAGGACATCTCAGGAGTCCCCAATCCAGAAACTTTTGAAGGATCAGAGCATTGCAAGGGCTCAGAGTAACATTCTTCCCAAATTAACAGCCTGCAAAATCAGCATATATCACTTAAATTCACAACAAGGAGAACCGAGGATCGGTAATCTGGAAAGAAACATGCATTGTTTTATTTAAAAAAAACTCAAATTCACAAAAAGGATATCATGCTGCAGTATTGGATCCCAAATGTATTTTTTTCTTCTATAGAGTGGATTTAGCAGGGGAAATCAAAATAGTAGAAGGCAACCGCATCAGCCTAACAATCTACCTCCAAAGTGAGGACAATCTAGAGGGCAACTGCCATTAATATAAACCAAAAACACGACTCGAATAGTAACAGAGAAAAATCAAAACCGCAATATATACTCGTACATCTCCAAGTCCAGGAAAAGTCAGTTCAAACCACAAACTTCCAAAAAAAAAGAATGAGAACTGGGGGCAGTAACAAGCCTGCGGCCATATACTGTTTCAGAAAAAAAATGTTCTAGAAAACGAACCCCATAAGACGGAAGAATCATAAATACACTAGTGCAAACTTTTCACCCGATGAATTCAACAGACCCGCACTACATGCTCACTAGATCGAGAAGTAGAATTTGCAACTCCAACGGGCCAAAATAAGGAATGTGTTTGATTTTCATGTTATTACAAGCAAGAAATTCCCAACCCAAGAGTGTATAAAACCGAAAACTTGAGTTGCCATTTAAGAGAAGATCGAAAGCAAGATAAACCAAAGACGGTCAGAGAATGACATCAAATCGACAAAAAAGAAAGCATTAGTCTACCGCAATGTTAACTGAGAGGAAGGATTCTTTACTTTGGATTGTGGCAGTCGATCTTCCAAAAGACAGCGTAAGCCCATTGATTTACACCACAGAGCGTCTTCAAAGCTTCTTTCAGCAGATACCCCATAGATGTTTCTGAACTTAAAAGGAAAAATGGGGTGAACTCCTAGGAAATGTTTGTGAACTATAAGCAGAAAAGTGGATCCCCACACAAGCTCGCACTCGCAGTCGCAGGAGAGGAATATTATAGGAGGAAAATGACTGCGCCGTTTCCGGCAACTTTGCATTCCCCCTTGTAGATGATAGCTCGAATAAGAAGCCTAACTTCCGCGGCACGACCCCCTACCCGCCTGCTGAGTCCTGAGCCCGCCACTCTTTTTCCGGTCAGGATCTGGGTTCCCAGCTAGCACTCTTCTGCAGCCCATTCCGGAAGGGATGAGAGGGAAGAAGGAAGGTTGCGGGGAGCAGGAGAGCAAAAGCAGCCCAGCTAGCCCAAAAACCCTCGTCCGAAAGGGACTGCCTATATGATGCCGAAAGCTTCCAGCTTGTACATGGCCTTGATCTGCCCCATTTTTCAGAATGTCGGGTTGCCTGTAGTGTGGAACTGGAGGTGAAGAGGAAGGATAGAAGGACGAGGAAGCTCAGTGAGCCACTTAGCCAGTGATAGCTAATGGATCAAAACAATGGAAATATATGCAAGGGAAGGGAAATAGCTGTACTCACTGCTAGTGGAGTGGAGAAAGTATCCAGTGAGAGCAGTAGCAAGAAAATAATTATTTAAATATTTTTAAATTATAAAAAAATCAATTAACCGTATAATTCTTTTTTTTAGATTCTTAGTATACAAAATTGATAATGATAACCGTTTTTTAATCATCATATGATTATTTAGTTTATTTGATTTTTTTAAAAATAATTGGACTCACGTTCAAAATTTTAAATATGTTTATTATTTATTTAATACATAATAATGAAATATTACAAATTTTTTATCATTTCATATAAAAATGTTAATGGGTAGTATAAATATATAGTTTATATATTACACTTTATAAAATAATAATTTTATTTTATTGATTATTTCTTAAATTATAATTTTAAAAAATATAAATAATTTATATATCAAATTATGAAGGAATCAAAAAATATAAAAGTAAAGAAATAAAAAGGTACAAATAATTAAAATTAATTATATAATTTATTCAATTCAATAAATTAAGATACATGTTTAAGATATATTTTATTCTTGGTTTATAAAAGAAATTAAAATTTATTGATTTATAATTATTTTACTCAAAACTTAACTAAAATTTAATAATATTCATGTGAAACATACCTAATTAGATATGTTTCAACATGTTTTAGGTATTATATAAATTTTATTAGACAAATATTAAATAATACATTAAGAGGCATGATTAGTTGATATAGTAGTTTTTTTTGCTCAAATAATAATAATCAATTCAATCTAATCAAAATTGGATAAGAGGTTTTATTTATTTATTTATTTTTGTCTATTTCAATTAGATGAGATAGTGACAAAAACTAATATTAGTGGATTGACTAATTAAATTATGGTCAACATTATAATGATTAGCTAAGAAATCAACATAAAAATTTGTTAAATAAATAAATAAAGAGTCCTTCAATTTACCCAACATAGAACCGACTAGGAAATACAGACAACTCCCAACACTAAGCTTATATCCCGTGCAAAAGTTAATTAGAAGTGCATATAGAGGGGAGCCAAACAAATAGAGTATTTGAAGTTGTCTAGGCACCGTCATCCATAGAGGATAAACACATCTAAAGAAAGTCGAAGGAATAAGAAAGAGACAACATGATAAAACACTGAGATGGAGAGAATACCAGTTTGAGGAGGTTTAGCCGACAAACCAAACCACCAGTAGGTATAGCCTTGAGAAGACAGATAAATTTTACTTGTCTGGGGATATTTCTTAGAGGATGAAAAAGATATGGTATCCCTAAATTACTTTATTTCTAATTATATCTTTAATATTTTCAAATATTTTCAAATATTTCCTACATATTCCTACTCTTCTTTTATTTTTATTTAGTTCCCTAATTTATCATTATTTGCCGTTAAATCACCAACTTTCTGAAATTTATAATTTAATCCACAAATTTTCTAAAATTTATAATTTATTCCCCAAAACTTTAATTTTCATAAGATCATGTTTAAGTTATCCTAATTCAGTTCTAACATGATATTAATTGTCTTCACAAATTTTCTAAAATTTGTAATTTATTCCCCAAAACTTTAATTTTCATAAGATTATGTTTAAGTCATCCTAATTCAATTCTAACATGATATTAATTGTCTCTCTATATCCACATGATATTTTTATGCTTTGTTTCATTCAATTTGGCCTAAAAATAACAAAAAATGGAGTTTCGATGGAAAATGTTCCTAGAGAGAGAAAATTTTATTTTTTTTTACTGACGAGTGCACGATGGTCGGAGCTATTATGGGAAGCTATTGTCAAGGGAATCCTTACAAAATCAAGTGACACCTCAATTGATAGCATGAATTATCAGAATTTGATTGGGTAAGTTTTTTAGTAAAATCATTCTAAAACTTGAATATTCCAGTGAACTGCAGAGGTGTAGACTTACCACAATGGTGTAGTGAAGACATGACTCGATTAGGAATGGTCTCGGAGTAGCTCGAATTGATCTGGGTGCAAACGGGCATTGGAGTTGAGGTACTGTGCGAGCTCGTTAGTGTCTCTATGGTGATCCATAATCTGAAAAGAGTCTGCTATTGGATGGAGGGTTTATTTAGGATCACAGGGAACCCCATTTCATGTTGCAATTACGAATTTGTACCAAACATCTGAAAACCACATTAAACATTTCGATTTATCACAAAATAACCTATTAGTCCCTTAGGCTTCCATTATAGACTATTTTCACAAATTTTTTCATTTTTTTAAATTGGCTCCTAACTTTTCAAATTTTGTACTTTAGTCCCATAACTTTAAAAATCATTCAAACTAACATCAATTTTCACAAATCCCTCCAAAATAGTTTCATTAACCTCCTAAGGATTCATTGGAGGAGTTGGGGATCTTGCCGTGACCAAATTTTATCATTTTCCAAAACTGGCTAAAATATAGGTGTTGGAGAAGTTATTAGAAATTCTCCCCAAAGAGGGCACCACCGATGGTCGGTAAGTAGGAGAAATTAAATCAAAGACCATGTGACTCATTATGTGGTTGTAGACGGTCAAGTGGTCACTGGAGGTGGGTAAATTTTGTCCTTGAACGGGTATGACTAGAAGTTCCATAGTAGACCGTCGAAGGAATTCGGCTCGTGGAGGCCGAAAGTCCCCTTGCCAAAGGTTGAATAAGGCTAGTGGAAGATAGAGAAGAGGTAGTGGTTCTTTTGGCACTGGTTTTGGCTAGAGGTGGCCGAATTTGACCCTGAAAGAGTGGTGGCATGTCGCTATTGTTCTCTCTCGTAAACATAGTCAAGAAAATACTTGTACAACATTTTCTAGACACTTTCAAGTCAGGGTCCATCCACAAAACTCAAGAGGACCATGATTATATGACCAATCATATATCACATTTATTATTTTGTCTTATGGATCTCTATTAGATAGTGACATTTTGATATAAAATCACCTCATTTGGTGGTCGATGTGAGCGAGAATATTTAGGTCAATCACTCAGTGGTTGGGTGAGGTCAATCACTTAGTGGTTGGGTGAGGTGTCGGTAACAGGTTTTTTGACTTTCTATGAGAATTTTGATATGTTAAGTAGATGAAAATTCAATTAATTTTATAAGAAAACTAATATGAGAGTTGTTAGCTTATCTATACATTTTGTTGTGTGCAATTTGATAAAAAATTGATTTATTTAGGCCAATATTTTTTATAATGTATAGCTAACATTCGTCGGGGCAAAAGGGGGATACGCAACGGTGGTATTCAAGTCGGGTCAACCTGACTTGAATCTAGGAAACCTAATATCCTTTCTTTTTTATTGTTTAATTACATTTTTTTTTCTTAACGGGTGCACTAGGTAATTTAAGCCAAAATCCTTCAATCCTGAACTGTTATAACTAGCTTTTTTCAAAAATCCTAGTTTTTTACTCGGGAAATCGATCTCTAATTTGATTGAATCTCAATTTCGTATTCGGGTTCTCATTACGGGTCCAACCACGATATTCAATCTGATTTAGTTTCAAATCCTGATTTTTTTATTTTAATTCCTGATTTGGGTGTTCATTCCTAGTTCAAACTTAATTTTTAGTACAATTATGTTCAAATTTTTTTTTTGTAGGAAATCTAGGTGTTACATTATTGATGGAGGGCTCACCTTGGATTACCAATGTAGAGTGGTGACAATTGTTAGGCGAGGAGTAGCTAGATTTATCATGCCATCGAAGTAGCAACTCTCAATGGGGAGGGGTGACAATTGTATATAGATAGGACAAGCGATGGTATGAAACTATCTCTAAATCAGGGTATCGGCTCACCCTGAAAGAGCAATTTCATCAAAAAAAAAAGTGAAGAACATGATGGATAATTCGTTCAAATGTTGTTAGAGTAAAATGGGCACTCTATAAGATGTCTATATAGAAAATTGATTTAAGAAAAAAAATGATATTTTACTTAGATATATAGTTAATAGTAGAGGCTAGAATATAAGATATCATTACCCTTAATATTTTTCTATTTTACGCCCATGCCATTGGATGACGTGAGCTTTATAATCACCTTAGGTACTGTTGTGGTAGAAGTTTTTTATAATAATTTTAGTTGTTCCTAAAAATAGCTCCTTCGAGTACGATTAAAATCAATTATTATAATTCATTTCACTCTATTACTCTTATTGCACTTTGTGGTTAGAAATTATGATCACTCTCCATAACACAAATTATTTACCGAATAGTACCAAAAATAATTTAGCAAAATAACTTAGACTATAATACCATGAAGTTGGGAGTGTAGTTTGATTATTAGCACCCTTTATTGTCCATTTGAAAGTTGGGGTGTTTATGACCTTCGTTTCATTTTTTCATTTGTTACATAATTCTCTTTGTAAATTTCGGAAGGATCGTTACCAGCGTCCCTAAGTTCGGTCGATCGTTAGCGTCTCCATATATCCCCATATGCCATTCTCTATATAGATACTTTATATGTGCACCTTAAGGGATACAATTAATATTCATGTATCCTTGTAAGTTGATGGATAGCAAGTATCAAATGTCTCTATCAACACAATGAACTATCATTAAAATATACTCCAAGATTATTTTAAAAACTTTGATATTTAAGAATGGTACGCTCACAGCTTCATTTCAACACTAATGTATTCATGTGAGTTTATTAGTAGACAAACCAACTGTAATTTTCTACCGAAAATAATATAAGATATACCATAATTTTACACGTACCTATTCCTATTTTAGGCTTTTGTTAATAAATATTTGTATGACTTTAAATGACAATTTACACATGTCCAATACTACAATTAATTGAAGAGATGATTTCATGCTTAAAGAATATTGGATAAGATGAATCGTTTGTGTATAATTAATTTTGATAAATTAAAAAGAGATTGCAAATAAATTAATTAAAAAGTATTGAGAATAATATATAAATATTCTATTTAATTATTTATATGAAAAGATGGAGGTCTAGTTGGAAACAATGGTATCGGGTCTAATTTGCTTTAAATTTTTCATACTAAAATGGGAGGGAAATTAACTAAAGTAAACAGCAGAAATTTACATTGGAAATCAAATCTTCCAATTTCTTAGACTTTATAATTTTCCTCCCACGGATTAAGCGTTTTCCCACATTTCCCCTTATACACTCTAATTGAATAATATGTCCGTGTTACTATGATAAAAATATATATATACCAATTCATAAAATTTTAAAATATGAATAATGATATTTTTTAATTTATAAAATTTCTAATAATTTAGTCCTTCTAAATGGAAAATTTGAAGAGATTTCTATCTTAAATTAAAATAAAATGACCAATAATTTCTCCAATTAAGGAATCCAATTATATATAACATTTTATAAATTGAGGGATTAATACGTAAATGAACTCTTTTTAAGGGCATAAGGTTGTTTGTTGCCTATTGAACAAAGCATAATCAACCCATAAAATATTTCTTAAGGATGTATATGAAAGAAGTTTATCTTATATTGCATAATATATAATTTACTCATATCATATATACCGTATTATAACATTCATCAAATCAAATCTGCTCAAACACTATAAGATTTGATAGCATTGGAGCCACATGAAAAATAAGTGGTGTGTTTTGTCTATAGAGGGCAACTAGGGTTGTCCCACTACCTCATTCTCGGCCAGGCCACCAACACCCACAATACAATTTGTGAATCATTTGTCGTGAAGGATATGGTTGAAAGTTGAGTACAGGACGAGCTGGTCGAAGCAGAATTACTAGTGGTGTGTCCCAAATTACTAGTGGTGTGTCCCAAACATAGCATATTAAAGCATAATTACTAGTGGTGTGTCCCAAATCACGGTGCATGTATGTCATGAAGTTGAACCAAACATAGAATATTGATGCGACAATCACTAGTGGTGTGTCCCAAATTTTGACAAGGCTAGGAGAACATTTAGCCTTTCCGCTTCGTACATGGGGGGTGAGGGGGCATCAATTTGGAAGGGAGGAACTAAGGGAAACTACTAAAGCAACCCTGCTTGTGTTTAAGAACCATTTTTTGAATTGAATTCCCATTGTCCATCCCCGGGAGCAAAGTAGACCAAACTCTCATATCTTCTACCGTGGCATCATGGCCTCCTCCATCTTCTCCAGCATTCAGAGGCCACACGACATCATCATCCGGATTTCACATGGTCCCATTGCTAATGATGCTCCTGGCACTGCTCATAGAATAGCAGTCTTCGTTATCAGACTGCTCCACTGTGACAGCTCTGGTGTACACTTTTCCTTCGTCTTCCCGGCTTTACAGCTCAGTCATGGCACGTCCGGGTAGCTTGGGACTTGTGGTCACCCTTCCTTTTGCGCCCCTGCCGGTCGTCGCCCTTCTTTTCTTCCTTCATAGTTTAATTTTTGCCTTTTTCTACGTATCTACCCACCCATCCTTCGTGGTGAGGTGTAAAGACATGTGACAAACCCTTCAATTTGGACTCATGGAGATAGACCCATCTAGTCATTATGCGGTTGCGAGAAGATCCATAGAACCAGAAGGTTAAACATATTCTTTTGCATTTACAGATATATTGGTAGACAAATGTTAATAAACTATGCAGTAAAGTGAGACTAAAATGACTAAAACGAAATGGCAGAGTAAAGTTTGCCAAATCACACTCCCATTTTAGACAATTGGGATATGTCTCAACATTTCAGTCGGTTACCGTGATTGGATTTAGTGTAGGGAGACAACTAGGTCAACATGACACGTGTTAATTGCCCACTTATCCACCGGCGTAAGTCGTGGAGTTCCCTTTCCCCTCCGTTGATGGCGGATTACACCTCCCACCTTTCACCACCGTGCCATCATCATCCATATCTATTGTGGTAGGATGGGATACGTCCATTTGAATTCATACATATATATATATATGGAGAGAGAGAGCGATTTGATAATATAATATATAAAAAATAGATTTTATTATTATTTTCTAATTATATCGTATGTATTAAATTTGCCTTCAAATTCAAAATTATGACCGGTAAATATGTTACCTACAAAATATTTTTAAAATATGATCTTTAAATTATAATAATAGGGCAAATATTTTTTTATAAAATTGTAATAATATGATATAAATTAATATATTTTATGATGTTAGTATATATCAATATAGCTATTAAAATAATATTGAATTAAAAAAGGAATGGTCACGATCACTCCTTTTATTTTTTATTATTATATTAGTATTATATGAGCACCATTACAATTTAGTAGTTGAAGTATAATTTAGTAAAATTATAATGATAATAAATAATTCGAAGAGATTTTGTGACGAAAATTATGGATTAGCATACAATTAACTATGCATAATTTGTGCATAACTAAATCATTTACACTAAAAATTGTAATATATATCACAATATTAGGATATATGGTGATAAGAAGAACAAAATGATGATTATATGGAGCACCATAATGTATAGCTAGCCCACACTAATGATCGTTTCCTTTTCTCTCGTGCAAAAAGAAAATTTCAATCGACAGATTTTTTAATGATGAAACAAATACATTATTATTATTATGTCATTTTTTACTAATAAAAATACATTTATTACACTCATATATATATATATATATATATTTCAAACATGAACTTGATTCATTCGTTGAAAGTTTGCTTCCCTCCTTAACCATTACAAACTTTCATTTGAATACAATAATAGATCAAATATAGATGTTTATAAATATACTTATTTTATTTAACCTTACTTTAGAAGACAGTTTTGTGAATCAACTGCAAAGCTTTTGACACCAAACAAAATTCTTTTATTTATTAGTAAAAGGAATATGAATATATGAGTGTAAATTATATGTTAATAATTTTTTAATAACTAGAAAAGTTAAAATAATTAATAATATACAATTTTTTTAAAAAAATTAGGGTTTTAAAAAATTCATTTAATAAATGCAAACCATCAAATCTTTACACTATTTGTTAAATTTATACTAATTCTATAAATACCACAAATAATAGCTTGTGTGCTCACTTGTTCTTTTTTTGGTTCAAAATTTCATATGATTCTTTTCCTTTTCGGTGAAACAAATGATTCTTTTTTATTGGATTTGAGTCTTGTTTGTGTTTTTATCCTTATTTGTTCCAAGAGTCTCACAAAAAGGACCATTGAGAAAAAGAGGATTTATAATAATGGGCCAATGGTACAACGTCGGATTCCATTTGACAAAGGGGCAAACCATCAAACCATACATCATTCCATTCATGTCGTCCAACCAAATGGCAAAATCGACCTTGTTGTATGACCTTACAAATATTCGCTCCCCTGTCTTCCATCATGCGCCACTTCACCTATATCCTAATAACACTAATAATCAGTTCCATGTCATGTGATAGAATTTCTCATATCCCTAATAGAGTATTTGCCTACTTACGTAGTTGAATTATCTATATTATATCCCTATCAGTTTATGTATTTATTATATTTTTAAGAAATATTTTACATAAATATTATATGTACCTTACTATATAAATAATATGTAATTAATAAATAAAATAAATAAATATATTTTTCTTTCTTTATATTATCAATTTCTATATAATATAAGATATAAAAAGAGAAAACTATTTATCCATCTCAGCTTAGTTGATATGCATTTATTGTGCAAAAAAAGAAGTTGATATGCATTTTCTGCTGTCTTTTTATCATCTCTTCTCCATTCAATACCAACTTCACTTTTTTTTGGCAGATCTAACCTTATTTGTCATTCTCATTATTCGGATTTCTTGTTCAATAATCAGCATCACCCTCCATATATCCTGCTCCATCCCCTTCTTTTTCTCTTTGATCTTCATCTTCTCGTTCAACCCAGTTGGTAAAAGAAGGGACACGTGTCCGTTACAACAATGAGCATGTTTTTTAATGATCCTTTTCTTTAGCCTAACATTTATCTACTACATTGCTTTGGATGAATGTCTAGTTTGTTAGAATAATAGAAAGTAGAATGTATTTATAATATTTTTTAGAGCTATTTTACTTGTCTTTCTATATATATATATATATATATATATAATTTGCAATACATCAATAAATTGAGAAAACTATTTTACTTCTATATTATCAATCGATAATATATGAAAACGTAAAAGTTAAAACTAATTTTTACTTAAAAATTATTATTTATAATTAGTAAAATATTTTAAATTTTATAAATTAATAAAAATTATCTATTTTATAATATATAATAATGTTCTTAATAATTATCATTATTTATATGGTTAACAAAACATATTTTACTTGCTCTCTTGTATATCTCTACCACTTATATGGTACAAATCTCAAACCAAATCCAATATTTATGATAAAAATTAAATAAGTTTTTATTATTTTTAGCTCAAATATGTTAATAAAGAATAATATATGACAGATGGCATATTTTATTTTAGTTATATCGAAAATATTATTATTTAATTTAAAATTTCACTAAAATAATATAATATTATGTAAATAAAAAAGTATCACACTTATTTAAAATTTTTATGAAAATGGTAAGGTCCAATTTGAGATTATACTGCTAATTCTAATTTTAACAAACATTGAGTTTATTTCATTTTCTTTTATCTAACAGACAAATATTGAGGCCAAATATCTATTTTTTTTCCAAACATTCTAAATTGTACGAAAGGATGCGAGATAGGGAGAGAGCATCATATGGGCCTTCTAGGCAACACAAGTTTGATATAATTGGGCCGGAATAGGCCCATTCAGCCTCGCACACCATTCCCACTTATGTTTCTCTCCGTATTTGTAAATACTAATCGACCTAGGAAAGGAATCAGATATGAGCCGATCATGGATAGTGTTGGTCTTTCATAGGAAAAAAAGTCGTACTGGGCTACTTGATTTACCTGGTAAAATTTAAATTTAAATCTAAATATTAAATATTTCATAAAAATAAATTATTCTCTTTATATATATAAAAAATTACAAGTATTACTAAAATTAAGTAAAATTTTCTCATGATTTAATAATGTAAAATTATTAATATTTTAATACTATAATGGTGTTTTGCGTGATATTAATCCTATAATGATAAAGATGAATAAATGTGTGCTACTATTATAAGTTTATCACATAACCAAAAATAAATTATATTAAAAATGATAAAAAAGAATACTTTAATTATTTATTAATAAAATTATAATTTATTACGTGGACCGGGTTGGATGACTCATAGGTTGGTGCATTACATTTAGAAAAGTTAAAAAAAACTATTTATTAAAAAAATTGTTTATCTTTTATTAAAATGAAGATAAAAGATATTATAAGATAGCGTATCCTTCAAAAGTTGGAATTCCTATTTCTTATTAATTTTAAGAAATATTCATTTTATTCTTATAAGAATATAAGTTTTATAAGATAATAATTCTATATATTTTTATAATGTAATTAATAAAAAATATTCAAATTTCATTTTGATACACAAAAGGTCAACAAATTAAAAAATTGCCGCTTGCACCAACTTTTTTTGAGAAACTATTTGGTACAATATTATTTTTGAAATATTGAATGAACTCTCACAAAAATTAAAATAATTTTTTTTTATATTTCCATTTTTTTCAAATTAAAAATATTTTTTTAAGGTTAATAATTATTTTATATTGGTAATATTTTAATATAGTAATATTTGAGTAATCCATAAGCTTGTATATGATAGAATTTGTAACATGTAATTATATATTTGAATCCATGAATTATTGGATAAATATAATAAAATATATGAAAGGTGTGTTCTACCTAATTAACAACTATATAGTGGAAAGGAAATAAAAAAAAAAGCAAATTTATTGGAAACTATCCCCAAGGATGAACGCATTCACATTATATTATATATATGTGAGAGAGAGAACGACAATACGAATGTTGTCATTGTTATTATTATTCTAAGCTTTTTTATGTTGAATTTGGGAGGCATCCGCCATGAATGAATTCAAATATAGCCAAAGAAGAGAGCCAATCACTCAGTGTGATACACTTGTCGAGGCCCCAGTCACCTTGTCTGCGGGCGGTCAAAGAAAGAAGAGCAGACCATACCCTTCTCAATACGTCCACTTACTCTATGCACTTTTTCTTAAAAAATTATATTAGTTATTTCACATTTTAATTTTCAAAATAATATTTTTTTAGTCATTATGAACAATTTGTGGTCAATAACTTGTGGATATGACTATGTTAGTTGGGGTGGATGTTTCATTCCTTTGTCATATTAATTTATAATATTTGTATATTATTACTTAATATAAGTTATACTCGGTAGACAATTCTGCTAGTGGAAAATAAAGTCTTATATTAGACAAATAAGATAAGTATATAATTATGTTTATTTACTAATTATGTACTACTAATCTTAGTTAGAAGATAAGATTGGCTCTAATTATATTTTTTTACGTGCTTGGAGTAATATAAGTCAAAATATAATACTTTAGTGAATTAAAGCCTTTTTTATGTAGTTTGCTAGTTGTTTAATTCTATTACATGAGGTGGAAGATTATATATTAGGGCTAGTAGACTTGTCTTCCTTTTTATGGGAATAGGAAATGTAATATTAAATTTGACTCGATAAAAGTCATTTTGATCGGGAGCTATATTTTCGAGTATGCGACCCGCGGCCAAAAAAATGTATGCGATCAAGTTCAAGGCAGTATGTAGCGAGTGAGGGGCTTGTGGGTGATAGGGTAGATGGTTGATGGAGGAAGGAGTAATCAATCTAGAAACCCTAACAATTGAAAATGCCCATTTGCAATTTAAAATAATGACTACTTTCTTCCTCCAACCATATCAATGAAGTGAGCGTCCAACTTCAGACCTTTTTTTTTTTTTGGTAAAACGCCCACGCTTATATTTATTTATTTTTTATGTTAAGAGTTGGATTATTTATATCATATAAATATTATCAATTTAAAAAATAAAATTATGAAATTGTGCATTAAGAATGAATGAAAATCATATTTATTAAATTTTGACCAATAAAATTTTGATAATAAATAGAATAGAGTATTTTTGTTGATAATAAGTTAAATAGAAAAATATTTTTAATATTATAAAAATAAATATTTTTCTATTTTATATAATACATAATTATATTTTTCGATTGTATTGTCTATAATAACATAAATAATTATAATTAATATTCACTCGATACTATAATTATTGTTATTTTATGATATAATACTCAAAATAAAATATATATTATATTTTTTATCAATTAAAAAATTTATTTAATAAATAAAAATATTTACAAAAACTTTTTAAATAATAACATTTAACAAATAATATAAATATTTATACCTTCATTTTCAAATTTATACCTCCAGTCTCATAGGAGTAGCTAGTTGTTTTTACGCTTAAAACATACGCGAAAATCTATATTTCATCTGTAAAAATTCCATCCTTTACTAAAATTATATAACATGAATAATTTTATAAATTTTAGTGATATAATATTCATTTATTTTTATATTTAACAAAATTTTAGATGTTTCACTTTAACTATCATGTGTTAAAATGTCTCACACGAGAATACAGGGATACAAGTCTATGTGCATTGTACATATAACTTAAGAGTCCCCGTACTCTCCATACATAGGTATACTTGAATTCTCTCGAGTCTGAGTGGCTTGGAAATTATCACTGCCATTTATCCATCGCTTCCGATTAACCACGTACATCTATATAATATTTGAATAGGTACACGTCGACACCTCACCATACAATATGTACATATCAAGCACACTTCAATAAATATTTCGTTAAAAAATTATAATAAAATTAATTTACTAGAAGTTAATTTTGCTAATAGAGCGACCTCAATAATTTGATAATTCTATTATTTACTTACAACTCATATAAAACCTATCCTGATTCTTTTTCTAAATAAGATAACGTTAGTCTCTTCTTCCTTATGACATTTTATGTCGGCCTTAGCCTACTTACTCTTTTTTTACGTGTACATTAACTAATTCTATTTATAAACACTGTATATATAAGCCTATTTTCTTCATATAATCTGTATCTCCGTATAGTTTGCTATCATAGTTTTTGCATAATAATTTTTTTTATCACACATTGATAAGTTATTATTAGCTCAATCATACTTACCATTAATAAACACACTCATAATTTTTTTTACACTTATTTGTCAGTATAGTTTATCTAAGTGTCAAAAAACGTGCTCCGGATGTATTAGCACAAATATTTACTTTGCATGAATCAAATATACATAATCATGATCAAATTAGTTCCCTTCGGTATTTTTGTATTAGTACGTGATTATTCAAAAATTACATTTTTTATTTCGTGGGTCTGTTTCGCACGATTTACATGTCAAAAATCTTGCTTATAGTTATTCCATAATTATTCATAAATCTAAGGTTTTCCCCCTTATTTGACTCTATTTATCCTAGTGCCCCTAAATCTCTAATATTTTAATTTAGACATTAAATTTTCGTAACATTACATTTTAGTATTTAATTGTTTCACAAATTACCGAAACACCCCTTCATTTCAAATTCCTAAATTTAGGAGCCTAAACTTTTAAAACCTTCCATTTTAGTCCTTACATGGTACCCTAATTTCATTCAAGTCTACAAGTCCTAGAAGTTACATTTTAAACCCAAAATTTACTCCATTTACCATTTTGCCCCTAAAATTTTCCAAACATTCATTTTGGTATCTAATCTTTCCCAAGTCACCCATTCAGGTCTCCAATCTTTCTAACACTTAATTTCTTGTCTATAAATCTCTACCGAGTCTCATTCGGGTCCTCATTTTTTTGAAATTACGTTTTAACCCCGTAATTTTGAAAAATTACATTTTAGTCCCCCTACTTTCTCTCTCACTAAAACATATTGATAGCCTCAATAAAAATTCCTAACATGACCCTGAGCATGTTCCCCAAGTCCACACAGTCATGTTCCGGGGTTGTGGCTGGAATATTGCTAATATGACCCTAAGAATCG
Source organism: Trapa incisa (assembly GCA_030064435.1). Taxonomy (NCBI): domain Eukaryota; kingdom Viridiplantae; phylum Streptophyta; class Magnoliopsida; order Myrtales; family Lythraceae; genus Trapa; species Trapa incisa. Next base: position 18,494,754 of record CM057776.1, read on the forward strand.
GGCCCGAACAGACCGATTTTTAATTTCGGGTTACTGAACCCAATCCAACCAACTTGGTCAACAGAGCGCATGCCAAGTCAACGTCCCATCAGCGTGTGCCATGTGGAAAATCATGCCCCTTCAATTGCTAGGTCAGCGTCTGAAGGGCTAAGGAAAATCCCTATCAACAGGGCTGACCAATGAGAGACTAATACGTGACAAAGGTGCTAGGTCAGCATCCCACTATAATGTCCAAGAAAGGTCGACCAATTAGGAGTCGACACATGGCAATGCCATGTTGGATGGCCACAAACAATAAGAGGAGGACACGTGGTAATGGCATAGTGCATCAGGTGGGAAACTAGAGAATTTAAATTAGCCAATTAGAGGATTCCATGTGGTAGGGTCATGAGATGCACATATTTGGTTAACTGGCATATAGGATAGAGCAACCAATGGGAGGTTGTCACGTGTCTAGGCAACAGATCAACGTATGACTCATACACTGAGTAGGATGTTGCATTAGCAATCCAACCAATCATAGCGCGTGTCACGCCCCGACCTGGTTTGGTCGGAACCCCGTAAGCAACCCGTCACTCCTGTTGGTCTAGGAAGAGTTTTCACTTCCAAGACCGTGAGAAGTGAGGCGCATATTCGTCATTTGTTCCCTAGAATAACATTATACAAAACTGATAATTTTAAAATTTAAAATATCTAAATTTAAGGGCTTGACAACGAGACTCTTTGAGAGTTGTCTCCTTTCCGAAAAAAAAGTGTAGGGGGGTGAGTTTCTATAACTTAGTGAGCGGGGGTTAGAGTGAGTTTTCAAAATAACTTTCAAACCATTGTTTTAATTCACAGTTCTATGAGTTCAGCTCTTTTAACACTTCCCCTTGCTTGGGAGGTGTTTAACAAACAATCACACACCCTTTATCATAAAGGGTACAAACATTCGTAGGTGTAGTACTCCGACTCCACCCACTTAGGGATCGAAGCTCCTTTACCATCCACCCTGATAGAAGTCCTCGACTTCTACCCTGAGTTTGAGTGGACATTATCCGCTTGATCCTCATACATGAATGTACTCCGTTTCCACTATGTGGAACAAGACCTCATCCTGACCCGCCTCGATCTCTGCGTAAGAAGCTACTCTGGGCTTCATGACTCATTGGCACGACAAAATTGCCCTTATCACATCTTGGTCGTCTAGTAGTGTCACACCCCAATCCGGTTTGGTTGGATCCCCGTGAACAACCCGCCACTCTCCCGATTTATTAAAGGGTTTTCCCCTTATTATAAACCGTAAAGAGTAAGGCATCCTTTAACCTGCACCTTTTCTTGGAATAACATAATTCAAAATTGTAAAATAATTTTTTTATTTATCATACCTGTATTACAGGCGTGGTCTTTAAGGGTAAGCTTTCCGAAATCTCCTAAAAGGGATATAAGGGAGGGGTGAGTACGACTACTCAATGAATGGGTTTTCCAAAAGTTTAGATTTTTAAGAAAACATTTATTATTGGAGTGTGTCAGACTCCTTTCTTTTCAAAAATTATTTCATTCAAATTCTCGTGTTTATCACCATTTCTTTTTTTATCCACAGTGTGTCATCACCCAACACACATCCTTCATCATGAAGGTTACACACATTCGCGAGTCAGCACGACCACTGAACCCACTTGTGGCTTCAGAGTAACTTTACCAGCCACCCGGATAGAAGTACGTCAACTTCTACCCTGAGAATGAGTGAATGTTCGTGACATCTGACCCTCATTTCCAGAATAAATTCTTCGTGTCCGTTATGAGGACAGAGACCTCATCCTGTCCCCACCCCGGTCTCATGTGCTTGGTGCTACTCTAAATTTCGCACAGACACCTTGAACGACGATCTGCCCTTATACTCATTGGGTCATCCAGGGCCCTTAGGACACATCACTACCCCTCATGGGCGTCTTGATGATCCTGTACTCATAGTGCATGGATAAACAAGTTTTCTTAAATTGCCATGTAATATGTGGTGCCATTTGTCCCAAGGGTCCCGACCTTCAACTCAACCTGTAGTTGTTTGTCTTGATTGGTTTGAAGACCGGTCATGTCGCACTGCTACTAGTTGACTGAATATGTCAGACCTACATTGGTACCATGACCAAACAATTCACTTATTAAGGTTTAATGGCACATATATATATCATGTTCTTTTACGAGCTACTGCTCGTGTCCATTGGCCTATGGCCCACTGTTCGAGTTTTTCAAAAATAGGGCATATTAGCCCTCAAGTTCCAAAACTGAGGCCCCTGGCCTATAAGAGCTATTCAAGCTCCCGTCAAGAAGGTATACCAAATAGTTTAAGCATTGACACACAGTTAGGGGAGAACACTTCCGACAAAATAGGTTTTCACTGTCCATTATACTGACTGGTATAAGGACATCTCCGTTCATAACCGATGAACGGGTTTTCAACTTCCTTCGAGGAAGTCTTATCATACCAACCGGGTATGATCTACTTACAACTAGTAAGTAGTTTTTTCGCATAATTTTCACATCATTTTCTCAGTTGTGATGATTAAAATACCACTAAATCGTGGATTTTTATACTGGGGTACTTATCATCCCTAATCGGGTATGATATATAATTCTCACTCACAACGGTAAGTAGTTTTTAACTTTAAGTTGTGCTTATCATCCCAATCGGGTATGATGTTAGTAAATCCACTCACCTGTTAACGTAGTAAATTCCACTATACCGGTTCTTTGTATTCACGCAAGCTCGTCCATGCCGGCGTTCCCCAATTTTCCCCATTTTTTCCCCAATTTCAACTCAGCATAGCCGAATTTGATTTCATCAAATTGACCAATCAAACACCTCTAATTATTGAAATTGAATTTAAAATCGAGTTCCTCCATCTTCTTACGATTCAATAGCACTTTAAAACGAGCTCAAACGAAGCTTCATCGGAAAACGGATTGTAGAGAGAGAAGACTTTGATTACCCATCGGTGAAGGCATGACGGTCGGAGCTTTCGATCTAGGCAGATAGCTCTCATCCTGAGGTTAATCCTAAAATCAAGAATCACATCAATTGATACTAAATTGAGTTAGAATTTTATCATTGAAATTCTGCCGGTTCTCTCTCTAGCACCTGGCCAAAATTGCAGAGTGGAGCTGAATTAGCTTCCCTTTTAGTCCTAATTTGGCCGTGGGAGGGCTGAGGAAGTGTTGGGAAGGCTTGGTTTGGCCTGAGGAGGGCTCGAATTGGCTGATTTCAGCTCAACCGAAATAGGGCAGCTTTGATCTATCAGAGCTGTTTCACTGTTTCATCACGCTGGTGTTTCTCTAGCGACCCTCGGAGCAAACGGAGACTACATGCGTGTAGCTGACTTCTCCCTGGTTCTAAAGAACCCAACCTCACCTCGTTTGGCTCAGAAAAGACCACATATTGGAGCTTTGGTTCAAGCTTCACTGGAAAATGGAGCAATTGAGAGAGAATGGAGTTTTTAGGTGTGGAGAGGATGAATGGGGAGGGGCTCTTTATATAGGGAGCTTGGGGACCTATTGGCCGTTCGTTTGGTACCTTTATAATAAGCATTGAAGACTTGAAACATACCGAATGGAAACATTTCTTTCTCGCCAGTTCTGCTTCAATTTTCCAGTGAGTGAACAGTGCTATCATCCTGAGAAAGAAGATGAGAATTGTTTTGAACCCAGTTCAGGTCCGGTTCACCCGAATTTGTCTGGTTTTTCTCTCCCACTTTGTTCTAAGGTTCCTTCCCAAGGTTTATGAATTTCTTTGGAGTACAATGGAGTTGAATTCCTCTGTTTTGCCCGATCTCTATTGGTTCCGGTTCACAAACCGACTTAGTTCATAAACCGGTTCAATTCTGTTGGACCTGGTTCATCCAAACTGGTCTAATTTTTCTCTTCCAATTCGTCCTAAGGTTCTTTTCCCTAGTATTATGAACCCTTTGGATCACCTGGGAGTTGTAAATTCCTAAATTGCCCATTCATAATTGATTGGGTTTATGAACCAATTCAATTTTTCTCACTTGGTTTGACCGATTCTTTTCCCGGTTTTCCTTAGCTCAAAAGGGCGGGGTTTACAAGTAGCCCTTAGAACTAACACTACCTCTCATGGGAGTCTCGATGGTCATGTATAATAGTCCATGTACAAACAACAATTTTGGTATTTATGATCTATTATATTTGGTGCCAATGGCCTTGACTCTTGACTTAGGCACCATTGTTGTTTGCGTGACTGGTCTGTCAAGCTGGCCCTGGCGCACTGCCACTTGCCCATTAAGTCTTGTCCATCTGGATTTGGCACAGTGGCAATTCACACAAAATTAGCCAGTTATGAAAATTTTTATGGCTCTTATAATCATATTAGTCTATGGGCTCCAACTCATGCCCACTAGCCTTGGGCCCACTTCACGAGTTTTTCAAAACTAGGCCTTAGGCCCTATAAGTTCAAAAACCGAGGCCTCCAGCCTATTGGAGCTGTCACAACTCTCATTAGAAAAGTCTCCCAAAATTTTAAAGCAATTGCACACATAAAGGGAAGATCTTTTATAGAAAATGGTTTTTAGTTTTCAAAGAGGGCATTCATTTCCCTAACCAGGTATAATGTTGAAAACCTCCATTCAGAGTGGTTTTTAGTTTAGTAAAGATACTTATCACCCCAACCGAGTATGATGTTAGTAAACTCACTCATCCATTAGCTATGACATGTTCATCCTGACCAAATGTTCAAGTATCGGATGTGCTCCTCTACACAAGTACTCGTGTAACCAGATGCTACATGGTCCGAGTATTCCCACAAGTACAATTTGGAAAAAGGCCCTTAATTTATGCCTTATTACAATTAGGTCCCTAAAGTTCAAAATCTTTAACTTTTGGTCCCTAGTGCTCAAATATTTTTAATTAAGCCCCTAGGGTCTCCAAAATCCCTCTTAGGTCCTTAATTTTCCAAAACCACCAATTGGTCCTTAATTTTTCTAAAATTACCAATTGGTCCTTAATTTATCAAAAATTCCTAATTAGTCCTTAAATTTCAAAAAATTGTCAATTGGCCAGCAATTTCATCCAATTGCCCAATTGGACCTCAATTGGGAGTTAATTTCATGAAAATCCTCCAATTTTCCTTAAATTACAATTCAACCCCCAATTTTCCCAAAATTCCCAAATTAACCAATTTTTCCAAAATTGCCATTTACCCCGCCTCCCCCCCCAAAAAAAACTTTTTTATTTAATTGACCACTCAAACTTGGGCAATTGCCCCATTCATGATCATAATCATCTTCCTTATGTCTCCCTTATCTTTTCAAGCTTTGAAACACCTCATTTGGCCTAGAAATAAACTCAAATGAAGCTTCACTGGAAAATAGCTCTTAGAGAGAGAAAACTTCGAGTACTCACCGGTGGAGGGTTGACGATCATTGCTTTCGATTCCAAGGGATTGCTCTGTTCTCATTGATCTTTCCTGGATCAAACAAAGCCTCGATTGGTGACTTGAGCAATGCAAATTTCAGTATAAATGCACTATGAACAATATTTTCCAGTAAAGGGTGGTGGAGGGGACTCACCAAGTTAGCTCAGGGAAGGTCGGGGCACCTCTTTGGGTGATCTGTAAAGCTCAGTTTGGCTGGAATTGGCTAGGGAAGGGCTCAAATTAGGCTTAAGCAGCTCAAGTTACTGACTGCCGTTGAGCAACAATATTGTGCGAGCTCGCTGACACTTCTTTGATGATCCTCAAGCTAAATGGAGACTGTGGTTGGGTAGCTGACTTCCTTAGGATTCTAAAGAACCCAAATTCACCTTCTGAGGTGGAGAAAAGTGCCCAAATCGGAGCTCTGGTTCAAGATTCGTCGGAAAACTAAGCACTTCTTCTCTAGGCATTTGAGGGATGAGGAAGACAAATGGGGAGGAGCTCTTTATATAGAGAGCTTGGGGACTGACAGACTTATCCGTTCCCCAATCACTCGGCCTCAATTGCTCCATTTATTGCCGAAATCAGAGGCATTTATTGGTTATCGAATTTCCGGTGGCCAGCCTGTCCTCTCCCTCTCCTCTTAGCTGCTAGGTTGAAGACGACACTATTCCGCACATGTAGAAGTGCCACGTGGTGCCTCCTGATTGGATGTCTTTGTTGACGTGGCTTCTGACCCAACAACATTGTAAGCTTTTGATGCACTAATTAGCACATTACAACCTCCCATTGGATGGTAGTATCAACGTGACTACTGACCGAGTTTCCGCTGACCATTGACGGGGATACGTGTCACTCTACTATTGGTTAGTCGTTGCTGAGATGGATTTTCTTCCTCTGACTGTTAACCGAGGACACATGTCACCTCCTAATTGGCTAGCGCTTCCAAGCACTGACTGAGCAGCTCACTAGGCATGCCTAGCCACATGTCGTGCACTGATTGGTCGTGTTTGCTGATTAGGCGTTGACCTGGCAGTGGTCTGTTGTCCGACTGGACCGTTGATTGGTCTTGTTCGACTGGGTTTGGTGACCCGAAAATAAAAATTGGCCGGTTCAGGTCCGGTTCGACCGATTTTCTAAAAATTAAAAATTTCTAAATTAAATTAAATTCATTTTCTATCTAATGGTGGCCTCAATTTTCCAAATTGAAATTTTTAAGCCAACTAGAAAAATGAATTATTCATCCAGTTCAATTTAGTTTGATCTGATTCACCTTGATCTAGTCCGATTTTCACATCCAATCCATTCCATGGTTTTTATTCATGATTTTTATGATTTCTTAGTTACTTGGGATTTTCCAAATTCCCATTTTAACCCTTCTTTCCCATTTTTGTTTCATTTATGGGCTCAGTTTTCTCATGAAAAGCGTCAATTCTTTTCTCGGTTTCCTTGGTTCGAGAGTACAAATTTCATAGTGCACCATGTGGTAGTTCGGGCCATGGGAAGAGGAAGGTCTAAATAGATGCCTTAATTCTGGCGGCCAATAAATCTCTCCTACAAGGCCTTAAATTGAAGAGTTAATGGTCAACCGATTGATGAATGGATAGACACGTCAGTCCTCGAGCTTCCTATATAAAAAGCTCCCCTCTATTCATCCTCTCCCTCCCTCGAAAGCTCGAATAAGATGAAGTGCTCCTTTTTCTGATCACCCTTGAACCATAGCTTCGACTTGGGCACTTTTCTTCACCTCAGAAGGTGAAATTAGGTTCCCTAGATTCCTGCAGAAGTCCTATACATGACTACATTCTCTAAAAGTATTGTGGATCACTAGAGAAGCGCCAACGAGCTCGCATAGTACTATTGCTCTCTCAATCGTCTACAACTAGAGAAATCTAAGCTCAATTCGAATCACTCTTGAGCCAACCACAACCAAACCAAGCCCTCTACACCTTTCCTAGTAGAGTCAACATCTTCATTACACCTTCGTGATAAGTCCTTACCGCCACCCTTGGTCGGAATTTACTATTCACAATGCATTTTAACTAAAAATTTAATCGATGAATCTTTACTGCTCATGCCATCAATTTGAGGCTTAATTACCCAACTTGTTGTAGGAATTGATCACCTAAAAGTCTGTGTGAAGAAAATGCATACCAAGCTCAAAAATCCTATGGGATGAACAAGTCTTAGAATACGGGTGAGTGAGATTTTTGGAATCGATCCCGATTGAACCGATGATTTTTTATTACTCGCAAATTTGAAAGCCTATTTTCTAGAAATAGAATCCCATGATAGTGTGAAACCACTTAAACTATTTTGGAATTTATTTATGTTGTGAGAATGAAGCATGTTAATAGGACTACCCTTGAATGGTGTTTGTATACACCTCAAGGGCATAATCTAATTCAACTATTGATGCATGATATGGGTGGCACCCATGATCGATAAAGAATTGGTTAGATTTAGCTCTTTGAAAGTGGGATCAAGGCCACGATTTTGAAAAGAGAAGTGGGCTCAAGGCTAATGGAAAGATGTTAAATCCCATAAATAAGTCTTGATTTAAGAGCATGATAAAATTATCATAATTTGATAATGTTTGCTTAATCTGTTGAGCCATAGTCGAGTTGGAGCCCATTGGGCTAGCGACACAAAGAGAAATGTCTTAAATCAAAAGACACTTGTTGTCACGCCTCGACCTAGTTTGGTCGGATCCCCATGATCAACCCGCCACTCTTCTAGTTTATTAAAGGGTTTCCCCTCATTATAAACCGTAAGGAGTAAGGCCTCCTTTAAACCTGCACATTTCCTGGAATAACATAAATCAAAACCACATAGAATTCAAAATGTATCATACCTGTCTCACAGGAGTCTTAGTTGATGGTCTTTAAGGATAAGCTTTCCGCAATTTCTTGAAATGGATATAATGGAGGGGGTGAGTACGACTACTCAGTGAATGAGTTTTCAAAATTTAACTTTTAGGCAAAAGATTTGTATTGGAGTGTGCCATACTCCTTATTTTCTTTCAAAAATCCTTTTATTTCAAATCTCTGTTTTTATCACCATTTCTTATTAATCTCGGTGTGTCATCACCCAACACATATCCTTCATCATGAAGGTCAAAGCACACAATCGCAGGCTAGCCCGTCCACTGAACCCACTTGTGGTGTCGAAGCGATTTTACCGGCCACCTAGATAGAAGTACATCCACTTCTAACTTGAGAATGAGTGGATGTACGCGACATCCGACCATCAATCCTGAAATCAATTCTTCGTATCCATATGAGGACAGAGACCTCATACCAACCCCACTCCGGTCTCGTGCACTTGAAGCTATGTCGAGCTTCGCAAGGTCACCTAGTATGACGAATTGCCCTTATATCCACCAGGTCATCCAAGGCCCTAGGACACATCACTACCCCTCTTGGGCATCTTGAAGGTCCTGTACACACAGTGCATGCACAATCGGTATTTTCACATCATGCCATATAATATGTGGTGCCAATGGTCCAATGACCCCGACCTTCAACTCAACCTGTAGCTGTTTGTCTTTACTAGTCCGGAGACCTATCATGTCGCATTGCCACTAGTTTACTGAATATGTCGGTCCTGTCTTGGTACCATGGCCAAACAATTCATTTATTTAAAGTTTTATGGCACATATCTCATGTTTGTTTACGAGCTCCTGCTCGTGCCAATTGGCCTATGGCCCACTATTTGAGATTTTCAAAATCAAGCATATTAGCCCCCAAGTTCCAAAATCGAGGCCCCTAGCCTATAAGAGCTATTCGAGCTCCCGTCAAAAAGGTCTCCCAAATCGTTTAAGCAGTGGCACATAGTCAGGGGAGAGCACTTTTGACAAAAGATGTTTTCAACTGTCCATCATACCGACTAGGTATAAGGACATCTCCCCTCATAACCGATGAACAGGTTTTTCCACTTCCTTCGAGGAAGTTTCATCATACCAACCGGGTATGATCTACTTACAACTGTTAAGTTGTTTTTCCGCGTGATTTTCACATCACACCTCTAAGTTATGATGTTTAAAATACCACTAAGTAGTGGGTTTTTATTTCGAGGCACTTATCATCCCCAACCGGGTATGATATAAAATCCCACTCACCCGATCGTGCAGTGAAATTCCACTTAGTCGGTTTCCTTCCCTATCAAGCTTAACTTCAGCTGGCGTTCCCGATGTCTCATTTTCCTACATGAAACGAACATGGTTGTTCATTATTTTTTGGCCTAATAGCCCTCATTTATTCCAATGAATTAGAAAAACCAACTTTTCCTTTATTTGCATTTAGGTCCCTAAAGTTATTTTTCTTTTTACTTTAAGTTCTTAATGCTAGTTTTTCCTTGACTTGAGTCCTGAAACTTTTAAAGTTCCTCTTGAAATCTTAATTTACTCTATTTCATAAAATGGGGCTCAAGTTTCCCAATTTGGCCCTTAAATTTTCCAAAAATTTCCAAAATTTACCATTTTACCCTTCCTTTACAAAAATGGTAAGTTTTGCCCCAAAAATTCTAAAATTACTCAATTGGCCCTCTAATATTCTTATCATGCCCAATTGACCCTCAATTTTATATAATTGTATTTTGGTCCTTCAAAATTTGTAAAATCCTCAATTTCCTCAAAATTTTCCCCAATTTCAACTCTTTAACACAACCGAATTTGATTTCATCAAAATGATCGATCAAACACTTCTAATTGTTGAAATTGAGTTTCTACATGTTCATATAATTCCACAGCACTTTGTATTGCAAGCTTTAACACCGAAATGAGCTTAAATGGAGCTTTGCTAGAAAATAGACTGTAGAGAGAGAGAGCTTCAATTGTTCACCGGTAAGGGCTCGACGGTCTGAGCTTTCTATCTAGGTAGGTGGCTCTCCTCCTGAGGTTCCTCCTAGGATCAAGAATGATATCAATTGATGTTAACTTGGATTAGAATTATGTCATTGGAATTCAATCAACTCTCTCTCTCACACCAGTTGGAGATTGTAGAGGGGAACCGAATTGGCTTACCTTTCTTCCCTAGTTCGGTCATGAGAGGGCTGAGGAAGTGTTGAGAGAGCTTGGCTTGGTGTGAGGGGGCTTGAATTGGCCAATTTTTGCTCAGCCAAAAATAGGGCAGCTTCGGTCTGTCGGAGCTGCTTCACTGTTCTATCACGTCAACGTTTCTCCGGCGACTTTAGGTGCAAATGGAGACTATAGGCGTGTAGCTGACTTCTCTTCAGTTCGAAAGAATCTGACCTCGCCTTCTTTGGCTTAGAAATAACCCTATATCAGAGCTCCATTTTAAGCTTCACCGAAAAACTAAGCAACTGAGAGAGAGTGAGCTTTTTAGGCGTGGAGAGGGTGAATGAGGAGGGGGTCTTTATATAGGAAGCTTGTGGACTTCTTGGCCGTCCGATTGGCGCCTAAGGTTCTTGGCTGTCCGATTGGCGCCTAAGGTTCTTGGCCGTCCAATTCGTTCTAAGGTTCTTTTCCAAGGTTTATGAACCATTTTGAGTCACATGGAAGTTGAAAATTCTCAAATTTGCCCGTTTCCTGATAATCGGACTTGTAGACCGACTCGGTTTTAAATTTGAAACTGATTGGTTCTTTCCCCAGTTTTCTCATTATTAAAGGACGGGGTTTACACTTGTTTTATTTAAGACCTTTCTCGATGCATAGGAGAGAAAGTTTAGCAGGAGTTCCTAAAGGACTCCCAAATTTTCCAAATAGGTCCCTAAACTTTTTTTTATTACGTTTAGGTTCTTCGACATCCCAATAGTCAACTTGGGCCACACAAAAGTTCATATTTGCACTTTTAATCCAAACTTTGCCTTTATTACAAAAGGTCCTTAAACCTTTCCCAATAGGCAAAACTCGTCCCCAAACTTCACCAAACTTCCCAATCAGCCCTACCACCTTATTTAGACCATTATGAAGACCCCATAAAAAGTTTATTCCCAATTGGGACCCCTAACTTTCAAATCTTTGTAAATTTGTCTCCCAAGTTTGACCCAAAGTTCAATTGACTCCAAAAATTCTTAAATTAAGTGAGGAGGTCCACTACCTCCCTCTACCCCATCGTATGATTGGTTTGGCCGACGTCGATCGAAATTGCTCCGACTGAGCTCAATCAGAAAATTGAACTCATCCCATAGTAAATCGAGTCAATGTCGAGAACTCAATGGAGGTGGCACATTGTTCATCGAGGCTGGTGGGGTTGGAAAGCTGACACTCTAGGAGTCTGTAGCCACTTGAACCAACCCAATTGGTGGTATGTAGCTCCTGCCAGTGACACTACTAGGAGTATGTAGATGGGTCTCTATGCCAGTGATCTAATAATTACAAGATTTAATTCAAACCCATTTATAAATCATTTCGAGCAAATCTAGTGGCTATGGAAAGCTGGGGCTGTAAGGATGATATGAATCAAATTGGGCACGCTGTGATTCAAAAGTTAAGGGCAAAAAGATTTGAAGAAGCATTGAATGGACTAATTCAAGCAATTGAAGAAACCTAAGTGGAAGCCCAAAGGAAGAGTCCAATAAGATCTCAAGCCCAAAAGGACGAGCCCAATAAGATCTCAAGCCCAAAAGAAGAGCCCAATAAAGATCTCAAGAAGATAATTCAAATTTGAATTTAAAGCGGGAAATTCATCACAAATCTTCTAGAAGATTAAATTAGGAAACAAAATATTTTCTAGATATGTTCAAGAAATATATTAGCAATATTTTCTATATGGTTGGTATGTCAACCACAATATTTTATTTCCTTATTTAGATAATAGTTAATATTCTCAAGTGCTTATAAAAGGCTAACTTTATAGCATTGTAAAGATAGATATTTGATTTCAATTTTATTGTGAGGTTTATGTCTTCTTTCTCTGTTGAGAGAACTTTTTGAACTTATCAGGTTTTTACTTGTGGCGCTCAAGCAATTAGACTTACCACCAGGGTTTTCTAGGAGCTCTTCTTTGAGGTGTTTGGTGTGGTGTCTACATCTATCCGTACCTTGTTTCTTAACCAAACAAGGTATATTCCATTTTTTTTACTTGCGTCGTGAAATTCTTGGGGTCTATTCCATATTTGGTGTAGGGTGCCGTTAGTATATTGGCGGGGTTTGCATCATAGGAATCACATAATTTTCCTCAGTACATGAGAGTAGTTGAGGCCATCAAAATTGGCCCCGAAAATAGGTGCTCTTTCTGTTCACTGGATATCGGTTACTGTGCGATCTTGCCAGCATAAGTAGAGGAAGAGTTGGAGGTCGAGAAGGGTGGTGATGAAAAGATGGGGTCCTTAGTTTTTTAGGGATGCTAAGAACATCGTCAAAGGTGGTTGGATGACGTAGTTATGGTTTTTGGTAGAGGGATCAATGGAGTTGGTAGTAGTTGGTGGTTGGAAGAGAATTTTAAGCAATTACTGGTGAGGTAGCAACCCCAATTTATATGGTTGTGTTCTAGACCTCAGTGAAAATCTATCCATAGCTTCCTTTCATTAATTCTTAGCCTGTAGTGCTGAAAATGAATTAATTTATCCAAGCAGTGGAATCGGTGTGTCAACTGATGAGGTGTCGGGTAAAATAGGGGATCCGAGTTGGGGAGTTGGGCGAGGAAGACAACACGCATGCACATGGCCATGCATCCAGCGCACGCATGTGCCAAACTTCCATATTGATCGATTCGCCACTGTAGCGAATTGGTTTCTGGAGAATTTCTCCGTCGATTTAGCGGTTTTTGGACTGATTCACTTTCTTTCTGATCGGTTCTTAAGAAAATAAAAATACCTAAAAATTCTACTTTCAAATTCCTATTTAATGGAATAAAGAACCACCTAATTTAGATTTGTTTTAACCCCTTAAAAATTTGGGTGGTTATGTGACTCCACCTAGTTTGAATCCGGTTTGAACCGGCTTTCTCCTAGTTTTCTCCCAATCCTTGAATATGGGTCCCACAATCCTCCTAAGGGATTCTACTGATCCTATTTCGTCTCTCATGGCCTCTCATTGACCTCTTTCCTCATTCTAGTTTTGTAAACCACACCCTCGTGAAATAAGGAACCGAAAAAGAGAACTTGAAATTTTCAAAAGAAACCGGAGGATCTAAGTGAACCGAAATTGGTAAAAAAAAAATGTCAAAATGGGAATTTGGAAAATCCCAAGTAGCCAATAAATCATAAAGATCATGGAGAAGAAACATGAAGTGGATTGGATGTGAAAACTGGACCAGTTCAGGGTGAATCAGATTGAACTGTGAATAAGTGGTTCAAAGATTCATTTTTCTAGGTGGCTTAAAAATAACAAATTGGAAAATGAATTTAAATGAATTTTAAAATTTTTAATTTTTGGAAAACTAGTGGAATCGGGCCTAAACTGGTTGATTTTCGATTTCGGGTCACAAAACTCGATCGGACCAAACCGGTGAATGGTCCATCTAGTCAATGGACTGCTACGAGGTCAGCGCCTAGTCAGCAAGCGAAACCAATCAGTGCACGACGTGTGGCAAAGCGAGCCTCGTCATTGTACAGTCAGTGCTTGGAAGCGTTGGTCAATCAGAAGGCGACATGTATCCTCAGTCAATGGTTAGAGGATGAGAATCCATGTTAGAGAAGATCGGCCAATAGGAGAGTGACACCCGTCCCCGATCAACAGCTGACCAAACACGGTCAAAAGCCATGTTGGAATGAACGACCAATGGGATGCCATGACGAGTCCATTCAGCGAGTCAAAGGCTAACTAGGCTGCTGAGTTGGAAGCCACGCCAATAAAACCAAACAATCACGGAATGCCATGTGGCAAGTCCGCACGTGCAACATAAGGTTGTCATCTACCTTTGGATAAGCAGAAGAGGGATGGCCAAAAATGGACGCCCTTCTCTAGTGACCGATAAACTCCTCTGACAAGGCCATAAATTAGAGAGTTAATAGCAAATTGATGGGGGTAACAGATAGAACAATCAGTTACTGAGCTCCCTATATAAAGAGCTCCTCCCCATTTGTCCTCCTTACCCCTCAAATGCCTGAAGAAGGAGAAGTGTCCATTTTCTAATGAAGCACAAACCAGAGCTCCGATTTGGGCACTTTTCTCCACCTCTGAAGTCAAATTTGGGTTATCTAGAATCTTGAGGAAGTCAGCTACACGACGACATCCTCCATTCACCTCGAAGATCGCGGGAGAAGCATTGGCAAGTTCACATAGTATCGTCGCTCCTCGGTGGTCTGCAACCCGAGTTGCTTGAGCTCAATTCGAGCCATACTCGAACCAAATCAGGCCAAACTAAGCTCCCTAGACCACCCCTAGAAGTTCCCCAACCTTTCCTGAGCTGAATTGGTAAGTCCCCTCCGTCACCCTTCACGGGAATTCACTATTCACAGTCAGTTTTGCCTGAAAACTAAATTGAAAAATTCACCCTGCTCAGGCAACCAATTGAAGCACATTTTGATCTAGGAAGGATATCCAGGAAGAGAACAATCCATTGGAATCAAAAGATCCGATTACGGGATCCTCATCGGTAAGAAATCAAAGCTTTCTCTCTCTAGACCATTTTCCGGTAAAGCTCCATTCAAGCTCATTTTTGGGCCATTTTCAACATGATAAACCATGAAATGATGAGTGAGACATAGGGAAGATGAATGAGATAATGAAAGGGCCAATTACCCAAGTTTAAGGAGTCAATTGAACAAAATAAGATTTCAGGGGTCAAATTGCAATTTTTGACAAAATTGGGCAATTTGGGGATTTTTGGAAAATTGGAGGCTGAATTGCAATTAAAGGAAAATTAGGGGAGTTTTATAAAATTAACTCCCAATTGAGGGCCAATTGACAATTTTGATGAAATTGAGGGCCAATTGGCAATTTTTGGAAAATGGGGGACAAATTTGTAATTTTAAGGAAAGTGAGTACCAATTGATAATTTTAGAAAATTAAGGACCTATATGCAAACACTTGAGGTCTATTATGCCAAGTTTTCCTTTTAAGAATACTCGAACCCTATAGAAATTGGTCGTGGGAATAATGGTGTAGAGAAGCATATTTACTATTGGAATTCAACTGGAACGAACATGTCTCAGTACCCGATGAGTGGGAATTTCCAACATCATACCCGGTTGGGATGATGAACACTGTTTTTATGTTTGAAAACTATTTTCCAGGAATGGTCTCCCCATACTACATGAAACTGTTTAAACATTTTGGGAGACATTCTTGAGAGCTAGAATTGCTATAGTAGGCTCGAGGCCTCAGTTTTGAAAATGATAGGGCCCAAGGCTGAGTTTTGGAAAACTCGTAAAGTGGGCCAAAGGCCAGTGGGCATGGGCCAAAGCCCGTAGAAAAGTAGGCTTATAAGCTATGAAAATCTTTTAATAACTGGTTAACTGTGTGAATTGCCACTATGTCAAAGCTGGATCGTCAACTCGTTGGGCTTGTAGCTACTGAGCCAAAGATTGGTCGTTGAACCTGTGGAGTATAGCAGTTATGGAGCCGAAGCCGAGTGTCCAGACCGTTGGGCCGGTAGCATCAAAGATAATGGATATAATTCCTAAGACTATTTTTTGCGCATGCACTAAATTTTGGAACCATTAAGGCACCTAATATGGGGTAGTGTTGGTTCTAAGGGCCGCTGGAGGACACAAGTTGCATAAGGGAAGTTGGGTAGTCCATTGAGTCTCTAATCTCGAAGTGGCTTCTTGTGCATTGAGACCAAGGAGGGGTCAGAAGAGGTCTTGTTCCACATTGCGGACACAAAGTATCTTCGGGTCGAATAATTGATGTCCACTCAGACCCCAGGTAGAAGTCAAGGACTTTTATTAGGGCGGATGGTAAAAACGCTCCGATCCACAAGTGGGTGCAGTTAGCGTAATTGCATTTTGCGAATGTTTGAACCCTTTTTGTTAAAGGGTGTGTGTTTGAATGCTAAACAAATCTCGAGCAAGAGGAAGAATTGAAATATTTTTCAATGATTTAGTTAAACTCACAAACTTGTGAACAAGAAAGGCTATGAATTCTTTTGAAAACTCACCCTAATACCTGCTCATTGAGTTGTAGAAACTCACCCCTCCCTTGAAACCTTTTTCAGGAAAGAAGGCGACCCTCTAGGGAATCCTACGCCAAGCCTAAAAATCTAGGTAATTTACTCTTAGCATTTTCAATTTTGTATAATGCTATTCTAGGGAACAATGATAGGAGGTACGCGTGACTACTCGTGGTTTTGGAAGTGATGACTCTTCTTAGACTAAAGGGAGTGGCAGGTTGCTAACGGGGTTCTGACCAAACCGGGTTGAGGAGTGACAACTTGAGTGGTATCAGAGCCATGTTTACTCAAATTCATTATCAAGACTATATAACCTAAAACTAAAAGAAAAATACATAATTCACCAAAAATGGCTCCCAAAAGAGGAACCAGGAGAACTAGAGCAACAGTCTCCAACACCGACATAAACAATATTCCTGAGGGGCTAAGGCAACCGCACCAGGACTAAGTTTGGGACACCAAAAGTTGTATGAAGAGTTTACATGGGTGTTTGGGAGACCCAACCTTGCCCCCGAAGTTGATACCAACTCCCACATTGAACCTGAGGAAGTACAATTCCACTCCACCTCCATCCTTTAAGCTCTTCTAATTGACATTCCTAAATACCTCAAGACACTTCGTTAATTGGGGTGTAAGTCCTTCCAAGGAGAGAAGGACGCTGGGACAACCATGGACTAGCTGACTAGTATTAAGAAATTCATGGGAATCATAAGGACACCTCTAGAGGAGATTACCTTGGCCGAGTTCTTAGAGGCTAGCGCCAAAAGATGGTGGGACAACGTAAGGAATCTATCCACCACCATACCTACGCGGGAAAAATTTGAAGATAGGTACTCGGAGGAATACTTAGCTTCCCATTTGATAAATGAGAAGAAGTAGGAATTCTTCTGGCTTTGACAATGATCCAACACCATCTCGGAATACGAGACTTAGTTTATTGAGCTAAGGCCTTTTGCTCCAAATTTGGTTGGGCCAGCAGATATCTGCTAACAGTTTGTAGATGGTATCAACATGGATGTACGAGACTGGATGAGAGTACTAGGACGCCCCATAAATTTGATTGCCATTATTAGCATGGCCCATGAATGTGAGCGTCTAGTACATATGAGACACTGCCAGATAGAGCAGGTCGGTCGAAAGGAGGAAATGGGCAGAGCAACCAGGGAGGCCAAAAGGAGCAAGGCGGGCCGAGGTGGGGAACAAGGATGGGGTTCCCTAGTAGGAGGGAAGATTACCATGCCTAAAAGAAGGTAAGTACATCCCCACAAAGGAGGAGCCCCTACAGCCTAGGTGCCAGAAAAATCATGAGGGGTTATGCCAAGCATGCTTCGGATGTGGACAACTCTAACACTTTGCGAAGAGCTACCAAGCCCTACGGGGCAATACACAATGAAATACCCTCCGACCACCTCAAAGAAACCCAATGGCACTAAACAGGGGACGAGACACAATCACTATGAAGCCCATCCTCTCGGACCAAAGAAAATCGGGAAAAGAACCAACACCTTTCATGAGAAAATCGAGCCCACAAATGAACAAAAAATGTTAAATAAGGGTTAAAATGAGGATTTGGAAAATCCCAAGTAACCAAGAAATCCTAAAAACCATGAAGAAGAACCAAGGAATGTATTAGATGTGAAAATCAGACTGGTTCAAGGTGAGTCGGTCATGAACCGAGTCAAACTAGGTTGAACCGTGATGAACCGGTTCCATAATTCATTTTTTCAGGTGGCTTAAAAATATCAATTTGGAAAATTATGGCCACCATTAGATAGAAAATGAATTTAGAAAGTTTTAACTTTTAGAAAATCGGTCGAATCGGGCCTGAACCAACCAATTTCCATTTTCGGGTCACCGAACCCGGTCGGACCGAACTGGTCAACGGTCCAACCAGTCAATGAACAGTGTCATCTTCTTCCTTAGGATGACAACACTATTCATGGAAGGATTCCACCTTCCATTTCTGGTGAGGGAATATACCCTCCGATTATGGCATTTTTTGATGAGGATAAGCTCGACCTATATGGAAACTAGTAGAACCAAGGGTCCCCTAGCACTCTATATAAAGAGCTCCCCTTCGTTCATCCTCCTCACACCTCAAACTCTCAAATAAGAATAAGGGCTCCATTTTCCAATGAAGCTCGAACTAGAGCTCTGACTTGGGCACTTCCTTCTAACTTAGAAGGCGAATTCGTGTCCTATAGACTCTGGCCATTGAATGACACCCTCCATTCTGCCTGAGGACCACTAGAGAAGCATAGGCGGGTCCATATAGTGAAGATGCTTCATAGGACTTGAAGCTTCCATGTTCTGCCCGATCCAAATTCGACCAATTCCTATGTCCTACGGCCAAACCGAGCCTTCCTCTAGCCTGCACCCGACCTCCCCAAGCAAACGTGTAAATTAATTCGGCCCTCCCTTGTCGGAACAATTTGATTTTGGAGAGAGAAAGTTCCCGAATTTCACTAACCAAATTCCTACTGCTCAGGACACAAATTGTAGCGACTCTTGATCCTAGAAGGACCTTGTGGATGAGAGCTTTCTTCCCAAATTGAAAGCTCAGACCGCCACACCTCAAATAGTAAGTTCTTGGAACTTTGTCTCTCTATGTTAAGTTTTCTGGTGAAGCTCCGTTTAAGCTCATTTCAAACCTAAAAACAACAATTCAAAGCTTGGTCAGATAGTATGGATGTAAAGAGACCGATTAGCACCATAAAAATGAACAATTAACCCCATTTGAAAGGTCAATTGGTAGAGATCAGATTCAGGCAATACAAAGGGGAGAAATTGGGGAAAAGTTTGCGAAAAATTGAGGGACCTATGTGCAAAATTTCCAAAATTGAATGTCAATTGGTAAAGTAGAAGAAATTTGATGACCAATTGGTCATTTTTGGAAAATTTGGGGTTAATCGATAATTTTGGAAACTTAAGGGACCGATTGGAAATTTTAGGAAAAATTTGAGCTCCATGTGTGACTTTAAGAAAAAAATTATGGAACCAAGGGGGATATTGGAAATCCTAGGGACTTAATTGGGGATAATTGAGCATTAGGGACCTAAAGTCAAAGAGTATGAACTTTAGGAACCTAAGTGCAATAAGACAAAAATCAAGGCCTAGTTGTTATGAGAACTAGAAGCCTTTCATGCCAAACATTTCCTAATAAGAATAATCAAACTGTGTTGGGACAAATTTGGACAAGAATGTGAGCAAGGGAGCACGGACCAGACTTGGGAAGCCGATTGGGGATGAATACATCACAGTCATCGGGTGAGTGAGCTTAATAACATCATACCTGGTTGGGGTGGTGAGCACTACTTTGAAATGAAAAACCACTTGTGAGTGGGCTTATTTAACGTCATACCCGGTTGGGGTGATGAGCAAATTTAAATCTAAAAACCACTTAATTGTTGTGAGTAAGACATTTTAAACATTATACCTAGTCGGTGTAATAAGCACTTTGTCTTAAATGAAATACCATCAAGAGTGAGATTTTCCATCATCATAGGTTGGGATGATGAGTACATTTTTAGTTCAAAACTATTTTTCTAAAAATGTTCTCCCCTAAATGTGTGCTAATCCTTAAAATATTTGAGAAACTTTTCTGATGAGAGTTGGGACAGCTCCAACAGGCCAGAGGCCTTGATTTTGAACTTATAGGGCCCAAAGCCTAGTTTTTGAAAAACTCATGAAGTGGGCCCAAGGCCGTGGGCACGGGTTGGAACCCTTAGACAAGCATAACGATGAAAGCCATGAAAAAAATCCATAATTGGTAATTTTGTGTGTCACTCACCATGGTACCAAATCAGGACTGGCAAGGCTTGATGGGCTAGTGGTAGTGTGCCAATACCAGGTCGACGGATCAGTCAAGCAAACAACTATAGGCCCAAGTTGAGTGTCAGGGCTGTTGGACCGTTGGCACCATAGATAATGGCTAATGCAGCTAAGACTATTGTTTGTGCATGCACTTTGATTCAGGACCACTGAGACACCCAAGAGGGGTAGTGTTGGGTTCCAAGGGGTTTGGACAACATGGATGGAATAAGGTTAGGTTTGTCGTGCCAGTAAGTCCTGAAGCTCAGAGTAGCTTCTTGCGCACCAAAATCGGGACGAGGTCAGGATGAGGTCTTTGTCCTCATATCGGACATGAAGTACTTTCGGGTCAAACGTGTGAATGTCCACTAAGACTCAGGGTAGAAGTGGTCGAGCTTCTATCAGGGTGGATGGCAAAGGCGCGTTGATCCCCAAGTGGGTGCAGTTGGAGTACTACACCTACAAATGTTTGTACCCTTTATGATAAAAGGCATGTGAATGTTTACTAAATGCCTCCCGGGCAAGGGAAAGTGATAAAAGATTTAAACTAGAAAATTTTTTAGATGATCCTTTAAAAACTTCATTTCTTTTTAAAACTCACCCTAACACCCGCTCACTAAGTTGTAGAAACTCACCCTAACACCCGTTCACTAAGTTATAGAAAATCACCCCTTCCTTTACCCTTTTTAGGAAAGGTGACAAAATTTTAAAGAATTCTCGAAGATGAACCCTAAGTCAGGTATGTTAAAAATTCCTTTAAAATTATTGAGTTTTGTATTACGCTATCCCATGAAACATGGACAAAATATTACGCTTGACTCCACGCAGGCTTGAGAAGGAGTGATCCTTTTTAGACCAAAGGGAGTGGCGGGTTGCTCATGAGGTTTCGACCAAACTGGGTCAGGGTGTGACAACTTGAGTGGTTTTATAACCTATTCTCTCGAATGCATTATCAAGACTATATAACATAAGAATTAAATGAAAAAAATACTTAATTTTTTCAGATGGCTCCCAAAAAAGGAACCAAGAGAACTAGGACTACCGTCACCGACACTGCCCAAAATTCTATTCCCGTAGGAAGATGAACGTAAAAGCTCTCCAATACCCGAGGTATAGTAGAAGCCACAAAGGACCATGCAGAGAAGTAACCTGCTTTGGATGTGGATGGTGGAGACATTATGTGGGGAAGTGTCCAGCACCACCAAGGAATGTGGTGCCAACACCTGCTACGGCCACGACCTTGAGTATGAAGGGAGCCAATTTGATGCGAGGGACACCATCAAGGGCTTATAACCTTACCAAGGAGGGCACTCATATAAAACCTAGTACAGTAGCTTTCCAATCTAATTCGTAACCACCTTTTGTAATAGGGATAAAGCCCCAATGTATTGTACTCCTTCTCAATTAATAAAAACCCCAAGTTCCTAAATCTCTGTCTCTCAAATAAAGATGCAATCTTATACCTCAACTATATGAGGAGGGGTCACAAAAGGCAAGAAGGACTGAAGGTAGGACCCTAAGAAATCGCAAACGGAAAAAAGTGTATATGAAGGGAAATTTCCATTAAGAAGAGTTACGAGCCATCTTGGAGCAAGGAAGGAAGTTCCTTCACAAGAGAAGACAAAACCCAAATGTTGGATGTCGAGCAGGATGTCTCGACATGGCGAAGTATGACCTACTTTGGAAAAGTAGAGGAAGCAAGTAGGGTTACAAACGAACCTAGTGGAGGGAAGCAACTAGTAACTATGGGTGATCAAGGAGAATAAACGATGCCCTAAGAAGGACAGGAAGGTAGTAACGACTACACCCTAAAAGAGCGACAAGATGGGCATCAAAGACAAGTAAACTCGAGAGACAACTATCTCAAGACAATTGGGCAAGAAGAGTAGTAGGGACGAGGCAGTTAATGAACTGACACTCGTGAGAATCATGGATTTAAAACCCGAAGAAGAAGGGAGAAGTGAAAAGTTCAGACGTCGAAAAAGAAGGATGAAGGAAATCATTAAAGAAATCAATGGCCGAAAACGGATTGGTGACCAAACTCAAGCCACGGGAAGGATTAAGTAAGCCTCTTAGAAGGAGGTCAACAAACCTCGAAACAAAAAGAGATCGAAATTCCTCCCTATTAAAATAAACTTTTAGTGATTACAAGTCAGAATAAGGAAAAGGTACAAAGGATGTGCCATAAGACTCCCAAAGTAAGGGTAAGTAGGAGAGGATGGCATCAAAGGATGTCATGAAGTTGATTTAAGGACTGATACCCATGAAGACGAATGAAAAAGGAAATCTTGGGAAAAAGAGGAAGAAACCTACCAAGGAAGGGTGACCTAGAGAGGCATACATATCCCAATGAAGAAGTAATCGACCCAAATTGAAGTGGAATAAGAAGATATGCTTGCAAATAAAAGGCAAGTTGAGGTGAAAAGACAAGTATAAGGGGAGCATACTTGTGAGGGCCCAAGGAATATGTTAAACCTAAGGAATGGGTAGTAGGAAGATAGTATCAAATGATGTCGTAACAAGTGAAAATGGGTGGAATACCCATAATAAGGAAATAAAAGAAATACACAATATCCAAGAAACCTTGGAGAAGTAAGCCCTTCAATTATGAAGTGATTAAGGGAAACAACCATGGACATCAAGACTAGTTTGGTCAATGGCCACTTGATAGAGCTTAAGATTTGACGTATGGACATAATGTGGAGGACACAGAATAAGACTCGGTAATCAAAGATTTCTCAGATAGGAAATAAAGGGCAGAATGGGAATTTAAGTCGGTAAAGGATTTAAGGTGAGCAAAAGCACCAATACAAAAGGGTGTAAGGATATGAAGGAAGAAAACCTTCAAGGAATGGTAAGAAGGCCAAACGTGCAATCCCAAAGATGGAAATCCCTACTTCAAAGTATGAGAATAGAGGATGAAACCAACAAAGGAAACTCCTTCAAGGGAATTCAAGGAATGGACGAGTAGACCACAAGGAATCAACTTGGGATAAAAAATTGTGAAATGATTACGAGCGAGTAAGGATGGATTGAAGAAAGGAAATCCTTGAGTAAAGGATGCCATTAGATATGAGGAAGGACACAAAGGAGGAAAAATGCCAACATGTTGGTAAGTCAAAAAGTGATCGGGAAACCCGATGGTTAGAACCGGGAAAACCTAAAAAGGAAGTTGGAAAAGGTTGAGTAGATAAGAAAAACTGGCATGATCATGGAGAACATGACATCAAAGGTAAAAGGGTTGGTTGGATGGCGCTGAATGTAGTTAAGGAATACTACCAAATGATAAGAAGGGACGAAACCATATGATCCCTAAAAAGTTGGAAAGTCAAGAACAACCACCAAGGAAATGTTCTAGAATTATAATGGACAAAGACAAGTTTTGGAACATGTCATGCCATAAGGGAGATGTAGATCCAACAGTCCCAGGAAAATGTGACTCAAGTAGGAAATAGTTTGTTAGTTAAGCATGACGAGGTTAAATATAAAAAAAAATTGGGTGGACCGGAGTTGTAAAAAAGAAATGATGGAGAAAGGACGAACCTAAGACGATAAGGGGATAACGCCGAGAAACCATGAAAACAAGCACGAAAAGCTCAAAAGGACTCTAAGCTAAGGAGTTTTAATGACCAAGGGAATCAATAGAAACGGGGATGGACGGACAGTTTGGAACACCCAATCTTGTAATTCTAAACGAAAATCCTCAAGAGCAAGGGTCTTACCCCTAAATGACAAGAAGCATTGGATCTAAGAAATTACTTGGGCACGGGGGTAAGATAAGTCAATGGAACTATGTCTAAGGGGGTAAATGAATGATAGAAGGGGAATGAAATTACTTAAGTATGTTGCCTATGGAACTAAGTGAAAGGGGTAACCAAAGTGGTAGCATTTCGAATTGAATCCCAAGCTGACCTCAAGGGAAATTATTACTGATGTAAAGGGTGAATAACTAAGTTTTGGGGACAAAAATCCTAAAAGGAGGGGAGAGTTGTGAAACTCGTCCCCTCGAACCAAAGAATATCGAGAAAAGAACCGACACCTTTGATGAGAAAACCAAGCCCACAAATGAACCAAAAATGGTCAAGAAGGGTTAAAATGTGGATTTGGAAAATCCCAAGTAACCAAGAAATCCTATAAACCATGAAGAAGAACCAAGGAATGGATTGGATGTAAAAATCAGACCGGTTCAAGGTGAATCGGACCTGAATCGAGTCGAACTGGGTTGAACCATGATGAGCCGATTCCATAATTCATTTTTCTAGGTAGCTTAAAAATATCAATTTGGAAAATTGAGGCCACCATTAGATAAAAATTGAATTTAAATTAATTTAGAAAATATTAATTTTTAGAAAACTAGTCGAATCGGGGCTGAATCGACTAATTTTCATTTTCGGGTCACTGAACCTGGTCAGATCAGACCAGTCAACGATCCAACTAGTCAATGAACAGTGTCATCTTCTTCCTCAGAATTACATCATTGTTCATGGAAGGATTCCACCTTCCATTTCCAACAAGGGAATGTTCCCTCTGATTATGACATTTTATGATGAGGATAATCTCTACCAATATGGAAACTGGTAGAGCCAAGGGTCCCCTAGCTCCCTATATTAAGAGCTCTCCTTCATTCATCTTCCTCACACCTCAAACCTTTGAAGAAGAATAAGTGCTCCATTTCTCGACGAATCTCGAACCAAAGCTCCGACTTGGGCACTTCTTTTCACCTTAGAAGGTGAATTTGAGTCCTATAGACTCCGGAGGAAGTCGCCACCTAATTGCACCCTCCATTCTACCTGAGGATCACCGGAGAAGCACCAATAGGTCTAAGGTGCTTCTTAGGACTCGAAGCTGGCCTATTCTGCCTGATCCAAATTCAACCAATTTCGACCTCCTACAGCCAAACCGAGCCTTCCTCTAGCCTCTCCAGCCTGCACTCAACCTCCCAACGCAAAGATGTAAGTTAATTCGGCCCTCCCTCATTGGAATAGTTTGATTCTGGAGAGAGAAAGTGCCCAAATTTCACTAACCAAATTCCTACTACTCAGAACACGAATTGTAGCAGCTCTTGATCCTAGAAGTACCCTATGGACGAGAGCTTTCTTCCCAAATTGAAAGCTCAGACCGCCGCACCTCTGATAGTAAGTTCTCGAAGCTTTCTCTCTCTACATTCAGTTTTCGGCGAAGCTTCATTTAAGCTTGTTTCAGACCAAGAAACAACAATTCAAAGCTTGGTCATATCATATGGAAGTGAACAGACCGATTAACACCATAAAAAGGAACAATTAACCCCATTTGAAAGGCCAATTTGAAGAGATCAGATTTGATCAATACAAAGGGGAGAAATTGAGGAAATGTTTGGTGTAAAATTGGGGATTTCAAAAATTGGGGGACCTTTGTGCAATTTTTTCAAAATTGA
Organism: Trapa incisa; assembly: GCA_030064435.1. Lineage (NCBI taxonomy): Eukaryota > Viridiplantae > Streptophyta > Magnoliopsida > Myrtales > Lythraceae > Trapa > Trapa incisa. The sequence goes on from CM057776.1 coordinate 18,520,396, forward strand.
AGGTCAATTGGAAAAGTAGAAGAAATTTGAGGACCAATTGGTCATTTTTGTAAAATTTGGGGTCGATTGGTAATTTTTTAAACTTAAGGGAACGATTGGAATTTTTGGGAAAAAGTTGAACTCCATGTGCAACTTTGAGAAAAAAAAATGAGGACCCAAGGAGGATATTGGAAATCCTAGGGACTTAATTGTAGATAATTGAGCATTAGGGACCTAAAATCAAAGAGTATGAACTTTTGGGACCTAAGTGCATTAAGATAATACTTAGGGTCTAGTTGCCAATATGTGAGAACAAGAGGCCTTTCATGCCGAACCTTTCCTGAAAAGGATACTCAAACCATGCAGGGACAAATTTGGATAAGAATGTGAGCAAGGGAGCATGAACCGGACTTGGGATGCCGATTGGGGATGAACATGTCACAGTTATTCTATGAGTGGGCTTAATAATATCATACCCGGTTAGGGCGGTGAGCACCATTTTGAAATGAAAAACCACTTGTAAGTGGGCTTATTTAACGCCATACCCGGTTGAGGTGATGAGAAAATTTAAAACTAAAAACCACTTACTGGTTGTGAGTGAGACATTTTAAACATCATACCCGGTTGGTGTGATGAACACTTTTGCTTAAATGAAATACCACCAAGAGTGGGATTTTCCATCATCATGCCTAGTTGGGATGATGAGTACATTTTAAGTTCAAAACTATTTTTCTAGAAATGTTCTCCCCTGAATGTGTGCTAATGCTTAAAATATTTGTGAGACTTTTCTGATGAGAGCTAGGACAACTCCAACAACCCAGAGGCCTCGATTTTGAACTTATTGGGCCCAAAGCCTAGTTTTTGAAAAACTTGTGAAGTGGGCCTAAGGCTAGTGAGCATGGGTTGGAACCCGTAGACAAGCATAATGATGAAATCCATGAAAAATTTCATAACTGGCAATTTTGTGTGTAACTCACCATAGTACCAAATCACGACTGACAAGGCTCGATGGGCTAGTGGCAGTGCGCTAAGACCAGGTCGATGGATCGGTGAGGCAAACAACTATAGGCCCAAGTTGAGTGTCGGGGCCATTGGACCGTTGGCACCAAAGATAATGGTTAATGCTGCTAAGACTATTGTCTATGCATGCACTTTGATTCAGGACCATTGAGACACCCAAGAGGGGTAGTGATGGGTTCTAAGGGCTGTTGGCGACCCAGATGGAATAAGGGTAGGCTTGTTGTACCAGTAAGTCATGAAGCTCGAAGTAGCTTCTTGCGCACTGAGATCGGGGCAGGGTTAGGATGAGGTCTCCGCCCTCATATCAGACACAGAGCACTTTCGGGTATGAGGGTCGAACATGTGAATGTCCACTTAGACTTAGAGTAAAAGTGGTCAAACTTCTATCAAGGTAGACAATAATGGCGCACTGATCCCCAAGTGGGTGCAGTTGGAGTACTGCACCTGCGAATGTTTGTATCCTTTATGATAAAAGGCATGTAAATATTTGTTAAACGCCTTCCGAGCAAGGGGAAGTGTTAAAAGATGTAAACTAGAAAAAAATTTAGATGATCCTTTAAAAGCTTTGTTTCCTTTTAAAACTCACCCTAACACCCGCTCACTAAGTTGTAGAAACTCACCCCCTCCCTTCACTCTTTTTTCAGAAAAAGGTGACAAACTTTAAAAGAATCCTCGCAGATGAACCCTAAGTCAGGTATGTTAAAAATTCCTTTAAATTTATTAAATTATGTATAATGCTATTCCAGGAAACAAGGCCAAAAGATTATGCCTGACTCCTCACGGTCTTGAGAGGGGGTGATCCTTCTTAGACCAAAGGGAGTGGCGGGTTGCTCATAGGGTTCCGACCAAACAGGGTCGGGGCATGACAGCCACTGCATCGAGGGTACTAGCCAGAGTGTACAACCTCACATAAAAAGAAGCCCGGAAGGATCCTAGTACCGTACCTGGTACTTCCCAAACCCTTCTTAGACAAATATAGCCAAAACAAATTATGTAATTCATTATTATAAATGAGAAGCTCTATTCCTTAAAGAAGTCCTGTTATTTTCCATAACAAGGATACGTACAATTGTGTGGAAAAGAAGTCTACGCCCTCTTTGACTTAGAGGTTGAAAGATCTTTTATCAAAGAAAGCTTGTTTCCAAACCTTCCTCAAGAACTTACCTCCCTCAAGCCAAACCTCAACATCCTCACCCCATTAGGAATAACTCGAGACAAGTATTTACAAGGATGCAAAGTCAAGATCAATGGGGTGAACTTAGAAGCGAACCTAATTCCATTCCCCCTAAAGGAGGTAGAGATAATATTGGGGATGGACTGGCTGAGTGCTCACTAAGCCAGAGTTGATTGTAGGAAGAAAGTGATAACATTCCACTCCCCAGGGATGCCAAAAGTGAGGTTCGAAGGGGACAAGAAGAAGGAAGGAGGACATCTGGTGTCACATATGAAGGCTTAGTGTATGATGCAAAAAGGATGCAAGCTGTTCCTTACAATGATCACCAATGTGAGCTTAGAAAAGAAGGGGCTAGAAAGTATTTCAGTAGTAAGGCATTACCCATAAGTATTCCCGAAAGAATTACCCAGGTTACCTTTGAATCGACAACTAGAGTTCACCATAGAAGTGGTGCCCGAGACACATCCCATATTGTAAGCCCCCTACCGCATGGACCCTGCAGAACATAAGGAGTTCAAGGAACATTTAGACGAGTTGTTAGAGAAGGGTTTCATATGCCCTAGTAAGTATCCGTGGGGTGCAACAGTTTTATTCGTAAATAAAAAAGATGGGAGCATGAGGCTATTTATAGACTATAGAAAGTTAAATAAAGTAACTGTAAAAAATAAGTATCCTCTCCCATGGATTGACGACCTATTCAACCAATTAAGAGGGGCGACTTACTTCTCAAAGATTGATCTCCGGTCAGGATATCACCAACTAAGGATCCGTGATGGAGATGTACCGAAGACCACATTCTGGTCACGATACGGACACTACGAGTTCAAGGTGATGCCCTTCGGATTGAAAAATGCCCCCATGACATTCTTGGATTTAATGAATCTGGTGTTCCAACCTTATTTGGACAAGTTCGTGATAGTTTTTATAGATGACATTCTCATATACTCACGAACCAAGGTGGGACATGAGGAACATCTAGCCATCACCCTAGACATACTACGAGAGAGTTAACTCTATGCAAAGTACTCTAAGTGTGAATTTTGGCTGCAAGAGGTGGGTTTCTTAGGGCGTATTGTGTTTAAGGAAGGGGTTAAGGTGAACCCGACAAAGGTAGAAGCAATATCTGACTGAAAGGCATCCACCAACCCAACAGAGATACGAAGTTTCTTGGAACTCATGGGGTATTATCAGAAGTTTGTAGAAGATTTCTCAAAGATTGCGGCCCCGTTAACTTGCCTCATGAAGGGAGTAGAGTATAAGTGGGACAATGCATGCAAGAGTTAAAGTCTCGTCTAACAATGGCTCAAGTACTAGCTTTGCTCGATTCAAATGCGGGAGAGTACACTGTCTACAACGACACATCGGGATAGGGACTCGGATATGTACTAATGTAGCAAGGAAAAGTCATTGCGTATGCCTCACGACAGGTGCTTGATAGCCAATATAGCTGTAAGACCCAGCTTAGTGGAACAAATAAAGGTCCACCAGAAACCAGATAAAGAACTCCAGCCACAGAGGGAATGACCAAGGACTTTGCTATCTGGAATGATGGACTATTAACCTTCAAGGGAAGAGTCTGTGTACCAAATGAAAAGGAATTGAGGAAGCACATGACTCATTGTACGCCATGTTTCACGGTAATACAAAGATGTATCACATCCTCAAATAGGGATATTAGTGGATGAGGATGAAGAGGGACATCGCGGAGTACGTGGCCGGATGCCTATCCTACCAACAAATCAAGGCAGAACATCAAAAACCCTCTAGATTGTTGCTGCCCCTACCGATCCCCGAATGAAAGTAGGAACACATTACCATGGACTTCATGACGGGGTTGACACTGACAAGGAAGGGATGAGACACAATTTGGGTCATTGTGGACCAATTTCCTAAGTTCGCTCATTTCCTACCAATAAGAGTAACTGACTCTGTGGAACGACTAGCCGCTCTGTATGTGGGAGAGATCATAAAACTTTATGGGGTCCCCGTGAGCATAGTATCATATCGAGACCTGTGAATGGGAACTAAACTCCATATGAGTACCACATTTCATCCTCAAATAGATGGACAGTTTGAGCAGACAATCCAAACATTGGAAGATATGCTCCGAGCATGCGTACTGATAATGAACAAGGGTTGGGAGGACTATCTCTATCTCATAGAGTTCGCTTATAACAATAGTTACCAGGCCAACATACAAATCACACTTTATGAAGCCCTCTATGAGTGACCATATCACACACTCCTATTCTAGTAAGAAGTAGGGGAAAGGAAGCTCGAGAAGATCGAGCTTATAGAGGATGCAATGGAGAAAATCTGAACCATAAGGAGTTGGCTTAAGGTGGCCCAAGATAGACAAAAGAGCTATGTTGATCACCAAAGAAGGGACCTAGAGTTTGAGATAGGAGACGAGTGTTTCTCAAGGTATCCCCATGGAGAGGAATACTTAGGTTTCAACAACAAGGGAAGTTGAAACCTAAATACATTAGTCCTTATACCATAGTTCAGAGGGTTGGATCGGTGGCATACAAACTCGAGCTACCTCCAAATCTACAAAGGATACACGATGTGTTCCATGTGTTGGTGCTACAAAAATATGAGACCGACCCTTGTCACATATTGGATCAGCCACCGCCCAAACTGGAAGAAAACTTAACCAATGAAGTGGAACCGATACAAATCCTTGATATATGAGAGAAAAACCTGAGGAACAAGAGGATACCCATGGTGAGGGTTCTTTGGTGAAGCGACTAAGTAGAGGAGGAGAAGAGGGAGACGGAGTTTGTAATGAGGGAAAAACACCATCAATTGTTTGATATGTAAAAGTTTTGTGGACAAAACTCCTTAAAGGAGTGGAGAGTTGTAAGCCTCGTTCTAAGTGAACTAGAAAAGAGAACCAGAAATTCTAAAAAGAAAACCAAGGATGTAAGTGAACTGGAATTGGTAAAGGGTCACAAAAATCATGGAGAAGAACCATGAAGTGGATTGGATGTGAAAACTGGACTGGTTTAGGGTGAATCGAACCCAAACTGGATTGAACCATGAAGAATTGGTTCATAGATTCATTTTTCTAGGTGTATAAAATATAGTAAATTGAAAATTGAAGCCACCATTAGAGAGAATATGAATTTAGATAAATTCAAAATTTTGAATTTTTGGAAAACTAATCGAATCGGGCCTGAACTGACCGATTTACATTTTTGGGTCATCGAACCCGATCGGACAGGACAGGTCAACGGTCTAGTCTGTCAACGGACCACTGACATGTGAGTGCCCTCTCAACAAGCGTGACCAATCAATATGCTACGCGTGGTAAAGCATGCCCTATCAGTGTACACTCAGTGCCTAAAAGTGCCGACCAATCAGAAGGCGACAGGTGTCATCGATCAATGGTCAGAGGAGGAGAATCCATGTCAGCGAAGATTGGCCAATAAGAGAGCAACACGTGTCCCCAATTAACGACTGACCAAACACGACCAGTAGCTACATTGGAATGAGCAACCAATAGGAGGCCACCATGTATCCAGTCAGTGAGTCAAAGGTTGATTAGGTTGTTGAGTAGGAAGCCACGTTAGTAAAACCAGCCAATCATGGAACACCAAGTGGCAAGTCCGCATGTGCGGTAGAAGAGGGAAGGCAAAAAATGAACGCCCTTCTTCGGCGAGCGATAAACTCCTTTGATAAGGCTATAAATCGAAGAGTTAATGGACAAATGATGGGGTAATGGATAGAGTGATCAGTCTCCAAGCTTCCTATATAAAGAGCTCCTCCCCATTCGTCGTCCTCACCCGTCAAATGCCTAAAGAAGAAGAAGTGTCCATTTTCCGATGAAGCACGAACTAGAGCTCCGACTTGGGTTCTTTTCTCCACTTTCAAAGTCGATTTGAGTTCTCTAGAATCCTTAGGTAGTTAGCTACACGATGACATCCTCCATTCAACTTGAGGATCATCGAGGAAGCATCGGTGAGCTCGCACATTACAGTCGCTACTCAGCGGTCTACAACTCGAGTTGCTTGAGCTCAATTTGAGCCATCATTGGACCAATTCTGGCCAAATTAAGCTCCCTAGACCACCCCTAGAATTTCATTGACCTTCCATGTAAACCCCGCTCTTTGGAGTTAAGGAAAACTGGGAAAAGAACCGGCCAAAGCGAGTGAAAAAACCAAACCGGTTTACAAACTCGATCTTAAAGGAACATGCAAATTGGGGAATTTACAACTTTCGAGTGACCCAAAAGGGTTAACAAACCTTAGAAAAGAACCTTAGGATAAATAGGGTGAGAAAAACTAGACCGGTTCGGGTGAATCAGATTCGAAGCAGATTGAATCGGTTTATGAACCAAGCCGATTTATGAACCGGAACCGATAGAGAGAGGGCAAACCAGGAAATTTATGGATCACAAGTGACCTAAGGAGTACATAAGTTATGAAAAAGGACTTTAGGATGAATGGGGGATAAAAACCAAACTAGTTCAGGTGAACCAGATCAGAACCGGATTGAACCGGTTTGGATCGTTTGAACCACTATTGAACTGAATGCTAATTTCATTTTTCTAGGTGGCTTAGAAAATTCCAATTTGAGAATTGAGGCCACCATTTGATAAATAATGAATTTAGATAAATTTAAAAAATTTTAATTTTGACAAACTCGGTCAAATCGGGCCTGAACCAGCCGGTTTAAGCTTTAAACCCCATTCGGACCGGTTTGGTCCTATTTGGAACAGTGTCGTCTTCTTCCTTCATATGACAACACTGTTCACTCACCGGAAAATTGAACTAGCATCGGTGAAGAGGAAATGTTTCCATTCAGTATGTTTCACGCTATCAATGACTGTCATAAAGGTGCCAAACAGACGACCAACAAGTCCTCGAGCTTGAGCCCCTCTCCATTCATCCTCTCCACACCTGAAAACCTCACTCTCTCTCAGCTACTTAGTTTTCCGATGAATCTCGAACTAGAGCTCCAATATAGGGTCTTTTTTGAGCCAAAGAAGGCATGTTCGGGTTCCTTAGAATCGAGGAGAAATCAGCTACACGGTGGAAGTCTCCTTTCGCTCCGAAGGTCATCGGAGAAGCGCTGGTGTGGTTGAAGAGTAATGCAGCTCCGACAGACCAATGCTGCCCTATTTTTGTCGAGCTAAAATTGGCCAATTCGAGCCATCTTTATGCCAAACCAAGCTCTCCCAACACCTCCTTAGCCCTCCTACAGCTGAATTAGAACTTAAAGGTAAGCCAATTTAGCTCTATTCTATAATTTTTTATTGGTGCTAGAAAGAGATCCGACAAAATTTCAATGATAAAATTCTCACTTAATTCAACATCAATTGATGCAATTCTTGATCCTAGGAGAAACCTCAGGAAGAGAGCTACCTACCCAGATTGAAAGCTCGGACTGTCGCTCCCCCGACGATAAGCATTTGAAGCTTTCTCTCTCTACATTCTATTTTTCGGTGAAGCTCCGTTTAAGCTCATTCCGACATCAAAACATGCAATTCAAAGTGTAATTGAATCGCATGAAGATGTAGGAACTCCAATTTAACTTCAAATTCAACAATTAAACTTATTTGATTGGTCAATTTGATGAAATCAAATTCGACTGTGTTGGAAAGTTGAAATTGGGGGAATATTGCGAAAATTTGGGGATTTCAAAAATTTGAGGGACAAAAATGTAATTTTATAAAATTGAGGGCCAATTGGACATTATAAGAGTGTTGGAGGCACAATTGAGCAAAATTTGGGGTAAAACTTACAATTTTTGTGGAGGGGCAAAATGGTAATTTTGGAAAAATTGAGAACCAAATTGGGAATTTGGGAAACTTGAACCCATTTTTGTGAAATTGAATAAATTGAGGCCCCAAAGGGAATTTTTAGAGTTTCAGGACTCAATTTGGGGAAAAACTGGCATTTGGGGCCTAAAGTAAAAGAAAAAGTACTTTAGGGACCAAATTGTAAATATTCAAAAAGTTAGATATTTTTAGTCATTTATAATGAATGAAGGCTACCAAGCCAAATGATAATGAACAAAAATATTCATACCGTGTAGGAACATGAGATACCAAGAACGCTAGCTGAGACAAAGCTCGTAAGGGACGAAAGCCGAATTAGAGGAAATACACTACACGATCGGATGAGTGGGATATTTTATATCATAATTGGTTGGGATGATAAGCACCTTGAAAATGAATACCCACTATTAAGTGGTATTTTAACCATCACACATGAGAGGAGTGATATGGAAATCATTCGGAAAAACTACTTACCGGTTATAAGTAGATCATACCCGGTTGGTATGATGAAACTTCCTGGAATTAAGTGGAAAACCCGCTTATCGGTTATAAGTGGAGATATCCTCATACTCGATTGGTGTGATGGACGACTGAAATGTTTATTTCGTCGGAAGTGCTCTCCCCTAATTGTGTGCCACTGCTTAAACCTTTTCATAAACCTTTTTGATGGGAGCTCGAATAGCTCAGATAGGCCGGAGGCCTCGGTTTTGGAACTTGGAGGCTAATATGCTTGATTTTGAAAATCTAGAATAGTGGGCCCTAGGACAGTTGAAACAAGTAAGAGCTCGTAAACAAATATAATTTTAAGCCTTGAAAACTTAAGTGAATGAACTCTTTGGGCGTGGTACCAAGACAAGACCGACATACTTGATGGACTAGTGGTAGTGCAACATGACATGTCTTCGGACTAGTCAAGACAAACAGCTATAGATCGAGTTGAGGGTCGAGGCCGTTAGACCAATGGCACCACAGATCATATGGCTTATGTGGAAAATTATTTATTTGTGCATGCACTGTGTTATAGGACCTTCAAGACACCCAAGAGTGGTGGTGTTGTGTCCTAGGGCTCTGGACGACCTAGTGGAATTAAGGGCAGTTAGTCATACAAAAAGTCTTGTGAAGCTCGACGTAGCATCATTGCGCATGAGACCGGGGTGGAGACTGGATGAGGTCTCTTTCCTCATACGGACACGGAGTTTTGTTATAGGATTAAGGGTCTGATGTTGTGTACATCTACTCATTCTCAGGGTAGGAGTGGGTACAATGGATGGGCTGGCCTACGAATGTGTGTTCCTTCATGATGAAGGGTGTGTGTTGGTTGATAAACACACCGCTGTAATGAGAAATGATTATGAAAATCGAGATTTAAAAATGATAAAATTTAAAGGAATTAAGGGGTCTGGCACACTCCAATTTGAAAACTATTTGTTTACCGAAACTTTATTTTTGAAAATACCCATTCACTGAGTTGTAGAAACTCACCCCTCTTTTTATCCCTTTTTAGGAAATAGAGAAAATGACTAGGGATAACACCAAGGCTTACCCTCTATCAAGTATGCTTAATTTTTCTTAAGCTTGCATTTTATTTGATATATGTCTTTCCATGGAACAAGGTTGAAAGTATGAGTGGCTCCTCTTGAGTTAAAGAAGGAGGAAACTGCTCTTGAACTAGGAGAGCGGCAAGTTGTTCATGGGGATATGACCAAACTGGGTCGGGGCGTGACAACTTGAGTGGTATCAGAGCCTAGTTCCCTTGAAATATTATCAATATTATGCCCTGACATTAATCCAACTTAAAACTATCATATAGGAAGGAGAGTTCCTAGGAAGTTTGCGGTGAAATCCATTCCTTCACCCATAACCTTGAAAAAGACACCCAACTCGAGGGAGGAAGTCAACAAAGGTTCCTAAAGGGCGAGAAATGAGTACCTAAGGACATGGTGGAAGACTACCGGAAACTGGTAGGAACCTTATTGGAACCGGAAGGCATTATATACCCTCCTCCCAGACATTAAGAACCAATATCACCTGCTAGAAGCCCAACCCCTCCTCCTTTAGTCCCACAACAATCGGAGGGGATTCCAAAAAAAGAATGAGGCCTGGGATAATTATTGGGATGCATATGCCACCTTCATGAAGATCTACCAAGTACCTCCACCTACTCAAACTGGCTTCAATCCCTCCCAATGGGTGAAGTGGACCTATGAGTGTGAGGTTGAAGTACTAAAGCAGTATGGATTGGAGGACATACATGAGATTCATCCTATTAGGGAATACAAATGGACCCCAACCAATTCCTCAAAACCTTCTGATCAAGAGTTCAACAACCGTTCTAGGGTTAATTCTAGTCCTATGACCCCAAGGGATTAGGGGGTAGAAAATTTCTATAATAAGGCAAGTATGGCAAGAAAATAATTCTTGAATGAATGAAAGTAAAATTTTTTATAAAACTTCTGAGTTCCTTGATAAATTCAAAGCAAAAGAGTGAAATAATAAAGATTAAAGTAAAAAATGTAGGAAATCACCTAAGGAAGAAAAGATGGGTTATTGATAGTTAACCTCAACCCTTAAAACTTTCCCTCAGAAGTATGATAAGGAAGAATCCATCAAAGGGAGATTTTAAGAAAAGGAGAAAGAAGTTGGAACAAAGGAAAGTAATCATCAAAGAGTACAAATTCATGGAGAGTTCAAGGAGTCAAGGATAGGCTCAAAGAATATTCCAAAGGAAACTAAAAGAATGGAAGCTGATCAAGAAGAAAAGGAAGTAAGTATGGGGGAACACCAAGAATGTCAAGATCACCAAGGAAAGATGGGAAGAAAGTAGAATGACAAGAAAGCCCAGGTATAGCAAGTACTTGTAAAGAACTAAGATACAGTTTCTTAGGAACTCCATAAGATAGGGAGACTTGTGAAAAGCAAAGGTATGAGACCAAAAGAGGAAGAAAAGTCAGAGTGGATGAACCATACCAGATCCTTAAGTTTAAGTGAAGATTAAAAAGAGAAAAGTTCTAAAGAACGGAAGGGTGATCAAATGAAAGAATCCTAGAATGGGAGAAATTAGGAGGAGGATTAGAATGGGAAGTTGGATTGTGGAATGAGAAAGCTCTAGGTTAAGAAAAACAATTGAGGAAGTGTTGCAAAAGATCGAACCAAATAAGCACTTCAGTGTTGTCACGCCCCGACCCGGTTTGGTCGAATCCCCGTGATCAACCCGCCACTCTCCTGATTTATTGAAGGATTTTCCGTTACTATAAACCGTAAAGAATAAGGCGTCATTTAAATCTGCACCTTTCCTAGAATAACATAAATCAAAACTGCATAATATTTTAAATTTATCATACCTATCTCACAGACATCTTATTTGAGGGTCTTTAAGGGAAGGCTTTTCAGAATTTCATAAAAGGGATATAAGGGAGGGGGTGAGTACAAATACTTAGTGAATGGGTTTTCGAAAATAAACTTTTAGGAAAAAATATTTGTATTGTAGCGTGCCAGACTACTTATTTTTTTAAAAAATACATTTATTTCAAAACTCTATTTTTATCACCATTTCTTATTAATCACAGTGTGTTATCACCCAACACACATCCTTCATCATGAAGGTCAATCACACATAGGCCAGCCCGTCCACTGAACCCACTTGTGGCATTGGAGTGACTTTATCGACCACCTAGATAGAAGCACGTCCACTTCTACCTTGAGAATGAGTGGATGTACGTGACATCCGACCCTCAATCCCGAAATCAATTTTCCGTGTCCGTATGAGGACAGAGACCTCATCCCGACCCCACCTCGATGTCATGCGCAATGAAGCTACGTCAAGCTTTACAAGGTCACCTAGTCCGACGAATTGCCCTTATATCCACCAGGTCGTCCAGGGCCCTGGGACACATCACTACCCCTCTTGGGCGTCTTGAAGGTCCCGTACACACAGTGCATGCACAATCAGTATTTTCATCTCATGCCTTATAATCTATGGTGCCACTGGTCCAATGGCCCCAACCATCAACTCAACCTGCTGTCGTTTGTCTTGTCTGGAGACCTATCATGTCGCACTGGCACTAGTTAACTAAATATGTCGGTCCTGTCTTAGTACTATGGCCAAACAATTAATTTCCTTAAAGTTTTATGGCATATATTTCATGTTTGTTTACTAGCTTTTGCTCGTGCCAATTGGCCTATGGCTCACTATTTGAGATATTCAAAATCGGGCATACTACGCCCAAGTTTCAAAACCAAGGCCCTCGGGCCTATAAGAGCTATTTGAGCTCTCGTCAATAAGGTCTCCCAAATCGTTTAAGCAATGGCACACAGTGAGGGGAGAGAACTTTCGACAAAAATATGTTTTTAGTTGTCCATCATACCGACTGGGTATAATGACATCTCCGTTCATAATCGATGAACGGGTTTTCCACTTCCTTCGAGAAAGTTTCATCATACCAACCGGGTATGGTCTACTTATAATTAGTAAGTAGTTTTTCTACGTGATTTTCACATCACTCCCCTAGGTTGTGATGTTTAAAATAGCACTAAGTAGTGGATTTTCATTTCGAGGTACTTATCATACCCAACCGAGTATGATATAAAATCCCACTCACCCGTTAATACAGTGAATTCCACTCGACCGGTTCCTTGTATTCACGCGAGCTTGTCTTTGCTGGCATTCCCGGTACCTCATATTCCTACACGATATGAACATCTTTGTTCATTATCCCTTCGCCTAATAGCATTCATTCATTCCAAAGGAATGAGAAAACCAAACTTTCTATTTCTTTGCAATTAGGTCTCTAAAGTTATTTTTCTTTAACTTTGAGTCCCAAATACCGGTTTTTCCTCCAATTGAGTTCGTACAAATGGTACTTCGAACTTGGAACGAGCATGAGAAACTTTTGAAATTTATCTTAGGACCTCAATTTATTCAAATTCACAAAAGGGGTTTTATTTCCAAAATTACCATTTTGCCCTTCCTTTACAAAAATGGTAAGTTTCACCCCAAAAATTCTAAAATTCCTCAATTAGCCCTCTGACATTCTTATCATGCCCAATTGACCCTCAATTTTAGAAAATTGCATTTTGGTACTTCGAATTTTCAAAAATCCCCAAATTTCCCCAAAATTTCCCCCAATTTCAACTCTTTAACACAACCGAATTTGATTTCATCAAATTGACCGATCAAACACCTCTAATTGTTGAAATTGAGTTTCTACATGTTTATACAATTCCATAGAACTTTGAATCGTAAGTTTTAACACCGGAGCGAGATCAAACGGAGATTTGCTAGAAAACAGACTATAGAGAGAGAAAGCTTCGATTGCTCACCGGTGAGGGCGCGGTGGTCTGAGCTTTCTATCTGGGCAGGTAGCTCTCCTCTTGAGGTTTCTCCTAGGATCAAGAATACATCAATTGATATCAAATTGGATTAGAATTCTATCATTGAAATCGGCCAACTCTCTCCTTAACACTAATTGGAAATTGCAGAGGAGAGCTGAATTAGCTTACCTTTCCGTCCTATTTCAGCCATGGGAGGGCTAAGGAAATGTTGGGAGGGCTTGGTTTGGCCTGAGGAGGGCTCGAATTGGCCGATTTCAACTTGGCCAAAACAAGGCAGCTTCAATCCGTCGGAGCTGCTTCACTGTTTGATCATGCCGGCACTTCTCTGGTGACTCTCGGAATGAACGGATGTTACCACCATGTAGCTGACTTCTCCCCGGTTCTAAGGAATCCAACCTCACTTTCTTTGGCTAAAAAATGACCCTATATCGGAGCTCTAGTTCGAGCTTCACCAAAAAACTAAGCAGCTGAGAGAGAGGTAGTTTTTCAAGTGTGGAGAGGGTGAATGAGGAGGGGGTCTTTATATAGAAATCTTGGGACTTCTTGGCGGTTCGATTGGCACCTTAATGGTGGTCATTCATTGCTTGAAAATCCCTGGCTGGAAACTTTTCAGCTTCGTCGGTGCTACACGATTTTTCGGCAAGTGAACAATGTTGTCATCTGAAGGAATAAGATGAGAACTGGTTTGGTTTTCATTTCCAATTACTTCTCAAGTCCATTTCAATGACTTTTGGGACTTTTTGGGTCACTCAGGATCCATAAATTTCCCAGTTTACCCCTTTCTCTATCGGTTCCGGTTCATGAGTCGACTCGGTTCATAAACCGGTTCTATCTAGTTTGGTCCCGGTTCACTTGAACCGATCTGATTTTTCTTCCCAATTCTTCCTAAGGTTCTTTTCCAAGATTTACCCATTTCCTAATAATCAAGCTTGTAGACCAATTTAGTTTTAAAATTTAAAACTAACTAGTTCTTTCCCCGGTTTTTGCATTATCAAAGGACGAGGTTTACAAGTATGATGTACAAATAACTAAGCGAGTGTTTGTGAAGGTTAAGTACGGTCTACTTGCAGGAAGGCATGGAAACCCAAATGGAAATTTTAGACAAATCCAATTGAAAGAAATAAACTCGTATTGACCAGATCATCCAGAAGTATAAACCCCACCCTTTAGTAGTGAGAAAATCAGGGAAAGAACTGGTAAATTTGAATCTTTAAACTGAATTGGTCTACTAGCCCAATTGTTAGGGGACAAGCAAATTTGAAAAATTATAACTCCCATGTGACTCAAAAAGGTTCATAAACTTGGGAAAAGAACCCTAGGATGAAATAAGGAGAAAAGACCAAAGTAGTTCAAGAGAACCGGGTCCGAACCAGATATAACCCATTTATGAACCGAGTTGATTCATGAACCAGAACCGATAGAGAATGGGTAAACCAAGAAGCTTATGGATCCCTTGTGATTTAAAGAGATTTATAATCCTTGGGAAGGAATCTTAGAACATTGTGGGAGAGAAAAACCAGATCGGTTTGGGTGAACCGGACCCAAATCGGATTAAACCGATTTAAGAATCGAGTCATTTATGAATCAGAATCAATTAAAAGATGGTAATTTGGGAATTGTATGGACCTTAAGTGACCCAAGGAGTCAGAAAAGACATGGAAATGGACTTGTGAAGGAATTGGGGATGAAAACCAAACCGGTTCAGGTGAACCGAATCCGAACCGGTTCGGACCGGTTTGAACCACTATTGAACTAGATCCTAAATTCATTTTTCTAGGTGGCTTAAATAATTCAAATCTGAGATTTGATGCCACCATTGGATAGAAAATGAATTTAGATGAATTTAAAAATTTTTATATTTGAAAAACTCAGTCGAATGAGGGGTGAACCATCCGGTTTAAGATTTGAACCTAGTTCGAACCGGTTCAAAACAATGTGATCTACTTCCTCAGTATGACAACACTATTCAATCGCCAGAAAATCAAAGCAGCGCCGGTGAAAAAGAAACATTTCCATTCGATACATTTTAGATCTTCAATTCCTGTCATAACGGTGTAAAACGAATAGCCAATGGGTCCCCGAGCTCCCTATATAAAGAGCCCGAATAGGGATATTAGTTTGTCTCTCTCAGTTGCTTAGTTTTTCGATGAAGCTCGAACCAGAGCTCCGATATAGGGTCAATTCTGAGCCAAAGAAGGCGAGGTCAAGTTCATTAGAACCGGGGAGAGGTTACCTACACGGCGGTGACATCCGTTCGTTCCAAGAGTCGCTGGAGAAGCGTCGACGTGATCGAACATTGAAGCAGCTCCGACAGGCCGAAGCTGCCCTGTTTCGGCCGAGTTGAAATCGGCCAATTCGAGCCCTACTTAGGCCAAACCAAGCACTTTCTACATCTCTTCAGCCCTTCCACGACCGAATTAGGACCGAAAGGTAAGCCAATTCGGCTCCCCTTTACAATTTCCGATTAGTGTTTGAAAGAGATTTAGCCGAATTTCAATGACAAAATTCTAATCCAATTTGATATCAATTGATGTCATTCTTGATCCTAGGAATAACCTCTAGAGGAGAGCTACCTGCCCAGATAGAAAGCTCAGAGTATCACGCCCTCAACGGTGAGAAATCAAAGCTTTCTCTCTCTACAGTCTATTTTCTGGCGAAGCTCATTTTGAACTCATTCGAGCATTAAAACCTGCAATTAAAAGTTCCTTAGAATAGTATAAACATGTAGAAACTCAATTTCAACTTCAATTTCAAGGAATAGAGGTGTTTGATCGGTCAATTTGATAAAATCAAATTCGGTTGTGTTAAAGAGTTGAAATTGGGGGGAAATTTGGAGAAATTTGGGGATTTTTGAAAATTTGAAGGACCAAAATGTAATTTTCTCAAATTGAGGGTCAATTGGTCATGATAAGAATATTAGAGGGCCAATTGAGAAATTTTATAATTTTTGGGGGCAAAATTTACAATTCTTTAAAGGAAGGGCAAAATGGTAATTTTGGGAAAATTGAGGGACCAAATTGAAAATTTGGGAAATTAAACCCCTTTTGGGGGAATTTAATAAATTGAGGTCCTAAGATAAATTTTTAAAAGTTCTAGAACTCAATTTTAGGAAAAAACTGACAATAGGGACTTAAAGTTAAAGAAAAATAACTTTAAGTACCTAATTACAAATATATATAAAGTTGGGTTTTCTTATTCATTGGAACGAATGAGGGCTATTAGGTCAAAGAATAATGAACAACTATGTTCATTTCGTGTAGGAGAACGAGACATTGGGAATGCCAGTTGAGGTCCAGCGTGCAAAGGACGGAACTCGACTATGGAATTTCACTACACGATCGGGTGAGTGAGATTTTATGTCATACCCGAGTGGGGATGATAAGCTAATTGAAATAAAAACCCACTACTATATGGTATTTTAACTATTTCGACTGAGAGTAGTGATGTGAAAACCATGCGGAAAAACTACTTACCGGTTGTAAGTAGATCATACCCGGTTGGTATGATAAAACTTTCTTGAAGGAAGTTGAAAACCCGTTCATTGGTTATGAGCGGAGATGTCCTTATATCGAGACGGTATAATGGACAGTGAAAACATATTTTTGTCAGAAGTGTTCTCCCCTGACTGTGTGCCAATGCTTAAACAATTTGGGAGACCTTCTCGATGGGAGCTCGAATGGCTCTTAAAGGCCGGGGGCCTCAGTTTGGAACTTGGGGGCTAATATACCCGATTTTTTAAAATCTCGAACAGTGGGCCATAGGCCAATGGGCACGAGGAGGAGCTCGTAAATGAACATAATATATGTACCATAAAACTTTAATAATAGAATTGTATGGTCATGTTACTAAGGCTGGTCCGACATTCTCAGTCAACTAGCAGCAGTGCGACATGACCGGTCTCCGAACTAGTCAAGACAAACAGCTGCAGGTTGAGTTGAAAGTTGGGACCGTTGGACTAATGACACCACAGATTATATGACATAATAAGAAAACATTGTTTGTGCATGCACTATGAGTACGGGATCATCAGGATTCCCATGAGGGGCAGTGATGCGTCCTAAGGGCCCTGGATGATCCAATGAGTATAAGGGCAGTTTGTCGTTCTAGGTGATCGTACAAAATTTGGAGTAACACCAAGCGCATGAGACTAGGGTGGGGATGGGATGAGGTCTCTGTCCTCATATGAACACGAAGAATCGATTCGGGATTGAGGGTCGGATGTCACATACATCCACTCATTCTCAAGATGGAAGTGGTCGTAATTCTATCTAGGTGCCTAGTAAAGTCACTCCGAAGCCACAAGGGGGTTCAGCGGTCGTGCTGGCCTGCGAATGTGTGTAACCTTAATGATGAAGGATGTGTGTTGGGTGATGACACACCATGATAATAAGAAATGGTGGAAAATCCCAAATTTTTAAATGAAGAGATTTTTGAAAAGTGAGGAGTTTGGCACACACCAATATAAATGTTTTTCTTGAAAGTCAAAAGATTTGAAACCCATTCACTGAGTAGTCGTGCTCACCCCCTCCCTTATACCCCTTTTAGGTATTCTCGGAAAGCATGTCCTCAAAGACTTACAAATTTAAATGCCTGTAAGAAATGTATGATTATTTTAAAATTTCTATGCAGTTTTGATTTATGTTATTCCTGAAAAAAGGTGCAAAGAACGCCTTACTCTTTATAGTTTAGAAAAGGGGAAACCCTTAAATAAACCAGGTGAGTGCGCGGGTTGTTCACGGGGATCCAATCAAACCGGGTCGAGGTGTGACAGGAAGAGTAAACGAAGCTCTAATGAGAACCGGGGAGTAGAAAGGAATACACCCTAATTGAGAAGGAATACCAATGACACAAAGATACAAAAGATTAGATATAATAGGGAAGAGAGGTTCACCTCAAAGGAATAAATATGTTCTGAGAGCAAATGAGGATTAGGTAAGATAAACGAAAAGTACTCGTAGGATCTCAAGGGTAAAGGTAAGTAGGTTAAGAGAGCGGCTAGGAAGGACATTTAAGAGTGAATATTCGCAATGGTATAAGTTAGAAGGAAATTCTAGAAGAAAAGAAGTGTAAAACTTACCAAGAAAGGAAACCGTGGAAGGACACATGACTACCAGTTAAGAGGAAATGGAACCAATAAAATTAGGAAGAAGATAAGCTCCTCAAAGACAAGCCGCTAGAAATGAAAAGATCGAGTACAAAGGGAAAGAGATCGTGAAGATCCAAGGGATAAGTCAAACCCAAGTACCATGTAAATAGGAAGACGACATCAAAAGACGTCATATAAGTAAGAAAGGGACTAACCAGAATGAAGGATTGTGAAATGATCATGATGTGATTAAAAATGGATTTAAAAGAAGAAGAGACCTTAAAAAGGAAGGACACCCGTGGACATGAGGAATTAAATAAGTTATCGGAACCTCAAGGACTTGAAGATTGAATGACCAAATATAAAAGCTGGAAAAGATGAATAAGTAAGGAAATCGATACAGATATAGTGATGTGAAGTCAAAGACAACTTCCAAAGAATGTCATGTGGTAAGGGGCGTGTAAACCCAACTATCCCGAGGAAAATATAACTTTAGCAAAGAAGGATCTATAATTAAGGTATGACGAAGTCAAGAGTAATGGTAATAAGCAAATAATGAAGAAAGGATCCATGCAGGATGAAAAGGTGATAAATGTCAAAACTTGTGGAAGAAAATGACCAGAACTCATAGTTCTGAAATCTTAGGTAAAGGAGTTTGGAATGGAGAAATGGTGCCTTGGGAAAGGAAGAATGTAACTAAAGGAAATGACTCTAAGTCTTCCAGAGAGATATGCTTAGCTCAAGTAAGTTCCATGGAATGAGAAAATGATGAGAATGGGACGAGAATCTTAGGTATGTGATGTAAGGGATGAACGGAAACAACCGAGAAGGTTGTAAGACAATAAACTAGAAAAATTTACATATCAATGAAAGTTTATTCTAGTATGCAAAAAGTGTGAAATACGTTTTGGGGACAAACTCTTAAAAGGAGTGGAGAGTTGTAAACCCTGCTCTTTGGAGTTAAGGAAAATCGTGAAAAGAATCTATCAAATCGAGTGAGAAAACCAAACCAGTTCACAAATCCAATCTTCGGAGAATGGGCAAATTAGGGAATTTACAACTCCCGAGTGACCCAAAAGGGTTCATAAACCTTAGAAAAAGAACCTTGTGACAAATTGGGAGAGAAAAATTAGATCAGTTCGGGTGAACCGGATCCAAATCAGATTGAACTGGTTTATGAACCGGAACCGATAGAGAGAGGGCAAACCGGGAAATTTAGGGATCCCAAGTGACCTAAGAAGTCACATAAGTTATGAAAAAGGACTTTAGGATGAATGGGGATAAAAACCAAACCAGTTTAGGTGAAACGGATCCGAATTGGTTTGGACCAGTTTGAACCACTATTGAACCAGATGGTAAATTCATTTTTCTAAGTGGATTAGAAAATTCCAATTTGAGAATTGATAGATAATGAATTTAGAAATTTTTTAATTTTGGAAAACTTTGTCGAATCATGCCTAAATCGGCCAATTTATGCTTTAAACCTAATTCGGACAAGTTTGGTTCGGTTCAGAATAGTGTCATCTTCTTCCTTCAGATGACAACACTATTCACTCATTGAAAAATCAAACCAGTGCCAATGAAGAGGAAACATTTCTGTTTAGTACATTTCATGCTATCAATGGCTATCATAAAGGTGCCAAATGGAAGGCCAACGAGTCCTCGAGCTCCCAATATAAAGAGCCCCTCTCCATTCATCCTCTTCACACCTAAAAACCTCACAATATCTCAACTACTCAGTTTTCTGGCGAAGCTCGAACAAGAGCTCCGATATAGGGTCTTTTCTAAGCTAAAGAAGGTGTGGTTGGGTTCCTTAGAACCGGGGAGAAATCAGCTACATGGTGGTAGTCTCCATTCGCTCTAAGGGTCATCGAAGAAGCGTCGGTGTGATCGAACAGTGAAGCAGCTCCGACGGACCGAAGTTGCCCTATTTCTATCGAGCTAAAACTGACCAATTTGAGCCCTTTTTAGGCCAAACCAAGCTCTCCCAATACTCCTCAACCCTCCTACGGTCGAATTAGAACTGAAAGGTAAGCTAAATTGGCTCCCTTCTGTAATTTCGGATCGGTGCTAGAGAGAGAACCGATAGAATTTTGTTGATAAAATTCTTACTCAATTCAGCATCAATTGATGCAATTCTTGATCCTAGGAGTAACCTCAGGAAGAGAGCTACCTACCCAAATTGAAAGCTCGGACCGCCGCTCCCCCGATTGTAAGCATTTAAAGCTTTCTCTCTCTACGTTCTATTTTCCGGCGAAGCTTCATTTAAGCTTGTTCCGGCATCAAAACATGCGATTCAAAGTGCAATTGAATCGTGTGAAGATGTAGAAACTCCAACTTAACTTCAATTTCAACAATTAAACTTGTTTGATTGGTCAATTTTATAAAATCAAATTCGGCTGTCTTGGAACGTTGAAATTGGGAAGATTTGGGGATTTCAAAATTTCAAGGGACTAAAATACAATTTTATAAAATTGAGGGCCAATTGGGCATGATAAGAGTGTTGGATGACCAATTGAGCAAATTTTGGAATTTTTGGGGTAAAACCTACTATTTTTGTGAAGGAGGGGCAAAATAGTAATTTTGGAAAAATTGATGACCAAATTGGGAATTTGGGAAACTTGAACCCCTTTTTGTGAAATTGAATAAATTGAGGTCCCAGGGGGAATTTTTAAAGTTTCGGGACTCAATTTGGTGAAAAGCTGGCATTTGGGGCCTAAAGTAGAAGAAAAAGAACTTTAGGAACCAAATTGCAAATATTCAAAAAGTTAGATATTTTTAATCATTCATAATAAATGAAGGCTACCAAGCCAAATGATAATGAACAAAGATGTTCATACCGTGTAGGAACACGAGATATGGGGAATGCTAGCTGAGACAAAGCTCGCAAGGGACCAAAGCCGAATTAGAGGAAATACACTACATGATCGGGTGAGTGGAATATTTTATATCATACCCGGTTGGGATGATAAACACCTTAAAAATGAAAACCCACTATTAAGTGGTATTTTAACCTTCACACCTGAGAGGAGTGATGTGGAAATCATGCAGAAAAACTACTTACCGGTCGTGAGTAGATCATACCTGGTTGGTATGATGAAACTTCCTAGAAGGAAATGGAAAACCCACTTATCGGTTATAAGCGGAGATGTCCTCATACTCGGTTGGTGTGATGGACGACTAAAAAGTTTATTTTGCCAGAAGTGCTCTCCCCTGACTATGTGCCACTGCTTAAACTTTTTGGGAGACCTTCTTGATGGGAGCTAAAATTGCTCAGATAGGCTAGAGGCCTCGGTTTTGGAACTTAGGAGCTAATATGCCTGATTTTGAAAATCTTGAAGAGTGGGCCCTAGGCTCGATGGCACGAACAGGAGCTCATAAACAAACATGATTTTAAGCCATGAAAACTTAAGTGAATGAATTGTTTGGACATGGTACCGAGATAGGACCAACATACTTGATGGACTGGTGGCATTGCGACATGACAAGTCTTCGGACTAGTCAAGACAAATAGTTGTAGGTCGAGTTGAGGGTCGGGGCCGTTGGACGAGTGGCACCACAAATTATATGGCTTATGTGAAAAATTATTAGTTTGTGCATGCACTGTGTTATGGGACCTTCAAGATGACCAAGAGGGGTAGTGATGCGCCCTAGGACTCTAGACGACCTATTGGAAATAAGGGCAATTAGTCGTACCAAAAGTCTTGCAAAGCTCAATGTAGCTTCATTGCGCATGAGACTAGGGTGTGGACGAGATGAGGTCTCTGTCCTCATATGGACAAGGAGTTTTGTTATGGGAATGAGGGTTGAATGTCGTGTACATCCACTCATTCTTAGGGTAGGAGTGGACATGCTTCTTTCTAGGTGGCCGATAAAGTCGTTCCGACGCCACAAGTGGGTATAGTGGACGAGCTGGCCTACGAATGTGCGTTCCTTCATGATGAAGGGCATATGTTGATTGATAAACATACCGTTGTGATGAGAAATGATTATGAAAACCAAGATTTAAAAATGCAAAACTGTAAAGGAATTAAGGAGTCTAGCACACTCCAATTTGAAAACTATTTGTTACCAAAACTTCATTTTTGAAAATACCCATTCACTGAGTTTAGAAACTCACCCATCTTTTTATCCCTTTTCAGGAAATAAAGAAAATGACTAGGGATAACACCAAGCCTTACCCTCTGTTAAGTATGCTTAATTTCTCTTAAGTATCCTTTTTATTTGATATATGTCTTTCCAGGGAACAAGGTTGAAAGTATGCTTGACTCCTCTTAAGTTAAAAAAGGAGGAAACTCCTCTTGAATCGGGAGAGTAGCGGGTTGTTCATGGGGATCCGACCAAACCAGGTTGGGGCGTGACATTCCATGATCTAAATTGGTAAGTCCCCTTTGTCGCCCTTCACCAGAATTCACTATTTACATTTTGTTTTTCCTGAAAACTTAATTGTGAAATTTGCACTGCTCATGCCACCAATTGAAGTGTGGTTTGATCAAGGAAGGATCTCCAGGAAGAGAAAAATCCATTGTAATAAAAAGCTCCAATTGTGAGATCATCACCGGTAAGAAATTGAAGTTTTCTCTCTCTATACCGATTTTCCGGCAAAGCTCCATTTGAGCTCATTTTTTGGCCATTTTCAATGTGCTAAAAATGATGAGTGAGACATAGGGAAGATGAATGAGATCATGAAAGGGGCCAATTACCCGTGTTTAAGGGGTCAATTGAACGAAGTAAGATTTCGGAGATCAAATTTAAATTTTTGACAAAATTGGTCAATTTGGGGATTTTTGGAAAATTGGGGGCCGAATTGCAATTAAAGGAAAATTGGGGGATTTTTATGAAATTAACTCCCAATTGAGGTCCAATTGATAATTTTTGGAAAATGGGGGACTAATTGGTAATTTTAAGGAATGTGAGAACCATTTGGTAATTTTGGAAAATTAAGTACCAATATGTAAACACTTGGAAGTAAGAAGTCCTTTATGCCAAGTTTCTTTATGATAATACTTGAACCCTGTAGGAACAGGTCATACGAGTAGTGGTGTAGAGAAGCACATTTACGATTGGAATTTAGCTAGGACGAACACGTCTCAGTACCCAGTGAGTGGGAATTTCCAATATCATACCCAGTTGGGGTGATGAATACCGTTTTTAAGTTTGAAAACTATTTTCTAAGAATGGTCTCCCAGATAGCGTGAAACTGCTTAAACATTTTGGTAGACATTCTTGAGAGCTAGAATTGCTCTAGTAGGCCTAAAGCCTCAGTTTTCAAAATGATAGGGCCCAATGCCCAGTTTTGGATAACTCATTATGTGGGCCCAATGCTAGTGGGCACCGGCCAAAGCCCATAGATAAGTAAGCTTATTACCTATGAAAATCTTTTGATAACTGGTTAATTGTGTGAATCGCCACCGTGCTGAAGTTAGACCATCAACTCGTTGGGCTAGTAGCTACTGAGCCAAAGCTAGGTCGTCAAACCTATTAGGCATAGCAGTTATGAAGTCAAAGTCGAGTGTCAGGATCGTTGGGCTGGTAGCACAAAAAATAATGGATATAATTCCTAAGACTATTTTTTGTGCATGCATTGAATTTCAGAACCATCGAGTCGCCCAGTATGGGGGTAGTGTTGGTATTAAGGACTGGTGGATGACATAGGTTACATAAGAGAATTTGGGTTGTCTAATGATTCTCAAAACTCAAAGTAGCTTCATGCATATTGAGTCTAAGGCAAGGTCAGAAGAGGTCTCGTCCCACATTGCGAACACAAAATATCTTCAAGTATGAGGGCCAGACAATTGATGTACACTCAGACTCCGGGAAGAAGTCAAGGACATCTATCAGGGTGGATGGTAAAAACACTCTTATCCACAAGTGGGTGTAGTTGGCTTAACTGCATTCTATGAATGTTTGAACCCTTTTTATTAAAGGGTGTGTGATTGAATGCCAAACAATTCCCAGGCAAGAAAAAGAATTGAAGTGTTTTTCAATGAGGAAGTTAAACTCGCAAACCTGTAAACAAGAAAGGCTATGAATTCTTTCGAAAACTCATCCTAATATTCGCTAATTGAGTTGTAGAAACTCATCCCTCCCTTTAAACCTTTTTCAGGAAAGAAGACGACCCTTTAGGGAATCCTACACCAAGCCTTAAAATCTAGTTAATTTACTCTTAACATTTTCAATTTTGTATAATGTTATTCTAGGGAATAATGATAGAAGGTATGCTTGACTCCTCGTGGTTTTGGAAGTGATGACTCTTCCTAGACCAAAGGGAGTTACGGGTTGCTCATGAGGTTCCGACCAAACCGGGTCGAGGCGTGACAAATTTGGTTTACTTCCTGATTACCCATCGATTCCCAATTTAATCCCACTTCCCGATTTGACCCAACCCAGCTATGAAGTTGGGATTTTCCTTGGATTTATAACCACCCCCTTCTTTTTATGAGTTTTGTCCTCAAAACGCGACTTTTCATTTCTATGGTAAAAACCATACTTTATATGCATAGCTTAATTTATACTTTCAGGTCAAGGGAGGGTCTGAACAATCTCAGATATTTTTCCCTCATCCTTGCCTCGAGTTCCCACGTTTCCTCCTCTATTTGGCTATGGCTCAACATTGTTTGCTAGTACCATCTGGAAAAGGGTCCCCTCCTAATTGGTCGTAAATAGCAACTGCTAATACCCTGTAAGGGTCCTTAGGAGTTTGATGGAGGTGTAGCGGGAGGGTATGTCTCCTTGCGCTTCTCCCAAAAAACCTTTTTGGAGCTGGTGGTTGCGTAGAACCCAATCGCATTCGCAAGCTAAGCTAACCACCTCAGCCAACTCAATTGGGCATTCCAAACTCCCCATGCATCATCACATGTTGAGGTCCAGCCCATCCAAGAAGTGCTGGAAGATATCAGTCAGGCTTGCCAAATCCAGCGCAAATACCCTCAAGGCATTGAAATGATGTTGATACTGCCCCATCGTTTCGTGGCCTTGTCGGAGTCTTTGGAAATCCCACTTCTTTTCGTTCATGAGGTTGGGAGACATATACTTTTCATGAAACTTCCTCTTAGAGGTTTCCCAGCTTAGGGTTGTTGGTGTTGTGGCCTGCAGATTTAGCCACCACCGGTTTGTGTTCCCTCCTAGAAAGAACTCTACCATGGTCACCTTGGACTTGTCCGGAACCTCGACCATGGCTAGATACTTCTTGGTTGTCCTCAACCAATCCATTGCTGTGAAAACATCCCCTTCTCTAATGAAGGTGGCACACTTGAGATGCCTTAAAGCTTTGAGACTATAGGATACATCGAACCTCAGAGGATCCCTAACTAGAGTTGGTGCTCCTGCCGGAGGTGGTGCTTAATTGAAGCTTTCTCTCTCTAGGCTGATTTTCCGACAAGGCTCCATTTGAACTCATTTCTAAGCCAAAATGGGTGTTTCAAAGCTTGAAATGAACCAGGGGATGTGGGAAAGATGATTAGTATCATGTTATGATGCAATTGGAATGAATTCATGTCGAATTGATAAAATTCAAGTTTAAGGATCAAATTGTAATTTTTGAAAAGTTTGGGGACTTAATTGCAATTTTCAAAAATTTGGAAATTTTTTGTAATTAAGAGAATTATAGTATTCCTAATTGGAAATTTAAAGAAATTAGGGGCCCAAATGAAAGATTTGATAATCTTAGGGACTTAATTAGAAATAAGGTATACTTAAGAACTAAAACGTAATTACTACAAAGTTATGGGTCTTAAGTGTAAATACCTTATTGTTTGGGATTTGATTGCCCAATTCATTGTAGGAACGGATCACCTACAAGTCCATGCAAAGGAAAGACATGTCAACCTTAGAAATCCCTGGGACGACTGAATCTCGGAATACGGGTGAGTGGGATTTCCAACATCATAATCGTTTGGTATGATGAGTATGTTGTCAAATTGAAAACTATTTTTTAGAAATAGTCTCCTCTGATTGCGTGACACTGCTTAAACTTTTTGTGAGCTATTTCTGAGTAGAGCTAGTGTTGCTCTAGTGGACCCAAGGCAATGGGAACGGGCTTAAACCCGTAGATAAATAGACGAATTATGAGCTTATGGAAAACTCACATAAATGGTAAATTGTGTGACATATCTACCGAGTCAAGGCCAGGGTTGTCAATCTCGTTGTGCTAGTAATTATTGAATCAAAGTCGGGTCAACAAGCTCGTGGGGGCTGGTAGTACTAAAGATAAAAATTTTAACTAAAAAGACTTATGTTTGTGGATGTTGAGATAAAGAACCATCGAGGTGCCCGATATGCGGTAGTGTTAGTTCTAAGGGTTGTTGGATGTCCCAAGGAGCATAAGGGAAACTTTGTCATCTAATATGTCAAGAAGCTCTGAGAGCTTCACACGTATTGAGACCGAGGTTGGAGTGGGAGAGGTCTCGTCCTACAATAGTAGACACTAAATTCGATTTAAGCATGGGGGGTGGGCAATAGAGCTCACTCAGACTTATAGTAGAAGGTGCAACCTCCTATGCAAGTGGTCAGTAAAGGCGTTTTGTACCACAAGTGGAGCAATCAGAGACTACTTTGTGAAAGTATGATCCCTTTGATGATAAAGGGCGTGTGTAATCATGTGCTAAACCAAACCTAAAAAGGGTGAATGATAAAATACCCCTTTTGATAGAGTGTGTGGAGTTAAACCCATAAAACCCTTAAACTAGAATGATATTATATGTTAACAATGATTAACCTTTTTCCTGTGAAAAAGTCATCTTATTACCCACTCATTGAGTTGTAGAACTCACTCCCTCCCCTAAACCATTTTTCAAGAAAGCTCTCCCATGAGGAAAAGTGAAAGTTATAGGAGCGAGTCAGAATTACCACGAGAAGGTAAATTTTTATTAAGTTGTTTTGTTAATTTTGTTATGGAAAACATAGGTTCTTATAAGCATTTACCTTCCCCGGTCTATTTTGGTAGAAATACCAATTTAGTACAGGGAATGGTAGCTAGTTGGTCACAGAATTTCAACCAAACTGAGTTGGGGAGTGACATATGCTAAAAATAGATTTGGAAGTAATTGTAGTAACCAAAATATAGCCAATGCATCCTTTGCCATCTCTACTAGTATAGGATATTTTTCAAAATTTTCCTTCCACCAATTTAGTATATTGAATCCATCTTCATCTTCTATAGTTTCCTCATCCAAATACATATTTGTCTCAAGATTCGATAAGTTCGATTTCTTCTTCTTAATGAGTTCATATTTGTGAAATGGATTTGCAATACTTTTAAACTTGTACTAACTTCCCCTAGCAGTACCAATGTTATCTTCACATTTCTCACCACTACACTCTCCTTCATACTGTAAATAGTTTACAAACAATTTCTTAAATGTACTAATTTTATACTTCTAATACAACCAATTCATAAGGTTTATGATCAAAATAATATTCCAAACTTTCCACCTCCAATCTTGGATTAAGAATTGTATCAATTCCTAAAATGACATTCACTTTTGACCAATATTTGTCAACTTTCTTAAACATTTCACAAACCATATGCTCAATACTAGAAATCCCACAACACTTCCACCCATTCACAATAGATTTTATTGCATAAACAATTGGCAAATATGTATTTGCAGCCAAATATCTCGTATCAAAAAATATGTTTGTGATATCATAAAATACATTCAACTTTTCAGTAATTTTATTTTCCATTGATGAATAAGTTCACTTGATAAACATTTATAGTTGGAATCATGAAATTTCAATCAAGAAAACACATCTTTGTAGTCTAATGATACTTTCAACATTAAATAAGTTGAGTTCCAACGAGATTTACAATCTAAAGTAAGCTTTTTACTCATTTTAATGTGAAGTTGATGGGTCGTCTACTCAAATTTCTCTCACTACTTAGGGGTTATAGTACAATATAATACACTCTCACATATATTCTTAATAGTGCATCTAATAGTCTTCAACCCTTCTTTCACAATCAATTTAAAAATATGTGCTCAACATCTCATATGCAACATATACCTCTAACATAAGTTATTCAAAATTAAGCTTATTAGTGTTAATTTGTATTACATATGCGTTTATTGAACAATTATCCATTGTAATAGTGGATAATTTCAAATCTATATTCTAATAAACTAGTGAATGTGTAAAATACTCATAAAGTATTTCACTAGAGTGTGGACACAAAACATGTAATAATATATAAAAATAACAAACAATAAATATCATAATTATAATAAACACAAAATGAAAAGTATATTAATTTCAAAAGATATATATTTAAGATCATACCTTAATATTTGTCTTTAAAATACATGTCATTATCAATATAATGACCAGTTATTATCATATAATCCTTCTTTTGTATCTATGAAATCCACATATAAGTAGTAATGGCCATAAGACTAGTCAAATTTTCAAAAACTTCCAACAACTCCTTTGCAACTGCATATAAGTTCATGTAATCTTTCTTGATTGTATTCCTCGACACCATCTTGAACCTTGGTTGTAACTTGCCCATAAACCTTATAAAAATTAAATGTTCTACCATATTCAACGAATACTCATGCATGATGATCATATTTGCAAGTTTAGTACGACATTCTTGCTGATCAAATTTGAATTCACTACCACATCCTCTCTCCATTTGTAATGTTCCATCAACAAACTTCATAAATTGTTGACTAATATCACTCATTAACCTTCTTGAACATTTACCAAAACGCTTTCTCAAATGACTGATACCTTGCTTACCAACCACAACATACATGGTTGCACAATACTTGCGTTTGGCTTTAGTTCTTCCATCTACTTTAAACCTCATGAAATACTTCCACATATTAGAAGGTAGTGTCACTTTCTCAAATTGCACTTTACTATTACTTTATGTAGTTGCCCTACCAATACTAACAACACCGATTATCATAGATTCAATTTGTGGCATTGATGCGATTAGAAAGTTGACTCCCATAGGAGTTCATGGACACTTGAATCACCTCAAATAGATGTCAAACTAACCTATAAATGTCATTTTACTACACTTTGTCATGATCGATCACTAGTCCAGACTTTTATGAATTTATTTGACCTCAATACTTAACTAAATCTTATGAGGCTAGGGAGTTCAAAAGTTGGGACCAAGATTATTTGTGGAATTTTCCTTGGTCATTCTTAGCTATTGATGACATCAAAGATTTTCCAGAATGAGGATACTATGTTTATGATTATTAGAGTATGGTTACTATTTTATCACACCGACACTAGTAGAGTGGTTGGCTATGTCCGACCGTGATATCATTGGAAAGCTAACTCAAATAGGAATCCAATGGTACTTGTAGCACTCAATTTAGTTGTTGAAAAAAAGTTATGGCTTATGCAAGTTAGGTTGTCAGAAAGCAAAGTGATGTCATTTCTAGAGAAGATTCCAAAGAGCCGCCTCTGAGAGGGGGCAAACCTTATATGATTCTAGACTTAATGAGCTATTAAATTTAACTCCCTTTCATCAAATCATAGCCCACTTATCCCTACAAAAATTTATTTCCCTCAGCGGTGCATTTTTTTCATTGCGATGAAGAATTGAGTCTAATTTTCGGATTGTCAAAATTGGTAGAATTACAATTCTACCGAATTGAGTCTACCATTGAGATAATAATATGTTAAATGTTGACAAAACTTGAGAAGTATTAGACCAATTGATATCATATTAGACATTGCTACAATTATAAGGTAGAAAGTTTGTATTATATTTTTGAATGAGATCCTTATTTAGTGACAATATTGAAGATATATAAAATTAGTACTACGTTTTACACAGAATTAGTCCACGTTGATACGAATGTGATTGTATAATATCTATTTTAATGAATGATATAGACATAGTTGGAAATGCTAAGTATTCATATTATCAAAATTTGAGTATAATATATATTTGTTATATTTAAATATGGGGTATTGTTGGAAAATAATTGGCCATAGGTATTCAATATTAAGGAAAATAATAAAAGATATATTAATTATTCTAATTTAAACTGTAACTTCAAAATCAACATTAGGTACAATTGTAAAAATTATTGACAAATATAATAGTAAATTGACAAATGTAATAGTACCGCAAGTCCAATAACTGTTTATGCCCTAATAATGCTCAAAATTGGATAAATTTAAAGTTAGTTGGTGAGTTTATTTTACTTTTAACCTTTAGAATATATAATATATGTAATTATACTAATCGTTGCTAATATAAAATGTTAGAATATTTTGTTATTAATGAGTTCTATCTTAATTGCTTGAAAATAAAATTAATGATAAATATATTGATCTTTAAATTTATTCTAATTTAGTTTAGTTTGATATAATATTTTTCTTTAAAATTGATTGAATTTTTTTTTGTATTTAAGTGGTGTAGCCATTAATCATGAAGGATAAATTAGATTTTTAATAGTTTTATGATAAATTTTTTAAATATATAATATTTTACAAATTTTAAATTTATATTAAATATTTTATTAATACATTCATTCTATATTTTATGAATTTACACCATTTTATTTCAATAAAAACATGTAAACTTTTTTTTTAATCCACTTAATTGTGATAGTATATCTATCTATAATAATTTTGAGAAAATCATTGTTTTTAATATTTGATTAATTTGAATTAAATCTAAATTATATTATGGGTAAATGAGTAAAATTAAAATGGACTATGTATGTGTTAATCTGAACTCGGTTTTCTGATAATTAAACTAATCTGAATCAATTCTCAAAATCGAGAATTAAATTTTGAATAATTAAATAGATCTGAATTTGGATACAAATGGAGAATTGAGTTTCACTTATAGTAAATTTAATTTAAATTTCAATTAACTATATTCAATTAGAATAAAAACTGATGATGAAAATCTAAATAGAGGATCAATTAACTATATTCGACTGGAATTAAGTATTGATTGTTCATATTCAATTTAAATGGGGTCTCCATGGATGGAATCCAGGGTATGAGGTAGTGGAGTTCGGAGATAAGGGGATTAAAAGACCAGTAAGTCTCAACCATCTCATTTCCACTGGGTTGATTGAGAGTCCAACTTGTGATTAAATCATCACAAGATTGAATGGAAATATTATATAACAATAAGAGATATGCACACTTTTTCTTCAATTGGGAAAGTCTTTATTTATTTTTCTTGTCAATTTCAAAATTTTGGGAAAGGAAATTAATAATAAAACTGAGGTGGTGTTCCTCGTATTACTAGACGGGATGAAGACTATTTTGTCCCTATATGACTTTTGCGTATAATAAATTTATTTTGTATGTATGCCTAAAGTTGCTTATTTTATTAAGGGTAAATATATAATAAGATACCAATTTATATATATATTAATCTAATTAGAACTAAATTTTTAGTTTTATTTCTCGTTTCACATAAAAATTTCATAAAAATTAAATTTATTGTTACTTGTTTTCAATTTAAACAATTTCCGATCAATATTGATGTAAATAGTATAGATGATATATGAATAATGATATGAAATTAACACATTCATTAATTAGAGTTTTATATCCAATAGATAATTCAAAATTCCGTCAATTTTAAAAAATTATTATATTATTTAGTAAAAATAACTATAACACACTATTCATATGATAATATATTAATTAATTAAATAAGAAAAATTAGTATTAATATTATAATATAATAAAAAAATGAACATTTGTATTAAACAAAATATAAAATTAAAAATTTAATGATAATCAAGTGAACCGAAAAACAATTATTCTCAAGTATATATTATGCCATTTTAAGTTTATCATTTATATATATTATGATACGCAATTTTGATAACAAAAATAATGGTATATTACATTCATAATCAAATGAGAAACATATATTTAAGATATATAGAAAATATTGTCCTAAATTTAAATAAACAAATAATCAAATGAGATGTTTTAATGAATATCCCAACCTAACAACTCATTTAAACATTGAACTTGCATGAAAAACACTGGCTAGAGAAGACCACCCAGCCCAAGTCCTAGAAAACTTAGAATTCAACCAACGGACTAAAAATGGCATAAAAAATAATGGACCAAAAGTCAGAAAACACAAAATTAACATTGTTGTCACGGCATGACATGCATATTTTATAACATCACATCACATCACACCAACAAAATTAGCGTCTAAGACCGATTGCTGAAGGGTCCCAACAGATGCGTGATTCAATAATATACTATCAAGACCATGGAGTCAAGTTCTACACTTCTTCAGTCGTGATGTAGCAATGTCATGTAGTCCGAAGGCTCGAAGAAAATGGTGTCGATACTTAACCCTTTAGATGTCCCTTCCTTCCCCTGTTTGGCGAAGAGCACGAAGAAGCCTTTGGAACATTACTACTTCCTTCAAATGAAGTGCACAACACATGGCATGGGGTTGAGGGGCTCGAACGCCATGTGCCCCTTGGATGTTTCGTGTCCATGAGCAAATAATAAGTGGGTATTAATAGGTGATATGATTCAATGAAAATAGATCTAAAATAAATAAGGATATATTTTTAAAAAAATATTTAGACAATTCTAAAATTTATATAATATTTTTCTTCCTGGCCTCATAAGTTGACCACCTAAAAGTATGACCTTACAGTGGGCATCCACCACATTTGATGAATGATCAAAGTGCCTCACTACCTTATAAAGATCAGCCAGCTGCTATTTCTTACCACATCCTGGAACCTAAAGCTAGAATGGCAGAATCAGCAGCAGCCCATAGAGATCTAGCAAGCAAAAAAGACCCAGATCCCATGGCGGATGATCATCCTGATATCGAGGTCCCTCAGTATTTCGTGTGCCCGATATCTCTTCAGATCATGAGAGACCCTGTAACGGTCGTGACCGGGATCACCTACGATCGCGATAGCATAGAGAAGTGGTTGGCCAAGTCGAGGGGGACCGCCGCCGACTCTGCTTGCCCGGTCACAATGCAGCCGCTGCCCAGGGACTCGGCCCTGACCCCGAACCACACCCTCCGCCGCCTCATCCAGGCATGGTGCGTGACCAACGCGAAGAACGGCATGGACCGGATCCCGACCCCGAAGGCGGCCCTGGATGCAGCCCGTGTGCTCCGGTTGGTGCGGGACCTCCAGTTCAAGGGTCTGTGCTTGAAGACGCTGAAGCGACTGGATGAGCTGGGCTTGGAGAATGAGAGGAACCGGTGGTGCATGGCCGAGGCTGGCGTGGCCGAGGCCATGGTCCCGTTGATCAACAAATTCTCTGACGAGAATAGTGATGGCTTGGAGGAGTGCACGAGGATCTTCAACTGGACGTGGACCTCCGGTCGCCCCGGCTTGCGGCTGCTGGTCCAAGAGAATAGCGACTTGGTCGACTCACTGTCTTGGATCCTGCAGAGTACCAATAACAACACAGCCGTTAAGAACAGCGCAATGGCGGCGTTAAAACATGTCGTGGAGGTCGCCAACGTGGCACTGCTGGAACGGCTCAAGCTCGAGACCTTCGAGGCCATAGTCAAGGCCGTGAGTGAGGTCAGGAACAGGAGGATATCAACGCCGCCGTCGATTCAGCAGGTGTCCCAGGTCGCTGCCGTCGTCAAGTGCGCTCTGCAGGTCCTCATCGACGCTTCACCGTGGGGAGGAACAGGCAGAAGATCGTAAAGGCTGGCGCGGTTTTCGAGCTGATCGAACTCGAGCTCGAGAAGCCCGAGCAGAAGAGGGTTTCTGAGATGGTGTTCGAGCTGCTGGCGCAGCTGTGCTCCTGTGCAGACGGGAGGGAGCGTCTGCTGGGCCACGCTGGAGGGATCGCAATGCTAGCGAAACGGACGCTGAGAGTATCTCCTGTGGTGGACGATCGGACAGTCCAGATACTGGCGATGGTGTCGCAGTTCTCGGCATCGAAGGGGGTATTAATGGAGATTCTGAGGGTGGGGGCGGTGTCGAAGCTGTGCATGGTGATGCAAGCTGATTGTTCCGTAAGTTTGAAGAACAAGGCGAGATCTATACTGAGGATGCACTCGAGCGTGTGGAACAATTCTCCTTGTATTGCCGTTTATCTCTTGACTAGAGACACTGATAGATAGCTAGCATAGCTATTAGATGCTCATCCGAATGCTCCTTCCTTCTGTGTTGTGATCTCATGTAGAGTCCTAAAAAAGTTGTATACCAAACTCACTTGTCAATTTCTCTATGAACTTGAAACATAGACTACTTACTCCTAACTGGATTATGGGGTTTCATGAGCCAAAGGGTGGGAGGGGGATCGATCTCCGAATTGTCTGCTGCAACATTGAAGAAAGTTTGTCGTGTGTTGACTTTGCCTGGTCGAGAGCTGTATTTCTAGCTTTGACCATTCAACGGATAACCACACATACACATTGTGGGTGAGTTCTCACATATTAACCTTATATTTTATATATTCCGCTCCTATTGAATCAAACATTGGTTGGTAGTCATATAATTTTGGATGGCCGCACACACATATAATTAAAAAGTTATTGAAAAATATATAAAATATAAGTGTTAAAATTTAAATAATACTTTATCCATAATTATCTATATATTAATATATCATCTAAGTTGGTCCAAGCAATTATAATTTGAGAACTATCTAATTGACGGTGATATTCACGATAATGAGGTTTTGACCTTTTCTTTAGTAAGACCATGGCCTTCTTAATTTATACAGTAAGAAGTTCAAAATTTAGTGCTTCTAGAAAAAAGGAGAATAAAATTGTAATGTTATTTTATTATGTATATTATATAAATATATAAAAATTATAAGATTAATAACTAAATTTCAATTGTGGTTATAAAGTATTATTACAAAGTGTTATAAATTAATATTTTAAATTATGAAAAAATGGAGTTTGAGGGTTTTTACTTAATTTGTAAATAAATATTTGATTAACTACTTAAATTAAATTAAAATTTTGTTTAAATTAAGTAGTAAATTGAAAGTGATTGGTCCTTTTTTAAATTAGCCAAAGTATTTCGTCTATTTGCATAAATTATTTTATTATTATTAATAAGTCAGATTAGAATCACACCACTGCAACCCATTTAGGCCGTGGCAGGCCTGTTCCATGTGATGCTGTAATGCTGGACACGGCCATCCCACACTACTTAAAAATGTATCATTAAAATATATATGCCTAAATATTATATTTTATATGATATTATAATATAAATAATAAAATATTTTTTTATTTTCCAAATGATAAATATATGTATTTTAATTTAATTTAATTTTAAAATTAAATTCTCAATAATATCTTAATTCCCTTTAAATTTTATATTCTAAACTGTTGTATTTTAAATTATTTTCTTAAAAATATTTTATTATGATTGGGTATTACAAGTTTACAAGGTAAGATTTAATATTAAATAAATAAATTTTTATTTTTATTTAATAAAAAAATAATGATAATAAAAACCGAAGTTATTCTACCTAAACTAAATTATATAACATGATTATAAGATTTGATTTTAATTGGATATTTGGATAATTTAAAATAATTTTTTCAAAAATTATAATTTTACTACTTGTATTTCGATAATCTGGTTTATCTTATATATTCTATCATTTTTTAATAAATTTAAAATTACACGTATATTTAATTTTATTTACCAAAATTTTATGTTTAAATTATTATATTTTTTTCAAATTTAAAATTTGTATTATTAATATGGATAAAATTATCATTTTATTATTATATTACAAAACTCTTCATTTTATTACCATTTACCTCTCAAATCCTCTATTTACTTACTTATACTTTTTTAATCTCATTTTAATTCCTAAATTCTCAAAAATCACTTATCCATTCCCAAATATTTATTATTAATATTTTATTCTTTAAACTTTTTTTTTAAAATATTATTTTAAGTTTTTATTATTCCAAAATTTATTATCTAAATTTTAAACATTTTTCATTTTTTCCATAGGTCCACTGTAATAGAAACCCCAATCATATTCCAAAATTAGTTCTCTCAAATATGGAACTAAGGGGTATATATGGAATTTATTTTGTCCATTTTAGTCGCATAAAATATATTTAGAGAAACTGATTCTCTACTTTTTTATTTTTGATATTAGAGGGTGGTTATTGTTTTATCACATAAGCATTGGTAGATTAATTGGTTGTGTTCAATTGAGATGGCTTTAAAAAGCTAAATTAAGTATAAATTTAATTACATTAGAATCACTTAATTTGGTGATCGGAAAAAAAAGTTATGTTGTGTACGACTTGGGTTGTTAAGACTGTGTTATATACTTAATGAGATATTAGATAATAGATTCTCTTTATAAGATAATAGACAACTTATCTTTACAAGAATTTATTTCCTTCCGCGGTGCATTTTGTCATTACAATGAAAAATTGAGTGTTATTTTCAGATTGCCGGAATTTCGGTCATGTGGAGGGGACAATGGGCATGCAACACGTTGCTGTGCCATGCGCTTGCCCGTGTGACGCATGTCTTAATTTGTTTGACCAGTTCGGTACTATTCAAAACTGGTTTCCAACTAATTTTTCATCCAATTCAACAAATTTTGATAGTTTTTTCTTTGATTTATCACTAATTTGATCTATTCTTATCCCAATTTATTTTTATAAAAATAATTTATCCAATTCCATACTATTTGGGTTTAAGAATTTTAATTTTTCAATTTATGTAACTCTTTATAAAAATTGTGTATTTTTCTTCATAAGCTAGTTTGATCCCAATTCAAACTGATTTTTAATAGTCTATTTCATGAACTTTGATTCCCCTTCAAGGAGGTCATGTGGGGACAATTCACCCCACTTCATAAAATGTCCAAATCTCCTTTTCAAATTGATACAAAATCTCGTTTGATATTTCAAATTGAGTTTGGTTTTCTATTTTCCGGTTCAACTGAAGTTTTTGGTTCAATTCGATTGGGTCAAATTTTTGAAAATAGCGATGTTACAACTATCCCCCTTCTTTCTAAAAGTTTTGTCGGCAAAATTTAATTATGTATTCATTTTAAGTGTTTCACACTTGTACATAAGGACTTAAAACAAATATGAGTAGTTATCCCCCATGGTTAATTCGGGCTCTTAGGTTTCCTACTCAACTCGATTGTTGTACCATAACACTTTTACTATATTTATTTTCTTCCTAAAAGGGATTTTATCTTGATGATCCACAATACGTACTGGTTCCACCTCATACGTTAAAGGTTTTTCCAATTCTGGTGGATGTTGATCCAACATGTGTCTCGGTTATAGTTCATACTTTAGTATTTACACAGAAAATATATCGTGAATTCTAACTCTGGTGGCATTTATAGTTTGTATGCTATATGTAAACCCCGATTTCCATAAAGGAAATAAACTAGAAATGTATACCAAAAAAGTTTAAAGAAAATTGAGTTTTGTTTTGAACTGAGATCATGAAAAGTTATCAACATGAAATTGGAAGTGATCCAAAGTGAGATAAGATTTATCAAAATTTAAAGGAAGTTAATCCCACTAGAAGGATCCACAAAATCCGATGAAGCCTGGAATCACATGGATGTCCTATACAACTCTCAAACAATAGCACAGAAGGATATCTTATACCAACAATGGAGGCAATTGCAAAAGGGAGAACAATTTAGGGACACATGCCTCTCCACCATCTCCAATCTCGCCACTAGCTTTGCCTAGATTGGTTAGCTCAAACCTGATTATGAAGTTAAAGACAAATTGTTCGATGAGCTAGATTATGAGTGGGAAGCTGTAAACCCCGCACTTTTGAGTTAAAGAAAACCAGGAAAAAACCGGTTAACCCGAGTAAGAAAACCGAGCCGGTTTACAAACCTGATCATTTGGAAACAAGCAATTTAGAAATTTACAACTTCCAGGTGATCCAAAGGGTTCATTAAACCTTGGAAAATAAATTTAAGATAAATTAGAATAGAAAAACCAAATTGATTAAGATGAATAAGAATCCATAAGAACTTTGAAGTTAAGCGTGCTTGCTCGATAGTAGTGTGAGGATGGGTGACCTCCTGGAAAGTATGAATAATTTAATATTGAAATTAAATTATTAGAATTAATACCAATAATTTATGGCAATATTAATACTTCCCGGTGAACCTTAAACTAGAGCTTCGACTTGAAAATTTTTCTTAAACTCGGAAGGAGAGGTTAGGCTCTTTAGAACCGGGGAGAAGTCAGCTATTTGATAGCAAACTCCAGTCAATCTGAGAATCACAAGAGAAGTGCCAATATGATAGAATAGTGAAGCCAGCTTCGACGGACCAAAGCTGCCCTGTTTCGACTGAGTTGAAATTGGCCATTTCGAGCCCTACTTAGGCCAAACCAAACCTTCCCAACACTTTCTCCGCCCTCCCACAACCGAATTAGGACTGAAAGGTAAGCCAATTCGGCTCCACTCTACAATTTCCCGTCGGTGTTAGAGAGAGAATGGTAGAATTTCATTATAACTCAATAAGGTATCAATTGATACGATTCTTGATTCTATGATGAACCTCAAGATGAGAGCTATCTGCCTAGATCGAAAGTTCTAACTCAATTTGGAATCAATTGATGCAATTCTTGATTCTAGGATGAACCTCAAGATGAGTGCTATTTGCCTAGATTGAAAGCTTGGACCACCGTGCCCTCACCGGTGAGAAATCGAAGCTTTGTCTCTCTACAGTCTATTTTTCGGCGAAGCTTCGTTTGAGTTCGTTCCGGCATTAAAATCTGCGATTCAAAGTTTCTTAGAATCGTATGAACATGCAGGAACTCAATTTCAATAATTAGAAGTGTTTGATCGGTCAATTTGATAAAATCAAATTCGGTAGTGTTGAAGAGTTGAAATTGGGGGAAAATTGGGGATTTTGGAAATTCAAAGGGCCAAAATGCAATTTTATGAAATTAAGGGTCCATTGGGCATGAAAATAATGTTGGAGGACCAATTGAGGAATTTTGCAATTTTTGGGGCAAAACTTGCCATTTTTGTAAAGGAAGGGCAAAATGGTAATTTTGGAAAAATTGGCGGACCAAATTGGAAATTTGGGAAATTAAACCCCTTTTTGGTGAAATTGAATGAATTGAGGTCCTAAGATAAATTTTAAAAGTTACGGGACTCAATTTGAGGAAAAACCGACATTATGGACTTAAAGTTAAAGAGAAATAACTTTAGGGACCTAATTGCAAATAACTAAAAGTTTGGGTTTTCTCATTCATTAGAAATGAATGAAGGCTGTTATGTCGAGTAATAATGAACAAGGATGTTCATATCGTGTAGGATCGCAAAATACTAGGAACGCCAACATGGACTAACTCGCGTGAATACAGAGAATCGATCAAGTGGAATTCACTACGTTAACAGGTGAGTGGGTTTACTAACATCATACCCGGTTGGGATGATGAGCACAACTTAAAGATAAAAATCACTTACCGATTGTGAGTGAAAATTTTATATCATACCCGGTAGGGGATGATAAGTACCTTGGTATAAAAACCCACTATTTAGTGGTATTTTAATCATCACCACTTAGAGAAAGTGATGTGAAAATTATGCGGAAAAACTACTTACCGGTTGTAAGTAGATCATATTTAGTTGGTATGATGAAACTTCCTCGAAGGAAGTTGAAAACCCGTTCATCGGTTATGAACGAAGATGTCCTTATACCGGTTGGTATAATGGACAGTGAAAACCTATTTTGTCGGAAGTGTTCACCCTTGACTGTGTGCCAATGCTTAAACTATTTGGGAGACCTTCTTGACGGGAGCTCAAATAACTCTTATAGGCCGGGGGCCTCGATTTTGGAACTTGAAGGCTAGAATGCCCAATTTTTTTGAAAATCTCGTACAGTGGGCCCAAGGCCAATTGGCACGAGCAAGAGCTTGTAAACGAACATGATATATATGCCATAAAACTTAATAAGTGAATTATTTGGCCATGGTACCAAGATAGGACCGACATGCTTAGTCAACTAGCGGTAGTGTGACATGACAGATCGATGGGCTAGTCAAGACAAACAACTGCGGGTTGAGTTGAGAGTCGAGGCCGTTGGACCAGTGGAACCACATATTACATGGCTTGATAAGAAAACATTGTTTGTGCATGCACTATGAGTACGGGATCATCAAGATGCCCATGAGGGGTAGTGATGTGTCCTAAGAGCCATGAATGACCCGGTGAGTATAAGAGTAGATCGTCGTTACAGGTGTCTGTGCGAAATCTGGAGTAGCACTAAGCGCATGAGACCGGGGTGGGGACAAGATGAGGTCTCTGTTCTCATACGGACATAAAGAAGTGATTTCAGGATTGTGGTCAGATGTCGCGTACATCCACTCATTCCCAGGGTAGAAGCGGGTGTACTTCTATCCGGGTGACAGGAAAAGTCGCTCTAAAGCCACTAGCGAGTTTAGTAGTGATACTGACTTGCGAATATGTGTAACCTTCATGATGAAGGATGTGTGTTGGGTGATGATACCCAGGTAACTAAGAAATGGTGGAAAAACCCAAATTTTTAAATGAAGGGATTTTTGAAAAGAAAGGAGTCTGGCACACTCCATATAAATATTTTTCTTAAAAGTTAAAAGTAGACCTTTAAAAACCTATTCATTGAGTAGTCGTACTCACCCCCTCCCTTATATCCCTTTCAGGAAATCCCGGAAAGCTTACCCTAAAAGACAATCAACTAAGATGCCTGTAAGACAGGTATGTAAAGTTTAAAATTTCATGTAGTTTTGATTATGCTATTCCAGGAAATGGTGCAGGTTTAAAGGACGCCTTAGTCTTTACGGATTATAATAAGGGGAAACCCTTTAATAAACTGGGGGAGTGGCGGGTTGATCATGGGGATTCGACCAAACCGGGTTGGGGCGTGACATAAACCCTCTCCCTCGGTATTTCTCCGGTCATCGACACTATGACCCTCAACGCACTTAAGATTCTCCTCGTGAAAAATGCTTGTCGAGTCCAAAAGTATGGCTTAGACTCATCCTCTACCCCTCTCTCATACTTGTTTGGATCTTCGGCTCCTCCATCCCATCCTATTAGCTTTTTTATACGTCCTTAGACTACTCGAGGTATGCTTTTCCACTCCACCACACACCTATACTCATTTTGCAAGTCGTCATTCACCAGAATGACCTCTTCGAAGCCATAATCGACGCTTGGTAGGGTATGTGATAATGAGAGAACAAATGCGGAACCCCTATGTTTCCTTAATTTAGTTGGGCTTCATCCTTCTTCTAGAATGCGGAACCCCTATGTTTCCTTAATTTAGTTGGGCTTCGTCCTTCTTCTGGAATGCATCCACCCCTTTTTTCTACTACACTCCTCATACTAAAATGGTCGCTCATCTGCTCTAGGTAGCCTATCATAGGCCTAAGGTACATTTTATCCCAACTCATCCGCCTACTGTAAACTTTGTGGGCTCCTAGGCCACGCAATCACCCACTATCCTACATACAAGCTAAAATTCAAAGGCCCCACTCTAAAGGCTCATTCATTCCATAATGATGAAGCAAGTCCACATTAACTCGATTGGTATATTAATGATGGGGCCACATCCCATGTTACAAATAATTTGTCTCCGCTCTCTATTGAATATGATCATTCGGTACCTGAACACCTAATAATTGGAGACGTGACAAGTTTACATATTTTATCATCCGATTATGCTTCCCTAAAATCATCTATTCATAAATTTATTCTTAGTTGTATCTATTTTCTTTCTCAAATTTCATTGAATATTTTATTAGTATCTCAATTTACTCAAGAAAACTCTTGTTATTTTAAATTCCATCCAATTATTTTCTTATAAAAGATGTCTTATCTCACAAGGAGTTACTACGTGAGAGTCGTAAATGTGGACTATACTATCTTTGTACCTGTAATTTTTCATTTTATATCATGCCAATTACATGTTTTGTTAGTTCCCTTACACCTGTCTATGCATGGAATTAATGCTTGGGTCATCCAACGTCTCCTATTGTCAATCGTGTGCTTTCCAAGGGTAAACCCCTTTCTCTTGAAATAAGAAACCGAAAATAGAAATTGAAAATTTTTGAGAGAAAATAGAGGATCAAAATGAACTGGAATTGGTGTAGAAGAGTCAAAATGGGAATTTGGAAAGCCCGAAATGGTCAATGAAGATCCAAAAGCCATGGAAACAATCCATGAAGTGAATCAGATGTGAAAACCAGACCGGTTCAGGGGAATTAGACCTGAATCAGGTTGAACCGAACCGAACCAGAAGGAATTGGTTAAAAATTTTATTTTTCTAGGTGACTAAAAAATAGCAAATTGAGAAATTGAAGTCACCACTAGGTAGAAAATTAATTTAGACGAATTTAGAAAAATTTTTATTTTAGAAAATCGATCAAATTGGGCCTGAACTGGCCAATTTTTTTATTTCAGGTCACCAAACCCAGTACGATCGAATCGGTCAATGGTCCAGCGGGTCAACAGACCACCTGCCAAGTCAGCGCCCAATTAGCACATGTGACCAATCAGCACGTGACGCGTGGCAAAGTGCGCCCTGTCAGCACTAGGAAGTGTTAACTAATCAGAGCATGACGTGTGTCTTTGATCAACGGTCAAATCCACATCACCGATGACTGATCAATAGAAGAGCGATTTGTGTCCTTATTCAACAATCAACCTAGGAGAAGCCTCATTAGCTAGGCTGGCCAATGAGGAGCTGACACGTGGCAAATATGTCACGTCAGCGGGCGACTAGGATATTAGAGAAACGGTCGACTAATTAGAGTCAACACGTGATAGAGCCACATTGGATGATGCCAGCCAATCAGAGGCTAACACGTGACAATGGCATAGTGCATGAAGAGGAAAATTTGACTTATTTAAATCAGCCAAGGAGAGTAGGCCATGTGTCACAATCAAACGACTAGTTGAATGCCGTCAGCAACCATGTGGGAATGAGCGACCAATGGGAGGTCGCCACATGGTCGATCAACGAGTCAAAGAATGACTCGGACACTGAGTGGGAAGTCGTGTCAGCAAAGCCAGCTAATTATAGTGTGCCATGTGGCAGCTCGTATGCGCACACACAATGTCATCTTCAACCTTTGAAAGGTCGCAAATAAGGATGATGGACTGCTGCTTGGTCTTCGATGATCGAAAAACCCTCTTGATATGATCGTGAATGGGAGAGATTGGGGCTGAGGGATGGACAAACAGGTAGCCTTGTTAGTTGTCGAGCTCCCTATATAAAGAGCTCCTCCTCATTCGTCCTCCTCATCCCTCAAACAACTGAATAAGAAGAAGTACTCCATTTCTCGATGAAGCACGAACTAGAGCTCCGACTTGGCCCTTTCCTCAACCTCCGAAGGTAAATTCGGGTTCCCTGGAACCGAGAAGTCCCCTACCTTGTTGCAACCTCCCTTCAGCTCGAGGATCACCAGAGAAGCATTGCGAGCTCGTACAGTAACTTCGCTCCTTCAGTAGTGTGTAACTAGAGTTGGTTGAGCTCAATTCAAGCTACCCTCGGGCCAATCATGGCCAAACCAAGCCCTTCATACCTTCCTCGAGGTAGTCTAGACCTTCCCTGAACCGTAGTGGTAAGTCTCCTCCGCCACCCTTCGCCGAAAATTACTGTTCACAATGAACTTTTGCTGAAAACTAAATTATAAAATCTGCACTTCTTAGGCT
Organism: Trapa incisa; assembly: GCA_030064435.1. Lineage (NCBI taxonomy): Eukaryota > Viridiplantae > Streptophyta > Magnoliopsida > Myrtales > Lythraceae > Trapa > Trapa incisa. The sequence continues at coordinate 18,564,414 of CM057776.1, forward strand.
ACCAATTGAGACCTGATTTCATCCGAGAAGGATCCCCAAGAAGAGAGAACTCCATTGAAATCAAAAGCTTCAATCATCGGATCCTCACCAGTGAGTAATCAAAGCTTTCTCTCTCTAGAACGATTTTTCGACGAAGCTCCGTATAAGCTTATTTCTAAGCCAAATCTAGTGTTTAAAAGCTTAAAATGAATTGGGGACATAGGGAAGATGATTGGTATCATGTTAGGACTCAAATGGGAAGAAATAAGGTTGAATTGATGAAATTCAAAATGGAGGACTAAATTACAATTATTGAAAAGTTGGGGACTTAATTGCAATTTCCAAAAAATTGGGGATTTTCTACAATTAACGAGAATTTTTGTACTCACTTAGAAATTTGAGGAAATTAGGGACCCAAATGGAAGATTTGAAAATCTCAGGGACCTAATTAGGATTAAGGTATAACTTAAGGACTAAAACGTAATTATAGAAAGTTATAGATTTTAAGTATAATTACCTTATCAATTGGGAGTTAATTGCCCAATTTGTCCTAGGTATGAATTCCCTACAAGATCATGCAATGGAAAGGCACACCAAGCTCAGAAACCTCACAAGGATGACCAAGTCTTATAATACGAGTGAGTGGGACTTCCGACATAATGCCCGTTTGGAGTGATGAACATACTTTCAAAGTTAGAAAACCGTTTTCCAGAAATAGTCTCCCCTGACTACGTGAACTTGCTCGAACTTTTTGGGAGTTATTTCTGATTAGAATTGCTCTAGTGGACCCAAGGCCTTGGTTTTTGGAAACTAATATGGCCCAAGGCCAAGTTTTGGAAAAACTTGTGAAGTGGACCCAAGGCTAATGGGAACAGACTTAAGCCTGTAGATAAATTAATAATTATGAGCATGTGGAAAACTTTCATTAATGGTTAATTGGTGTGATATAGCTACCGAGCTAAGCCTGGGTTGTTGAACTCATTGGGCTGGTAGCTACCAAGCTGAAGTCGGGTCGTCGAACTCGTTGGGCTAGTAGTTACCGAGCTGAAGCCAGGTCATCAAACTCATTGAGCTGGTAGCACTAAAGATAAAGGTCTAAATTAAAAATAAATTTGATTGTGCATGTTGAGATACGAAACCATCGAGGCTGCCGATATGTGGTAGTATTGGTTTTAAGGGCTACTAGATGGCTTAGTCAGCATAAGAGAAGCTTTTCCGTGCTAGTATGTCAAGAAGATTTGAGAGCTTCATGTGCATTGAGACCGAGGAAGAAGGGGGAGAGGTCTCATCCCACAATAGTGACATGAAGTTTCAAATTAATTCTAGGGATTGGGCAATGATGCTCACACAAACTTATGGTAGAGGTTGCAGCTTCTTACTAAAAGTGGATAGTAAAGTCGCTCTGGTACATTAGTGGAATAATCGGGGACTGTTCTGCGAAAGTATGATTCCTTTGATGATAAAGGGAGTGTGCGATTGTGTGTTAAACTAAACCCAAAATAGTGAATGATAAAATAACCCTTTCATGATAAAGGATGTGTAGTTAAACCCATAAAACCCTTAAACAAGTATGGTGATATATGTTAACAAATCAATAACCCTTTTTTTATCATTTAGAAGTCACCTTATTATCCACTCACTGAGTTGTAGAACTCACCTCCTCCCTTATCCCATTTCTAACATCATACATGGTTGGGGTGATGAGTATGTTTTCAAATTGAAAAATATTTCCAGAAATAACATTACTTGACTGTGTAACACTGCTTAAACCTTTTGGCAGTGATTTCTAAATAGAGTTAGAGTTGCTCTAGTGGGCCCAAGTCCAATGGGAATGAGCTTAAACCCGTAGATAAATAGACAAATTATGAGCATATGGAAAACTCACATAAATGGTAAATTGTGTGACATAGCTACCAAGCCAAGGCCAAGGTTGTTAAACTCGTTGGGTTGGTAGCTACTGAGCTGAACCGGGTCTTCGAACTCGTTGGGCTAGTAGTTATCGAGCCGAAGCCGGGTTAGCAAGCTCATGAGGGGCTGATAGCACCAAAAATAAAGATTTTAATTAAAAAGACTTGTGTTTGTGCATGTTGAGATATGAAACCATCAAGGTGCTCGGTATGGGGTAATGCTTATTTTAAGGGCTACTAGATGACTTAGGGAGCATAAGGGAAGAGTCATGCAACACGTATCTAGTCATGCAAAATAGATTTTATCTATGGAGATAGTTTAGTGTCTTTAAAAAAGAATGCCATGCAACACGGATCTAGTTTATAGAAGAGTCATTTTTTAGTGAAAATAGGAAGCATTAAGAGATCAATTATGAGTTTAACATGTCCATCTCCTGAATGTGAGATGAAAGAGAGAAAGAATATATATGTGGATAGTAAGTATTTCTTGTTATCTTTCTTGTGAGTTTTTTTAAATAATAATCAATTCAAATATCTCCTCACCCAATTTAAGAAGTTGTGTTTAGGCTTCTATTAGCTATTAATATTAAATTGTAAATAGAACAAAAACATTGTCATAAAGAAGTTCTACAGCTGTTTCATGAAATGTTTTATGCAGACTCTCTAAAATTAAGCCAATTCACTCTTGTCATTATTCTACAAGCCTATTCAAAGACAAATACCCTGGCTAGAGGAAAGCAAATACATAATTATGCTATAAAATAGGGATTTGAAACTCATCTCTTTGTAGAGAGCTCATTAATTAAAATGTATGCAAAAACTAAGCAAAGGGGGTCCATGATGCTTGGTAAGTATTCTTGTTAATAGAGGATCGAGATCATATTACCTGGAGTTCTATGATAACAATATGGGCCCAAAATGGTTACACCGGGGAAGCTCCGAAAGTTTTTATAGAATCTCAACACTCGATGGATTACTCAGTTGATGATTGTATGTTATCTAGCTATATCTCATCTTGTGCTGGCTTACCTACATTAGATGTGGGCAAAACTTTCCATGCATTTTCCTTTAAACATGCCTTCAAAGGATGCAAGATGCCTCCTTCTATGAACATGGTTCTTGAACTCAGGCAAACAACTTTAGATAAATGCTCCACTTGGTAATTAGAGAGTTGTTACAGATGATGTTGCAAAAATAGAAGACACATGCTAGCGATGACGTGAAAGAAGAAGTAATCATTAGCCTACTTATGACTATGCATGTTGGACTAGTCATGTAAGATGGGCTCACAAGATATATATATATATACATATATATATATGTTATCATGACTTACATAAGATGGAAATTGGTTCAGATGGTAGAGAGGGCTTGTTTGCGGGGTAGGCCAAGTACACCATAGAAAGGTCGAAACCGACTGCTTGTGGAAGGAATAAATGTCAGACGCTGGAGAGATGGAGAAATCAAATTGAAGTAGATAATGAGGTAGAAAGCTCATGCTTTAGTTATGGTTGAGAGGACTTTTGGGCTTGAATGTATGAGTTTCCTAAACTTCTTGTTCAACTAAAGGATGGTGGATGGAAGGGCAAAATTACCCCTACACATGAGTTTAAATTATGAGAGTGCCCCTATCATGTAAATGACCAAATTACCCTCACTAGGTGGCTGAAATTATGAGAATGACATTAAGGGCATGTTTGGGCAAATTGGAAATGAGGGATTAGGGGATGCTAGGCTGCAAAGTAAAATAGAGGGGAAATTGACAAAATTCCCAAGATCGGGGATTCAGTGGAATGCTATTCGATAGAACCCTAATTTACCCAAAGGGCTTGATGGGAACAAAAGGGAGAACATTCACACACGATGGTGCAGAAGGAATTACATGCACTCATTAATCCCCCTGGGATGAACATGTACTTGGATAAAAGGTGAGTGGGATTTCTGACATCGGTACTAATTGGATCGATGATGCAATAGTACTCGTGTTTTGCTATCTTTTATTAAGTAAAACATTTTCATAATATATTTCCCCTTGATTGTGTAAACCAAGCTAAAAAAAATTATTTTGTGGAATATATTCTGTATGGGGATTATAATGTCCCAATGGGCCCAAGGCCATGTTTTGGAAATAGAAGTGAAAGTGGGCCCAAGGCCAATGGGAACGGGTTTCACCCCATAAATAAATTTAAGTCTATATGCTAAAAAGATTACCATAACCGGTTGATTGTGAAATTTAGCTACTGAGTCGAAGTTGGGCCGTTGAACTCATTGGGTTAGTAGCTATTGAGTCGAAGTCAGGTCACTGAACCCGTTGGGCTAGTAGTTACGGTGTTGAAGTGGGGTTGTTGGGCTCGTTGGGCTAGTAGCACAAAAAATAATGGCCATAACTAATAAGGCTATTGATTGTGCATGCCATGAGTTCGGAACCATCGAGGCACCCGATATGGGGTAGTGGTAGTTCTAAAGGCTACTGGATGATCTAGGGAGCATAAGGGAAGTTTGTTGTCCAGTATGTCAGGAAGCTCGGGGAGCTTCATGCACACTAAGACCAAGGTCGTAGGGGGAGAGGTCTCGTCCCACATTGAGGACGCGGAGTAGAAGTCGTGGACTTCTACTAGGCTGGACGGTAAAGGCGCTTCGATCCACCAGTGGGACAGTCGGAGACTGTTCTGTGAACATGTGTTCTCTTTTGTTGATAAAAGGGCGTGTGATTGCTTGTTAATATAAACCCTCTAAAATATGATAGGGATCCAACCATGTGTAATGAATTAAATTGTAAATCTTTATTTGGAGGAGTCTCTTTTATTTTGATTAGTGTATATGCTGAATCATGGACTTGATGTCATGATGTCAGCTACTCCACTCATAGAGTTGTCTATCTCATTCCCCCTCCAAATACCCCTTTTAGGCAATATGGTGACGAGGGTCACTTGCTTAATAGTAAAGCCATCCAAAATCAAAGGTATGCCTTACATTCAGTGCTTATTCCCGGTATGAATTATGAAGTTCATATTTTCAAACATTTAAATGACTACTATTAGGAAATAACATGAGTGGTTTTATTTTACACCTTACACCATGTCAGACTTACAACTATGAGGAGCCCATTATTGTAAAGCTTGGAGGATGTGGCAGGTTGTCTGTAGGTCTGATCGGGGAAACCAGGTCGGGGTGTAACATTATCACCCACTCATTGAGTTGTAGAACTCACCCCCTTCCCTAAACCCTTTTTCAGGAAAGCTCTCCCGCGAGAAAAAGTGAAGGCTAGATAAGCAAGTCAAAATCACCACAAGAAGGTAAAATTTTATTAAGTAGTTTTGTAAATTTTGTTATGGAAAATATATGTATTTATACGCCTTTACCTTCCCTAGTCTATTTTGGTAGAAATAACTATTTAGTACAAGGAAGGGTGGCAGGTTGGTCATGGGGTTCTAGTCTAACCAGGTTGGGGCGTGATAGGTCTTAAGTATAATTACCTTATTAATTGGAACTAAATTGCCCAATTTGTCCTAGGAATGAATTCCCTACAAGATCATGAAAAAGAAAGGCAAACCTAACTCGAAAACCTCTTGAGGATGACCAAGTCTCAGAATACGGGTGAGTGGGACTTCCGACATCATGCCCGTTTGGGGGTAATGAACGTACTTTCAAAGTTAGAAAACCGTTTTCTAGAAATAGTCTCCTGTGACTATGTGAACCTATTCAAACTTTTTGGGAGCTATTTCTAGTGAGAGCATGAAACTTGTCTTACTTAGAACTAGAATTACTCTAGTGGGCCCTAGGCCTCAATTTTTGGAAACTAATATGGCTTACAGCTAACTTTTGGAAATACTCGTGAAGTGGGCCTAAGGCCAATGGGTACGGGCTTAAACCCGTAGACAAATTAATAATTATGAGCTTGTGGAAAACTTTTATAAATAGTTAATTTGTGTGATATAGCTACAGAGCTAAGGTTAGGTTGTTGAACTCATTGGGCTGGTAGCTACTGAACAAAAGTCGGGTCATTGAACTCGTTGGACTGGTAGTTACTGAGCTAAAGCTGAGTCATCAAACTTGTTGGGTTGGTAGCACCAAAAATAAATTTCTAAATTAAAAAGACTTTTGATTGTGCATGCTGAGATACGAAACCATCGAGGTGCCCGATATGGGGTAGTGTTGGTTCTAAAGGTTGTTGGACGACTTAAGGAGTATAAGAGAAGTTTTATCATACCAGCATGTCAAGAATCTTTGAGAGCTTCATGCACATTGAGACCGAGGAAGAAGGGGGAGAGGTCTTGTTCCACAATAGCAGACACAAAGTTTCAAATTAAGGCTAGGGATTGGGCAATGGTGCTCACAAAGTCTTGTGGTAGAGGTTGCATCCTTTTACAAAGGTGGACGATAAAGTCGCTTTGGTCCACAAGTGGAACAGTCGGGGACTTTTATGTGAAAGTATGATCCCTTTGATAATAAAGGGTGTGTGTGATTGTGTGCTAAACCTAACCCAAAAAGGTGAATGATAAAATAACCTTTTCCTGATAACGGATGTGGAGTTAAACCCATAAAACCCTTAAACAAGAATTGTGATATATGTTAACAAATCAATAACCCTTTTTCATCCTTGAGAAGTCACCTTATTATTCACTCACTGAGTTGTAGAAGTCACCCCTCCCTTATCCCCTTTCAAGGAAGCTTTTGCACAAAAGAAAGTGAAAGTCTCAAAAGTAAGCTAGGATTACCACAAAGAGTTAATTTTATTAATTTGTTTTGTTTACTTTATTATAGAAAACATATACGTTTGTTATAGAAAACATAGAAATATTATTTTAGTACAGGAAGGTGTGGTGGGTTGATCATAGGGATCCAACCAAACTCGGTTAGGGCGTTACACCAAGCACCTCTTAATGAAAAATCTATCTCATTTACCCTTTTGTGAATCATGTGTTTGCAATAAAATTATACAACAACATTTTCCTTCAACCAATCACAAAAGTATTGCTCCCCTTGAACTTATTCATATAGAAATATGGGGACCTGCACCAATCATATCTCACACAGTACATGTAAACCCCATTCTCTCGGAAGAAGGAACTGGAAAATTTAGAGTGAAATCCGAATATCTAAGTGAACCAAAATTGGTAAATAGGGTCAAAATAGAAATTTGGAAAATCCCAAGTGGCTAATAAATCTCCAAAAAAAATCATGGGAAAGAACCATGAAGTGAATTGGATGTAAAAATCAGACCGGTTCAGGGTGAATCGAACCAGAACTGAATTGAACCGTGAAGAATTGATTCAAATATTCATTTTTCTAGGTGGCTTTATAATAAAAAAATTGGAAAATTAAAGCCACCATTAGATAGCAAATGAATTTATAAGAATTTATAAATTTTTAATTTATGGAAAACTAGACAAATTGGGCCTGAACTGGCCAATTTTCTATTTCGAGTCAGCAAACCCAATCAGACCGGGCTGATCAACGGTCCAACTGGTCAACGGACCGCTGCTAGGTCAGTGCCTAGTGAGCAAATGTGACCAATCAACACACAACATGTGGTGAAGTGCGCCTAGTCAACTGCTCAGTCAGCGCCTCGGAGCGCTGGCCAACCCGACCATTTGAGGGTTTATAAAACCTTAGAAAAGAACCTTAAGATAAATTAGAAGAGAAAAACTAGACTGGTTCAGATGAACTGGATCTCATCAGAACACCAAAGTTAAGAGTGCTATATAAGGAGCTCACCCCATTCATCCTCCCCATACTTGAACACTTCTCTCTCTCTCTCTACGACTCCATTTCCTGGTGAAGCTCAAACCAGAGCTTCGACTTGAGCATATTTCTTAACCTTAGAAGGAGAGGTTGTGTCACGCCCCGACCCGGTTTGGTCGGATCCCCGTGATCAACCCGCCACTCTCCCGATTTACTAAAGGGTTTTCCCTTATATTATAAATCGTAAAGAGTAAGGCGTTAACCTGCACCTTTTTCCAAGAATATCATAAATCAAAACTGTATAGTAATTTAAATTAGTTGTACCAATCTTGCAGGCGTTTAATTGCGCAAGTCCTTTAAGGTTCGGCTTTCCGGGACTTCCTGAAAGAGGTATAAGGGAGGGGGTGAGTACAACTACTCAGTGAGTGGGATTCAAATCTTTTAACTTTCAAGAAAAACATTTATATGGAATGTGCCAGACTCCTTTGTTTTAAAAAAAAATCATTTCATTTAAAAATTCATCTTTTTCCATTATTTCTTAGTTATCGATGTGTCATCACCCAACACACATCCTTCATAATGAAGGTTACACACATTCGTAAGTCAGTATCACTACTGAACCTGCTAGTGGCTTCGGAGCGACTTTTCCTGCCACCCGGATAGAAGTACGACCACTTCTACCTTGGGAATGAGTGGATGTACGAAACATCCGACCCACAATCCTGAAATCACTTCTTCGTGTCCATATGAGGACAGAGACCTCATCCTGTCCCCACCCCGGTCTCATGCGCTTAGTGCTACTCCAGATTTCGCACAGACACTTGGAACGACGAACTGCCCTTATAGCCACCAGGTCGTCCAGTGCCCTTAGGATGCATCACTACCCCTCATGGGCGTCTTGATGATCCCGTACTCATAGTGCATGCACAAACAATGTTTTCTTATATTGCCATGTAATATGTGGTGCCATTAGTCCAACGACCCCGACTCTCAACTCAACTCGCAGCTGTTTGTCTTGACTAGTCCGTCGACCTGTCATGTTGCACTGCCGCTAGTTGACTGAGCATGTCGGTCCTATCTTGGTACCATGGCCAAACAATTCACTTATTATGTTTTATGGCACATATATCATGTTCATTTACGAGCTCCTACTCATGCCAACTGGCCTTGGGCCCACTGTACGAGATTTTCAAAAATCGGACATTTAGCCCCCAAGTTCCAAAACCGAGGCCCCTGGCCTATCAGAGCTATTCGAGCTCCCGTCGAGAAGGTCTCCCAAATTGTTTAAGCATTGGCACACAGTCAGGGGAGAGAACTTCCGACAAAAATAGGTTTTTACTGTCCATCATACCGACCGGTATAAGGACATCCCGTTCATAACCGATGAACGGGTTTTCAACTTCCTTCGAGGAAGTCTCATCATACCAACCGGGTATGATCTACTTACAACCCGTAAGTAGTTTTTCCGCATAACTTTCACATCACTTTCTCTAAGTAGTGATGATTAAAATACCACTAAACTGTGGGTTTTTATATCGAGGCACTTATCATCCCCAACCGGGTATGATGTTAGTAAACCCACTCACAACCGGTAAGTGGTTTTTAACTTTATAAGGTGTGCTCATCATCCCAATCAGGTATGATGTTTGTAAACCCACTCACCCGTTAATGCCATGAATTCCACTAGACCGGTTCTTGGTATTCACGCGAGCTTGTCCTTGCTGGCGTTCCCGGTACTTCGTGTTCCGGTGAAGGCACGGCGGTCCGAGCTTTCGATCTGGGCAGATAGGTCTCATCCTAAGGTTCATCCTTTCGGTCCTAATTCGGTCGTGGAAAGGCTGAGAAAGTGTTGGGAGGGCTTGAAATGGCCGATTTCAGCTTGGCCGAAATAGGGCAGCTTCGGTCCGCCGGAGTTGCTTCACTATTCCATCATGTCGGCGTTTCTCCAATGATACTCAGATTGATTGGAGTTTGCTATCAGATAGCTGTCTTCCCCCGGTTCTAAAGAGCCCGATCTTTGTTCAAGTCGAAGCTCTCGTTCGAGCTTTACCGGGAAATGGAGCAGTAGAGAGAGAGAGAAGTGTTCAGGTGTGAGGAGAATGAAATGGGGATGAACTCTTTATATAGTTGTAAAACCCGTGTATTAAATGGGCGGTATTTATTACTGGTATTAATATTGCCATAAATTATTGGTATTAATTCCAATAATTTAATTTCGGTATTAATCCTAATAAATTAAATTTCAGTATTAATTCTAATAATTTAATTTCGGTATTAAATTATTTGTATTAATTCCAATAATTTAATTTAGGTATTAAATTATTGCTATTAATTATATATTAATTTATGATAAGGCGTACATACAAATTTTTGACCGAAATTTCGGGTTACAAAAAATATTCACTTGAACCACTTTGGTTTTTATTTTCTAATTTGTCTTATGTTTCTTTTCCAAGGTTTAATGAACCCTTTGGATCACCCGAGAGTTGTAAATTTCCAACTTGCCCGTTCATAAATAATCGGGTTTGTGAACCGGTTCTAAATCCTCACTTGGTTTGACCGGTTCTTTTCCTGGTTTTCCTTAGCTCAAAAGGGCGGGTTTTACAGGTTGGACTCTTTAGACTTTGAGGGAAGTTAGCTATCTAATAGAAAACTCCAGTCGATTAGAGGATCGCCGAAGAAGCATCGACATAATCAAACAGTGAAACAGCTTTGATCGATCGAAGCTGCCCTATTTTGGTTGAGCTGAAATCAGCCAATTCGAGCCCTCCTCAGGCCAAACCAAACCCTCCCTACACTTCCTCAGCCCTTCCACGAAAGAATTAGACTGAAAGGTAAGCCAATTCGGCTCCCCTCTATAATTTTCGATCGGTGTTAGAGAGAGAGTCGACCGAATTTCAATGATAGAATTCTAATCCAATTCGATATAAATTGATGTCATTCTTGATCCTAGGAGGAATCTCAAGAGGAGAGCTAACTGCCCAGATAGAAAGCTCAGACTACCATGCCCTCACTGGTGAGCAATCAAAGCTTTCTCTCTCTACAGTCTGTTTTCTGGCGAAACTCCGTTTGAGCTCGTTCCGGCATCAAAACTTGCTATTCAAAGTGCTATTGAATTGTATTAAGATGTAGAATCTCAATTTTAACTTCAATTTCAACAATTAGATGTGTTTGATAGGTCAATTTGATAAAATCAAATTCGGCTGTGTTGAGAAGTTGAAATTGGGTAAAAATTAGGGATCTTCAAAAATTCGAAGGACCAAGATGCAATTTTATAAAATTGAGGGTCAATTGGGCATGATAAAAATGTTAGAGAGGCCAATTGAGGGATTTTAGAATTTTTGGGGTGAAACTTACCATTTTTGTAAAGGAAGGGAAAAATGGTAATTTTGGAAAAGTTGGGGGACCAAATTAGAAATTTGGGAAATTAAACCCCTTTTTGTGAATTTGAATAAATTGAGGTCCTAAGATAAATTTTAAAATTTTTGGGAATCAATTTGAGGAAAACCCGACATTAGGGACTAAAAGTTAAAGAAAAATAACTTTAGGGACCTAATTGCAAATAAATAGAAAGTTTAGTTTTCTCATTCATTTAGAATGAATGAAGGCTATTAGGCCAATGGATAATGAACAAGGATGTTCATATCGTGTAGGAATATGAAGTATCGGGAATGCCAGCAAGGATAAGCTCACATGAATACAAGAAATCGATAGAGTGGAATTCATTGCATTGACGGATGAGTAGTATTTTATATCATATCCGGTTGGGAATGAAAAGTACCTTGAAATGAAAAACCCACTATTTAGAGGTATTTTAAATATCATAATTTAGAGAAATGATGTAAAAATCATGCGGAAAAACTAATTACTAGTCGTAAGTATATCATACTCGGTTGATATGATGAAACTTCCTCATAGTAAGTGGAAAACCCGTTCATTTGTTATGAGCGGAGATATTCTCATACTCGATTGGTATAATAGATAGTTGAAAATAAATTTTATCGGAAGTGCTCTCCCCTGACTGTGTGCCAGTGCTTAAACGATTTGGGAGACCCTCTTGACGGGAGCTCGAATAGCTCTTATAGGCCGAGGGCCTCGGTTTTGGAACTTAGGGGCTATTATGCCTGGTTTTGAAAATCTTGAACAAGTGGTTCATAGGCCAGTGGGCACGAGTAGGTGCTCGTAAACAAACATGAGATATGTGTCATAAAACTTTAATAATGAATTGTTTGTCCATGGTACCAAGACAGGACCGACATATTCAGTCAACTAGCGAAAGTGTGACATGACAGGTCTCCAAACCAGTCAAGACAAACAACTATAGGTTGAGTTGAAGGTCAAGGATGTTGGAGTAGTGGCACCATAGATTATATGGCATGATAAGAAAATACTGATTGTGCATGCACTATGATTACGGGACTATCAAGATGCCTAAGAGGGGTAGTGATGTGTCCTAAGGACCCTGGACAACTTGGTGAGTATAAGGGAAGTTCGTCGTACTAGGTGATTGTGCAAAATTTGGAGTGGCACCAAGCGCATTAGACCGGGGTGGGGACGGGATGAGGTATCTGTCCTCATACGGACATGGAGAATTGATTTCGAGATTGAGGGTCGAATGTCACGTACATCCACTCATTCTCAGGATAGAAGTGGACGTGCTTCTATCTAGGTGGCCGGTAAAGTCTCCCCAACGTCACAAGTGGGTTTAGTGGACGTACTGGCTTGTGAATGTGTGTTTTACCTTCATGATGAAGGATGTGTGTTGGGTGATGACACACCGTGATTAATAAGAAATGGTGGTAAAAATCGAGATTTGAAATGAAAGGTCTTTTGAAAGAAAGGAGTCTGGCACACTCTAGTACTAATATTTTTCCTAAAAGTTAAAAGTTTTGAAAACCCATTCACTTAGTAGTCGTACTCACCCCCTCCCTTATATATGTTTTAGGAAATTCTGGAAAGCCTACCTTTAAGACCATCAACTAAGACGCCTGTAAAACAAATATGATAAATTTAAAATATTATGCAGTTTTGATTTATGTTATTCTAGGAAATGGTGTAGGTTTGAAGGACGTCTTACTCTTTACAGTTTATAATAAAGGGAAACCATTTAATAAACTGGGAGAGTGGCGAGTTGATCACGGGGATCCGACCAAACAAGGTCAGGGCGAGACATCAACACATGGCAGAGCCATGTCGGATTACCTCAGCCAATCAAAGGCTAACACGTGGCAGTGGCAATGTGTGTCAGGTGGGAAATTTGATGCATTTAAATCAGCAAATCAGAGGATGCCACGTGTCATAGTCAATGGCTGACCGAACATGGTCAGCAGCCATGTAGGAACAAATGGCCAATGGGAGGTCACCACATGTTCGATTAGTGAGTCAAAGGCTGACTAGGATGCCACGTCAACAAAGCCAACCAATCATGGAGTGCCACGTGGCAAGTCCACACATGCGAAGCTTGCACGCTGAACATAGTGTTATCTTCAACCTTCCATTTGAGCGGATAAGACCTATAGCTCAACTACCATAATTTAGGTGACCTGAAAATTATCTCGCCATAGCCATAAATGGGAGAGATTGAGACCGAGTGATTGATGAATGGATACGTCTATCAGTCCCCGAGATCCCTATATAAAGAGCTAATCCCCATTCGTCCTCCTCATCCCTCAAATGCCTTGAGAAGAAGAAGTGTTCAGTTTCCCGACGAAGCTCAAACTAGAGCTCCAACTTGGGCACTTTTCTCCACCTCAGAAAGCAAATTTGACTTCTTTGGAATCTTGAGGAAGTTAGCTACACGATTACGTACTCCATTCATCCCGAGGATCACCGGAGAAGAACCGGCGAGCTTGCACAGTACCTTCGCTCCTTCGGCAGTCCGCAAACAATGCTGGTTGAGCTCAATTCGAGCCACTCCTGAACCAACTCCGGCCAAACTAAGCTCCCCTGACCACCCTATAGGAGTTCCGACCTTCCCTAAACTGAGTTGGTAAGTCCCCTCCACTTCCCTTTGCTGGAATTTACTATTCACAATCAATTTTACCTGAAAACTAAGTTGAGAAATTCACACTGATCATGCCACTAATTGAGGCACAGTTTGATCCAGGGAAGATCCCCAAGAAGAGAGCAATTTTGTGGAATCAAAAGCTCCGATCATCGATGTAAACCCCATCTCTGGTCATAGGAAAGTCGGACTTGGAAATCTAGAAATTTTTGAAAGAAAATCGATGATATAAGTGAACCAGAATGGGTAAAGATGGATTGAAACAAAAATTTGGAAATTTCCAAGTGGACAATAGGTCCCAAAAATCATGGAAGAGAACCATGAAGTGGGTTGGATGGGAAAACCAGACCGATTTAGGGTGAACCAGCCTGAACCAGATTGAACCATGAGGAACCGATTCAAAGATTCATTTTTTGGGTGGCTTAAAAATGTCAAAATGGAAAATTGAAGCAATCATCATATAGAAAATGAATTTAGAAGAATTAATTTTTTAAAATTTTTATAAAATCGATTGAATTGGGCCTGAACTGACCGATTTTTTATTTCGGATCACTGAACCCGGTCAGACCGTACTGGTCAACGGTCCAGTCGGTCAATGGACCACTACCACACCAGTGCCTAGTTAGTAGGTGCGACCAATCAGTGTGCAACGTGTGGTGAAGCGCCTCCAGTCAATCGCTTAGTCAGCACCTGGAAGCACTGACCAATAAGAAGGCGACATGTGTACTCGGTCAACGGTCAGAAAAGAAGAATCCACGTCATCAAAGACCGACCAATAGGTGAGCAACACATGTCTTTAGTCAATGATCAATGTTGAAGAAGCGTCAACAACAAGGCTGATCAATGAGAAGCTGACATGTGGCAAGGAGGCCACGCCAACATTCGACAAGCATGTCAGAGAAATGACTGACGAATCAGAGGTCAACATGTGGCAGAGCCATGTCGGATAACCTTAGCCAATCAGAGGCTAACAAGTGGCAATGACACTGTGCGTTAGGAGGGAAATCTGATGTATTTAAATCATCCAATCAGAGGATGCCACGTGTCATGGTCAGTAGCTAGTGACCAATAGGAGGTCGCCATGTGTCTAGTAAGCGAGTCAAAGGCTGACTAGGCTACTAACTAGGAAGCCACATTAGCAAATCCAGCCAATCATAGAGAGACACATGGAAAATTCACACATGCAAAGCTCACACGCATGGAGTAGTGTCATCTTCAACCTTAGACTGAAGGCAGCCCATGAGCGTTGGAATGGAGACCGGATCTCCCATGCCAAGAAAATATGCCTCAGCTGCTAGAATAGGGCGAGTCAAACGCCGACTGGTAGCCCTGTCGGTTGCCAAGGCCCTATGTAAGGAGCACCCTTCCACTCGACCTTCCCATTGCTCGGGTGACCTTGGTAAACAATCCCACTTTTCAGTGAACTGTAGACATTTTCTCAACCTAAGGAGCTCTAGTTGGTGGCAAAAGAACTAGGGAGAATCCTCTAACTAGCCGACCCCTTAGGTTTTAGCTCTATTGTGGTCGTGGGGGTGTCGGGGAGACTTGGTTTGGCCAGGGGAGGGTTGAACTTGGCCGAATTCAGCTCGGCCAAAATAGGGTAGCTTCGGTTCGTCGGAGGTGTTTCCTTATTTGATTATGTCAGCACTTCTTCGACGGTCCTATGGTCAAAAGGAAGATGCTATCAAGTAGCTGACTTTCCTTAGAGTCTGTAGGACCCGACCTTAGCTTCTAAGGCTAAGAAAAATGCCTATATCGGAGCTCAGGTTTGAGCTTCACCCGAAAATGGAGCAATTGAGAGAGAATGGAGATTTGTGTCGTGTGGAGGATGAATGGAGAGTAGCTCTTTATATAGAAAGCTTGAGGACCCTCTGCTCGACAACTTTCCATTTTGATCAAGCATATCCTTGCCTTGAAATAGCCTAATAAGAGCCGATATTCCCTCACCGGTGTTATCCATTTTCTACATTAATGACCAGTGATGTCATCTAGAGGAAGAAGATGACACTATTCTGAACCGGATCGGACTGGTTCGACTGTGTTCAAGACGAAAATCGGCCGTTACAGGCCCGATTCGACCAGTTTTCTCTAAATTAAAATTTTCTAAATTCATCTATATTTATTCTCTATCTAATGGTGGCTTCAATTCCCCAATTTGAATATTTTAAGCCACCTAGAAAAATGAATTTATCAACATGTTTAAGTAAGGTTCAAACCGATTCAGGTCTGGTTCACCCTAAACCAGTCTAGTTTTCTCTTCCCAATTGACCCAAGGTTCCTTTCCATGCTTTTTATGACTCTTTGAGTCACTTGGAATTTGTCGATTTCCCATTTTATCCTTTCTCTATCGATTAAGGTTCATGAACCGGCTCGATTTTCTCTTTTGAGTTGACCAGTTCTTTTCCTTGTTCTTTTCCCAGTTTTCTTATCATTAAAGGACGGTGTTTACATGCAGTCTCCAAGTAAGTCATGTTCGCCTTCATTCGTCTGAGTTCAAAAATTCTAGAGAGAGAAAATGGTTAGAGTTTACTGATCAAATTCCCCTTGCCTAGGGTACCAATTGGGGGAATTCTGATCCTTGAACGATTCTCATGGCTAGGGCCAACTCCACAAATTTGATGCTCCGACAACTGCCCATCTACCGGTAAGAACTTGAAGCTCTCTCTCTCTCTCTCTCTCTCTCTAAGTTTAGTTTTCCAGCAATGCTCCATTTGAGCTCGTTTTGGGTCCGAAAACGCTAACTCAAAGCATAGGCAGGTCATGGGAGGTAGAAAAATCGATTAGTGGCACGCTAGGAGGAAATTGAACTGGTTTTGACTTTCAATTTGAAGAAATTTGATCTCGGAACAAAAGGAGGCGAATTGGAGAAGAAAGTTGTGGAATATTTGGGGATTTTCGAAATTGAAGGCCCTAAGTACAATTTTTGGAGAAATTGAGGACTAATGAGAATTTTCAAAGAAATGGGGGTCAATTGGTCATTTTAGGGAATTTTGGGGTCAATTTGGTAATTTTTGGAAAAATTAGGGGCAATTCGGTAATTTTTGAAATCTCATGGACCAAAAGAAAATTTAAAGGAAAGTTGAGGGAAATGGGGACCTAATCATAAGTAGGGAATAAATTAAGGACTCGAGTGCAAATGCCCGAGAATATGAGATCCTTCATGACAACCTCTTATAATAATGTTCAAACCATGTAAATTCGGGTATTCGAGGACTAGTGTGGAGAAACGCGACACAAATTGGGACCAGTCAGACGAGCACGTCACTGCCCATCGGGTCAATGGGTTTAGCATCAAGTCTGGTAGACTAATGAACACTAGTTTTCTAGATTGAAAACCCTTTTTCAGGGTCATTCTCCCATGATAGGTTGACTACGCTTAAAAATTTTGGGAGACTGTAAACCTCGCACTTTTGAGTTAAGGAAAACTGGGAAAAGAACCAGTCAAACCGAGTAAGAAAATTGCGTCATTTTACAAACCCGATCATTTGGGAACAAGCAATTTCAAAATTTACAACGTCTAGGTGATCTAAAGTGTCACGCCCCGACCCGGTTTGGTCGGATCCCCGTGATCAACCCGCCACTCTCCCGATTTACTAAAGGGTTTTCCCTTATATTATAAATCGTACAGAGTAAGGCGTTAACCTGCACCTTTTTCCAGGAATATCATAAATCAAAACTGCATAGTAATTTAAATTAGTTGTACCAATCTTGCAGGCGTTTAATTGCGCAAGTCCTTTAAGGTTCTGCTTTCCGGGACTTCCTGAAAGAGGTATAAGGGAGGGGGTGAGTACAACTACTCAGTGAGTGGGATTCAAATCTTTTAACTTTCAAGAAAAACATTTATATGGAGTGTGCCAGACTCCTTTGTTTTCAAAAAAAATCATTTCATTTAAAAATTCATCTTTTTCCATTATTTCTTAGTTATCGATGTGTCATCACCCAACACACATCCTTCATAATGAAGGTTACACACATTCGTAAGTCAGTATCACTACTGAACCCGCTAGTGGCTTCGGAGCGACTTTTCCTGCCACCCGGATAGAAGTACGACCACTTCTACCCTGGGAATGAGTGGATGTACGAAACATCCGACCCACAATCCTGAAATCACTTCTTCGTGTCCATATGAGGACAGAGACCTCATCCTGTCCCCACCCCGGTCTCATGCGCTTAGTGCTACTCCAGATTTCGCACAGACACTTGGAACGACGAACTGCCCTTATAGCCACCAGGTCGTCCAGTGCCCTTAGGATGCATCACTACCCCTCATGGGCGTCTTGATGATCCCGTACTCATAGTGCATGCACAAACAATGTTTTCTTATATTGCCATGTAATATGTGGTGCCATTAGTCCAACGCCCCGACTCTCAGCTCAACCCGCAGCTGTTTGTCTTGACTAGTCCGTCGACCTGTCATGTCGCACTGCCGCTAGTTGACTGAGCATGTCGGTCCTATCTTGGTACCATGGCCAAACAATTCACTTATTAAGTTTTATGGCACATATATCATGTTTGTTTACGAGCTCCTGCTCGTGCCAACTGGCCTTGGGCCCACTGTACGAGATTTTCAAAATCGGGCATTTCGCCCCCAAGTTCCAAAACCGAGGCCCTTGGCCTATCAGAGCTATTCGAGCTCCCGTCGAGAAGGTCTCCCAAATAGTTTAAGCATTGGCACACAGTCAGGGGAGAACACTTTCGACAAAATAGGTTTTCACTGTCCATTATACCAATCAGTATAAGGACATCTCCGTTCATAACCGATGAACGGGTTTTCAACTTCCTTCGAGGAAGTCTCATCATACTAACCGAGTATGATCTGAATAACCCACTCACAACCGGTAAGTGGTTTTAAATTTTAAGTTGTGCTCATCATCGCAACCGGGTATGATGTTAGTAAACCCACTCACCCGTTAATGCCGTGAATTCCACTAGACCGGTTCTTGGTATTCACGCGAGCTTGTCCTTGCTGGCGTTCCCAGTACTTCGTGTTCCGGTGAAGGCACGGCGGTCCGAGCTTTCGATTTGGGCAGATAGGTCTCATCCTGAGGTTCATCCTTTCGGTCCTAATTCAGTCGTGGAAAGGCTGAGAAAGTGTTGGGAGGGCTTGAAATGGCCGATTTCAACTTGGCCGAAATAGGGCAGCTTCGGTCCGCCGGAGTTGCTTCACTATTCCATCATGTCGGCGTT
Source organism: Trapa incisa (assembly GCA_030064435.1). Classification (NCBI taxonomy): domain Eukaryota; kingdom Viridiplantae; phylum Streptophyta; class Magnoliopsida; order Myrtales; family Lythraceae; genus Trapa; species Trapa incisa. The sequence goes on from CM057776.1 coordinate 18,583,176, forward strand.
TCTCCAACGATACTCGGATTGATTGAAGTTTGCTATCAGATAGCTGTCTTCCCCCCGGTTCTAAAGAGTCCGACCTTTGTTCAAGTCGAAGCTCTCGTTCGAGCTTTACCGGGAAATGGAGCAGTAGAGAGAGAGAGAGAAGTGTTCAGGTGTGAGGAGAATAAAATGGGGATAAACTCTTTATATAGTTGTAAAACACGTGTATTAAATGGACGAGATTTATTACTGGTATTAATATTGCCATAAATTATTGGTATTAATTCCAATAATTTAATTTCGGTATTAATTCTAATAAATTAAATTTCAGTATTAATTCTAATAATTTAATTTCAGTATTAAATTATTGCTATTAATTATATATTAATTTATGATAAGGCGTACATACAAATTTTTGACCGAAATTTCGGGTTACAAAAAAAATTCATACTTCCTAGTAGGTCACCCATCCTCACATTACTCTCAAGTAAGTACGCTTAACTTTAAAGTTCTTATGGAATCTAGTTCACTTGAACCACTTCGGTTTTTATTTTCTAATTTGACTTAAGTTTCTTTTCCAAGGTTTAATGAACCCTTTGGATCACCCGAGAGTTGTAAATTCCCAACTTGCCTGTTCAGAAATAATCGAGTTTGTGAACCGGTTATAAATCCTCACTTGGTTTGACCGGTTCTTTTCCTGGTTTTCCTTAGCTCAAAAGGGCGGGTTTTACATAAAGGATTCATTAAACCTTGGAAAAGAAACTTAAAACAAATTAGAAGAGAAAAACCAAATTGGTTCAGGTGAACGAGATCCCATAAGAACTCTGAAGTTAAGCATGCTTGCCCGTGAGTAGTGTGAGGATGGATGACCTCTTGGGAAGTATGATTTTTTTTGTAACCCGAAATTTCGGTAAAAAATTTTTATGAGAATGTATGCCTTATCATAAATAGCAATATACAAATAATTTAATACCTAAATTAAATTATTGGAATTAATACTAATAAGTTATCTTAATATTAATACTAGTAATAAATCTCTCCCATTTAATACATAGTTTTACACCTATATAAAGAGGTTATCCTCATTCATTCTCCTCACACCCGAACACTTCTCTCTCTCTACTGCTCCATTTCTCGGTGAAGCTCAAACGAGAGCTTCGACTTGAACATTTTTCTTAACTTTGGAAGGAGAGGTCGGACTCTTTAGAACTGGGGCGAAGTCAGCTATCTGATAGCAAACTCCAGTCAATCCGAGAATCACTGGAGAAGCGCCGGCATGATGGAACAATGAAGTAGCTCTGGCGGACCGAAGCTACCCTATTTCGGCCAAGCTAAAATTGGCCATTTCGAGCCCTCTTCAGGCCAAACCAAGCCCTCCCAACACTTCCTCAGCCCTTACACGGCCGAATTAGGACCGAAAGGTAAGCCAATTCGGCTACCCTTTACAATTTTCGATCGATGTTAGAAAGAGAGTTGGTCGAATTTCAATAACGAAATTCTAATCCAATTCAGCATCAATTGATGCAATTCTTGATTCTAGGATTAACCTCAGGATAAGAGCTATCTGCCCAGATCAAAAGCTTGGACCGCCATGCCCTCACCGGTGAGTAATCGAAGCTTTCTCTCTCTATAGTCTGTTTTCTAGCGAAGCTCCGTTTGAGGTAGTTCTGGCGTTAAAACTCACGATTCAAAGTTCTATGGAATCTTATAAACATGGAGAAACTCAATTTCAACTTCAATTTCAACAATTAGAGGTGTTTGATTGGTCAATTTGATGAAATCAAATTCGGCTGTGTTAAAGTATTGGAATTGGGGGAAATTTTGGGGGAAATTGGGGATTTTCAAAAATTTGAGGGACCGAAATGCAATTTCCTAAAATTGAGGGTCAATTGGGCATAATAAAAATGTTAGAGGGCCAATTGAGAAATTTTAGAATTTTTGGGGTAAAATTTAACATTTTTGTAAAAGAAGGACAAAATGGTAATTTTGGAAAAGTTGGGGGACCAAATTGGAAAATTTGGAAATTAATCCCGTTTTTGTGAAATGGAATAAATTGAGGTCCCTTGATAAATTTTAAAAGTTTCGGGACTCAATTTGAGGAAAAATCGGTATAAGCAACTTAAAGTTTAAGAGAAATAGCTTTAGGGACCTATTTGCAAATAAATGAAAATTTGACTTTTTCATTCATTCGAAATGAATGAAGGCTATTATGCCAAAGGATAATGAACCAAGATATTCATATCGTGTAGGAACACAAAGTACCAGGAACACCAGCAAGGAAAAGCTCGCGTGAATACAAAGAACCGGTCTAGTGGAATTCAAGGCATTAACGGGTGAGTGGGTTTAATAACATCATACCCGGTTGGGATGATGAGCACAACTTAAAGTTAAAAACCACTTACCGGTTGTGAGTGGGTTTAATAACATCATACCCGGTTGGGATGATGAGCACAACTCAAAGTTAAAAACCACTTACCGGTTGTGAGTGGGTTTACTAACATCATACCCGGTTGGTATGATGAGCACAACTTAAAGATAAAAACCACTTACCAGTTGTGAGTGGGATTTTATATCATACTCGGTTGGGGATGATAAGCACATCGAAATGAAAACCCACTACTATGTAGTATTTCAAACATCATGACTTAGAGTAGTGATGTGAAAACCATGCGAAAAAACTAATTATCAGTTGTATGTAGATCATACCCGGTTGGTATGATGAAACTTCCTCGAAAGAAGTTGAAAACCCATTCATCGGTTATGAACGGAGATGTCCTTATATTGAGTTGGTATAATGGACAGTTGAAAATATAATTTTGTCGGAAGTGCTCTCCCTTGATTGTGTGCCAATGCTTAAACTATTTGGGAGACCTTCTTAATGGGAGCTCGAATAGCTCTTATAGGTTGGGGGCCTCGGTTTTGGAACTTGGGGGCTAATATGCCCGATTTTGAAAATCTCGTACAGTGGGCCCAAGGCTAGTTGGCATGAGCAGGAGCTCATAAACAAACATGAATTATATGCCATAAAACTTTAAATAAAGGAATTGTTTGGCCATGGTAACAAGATAGGACCGACATACTCAGTCAACTAGCGACAGTGCGACATGACAGGTTGACGGACCAGTGAAAACATATTACCGACATACTCAGTCAACTGCGGGTTGAGTTGAGAGTCGGAGCCGTTGGACCAGTGGCACCACATATTACATGGCTTTATAAGAAAACATTATTTGTGCATGCACTGTGAGTAAGGGACCATCAAGACGTCCAAGAGGGGTAGTGATGCATCTTAAGGGCACTGGACGACCTGGTGAGTATAAGGGCAATTTGTCGTACCAGGTGATCGTGCAAAATTTGGAGTAGCACTATGCGCATGAGACCAGGGTGGGGACGGGATGAGGTTTTTGTCCTCATATGGACACGAAGAATTTATTCCGGGAATGAGGGTCGGATGTCTTGAACATCCACTTATTCTCAAGGTAAAAGTGAACGTACTTCTATCCGAGTTACCGGTAAAGTCGCTCCGAAGCCACAAGTGGGTTCAGTGGTCATGCTGACCTACGAATGTGTGTAACCTTCATGATGAAGGATGTGTATTGGGTGATGACACACCGTGGTTAAAAAGAAATGGTGATAAACTTGAGATTTCAAATGAAATGGTTTTGAAAGAAAGGAGTTTGACACACTCCAATAATAAATGTTTTCTTAAAAGTCTAAACTTTTGAAAACCCATTCACTGAGTAGTCGTACTCACCCCTCCCTTATATTCCTTTTAGGAGATTTCGGAAAGCCTACCCTTAAAGTCCATCAACTAAGATGCTTGTGATATAGATATGAAAAATCTAAATTATTATGCAGTTTTATTTATGTTATTCCTGGAAAAGGTGCAGGTTTAAAGGACACCTTACTCTTTACGGTCTATAGTAAGGGGAAACCCTTTAATAAACTAGGAGAGTGGCAGGTTGATCACGGGGATCCGACCATGAACCGTTTTGGTTCCGGTCCATGAACCGTCTTGGTTCATAATTTGGTTCATCTGAACCGGTCTAATTTTTCTCTTTCAATTTGTCCTAAGGTTCTTTTCCAAGGTTTTGTTAACTCTTTGGATCACTCAGGAGTTGTAAATTTCCAAATTTTCCATTCTCTAATGATCGGGTTTGTGAACCGGTTCGGTGTTTCTCACTCGATTTGACCAATTCTTTTCTCAGTTTTCCTTAACTCAAAAGGGAGGGGTTTACAACTCTCCCCTCCATTTAGGAGTTTTGTCCCCAAAACTAAATCAGCATTTTTCATTCCAGAATAACCTTCCTTAATGTTAACTTGAACATGTTAATGCTTTGATAATTCTTCCACTTAGACCACTTTAAATTATGCGATTCAGGAAGTTCCTATCCTTTACATTGTTTTTACTCCTTCCATGGAGTTTAGTATGTCTTGCCCGTGAGTTTCAAAGGTATTTTCCCTAGGTTCACATCTTCCTTTGCTTAGGGCAAGATTTTTCTCCTTAAGATTCTTACTCAAAATCTCCGGATTGGGAGTTCCAAGATGCCCAATCGTTATTGTGTCTAGTTATTCTTTGTATAGTTGAAACTCTTAGCTCGGTGTTCTTTTGAGAAACACATACTTGTTCTTCACAGGGTTTGGAGTTATTACCTCTTTGTCAAATTTTGACATTTCCTTCATCTGTCATTTATTACAACTTCGATCAAAATTATATCTGACCTTGTCACGTCTACCAACTGGCTCTTCCTTACTTGAGTCACCTTTTCCTCAAGCTGTTGGTCTTACATACCCCTTATAGTCATGACATTTTCCTAGAACTTGTCTCTATCCAGTATATTTCTAGAGTACTTCCTTGATGATCGTTCTAATCCTTTCAACCTTTCAGGGATCATATAACTTCATCACTCTTTCCGTTTGGTAGTACTCCTCGACTACCTTCATCGTTATTCCCTCATCCATCTTGTCTTTGACGTCTTGTCTCACTTAACCGTGTAAATTTCTCTTACCTACTTGTCCTTTCCAAACTTCTTAATTACGTCTTTCCAATTCCAATCATGCAAGGATTTTTTTTTCCTTTCTTATATACTTCTTCTTCTTTAGTGGCATCCTTTATTCAATGACTTTCCTTTTTTCTTAATCCACTCTTATTTACTCGTGACCATTTCACGATTAATTATTTTGAGCTAACCCCTTTTGGTTTATGTGTCGATTGCTTTGTTTGGGGTGTTCCCTTCTTACGGATTCATCCTATATTGTATCCCTTAAAGTAGAGACTTTCGTCTTAGGAGCTACATGCTCAACCTTCTTATCATTCTTTGAAGGTTTCTTCCTACATTTCCTTACACCTCCTTCTATATTGAGGCATTTGCCTGCTTTGAATCCTTCATTATCTTAAATTTCCATTTCATTCCTTATTCCTTATCTAAGAAACTTCTGATTATTAGTCTTATTTTGTGTACTCCATTCTATGCCCAGTCGTCCACTCCTTTCTTACTTGTACTACATCTTTTGATGTTATCTTCCTACTTACTCGTTCCTTGGATTTAATTTACTTCTTAGGCCCTCATGAATACTTTTCCTTGGTACTTGATCTTTCCGTCTCAATCAGCATTTCATTAGTGAGCTTATCTTTCTTTCCATTTCGGTTGGTTCCATTTCCTCTTATTGGGATACGAATGCCTTTCTAGGACTTCCTTCCATGGTAGGATTCTTTCCCTTTCTCCCAAAATTCCTTTTTCATTCGTTCTTTGGAAGTATCTAATCATTAAATGACATCATTTGATGTTGTCCTTCTTATGCATCCTTTATGGGAAATCTAGCGGTATGTCCTTGTACCATTCCCTTAATTCTACTTGTATCATGTGCAAGTTTTCTTACATGGGAAAGGTTCAAATATGGTTTGTTTTAAGACCTTTTGTGCGAGGCTTACTTAATCTTCTACTAGCTTTGAGTTTGGTTGTCAATTTGGTCGTGGTTATTAATCTCTTTAAGAATTTCTTCCATCCTTCTTTTCCAAATGTTTGGCCTTTCCATCTTTCCTTTATTTACTATATTTTATCTATGACCCTCATGAGGGTTGGTTCGTTACCTGTCTAGCTTCTACTATTCACCTTGTCTAATTCTCTTGAGGCAATTATCTCTCGAGTCTCCTTGTCCTTAATAACCATCCCATTACCCCTTTTAGGGTGTATTCCTTACTACCTCTCAGTTCTCCCTAGGGTGTCGTTCATTCTCCTTGACCATCTTGTTGTTATGGTTTGCTTACTTCTGCTATGTTGGTCTAAAACTCCAATTTGACTTCTCTACTTTTTCCAAAGAAAGTTGCACTTGAAATCTCAAGACATCTCATTTGTTGTCAAATGCTCGGCTTGTCTTCTTTTGTGAATACACTCCCTTCTTTGCTCCTAAATTGTTAGAAATTTCTTCTTTAAGGGAGAGTTGTCTTCAACTACCTTTTGTTTTGTTGGTGGTTTTATCGAGGTCCTACCTTTATGATGAAGTACTGACCTGCGAATGTGTGTTTAACCTTTATGATGAAGGATGTGTGTTGGGTGATGACACACCGTGATTAAATAAGAAAATGGTGATAAAACCCGTGATTTCAAATGAAATGGTTTTGAAAGAAAGGAGTCTGGCACACTCTAAAATTTATATTTTTTCTAAAGATAAAAAGTTTTGAAAAACGCATTCATTGAGTAGTTGTACTCACTCCCCTCCCTTATATCCCTTTCAAGAGATTTCGGAATGCCTACCCTTAAAGACCATCAACTAAGACGCCTATGAGACAGGTATGATAAATCTAAATTATTATGCAGTTTTGTTTATGTTATTCCTGGAAATGGTATAGGTTTAAAGGACACCTTACTATTTATGGTCTATAATAAGGGGAAACCCTTTAATAAACTAGGAGAGTGGCAGGTTGATCATGGGGATCTGACCAAACTGGGAGAGTGGTATCAAAGCTTGTTTCCTCGAATACATAATCAAGACTAGAAAATATAGCAACTGATAGGATTTATCTCAAAATTTTTAGATGGCTCCCAAGAGAGGAACCAAGAAAACTAGGAATGACTATGCTCAGCACCCTATCCTTGTAGGAAGACAACTCTAGAAGCTTCCCAAATGCCTAGGGCATGGTAGAAATCCCCAAGGACCAAATGACAAAGTATCCAAGAGGATGATGTTTGGACCTGTTGAGGTCACACCCCAAGTACAAAGGGAGCCAAGCCTAAAACTAGGAACACCAACTAGGGCTTATAACCTTACCATGGAGGATGCTTATTAAACACCCCATAGTCCTTTATTTATTTCATAACCACCTTTTTGTAATATGGTTAAACCCTAACATATTGTACTCCTCTATTAATGAAGAATTCCAAGTTCCTGAAACCATGTCTCAAAAAAAAAGAAAGATGTAAGCCTACACCTCAACTATAGGATGATCGCCCTAAAGAAAAGTAACCAAACAAACTGTGGGGACCGAGGAGAATCCCATCCCAAATAAGGAAATGAACCAAAAGGCTAAAGAGTCTAGGAGAACTCTTAGGGGAAAACTAGTAGGCAAAGAAGGCTCGACTAGAAAACCGATAAGGTGACTAAGGAGTGAACTTTGGTAGTAACTACTGGGCAAGGAAATGACCTATTATAAGGTGAGGACAATAGGAACACTACTTGAGAAAGTGCTCAACACTACTAAGGACAAGTATCAAGATAACATGTTATAGGTGTAAGGGAAATGGGGCATGAAGTGAAAGATTGCCCCACATCGCAAGGATTTAGAACAATACTTTCCAAGAACGTCTCTACAGCTACATGAATCCGAAAGTATTCCACCCCATGAAATATGACTCCTGCTTGAAACTTCAACCACGCCCAGGAGGAAGCTCTTCAAGATCCTAGCATAGTGGTAGATACTTCCCGACCCAATCTCCTTTAGCCCCAAGTTGGTAATCGTATTTCAAAAGTAAATTTTGAGTTTCTAAAACTTTTTGTCCCTCAATGATGGTGTAATGGTGTGCCTCAACTAGATGAGAGAGAAAAAGGACAGAAGGTAGGACCTCGATCAATTGCAAATAAAATAAAGGGTAGATGAAGAGAATTCTTCCTTATGAGGAAATTTCCAGCCATCTGGGAGAAAAGAAGGAAGCATCGCTACAAGAGAAGACAAGTCGAACATTAGACGACAAATGGGATGTTCTAGGATGATAAGTACGACTTGCTTTGGAAAAAGCAAAGAAGTCAAGTTTCGGACCAACATAGCAAAAGGAAGCAAATTGTAACAATAAGATAGTTAAGAAGAATAAACGACACCCTAAGGAGGACTGGGAAGTAGTAAGGACTACACCCTAGAAAGGGCAATGGGATGGGCCTTAAGGACAAGAAGACTCGAGAGACAACTGTCTCAAGATAATTAGACAAGGAGAATAGTAGGGACGAGTCAGTTAATGAACTAACCCTGGTGAAGGTCATAAATTTAATCTCTAGTATAGAAGGGAGAGGTGGAAAGGCCAAATATTTGGAAAAGAAGGATGGAGGAAACCCTTAAAGAGATCAATGGCCAAGAATGGATTGACGACCAAACTCAAAGCTAGGAGAAGATTAAGTAAGCCTCCGCGAGATGATTAAGAGATCTGGAAACAAGGAGGATTTGAGCTCTACTTAAAGAAAATAGGCATGTATAAGGGTACAAGTTGGAATGAGGATGGGGTACAAAGGATGTACCCACAAGATTTTAAGAGTAAAGGTAAACAGAAGGGGATGGCATCAAAGGATGTCATTCAAGTATATATACATACAAAAACGAATAAAGAAGGAATTCTAGGAGAAAGGGAAAGAATCTCACCAAGGAAGGAAACCCTGAGGAGGGATACATGTCCCAACTAAGAGGTAATGGGACCAAGTGATGAGGGATGAGGAGATGAACTTGCAAATGAAGTGCATGGTGAGGTGAAAGAACCAAGAGAAACATATTAGGAGAACCTTAGGAGTAAGTTAAACCCAAGGAACGAGTAGGTAGAAAGATAGCATCAATAGATGCCATAACAAGTAAGAATGGGTAGACTACCAATAATAAGAAAAGGAAGGAAATAACGTTTGAGAAACCTTGAGAAAGTAAGCTCCCTAAATAAGAAGTGGTTAAGGGGGGACAATAACTAATATCAAGATGGATTGTGGTCCACACTCGCATAATAGAGCCTAAAGAGTGGATGGCTAGGCATAGGGTGGAGTACATGAAATAAGATCGATAATCAGAAGCTACTCAAATGAGGAATAAAGGATGGAATGGAAAATTTTAAGACAATGGAGGACTGAAAGCAGGCAAATGCCCCAATATAGAAAGGGTGTAAGGAGATGAAGAAAGGAAACCTTCAAGAAATAGTAAGAAGGTTGAACATGTAACTCTTAAGGTGAAAGTCTCTACTTTGAAGGAAATAGTAGAGAATGAAACCATAAAAAGGGAAACTTCCCAAACCAAGAAAATTGACATGTAGACCAAAAGGAATCAACTCGGTATAAAGAATTGTGAAATGATTATGAACAAGTAAGAGTGGATTAAGGCCAAAGTAAAATCCTTGAGTAAAGGATATCATTGGGAACGAGGATGGACCTAAGAAAGGATGAATCCCAGCTTGTCGGTATAGTATTGGAAAACCCAATCAATTGGAACCGAAAAGACCCAATAAAGAAGTTGGGGAAAGATGAGTAGGTAAGAGGAATCCATGCAGTTATATGAGACATAACTTCAAAGGCGTGATGGAGGAGAGGATAATGGTAAAAAGGATAGTTGATGAATTCTATCAAAAGAAAAGAGGGATGAAGTTATATGATCCCTGAAAGGTCGAAAAGCTAAGAGAGACCCTCAAGGAGATGTTCTAGAAATCTAATAGATAGAGATGGGTCCTAGAAAATTCCATGCTGTAAGAGGGCATGTAAGCCCAACAATCCCGGGGAGAATATGACTCAAAGTAAGGAAGAGTCAGCTAATAAGCATGACAATGCCGAATATAAAAATTTTTTGGACCGAACTTATAATAGACAACAAATGAAGAAAGGGTCAAAATAGGACAAAAAAGTTATAATAAAGAAAAAATTGTGGAAACAAGTACGTAACGCTCGAAAGAACATCGAGCTAAAGGTTTCAACTACCAAAAGGATAACTAGACACGGGAATGATTAGTTATCTTGGAATTCCCCATCTTGAGTACAGAATCTCAAAGGGAAGAATGTTGCTCTAAGCAAAGAAAGATATGAATCTAAGGATATACCCTGGAATAAGGTGTGTCTAGTTATGATAAACTCCGTGGAGGGAGTAAATAATATAAAGGAAAAGAAATTTCCTTAAGTGAATGATGTAGAAAAAAAGGGGGGGCTAATTGAAAGAACAAGAGAAGAGTTTGCATGTTAAGCAAACACCAAAGGGACATCAAAGGAAATGATTCCTCATGCAAGGTTGATGATTAAGTTTTGGGGACAAAACTTCTAAAAGGAGGGGAGAGTTGAAAACCCCACCCTTTTGAGTCAAGGAAAACCGAGAAAAGAACTGATCAAACCAAGTAAGAAAACCAAACCAGTTCACGTACCCGATCAATTGGGAATGGGCAAATTGGAAATTTACAACTCCCGTGTGATCAAAAGGTTTCATAAAAACCTTGGAAAAGAACCCTAGGACAAATTGGAAGAGAAAAATTAGACCAGTTTAGATGAACCGAAATCGATAGAGAAAGGAAAAACAGGGAAATTTATGGATCCCTTGTGACTAGAAGAGATTTATAAACCTTGGGAAGGAACCTTAGAACAAAGTGGGAGAGAAAAACCAGATCAGCTCGGGTGAATCGGACTCGAACCGGATTGAACCGGTTTAAGGACTGAGTCAGTTTATGAACCAGAATTGATAAAGAGATGGTAAACCAGAAATTTTATGGATCCTAAGTGACCCAAGGAGTCACAAAAGACATGGAAATGGACTTGTGAAGGAATTGCGAATGAAAACCAAACCAGTTTAGGTGAACCGGATTCGAACCGGTTTGGACCGGTTTGAACCACTATTGAACCGGATCCTAAATTCGTTTTTTTAGGTCGCTTAAATAATTCAAATTTGAGATTTGAGGCCACCATTGGATAGAAAATAAATTTAGATGAATTTAGAAATTTTTAAATTTCAAAAACTCGGTCGAATGAGGGGTGAACCAGCCGGTTTAAGCTTTGAACCTTGTTCGGACTGGTTTGGTCCGATTTGGTTCTAAACATTGTCATCTTCTTCCTCAGGATGATAACACTGTTCACTCACCGGAAAATCAAAGCAGCACCGGTGAAGAAGAAATGCTTCTGTTCGGTACGTTTTAGGTCTTTAATGCCTATTATAACGGTGCCAAATGGACGGCCAACGGATCCTCGAGCTCCCTATATAAAGAGCCCCTCTCCATTTGTCCTCTCCACACTTGAAAAGCTCACTCTCTCTCAGTTACTTAGTTTCCCGGCTAAGCTCGAACTAGAGCTCCGATATGGGCACTTTTCTAAGCATAACAAGGTGAGGTCGAGTTCTTTAGAACCGAAATTGTTTGTCCATGGTACCTAGATAGGACCGACATACTCAATCAACTAGTGAAAGTGTGACATGACAGGTCGACGGACCAGTCAAGAGAAACAACTATGGGTTGAGTTGAGAGACGGAGCCATTGGACCAGTGGCACCACAAATTATATGGCATAATGAGAAAATATTGATTGTGCATGCACTGTGAGTATGAGACCATCAAGACGCCCAAGAGGGGTAGTGATGCGTCCTAAGGGCACTGGACGGCCTGGTGAGTATAAGGGCAATTCGTCGTACCAGGTGACCGTGCCAAATTTGGAGTAGCACCAAGCGCATGAGATTGGGGGGAGGGGAGGACAGGATGAGGTCTCTGTCCTCATACAGACACAAAGAATTGATTTCGGGATTGAGGTCGGATGTCGCGAACATCCATTCATTCTCAGGGTAGAAGTGGACATACTTCTATATGGGTGGCTGGTAAAGTCGCTCTGAAGCCACAAGTGAGTTTAGTGGACGTACTGACCTGCGAATGTGTATTTAACCTTCACGATGAAGGATGTGTGTTGGGTGATGACACACCATGATTAAATAAGGAAATGGTGATAAAACCCGAGATTTTAAATGAAATGGTTTTGAAAGAAAGGAGTCTGGCACACTCCAAAATTTATCTTTTTCGTAAAGATAAAAAGTTTTGAAAAACCCATTCACTGAGTAGTTGTACTCACCCCCCTCCCCCCCTCCCATATATCCCTTTTAGGAGATTTCGGAAAGCCTACCCTTAAAGACCATCAACTAAGACACCTGTGAGTCAAGTATGATAAATCTAAATTATTATGCAGTTTTATTTATGTTATTCTTGGAAAAGGTGCAAGTTTAAAGGATACCTTACTCTTTACGGTCTATAATAAGGGGAAATCCTTTAATAAACCGGGAGAGTGGCGGGTTGATCATGGGGATCCGACCAAACCGGGTCGGGGCATGACAATATCCATTTCTTATTATCACAGTGTGTCACCACCCAACACACAACCTTAATCATGAAGGTCAATCACACAATCGCAGGCCAGTACGTCCACTGAACCCACTTGTGGCATCGGAGCGACTTTACTAGCCACCTAGATAGAAGTACGTCCACTTCTACGCTGATAATGGGTGGATGTTCGCGACATCCGACCCTCAATCCTGTAACAATTTTCGGTGTTCGTATGAGGACAGAGACCTCATCCCGTCCCCAGCCCGATCTCGTGCACTTGAAGCTACTCCGAGCTTCGCAATGTCACTTGGTCCGACGAACTGCCCTTATACCCACCGGGTCGTCTAAGGCCCTAGGACACATCACTACCCCTCTTAGACGTCTTGAAGGTCCCGTAAACACAGTGCATGCACAATCAGTATTTTCACATCATGCCATATAATATGTGGTGCCACTGGTCCAATGGCCCCGAGCCTCAACTCAACCAGCAGTTGTTTGTCTTAACTAGTCCAAAGACCTATCATGTTTCACTACCACCATTTCATTGAGTATGTCGATCCTGTCTTGGTACCTTGGACAAACTGTCACGCCCCAACCCAGTTTGGTTGGATCCCTGTGAACAACTTGCCGCTCTCTCAATTCAAGAGGAGTTTCCTGCTTCTTTAACCCGAGATGAGCTAGGCGTAATTTCAACCTTGTTCCGTGAAAAGACATACCTGACAGAGGGTAAGGCTCGGTGTTATTCCTAGTCATTATCTTTTTTCCTGAAAAAGGGATAGAAAAGAGGGGTGGGTTTTTACAACTCAGTGAATGAGTTTTCAAAACTTTTAACTTTTAGGAAAAAGATTTGTATTGGAATGTGCCAGACTCTTTTCTTTCAAAAATCCTTTCATTTCAAATCTCAATTTTTACCACCATTTCTTATTAATCATGGTGTGTCCATCCACTATCCTTTCAAAAATTCATCACCCAACACACATCCTTTATCATGAAGGTCAAAACACAAAATCGTAGGCCAGCCCGTCCACTGAACCCACTTGTGGCATCGAAGCAACTTTACTGGCCACCTATATAGAAGCACGTCCACTTCTACCCTGAGAATGAGTGGATGTATGCAACATCCGATCCTCAATCCCAAAATCAATTCTCTGTGTCCGTATGAGGACAGAGACCTCATCCTATCCCCACCCCGGTTTCATGTGCTTGGTGCTACTCAAAATTTTGCACATTCACCTGGCACGACTAACTACCCTTATACTCACCAAGTCGTCCAAGGCCCTTAGGACGCATCACTACCCCTCTTGGGTGTCTTGATGGTCCCGTAATCACAGTGAATGCACAATCAGTATTTTCTTATCATGCCATATAATCTGCGGTGCCACTAGTTCAACGACCTCGACCTTCAACTCAACCTACAATTGTTTGTCTTGACTAGTCCGAAGACCTGTCATGTCGCATTGCCACTAGTTGACTGAATATGTTAGTCTTGTCTTGGTACCATGGCCAAACAATTTATTTATTGTTTTATTACACATATCTCATATTTGTTTACAAGCTCCTGTTCGTGCCCAATGGCCTATGGCGCACTTGTTCGAGATTTTCAAAATCGGGCATAATAGCCCCCAAGTTCCAAAACTAAAGCCCTCGGCTTATAACAGCTATTCGAGCTCCCGTTAAGAAGGTCTCCCAAATCATTTAAGCATTGGCACATAGTCAGGGGAGAGCACTTCCGACAAAATATATTTTTCAACTATCCATCATACCCACTGAGTATGAGGACATCTCCTCTCATAACCGATGAACAGGTTTTCCACTTCCTTCAAGAAAGTTTCATCATACTAACCGAGTGTGATCTACTTACAACAAGTAGGTAGTTTTTCCGCATGATTTTCACATCACTTATCCAAGTTGTTATGTTTAAAATACCACTATGTAGTGGGTTTTCATTTCGAGGTACTTATCATCCCCAACCAAGTATGATATAAAATCCCACACACTCATTAATGCAGTGAATTCCAATCGACCGGTTTTTTGTGTTAACGCAAGCCTGTCCTTGCTAGCATTCTTGGTACTTCGTATTCCTACACGATATGAACATCCTTGTTAATTATTCATTGGCCTAATAGCTTTCTTTCATTCTAAATGAATGGGAAAACCAAACTTTTTATTTATTTGTAATTAGGTCTCTAAAGTTATTTTTCTTTAACTTTAAGTCCCTAATGCCGATTTTTCATCAAATTGAGTCCCGAAACTTTTAAAATTTATCTTAGGACATCAATTTATTCAAATTTACAAAAAGGGGTTTACTTTCCCAAATTTCCAATTTGGTCCCCCAAATTTTCCAAAATTACCATTTTTCCCTTCCTTTACAAAAATGGTAAGTTTCACCCAAAAAATTCTAAAATTTCTCAATTGGCCCTCTAACATTTTTATCATGCCCAATTGAACCTCAATTTTATAAAATCACATATTGGCCCTTCGAATTTTCAAAAATCCCCAAATTTTCCCCCAATTCCAACTTCCTAACACAGCCAAATTTGATTTTATCAAATTGATCGATCAAACACTTCCAATTGTTGAAATTGGAGTTGAAATTGAGTTTCTACATATTCATATGATTCTATAGCATTTTGAATCGCAAGTTTTAATGTTGGAACGAGCTCAGACGGAGCTTCGCCGTAAAATGGACTGTAGAGAGAGAAAGTTTCGATTACTCACTGGTGAGGGCACGGTGGTCTGAGCTTTCTATCTGGGTAGGTAGTTCTCCTCCTCAGATTATTTCTAGGATCAAGAATGACATCAATTGATGATGAATTGGATTAGAATTCTGTCATTGAAATTCAGTCGACTCTCTCTCTAACACCAATCAGAAATTGCAGAGGGGAGCCGAATTGGCTTACCTTTCCATCCTAATTCGGTAGTAGAGAGAGCCGAATTGAGAGGGCTGAGGAAGTATTGGAAGGGCTTGGTTTGGCCTTAGGAGGGCTCGAATTGTCCAATTTCAACCCAACCGAAATAGGGCAGCTTTGGTCCGCCAGAGTTGCTTCACTGTTTGATCATGCTGGCACTTCTCCGACGACTCTCGGAACAAATGGATGTCACTACCGTGTAGCTGACTTCTCCCTGGTTCTAATGAACTCGTCATCTGAAGGAAGAAGATGACACTATTTCGAACCGGTCCATACCGGGTTCAACGCTTAAACCAACCGGTTCATCCTCAATTTGACCGAATTTTTCAAATCTAAAAATTACTAAATTCATTTTCTATCCAATTATGGCCTCAAATCTCAAATTTGAATTCTTTAAGCCACCTAGAAAAATAAATTTAGAATTTGGTTCGATAGTGGTTTAAACCGATCCAAACCGGTTCAATCCGGTTCACCTGAACTGGTTTGGTTTTTCTTGCCAATTCCTTCTTAAGTCCATTTCCATGACTTTTGGAACTCTTTGGGTCACATGGGGTCCATAAATTTCCCGGTTTACCCTTTCTCTATCGATTACAGTTCATGAGTCGACTCGGTTCATAAACTAGTTCGGATCCGATTCACTTGAATAGATCCAGTTTTTTCTTCCCCAATTCATCCTAAGGTTCTTTTCCAAGATTTATGAACCATTTTGAGTCACATGAGAGTTGTAAATTCTCAATTTGCCCATTTCCTAATAATCGAGCTTGTTGATCAATTCAGTTTTAAAATTCGAAATTGACCAGTTCTTTCCCCGATTTTCTTATTATCAAAGGACAGGGTTTACACATACAATTCATTTATTTAAAGTTTTATGGCATATATCTCATGTTTGTTTATGAGCTCCTGCTCGTGCCAACTGGCCTATGGCCCACTTTTCGAGATTTTCAAAATTGGGCATATTAGCCCTCAAGTTTCAAAACCAAGGCCTCCGGCCTAACAAAGCTATTCGAGCTCTAATCAAGAAGGTCTCCCAAATCGTTTAAGTAGTGGCACACAATCAAGGAGAGTACTTCTGACAAAAATATATTTTTAACTATCCATCATACTAATGGAGTATGAAGATATCTCTACTCATAATCGATGAATGAGTTTTCCACTTCCTCCGATGAAGTTTAATCGTGCCAATCGGGTATGATCTACTTACAACCAGTAAGTAGTTTTTTCGCATTATTTTCATATCACTCTTCTAAGTTGTGTTGTTTAAAATACCAATAAATAGTGGGTTTTCATTTCGAGGTGCTTATCATCCCAACCAGGTATGATATAAAAATTCCACTCACTCAATCGTGTAGTGAAATTCCTCTTAGGTGGCTTATTGTCCTTACTCGAACTCGTCTTAGCTGGTATTCTCGATAATTCATGTTCCTACACGATATGAACATTCGTGTTCATTATTCTTTGGTCTAATAGCCCTCATTCATCACAAATGAATGAGAACATCAACTTTTCCTTAATTTGCAATTAGGTCCCTAAAGTTATTTTTCTTTAACTATAAGTCCCTAATGTTGGTTTTTCCTCAAATTGAGTCCCGAAACTTTTAAATTTTATCTTAGGACCTCAATTTATTCAAATTCACAAAAAGGGGTTTAATTTCCCAAATTTCCAATTTGGTTCCCCAACTTTTCCAAAATTACGATTTTGCCCTTCATTTACAAAAATGGTAAGTTTTACCCCAAAAAATTCTAAAATTTCTTAATTGGCCCTCTAATATTCTTATCATGCCCAATTGTCCCTCAATTTTATAAAATTGCATTTTGGTCTTTCGAATTTTTGAAAATCCCCAATTTTCCCCCTAATTTCAACTTGCTAACATAACTGAATTTGATTTCATCAAATTGACAAATCAAACCCTTTTAATTGTTGAAACTAAAGTTAAATTGGAGTTCTTACACCTTCATACGATTCAATGGCACTTTGAATCACGCAATTTTGTTCCAGATGTGCTCAAACGAAGCTTCGCAAGAAAACTGTACTTAGAGAAAGAAAGCATCGATAGCTTAGTGTCAGGGGCGCAACGGTCTAAGCTTTTGATCTGGTCATATAGCTCTCGTATGGAGGTTCATCCTAGGATAAAGAATTGCATTAATTGATGCTGAATTGAGTTAGAATTTTATCATCAAAATTATGTCGGTTCTCTCTCTAGCATCAGTCGGAAATTGCTGAGGGGAGCCGAATTGGCTTACCTTTTAGTTCTAATTCAGCTGTTGGAGGGCTGTGTAGGTTTTGGGAAGGCTTGATTTGGCCTGAGTAGGGCTTGAATTGGCCAATTTCAGCTCGGCCAAAACAAGGCAGCTTCGGTCCGTCGGAGCTGCTTCATTGTTCCATCACTCCGGCACTTCTCCGGTGACCCCTAGAACAAATGAAGGTTATATGCATGTAGCTGACTTCTCCCGGGTTCTAAAGAATCTGACCACACCTTGTTTGGCTCAAAAAAGTGCCCAAGTCAGAGATCTGGTTCGAGCTTCGCCGGAAAATGAAGCAGTTAAGAGATAATGGAGTTTTCATGTGTGGAGAGGATGAATGGGGAGGGGCTCTTTATATAGGAAGCTCGAGGACTTTTGGCCATCCGATTGGTGCCTTAACGGCGGTTATTCATTTCCTAAAACTCCCTAGCTTGAGACTTTTCAATGTCTCTAATGCTGTGCGATGTTCCAACGAGTGAACAATGCTGTTATCTAAAGGAAGAAGACGATACTGTTCCGAACCGGACTGGACCGGTCCGAACTGGGTTCAAAGCTTAAACTGATCGGTTCACCTCCAATTCAACCAAATTTTTCATATCAACAAATTTCTAAATTCATTTTCTATCCAATGGTGGCCTTAAATCTAAAATTTAAATTTTCTAAGGCACCTAGAAAAAATGAATTTAGCATTCGGTTCAATCTGGTTCAATCTGGTTTAGGCCTAATTCACTTGAACTAGTTTGGTTTTCATCTTTAATTCATTCTCAAGTCCATTTCCATGACTTTTAGGACTCTTTGGGTCACTCGAGATCCATAAATTTCCCGGTTGGCCCTTTCCCTATCGGTTCCAGTTCATGAACTAGCTTGATTTATAAATTCATTCAATCCAATTGGTTCTGGTTCATCTGAACCGGTTTTTATTTCTCTCTTCCAATTTGTCCTAAGGTTCTTTTCAAAGGTTTTGTGAACCCTTTAGATCACCCGGGAGTTGTAAATTTCCAAATTGCCCATTCTCTAATGATCGGGTTTGTGAACCGGTTCAGTGTTTCTCACTCGGTTCGACCAGTTCTTATCTCAATTTTTTTTAAACTCAAAAGGCGGGGTTTACAGTGGGTTTATTCACATCATATCTAGTTGGGATGATGAGTACTTCAGAAATGAAAAACCACTTCCATGTGGGATTTTGACATCACACCCGATTGGAGTGATGTGAGAACTATGTGGAAAAACTACTTACCGGTTGTAAGTAGAGAGATCATACCCGTTTGGTATGATGGCGTTCCTGGAAGGAAGGAAAAAACCCGCTTACCGGTTGTAAATGGAGATGTCATCACACCCGGTTAGTGTGATGGATGGAAAGTTTATTTTGTCATAAGTGTTCTTCCCTGACTGTGTACCAATGCTTAAAATTTTTTGGGAGACCTTCTTGACGAGAGCTAGAACAGCTTAGATAGGCCAACAACCTCGCTTTTGGAACTTGTGGGGCTAAATGCCCAATTTTGAAAAAACTCGTATAGTGGGCCCTAGGCCAGTGGGCACGAGAAAAAGCTCGTAAATAAACATATGATGTGAAAGCCATGAAAACTCTTAATGAAATGGACATGTGTTTTGCCATGGTACCAAGACAAGACCGATATACTCGATGGACTAACGGCACTGCATCAAGGCTAGGTTAACGGACCGGTCTAGACAAACAACTGCATGTCAAGTTGAGGGTCAGGGTCGTTGGACCAATGGCACCAAAGATAAATGGCTTTATGGAAAATTATTGTTTATGCATGCATATGAGGTTCAGGACCATCAAGATGCCCAAGAGGGGTAGTGATGCGTCCTAGGGGCTATTGGACGACATGGTGGAGTTAAGGGTAGTTTGTCTTGCCAGCAATCAGGGAAGCTCAATGTAGCTTCATGTGCATGAGGTTGGGATGGGGTCAGGATGAGGTCTCTGTCCTCATAAAGACACGAAGTTGATTTCGAGTTTGAGAGTCGGATGTCGCGAACATCCACTCATACCCAGGGTAGAAGTGGACGGGCTTCTATCTAGGTGGCCGGTAAAGTTGCTCCGACGCCACAAGTGAGTGCAGTGAGCGAGCTGCCCTACGAATGTGTAATCCCTTCATGATGAAGGGCGTGTGTTGATTGTGAAACACTCCTAATGTGGAAAATGAGGAAAAAGGGTTGTGAAAACCAGAAATTGAGGAAAGAATATTTTTAAAAGAAATGAGTAGTATGGCACACTCTGATTAAAGATATCTTATTTTTTTTAAACTCTCTCCCAACACCCATTCACTGAGTTGTCGAACTCACCCCCTCCCTTTATCCCTTTTTAGGTAACCAAGGGAGAATAAACCCTAAGACTTCCCTGTAGATGAACCAGCAAGACAGGTATGTAAAGTTTAATGTATTTAATTTTGGTTAATGCTATTCCAGGAAAGATACATGTAAAAAGGACGCCTTACTCCTCATGGTTTAGAACAGGGGAAACCCTTAATAAATCAGGAGAATGACGGGTTGCTCATGGGGATTTGACCAAACTGGGTTGGAGCGTGACACCTTCTCTCCTCAAAAATTCTTTCCTTTGTTTCATGGTCATGGTTACCTTTTCTATCCCAACTGGGTTATCGTCTCCCTTATTGTTGTCTCCTCGTTCGCCCATTCTTTGGGTTTAGCTCCATACATGATCATACCTTTCCTCTTACATACGCTTGCTTCCTTTGGGGAGGTTGGGGTGCTTGACCTCCTAGTCTAGGGGATCCAAAGGCATTATTTGTTCTTCCTAAATATACAAAATCTTTTGGGTCTTAGTTCTTCGACCCTTGTTATCTAATGTTTGTCCTTCTCATTTCTTATTTTTTTCGAGGTACGAGAGCTTGATTAGACACACTATGATTTGGGTGACAAAAATTTATGGAAACTTGAAATTTTATTTATTGGGAATCTAATATAATATAGTTGGGGACTTCTTCCCTTTAAAGGAAGATGGTTAAAAGAAAGGTCGAAAAGCTCTATGCAAGAATCCTGAGAAATTTTCTCCAGGGTGGGTCTGAAATCCTCACTTTGAGTTGTGGCTCCCTGGGCGGCCTCCTGTCTCTCATCCCTTTGGATTCTGGGAGTTGGGGAGATATTCTTCTTGGGAGGTATTTTCATCCATTCTTGTGGCATGGGACACTTCCTCGCCATGTGTCCTATTCCTCCACACCTATAGCAGGTTATCCCGACACCAGTTCCTACGTGGGTCCTTTGGTGTTTACATGATGGAGAGGCTTCTTCTACTTCGTTTCCTTTCTTTTCTCTTCTTCATGTCCTTCTCTACTCGTGGAGGTAGTGCTTCTAGGACCGGGTACCACATTCCTTAGTGGTATTGGGCACTTCCATGCGTAATGTTCCATTTGTCCACAATTGTAGCAAGTTACTTCCTTGTGTGGGTTATTATAGCTTCGTCTCCATCTCGGGCTTTAGGAATTTTTTCTCGATGCTCACTGGGGGCTTCCACATGTCACCATCCCCGTGTGCGCACATCCTACGGAACGGTCCCCATTCCTAAGTGCAAAGTAAGGTTCCTCAAATGCCTTGACAAATTCTTCGTAAAGCCTCCTTGGCTCAAGAGACATTCCTGGTCTCATGGATTGGGTCCTCCTAGGCTCTTGATCTCTCAAGCTAATTTCCTCACGCGAGGCACGATTTTTGCCTGGTTCTAGGGCAGCTGTGGCGACGTGGGTTCGTTTGGATTCTCTAGGGGCGGTCATATCGGTTGACAGAAGTTTATCGTGGGTTAATGTTCTAGTACTTTTAGTTTTGAACCTTTCTTTGGAAAACCTAGCTCTGATACCACTTAAGTTATCACAGTCCAACCCAATTTGGTCAAGGTTCTATGATCAACCTGCCACCCTTCCTCGTGCTAATCTAGTATTTCTACTAAATAGTTCGAGGAAGGTAAAGGCGTTGAAGTACCTGTGTCACGCCCCGACCCGATTTGGTCGGATCCCCGTGAACAACCCGCCACTCTCCCGGATTATTAAATGGTTTCCCCTTTTCTAAACTATAAAGAGTAAGGTGTTCTTTGCACCTTTTTCCAAGAATAACATAAATCTAAACTGAATAGAAATATTAAAATAATCATACCTGTCTTGCAGGCGTTTAAATTCGCAGGTCTTTAAGGATAGGCTTTCCCGGACTACCTGAAAGGGGTATAAGGGAGGGGCTCAGTACGACTACTCAATGAATGGGTTTCAAATCTTTTGACTTTCAAGAAAAACATTTATATTGGAGTGTGCCAAACTCCTCACTTTAAAAACTCCCTTCATTTAAAAATTCAGGTTTTTCCACCATTTCTTATTATCACGGTGTGTCATCTCCCAACACACATCCTTTGTCACGCCCCGACCCGGTTTGGTCGGATCCCCGTGAACAACCCGCCACTCTCACAGTTTATTAAAGGGTTTCCCCTTATTATAATCCGTAAAGAGTAAGGCGTCCTTTAAACCTGCACCATTTCCTGGAATAGCATAATCAAAACTGCATGAAATTTTAAACTTTACATACCTGTCTCACAGGCATCTTAGTTGATGGTCTTTTAATGTAGGCTTTCTGGGATTTCCTAAAAGGGATATAAGGGAGGGGGTGAGTACGACAACTCAGTAAATGGGTTTTAAAAGGTCTACTTTTAACTTTTAAAAAAAATATTTATATGGAGTGTGTCAGACTCCTTTCTTTTCAAAAAAATCCCTTTATTTAAAAATTTGGGTTTTTCCATTATTTCTTAGTTACCGGTGTGTCATCACCCAACACACATCCTTCATCATGAAGGTTACACACATTCACAAGTCAGTATCACTACTGAACCCGCTAGTGGCTTCAGAGCGACTTTTCTTGCCACCCGGATAGAAGTACAACCACTTCTACCCTGGGAATGAGTGGATGTACGTGACATCCGACCCACAATCCCGAAATCACTTCTTCGTGTCCGTATGAGGACAGAGACCTCATCCTGTCCCCACCCCGGTCTCATGCACTTGGTACTACTCCAGATTTTGCACAGACACCTGGAACGACGATCTGCCCTTATACTCACTGGGTCGTCCAGGGCCCTTAGGACACATCACTACCCCTCATGGGCGTCTTGATGATCTCGTACTCATAGTACATGCACAAACAATATTTTCTTATATTGCCATGTAATCTGTGGTGCCACTAGTCCAACGGCCCCGACTCTCAACTCAACCCGTAGCTGTTTGTCTTGACTAGTCCGTCAACCTGTCATGTCGCACTGCCGCTAGTTGACTAAGCATGTCGGTCCTATCTTGGTACCATGGCCAAACAATTCACGTATTAATTTTTATGGCACACTGGCCTTGGGCCCACTGTATGAGATTTTCAAAATCGGGCATTTAGCCCCCAAGTTCCAAAACCGAGGCCCCTGGCCTATCACAGCTATTCGAGCTCTCGTCGAGAAGGTCTCCCAAATAGTTTAAGCATTGGCACACAGTTAGGGGAGAACACTTCCGACAAAATAGGTTTTCACTGTCCATTATACCAACCGGTATAAGGACATCTCCGTTCATAACCGATGAACGGGTTTTCAACTTCCTTCGAGGAAGTCTCATCATACCAACCGGGTATGATCTACTTACAACCGGTAAATAGTTTTTTTCCCATAATTTTCACATCACTTTCTCTAAGTGGTGATAATTAAAATACCACTAAATAGTGGGGTTTTATACCGAGGTACTTATCATCCCCTACCGGGTATGATATAAAATTCACTCACAACCGGTAAGTGGTTTTTATTTTTAAGTTGTGCTCATCATCCCAATCGAGTATGATGTTAGTAAACCCACTCACCTGTTAATGTCGTGAATTCCACTAGACTAGTTCTTTTTATTCACGAGAGCTTGTCCTTGTTGGCGTTACCGGTATTTCGCGTCCCTACACGATATGAACAACCTTGTTCATTATTACTTGGAATAACAACCTTCATTCATTTCCAATGAATGAGAAAACCCAAACTTTTAGTTATTTGCAATTAGGTCCCTAAAGTTATTTCTCTTTAACTTTAAGTCCCTAATATCGGTTTTTCCTCAAATTGAGTCCCGTAACTTTTAAAATTAATCTTGGGACCTCAATTTATTCAATTTCACCAAAAAGGGGATTAATTTCCCAAATTTCCAATTTGGTTCCCCAATTTTTCCAAAATTATCATTTTGCCCTTCTTTTACAAAAATGGTAAGTTTTTCCACAAAAATTCCAAAATTCCTCAATTGGTCCACCAACATTATTTTCATGCCCAATTGACCCTCAATTTCATAAAATTGTATTTTGTCCCTTTGAATTTCGAAAATCCCCAAATTTTCCCCCAATTTCAACTCTTTAACACTACCGAATTTGATTTCATCAAATTGACCAATCAAACACTTCTAATTATTAAAATTGGAGTTGAAATTGAGTTCCTGCATGTTCATACAATTCTAAGAAACTTTGAATTGCAGATTTTAACGCCGGAACGAGCTCAAACGGAGCTTCGCCAGAAAATAGACTATAGAGAGAGAAAGCTTCGATTACTCACCGGTGAAGGCACAACGGTCCGAGCTTTCGATCTAGGCATATAGGTCTCATCCTGAGGTTTATCCTAAAATAAAAAAATTGCATCAATTGATGCGGAATTGGATTAGAATTTCGTCATTGAAATTCGTTCAATTCTCTCTCTAGCACCAATCGAAAATTGTAAAGGAGAGCCGAATTGGCTTACCTTTCGGTCCTAATTCGGCCGTGGAAAGGCTGAGGAAGTGTTGGGAGGGCTTGGTTTGGCCTGAGGAGGGCTTGAAATGGCCGATTTCAGCTTGGCCGAAATAGGGCAGCTTCAGTCCGCCGGAGTTGCTTCACTATTCCATCATGTCGGCGCTTCTGCAACGATTCTCGGATTGACTGGAGTTTGCTATCATATAGCTATCTTCTCCCCGATTCTAAAGAGCCCGACCTTTGTTCAAGTCGAAGCTCTTGTTCGAGCTTTACCGGGAAATGGAGCAGTAGAAAGAGAGAGAGAAATGTTCAAGTGTGAGGAGAATGAAATGGGGATGACCTCTTTATATTGGGCTAAAACTTGTGTATTAAATGGGCTAGATTTATTACTAGTATTAATATTACCATAAATTATTGGTATTAATTCCAATAATTTAATTTCAGTATTAATTCCAATAAATTAATAGGCCATCGAGACAAAGTGTTTCTCATGAAAAGATTAATGGTAGGGGGTGAGTTTCTACAACTCAGTGAGTGGGGGTTGGGAAGCGAGTTTTAAAAATCAATCTATCAAAAAAGTTTTATGCTTTTAATTTATTGTAATATGAGTTTGAACATTTCCCCTTACTCGAGAGATGCCTCAACAAACAATCTCATATCCTTTCTATCATAGAAAGGGATCACACATTAGTAGAACAATCCCCGACCGTTATTATTGGAATTAATACGAATAATTTATGACAATATTAATACTAGTAATAAATCTCTCCCATTTAATACATGGTTTTACACCTATATAAAGAGGTCATCCTCATTCATTCTCCTCACACCCGAACATTTATCTCTCTCTCTCTCTCTCTCTCTACTACTCCATTTCCCGGTGAAGCTCGAACCAGAGCTTTGATTTGAACATTTTTCTTAACCTCAGAAGGAGAGGTCGGGCTCTTTAGAACTGGGGAGAAGTCAGCTATCTAATAGCAAACTCCAGTCAATCCAAGAATCGCTAGAGAAGCGTCGGCATGATGGAATAGTGAAGCAGCTCCGGCGGACCGAAGCTGCCCTATTTAGTCCAAACTGAAATCGGTCATTTCAAGCCCTACTCAGGCTAAACCAAGCCCTCCCAACACTTACTGTGTTGGAAATTTTGGAAAACTTGAGGGACCAAATTGGAAATTTGGGAAATTAACCCCCTTTTTGTGAAATGGAATAAATTGAGGTCTAATGATAAATTTTAAAAGTTTTGGGACTCAATTTGAGGAAAAACGGCATTAGGGACTTAAAGTTAAAGAGAAATAACTTTAGGGACCTAATTACAAATAAATGAAAGTTTGACTTTCTCATTCATTTGGAATGAATGAAGGCGATTAGGTCGAAGGATAATGAACCGAGATGTTCACATTGTGTAGGAACATGAAGTACCAAGAATGCCAGCAAGGACAAGTTCGCGTAAATACAAAGAACCAGTCTAGTGGAATTCACGATATTAACAGGTGAGTGGGTTTACTAACATCATACCTAGTTGGGATGATGAGCATAACTTAAAGTTAAAAACCACTTACCGGTTGTGAGTGGGAATTTTATATCATACCCGGTTGGGGATGATAAGTACCTCATTATGAAAACCCACTATTAAGTGGTATTTTAAACATCACAACTTAAAGGAAGTGATGTGAAAATCATGCAGAAAAACTACTTATCGGTTGTAAGTAGATTATACCCAGTTGTTATGATGAGACTTCCTCAAAGGAAGTTGGAAACTTGTTCATCGATTATGAACGGAGGTATCATTATACCCAGGCAGTATAATGAATAGAGAAAACATATGTTTTGTTAGAAGTGCTCTCCCCTGATTGTGTGCCAATGCTTAAACAATTTGGCAGACCTTTTCGACAGAAGCTCAAATAGCTCTGATGGGTCGGGGGCCTCGGTTTTGGAATTTGGGGGCTAAATGCCCGATTTTAAAAATCTCGTACAGTGGGCCCAAGGCTAGTTGGCACGAGCAAGAGCTCGTAAACCAACATGATATATGTGCCATAAAACTTAATAAGTGAATTGTTTGGCCATGGTACCAAGAGAGGACCGACATGCTCAGTCAACTAGCGGCAGTGCAATATGACAGGCCGACGGACCAGTCAAGACAAACAACTGCGGGTTGAGTTGAGAGTCGGGGCCGTTGGACTAGTGGCACCATAGATTACATGGTAATATGAGAAAACATTGTTTGTGAATGCACTATTAGTATGAGATTATCAAGACACCCATGAGAGGTAGTGATGTGTCCTAAGAACCCTGGATGACCTAATGAGTATAAGGGCAGATCGTCGTTTCAGTTGTCTGTACAAAATTTGGAGTAGCACAAAGCGCATGAAATCGGGGTGGGGACATGATGAGATCTCTATCCTCATACGGACACGAAGAAGTGATTTCGGGATTGTAGGTCGGATGTCGTGTACATCCACTCATTCCCAGGGTATAAGTGGTCATACTTCTATCCGGGTGGTAGGAAAAGTCGCTCCAAATCCACTACCGGGTTCAGTAGTGATACTGACTTGCAAATGTGTGTAACCTTCATGATGAAGGATATCTGTTGGGTGATGACACACCGGTAACTATGAAATAATGGAAAAATTCGATATTTTAAATGAGGGATTTTTTAAAGGAAAGGAGTCTAGAACACTCCATATAAATGTTTTAAAGTTAAAAGTAAACCTTTGAAAATCCATTCACTGAGTAATCGTACTCACCCCTCCCTTATATCCCTTTTAGGAAATCCTGGAAAGCCTACCTTGAAAAACCATTAACTAAGATGCCTGTAAGACAGGTACGTAAAGTTTTAAATTTCATACAGTTTTGATTATGCTATTCTAGGAAATGGTACAAGTTTAAAGGATGCCTTACTCTTTACAGTTTATAATAAGGGGAAACCCTTTAATAAACCGGGAGAGTGGCGGGTTGTTCACGGGGATCCGACCAACCAGGTTGGGGCGTGACAGTTCTACTTGTGGTTCGGCACGTCTTTGTCATCCACCCGAATAGAGGTGCACTACCTCTACCTTGATTTTGAGTGGAAATTAATAGTTTGACACTTCAAACCCTCACGTCGGCCATCTGAATAGAGGTGCACTACCTCTACCCTGAGTTTGAGTGGATATCAATAATGTGACACTTCAAACCCCCATGTCGACCATCCGAATAGAGGTGCACTACCTCTACCCCAAGTTTGAGTGGACATCAATAGTCTAACACTTCAAACCATGCTCACTTCACCATGTCCGCTTAGTGGAATGAGACCTCATTTCCCCTCTGGCCTTGGTCTTAGTGCAGAGGAAGCTATCAGAGCTTCATGACTAACTGGCACAACAGACCCGCCCTTATTGCATCCAGGTCGTCCAGCGGCCCTTAGAACCCATCGACTACCCCTCTCGGGTATCTAGATGTTCCCGGATTCCTCATGCATGCACACAACAGTTTTGATCAATTAACCATGCTCTTTGGTGCCAATGGTCCAATGGTTCCCACACTCGACATGGCCTGCAGCTATTTGCCTAGATGGGCCCGTCGACCTAGTCTAGGCATACTACCACTAGCCCATTGAGCCTTGTCATTCCTGTCTTGGCCCCATGGAAAATCACACAACAATTCCAATTTTTTTGAGAGTTTTCATGTTTCTTATAATTTACGTTTGTCTACGGCTCCAACCCGTGCACACTAGCATTGGGCCCACTTCACAAATTTTCCAAAACTGGGCGTTCAACCCTATCATTTTCAAATTTGAGGCCTTAAGCCTATTGGAGCAATTTCGGCTCCCAAAATATTTAAGCAGTTTTACACAGTTAGGGAAGAACGTTCCTAGAAAAAATGATTTTCAAAGATAAAAACGGTTCTCATTGCTGAAAATCTCACTCACCCGACAATAGTGGCATGGCCTTCCCGGTGAGTCCTCGAGTTGTGGTGCACTTCCTCGCGCCGGTACTAGAACAATCAACTCATACATTGTTCGGGTACCTTTGTCAGGGGGATCGTCATAAGGGACATCCTAGTTTCAAGTATTTGCACATAGGTCCTCATATAATGTTTTAATTACATTTAGGTCCCTCAATGTTTATAACCTCACATTTAGGTCCCCAATTTTCATTAAATCTCCATTATATCCCTAGTACTTCCAATTACCCTTCACGAACCCCTAACTTTTTCAAATTTAACAATTGGTCCTCAATTTTCCCAAAATTACCAATTGGTCTTTAACTTTTCAAGAATTACAAATTGGTTCTTGAACTTTTAAAAATTGCCAATTGGCCCTCCATTTCATCCAATTGCCCAATTGGGTCCCAATTGGAATTTAATTTCATTAAAATTCCCTAATTTTCCTTAAAGTGCAATTTGACCACCAATTTTCCAAAAATCCTCAAATTGCCCAATTTCTCTAAAATTGCAATTTAGTCCCCAAATCACAATTTTGTTCAATTGACCCCAAAACATGGCTAATTATCTCAATTGGTGATCTAAATCATCTTTCCTATGTCTCTCTCATCATTTTGAGCTTTGAACCACTCGATTTGGGATGAAAATGAGCTCAAATGGAGCTTCGCCGAAAAATTCAATCTAGAGAGAGAAAGCTTCGAGATCTTACCGGTGAGGGTCTGACGACCAGAGCTCTTACTTCCTCTTAATTGCTCTCCTCTCGGGGACCCAAGATCAAACTGCGCCTTAATTGGTGGCTTGAGTAGTGTGAATTTCTTAGTTTCAGTTCTTATAGAAATGCATCATGAATAGTATTTTTCAGTGAAGGGGTGGTGGAGAGGCTTACCATGCTAGCTTGGGGGAAGGTCGAGTCACATCTAGGTGATGTTTGGGGGGCTTGGTTTGGTCGAAATTGGCCTGGGGATGGCTCAAGCAGCTCAGGCTGCTGACAGCCAAGGAGCAATGTTACTATTTGAGCTTCCTCGTTCTTCTACGATGGCTTTCGAATGGAATGGAGGATGCAGCTGTGTAGAGGACTTCCTTTCGGTTCTAATGGTACCGAATGCAGCTTCAGAGGTGGAGAAAAGCCCCGATGTGGGAGCTCTAGTTTACTGCTCATCGGAAAACTGAGCAGTTCATCTTCATCGGTCGATTGTGGGATGTTGAGATTGAATGAAAGGGTGCTCTTTATATAGAGAGCTCGACAAATGCTCAAACTACCCGCCGGCATAAGACTCAGCCTCCGACTCGGTCGTCAGTGACCTGACCGAAGAGTTTTTCAAGTCGCCGGAGACTCCAACTTTTCCGGCATCTCTCTCTCTCTCTCTCTCTTTCTCTGTTAGAGGCTGGAGGTTGAAGATGATGACGTGGCAGGCGTGCGACGTAGCACACTGTGATTGGCTGGTTTTTCTAACATGGGTGATGTGTGGATGTCATGTCAATCATTGATCGTTGTCTATTATCCGTTGACCAGTTCGTTGACCAGGCCGACCGTTGACTGGTCCGGTCCAACCAGTTTCATTGTCCAAAATTCGAAAATCAACCGGCTTGAACTTGGTTCAATCATTTTTCTAAAATTTAAAATTTCCTAAATTTATCTAGATTTATTTTCTATCTAATGGTTGTCTCAATTTCTCAAATTGACATTTTTAAGCTATCTAAAAAAATGAATTTGTGAATCGATTCACTATGGTTTATGCCAATTCAGTCCAATTCGGGTTCGGTTCACCTTGAACCACTCCAGTTCTATCATCAATTCCCCTTCCCGGTTCTTACTTATGATTTTTATGAATTTCTTTGGTCACTTGGAATTTTCCAATTTCTCATTTTAACCCTTATTTATCATTTTTTTTCCTTTTTCGGCTCGATTTTATTAAAATCGTCGATTCTTTCCCCGGTTTACTTGATCTTAGGATCAGGTTTCATAATCTCTTTGCTCTTATTGGGGTTTCCCTTACTGATTTCACTCAGTATTATTACATCGTGATGTCTCTCCAATATCTCATTTTCACCCGACCTGACATTACTTATATTGTTAATTAGGTTTATCAGTTTATGAATCGCCCCACTGTTCACTGTTCAATTGTCAAATGCATTTTACGCTTGGGTTATTTATATACCGATTGGGTTAATAATTCTTCCTGTAGTTACTCTACTAGTGAATTTATGATTTTTTTTAATTGTAACTTGATTCATTAGTGCTAGAAAAAGCAACGTAATGCTGTTCACTCCGGCACCAATATCAAATACAAGAATATTGATAATTCTACTAACAAGCTCATATAATTACAATCTTTTCTTCTGGAGTTTCGTCTTCCTATCTCCCATTTACAAGGTTCATCTTTCTATTTACTGTGATAATCTATCAATTATCTATATAATTGTCAATCAGATTTTTCATTCATTTATTAAATTAAAATCAATTATCTTATTTGCGATTAATTGAAATAGATTGCGATTAATTGAAATAGATAGAGTAGTATAGAAAGTGTAGATAGTAACGAGTATGATGATTGCATAGTGTTGGGTTGTTCAATGTTGTGCGAAATCTAAAATAGTATTATGTCTTGTAAGTTGTAGGATGAAATGAAATCGGGCTGTCAAGCCTTACAACGCTATGAGACAATGAAAATTTGATGACTATCAAATGAACCCACGCTCGCACTTACAAGTAAGAGGTAATACTCTCTATCATTCAATACTTCTTGTATTTTACACTTACTATCACTTCTATATAATAAACTCTCTAAATGACAGTTAAGAAGAAAGTTCACTATGAAGTACTCCCTTGATCTCGGGAAAGTGGCTCCAAACTATCATGGGACAGTCCGTCAGAATGTGCCGGAAGAACTTACTGTGAATGGAAGGAGACTTCTGCTGAGGAAGTGGGCAGAGAATGGTTCTCAGGAACTATCATGGGCATCATATCTGCCAATAGTCACATACCACACTTAGATGTCATCAATCAATAGTTTTAAAAACCAAATCAATCGAGCAATGTTCATATATATATATATATATATATATATTCAGTGTCATCACACAAATATTTGCTACTCTTTTCTCCCTTCAAGTTGAATCGAAGTCCACGATCATGTTGGTCCAAACTTTCTTACCATATATAACAATCAAATTGTATTATAGAAATCCATCCATGCAAAAATAAATGCGACTATTTGAACAAGTGGAGAACTTATTCAATATGTTTATCCAATACAGCCTGGCCCCAAAGTTCACTCTCTTGGATCATATTATCCTTCCAATACATAATCCTACATTTAGAGCAACACCCAACTAACACCATTTACAGTAAAGAAGCATCCATCCATCATTTTATCTTCCAATACAAAGCCCAGTTAGAGTTTCTTGTAGTAAAAAAGAACATGTCATTCACTTTGTGACCTATGTACAATAGATGTCATCTTTTTCCGATAAAATTCAAAAATCATCAACGCAAGTTCTTTTGTCATCCTTCTCTTTTCTGGGATAAGGGGAAAGCTGCTACTCTACTATGATGATGAATAGGAAGGATAAGAGGACAACAAGTGAGCAGGTATGCAAGGAGAATTTCTCCAAACCCTGGAATGCATCTTGAGAATCTCTTTGGCCCTCTCATGCGTCTTCGAGTTGCAGTCCACCTGCACCACCAGGCACAGCTTCGTCACCACGCCCACCTGCAACATCTCCTGCAGAACCCTGGGGTTGGCCGAGAACCTCGAGATCGAGCTCAGCACCCTGATGGCTCTGTCGCTGGCCGAGTGAGAAACCCTCAGTATCTTCTTCGACACGATGGCTAAGCCAGCGCCGTGCTTCAGCATTTCCTGCCTCCCCTCGGCGCACCCGCAGAGCTGGTCCAGCACGATCAGTACTAGCTCGCAGGTCCGCCGGCTCTCCGAGCTGCTGCTGTCGATGCTTAGCAGGATCTCTATGAGCACCGAGACTGCACCTCCGTCGACGGCCTTGATCCTGTTCCGGCCCCTCGAGCAGAGCTTCACGAGGAGCTTCAGCGCCGTTTTGGAGGCCTGGTGAGAGATTCTCTCAGCCAGCACCCTGACCACCTGCCGGAAGAACTCCGGCTGCAAGTTCGACAGCTGCATCGGGTCGGCCACTTTGGAGATAGACCGGAGAGCGACAATCGCGTGTGCCCTGCACTGGTAGCTCTCGCCAACATTCAACGCGTGAACCAGTGCCGCCACGAGCTCGTCCCCTCCACCGCCCTTAATGAGGTTCTTGACGCTGGACTCGAGGATATCGAGGCTATGAAGCAGATGCAGCGCTTCGCCGGTGAGAGCCTCGGATTCGCCGATGCTGCTGCCGGTGATCACCGAAACCACAAACTCCACAATGCTAGACACCTCGCACGAGACCATTTTCCGGCCCCTCTCGCTTCCGGCGACGATCGACCTGAGCTGCTGGAGGCACGAGAGGCGCATGTGGGGATGCTTCCTGCCATCGGAGAGGATCTTCGCTACCTGGGCTCGATCCACGGGAGGCTTCGGAGTCGGGAGGCGATGAAACCCGTGAGAGGCATTAAGGCTACACCAGCCCTCGATGAGTCGGCGCAGCGTGTGGTTCGGGGTCAGGTCCGTGTCGGAGAGCGGCTGATTCGTGACGGGGCAGCAGAATCGGTTGATATTGGTCGAATAGAGCCACCTCTCGATGCTCTCACGGTCGTATGTGATCCCGCTGGAGACCGTAACAGGATCCAGCATCAGCTGCAAGGAGATCGGGCACATGAAATGAGAGGGGATATCCAGCACCACCTCATCAGTATCCATGGCGTATATGACACAGATAACTGATATAAGCCTTAGAAGAAATATAGAAGAGAAGGAGACGGATCAAAGCTAGCGGTCGGAGGAGGAAGGAGCTATGGGGTAAACTGTTGACTAGTTTGAGGAGGAGCATTTGAATGGAAAGTGCAATGTTTTCCGGTTATACGTTGGATTAGATGGCAATCACCTAGGGGTTATCAACGCATTGATTATGGGGTAGCTTTTATTTTACAAGGGACCAGCTATGACTCTTTATATGAGGATCATAAATAAGGGATAAAGTCAACACACGGAATTCACAAAGAGAGAGAAGGGGAGCCCATAGATTCCATTCCCAAGGTCAGAGAAGATGGTATGCATTATAATATGGAAATTTACGCTGCAACTCTTCATGCATGCTTCATCTTTATTATACAAGTAACCATTTAAAATTTTAAGCCCAAGTGTTTTTTTAAGGTTTTATTTTTATTAGAATGCCAAGTTCATCGGGTGGGTAGCCATTTAATACATCATTCATTTGGTAGTTTGCACATCCTCACGTTCTATATAAGATAGGAACTCAATATCATAACAAAATTGAATATGACAACTTGAAATTTCAAGTCTTTTTTAATATATAGGGGTCCATATAACAGTAATATAATATTTTTATTTAATATAAAAATTGATGATTGATTAATGTTTTATACCGCTACTAATAATATACAATAATTAATTCAATTTTAGTTGGATTAACCTAATAAATTGGGTTATCCTAACTTAAAATGCAAAATAATAAGAATACATACGGTTGAAAAAATAAATTCTAAAATAGATTTCTAAATAGTCAACCCTAGAAATTAATGATCCTTTAAATGCTTATATATAGGAATAGAAAATGATGTATACAAGAAGAGATGGTGAGAGGGCTTGTTCATTTGTTTGAAGAATGAGAATAATATATTTGAATTATTACTCTTTATTAATGATCGACATTGGTGGGAAGGAAGGAGGAGGGTCGGTGTTGCATAATAGTAAGAGAAGAATGGGAGAGACTACATTCATCAAATATGGAGTTGACATTAATATATTTATTTGAAAATAACTTTTTAAATTATATATAATAAAAATAGTTTTTTATCATACAAATATTTTTAAAGATATAAGATTTAATATTATATTTTTAAATATTACACTATCTATAAAACATTATAAGATTTTTATTTAAAAAATACTTTTGATTTAAAAAATATTTTTAAAAATATATAATCAAAATCATGTTTTTTTTCAGATATAAATGAACTTTTGCACCAAATTAAAAAAATTAACTCACTTGTAAAAATTAAAGATAATAGAATCACCTATAAAAATTATAAAAAATTGTACTTCAAATTTGAATGTCTAAGTAAAAAAAAAATTTAGAAATAATTATTATATGACAAACTTGTCGAATATTTTAGTATGAAAGATGTGGAATAGAGGAGGAAGCCAACTTGTTGACTATCGAGTCCTTTTGACTTTTTATGTGGGTGATGTCATGAGAAGCCTTGTGCATTACTAGTTACTAATTATTATTTACAATTATTATTTTATAATTGCGGTCGGTCCATTGTAATTGTCTCCACACCAGACTAAATTAAAAAGCATTATCTCATCAGTTAGCTTCGGTCTCGAGGTCGGCGCACTGCATGTGGTGCGCCCGACATATCCTCGACAGGCAGCTCTTCAATAATAGGGCAAAGTTTAAGTGCACATGTGGATGTATCTCTAAACATATATATATATATATATGTATCTAAAATCTGTACAACTCTAAACCTGCAGAATGTGCCTGCAACCTATGATATCAAATATGTCTGAAGTTTGATGTTGTACATGATAGGGTTTGATAGCACAAAAATTACATGACACTCAGAATATACACAATCCTAGTATATATATACACACTCTTATTTGAATATATAGATGTGTTAAATTAATATAGGAGATCTCATGCAATCACACATTGATTGTTGATTTCTGTTTCTTATATTAAATTAACTGTGCATATTTATTCTATTCACTATATATCATTTACTCTGGAAAGGTGTTTTTTCCTATAAAAATCTGTTTTGAATATTTTTATACATGTTAAAAGTAAATTGACAACCACTTTATCAAAAAATATCACGTGGTTTGAGCGTTGAAATTATTATTATTATTAGTGTATTATTATTATTTAGAATTGTTATAAACTAATTTCATTTAATTTTATATTAAAATATTAATCAATATAAATAGCGAGCATATGATCATATAGAACAACTATATAGGAGAAGATTAAACCATATATTGATTATTAATTTTTTATGTACATATATATATATATATATTTATTAATTATAATAGTTATATGCATGGGCAATTCCACGCCTAATTTCCGTGAATGTACGTGGGAGGATATATTTATGCGTCTCAAAAGTCCCGTATGTTTGGATCCAGAAACTGGTTAGTTTCTATTAATGTATTGGTATGACATCCTAAGGTTTTAATTTTATTTATCTATTTTGAATCTTATCAGAGAAACATGTGAAATCTGA
Source organism: Trapa incisa (assembly GCA_030064435.1). Lineage (NCBI taxonomy): Eukaryota > Viridiplantae > Streptophyta > Magnoliopsida > Myrtales > Lythraceae > Trapa > Trapa incisa. The sequence continues at coordinate 18,618,837 of CM057776.1, forward strand.
ACTAGTACACCAACTCCATAAATTAATAGTTCCATTTGAACCGGATCGGATGGAGTCCAATATTATCATATACATAAATTTCCTATTGTCTATTCACCTAAGAGGAAGGGCAATGACCCTTTTTTTTTTAAATTTGTTCATTCAACCCCTCTCCATCCTCGTTCAAAGGCTAAATCAAGCATGAAAGAATAAGAAACTTTTTGGAACCAAAGTTTACAAAGAGGATGGTCCGCGAGAAAGGTCATAAATACTATATATTCACTTTAGTGTAATACAACACATACCAAGAAATAAAATATTGAGGCAAAAGAATGCAGCCCTTTGGGTGGAGGATGAAGAAATGATCAAACAACCCTTCATAAGGGTCAACACGTATACGAAATTGCTTAGAGTGCACAGGGAATCCGAGGCACTTAAAAGACCGGTAATGATAAAGGAGATGAAGCAGAAACTTTGTTGGGTATTAAAATGGGGGAATATAACGAGCGGGTTTTGAATTAGAGGTAAGACTAGTTGCATGTCCCATGGATATAGAACGAAACATTCTGCCATACTAGAAGTGATAGAACTAGAAGTACAACATCAATTTCTTAAAATTTATTTATTTTTATTGATAATATAGTAAATAATATGGATATTGAACGATGGATAATGATTTGTACTTCTTTTTCAAATTATTATTACTGTTTCTTATTTTTTAGGATTTTTTAATAATATTTTTTATGATATTTTCTTTATAAAAATAAAAATAAATGTTAAAATTGCATTGTGTGTCTTGTCATATATATGTTACAAATCAATGATAACAGGTCGAAGATGGTAAGTTGGAGTGGAGGCATTGGACAAGGAGATTCTTTTTTTTTGTACGTTTTCACCTTAATAACTCTTATAATTATTGCATGCCAACTATTTTTTATTTATTTAATTTTGTTGGTTATGATATTTTTTATAGAAACAAAAATAAATGTTAAAAACCTTCAAGCAATCATTACACATTTCCACTAATGCGTCAAGCCAAATCAGCCTTGCTAAATTGGTGGTGTAAGTTAGTGCTGATGCACGTACTCCCACCCCCAAGCCATGGTGAGGGAACTATTTCAAATGCCTATTGCAACATAGAGAGACAAATACTAGCGATGTCAATACTTCGGGGTCAAGGAAAAAACAACACTTCTAAGGCCTAAAATCATTCAATAAGATAATGTTATGAAATGTGCATCTATATTTCACAAAGAACCTTAACTCCCATAACTATAAAAGGTAGGTATTTTGGGTATTCTACTTCCTAGAAGCTAATATGGGTTTTAGGTCTTCCTGAGATTGGAGAAGTAGCTAGGAAGGTAGCCATATGTAACATGTAAAGGTTCACATAAACCAAGAAAAGTAATAGAAACCTCAAAATCTTTAGTTTTGGAGTATGCACATCTACCAGGTAATGACCACTGCAAATCCTACTAAAGACGAGAGGCGTTCCCACCTAAAGGGATGGAGTCACCTTCCCATTCTATTACAAGTCAAACGGAAATTGGAGTACTTGCTGGTTACAATAGGGACATTTTCCTTGCTTGGGCAAGAGTTAATGCCAGGTGAAGTCGATGCTTGTCACGGTAACTCCAACTTGTCATCCATATACATATACAACTTCGAAATATTATACTCAAAGATCTCACAGTTAACTACAGGTTACCACCCATATAAAACTCCAAAATATTATACTCAAAGCATATTCAAAATTTGCGGTTGATGTTATGTGTTTGATAAACTTGATCAAGAAAAGAAGTGTATGAAATTATACTAATGCACAATTCAATTGATAAATGATGTCTACATGCACTAAAGGACAAACTTTCAGTAATACCCAAATTTTGATACAATAAAACTTTGGAACTGTCAAACGAAAGAAAGAGACCAATGAGACCGGGAATGAAATAAAAAATAATTAAGTCAAGAGACTAATTTTGAATTGAGCGGAGAAACCTAAAATGCGAGTTGGGGAATGATCCAAAGAAATAATGTGATGAAATTAAAACAAATCGAATCGATCATAGAATATTGGAAAATTTTTAAGAAAATTGAAGTTGAGTAAAAATATAATTATTGGCTCTATAATGAAAAAAAATATAAATAAGTTTTAAAAAATAAATTATATAAAAAAATTGGCTAAATTAAGGGTGAACTTAACAAAAAAAATGACCAAAATTGGATTAATTAGTTAGAAATTCACCGAAAATCGATATAAACAATATTAGTCGGTGACCGTGGACCGAACCACCAATTGGAAGTCACGACCAATAATGGCATGCCACATTGCCAGGCGGTCAATCGTCGCGGGTCATGTGGTGATGCTATCTAGTTAGTGGAAGCTAAGACACGTCATCAAGCATGACCAATCAAAGGGTATCATGTGTCGAATGGACATTGTGGACTACATTTAGGACATGTCGGACGAGAGCAACCAATCAAGTAAGGCCACGTGTCAACTAGACACTATAGACGTTTGTGAAACTCGTACTCTCGAACAAAGGAAACCGGGAAAAGAACCGACAAATTTCATGAAAAAATCGAGTCAATTAATGAACCAAAAATAGTAAAAAAATGGTTAAAATGAGAAATTGAAAAATCTCAATTGACCAAAAAGTTATAAAAATTATGGAGAAGAACCATAAAATAAATTAGATGAGAAAATGGACTGTTTCGGGGTGAACCGAACTTGAACCAGACCTGAACCGGATTAAACCATGGTAAACCGGTTCAATGACTCATTTTTCTAGGGGGCTTAAAAATGTAAAATTGAAAAATTGAAGCCACCATTAGGTAGAAAATTAATTTAGAAATTTTTAATTTTTAGAAAACCGGCCAAATCGGGCTTAAACCGGCCGATTTTTTAATTCGGGTCACCAAACCCGGTCAGACTGGACCGGTCAATGGACCGCTGATAGGTCAGCGCCTAGTCAGTAGGTGTGATCAATCAGTATGTGATGTGTGGCAAGGCATGCCCAGTTAGCTGCACAGTCAACGATTGGAAGCGCTGACCAATCAGAGAGTGACACGTGTCCAATCAACGGTCAGTGGGCGCCCGGTCATCAGCCACACAGACACAAGCAACCAATGGGAAGTTGCCACGTATCTGGTCAATGGTCAGAAGATGCTCGGTCAGCAGCCACGCTGATACAAGCAGCCAATGGAAGGCTGTCACGTGTCTAGTCAACGGCTGTCACGTGTCTAGTCAACGGCTGACACGATGGCTGATTGGGATTACCATGTCAGAAAAACTAACCAATCACAACGTGCTATGTGGCACGTCCGACACGTCATCATCTTCTTCCTCAATCAGTTGATAGAAAGGAGAGAGAGTGTAAATCTCATCCTTTAGAGTTAAGGAAAATCGGGAAAGAACCGGTCAAACCGAGTGAGAAAAATAAAACTGGTTCACGAACCCCAACCATTAGAGAATGGGTAAATTGAAAAATTTACAACTCCCGAGTGACCAAGTCATAAAAACCTAGGAAAAAGACTTTAGGACAATTTGGAAGAGAAAACCATACTAGTTTAGGTGAATCGAATTGAACCAGTTTGGACCGGTTTAAACCATCATTGAATCATATGCTAAATTTATTATTCTAGGTGACTTAAAATATTTAAATTTAAGAATTTAAGCCAACATTGGATAGAGAATAAAATTTAGAAATTTTTTATTTTAAAAAACTAGGTCAGATCAAGCATGAACCGGCCAGTTTAAGCATTGAACCCAGATCAGACCCGTGCGGTCCGGTTCGGAATAGTGTCGTCTTCTTCCTTCAGATGACAGCACTGTTCACTCACCGGAAAAATGAACAGTGCCAATGGAAAGGAAATGTTTTTGTTCAAGATGTTTTAGGCCATCAATGAGCGTAATAAAGGTGCCAAACACACGGTTGGAGAGTCCCCAAGCTCCCTATATAAAGAGCCCATCACCATTCATCCTCCACACACCTGAAAACTTCACTTTCTCTCAGCTACTCAGTTTTTCAATGAAGCTCGAACCAAAGCTTCGACATAGGGGTTTTTTTGAGCCAAAGAAGGTGAGGTCAAGTTCCTTAGACTCAGGGAGAAGTCAGATACCCGATGGTGGTCACCATTTAAACCGAGGATCACTGGAGAAGCACTGACATAATCAAATAGTGAAGCAGCTCCGGCGGACCGAAGTTGCCCTGTTTTGGCCGAGCTGAAGGCGGCCAAATTAAGTCCTCCTTAGGCCAAACCAAGCTCTCCCAACACTTCCTCAACCCTCATATGACCGAATTAGAGTAGAAAGGTAAGCCAATTTGGCTCCACTCTATAATTTCCTATCAGTGTTAGAGAGAGAACCAGCGAAACTTCATTGACCGAATTCTCCCTCAATTCGACATGAATTGATGTGATTCTTGATCCTAGGAGTAACCTTGGGATGAAAGCTACCTACCTTGATCAAAATCTCGGACCACCGCACCTCCACCGGTAAGCTTTCGAAGCTTTCTCTGTCTACGCCTAGTTTTCCGGCGAAGCTCTATTTGAACTCATTCCGGTGTCAATTCATGGGATTCAAAGCTCAATTGAATTGTATGTATGTGTAGGAACTCAATTTTACATTCAATTTTAAAAATTAACCTCGATTGATTAGTTAATTTGATGAAATCAAATTCAGCCAATTTAAAAGGGGAAAATTGAAGAAAATTTTAGGAAAAATTGAGGATTTCATAAAATTGAGGGACCAAAGTGCAATTTCCCAAAATTGAAGGCCAATTGCCATGAAAAAGATGTTGGAAGATCAATTGGTCAATTTTTTAAATTTATTGGTGTCAAATTGCCATTTTTATAAAGTAGGGGCAATATGGTAATTTTTGCCTTTTTGTAATTTTGAATAAATTGAGGACCCAAAGTGGATTTTAGAAGTTTTGGAACTCAATTTGGGGAAAATTAACATTTGAGACCCAAAGTTGAGGAAAAAGAACTTTAGGGACCTAAATGCAAATAATTAAAAAGTTTGGGCATTTTTTTCATTCGTGAGTAATGAAGGATATTAGGTCAAATGTTAATGAACAAGGATGTTCAAATCGTGTAGAAACACGAAGGATGGGAAACACTAGCAAGGATAAGCTAGCGTGTAGGCAAAAAGCCGATTAAGAGGAAAATACACCAAGTGTGATTATTCACATCATACCTAGTTGAGATGATGAGTACCTCAGAAATGAAAAACCACAACTATGTGAAATTTTAACATCACACCTAGATGGGAGTGATGTGAGAACTAAACGGAAAACCTACTTACCGTGTGTAAGTAGATCATACCCGATTGGTATGATGAACTTCTTGGAAGGAAGTAGAAAACCCGCTTACCAGTTGTAAGCGGAGATGTCATCACACCCGATTGGTGTGATAGACGCGTGAAAAGTTATTTAGGGTATCAGAGCTAAGTTCCCTTGAAACATTATCAATACTATTTCCTGACACTAATAAAACTTTAACTACCATGTAGGAAGGAGAATCCCTAGAAAGTTTGCTGTGAAATCCAATCCTCCACACCTGACCCTGAAAAAGACGTCTACCCCTAAAGAGGTAGCTGTTCAATGGTTCCTAAAGGGCGAGAAGAGAGTGCCCAAATATATGGTGGAGGATTATCAAAAACTCGTGGGAACCTTACTAGAATTAGAAGGCATTGCATACCCTCCTCCAAGGCAAGAGGAACATGTTCCTTCTTCCAAGAACCTGTTGCTAGGATTATCTTGGATAGGAAGTGGAATTGTGGAAGGAGGAAGTTCCAAGCTCAGGTAATTCATCCAAGATTTGCTAGTCGAGATGGAAAGATAAAGTACAAAGGAAAGGTACTCAGGAGGACCCAAGGAGCAAGTTAATTCCAAGTAATGTGTAAGTAGGAAAGCACATCAAAGGATGTCGTGCGAGTAAGGAGGGGGATTGCCCATAAAAGAGAAAACAAAGGAAAACACATCTAAGAACCCTTGGAAAAGTTAACCCCTCAGTTAGGAAGGGATTTATGTAAAGGATCACTGACAATAGGACTGGTAATGATCAACGCTTAAATTGATAGAACCTAAAGAGAGAATGACTAGACATACTATGGAGTACATGAAATGAGATTGATAATTGGAAATGTCTCGGGTAAAGAATAAGGGAAGAGACTAAACTTTTAGTTAGAGAAGGATTCAAAAGGACAAATACCCTATTATAAGAAGGGGTATGAAGAAAGGAAGGAATGAAATCTTCAAAGAAATGATAGGAAGGTTGTACATGTAGTTCCTAAGATGAACGTCTCTACTGTAAGGGACATGGTAGAGAGCAAAACCGAAATAAGGGAGCTATCACAAATAAGCAATCGACACTTAAGACCGAAGGAGATTAGCTCTTATAAGAATTTTGAAGTGATCACAAGAGAATAAGAGTTGACTAAAAGAAAAGAAAGTCTTTGAGAAGAGGACTCCACTGGAACTAAGGACATAAGAAGGGTCAAAACTGGATAAAAGAAGTTAACACCGAAACCTATGAAGTGAGTAGGTGGTGCTCGAGAGGACCTAGAGCTAAGGGTTTTAATGACAAAGGAAGTGACTACACACAGGAATGAGTGAGTATCTTGGAACTCCCCAATCCTGAGTAAAGAACCTCAAGAGAGAGAATTATGCTTTATGGAAAGAAGCATGTGAATTTAAGGATATAACCTTAAACTTTCAAGTAAGGTATGCTTAGCTAAAGTAAGCTCCATAGAATGAATAATGGGAAGGAAAAGAAAATTTTTACGTGTGTGCTATAAAGGGGCTAAGTGGAAATAACCGAAATGGTTTTATCTCAATCAACTACAAGTTGATATCAAGGGAAGTTATGTTTAGTGCAAAGGATGTTGAATAAGTTTTGGGGACAAAACTACTAAAAGGAGGGGAGAGTTGTAAACCTTGTCCTTTGGAGTTAAGGAAAACCAGGAAAGAACTGGTCAAATCGAGTGAGAAAAAGCGAACCGGTTTACAAACCCCGACCATTAGAGAATGGGTAAATTGAGAAATTTACAACTTTCGAGTGACCCAAAGAGTCCTAAAAACCTTGGAAATGGACTTTAAGACAATTTGGGAGAGAAAACCAAACAGGTTCAGGTGAACTGGATTTGAAATGGATTGAACTGGTTTGAACCATCATTGAATCAAATGCTAAATTTATTTTTCTAAGTGGCTTAAAATATTCAAATTTGAGAATTTAAGACACCATTTGATAGAGAATGAATTTAGATGAATCTAACAATTTTTAATTTTGAAAAACTCGATCGAATCGGGCCTAAACTGTTCAGTTAAGCATTGAACCTCATTCGTACTTGTCTGGTCCAGTTCGAAACGATGTCATCTTCTTCCTTGAGATGATAGCATTTTTCACTCACCGAAAAAATGAACAACGCTGACAGAAAGGAAATGTTTCAGTTTATGACATTTTAGGCCATCAATGAGTGTCATAAAGGTGCCAAATGAACGGTCAGAGAGTCCTCGAGCTCCCTATATAAGAGCCATTCTCCATTCATCCTTCACACAGCTGAAAACTTCACTCTCTCTCAGCTTCTCAGTTTTCTAACGAAGCTCGAACCAGAACTCTGATGTAAGGGTTTTTCTATGCCAAAGAAGGTGAGGTCGAGTTCCTTAGTCTCGAGGAGAAGTTAGCTACTTGACAGTAGTCACCATTCGAATAAAGGGTCGCCGAAGAAGCGCTAGCATAATCAAACAGTTAAGCAGCTCTAGCAGACCGAAGCTGCCCTATAAACCCCACACTTTTGAGTTAAGGAAAACCGGGAAAAGAACTGGTCAAACCGAATAAGAAAACCGAGCCGGTTTACATTTGGGAACAAGCAATATGGAAATTTACAACTTCCGGGTGATCTAAAGGGTTCATTAAACCTTTGAAAACAAACTTAAGACAAATTAGAAAACAAAAACCAAATTGGTTCAGGTGAACTAGATTACATAACAACTTTAAAGTTAAGTGTGCCCTCCTGGGAAGTATGAATTTTTTTGTAACCTCCCATTTAATACACAGTTTTACACCTATATAAAGAAGTCATCCCCATTCATTCTCCTCACACCCGAACACTTCTCTCTCTCTCGCTCTACTGCTCCATTTTCTGGTGAAGCTCGAACTAGAGCTTCAACTTAAACAAAGGTCGGGCTCTTTAGAACCGGGGAGAAGATAGCTATCTGGTAGCAAACTCCAGTCAATCCGAGAATTGTTGGAGAAGCGTCGGCATGATGGAATAGTGAAACACCTCCAGCTAACCAAAGCTGCCCTATTTCGACCAAGCTGAAATCGGCCATTTCAAGCCCTCCTCAAGCCAAACCAAGCCTTCCCAACACTTACTCAGCCCTCCCACGGCCGAATTACTACTAAAAGGTAAACCAATTCGGCTCCCCTCTGTAATTTCTGGCTGGTGCTAGAGAGAGAACCGACAGAATTTCAATGATAAAATTCTAACTCAATTCGACATCAATTGATGTGATTCTTGATTCTAGGATGATCCTCAAGGTGAGAGCTATCTGCCCAGATTGAAAGCTCGGACTGTCGTGCCCTCACCGGTAAGAAATCGAAGCTTTCTCTCTCTACAATCTATTTTCCGGCGAAGCTCTGTTTGAGCTCGTTTTGGCGTTAAAATCTGTAATTCAAAGTTCCTTAGAATCATATGAACATGTAGAAACTCAATTTCAACTCCAATTTCAACAATTAGAGGTGTTTGATCGGTCAATTTGATGAAATCAAATTCAGTAGTGTTGAAGAGTTGAAATTGAGGTGAAATTTTGGGGAAATTTGGGGATTTTTGAAATTCGAAGGGCCAAAATGAAATTTTATGAAATTGAGGGCCAATTGGGCATGAAAATAATGTTGGATGACCAATTGAGAAATTTTAGAATTTTTGGGGCAAAACTTACCATTTTTGTAAAGGAAGGGCAAAATGGTAATTTTGGAAAAGTTAGAGGACCAAATTGGAAATTTGAGAAATTAATCTCCTTTTAGTGAAATGGAATAAATTGTGATCCTATGATAAATTTTAGAAGTTTCGGGACTCAATTTGAGGAAAAACTAGCATTAGGGACTTAAAGTTAAAGAGAAATAACTTTACGGACCTAATTGTAAATAAATGAAAGTTTGACTTTCTCGTTCATTTGTAATGAATGAAGGCGATTAGGCAGAAGGATAATGAACCGAGATGTTCATATCATGTAGGAACACAAAGTACCAAGAACGCTAACAAGGACAAGCTCGCGTGAATACAATGAACCGATCTAGTGGAATTCACGGCATTAACGGGTGAGTGGGTTTACTAACATCATACCCGGTTGGGATGATGAGCACAACTTAAAATTAAAAACCACTTACCGGTTGTGAGTGGAAATTTTATATCATACCCGGTTGGGAATGATAAGTACCTCGGTATGAAAACTCACTATTAAGTGGTATTTTAAACATCGCTACTTAGAGGAAGTGATGTGAAAATCATGCGGAAAAATTACTTACTAATTGTAAGTAGATCATACCTGGTTGGTATGATGAGACTTCCTCGAAGGAAGTTGAAAACCCGTTCATCGGTTATGAATGGAGGTATCCTTATACCCGTGCGATATAATGGATAGAGAAAACATATGTTTTGTCGGAAGTGCTCTCCCCTTATTGTCTATCAATGCTTAAACAATTTGGAAGACCTTCTCGACGGGAGCTCGAATAGCTCTGATAGCCTGTGGGCCTCGATTTTGGAACTTGGGGGCTAAATGCCCAATTTTGAAAATCTAGTTCAGTGGGCCCAAGGCCAGTTAGCATGAGCAGGAGCTCGTAAACGAACATGATGTATGTGCCATAAAACTTAATAAGTGAATTGTTTGGCCATAGAACCAAGATAGGACAGACAGGCTCAATCAACTAGCGGTAGTGCGACATGACAGGTCGACGGACCAGTCAAGACAAACAACTATGGGTTGAGTTGAGAGTCGGGGCCGTTGAACTAGTGGCACCACATATTACATGGCAATATAAGAAAACATTGTTTGTGCATGCACTATGAGTACGAGATCATCAAGACACCCATGAGGGGTAGTGATGCGTTCTAAAGGCACTAGACGACCTGGTGGCTATAAGGGCAGCTCGTCGTTCCAGGTGTCTGTGTGAAATCTAGAGTAGCACCAAGCGCATGAGATCGGGGTGGGGACAGGATAAGGTCTCTATCCTTGTACGGACACGAAGAAGTGATTTCGGGATTGTGGGTTGGATGTCACATACATCCACTCATTCCTAGGGTAGAAGTGGTCATACTTCTATACGGGTGGTAGGAAAAGTCGCTCCGAAGCCGCTAGCGGGTTCAGTAGTGATACTAACTTGCGAATATGTGTAACCTTCATGATGAAGGATGTGTGTTGGGTGATGACACACCGTGATAAATAAGAAATGGTGGAGAAACCTGAATTTTTAAATGAAGGGATTTTTTAAAACAAAGGAGTCTGGCACATGCCATATAAATGTTTTTCTGAAAAGTCAAATGCTTTAAAAAACCCCATTCACTGAGTAGTCGTACTCACCACCTCCCTTATACCCCTTTCAGGAAATCCCGGAAAGCCTCCCCTTAAAGACTGTCAACTAAGATGCCTGTAAGACAGGTATGTAAAGTTTTAAATTTCATGCAGTTTTGATTATGCTATTCTAGGAAAAGGTGCAGGTTAAAGGACGTCTTACTCTTTACGGTTTACAATAAGGAGAAATCCTTTAATAAACCGGGAGAGTGGCAAGTTGATCATGGGGATCCGACCAAACCGGGTCGGGGCATGACATGCCCTATTTCAGCCGAGCTGAAGGTGGCCAAATTGAGCACTCCTCAAGCTAAACCAAGCTCTCACAACACTTCCTATGCTCTCATACGACCGAATTAGAGCAAAAAGGTAAGCCAATTTAGCCCCTCTCTATAATTTCTAATAAGTGTTAGAAAGAGAACCGACAAAACTACACTAATTGAGTTCTCCCTCAATTTGACATGAATTGATGTGATTCTTTATCCTAGTAGAAATTTGGCCAATTGGTCCTCCAAATTGCCAAAGATTTTGGAGGACCATTATTTACAAATTGCCATTTTTGTAAAGATGGGGCAAAATGGTAATTTTTGAAAAGTTGGGGACTAAATTGAAAATTTGAGAAACTTGAACCCTTTTTTGTGATTTTGAATAAATTGAGGTCCCAAAGTGGATTTTTAGAAGTTCCAGGACTCAATTTGGGAAAAATTAACATTTGGGACCTAAAGTTGAGGAAAAAGAACTTTTGGGACCTAAATGTAAATAATTAAAAAGTTTGGGCATTTTGTTCATTTGTGAGGAATGAAGGATATTAGGCAAAATGTTAATGAACAAGGATGTTCAAATTGTGTAGGAACACGAAGGACCAGGAACGCCAGCAAGGATAATCTAGCATGGAGGCAAAAAGTCAATTAAGAGGAAAATACACTGCAAATATCGGGTGAGTGTGATTATTCACATCATACCCGGTTGGGATGATGACTACCTTGGTAATGAAGAACCACTACTATGTTGAATTTTAACATCACACCTGGATGGGAGTGATGTGAGAACTACACGGAAAACCTACTTACCGTGTGTAAGTAGATCATACCCGATTGGTATGATGAACTTCTTGGAAGGAAGTAGAAATCCCATTTACCGGTTGTAAGCGTAGATGTCATCACACCTGGTTGGTGTGATGAACGAGTGAAAAGTTATTTTTGTTAGAAGTGTTCTCCCCTGACTGTGTGCCACAACTTAACTTTTGGGAGACCTTTTTGACAGGAGCTAGAATAGGACATATAGGCCAAATGCCTCAGTTTTGGAACTTAGAGGCTAAAATACCCGATTTTTTAAAATCTCGTACTATGGGCCCAAGGTCAATTGGCATGAGCAGGAGCTCATAAACAAATATGATGATAAGCCATAAAAATTCTTAATGAATTATTGATGTGATTGGCCTTGGCACCATGATAGGAGTGACATACTCGATGGACGGGTAGCAGCACGACAGGATCGGGTCGAAGGACCGGTCTAGACAAACAGCTTTAAGTTGAGTTGAGGGTCGGAGCTGTTGGACTAGTAGCACCAAAGATTAATAGCTTTATGGAAAACTTTGTTTGTGCATGCACTTGAGGTTCGGGACCATTAAGATGCCCAAGAGGGGTAGTGATGTGTCCTAAGGGCTACTAAACGACATGGTGGAGATAAGGGCAGTTTGTCGTGCCATCAATCAAGGAAGCTCAATGTAGCTTAATTCACATGAGACCAGGGTGGGGTCTGGATGAGATCTCTATCCTTATATGGACATGGAGTTGCTTCTCAGGTTTTAGGGTCAGATGTCACAAACATCCACTCATTCCTAAGGTAGTAGTGAACGAGCTTCTATTTAGGTGGTCGGTAAAGTTACTCCAATGCCACAAGTGAGTGCAGTCGATGGGCTGCCCTGCGAATGTGTGATCCCTTCATCATGAAGGGCGTGTGTTAATTGTTAAACACACCAATTGTGGATAATGAGGAAATTGGTTTTGAATAATGGGAAATTTAAGAAAGAAATGATCTTAAAGGAAATAAGGAGTCTGGCACACTCCAATTAAAAAACTACTTTTATAGAAACTCATTTTTCAAACACCCATTCATTAAGTTGTAGAAACTCACCCATCCCTTTCTATCCATTTTTATGAGTAGAGAAAAATGCTATAAATAACACCCGGATCTACCCTCTATGAGGTATGCTTAAAAGTCTTTTCTTTTTAACCTTGCATTTTTATTGATATATGTTATTCTAGGGAACAAGGTTGAGCTTCATTTGAGCTCATTTTTTAGTCAAATGAAGCGTTTTAAAGCTTGGAATGACATGGGAGACATAGGGAAGATGATTCAGATCATGAATGAGGACAATTAACCGAGTTTTGGGGATCAATTGAACGAAATGATGTTCGAGGACCAAATTGCAATTTTTTGAAAAATTGGGCAATCTGGGAATTTTTGGAAAATTGGCGGTTGAGTTGTAATTTATGGAAAATTGGGGCATTTTTATGAAATTAATTCCCAATTGATGCCCAATTGGACAATTTAATTGAAATGGAGGGTCAATTGGCAATTTTTGGAAATTTAAGGACTAATTGGCAATTTTGGAAAATTTGAGGGCCAATTGGTGATTTTGGAAAAACTAAGGACCCATGAGAGATAATTGGAAGTCCTAGGGACTTAATTGAGATTAAATGAAAATTTGGGACCTAAATAAAATTAAGGCATAATGTGAGGACCTATGCGCTAATACATGAAAGTATGAGGTCCCTTATATCAATTCTCCTCATGTGGATGCTCGAACCTGGTAGGAGGTGATTGCCCAAGTACCTGTGCAAGGGAGTGCACTATAAACCGAGATCTCGCTAGGACAACCACATCACTATTACCGGGTGAGTGGGAAATCTACAACATCGGTTATGATTGGGACGATGGCTTTGCCTCTAAACTAGTTTTTCTTGGAATTTACCTCCCCTCATTGAGTGACTCTGCTTAAAATATTTGGGAGCAAATTCTGGGACTTAGGCTCAATGATATAAGTGGGCCCAAGGCTGATGGTTATGGGTATGGACCTGTTAAGAATGAGCATGTTATGAACTACTAAAAGTCCTAATAATGGATAATGTTGTGTGATACCCACTGAGCCAAGGTTGGGATGTTTGGCTTGTTGGGCCGAATAGTAGCTAAGCGAAAGCTAGGTCGTCGAACCCGTTAGGCTAGTGCGCATGGGCCGAAGCCAAGCCAACAGACCCTTGCGCCGAAGGGCCAAAGATAATGGCTATACATAAATAAGATTCTTGATTGTGCATGCATATGATAAGATTCTTGATTGTGCATGCATATGATGCGGGACCATTGAGACACCCGGTATGGGGTAGTGGTGGTTCCAAGGGCTGCTGGACGACCTAGGGAGCATAAGGGCGGTTTGTAATCCAGTATGTCAAGAAGCTCTAGGAGCTTCCTGCGCACTAAGACCGAGGCAATAGGAAGAAAGAGGTCTCGTCACATAAAGCGGACACGAAGAATGAATGGTGTTTGAGGGTCGGACTAGTGGGGTCCACTCAAACTCATAGTAGAGGCTGTTAACCTCTATCAGGGTGGATGGTAAAGTTGCTCTGATCCACAAGTGAAATGGTTGGGGACTATTCTATGAACGTGTGATCCCTTTCTATGATAGAGAGGGCATGTGATTGTGTGCCAACCAAGAAGGGGTAGAAAGTGAAATACTATAAACCTGATGACACATAATTAAATACACCCCTAAGATTTCTACCACTCACTGAGTCATGGAACTTAGGAAGGGAGAAATTGCATGGAAGCTTTCCCTTGCCAAGACCTGAACCAGGTATAAATTAGATTTCCAGTTTTATTTAATGTTATTCCAGGAAAATATAACAGGTAATACGCTTGACTCTTCCTGATCGAAGGGAGGAACCCCTCCTCGAGGTACGAGAGAGTGGCAGGTTGATCACGGAGTTCCGACCAAACCGGGTTAGGGTGTGACAACATTAGCTGAAATATATCAGATAAGGATAACCAATCATAGGGCACCACATGTCAATAGATACACAGCCAGATAAAGTTTTCCAGTCAACTAAACATGTGAGTAGCGATGACCAATCGTTGTGCGCCATGTGGCGACGTGCACACACACGCCATTTTGTATGATGAACACACACTAGAAATAGAGGAATGAAGTGGGATTCCTCTATGGAATGTCTGATCGTACTTAGAAACTCTCACATCGTGGCAAATTGCCATAAAATGCCCCCATCCCACACCAATGAGTTCAGAGAGACCTCAAGGAGCTTCCTCTATAAATCCAACCATCCTTCTCCCCTCTATTCATTAGAATTCCCTACTAAAAATACACTGCTTAGTTTTCCCATGAGTAGACTTTCGAGCTTGAGCCTAAGCAAACCAAGGCATGAGGGAAGTTTGACCATAGTCCAAAATATTCCTGGTAGTCTTTTCTATATGGAGGAACTCTCACCAGAGTTCACCAGTGATTGAGGTGTCGTCAGCGTGGCCAAAAAGTAGTCATGCTCCTGATGAAAACAACAGAGCATCAACTCTTTAGTGAATTTCGACCTCCTCCAACGACCAAATCGATCGGGGAAGGTGCCCCAAGGCCCCTCTCCTTCTTCATCATTCACGACCAAGCATGATTTGAGGTAAGCCTTGGCCTTAGCTTTTCATTCTTTTCCTTAGAGTTTCTCAACTCAGTTTCAAGGGGGTAGTTCAGTCAGATTTTTAGAAAACTCTAGTAGCTAATTAGGGTGGGGCCAAGTGCATGAAGGTCACCTAGGAGGTCCCCTAGCTTGCATGGTCGGTGGTCCCAGACAACTCACCTTCGCCGGTGAGATTCCAACGAATTGCACAAAATGTGCAATTTTTTGACGAAAATCTGATCAATGGATAAATGGGGTCAAATCAGTTTGTTCAAAGCTTAGAATGATTCTGGAGGGATTAAGGAGATGAAAGGAGACTTGTAGTGAACAAATTTGAAGGATTAGGGTTATAATTGATTAAACCCGAATGTGGGTATGTTTTTAAATGAGTATTAAGTTAGGGGACCCAATGTAATTGTTAGAAGAATTAGAAGCACTAAGAGTAGGAATTATTATATTAGGGACTTAAGTAAATCGCTAAATAGGCTTACAGACCCAGGCAAGAAAGAAGTGGATCAAGAAATATCGATATAACGTAGTTGGAAATGTTTACTTGAGTATTGATTCAATATTACAATGGTAACCTTTGCATGTATGATAAACATGAATCAAAGCGAGACTCAGAGGGATTTGGATGAAATCCATGTGAGTGTGATTTTGATTTTGGTGCTAGGTTCGATTGGACTGGCATTATTGTTGCTACTCACTTTTGAACTTATTTAGGTGTTTTTTTTATATCTGGTTGCTTGAACTAAGGTCAGTATGGAGGCATTCTACTGCATTTTTGTAAAACCTAGGCTTCATATCATGTTTTGGAACTTAGGGCTACAACTCATATTTTGGTGAGACACAAACTTCAACTCATATTTTGGTGAGACACGAAATTTGACTCATATTTCGAAACATGAGCTATGAGTTGTATTTTTATGAAAACATGGATTTCAGCTCCTGTTTCAATAATGCAACTACTGTCTGTATTTTATGGGAAATAGATTCGCATCATATTTTTAGAAAGTAAGTCTATGGTACGTGTTATGTAAATGAAAGAAAGGCTTTAACCATATTTTCAAAATATGGGATATGAGCCATGTTTTATGAACTAGGGGCTTTGGCCCACATTTTTTTAAATGAGTTTATGAGCTGAAAGTTGGAAAAAAAGACATTAGTCCATGATTTCTATATGATTTTGAGATTCCTTCCGTAACTTAACCACTTGATCATAATCTAGATTTAGAGGGGTTATCCATATAGCATGTTAATCCCTATGTCAGTGTATATTGTTATGTCATAGAGGGGTTGGTCAAATAGTAATTCAACCTATGTGGAAATTATTTTGTGATGTTCTATATTGCTTGCATTTGTGGTGGATGTGAAACTGTATACAAAGGGGTAGTGTCGAGTACTAAGGGATATTTGGGATGTGAAATAAAAAGGGGATGTGCTTTTATCCCATATATCCAAGACATGGGAGTAACATTGGGGTGTCTAGATATTGACAGGTGGTGGTTGGAGATAGTTATAGTATTCCTAAGGCATTGATGGTATGGACCTTAGAGTATACTAAAAGGCACTCTTCGTGGTGTAATTTAGTGAAAGCTAGTGGAGAGCTGCTTTACACACCACTAGGCACCAATAGAGTGGGGTGTGATCCCACTAATAGGTTGTGACCCTGATATACGCGTATTGTGATGTTAGTTACAATATGATTTGTAAAACAGTACATGAGTCATTGCTATTATGTGATGTATGCTTGTGTGGTTGGTGACTTGTTCTCCTGAGAAGTACCAATGAGAAAAACCATAGAAGATTTAATTGATAAAACTTTAAAAGATTTTATATTCCTTGCTACTATTTTAGTAGGGGTTGTGTTCATTGATATGATGGCCTAACATCAATGCCCCACTCACTAAGACTCATAGCTCATCCCTCTCCCTAACCCCTTTTAGGTATAATATGATTTGAGCTAGAAGACCCTGACACAGTCTTAGTGGTAACTCGAGGTAAGCCATGTTGACAATAACTATAGTAGTCTATAGAAGCAGAGGAATTTTAGATTATGGGTTATTTATATTCATCATGTTTTGCGAAAGAAATTGATGTTGAAATTTTTATGAAAGAATATACTTTTTTTGTGTATTTTGAGCCTTCTGACATGTTGGTACTATAAAAGTGAGTGTCCCACTATTGTAGTATTGGGAGGGTCTGGCGGTTGTAATAGCGGTCCGACCCGAGATATTGGGTTGAAGTGTTACAACTAAAGTGGTATCAAAGCACTATTTTCAAACAAGTTTTAAAAAAGGTGATTTTTGGGAATTTGAAAGGTGAGACTTCGTGATAACAATGATAAGTGGAAAACTAAGTAAAAGAAAACTTTTCATTGTAGTGGATGAACTACAAACAATGGCCCCTAGGATTGGAAGATGACATGCATTACAAATTGAGGAACCGTTGAACCCAGATAGATTGGGTTGACGTGCCTATTGTAGAGGAGTCCTAGACCTTACGATCGCTACATAAAATGACTCATGAGTAGTGTATGGCATACTAAGGGTTTATGAAAGCCTTCAGGGAGCATATGCCCAAACAACCTAGGGCTACCCCATAGGGAGGGACGACTCAAGTGCATGCTCCTTCTAAAGTAGTACCTCATGGGACTCGAATTGTACACCACTCAGAGTTTGACATCACTCGATGCCTAAAGACACTACAGTCATTGGGGGTCAATTCATTTTACAAGGAAAGAGGTGTTGGCATGACTATGGAATGGTTGAAAAATACCAAAAGGCTTATGGATGTAGTCAAAGTATTAGATGAAGAGAGAGTCTCTGTGGTGGAATTCCTATTAGAAGGTGGTACCAAGAGGTGGTGGAAAAAGTTAGGGCAACTGCTAACATTCAAATGAGGTGGAATAAGATTGGACATAAATTCTCATAAGAGTACCTCGCCCCTCACCTAATCAATGAGAAGAAGCAAGAGTTTCTCTGACTCTATCAAGGATCATGGATGGTAGTAAAATACGATACAAAGTTTAATGAACATCGTTCTTTTGCTCCTATCTTTGTTATCCCTACTAATATTTATTAGAGGTTTGTTGACAATCTCAATATGGATGTTAGAGACCACATGGGATGCTTAGGAAGACCCAGAGATTTTACAGCTTTGGTTTGAATGATGTATGCGAGTGAACGTGTCATGCCCCAACCCGGTTTGGTCGAATCCCAATGAGCAACCCGCCACTTCCTTTGGTATATGAAGGATTTCACTTCCTTCTAAACCACGAGGAGTCAGGCGTCCTTTTTACTTGATTTTCCTGAAATAACATTATACAAAACTAAATATGTTAAAAACATACATACATGTTTTTGTCTTAAGGGTTTGGCTTCGAGGTATTCCTTAAGGGTTTGCCTTCCTTCTTGAAAATGGGTTAAAAAGAGAGGATGAGTTTCTACAACTTAGTGAGTGGGTGTTGGGAAATGAGTTTTTTGAAAATACTCTTTATTCACTAAAATCTTGGGGTTTCTCTTTATCTTAGAAAAATAAATAATCCTCTTAAAATTTCTTCACCATTATGTGAGTCTAACTCTTTTAACACTTTCCCTTGCTCGGGAAGTGTTTCATGTAGTACAACCGTACATGTTTTTTAAAACCTTTAACCACTTCACTTATTAGGTATGTTTAGCTCTTTTAGTACATCCCCTTGCCTCGGAAGGCATTTGGCAAACAAACACACGCCTTTTATCGTAAAGGGTATAAACATTCGCAGGGCAGTCCCAGACTGAACCTACTTAGAGATCAGCATGACTTTGTCGTCCACCCTGATAGAAGTCCCAGACCTCTACCCTGAGTCTGAGTGGACATCCCAGACGTCCAACCCTCAAACTTGAAATCCACTTCATGAACGTATGAGGACGGAGACCACATCTTGACCCCACCCAGGTCTCATGCGCAAAAAGCTCACAGAGCTTCATGACAAACTCGCACGTCAAACTGCCCTTATCTCCATCATGTTGTCCAACAGTCATTGGGACCCATCACTACACCCTAGGACGTCTTGATGGTCTCAAATCCATGAGTGCATGCACAAATAATAATTTTCATCATTTAGTCATTTTCTTTGGTGTCGATGGTCCAACGGCCTTGACACTAATCCCAGTATGCAGTTATTTGTCTAGGCCGATCCGTTAACCTAGCTCTGATGCACTACCATTAGCCTAACGAGCATTGTCAATCCTGACTTGGTACCGTGGCGGATCACACAATTAAATTCCATTTTTATATAAGAGTTTTTCATGAATCTTCCTATTCATGTCTGTTTATGGGCTTCAGCCCGTGTTCACTAGCCTTGAGCCCACTACACGTGTTTTTTAAAACTAGGACTTAGGCCCTATGAGTTCAAAATCAAGGCCCCTAGCCTGTTAGAGCTATTCCTGCTCTCATCAAGAAGGTCTCACAAATGGTTTAAGCAATGGCACACAGTTAGGGGAGAACACTTCCGACAAAATCCACATTTAACTCATTACACCAAATTGACTGGTACAACAAACTGGTATGACAAACTACCCTTATATCCACCGTGTCATCCAGTAGCAGTTAGGACCTATCACTACCCCCTAGGGCATCTTGATGGTCCCGTACCACAAGTGCATGCATAAACAATCAGTTTTCACATATGGCCATTATCTTTAGTGCCAATGGTCCAACGACCCCGACCCTCAACCCGACCTACAGCTGTTTGTCTAGGTTGGTTTGTCGACCTGGCCTTAATGCACTACCGCCAGTCTATCGAGTATTGTCGGTCCTGACTTGATACCATGGCAAAATCACACAACAAATTCATTACAAATTTTCATGGCTTTCTATACTCAGGTTTGTTTACGAGCTCTTACTCATGCCCACTAGCCTTGGTCCCACTGCACGTGATTATCCAAAACTGGGCATTTAGCCCCATGAGTTCAAAAACCTGATGCCTCTAATCTTTCTAAGCTGTTCAAGCTCCTGTCAAGAAGGTCTCCCAAATCTTTTAAGCATTGGCACACAATCACGGGAGAACACTTCAGAAAAATAGTTTATTTTCAACTTCACACTAACCGAGTGTGATGATATCTTTGCTTACAACCGATAAGCGAGTTTCTCCTTTCCTCAAGTAAGTTCATCATACTAACCGGGTATGATTACCTTTACTTACGACTAGTAAGAAGGTTTTCCTTTCATAAAAGTGAGCTCATCATCCCAATCGGTATGATGTATAAAATTCCCACTCACCCGATGACCAAGATATGTTCGTCCCTATTCGGTTTCCAAATCCACGCTAGCTTTTCCTTACTAACGTTTCGTCTCTCATGTCCCTACACGTTTTGGGCATCTTTGTCACCCAAACCTTCGTTTTCCCACATATGAGCGACTAGGCTCAAAATTGTTAGTTAATTACACTTAGTTTCCTAAAGTTCATTTTCCTTCACTTTAGGTCCCTAATGCTAAATTTTTCCCAAATTGAGTCCCAAGACTTCCAAAAATTCTTTTTGAGTCCTCAATTTACTCAAAATTGTATAAGGGATCAAGTTTTCCAAATTTCCAATTTGGTCCACAACTTTTCAAAAATTACAAATTTTCCCCTACTTTCCAAAAATGTCAATCTGTCCCCAAATGTTCCAAAAATTGACCAATTGGTCCCTCAACATCTTTCTCATAGACAATTGGCCTTCAATTTTGGGAAATTACAAAGAGGTCCCTCAATTTTTTAAAATCCCCAAATTTTCCCCAAAATGTTTCGCAATTTCTCCCCTTCATACTGACCGAATATGATTTCTTCAAATTGGCCATTCAATCAGCGTTAATTACTCCAATTGAAGGTATGGATCAGTTCCTACACTGCCATACGATTCAATTGAACTTTGAATCGCATTATTTGAGTTTGAAACGAGCTCAAACGAAGCTTCACCAAAAAATCGTTCGTAGAGAGAGAAAGCTTCGAAAGCTTACCGTCGGAGCTGCGACGGTATATACTCTTTATCTAAGGAGGTAGCTCTTGTCTTGAGGTTCCTTCTAGGATAAAGAACTGCTACAATTGATATGCAATCGAGTGAGAATCTCATCAGTAAAGTTTAGCACTTTCTCTCTCTAACTCTGACCGGCAATGATAGGGGAGGGCCAAATTGGCTTACCTTTCAGCTCTATTGAGGTCGTGTGAGGGTCATGGGTGTGTCGGAGAGGCTTGGTTTGGTCGGAGGAGGGCTGAATTTAGCTGAATTCAGCTCAACCAAAATAGGGCAGCTTCAGTTCTTCAGAACTACTTTACTATTAGATTCAGTCGGCGCTTCTCCAGCGGTCCACGGGTTGAAAGGAGGTTGCTGTCAAGTAGCTGACTTCCCCCGAAGTCTATAGGACTCGACCTTGCCTTCTGATGCTAAGAAAAAGACCTATGTCAGAGCTCTAGTTTGAGCTTCGCTGGAAAATGGAGTAGTTGAGAGAGAATGGAGATTTGATGTGTGTGGAGGATGAATGGAGAGGAGCTCTTTATATAGGCAGCTTGGAGACCCTCTACCCGACCACTTTCCTTATCCTCACCCTAAAATAGCTTGAACGAGGTGGTTTTAGCTTGGTCAACGTTATCCATTTTCTACATTAATGAACAATGTTGTCATCATGAGGAAGAAAATGACACTATTTTGAACCGGTCAGATTGGGTTCAATATGTAAATTGACCGGTTCAAGCCCGATTCAATCGGTTTTCTCAAAATTAAAAATTTCAAAATTTATCTAAATTCACTCTCTTTCTAATGGTGGCTTCAATTTTCTAATTTGAATATTTTAAGCCACCAAGTAAATGAATTTAGAAATCGATTCAAGTATGGTTCAATCCGGTCCATGTCAGATTCACCTAGAACCAGTCTGGTTTTCTCTTCCCATTTGTCCCGGGCTTCTTTTCCATGATTTTTATGACTCTTTGAGTCACTTGGGATTTTTCAATTTTCTCATTTTACCCTTTCTTTGTCGGTAATGGGAACCGGCTTGGTTTTCTCTTTTGAATTGACCGGTTCTTTTCCTGGTTTTTCTTGTCTGTAAAAGATCGAGTTTACAACTCTCCCCTCCTTTTAGGGGTTTTGTCCCTAAAACTAAGTCAGTAATCCTTTATATTGGGAGTAATTTTCCCTTGACATCCTCTTGGGGTTTGTTTGACATGTTGTAACTTTGGTGGATCCTTCTCCTTGCCTCTTTTAACCATGTTCCTAGGAACTTCTTTTCATTTCACTGTTTACTCACTCTATAGAGTTTATCATGATTATACATGTCTTACCCATAGGTCCAAAAGTACATCCTTGGGATAACTTCCTACTCTGATTAGGGTGAGACTCTTCTTCTTGTGGATTCTTGTCCAGGATTTCAAGATTGGGAGTTCCAAAATGCCCAATTGTTCATTTTTCTAGTTATTCTCTTGATCATTGAAACCCTTATCTCGGTGTTCTTTCGAGCGTTATGTACTTGTTTTCACGGGTTTCGGGGTTATTAACTTTTTGTCCCATTTTGAACCTTCCTCCATCGGTTGTTTATTACAACTCTTATCCAAATTTTATGTTTGACCTTATCATGCTTATCTAACTGACTCTTCCTTACATGAGTCATATTTTTCCCAGGACTATTGGGCTTACATGTCCCTTTCAGCATGACATGCTCTAGAACTTTCATTATCCATTATAGTTCTAGAACATTTTCTTGATAACGGTTTATGCCTTTCCAACCATTAAGAGTTGTGTAGCTTTGTCCTCTCTTATTACCCAGTAGTGTTCCCCAACTACCTTGGGTGTTACCCAATTGTCCCTTAAATTTTAACATCATGATTGTGTTGGCCTTTCCTTAACTACTCATTCCTTACCAACTTCCTTATTGGGTTTTCCCCGGTTCTAACCATCGGGTTTCTCGATGACTTACCGACATGTTGGGATTCTTCCTCTCTTATGTCCTTCCTCATTTCCCATGGCGTCCTTCACTCTAGGACTTCTTTTTCTTCCATCCACTCTTACTCGCTTGTGACCATTTCACCATCACTTATTTCGAGTTTATTCCTTTCAGTCTATATGTCGATTCCTTTATTTGGTGTGTTCTCTTTTTACGGTTTTATTCTCGACTATGTCCTTCAAGGTGGAGAATTCCACCCTAGGAGTTACATTTTCCTCCTTCTTATCCTTTCTTGAAGATTTTCCTTTCTTCATCTCCTTACACCCCTTTTTATATTGGGGCATTTGCTAGCTTTACATACTTCATTGTCTTAAAATTCCCATTTTGTCCCTTATTTCCTATCCAATGAACTTTCGATTATCGGGTCTTGTTTCGTGTATTCCACACTATACCTAGCCGTTACTCTTTAGGCTCCATTAAGTGAGCGCGGACCACGATAAGTCTAGATGTCAGTGGTCATTTCCATTATCTATTTCTTAATTGCAGGGCTTACTTCTTCTAGGTTTCTTAGATATTCTTTACTCTATTTCCTTATTTTGGGCAATCCACTCCTTTCTTACTTGTACGACATCTTTCGATACTATCTTCCTACCTACCCGTTCCTTGGGTTTAACTTACTCTTTGGGTTCTAGGTAAACTTCCCTTGTAATTATTCCTTTATTCCCAACTTGCATTCCATTTGAAATTTTACCTTCTATTCCACTTTAGTTGGGTTCATTACTTCTTCATTGGAATATGTATGCCTCTTCAGGCTCCCTTCCTTGGTAGGCTTCCTCCTCTTTTCCTAGATTTCCTCTTTCCTTCGTCTTCTTAGGTATCTATCTTTAAGTCAAATTCATGACATCCTTTGATGTCATCCTCTCCCTCTTCCCTTACTTCGAGGAATCTTGTTGGCACATCCCTTGTACCTTGCCTTTATTCCCACTTGTACTTACTACAATTTTATTTCTATTAGGGAAGGGCTTTCAATCTTTTTTCCTTTCGAGGTTTCTTAATCTCCCTCTGAGAGCTTACTTCATCCTTTTTTTGTGGTTTGAGTTTGGTCGTTGATTCATTCTCGGCCATTTATTTCTTCAAGGATTTCTTCATTCTTCCTTTCTAATGTTTTGGCCTTTACACCTTTCCCTTCCTTGCTGGAGTTTAAATTTATGGTCTTCTCGAGGGTTAGTTCGTTAACTACCTCGTACTCACCATTCTCCTGGTTCACTTGTCTTGTAATAGTTGTCCTTCGAGTTTACTCATCCTTGATGTCTGTCTCGTCGTTCTTTTTAAGGTGTGGTCCTTACTATTTTTTGGTCTTTCATAGGGTGTTGTTTATTCTCCTTGATCATTCCATTATTTCTAGTTACTTCCTACTTGACTACTCTCCTTTTTTCCCAAAACAAACCACACTTGTCATCCCAAGATATCCTTAACCATTTACGCCCCTTTTTAAGGTTCCTTATTTTGGGTTAAACCTCTTATGCTCCACCTGTTGGTTCCTTCACTTGAAAATTTCCTTCTTATGGTCTCACTTCCTACCTTCATCCTTTTTCTTAGGGACTTCCGTCCAGGGGTTTTCACGTTCAACTTCCATAATGCTCCTTGAAAGCTTTTCCTTCTTTCCTTTCTTACACTCTTCTGATATTGGTACGGTCATCCACCCTTAATCCTTCCTTATCCTCCAATTCCATTTTTGTTCCTTATCCTTCCTTCGAGGAGCTCCTAATTATGGGTGGGTTCCTAGCACTTTACATTATGCCCAACCGCCCATCACTGGTTTTTTCAAGGGTTACTTAGTCCTATACATTCCTCTAGTGTTCCCTTTCCTAGCACATGCTTCTCTTCCTTACTCTTACTGTGTCCTATCCTAGAGTTGCCAGAGGATGTTTTCTGCATTTGCTCCTTTTGAGGGGGGTTCTTGTAACTTACCACTCTTCTTTGTTATCTTTCATTCTACTGGTTCTTCTTAGAGGTAACTCAATTCCCCTTGGTTTCTTAACTCTTGTATGAGGGCTCGCTCAATCCCTTATGGTCCTTAGGCTTTCCTTCGCTCCTCCTGCATCTTTTGATGTTGCCTTCCCTTTTCCCAGATTCATCATATTCTTTGACTCCACTTCCGGACCCCTTATGAACACACTCTTTTCCTTTTTCCTACCCTTGGTTAGGGTATGTCCTTTCTAATGACTCCCTTTTCTAGGCAGGCTCTTTGTTCCTCTTTGTAAACACCCTTCCTAGTCTTTTGTTTTTTTTGCCTTGTGACTCCGTGTTTCCTAGTTCTTGTAGGGGACTATTTAGGTTGGTTATCTTAGGGTTATTGTTAACTAGAGGTGACCAGTAGTCTTCCTCCTTTGGTAGCCTTCTCTCCATCTATTACCTCAGGTCCTGAGTGGTATACTCCAATTTGTTAGTTTTACTTGTTGTTATCAGGGAGATTAACTTTTAAATAAAGAAAAATGATCTTTATTCATTCAAGGAGGTAGTTTCTTGCCGTACTCACCTTATTACATTAAATTTCTCACTACTTCCTAGTCCCTTGGAGTCATAGGTCAAGAGTTAGCCTTCGCATGGTTTCAGGATTCGTGGTCCAAGGGTTCTAATGAACTGGTTGATGTCCATCCATATTCCCGTCGGGCTTCCATGCTAGGATGAACTTCATGGAATACCTCGAGTCCGTACATCCTTAGCACCTCAGCCTCGCACTCATAGGTCCACTTCATCCATTGAGAAGGATTAAAGTTGTATTGAGCTGGTGGAGGTGCCTGGTGGACTTTCATAAAGGTTGTGTGGGCATCCCAATAGTTATCCCAGGCCTACTTCTTAGATGGAGTCCTTTTTGGCAGTCGTGGGACTGGATGGGGTGTTGGGCTTCTTGGAGGAGGGGTAGGTTCTTCCTACCATGGGGGAAGATATGTTATGCCTTTTGGCTCTAACAATGCTCCAATCAGTTTCCTATAGTCTTTTTCCATATCTTTGGGTACTCTCTTCTCGACCTCTACGAACCTTTGAACAACCACCTCTCAAGAGGTAGGTGCCTTTTTCACAATCTTATGTGTGGGTTTGGTTCGTACGGTTAATTTCCTAGGAACTCTTCTTCCTATAGGGTAGTTATGTTTTTGTTAGTGTCAGGACATAGTATTGATAATGCTTTCAAGGGAACATGGCTCTCATACTACTCAAGTTGTCATGCTCCGACCCAGTTTGGTCGGATCCCCGTGATCAACCCGCCACTCCCTTGGTTTAACAGGGGTTTCCCCTTCTTTTTATTAAGAGGAGTCAGGCGTAAATTTTAAACATTATTCCCTAGAATAGCATAAATCAATCAAATTCATGCTTAAAAGGAGCTTTTAGCATACCGACCGAGGGTACATCTTCGCGCTCTCTTTCATTATAACCCTTTCTCCTTAAAATGAGAAAAAAAAAGGGTGAGTTCTATAACTCAGTGAGCGGGTGTTGGGAGTGAGTTTTCTTTTAAAATAGCTTTTATTTATCTAGAACATGCCAAGGTTATCATTTCATTTAAAAAGGGATTTCATCACTTTGGTTTTCAAAACCTTTTTCCATTTCCTTATTAAGTGTGTTTAGCACTTTTTAGCCCATCCCCTTGCCTTGTGAGGCATTTACCAAACAACACATGTCCTTCATCAAGAAGGGTTCACACATTCGCAGGTGCAGCCCTTCCACTGCACCCACTTGTGGATCGATGCGTCTTTACCATCCACTAAGATAGAAGTTCGTCCACTTGTACCCTGTGTCTGAGTGAATGTTCTTGACATTCGACCCTCAGACCCGAATGCCACTCCATGTCCGTATGAGTACAGAGACCTCATCTCGACCCCACCTCAGTCTCATGTGCAAGAAGCTACTCCGAGCTTCCAAACTAATTGAAACGACAAACTGCCCTTATCTCCACCGTGTCGTCTAGTAGACCTTAGGACCCATCACTACCCCCCTAAGGTGTCTTGATGGTCTCATACCACAAGTGCATGCGCAAACAATTAGTTTTCATATATGACCATTATTTTTGCTGCCAATGGTCCAACAACCCCCACCCTCAACCCGACATGCACCTGTTTGTCTAGGCTGGTCCGTCGACCTGGCCTTAATACACTGCTGCCAGTCCATCGAGTATTGTCAATCCTGACTCGGTACTATGGAAAAATCACACAACAATTTCATTAGAAATTTTTATGGATTTCTTTACACAGGTTTGTTTGCGAGCTCCTGCTCATGCCCACTCGCCTCGGGCAAACTGCACGTGATTTTCCAAAATCGGGCATTTAGCCCAATGAGTTCAAAAACCCGAGGCCTCTAGCCTATCTAAGCTGTTCAAGCTCCCGTCAATAAGGTCTCCCAAATCTTTTAAGCATTGGCACATAGTCAGGGGAGAATACTTCTGACAAAAAGTTTATTTTCAACTTCATCACACTAACCGGGTCTGATGATATCTCCTCTTTCAACCAATAAGCAGGTTTCTCCTTTATTAAAGGAAGTTCATCATACCGACCGAGTATGATTACCTCTACTTACGACTAGTAAGTAGGTTTTCTTTTCATAAAAGTGAGCTCATCATCCCAACCAGTATGATGTATAAAATTCTCACTCACCCAATGACCATGACATGTTCGTCCCTAGTCGGTTTCTGAATCCATGATAGCTTTTCCTTGCTAGCATTCCATCTCTCGTGTCCCTACACATTTTGGGCATCTTTGTCAATTAAGGTTTCGCATGGTAACCTTCATTTTCTCACGTATAAGCAACTAGGCTCAAAATTGTTAGTTAATTACATTTAAGTCCCTAAAGTTCATTTTTCCCTCAATTTAGGTTCCTAATGCTAATTTTTTCCCAAATTGAGTCCTAAGTCTTTGAAAAATTCTTTTTGAGTCATCAATTTACTCAAAATTGTATAAGGAGCTCAAGTTTTCCAAATTTCCAATTTGGTCCCCAACTTTTCAAAAATTACAATTTTGCCCATACTTTCCAAAAATGGCAATTTGACCCCAAATGTTCCAAAAATTGACCAATTGGTCCCTCAACATCTTTCTCACTGCTAATTGGTCTTCAAATTTGTGAAATTACAAAGAGGTCGCCCAATTTTTTGAAATCCCCAATT
Organism: Trapa incisa; assembly: GCA_030064435.1. Classification (NCBI taxonomy): domain Eukaryota; kingdom Viridiplantae; phylum Streptophyta; class Magnoliopsida; order Myrtales; family Lythraceae; genus Trapa; species Trapa incisa. The sequence continues at coordinate 18,647,111 of CM057776.1, forward strand.
TTTCCCCATAGTTTTCCCCAATTTCTCCCCTTCAAACTAACCAAATTTGATTTCTTCAAATTGACCATTCAATCGGGGTTAAATGCTCCAATTGAAGGTATGGATCAATTCCTACACTTCCATACGATTCAATTGAACTTTTAATTGCATGATTTGAGTCCAAAACGAGCTCAAATGGATCTTCGTTGGAAAATCGTTCGTAGAGAGAGAAAGCTTCGAAAGCTTACCGTTGGAGGTGCGGTGGTCCAAGCTCTCTATCTGAAGAGGTAGCTCTCATACTGAGGTTCCTTCAAGGATCAAGAAATGCTACAATTGATATCCAATCGAGGGAGTATTTCAATAGTAAAGTGTGGCACTTTCTCTCTCTAACTCCAACCACAATGACAAAGGAGAGTCGAATTAGCTTAACTTTCAGCTCTATTGAGGCTGTGTGAGGGCCGTGGATGTGTCAGGGAGGCTTCGTTTGGCTGGAGGAGGGCTGAATTTCGCTAAATTCAGCTCGGCCAAAACATGGCAGCTTCGGTCCTTCGGAGTTGCTTCAATGTTTGTTTTTGCCGGAACTTCTTCGACAGTCCTTGGGTCGAAAGGAGGTTGCTGTGAGGTGGCTGACTTCCCCGTAATCTATAAGACCCGACCATGCCTTCTGAGGCTGAGAAAAAGGCCTATGTCAGAGCTCTAGTTCGAGCTTCACTAGAAAATGGAGCAATTGAGAGAGAATGGAGATTTGAGGTGTGTGGAGGATGAATGGAGATGAGCTCTTCATTTAGGGAGCCCGGGGACCCTCTGCCCGACCACTTTCCATTTTGGTCAAGCTTATCCTCACCTTGAAACAACCTGAATAGAGCGGTTTCAGCTTTGCCGACGTTATCCATTTTCTACATTAATGAACACTGTTGTCATCCTGAGGAAAAAGATGACACTATTCTGAACCGGACTGGACTGGTCCGACCGAATTAAATGCGTAAACTGGCTGGTTCAGGCCCTATTCGATCTATTTTCTCAAAATTAAAATTTTCTAAATTAATTATCTATCTAATGGTGGCTTCTATTTCCCCAATTTGAATATTTTAAGCCACCAAGAAAAATGAATTTAGAAACCGGTTCAAGTTTGGTTCAAACTAGTTCAATCTGGTTCAGGTACGGTTCATCCTGAACTGGTCTGGTTTTCTCTTACCATTTGTCCCAAGGTTTGTTTCCATAATTTTTATTACTATTTGAGTCACTTGGTATTTGTCAATTTTCCCATTTTACCATTTTTTGTCAGAAATGGTTTGTAAACTAGCTCGGTTTTCTCTATTGAATTGACTGGTTCTTTTCCCAGTTTTTCTTGTCTTTAAAGAACGGGATTTACTTTTTCAGTTCATAAAAGTGAGCTTATCATCCCAACTAGTATAATGTATAAAAGTCCCAATCACCCAATGACTATGACGTGTTCATCCCTAGTATGTTTTCAAGTCCACGCTAACTCCCTTGCTTGCGTTTGCGTCCCAAGTATCCCTACATGGTTTGCATATCATTATCGGGAAGGATTCGACATGACAACCTTCTTTTTCTCACGTATGAGCGACTTGGCCCAAATTTTTTGTTTATTGCACTTTGGTCCCTAATGTTCATGCTTCTTGACTTTCGATCCCCAGTGTTAATTTTTTTCCCAAATCAAGTCCCAAGGGCTTCCAATATCCTTCTTGGGTCCTTAATTTACTTAACATTATGAATGGGGCTCAAGTTTTCCAAATTCCTAATTTGGTTCCAAAATTTTCTAAAATTACCGTTTTGCCCTTACTTACCAAAAATAGCCAATTAACCCCAATTCTTTTGAAAATTAACCAATTGATCCCCCAACATATTTCTCATTGCTAATGGACCTTCAATTTTGAGAAATTGCATGGAGGTCCCTCAATTTTTTGAAATTCCCAATTTTCCCCAATTTCTTCCACCAATTTCACCCCTTTACACTGACCGGATTTGATTTCTCCAAATTGGTTATTTAAATAGGGTTAATTGCTCCAATTGATGGCATGGATCAGTTTCTACACTTCCATATGATCAAATGGAGATTTGAATTGCAGAATTTAGGTCCGAAATGAGCTCAAACGGAGCTTTGCCGAAAAACTGTTCGTAGAGAGAGAAAGCTTCGAAAGCATACCGTCGGAGGTGCGGCGGTCCGAGCTCTTGATGTGGGGAGATAGCTCTTGTGCTTTGTGTCTTCCTACAATCAAGAATCGTTACAATTGATGTCCATGTCAATGGCAATTTCGTTCGTGAAGTTCAGCACATTCTCTCTCTAGCATCGATCTGCAACAATGGAGGAGGGCCGAATTGCCTTACCTTTCACCTTTGTGGAGGTCATGTGATGGTCGTGAGGACTTTAGGGAGGCTTGGTTTGGCTAGTGGAGGTCTGAATAGGTCGAATTTAGCTCGGCCAAAATAGGGCATCTTCGAACCGAAGGAGCTGCTTCACTGTTCGATCCTGCCAGTGCTTCTTTGACGATCCTCGAATCGAAGGAAGGTCGCTGTCAGGTAGATGACTTCCCCCGGAGTCTTTAGGACCCGACTTTGCCTTCTGAGGCTAAGAAAAGTGTCCAAGTCAGAGCTCTTGTATAAGCTTCATCGTAAAATGGAGCACTTAGGAGAAGAAGAGGATTTGAGGTGTGTGGAGGATGAATGGAGGAGAGCTCAATGACCCTCTACCCTACCAGTTTCCATATTGGTCGAGCTTATCTCCTTTAGAAAATTCCTAAATCAGAGAGAATATTCCCTCGCTGGAGAAGGAAAGTTTTTCTACCATATGAACAGTGTTGTCATCCCAAGGAAGAAGATGACACTGTTCTAAACCGAACAAGACCGGTTTGACTGGATTCAATGGCAAAAATCAGTCGGTTCAGGCCCGATTCAACTGGTTTTCTCAAAATTAAAAATTTTTAAATTTGTCTAAATTCATTTTTTATCTGATGGTGGCCTCAATTTACCAAATTAAGATTTACAGGCCACCAAGAAAAATGAATTTTCCAATCTGGTTCACCCTAAACCGGTCCGATTTTCCCATCCAATTTACTTTATGGTTCTTCCCCATGATTTTTATGACTTTTTGGTCACATGGGATTTTCCAATATACCTTTTTTACCCCTCTTTATCATTCTCAGTTCCTTAAGTGGTTCGGTTTTCTCATTTAATTGACCAGTTCTTTCCCGATTTTTCTTGATCCGAGACTATGGGTTTTACATAAGGCCTCTCTCAAACTAGGAAGAGATGACTAGAAGGAATGGGGAGGCAAAGGGAAGATCAAAGAAGATGTTACCATCCATGGAAGTCTACTAAGGGATGAGAGAGCTCCACTAGAATGGTCGCAGCATGCCCTCAGGGTTAGAATCCTCATCAGCGTTCCATAAGACTTCCACCGAACATACTAGTCTATAATATGAGAAATTTTGTCCAAGTAAGTGCCGCTAGTAGTGCTATGAGTGTGAAAACCCTACCATGATGCCACAAGATGCACGATGGACCCTGCTACGGTTCGTCATGTTACCACTATGGTTAGGTTGGACACATCACCTAGAATTGCCCGACCAGGCAACAAACCTCTGCATCACCTCCAACTTGAACATAATTTTAACCCACCAATCGAATAGTTACAAGAAGGCAATAGGTGATTAGCAGTAACACCCTGACCCAATTCATCGGTCGGTGGCCCTATGCAACTTGTCAACCCCCTCGATGTTATAGTGGTGGGATCCTTCACCAAGGTAAAACCGACAGAACTAAGGCTCATAACAGCTGAAATTTGAAATCGACATAGTGGTGGGATCCTTCACCAACTTGTCAACCCCCTCTATTTTTCAGCTGAAATTTGAAACTTTTCTTAAGAGCATGGCTCCCCAAAAATATTTTAACAAGAACATGGTAATACAACAGTTGATAAGCAGTAAATTACAACCTTCGTGAGCATGGTAGGAAGCTACCTCGAACGGAAAGTGGATTGGGAATGTTTTCTCACCTTCGCCTCTACTCTCTTTGCCTTCCACTTGCAATCAACATGTAAAACAAGGATGTACTTGGGAGTCCGACCCTCTCTAGCCAACTCCCCAAACTCATGAGGAACAAGAAACTAGGAGTCTGGCTCGTCACGGGTCATCTCGCCATATCACGCAATTCGGCCATTCTACCCTAGACTCGGGTCCCACGGCTTATGTTGGGACTCGGTCACTAACACCACCTCAAAGACACCAGGAGCCCGACCCTTATAGGCTCTCTCCCCAAACCACAACAAGGCTCTAAGCACTACATTATTCCCCGATTTCTTAGAACTATTGCCAAACATATGACTCAGTATTAGGACCATATCTCATTTACTCTCTCAAAATTTGCATTTGATTTAGTGGGCATGATATTATCCATTTACACTTCTTATATGGCTTTAGAAGGTCATCATGCTAATTTAAATCACGGCATCACACAAATGGATTAATTTAAATCACGGTCGTACAATAGGAATCACTGTCAAAACCCACTCACCTCGAGTCTCGAAACTCATTCGTTCTGGAGGTTTTGATGATCCTACTCCTGATCCCGATCGGCTGTTCTCTTGTTTTTTCTATAATATGTAGCAAACATAGTGGTCACTTCCATTTCAGTATACCACAAATCACTACACCATAAATTACTTACAAATTTACGATTTTTCCCTCACACGCTCAGTCTACCTGACTATCAAGTCAGTAAGTCGACCCATACCGTAACATTCTCTAAGGTTAGTCACTCGAGCTCATCATCATTTTCTTTTCACCTCCACATTAAACTGTCCGACATTCATTTATTTATCACCTAGTGGTCTTGATTTTTCCCAATTTACCATTTGGTCCTCAATTGAGGCAAGATTACCATTTTGCCCTTATACATTACAAATTGTCTTTCCTTGGACCTAAGACTTTCCCAAGTCTTCCATTTGGGTCACTCAAGCCATTTTGAGTCCAATTTAGGTCCCAAATAGGCATTGGAACATGTTCAAGCTCTATTTCCTTAAAATTATCAAAATCCCCTAACTTTTGGAAAAATTACCATTTTGCCCATCTTCTTAATGAATTAGGTTTCATAATCCATTCAACCCCAAATTTTATCATTTTTTCCTTCTAAACTTTCTTTAATTAGGTTTAGGACCTTGGACTACACAAAAATTACCTTTTGGCCATGCAAATACTTATATTTGCACTTTAGTTCATAACTTTACATTTATTGCAAAAAGGTCCCTAGACCTTCCACAATAGGCAAACCAATTCCCCTATCCCCACCAAACTTCCCAATCAGCCCCACAAATTCATTCAGTCCCTTAGGAAAACCCATATAAAGCTCATTCCTATTCGGGTCCCCTAAATTTCACTAATTTTTATTCTAGTCCCCGACCTTTAACCTCTAATCAAATTATCTCCAAAAATTATGAAATTAAGTGGGGTGGTTCCCCTTGCCTCATTCTACCTCATCATAACATTGGTGTGGACAGAATCGCTCTGATCATACTTGAACTAAAACTTAATAGAAAATGGGTAACAATCGAGTCAGGGTTAGAAACTCACCGAAGATAGCACGTTGGGTATCAAGGCCAGTGGGGTTGGAAAGCTAACTCACCAAGGAGTATGTGGCCACATGAATAACCTTGATTGGTGGTTTGTAGCTCATGTAATGTCCATTTTAGTCAACTCACCTACTTAACCCGAAACTAAGAATTTAAATGAATTAATTATCCTTCTATACTCACTTAAATTGAGTAACGTTGGTGGCTATGGAAAATGGTGGTCTCAGGAATGTGCTGAATTTTTCTTAGCAATTGAGACCGCCGGAATTAGTCCTTGAAGCAACTTCTTCATTTCCGATCGTCCGAGCTCCATTAGTGTGTGATCACACCAGCACTGACAGAGTGAGAGTTGACGGTTGGGAGAGGTAGCATTGGAAAGTTGACTTACTCATCTTTCTAGGTACATCAACATCGCATTTTGAGGTGGTCGGACGATGAGGCTAGGCTCTCTTCAAGTCGAGTCACCAGAGTTAAGAGTTGTATGTCTTCCAAAGAGGATTCCAATGAAATTCTGATGAGTTAATCATGATATTTATATCGTTGGATTCTAGACTTAGGTGGCAATCCAACTATAGCTCTCTTTCATCAATCCATAACCTCTAGCCATGGGAATGAATTAATTTTCACAAACGATGGCCACCGAGTTATCTGCCAATGTTTATCGATTTTCTAGGCAAAAATTCGAGTCGAGCCAAGTCAGATGAAGGAGAAGACACGTGCGCATCGCCCCATGTGCGTGCATGCGTGTGTGCGTCCGGTGTGGCATGCCGATTGGTCTGCACTGTAGCGAACTAGTTTCTGACGAATGTTTCGGTCGAATTAGTAGTTTTTGAGCCAGTTTACCCCTTTTCCTACTAGTTCTTGGAAAAATAAAAATAAAAATACCTAAAAATCTACATTTAATTTCTTATTTAATGGATTCAAGAACTACCTCAATTTGATTTGTTTAGCACCCTTAAAATTATGGGAATTTTACTGCTCTAAGCCAGTTTGTTCAGTTTCAGCTCTTCTGGGGTAGGTTCACCTCTGATCATACTGGTTCTTAGCCCAATTAAATTTTCTAAAAATTCTCCTTCAAGTCCTCTATTGATTGGCCTCAAGGCCCTTCATTATATGGGTTGTTTAGGTTCTCTTAAAAATTGGTGACTTTTCTCATAATTTAGTTCGGTCCCATTTTGGACCGGTTTTCAGTTTGTACTTTTCCATCTTTTGACTAATGATCCTTTAGGTGTTTTTGAGAGTCATTTAGGGGTCTTGCCCACTTCCATCATAGATTCATTTATGTTAACTGACTCTCCAAATCCCAGCTTGAGGCCCCGTCCTAAGTTTTGGCTTTTTGTCTAGATTTGAAATTTTACGTATGGGCTTAGAGTTTTATTATTAGTTCAGTATTGCATTCTCGGTCCACACTCGGGTTCCATTCCACTTGGGCATAACCCGGGTTACAGGAATTTCGGTGTTATATAGCAACAAGGTTGGAACCTTAGGAGTGAAGGACAACCAGAAAGTAGTGCTATTTAGTGTGTAAAACTTGATGTAAGAGGAGGGGAGGACATAACAGTTATAGAGTTTCCACTCGGGTTGTGCCACTTGAGGCATCAACCCTTTCTTGACCCTTTTCAAGGATTAAGAAATCATTCTCTTTACTTGTTCATATAACATTGTCTAGGATTTCCTTAGTAGTACACCGATTTTTCTAGGATGGTTCCTTTCACCCCTAATAAAATTTAGACCACAAACCATCTTGGTTACCATAGTCACATCTAGTTTTTTCTAGACTTGCAGGACATTTTATTCTTCTTACCTCATTATAATGACTTGACCGTTTATGATACATGGGTGTTATTTCCTTTCAAATGATTCTTATACTTGCTTTTGGACCCTTGAGGTCCTAGGTCCCCATTCCACATTTCATTCCATAATTCCATGGAATGTTTCAAAAATCTCATGCACTTAGCCTACCACCCATGCTTCATAGCCCAAATAACATGTTATCCCTAATATCTCATTTTACACCCTATTATTGTACCACATGTTATGGTCTATTGTTCTCAAACTCTGTTCGAGGTCTTAATCCAAAGTGTGGTTCCTTAATGACCTTATAATTTTCATCTAATACAGTCACTTGTTTGACAAAATCCCCATTTCTAGGGTTGTATATATCCTTTGACTAGAGCATCTCATCCTTCCTTACTCATCACTTTTGAGTCCTAATGTTTGAACCCTTGCGAGATTTGCTCATTACATCGTCCTCCATAGAAGGTCTTTCATCCTTATCTCATTTGGCTTTAGAGGTATTATACTCACATCTTGACAATTAATTATCATTGTGCCCCAGGAATCTATTTGATTCCCTAAGTGATTTAAGTTTAGTTTTTACCTTTTGTACTTCTTCCTTCATCCACCTAATATCCTTGGCAATTTATCCCTCATTGACTAGTTGTCCTTTGGCAAATTTCTCGCTATAGTTAGCTTAAAGACATTTCCGACTATGTTTATACTATCCTTTAGTATACTAGCCAAAATTCCAAATTATTCCACATGGTCACTTATTGTCTCTTCACTTCCTTGAGCCAATTTCATGGCTATCAATATTTTCTTCTTGCCCTTAAAATTTAGGCAACCAAACTACCTCTAATCTTTTTATATACCTTGGGGCATCAAAATAATGTTGATCCCCTACTACCTTTCATGGGTACTCTCTTTCTGATAAGGCATCCTTTAGGTTCTTCCATGGTAACCTCAATAGGAGGTGCTCATCCTATATTCATGGAGGGTATCCTAAACATCTTCATGAAAAATCTTAATAGGTCTCGAGGTGTTCTAGTGTCATTCGTAGTTGAGGAGATTCCTCCGCATGGAATTCCCCTTCTTTCTCGAATCTCCAATACGTGTTCAATTTTATTATAGAGGATTTCCCTATCCTCAATTGTCACATTTAAAGTGATCAAATAATTTTAAGAGTCATGACTCATTCAGGTATTCGTGCAGGGTTATTCCCTTATGGGGCTTAACAGCATGCAATTCTCGAGTAGAAGTCATAAATCCGACAAACTCCACTATCGGCTCTCTAGAGGATTTTCCCTTAGGCTAGTATTGCACACCTAGCTCTCTCCTACACCATATCCTCTATGTTTAACTTAGTTAATGTATTGAGTACCACTTTACTTGTGGAAAACACCTTTGGGGTTTTATGGATGATCCACGTAGCACTCTCCTCCAAAACTTTTTTCTTTCTCCGCTACAATCCACTAGGGTGTTGGACCTTTCATTTTATCTTGACAAGTTTGAAACTATGTTGAGTGTGTCAATTTTTTCCTTCTCACGGTCATAGTCCTGATGTTTCCTTACGCATCAAAATACTCATATGGTTCTTCCTTCCTTTAGGGCAAATTAACTCTAAACCCTATTTTAATTATTAATAACTTGAGCCTTACACTACTTACTCTAAATATTTTACTAAATCCTTCCTTTTGTGTAGTATATTCCCAAAATTCGTTCAGGTAACCTGTGCACTTAGTCCATGAGTTTTTTACTCACGAAGCATCAATGATCCTAGTGAATGGTTTTTCAATTTACTTGCAGGCCTTACTTGATATGCCTCAACTTCCTCGTGCATTAGGTTATGCCCTATTGTGGCATCCTTTATTGCACATGGGGTTTTCCCCCATCATATCGTATCTTTACTCGCTACCCATACATTTTCTGATATATACAGTGCAAACCCCGTCCTTTGGAGTTAAGGAAAATCAGGAAAGAACCGGTCAATCCGAGTGAGAAAACCGATCCGGTTCATGAACCCCAACCATTAGATAACGGCTAAACTTGGAAATTTACAACTCCCGAGTGACCCAAATAGTCATAAGAAGGCAAGGTCAAGTTTCTTAGACTCGGGGAGAAATCGGCTACCCGACAGTGATCACCATTCGATCCAAGGATCACCAAAGAATCGTCGGCGTAATCAAACAGTGAAGCACCTCCGGTGGACCGAAGCTGCCCTATTTCAGCTGAACTGAAAATGACTAAATTGAACCCTCCTCAGGCCAAACAAGCCCTGCCAACACTCCCTCAGCCCTCATACGATTGAATTAGAGCGGAAAGGTAAGCCCTCCAACGGCCCTGACTCTCAACTCAACCCGCAGTTGTTTGTCTTGACTGGTCCGTCGACCTATCATGTTGCACTACCGCTAGTTGACTGAGCAGGTAGGTCCTATCTTGGTACCATGGCCAAACAATTCACTTATTAAGTTTTATGGCACATATATCATGTTCGTTTACGAGCTCCTTATCATGCCAACTGGCCTTGGGCCCATTGTACGAGATTTTCAAAACCGGGCATTTAGCCCCCAAGTTCCAAAACCAAGGCCCCCGGCCTATCAAAGCTATTCAAGCTCTTGTTGAGAAGGTCTCCCAAATTGTTTAAGCATTGGCACACATTCAGGGGAGAGCACTTCCGACAAAACATATGTTTTCTCTATCCATTATACCGCCCGGTATAAGGACACCTCCGTTCATAACCGATGAACGGATTTTCAACTTCCTTCAAGGAAGTCTCATCATACCAACCGGGTATGATCTACTTACAACTGGTAATTAGTTTTTCTGCATGATTTTCACATCACTTCCTCTAAGTAGTGATGTTTAAAATACCACTAAATAGTGGGTTTTCATACCGAGGTATAAATCATTCCCAACCGGGTATGATATAAAATTTCCACTCACAACCGGTAAGTGGTTTTAAAAATTTTAAGTTGTGTTCAAAATCCCAATCGGGTATGATGTTAGTAAACCCACTCACCCGTTAATACAGTGAATTCTATTAGACCGGTTGTTTGTATTCACGCGAGCTCGTCCACGCTGGCGTTCCCGGTATTTCACGTTCATATATGAAATGAACATCCTTGTTCATTATTACTCTACATAACAGCCTTCATTCATTTCCAATGAATGAGAAAACCCAAAACTTTTAATTATTTGCAATTAGGTCCCTAAAGTTATTTCTTTTTAACTTTAAGTCCCTAATGTTGGTTTTTCCTCAAATTGAGTCCCGTAACTTTTAAAATTTATCTTGGGACCTCAATTTATTCAATTTTGCCAAAAAGGAGTTTAATTTCCTAAATTTCCAATTTGGTCCCCCCATTTTTCCAAAGATACCCAATTTCAACTCTTCAACACTACCGAATTTGATTTCATCAAATTGATCGATCAAACACTTCTAATTGTTGAAATTGGAGTTGAAATTGAGTTCCTGCATGTTCATACGATTCTAAAAAACTTTGAATCATAGATTTTAACACCGAAATGAGCTCAAACGGAGCTTCGTCGGAAAATAGACTACAGAGAGAGAAAGCTTCGATTTCTCACCGGTGAGGGCACAGCGGTCCGAGCTTTCGATCTAGGCAGATAGCTCTCATCTTAAGGTTCATCCTAGAATTAAGAATCGCATCAATTGATGCCGAATTGAGTTAGAATTTTATTATTAAAATTCTACTGAATCTCTCTCTAGCACCGACCGGAAATTGTAGAGGGGAGCCGAATTGGCTTACCTTCCAGTCGTAATTTGGCCGTGGGAGGGCTAAGGAAGTGTTGGGAAGGCTTGGTTTGGCTTGAGGAGGGCTCAAAATGGCCAATTTCAACTCGACCGACATAGGGAAACTTTAGTCCACCGGAGCTGCTTCACTATTCCATCATGTCGGTGCTTCTCTAGTGATTCTCGGATTGACTAGAGTTTTCTATCAGATAGTTGACTTCTCCTCGGTTCTAAAGAGCCCGACCTCTCCTTCCGAGGTTAAGAAAAATGTTCAAGTCGAAACTCTGGTTCGAGCTTCACCGGGAAATGGAGTAGTCAAGAGAGAGAGAGATGTATTTAGGTGTGAGGAGAATGAATGGGGATAACCTCTTTATATAGGTGTAAAATCGTGTATTAAATGGGAGAGATTTATTACTAGTATTAATATTGACATAAATTATTGATATTAATTCCAATAATTTAATTTTGGTATTAAATTATTTGTATTAATTCCAATAATTTAATTTTGGTATTAAATTATTTGTATTAATTCCAATAATTTAATTTAGGTATTAAATTATTGGTATTAATTACAATAATTAAATATATATTAATTTATGGCCATTTATGATAAGGCGGTCATCCATCCTCACACTACTCTTGAGCAAGCATGCTTAACTTCAAAGTTCTTATGGGATCTTGTTTACCTGAACCAATTTGGCTTTTCTCTTTTATTTTTTTCATAAGTTTCTTTTCCAAGTTTTAATGAACCCTTTGGATCACCCGAAAGTTGTAAATTTCCAAATTGCTTGTTCCCATATGATCGGGTTTTTAAACCGGCTCGGTTTTCTTACTCGGTTTGACCGGTTCTTTTCCCGATTTTCCTTAACTCAAAAGTGCGGGGTTTACAATTGATATATGTTATTTCAGGGAACAAAGTTGAAATTTCTCCTAGCTCCTATTGATTTAAGAAAGGGGGAAACCCTTCTTGAACCAAGGGAGTGGTGGGTTGATCACGGGGATCCGACCAAATCGGGTCGGGGCGTGATATATGGGGCTTGTGTTATCATTTTCCCTTCAAGTTTTCTCACCCTATCCCCATGATGGATTTTGTCCACTCGTACTTAATGTTAACATGTCCATATTACCTTACTTGGTAGTAGTCAACCTCTCATCAACATTACTTTCACATTCCATTGGTACTAAGGTTGTGTCTTTCTTATTTGTCTATCACATGGTTAAGAGCTCATCATTTCATAGCGTTCTCCACCTTATGACCACGATCCATCGTGTTATTTATCCAATGGTTCTGTAAATCTACCATTTCCAACTCATGAGTACCTCTTTAAAGACATTTATGATACTTCATTTCCCCATCGGACCCTTTCCAATTTAGTTGGGGAATTTTTCTCTCATCCCATATATTTTCTAAACCTTTTTACAAGGACGCCCTCATAGTCTTAAAGAAAAATGTGTGTTGCATGTTTTTTTCAGGCACACACTCTTATGTCAGAGCTTTCATTTTCTAGTCCAATTATTTGTGAAGCAATAATTCTCTAAACTTAAAGTAATCAACCTCACCGCACAAAGTTTTCATACTAGCGGTGTGTATCATATCCACTTTGTTTGTCTACTAGGTCTAATTGTACACTTAGGTTGGTACCCTACCTGTATTCAGAGTTATTGGACATGTCACTTCTTACGTTCTTACTGACCAACCCTACCTCATAAGTCAGGTATAAAATTGAAACTTTGTTCCTTTCCAAAGTACCTTATCGTGAGGTTAAGGCTTCCATCCCATAGTTTTCTTATATGTATGTGTGCACATCTCTTGCTTTCTTATTTACATAAGGATCTACTCGTTAGTTAAGGTCCTGAGTCATACTCGTTGTTTCCTTTGAGCCTTTACTAACTTCTCACTAAGTCAAGTGGTATCACTTTCTCCCTATTACAATTTACTAGTCTGGATTACTTAGACACACTTATCATTTCGGTCACTGCCCTAAAACTTGTTCTGGTTCACATAATAATTTAGCCCCATAACTCTCTTAGTCACTACACTCCTAATATGCTCAAGCATCTTTTCTGTTTCTCAAATCATCCATTGTGGGGATTGTACCCTTATATTATATGAACGATTCATCGCCCAAACCTAATTGTGGACTTCATATACTTAAGCACATTTAAAGTAGTGTTCATCATGATTCCATATCAGGATGTTCCCAAAGGAAGCATTCACTCTTAGCTCCTCTTGGTGGTTCCAACCATATAAACATATTACTTTTCAACCATTAATAGTCTGCCTTTGGCTCATATATAGTTGAGGTATGCTCTTAATATTTGGTTTCCTTATCTGAAACCTCTCTTTCCCTATCCTTGGCCAAATGGTTGCCGAAGTTGGGAAATTTCTATCATTGACTGGCCACGATCGGGTGGAACCCAATAGACCCACCAGTGGAAATCAACTTGTTGTGGTTGATTTTCTTCTTGTCGGCGGTCGATCCTTGCCATGGGGAAGTAGAGGGGAGGCATGTAGTTATTTTGGAACTAATTTCGATCAAAGTGGTGGTTGGAGGTGGCCGAATTTGGCCTCAAAAGGGCGATAGTGCAGTGGCAATTTCATGTCCTGAATCGAAGTTGGCCATAATGGACTTCGTGCGGCATGTTCTTGCCATTAACAGATCAGGACCTGACCATAGAACTCAAGAATAGTCTTTTAGAGATATTTTAACACCAAAGTCACTCCATTTGGTGGTCGAGTGAGGAAGAATTTTGAGTAGAAATAATCGAGTATCGGGAGCGAGTACGAGGATGGGTTTTCGAACTTCTTAGATCAAATTTAATATGGTGAAACAATGAAAATTCAAATTAACTTCACTTGTAGGCTACTCAAAGAGTTTTCATTGCAATGCCAGGTTTGATTGCATGCATTTTGATGAGAAAATGGATCAATTAAATGTGTTTCTATAACTTGTCATTTTCAGAAATTGTCCGTAATAGGTAGAGGGGCAAACTCGAGTGTAAGACCACGAGTTAAGTTGAGCAGTCAAAGTTGGGTTGAATCCGACCCGACTTGGTTCCCTTCATTTTCAAACTTTTTAAAATCCAAAATTATATTTTTTTTCCCTTTTTGGTCACCTCGGTAATTTAATATGAAATATCGATTGTGTTTCGATGAAAATCGGTATTTTCCAAGACTTTTAGTTTTCATGCTCGAGAAACCGAATTATAATTTGATTGGATCCTTATTCTCAACATCGAGTTCCATTTCTCACTTTTAACATTTGGTTATTACACAATTTAACATTCAAATCCTAACTCATTTTCCCTTACCATTTCGGATATTTATTCTTGTTTTAAGTTTGTATTATCAATTCGGAATTCCATTATCAGTTGAACCTTGATTTCCCAATTCGGTTTGACTTCGAGTCTCGTTCTATAATTTCATTCCCAATTATTGTTTAAATTCCTATTTTAGGATTTAATTTCTGTCTCGATCTTAGTTTTCTAGTCCGAGTGTTCAAGTTTTGAACTTGACAGCTTAATATCATATTTTTTTTTTAGTTATATGGATGTTAAATATTGGGGGCGCGGGTAAGAAATCATTGACTATCCAAGAAAGCGATATCTTATACAAAATGACTTATATTATTTATGTATAGATAATAATTTACACTCTCCAACTTAACAGGAAATGTTGGAACAGGTTGGTAGTGATGATGTGAAGGAATTAGAACTGATGATGTTAGTGAAGCACATCCTCAAGTCACGCGTAAGAAAGGGTTCTTGTAGAATGTGTAATGAGAGAAGAAAGGAGTTGTAGATGACTTAGGTATAATCAATATGCTACGCAAGTATAATCATTACACAACTTGTGTAATGAACAGCCAGCCACAATGAGTGACCGATAGATAGTTCATCTCGTTTACAGACACCTCAAAAGCCAAGTGGCAGTGCAGTGCAGTGCTGACCTTCAAGCTGTGTGCTCGTATCCACATGGGATTCTCTCTCTCTTAGCTAGCTACCAAGCTAGCTCATAGTTGGTCAACCCTAAAGAAGCTGGGTGAGATTGAGACATCAGGACCCAATCTGACAAAGATTTTATATTATTTTTATACGACAATGGAACAAATAATTAGATGAAAGAATTAGGCATGTATAACCCAAAATGACATTATTATTAGAGAAGTTTTTATACTAAAAAAATATATATAATATATTTTATAATAAATATTAACATGTCAAATTATTCTTATTCCAAAGTTTATTTTTGCAGACCATCCAATACAAGGTGAAGTTCACGTATTAATATTACATATTTTTTAAATAAGAGTATTTTCCGGCTGAGATGGATGCCAGGCCGTGCCGTCACAGTAAAATGGCAAATTTTGGGCTGTGTTGTCCGGGCCGATAATTTTTATATCGGCCAGAAATGGCAGGCCGAATCTCACCGTGTCACAAATTTAGCAGAAAACGTCGTAGAAGTCGTGGACAAACCTTGCATTGCCACCTGGATTTTGTCCGTTCAATCCTCGTAGGGTTAGATTCTGAGTATGGGCTGCTAATTACAAGCCCACTGGCTTATCGAATGGGTTCGAGAAAAGGCTACAAAAGGCCTGGTACTGGCCATGGGCCGCCTCTGGCGGCGACTCCCAATTTTTTTTTATTAGTATTTTATAGGACAAATTACAATAGTGTCACTCGAATGCACAAACAGTGCGTTGAAAATCTTGTACTCGATCAACTGCCTTAAACAAATATATGATATCAAGTAATAATGATAGTGAATATATGATAATTGTGTAATATTTTTTATATATGATAAAATATATATAATAAAATATGATGTGTAAAAATATATTATATATAAGAAAATTTATATTAATAAATATAGTATTTATTAATATTTAATTTTATATATACAGTATTACGAAAAATATGTGCAATTATTAATATAATTTTATTTGATGATATATATAAATTTATTAAAATTTATAATAAAATTATTTGTTATAAAAATTTTATTTATATAATACTTGTGTATAATTGTGTTATATATTAATAATATTGAATAATTTTATTTTTTAATAAAATAAAATTATTCAATATTATTCATATATAACATATAATTATATATGTAATATTTTTATATATTTTTTCTCATGAATAAATTTCTTATAGCATAAATAATTTTATTGTAAATTTTAATAATTTTTATTTTTTATCAAATAAAATTATATTAATAATTTAACATATTTTATTAATATAAATATATTTCTATTAATAGAGATTATATAAGACTAAATATATTAAATGCTATATTTGCTAATATGTTTTTTATTTTCATATATAATCTGACCCAACAGCCCCAATTAGAGTTGGACTTTGACCTGTACTCTAGAGCCTTGGTGCCCGTGACGATGTGAAATTGTTCCGACTAATTATAATGCTTCTCAACTTCTTCCAACTGTTGTGCAAAAAATAACTTATTCCAACTTTATTTTTCTCTCTTGTTTCAATATAAGCAAGGAGTGACTGAATTCATAGTTGGGTGTGAACTTCAAAAACGACCAAAACTTTGAACAGTTGGTGGAGTTGAGAAATGCTAAGGGAGAAGAAACTGGGGCGAAGGAAAATGCAAATGAGAACAACCTTTTTGCATGTTGTATACTTTGGGAACCTTTGCTCTTTATCAATGTAAGTTGAAATGCTAGTGCAGGTATCCTAGGCGGAAGTTACACTCGAGAAGGATGAGGAGGAAGAACATTCATGGGCTTCTAGGATACTAGAATTGCGGAGCGGTCCCTTCCATGAAATCTTGATTTTGTCGTCAAAAGGATCTCCTGCATTTGAAGTCAAATGAGCTGCACTGTACCACACCCAGTAGGAGAAAATAAAATAAAATTATTCGATACCATAATTGCAGACAAAGCATCCTCCAGGGTCAAGAAAAGTATTAACAACCCCATCCGATCGTCACATTCACATGCCCAAAAGGTCATCAAAGTTGAAGCTTAAAAAAGAAGGGATGAGAAATTCAATTTGAGACAGTACAGGCTATGTTTTTCAACTTCACGGGAGGACAACTGAAGAAGACGTCAATGTCCCTTTATCAAAACTCGTACAAATAATGCACAAGGATAGATCTATCTGTCTGCACCGTGTTTTTTTGTATTTCTTTTCTTTTTATGGGCCCATGGCACCGACAAATTTCTCCCAAGCCTTAACACATTTAGCACCCCTTTTCAATTCATCAGTCCTTCCAAGTAGATAGATAATGAGATAGGCACATGTCAATCCTTCCCTACCTTCCCATCAGACCAATGAATGGACAAAAGCTGGTAAAGCTCAGTAAGTTCGGTCAACATCACAGGCTGAATCTAAATCAGATGAATTTATGTGACCTTACAGAGGAAGAAAAAGCTAAGGTTGCAAGAGATGAGCAACGAAGAGCAAAAAAAGGCTCACATAATTTTGTTTCCTTTCCTTCTCGTCCACCAAAAAAAACCAAGTAAGAAAGATTTAGCTTTTTTCTTTCCCCATTAGCACACATTTAATATGTACAAGAATTCTAACAAAAGAGAACAGAGCTCTGCAGCTTACACTTGATAAAATCTCATCTAAATACTATATCGTTTACCATAAAAAGAAGAAAAAGAAACAGAATTTATGTATCTTGGAAGGCACATCATCCCGCTTTTGGGTTACTCAATTTGTATGTGTAATTCTTCCTCTCTCTATGTTGAAGCCTTCATAGGTGTGATGGTCTCTAGCAGCTCACCCCTCTTAGAAGCCTTCATTTCCCATCATTCCCATATCAGTGTAGCCAGCCATTTGTATTCCCTGTACTCGTACAAGAAATCAATGAGAATGGATGAACTATACTCTACAGTAACTCTGCCACAAAATAACATTTTCATGAAAGAAAAGAATATGGTCATCATTCTTATCTTTGTGAAGGAAAACTCCAAAATTACTATACACATTAGGAATGTGATACCCATTCAAATCTAATTCAAACCCATGTGAAGCATAGTTGAGCTGCCAATTATTGACCCAGTCCTGACCAAACTAGAACTAATCTTTGGCTAAAAAACCCACCAGATTCTTCTATAAACATGTTTTTCATTTCTTTACTGATTGCATAAAATTGCTCAATTCTTCAAAATCCATTTCCCATGCCATGCGTGATAACATGTCCATGTTGACTTCATCTGAGACTATTCTAAGCATGGATTGTAATTGAACATGCAAGCCAGCAGGTTGTCTCCAATGAAATTAGAAATTTGCAACCCATCAAACATAATGCGCTGAAACTAAAACTATTTCCCGTTATTTTTGCATTGAATACAGTTACTCACCGAGAGAATTAAGGAAAAAGCTCACTCCTGGAAAATGGCGCTGTCAGCAATTTCCATGAGCTTGGCCAAGCAATCCGGCGAAAACTTCCTTGCAAACAGGTACGACTCGGAATGTTTTGAGACCCTGAGCCTTTGGATAAGCTCAGGAGATACCTCTCTGGGCCCATAGGTATGGGGGTGACCGTTGACGGTGCCAGTCCAGTTCACGGCCGTCAACGAGTATCCTGTGAGCCCATGACGATCCTCCATGGAAAGCAACGTGGGAAAGTAATGCTCTTCTGGGAAGCATGCATCCTCCCTGTAGCACGGCAGCTTAAATTTCCTCCAGAGGGATCGATCTCGGACCACCATGAGGGCATGGAGACGGGTTAGAGTGAAGAACTGTGACCCCACCCGGAACTTGTCGAATGGCACCTCAGGAAGCATTACGTATCTCCCTCGGGCGATGTACCGCTTCCACAGTCTAGAAGACCTGTCGAGCACCTCAATGTAGCTGTTATAGCGGAGGCGGACACCGTGCTGGGCCGACTCGACAATGGCAATGGAGGAGTCGAAGGTGGTGGAGATTACGAGGGAGCGGTAGACGTAGTCGAAGGAGTGAAGGGGGATGCAGTACTGGGAGAGGACGGCGAAGTAGAAATTAGCAGGGTCGTCGAGGATGGCGGCGGCGAGGAGCCTGCGGGTGGCGGAGATGAGCGTGGGGGATGCACGGGAGGTGCGCTTGGAGGGTATCAAACGGCCGTGAAAGACGCTTCCCGCGGGGGGCAGAGAGATGTTGGCCGAGGGGTCGGCGTGGACGTAAATGTTGAAGAGGGAGCGGGAGCGGCCATCACGGAAGAAGCGCTGCCAGAGAGGGGAGAAGTGGAGGTCGGAGTTGGTGAGGAAGAGGAAGGCTATCTTCAAGGAGGAGGAGGAAGAGGAGAGGCGGGAGAGGGAGGAAGAGGCAGCGGAGGCGCGGCGGAGGACGGAAAGGTCATCGAGCTCGTCTGCAGGGGATATTGTGTCGGGGAGAGGGAACAGAGGGGGGAGGATGCGGGGGAGGAGGAGGAAGAGGAGAGGGAGGGAGATGAGGAGAGTGAAGGAGATGAGGAATGGGGAAGCTCTGTAACACATTTGATCCTCCCCTCCCCCTCTTCCGACCCTGGAAGAATCCTTGCCGGAGAGGGAAGAGTTGAGACTCCGCATTTTTTTATCCGATTTTAGGGAATTAGGGTTTCATCACAATGTTATTTTTCTGGTGGTGGAGGTAGGCTGAGAGGAGACTACGCACATTTGGATTCGAGTGCAGAAATGAGAGAGAGGAGATGGGAGGGAGAGGAGAGCAGAAAGAAGAAAGAAGACGAGTGTGGAGGGACAGGAGGAGGAGGAGGAGGAGCCGTGGCACTTGACAGCAATTTTTGTATTTTGCCGAGCACTTTCCTGAAAAGGAAAAATATCAATTTAATCCCTCAACTATTACTTTATGCTACTTTGAACCATAAAGTTTGTTTCTCATGGAATAATTGGCCAGTTCCGTCCCTTTTCTCTCTGTGTTAGTGTTTGTGGTGCCACTGCTGTCTTTTTTTTCATCTTCTCTTTTTTTCTGCACAATGCTGTCTTTTCATCTTCTGCTGCTGCCAGACATAATAGATAGAGAGAATTCAATGCTCCACTGACAATGGAGTTGGTACTTTCTGGGGGGACAGAGCTAAGCTAAGCTATAAGCTACATCATCTACCAACAAACTTCTGAGCTGAAAGTTTCTAAACTTGGATTCAACTGTGGAGCACGCGGCGACCACAGAAAGCTTACCAGCCAGCCCAACTTTGAAATGACACCTAGAGAACGTTTGAACTTCCAGACCAGACTGGATTAACTTTTTGGCCAATAAGCTTGGTGAATGTCATCTCATGTCAACCTTCCATGAAGCAACAACCCAAGCGCATGGGTTACAATCCCCAGAAAATTTATCTCAGTCACAGCTTCCACCAGAACTTGTACATTTCATGGCGCAGAGGACTGTTGTAGCTTATTGCCTGCAACTGATAAATCAATCCATTATGTGCAGCTCGAATTTCCAAGGAATTCTTAGACAACTTGTGGGACAGATTCTGAAGGGTGGGGGCTGAGGACACATCCTTTGATAGCTTAGGATACCTTTGTTAGCTCTTGGGCCCGTATTTGCTTGAGAGGCATCAATTCCGACTACTGCCTGTATTTCATCCCTGCCTGACCAGACTAACCTTTCTTTCCAGTCCCACTGCCCCAGCTAGATTGGGCTGGTCCAGGCTATGCTCACTTTGCAACTAATGGGTCCAACATTACAAGACATTTGATTGGTGTGATGGGTCGATCTGCGCACCATTGAGGCCACCCAAGTATTGGACCGTCAGCCCACTTCCACGGCTCCTCCTCCCTTCCCTCAAAAGGTACGATGCTCCTCCTCCATATCACCCAACAAAATTACAAGACTTACTTTGATAGTAAGGAACAAAGCCAGAATGATTTTGCCTTTCATTTGTTCGTCCTACGTGTATGTATTAATTGCTAGTTAGGTCATCGAGCCCAATGAAACATACCTTTCTAAGCTTTTCAGACAGGCCTATATTAGGCGAGTGACCTTTAGTGTACGAGGACCACATCTCATGCATTCATATTACATATATACACAGTGCAAAAAGTCGTCTATTGGATTGGATGTGGGTATGGGTATGCGAGCTGTCATGAAAACCTAATTAAACCATGCTATAATTGCAAATAAGATAATCAATTTTCAATTAAGATATTAATTTTTTTGTTTAAAAAAAGGCTATTTTACATCATAATCCGCTCAAATATGATTATAACATTTGTCAACATTGGTCATTACATGCATATATAATTCATATAATTAAATTAAAATAAATAAATTTATTTAAATTATTATACAAATATTATAACATAGTTCTATTTAAACTATTATTTCTAATTTATCCAAACAATAATTTTTTATTTGAGATTCCATACCAAAGTTTTCATTTAAATTAAAAAGATTATTATGAGGCTGTTGGACCTATATTTTATTTTTATTTAAATATTATATTTTTTCAATCATATATATTTAATAAAATGACGTATTTTTATTCGCATATATATTTAAAAATGTTTTTAATATATATATATATATAATACAAATATATAAATGTATAAAATAAAAAAAAGTTTTTAAATGAAAAAAAAAACTTTTTCAAATATAAATGAAAAAATCACCTTTTTCAAGTGCCAAAATTCAAAAAAATATACTACTAATAATAATGGCTTCCCACTAAACCGCCATCTTGAGGAATGTGAGTAGAACAAATTGATAAATGAGGAAATTTAAATGGATATGGATATGTATGTGGGAAGTCTCTCTCACTAATCTAATTAAATGAGACGGTATATCAAATGGGGAGCCTCTAAGACTAGGACTGGTGAAGGAACATCAATAGCCACAAATAGTGTATCAGGAAGAACACACATGAGAAAGCCAGCAATCTCGAGATTTGTTCCCCTGGCTGGACGGACTTTCCAATTTTGGTAGTTAAAGCATTTGTTTCGACAAAAAGAAACATCAACCTAACTCAACAAAAAAAACCTCCATAAATCTCTAATAATCCTTCAAACGTATTCTTTTCTTTTGCCAAAAAAATAAAACTTTCACTTACAATATTAAAGATAAAAAATAAATTCACTTTTTAGCCACAAAATCAGCATAGTCATATTTAATGTATGAATCATATTATATGAAATAAGAATTAGTCAAATGTTATTTTTTTAGAATTAATAAAGATACAAAAAAATTCATTAAACCCTAAAAATAATTAACTATAAATATAATAAAGATAAAAAATTCATTGGTCATTTTATTTCTTGGCAAACCATGACTCATCAATCCAATTATTTAAGGATCAAGCACATGCAGGTGCCGAATCTAATTAATTACTCACTCCAATCAATCATACTAATGAGGAGGGACATCATCATTTCATCATTGTCCATTGCCTCATCTGTTTTCTCATATGGTTTGATGCCATTATTAGAATTTCAAGGGTGATTGTTTTAACCTCCTACTCTTACTTATATTGCATTGGATTGAGTTTTATAATTGAAAATAACATATTTCATAGGGTGAAACGTATATAGCCCATGTAAGAGTTTTCATTTCAAAAGTTTTTATCCATCCCAAAAAAAATATTTTATTTAATTTAATTCATAAATAACACTTATATTGCTACTCAATTAATATGTGAACATTTTACTTTTTTTTAATTGAGTCATAAATAAGAGGACAAAACCAATTTTTAGTTATAAATGGAACACGCTAAATTTTGAATTTATAATTAGTAAAAAAAAAACTTTATATACTAACCATACTTATTCATTTTATTCAATATTAAATCTTAATTTTCATATAACTTATAATGTGAATTAGTTCAAATACAATTTTAAATTTATATTCTACAAATGGTATATAATGATTATCCTCTCGAACCATCAATAACATTTAATATTTTTTTCTTCCATACTTGTGGGTACCACTACTCCAATTTTCCATAATAGGACAAGTGAATAATAAGTTATACTAATATTTATTTAAATTTTTTAATTTTTTATGTGATAGAACCCTTCAAGCAATACTTATTCATTTTAGTTAATTTGTAATAAATTTTAAAATATCATGCATTATATATCATTTTCACTCATTTACACTAGCATAATGATGGGCTGGTCGACCCTAGCATAAGTGGGGATGACTTGTAAGAATGCATAAGCTCCCAAAAAACATCCGAGAGAAATGACCCACCAGCCACAATCCTCCAACAAAAAAAAGAAAAATTATACTTTGCCCCTTTCTATCTTCAAACTCAATGCCCAAAGGCTGTCCATGAAAGTAATCCAATTAGACACACAAGAAAAGCAATTGGATGTTCAATTGATTACACAAATCAATGATTCTTATGCATATTGGACACATTTAATCATCAACATTTTGTTTATGACCCTTTTTATCCTAAATTTTTTATGATACATTTAGTTATCAACCTTTTTGTTTATGATTCAATTTAGTCCTTTCAATGTTATCAAAAAATTGATTGTATGTAATAAAAATAATAACGTAAAGTTAAATATAATAAATTAAAGGACAAAAATATCTACTATGCTATATACTACTAATTAATATATTATACTATGAATAAATATCTTTAAATAATGTAAAATGTGTAACAATACAGAAAATGGTAAAAATGAATATGTGATGTAAATAAATATTAGTTGATTCAAAATATTATCAAGAGAAATTTATCATTTTACATAATTTTATTCATATTAATAATTATTTTACTAGTTGTAATATTACATATTAATATTTTTAATATTACAAATAAGTGCTAAACTCACACCATTAAAAATATACATAGGTAATGAGGATAATATTTTTGCAATATATGATATACACATTAAATGCATAGATAAAGTGGGACTAGAAGGAATAAAAGAATGAAGAAATTTCAATTAGTAAGTAATCTAATTGAAATACTCACCACAAGACATTGCATTTTTTAAGGTACCAGGAAAAAAAACATGACATTGCATTTTGCCTTTGTAGCTCTCCTTTTGCCATACAATCTTTATCTATCTATCTATCTATCTTTCTCTATCCTTAGAACATTCGGAGGGCAATTCATGAAGAGTTCGCCCCCCTTGTCCGCTGCAGAAGATCAAGTTGGGTGGCTAGCTGAACTTGGAGTTAGGGCATACACACAGACATATGTATGTATATGTGTATTAATGTGACTGACCCCCTTCTCCATTCCCCCCCTCATTCCCTCAATCATTTCATTTCATTCCTCTCCCTTCAAATATTATTGTGAGTATTATTACTCCTAGTAAAAAATTATTTGGTTGATACTTATTTATAATTTATAATCATTTAAATATATTTTTTAATATTATCAATTATATATCTCATTTTTATTGGTACACAAGGTCACATACATTGTCTTAGCAAAGATGAGACTAGTAAAATTCATGAGAGTAATTTTTATTATAAAAAATTAGTATTTTAACACATTTTTAAACAGTATATGATTTTATTTGAGTTATTATGTAAATAGCATTACCATATTTGAGATATTATTAATTATATTAATATCATATTTCAAATAAATATAAAACTTATTGAACCCTTTAAATTTTTATATGAGTTTTAAACTTTAAAAGCAATGTTTAGGGATAAGAAAGAAAAACCAGCAACCCCACTTCCCATCTTTGGTTTTCTCCCGACCAAACTAGTCCCATCTCTCTCTTAGGCCTCTTGTGAGTGTTGTACACTTCTCATCCTCTCTCTCTCAAAATTACTAAGAAAATGAAATGTTTCATCTCATCCCTGTCTTTAAAGTCATTTTTGCATTTATAAACTCTTTATATGCAAGATCTTGAGCTTCCCTGTTCCAAGCCAGCCTCTTGGCTTTATATATGCTCAAGAGTTTCCCCTGCCCTTGTGTCCCAGCGAGCTCTCTCCGGCTATCTGTCTACTGAAATTAGCTCAGCCAGCCGGGCTTCAAGAAATGTCACTAGACATGGCCTCCGAGCGAGTCTGTTACGTCCACTGCAACTTCTGCAACACCATCCTAGCGGTACTCCATCGTCTACCCAGTTTCTTTCACCTGTGTTCTTGCGCCTTCTCGGCCACTCTTTGAATTTGTTCGTAATTCGCTTGTCGGCCGCCGAGCTTAAATTCACAGAACCCCCCCTTTTCAGGCCATGGAGGAAACGATTCGGCCTACCCTCAAACAAATTTTTTGAACGGTTTATGGAACTGATGTGTGTGTCATGTGCTAAGAAGCCCTCCTCCATTTTTTCCTCCTTTTTCCATAAAGATTTCTCCCTGAACCGAGGCTGATTTCATGAAACTTCGATTAGACCCAATTCACTGAGTTAAACTTCATGATCTTGTGAAAGAAAAACAAAAGGCTCTGAAGCCAGGAGTTTGCCTCTTGTTTCCTTTCCTATTTGGGGGATGTCTAGCTAGCTGGGAGCTGTTTTTTAGAATACTATAGTTCCGTAGAAAACCCTAGAAATCTATCTTGTTGGTCTTGTGTGATTACACCTTTGTCATGCTTTTCCTGCATAAGATAGTAGGAGTCACAGGGTTCACCTTTAGCTAGGGCTACAGTTGAGATGTATTGACTGAGCCTGAACAATCTGTTCTAGGGTTTCTTTCCTCTCCTCCTCCTCCTCCTCCTCCTCCTCTTGTTTTTTCTCTTGGCAATAAACCAACAAGAATCCCTTATCCTGCAGAGAAAACAATTTTCACAGCAAAGCTTAATATATATGTTTCAACTCCTCTCATCCATTACCCAAGAAAGCTATATGTATCCATTTATGTGGTTCACATAAATTCAATTTTCCATGAATTAGAAATTTAATTTCTACCCCCTCTTTTACATATGATTATGCTACCCCCCCCTCTCTCCCCCCTTTCAGCAAATGAGATCAGAGGTGGGTGGTTCTGTTCATGCATACTAAGCAAACTATAAGGGATTGAAGATGATCATAACTTTCCTTTGTTCTTGTTTATATTTTTTTTGTTTCTGGTAACATGGGCAATCAAGAAAATCTGTCTCTTTTCGATTTAGTGACAGAATTCTCTTTTGAATGCCATATACAAAGGCAGATGCTTTTCCTTTCTCTTTATTCATGAACATTGAAACTAATCCTTTTTAAGAACAAGCATGGCATGGCATGGCCTGTACAATATCCAGAGATCCCTCACCTCATCTCTTTTTTCCCATATCTCTGACCCAGAATCGAAATGGTAATCTTAAATCACTGCAAAAAGCTGTCCACTAGCTATTGCCTACATATCAACTCATTTTAGTGAATAATAATAATATATTTAATATAAGATTTTCAAAGAAAATATATACAAGGGAGAGAGGGGTGCTGTGGGGTGTTAATGGAATGGGGACTTTATGGCTTTTGCTTCAAAGTCATGTCGCTTTCATGTTTCTCTCCATTGCTTTGGTACTGTCAGAGTTGAGATGGAGATAAAAGTGAAGCGCACCCAGAGAGAGAGAGAGAAAGAGCGGTAGAAAATGTAATTCTTAGTATTCATTCACCTATCATCGTTCTATCCAAAACTCCATTAACCTTCCCTCTTCCTGACTGCAAAAATGGAGGTAAACTGACTTCGTTTTGCTCTGCAAGACTTCAAAATTCAGTACACAGTTTGAGGGTTTGATGAATGGAATGCTGTCTCTCAGAGAGAGAGAGTGAGAGGGGAGAGAAATACATGTATAAAGAACATGTCTCTTCGTTTTCTTTTCAGCTGGGTATTAGCTTGAAGTTTAATTACAGTTGGAAGATTGATGGAAGCGTCTGATTTCAAAATTTGCAAATAGAAAAAGGCAGGATGATTCAGTTAGTGATGATGAAGTATTTGAAACCTTTGCGATTTGTGCAGGTGAGCGTTCCGTCCAGTAGCATGTACACCATAGTGACAGTGAGGTGCGGGCATTGTGCGAACCTCCTCACCGTCAACATGGCCGGCGTCTCCCCACAGCCCCTTTCCCTCCAGGAGATCAACCAAGTAAGTATACAACTCCCCAAAGGTTGATTTATGTGCATGCTCAATAGAACAACATTTCCCTGATTGAGTGTCCGTGCTCTCGTCTAATCGAGTACCCACCTAGTAGCTAGCTTGATGATCCATGACCATGAATTGATGTAGCTAAAACTCGCTGTTATAAGTACTTTGATATTATCTAATGTGCGATGAGTGAAGCCACAGAAGCAACAGTACCTGATCGGACCGGAGGAGCTGTTTAAGGGGAGTGGATCATCGTCATCCAAATTCAACACCAGCAGCATTCATGATAAGTTCACTTCTTCATACGAATCTGCCCCTCAGCATCATCATCATCAGCAGCAGCAGCAGCAAGACCAAGCTCCCCCTAGAATCCCTCCAATCCGCCGTAAGTCTTGCTCCTCCTATACAACCTCGCCTCTCTGCTTGGTGGGTGTTCGTGTCCTTCCTTATCTTCCCTTGCCAGCAGGAGATCATATTATAGAACGCGGTGGGATATACTGTGAGTTTGAATTCACTGCGGTAGTCAGTAGTAATAATGACAAACAATGCCCATAGAAGCTGATACACATTTTACGATGAAAAAGAGCAAGAAACCAAGGAGAGTACGGAGACTGTGACATATATACAGACGTGTTTCACATATATATCGACTGAGGTTGCTAGCTGGTTTCATCTGTCTGATGATCATCCATCCAACTCGTGACTCGTTCAATGATAGCGACTAGACTCTGTGTTCTTGGGATGCATGAGCTTATTCATAATCAATGTCGCCGCTGATCCTTCTAAATCACACACACAACACATGTCTGCATGCATGTCTGTATATGTGCGTTCTTCTGTCATGTCAAGCCGCTTTAATTTTTCATTAAAGCACCTCTTCCACCTCTTTCACCTGTCTGTCTTTTCCCTCTCAGAGACCAAATCCCTCTTCCTTGTTACCATATAATTATTCATTAAGTAATCTATTGATGACACCATTGTTTGCAACGTGCAGCTCCAGAGAAGCGGCAACGAGTGCCCTCAGCATACAATAGGTTCATAAAGTACGTGCAATTTCAAGCCTCATCAATCTATTACGCTTATTCATTGGATTTTTCTTGCAGGTTTAACTGATCATAAGCCAGAACTAACCCGAAGTTTAATCTTTTCCATTTATCCGCGCAGGGAAGAAATCCAACGGATTAAAGCCAGTAATCCCGACATCAGCCACCGAGAAGCGTTCAGCATGGCTGCAAAAAATGTAAGTCGGCCTGGCCCCACTTGGATCGATTAGCATACGTGATGATATATATTCAAGCATGATTAAAGGTTGTTCTTCTTTTGGGTTTGAAAAAAATGATCAAATGGGGGGAAAAGCAGTGGGCACATTTTCCACACATTCACTTTGGGCTGAAGCTGGAAGAAAACATGAACAAGAAGAGCAAGGTAGACCATCACAGCTCCATTAATGGAGGCGACCATCTCCTTCACTCAACTCAACACCACAAGTCCCACGGCTTCTATTAGAAGAAGACTCATGATGAGGAGGAAAGAATAATGATCTTTTCTATATGACAATGTACTCATATATATAAGTAACTGCTGCGAGAAATCGGGGCATTTGGTGGAACCAAGTCTGATGGGGAATCGTTATTCCCAATAGTATATGCATATTAATCTTCTCTCCAATTAGAATGCGGTTGATGAGAAGGTGCATATATGTATATTTCCCAGCTTTAAAGCCTTATAGTGGTTAAATTCTCCTTTTTTTGTTGTTGTGTGTTTTGTCTAAAACCCTTGTCCCCCTTAATAAATGTCAATTAGATTCTCTATTTTTTGGCTAAATAATTAGATTCTCTATTGAATTTGGACCTCTTCCATGTAATGTAATTTGTGGGTTGTGCATATACATATAGAGTATATGACTTTGTATTAAATTATTGTAGTAATTAATTTATTGACATATTTTCAAATTTAACCAAATTAAGAAAGTATATTAATAATATAATTTTTAAGATTATATAAAGACTTATTTTATTTAGTGCATTTCCCTAGTAAGTGAATGACCCGTGCTTATATGCATGCATTGTTGAGCAAAAAAAAAACGAATGTACACCTAAAATAGCTAGCAAAAAATATTTTGTTCATCTAGTAATTATTGGAATAATTTGACAAGGTTATCACATCTATTAATGAAAATTAAAAATTTCCTACAAAAGACATTTTTTTATTATTAATATGTGGAAAGACATTGTATCTAAAAATTAGCCAACACCTAAATGTATGGCTTTTATAATAATTAAAATTGTAACTATTATTTTTATCAAATATATGAGATCTTAAAAGTGATTTTCACAAGCAGAAATAAAATTTTAAATATATATAATTAAAAAATTATTTTAAAAAATATACTACTCAAGTAATAAAAAAAATGACAAAAAACCCATATAATGGAAGCTTACGTCAAAACAATTCGTATATCCTAATTAGCTAAACCTAACAGCACCATGAAGGTCAATAACTAAGGATGTTGTTAGTTGATTTGTCTGTGAACCGACCATGGGGGTCTGTGATGTTAACTATGCAAGGCACATAATAAATGAACATATTGTACTGCTCCACTGTGTAAAGGAAAGGCTACCATGATGAAAAAGGGCTAATTTGAGCTAAAAAAACTATATTGTTCATATGGGCAAACGGCCAAAAAAGTATTTAAAATCGACTATGATCAGTTGAATTATCTGAGACCCTTCTATCGTGCGATCTAACCCAAGTATTGTTCCATGTAGACCTTGAGAAAGGACTATTTTGAAAATATTTCAATTGATCTCGTGTACTTTCCCAAACCCTAGGTGACGTGAACTGTCACTGTTTTTCTCCAGAAGAAGACGTACACATTTTAATGTAAATGGTCGATAACCCTAACGAGAGAGAGAGAGAGAGGGAAGAGAGAGGGGTTGACGTTAACAGTTCAATTCTTTTTCTTTCCCTATCTTTTATAGGGAATTCAAATGTCACTTCAGAAGGGGCCAGAAACCCTAATTCAATAGGAACACATCGACACCGAATTTTATGTCTCAGAGCGAAATTCATATATATTTCATGCAACGCAGCTGCTTCTAGCTACCGACAAGACACCCTCCAACAGCCTCATTTCTTTTTAATTTTTTTTGTAATATACACAATTTTTTAAAGTAATTTTCCAACAAATTTTAGATGCAGAGTAAATGTATAAAAATACTAAAAGAATTTCAATGGTTAAATGTATGATATACTTTAACTATTGTATAAGGCAGGATAGTTGAGAGTTTATCTCATTTTTTCGATCTGAATATTTGATTATTAATTATAATTCAAATAATATAAATATAAGAGGTTAATATTAGAAGATAAATTTCTGTTTTTTTTAATTTATTTATTGAGTTTTGTTCTTTTCTTTGTTTTATTTTTGGATATAGCTCTTTTGATTGTTTTATTGAGCCAATGCAAAGAGACATTCATTCTCTCCTGTTAATGGGAAAGGTTCTTCTTACTGTATGGCTGCATATATGCCCTAGATCTCACGTAATGGATTCTCGGGGGATCCATGAGCTAGCTACCACAAGTACAACTGGTCACATATATCTAGGGGAAATATTTATATATAAACGTACATGAAAAATATGCTAGCACTAGTAATTCACACAAATCATATATGCCAGATACCAGTACAGCTGTGAGTGATGTTCCACCTTTTGGGTTTAAAGAGGGCGTATTAATTCATCACCTCCAATTTTGACCCCTAAATGGTAGTTAATATATGAAGAAAGAAAGCTAATTTGCTGGGAAAAAAGGCACAAATGTTCCCATCATAGTTGCTGGGATCTTTCACCCGGAGAGATATGACTTCTCAATGACTGGTATTGCAGTTTTATCTTTGGAGGCATGCATGTAAGGGGGTGCCATGAGTCCTTGGAAAAGTAGGGTTTTGGAGACTGGAAAGAGACCATAAAAAGTGGGGATACAAACCCTGCAAGCATTACCCTTTTGAAAGCCCCCCATCTTCTTCATAGAAGGGAGAAGGAGAGGCACAAGGAGATGTCTATGTGGGGTTGAGATTTAACAGTAGAGAATCTGTAATGTCAAATCAAAGGAGTTGGCATTTTGGATTTATGTATGTGTGCCCTTCTCTCTCCTCTTTCTTTCCATCGCTTCTTCCCTCGCCTTCTATAGGATTTTGATGTGCATTCATACACAAAGACCGTAGATGATTAGGGCCGCTAAATAAACTCTTGTGGTATAAGGTTTTTTTTCCTATTGAGATCATTTTGCATTTGTTCTATGTTTAAACACGAAAAAAAATTATAATAATGCAAATTTCCTAAATATACTAACTAAATTCGAAATGGGATAACCTTTTTTCGATATAACTGAATTTGAAAACGAAATATAGTGTACCTCTTAATAAAAATCCTACTATTTTAATAGCAGAATATATAACTTTAACTAGAAATAGGTTTCTAAATACATAATGATTTTATTGGATTCCTTCTTTACCTGCCGCCTTGCTTTTTTCCTTTTTAAAGGTGTCTGGGGATACACTGTCTTGTCACCGGAGATGTGGGCCGGGGAGCAGATAGACAGACGACACACACTGATTTAACATTTTCTCGTTTGATAAGAGAGATGGAGAAAGGTGGGTGGGACACTGAAAAAAAGGGGGGAAATGATACTTTGAGCATTTCATTTCATCAACTGAGTTCATCTAAAGTAATATATATACATATAGCATATGTATAAAGAATAGTCCACTCAGCTAGCGTATTGCCTGATGGCCGTCAATTATTGTTCAGCTTGCTGCACTGCACCAATCTTTTATGACCATGTTCAGCTTAACTGTCGGTTTCTCATCGAGGCTCTTCTTGTAATGGAAAAAGATTCATGCATAGAATTTAACATCAAAAGACAAAAGAATAGATACATATTCACCGCATATGACTGACTGGATTAAACATGATTGAGGGACATGTACATAGCACCATATCCCATATCAATGCCACATATATATATAACATTCAAATTCAATACAATGAATATGAACGAGTGATGGTTTCCCTTGGGGAATATTTGGCTAGTAGATGTAAAAGCCTATCTCTTGGGTCTTGCATCAATTTGAGAAATAAATAATGATTAATTCCATAGGAGTGGGCAGTAAGGAGTTGCAGAGGATAAGAAAGGACAAGAAAGAAAGACGCCATGGCTGAGAGCAAATTATGGATTCAATATTGAATAAGTGTATAGTGTCATGATATAATACTCTACCATAGTTGCAGATTCCACTTGAGATTTTCTGTACCGGATAATCCATATTGTATACAATACATCACTCGGACTTCCAATTTTTCTTCTTGCTTTTTACTACCAACTACAATGTAGGGATAATAAAAGGTCCCAGAGCAAGAGTTGGGCATGCACTAAACCCTCATTCTCATAGTGCAAGCTACTTCAAAATTCATCTCTTGGTTATTATTTTGAAGCCCAATTTAATAAATTTCTTAAAAATTGATAATTAGTACAATTCTATGCTCAAACTAATAATTAAGATATTATAAATTTAAGTTTTATGATAGAATAATGAGTTAAAACTATGAAATTAGCTTACAAAGAACATAAGCGGGATAAAATTGCCATAGAAATGGAAGGAGATCGTAGTGTAATGGTAACTTTACCTAATAGAAAATTTAATACTTGTTCCCATGCAATTAATTGACAGTCTTTCACTAAGCAAAAGCCAGATCAAAATAATGAATCGACAGAGCTCAACAGGCTCAACAGGCTCGGGACATGTATAGGAGACATGGTGGCCCTTTTTCCGGCCTATCTATCTATGCGCACATGTGGTATGAGTACGACAGCCTCCCATGGTCGAGAAGGACCCGACACTTTAGAGCGGCATGATTTTTTTTTTAAAATATATTAATATTTTTCATTATAGCGTAGGCATTTATTAAGTAAGAAATATGCACTTCTAGTTTTGAGAAAGAATTAAAAAGATAAGTAATGGATCAAATTAGAGGAATGAAATTACTTTTTAACCCAAGTCTTTTGGATGGAATTTAATTGTGGAAGGATGTATGATTAATTCTATATATTTAATTTTTTTGGCACATTAGTTTTATATATTTAAAATCATTTTTATTTTTTATATTTAAAAATGACACTTTCAATTATATACATTTTAAAATAATTGTGTTAATTCTTGTACGTTTCAAAATGATACTTTCAATATCATACATTATATATATATATATATTAAAAAATTACCCTTTTATTGAGTAAAAAATCAATTTTCCAAGTATAAAAAACTGAAAAAACACTTTCAAAGATATACCATTACAGTGTCAAAAAAGCCCAAACATATAATATCAATAATATCTCCCTCCTCTTTTCCTCTTGTATCTTTAAAAATATTTTTTAAATACTATATATTAAAAATAATATTTTCAATATCATTTATAACTATTATTTTATGACTAAAATGTCACTTTGGACAAATATATAAGATTAAAAAATATTTTCAAATATATAATATTTTTTACCATAAATAATATTTAATTCAAATAATTTCACTTTATGGTACTTTATTACAACATTATCAACCGACTAGATCACTTTTTAATCAAACATGTACACAATATTAAATAAAATACTTAAGACATTTTGTTTCATATGCACACCTCCATATTATGTGTATTTTTGAATTCTTTTATGTGTGGTTGCAATGTTGGTATACATAACTATTGAGAAGATAGATAGTTGTGTCTTGTATCAAACAGTTGTGATATCTAGTTAATGAAAAAAATAATGTTTAAGATAAGTTGGGTTTATTACAGATAATTATTAATAGATCATGAATAAATTATAAAATTAATACAACTACTAATATTATTAATTTGATTTTGAGAAATTTTATCGGATAATATTTTCTATTTGAGAATTATTTTTTATTCTTCATCGACTCCTCCTCAAGTAAGAGTTTGACCTCTTTGATTCTTCTTGAGCACACTCAAGTTGCATCTCATTGATACCTTCTTCTGTCATTAAAACAATACGCGAACTAGGATTTTCACAACTCTGAAATCGAGCAATCAATGAACTATTCAACTCTAAATCTGCAACAAACTCTGCAAGAAAAGAAGTGATTTAATAAATAATCAACAATGACCTAACAACCATTAAGTTAAGGAGGCCAAAAAAATTGAATGTGTTAGGTTAGAATCCTTCCACAATCAATATGCTGTTTTTGAAGCACATAGGTTCAAATCTCAACTCTATCAAGTACTGCTAGTTAATAATGGTATTTTCGAGTGGATACCATTTTATTAACAACTCCATCAAGCACATAACCATTTTATTAAAATTTGGATAATCTTAACATGACTTTAAAAGGAGTAGTAATCTACCTGTGACCGTCTATTACTCGATTTAAGGGGTACTACTAGCATTGGACAATGCTTATGAAAACATTTCTTCAATTTTTGAGACTCTCTGGAAGTTTAGTTTGCAATCTGCATTTGAAAATAGTGAAGGAGATGAGAAGACGATTGAATAACTGCAACTAAAGGATCTTCGAGTGAATAACTATCTTTTTCAAGCAATTGAGTGAACTATAATTGAAAGTATCCTAAACTAGAATACAACTAAGGATATATGGGAAGCGATGAAGACCTAGTATCAAGGATTCCCTAGAGTAAGACAAGCTCAATTATAATGTGTGATCCTGAGTGGCCCACTATTTAGGAAATGTGTCATGCTCCAACTTGATTTTCTTGGCGTAAATCCTTGCAACATGTCAATTCACTCAATGTTAAAAAGGGCGTGATCCTTCGCCAAAGTAAAACCAACAAAATCCAGAACCAGAACAATAAATATATTTATAAAAACAGTGGAAATATTAAACTTTTTCATGACCAACGTGCACGTGAGCACACAAACTGGTTTATAATTAAAACCCGAGAATAATAGCAACACAATAAGAACTGGACTTCGTGTGCAAGATACAAGGTTACCTTGGGCAATTGAGTGCCTCAAGAATGTGCTTCTTCTCACCTCACGCCTCTTTGGCTTAGCTGCAACATGTTTAGGGGAGGGGTGAGCTTACAACATGATATTCTATTTCCTTTACTTGTATTTGCCTTTACAAGTCTCATGCTTTACTTCTGCACCATGAGACGAGAGTCTTGGAGCATACTACTCGCAACCTAGGCTACCACCGGGTTATTCTTTCTCTCCACTTTTTATTTTCACTTAGTCCCACACACAAGCATGGCCTCTGCTCAGGCATCATTTCTGGGTTACTCACGACCCGCACCTCGACCCGATAACTTAGGCCTCCACAAAAGCATAGACAACTCTTGGCCCTAAAGTAAACAATCACACACCCGAAATGGATGGTCACTCGCGCTATCCCAAACCAAGAACTGGAGTGTGGAAGTTCCAAGACACTCTTTCCACAACCGACACATTACTCGCGCCATCTTGTAGTTGGTGTCTTAGCACCCCAGGGTCCTGGCAACCTTGCAGTCACTCTCCCATACAAGCTGGGCACTCAGGCTAGTAGAGAAATGGGCTACTCGGGCCCCACACATATATCACCCCTGGAATGTACCATCCTACTTGGACAATACCATAATGGGAACTAGAGTTCCTACACTTCCACACGATTCAATGAAACTTTGAATTGCGTCATTTGGATATGAATTAAGCTCAAACGGAGCTTCGTCAGAAAACTAGACATAGAGAGAGAAAGCTTCGAAAGCTTATTGTTGGGGGTGCAACGATTCGAGCTTTCGATCTTCAGATAGCTCTCATCCTAAGGTTCCTCCTAGGATCAATAATTGCATCAATTCATACCAAATTGAGGGAGAATTTAGTAAGGGAAGTTTTGCTGGATCTCTGTCTAACACTGATCAGAAATTATAGAGGGGAGCCAAATTGGCTTACCTTTCCGCTCTAATTCAGTTGTATGAGGGCTGTGAAAGTGTTGGAAGAGCTTGGTTTGGCCTAAGAAGGGCTCAAATTGGCTATTTTTAGCTCAGCCGAAATAAGGCAGCTTCGGTCCATTGGAGCTGATTCAGTGTTCGATCACGCCGGTGCTTCTCCGGTGATCCTCAGAGCAAATGGAGACTACTGTTGGGTAGCTGACTTCTCCTCGAATCTAAGGAACCCGACCCCCTTTCTTTGTCTAAGAAAAACTCCAATGTTGGAGCTCTGGTTCAAGCTTCACCGGAAAATGGATTAGTAGGGAGAGAGGAGTTTTCAGGTGTGGGGAGGATGAATGAGGAGTGGCTCTTTATATAGGAAGTTCAGGGACTTCTTGGCCATTCGATTGGCGCCTTTATGACGGTCATTCATTGCTTAAAACTCCCTAAATGAAGACTTTTCATCTTTGTTGGCACTGCTGGATTTTCTAGCGAGTGAATAGTGCTGTCATTTAAATGAAGAAGACAACATTGTTTCGAACAGGATCAGACCGATCTGAACCAGGTTTAATGCTTAAACCGACCAGTTCATGCCCGATTCGACTGAGTTTTTCAAAATTAAAAAATTGTAAATTCATCTAAATTCATTCTCCATCCAATGTTGTCTTAAATTCTCAAATTTGAAATTTCTAAACCGCCTAGAAAAATGAATTTAGAAACCGGTTCAATAGTGGTTCAAATTGGTTCAAACCAGTTTATGTCTGGTTCACCTAAACTGCTTTGGTTTTCTCTTCCAATTCATCCCAAAGTCCTTTTCCATGATTTTTGTGACTATTTAGGTCACCTGAGTGTTGTAAATTTCCTAATTTGCTCGTTCTCTAACGGTTGGAGTTTGTGAACCGGTTCAGTTTTCTCACTTGGGTTGACCGATTATTTCCCCAATTTCTTTATCTTCAAGGAATAGGGTTTACAACTCTCCACTCCTTTTAGTAGTTTTGTCCCCAAAACTAAATTAACATCCTTTGCCTCGAGACTAATTTCCCTTGATGTCCCCTTAGGATTTGCTTGTCACGCGAACCCTTCTTTTGTTCTTTTACTTAGCCCCTTTCTAACACATTCTTAAGGAATTTCTTTTCCTTTCCATCGTTTACTCATTTCACGAAGTTTATCGTAACTAGACATGTCTTACTCACTATTCCAAAGGCACATCCTTAGATTCACTTCTCCCTCTTCTTAGGGAAGGATTCTCCCCCTTGAGGTTCTTACTCAAGATTTCGGGATTGGGTGTTCAAAGATGCCCAATTGTTACTATGTCTAGTTATTCTCTTCATCGTTGAAACCCTTATCTCGGTGTTCTTTCAAGCATTACGTACTTATTTTCACAGGTTTCAGTGTTATTACCCCTTCATCCTATTTTGACCCTTCCTTCATCCGTCATTTATTATAACTTCGGTCAAAATTTTGTTTGACCTCGTCATGCTTTCTAACTGATTCTTCCTTACTTGAGTCACATTTTTCCTCGAGACTGTTGGGCTTACGTGCCCCTTACAGCATGACATACTCTAGAACATGTCCTTGACTATTTAAAATTTTTAGAACACTTCCATAATGGTTGTTCTTAACTTTCCAGGTCGTATAATTTTATCCCTCTTGTCGTTTGATAGTATTCCTTGACTATCTTTACCGTTATCTAATCAGCTTACATAACCGTGTCGGTTTTCCTTACCCACTCATTCTTTCCCAACTTCCTTATTAGGTCTTTTCTGGTTCCAATTATTGGGTTTCCAGATGATTTACCAACACGCTGGGATTCTCCCTTTCTTAGGTCCTTCCTCATTCCTAGTGACATCCTTTACTCAAGGATTTTCCTTTGTTTTTAATCCACTCTTACTTGCTCGTGACCATTTCACGATTTATTATTTCGAGTTGATCCCTTTTTGGTCTATGTGTTGATTGTTTTGTTTGGGGAGTTCCCTTCTTATGGTTTCATTATCTACTATGTCCATCAAAGTAGAGATTTTAACCTTAAGAGCTACATGCTCAACTTTCTTACTATTCTTTGGAGATTTCTTCCTTCATTTCCTTACACCTTCTTCTATGTTGAGGCATTTGCCTACTTTAAATCCTTTATCGTCTTAAAATTCTATTTCATCCCTTATTCCTTATCTGAGGAATTTTTTTTTATTATTGGTCTTATTTCGTATACTCCACACTATATCCATCCGTCCATTCTTTAGGCTCTATTAAGTGAGCGTGGACCACGACCCATCCTGATGTCAGTGGTCGTTTCCCTAATTGACTTTCTTAATCGATGGCTTACTTCTCCAAGATTTATCATACGTTATTACCTTTATTCCCTTATTATTGTAGTGCACCCGTTTCTACTTGTTACGTCATCTTTTGATGCTACCATACTATTTACCTGCTCCTTAGGTTTAATTTACTTCTTGGGCCCTCATGAGTACTTGTCCTTTGTACTTGATCTTTACATCTCAACCAACATTTCATTGGTGAGCTTATCTTTCTTTCCACTTTGGTTAGTTCCATTACCTCTTAGTTGGGATACGTATGCCTTTCCACGGCTTCTTTCCTTGGTAGGATTCTTTCCCTTTCTCCCAGAATTCCTTTTTGATTCGTCCTTTGGAAGTATCTAACCATTAAATGCCATCCTTTGATGTCGTCCTTCCTGTGTACCCTTCATGAGAAATCTGGCGTTATGTCCTTGTACCATTTCCTTAATTCTACTTGTATCCCGCACAAGTTTTCTTCCTTGAGAAGGGTTCAGACATGGTTTGTTTCAAGACCTCTTTATGCAAGGCTTAATCCTCCTCATGGCTTGAGTATGGTTCCCATTCTGTTTTCGGCCATAATTTCCTTTTTGGATTTCATTCATCCTTCTTTTCCAACATTTGGCCTTTCCACTTCTCTCTTCTTCGCATGGGTTTAAATCCATAATTCCTACGAGGGTCAGTTCGTTAATTGTCTCGTCTCTACTACTTTCCTTGTTTACTTGTCTTGGGTTAGTTGCCCCTCGAGTTTACTTGTCCTTGGCACCTATCATATCGCCCCTTTTTGAGTGTAGTCTTTACTACTTTCTGGTCCTTACTAGGTCATCTCCTCCCACAGGTACTAGTTACATATGTTTGCTAGATTTTTCTTGGCTCCTTTGCTTTTCCATAGTAGGTTACTCATTGCTATCCTGAGATATCCTATTTGTCTCTCAACATCCGAGGCTTGTCTTCTCTAGTGGAGGTGCTTCCTTCTTTGCTCCTAGATGGTCTGTAGTTCTCTTGTAAGGGAAGATTCCTTTCATCTATATTATATTCTTGTTTGCAATTTCTCAAGGTCCTACCTTCGGTCCTTTCTGCCTTCCGTGGCTTTGGATTTTTGGTAGTCGATGTGTTTCTCGAGAGGTATTGCCCTAAATCCATGGGGCTTGGGACAGTCATCCGTTACATGTCCTATCCCCCTACAGGTTAACTTGATTTCTGTCCTTAGTAGGGTTGGGCACTTCTCCATATAGTGTCCCTATCATTCGTACTTGTAATTACGTGGACCGTGGTTCCTCCTAGCATCTTTCTAGGAAATTGCTGGTTTTTGTGCTTCGCCGTCCTTGAGTCTGTATACCTTGAGAGTTTTCTTGTGAAGTTTTCTTTGCCAAAGGATCACCCTGAGCGTCCTCCTAAATTTATTGATTCCTTAATTCAGTTTCCTTAAGTCGGATGAGATTCTCCTTAGTTTCTATGGTTTAGTTACTTTCCTTGGGGCCATCTTCCTAGCAAGAACACATCCTTTGAGAGACAGGGTTTTTAGGAATTTAGAGTACTTTATTAATAGAGCAATATAATATGTTGGGGGGTTTTAGCCCTATTACAAAAAGTGGTCACATAATAGATAGGGAGCTATGAGATTCTTGATAAGCATACTCTTAGGTAAGGTTATACGCCCTTTGTTGGCGTTTCTGGTTTTAGGCTTGGCTCCTTTCGTACTTAGAGTTATGGCCTTAACAGATCCTGATACCATCCTCTTGGATACTTCCCCATTTGGTCTTTTGTGACTTCTACTATGCCTCGAGCATTGGGGAGCTTCTAAGATTGTCTTCCTACGAGGATAAGGTGTTGTGTGGTGTTAGTGACGTTAGTCCTAGTTTTCTTGGTTACTCTTCTAGGAGCTATCTAAAAATTTTGAAACTTTCTCTTAGTTACTATGTTATATATTCTTGATAATATATTCAAGGAAATAGGTTTTGATACCACTCAAGTTGTCACGCTTCGACCTGGTTTGGTCGAATCCCCATGAACAACCCGCCGCTCTCCCAGTTTATTAAGGGTATTCCCCTTCTCTAAAGCATGAGAAGTAAGGCGTCCTTTTTACCTGTACCTCTCCTAAAATAACATTTATCAAAACTGAATATATTAACCTTACATACCTGTCTTAAGGTTCAGCTACAGACATGTCTTTAAGGTTGGTTTCCTGAAAATGTGTAAAGGGAGTAGGGATGTCAAAAAGACCCAGGACCCAAGACCCGAGTCCCTACCCACCCCGAGCGGACCCGAGATTGGTTAGGTTTGCTCGGATCTCTACTCGGGTTCGGGTTCATTGATTGGACCCGAAGGGTGGGTCCAATAAATGGAACCACCCTTATTTTTTTTTCTTTTTTGCATACTCTGCCATTTATGCAATTTATTACTAAAATGGATCAGAAGCTTCCGACAATCTCCTTGTTCACTCTTCAGCTCTCTACTGGAGTAAGTCTTCTTAGTCTTAGATCGGGATCCACGTGGTCCTTCATTGTGAGCTCTAGGAGTACTGAACCTTCTTTTTCGACAATCTTCTACATTCTATCCTCCAATGTTTGGAGTTTCATGCTTCTTCGAAAAGTGCAACTTCTTCAGATTCCTCTCCAATTTTGCACTTCGTTGTCTTGACTTGGGTAGCGTTGTCCACAGTATGAAGGTTATAGAGGTTGGTGCTCCAGATCCTAACATCACAAGATTTCCTCTGAGGCTAAAAAATGAAGGAGAATAAGTACTCGTTCTTCAAGGAGAAGAAGTACTTACTGCAGCGGAGCTCGGTCGAGGAGGGAGTAGTTGCGATGATGGGTGGCCTAAAAATGTCCTTGATGGTGGTAGCAATGGTAGAGCACTTGCAGAAGGATGAAGTATTGTTGGTGGATGGCTATGCTTTAGATGGGTGAGGCGCTCGCAAGAGACAGGAAGGGCAGAAGCTGATAAAATTCTCATCAGGGTGACGGTCGTCGTAACGGGAGTGACAGTAGGGCACGGGTGGGGAGCAGATGTTGGAGCTGAGGGATTGGCAGCTCTGTTGTGGGATTCATGTCAGGTGCCAGTCGCTCTGCTCAACAGAACTCACTCCTCTGCACATATTACAGAGGGAGTGTGATTAGAACCAGAATACAAATGTTGAGACAAGAAAGGAAGAAACAAGAAAAAAATGCTGAGGAAAGAAAGGAAGAAACAGAGAAAAAAATACTCAGGCAAGAAAGGAAGAAAGAGAGAGCATAGTAAAGAATTAGAGAGAGTGATGAAGACGATTGCATTAAAAATAGAGAGATTTTGCATTTTTGAAGAACCCTAGCTTCGAGTCCAAAATTTGGACCCGAGCCTCGGGTCCACTCAGGTGCGAATCTGTTGGACCCGTCATCGGGTCGGGCATGGGTCTGCCAAAACCTGCTCCGACCCGAGATTTTGACAACCCTAAAAGGGAGGAGATGAGTTTGACAACTCAGTGAATGGATGTCGGGTGCGATTTTTCACAAAAGTAACTTTAATCGGAGTGTGCCAAACTCCTTATTTCTTTTAAAAACATTATTTTCTCAAGTTTTAGTTTTCAAAACCTTTTTCCAAGGTTTACCAATTCTTTTCCAAGTATTGTCAAATCCTTTCCAAGGTTTTCAAACCTCTTTCCCGTTTCCATATTAGGTGTGTTTCACAAACAACACACGCCTTTCATCAGGAAGGGTTCACAAAAATTCGTGAGATGTAGTTACACCGAGTGCACCCACTTGTG
The DNA here is from genome assembly GCA_030064435.1 of Trapa incisa. Classification (NCBI taxonomy): domain Eukaryota; kingdom Viridiplantae; phylum Streptophyta; class Magnoliopsida; order Myrtales; family Lythraceae; genus Trapa; species Trapa incisa. The sequence continues at coordinate 18,689,109 of CM057776.1, forward strand.
GATTGGAGCGTATTTACCATCCACCTTGACAGAAGTCTCTGACTTCTACCCGAAGTCTGAGTGAATGTCTCCGACATCCTACCCTTAGACCCAAAATACTTCGTATCCATATGAGGATGGAGACCTCATCCCGACCCCACCCCGGTCTCATGCGCATGAAGCTACGTCGAGCTTCCTTGACTGCTGGCATGACAAACTACCCTTATCTCCACCAAGTCATCCAGTAGCCCCTAGGATGCATCACTACCCTTCTTGGGCGTCTTGATGATGTTGGTCCATCGACCTGGTACATGCACAAAAAAAGTTTTCCATAAAGCCATTAATCTTTGGTGCCACTGGTCCAATGATCCCGACCCTCAACTCGACATGCAACTGTTTGTCTAGACCGGTCTGTCGACCTAGTCTTGTTGCACTACCGCCAATCCATCGAGTATGTCGGTCCTGTCTTGGTACCATGGCCAAATCACATCATTCATTCATTAGAATTTTCATGGCTTATCATCTTGTTTGTTTACGAGCTCCTGCTCGTAACAACTGGCATTGGGCCCACTGTACTTGATTTTCCAAAATCGGGCATTTTAGCCCCTAAGTTCCAAAATCGAGGCCTCTGGCCTAACTGAGCTATTCGAACTCCTGTAAAAAAGGTCTCCCAAAATTTTTAAGCATTGACACATAGTCAGGGGAGAGCATTTCTGACAAAAATAACTTTTCACCTATCTATCACACCAATCGGGTGTGAGGACATCTCCGCTCATAACCGGTAAGCAGGTTTTTTACTTCCTTCTAGGAAGTTCATCATATCAATCGGGTATGAGATACTTACAATCGGTAAATAGTTTTTCCACGTGTTTCTCACATCACCCCAACCAGGTATGATGTTAAAATTCCATATAGTAGTGGGTTTTCATTTCCGAGGTACTCATCATCCCAACCGGGTATGATGTGAAAATTCCCACTCACTTGTTCAGTGCAGTGTGTTCCTTTTGATCGACTTTTTGCCTCCATGCGAGCTTATCCTTACTGGCGTTTCTGGTTCTTTGTGCTCTTACACAATTTAAATATCCTTGTTTATCAGCATTTGGCATAATAGCCCTAATTCCTCAAGTATAAGCAAAATGCCCAAAGTTTTCAATTATTTACATTTAGGTTCCTAAAGTTCTTTTTCCTTAACTTTAGGTACCTAATGCAAAATTTTCCACCAAATTGAGTCCCAAAACTTCTAAAATTCACTTTGGGACCTCAATTTATTCAAAATCACTTCAAGTTTCCCAAATTTCTAATTTGGTCCCCAACTTTTTAAAAATTACCATTTTGCCCCTACTTTACAAAAATGGCAATTTGACCCCAATAAATTCCCAAAATCGACCAATTGATCCTCTAACATCTTTTTCATGGCCAATTGGCCCTTAATTTTGGGAAATTGTAATTTGGTCCCTCAATTTTACGAAATTCCCAAATTTCTCCAAAATTTTCCCCTAATTTCTTCCTTTCAAACTGACCGAATTTGATTTTATCAAATTGACCATTCAATCGAGTTTAATTGTTAAAATTGAAAATTGAGTTCCTACACTTCCACACGTTTCAATGGAACTTTGAATCGCGTCATTTGGATCTGAATTGAGCTCAAAGGGAGTTTTGTTGGAAAACTGAAATTAGAAAGAGAAAGCTTTGAAAGTTTATCGTCGGGGTGCGACGGTCCAAGTTTTCGATTTGGGAAAATAGCTCTTGTTCTGAGGTTTCTCCTAGTATCAAGAATTGTATCAATTTATGCCGAATTGAGGGAGAATTTGGTCAGAGAAGTTTCGCTAGTCTCTCTCTAACACTGATCGAAAATTATAGAGGGGAGCCAAATTAGGTCGATGCTCTTTATATAGGATGCTCAGGGACTCCTGGGCCGTCCGATTGGTGCCTTTATGATAGTCATTTATTGCATGAAACTCCTTGAACAAAAACTTTTCATCTTCGAAGGTGCTGCTTGATTTTCCGGCGAGTGAACAATGTTGTAATCTGAAGGAAGAAGATGACACTGTTCCGAACTGGACCGTACCGGTCCGAACCGAGTTCAATGCTTAAACCGATCGGTTCAGACCCGATTCGACTGAGTTTTTCAAAATTAAAAATTTGTAAATTCATCTAAATTCATTCTCTATCCAATGGTGGCTTAAATTCTCAAATTTGAATTTTCTGTACCACCTAGAAAAATGAATTTAAAAATCGGTTTAATAGTGGTTCAATTCGGTTCTGGTCCGGTTTGGTTTTCTCTTCCAATTCATTCTAAAGTTATTTTCCATGATTTTTGTAACTATTTATTTAGGTTATCCGAGAGTTATAAATTTCTCAATTTGCCCGTTTTCTAATGGTTGAGGTTTGTGAACCGTTATGGTTTTCTCACTTTGGTTGACCAATTATTTCCTTAGTTTCTTTATATTCAATGAACGGGGTTTACAACTAGTGTCATCGACCGAGTTGCTATCTCTGGTGAGATGCCAATCTTGACTTATCATGAACCAAAATATATTTTTGGTATAGTTAGAGCACCCATTTAAGAATTTAATTTCTTGGAGTTCTCTATTAGGGTATGAGGAAGGTATAGTAACCAATGTGAAAGCATGAAAAAAAAATTAGATGATGATATTTAGAAACTTAATGAGCTAAATGAAACTTTAAAAAACTTTTACTTTGTTTGGAATATAACGAGTTTAATAAATTCTAATTAATGCATTGTATGAGTCGAAAAATGCATGGTATGAGTCGAAAAATTATAAAAGTAACCTAGTGTAAAAATTTATAAAATAATTATCACTATATAGATATTTTAAGTGAAGTATGAGATTATAAATAATTAAGTAGTATGAATCTTATCTTAAAATTGTAAATTAAGTTACGAATCTTGAAATAAGGGCACAAATTTTTAAATGACATGTTTATCAATTTTTGTATTGCTCTAAATTTTATATAATTTTTTTTGATATACTATTTATAAAAAAATTAAATTTTCTTAGTATTTATTTTATTGAAAATCTTGATTATATAACTAATATTTTAATTAATTTATCTATTATTATAAAATCGAGTGTAAGATCGAATTTTAAAATTGGTAATGAGAGCATATTCCAATATATAAAAAAAATTATTAAATTTGTTACTTTTTAGAATATAGTTGAATGATTGTTTACCCAATATTCTCTCCCATAGGTTTAGTAAATATGCTATTTGGCCAATTAAAAATTGTAATATTTAAGTAGAATATTTATCAAATTTTTATCATTTAATAAGTCATTTAAAAAATTAACACTTGAATGATAGCTTGGTAACATCTCAAATAAACCATTGAGCAAAAAAAAAAAATCTCAAATAAACCCTGGTTCTTGAAGCATCTATCTTCACTAGATTCTTGAAATCGTTGGAGCAATCCTAGAAAAAATATTGCCAATAATATCGGAATACCATTTAATTAGAGCCCGTCGACTTCAAACAAGAGGAATTCCAAGGTTCTTTGTGTCGCGGGCCCAAGCTGGAAGAAAAAACTTTGCCATGTTTAATCCTCCATGGCAATGGCAAACTAGTGGAATCAATAGAATAATCAACAGTAGTGGGAGCTTATAATAATATATATACCTTTATAATATAAGATTTCTTTTTTATATTTAAATTATATAATTTTTAATTTTTTTTCACTTATGGCCAAGTAGCTTATTAGCACAAAATAAAGCTACAAAGAATGCTATCTATACATGCATACGCTGTCCATAAAACCTAACCTTTTTTTCCAACATTTCTTTGGAACTACAATAAACAACAAGTTTTTCTATCACCTGCCACATTGGCGATCTACTTTTCCATGGTGAAGGGAGACATTGACAACAGTTGCTAAAATATTCCATATCAAGGCTGTCCAGTTAGCTTCGTTAGGGTATGAAAGCAACATCTATAGAGTATGAAAGAAACAATAACAACACAGGTCACGCTCTGGTTAGCACAGGTTGGGAAAGAAGAAATCATCAGAAATGTACTGATACAGAGTAGAAAAGGCATGATTATTTTTTAACCAGATATGGTTATTTGGCTGAACATACCGTACCAGTTGAGCTGAGAGGGATTATCTAGTAGAAGCGCGAGGATGGGTCATAGGCATGGTTTCCAGGGAATGGTCCCCGAGGTGGATACTGCTCTCTTCCTCCACCCCCAGAGAATCGGGCATGATCTCCATAAGAATGATACTGATCGACATTTTTATAGGGCTGACGTGCTTCTCCAACAGATGCACCCCCTGCAATACTGCCATAACCTTGAGGGTCCTGTGGAGCTATACTCCTATTTTGGTATTCCACCACCGTTTGTTGATACTGATATTGTCTGGCAGATAATTCTCTTCGAAGAAACTCATCTTTGTGACTAGCATGCCGAGATCGAAGTGCATCCAGCTGCTTTTGATACTGAGCATCAATCATTTTCAATTTCTGCCAGATAAGAAGACGCCAGACAACATCAGTATCAACTCACAATCAAGCGATGAGTAAGATAACCAACACAAATGCAAATAGGACAAATATAAAAGTGGCACAGGGAGCTCCTATGGTTGTCGCCATCTTACAGTGAGAATGAGACAAGGCTATGAATGGAGACAAGGGCAGTTTTCTATACTACCTCTCTATGTCTTTCATTTTCGGCATCCTCTGCATCATAGAGCTCTTTTAACAGCTTCATTAATTCATCAATGTGCTTCTGCTCAAAACCTTCAAATGTACGTGATGATAACATATTTTCATAGCCAACATTGCTTTCTTTGTCATGTGACTGGGATCCAATATTTCCATCAGTCGGCCTCCCTGAAGCCAGTCCTGAATCTGGTCTTAAGTTGTGGTAGTAAGACCTAGACACATTGCCGCTCTGACCTATATATGAGAATATTCACTAAGAAAATTTGGATGACATAAAAAGCGCACATGCCAGAGGAGTTGGAACATATCAGGTAATTAAGAAGTCCCTTTATCAGCAACAAATAATCCAGGCATGTTGTGAATATTTCTCATGGGTGAGAAAATGCCAGGACACCACCAGTTTAAGAAAAAAAGAGAGAACTTTCTCCCAAACTAGACCATGTTTCAGTTCACTATACATATGTTTCCATTGCAATACAGGTCCTCACACACATGCAGTTGGCATCCAGGCCTCTGAATCTATAATGTTTAGCACACTCCATTTTATACACCTAAGTAAAAACTTAATGCATCAAAAGATATTAACTACTTCCACAACCGTTAATGAAAGCACTTTCTAGCACAGAACAGCATTGTATTATCAACTAACCAAATAAAAAAGGCAAATTTAAATCATAACCTTTGAAATAATAAGAATGATAAGTGAAGTAAACAAGGAGACCTACAAAAGAGAATTTTTTTTTGCTCTCAGCTACAAAAGGGTGAATTAGCATGTGACTCAGGCATGTAATACATGCAACTGAGAATTGTACCACATAAAGATATTAAGTAGAACATATGACGAACAAGTATGACCTTCACTTATAACAACAAATAATTTAGCTTCTTTTCTCACCATTGGAGCACTGACCTTCATAGAACATCTGAGATGTCATGGAATTTGGTGGTGCATGCCCATCTCTATCCCATCTCTTTTGCCTGTCTCCTTTAGCAGTTACATAAGGATCATCCCTCTCTGGCGTAAAGGCCTCCAGCTGGCCTTGAAAATCAGCAGATGCATGCTGTTGTTCCATTTGCTGAGCCTGCTGCATCTGAGCAGCAACATATGCATCAGCCCCTGAGTTAAGGTATTGATCCTGCCGTTTCATTAGGAGATGCCCAAACTCACCAGATGAGAAGGTTACCATATGGTGAGGGGAAAAGCTGGCATCCAAAAGATCAGATTCCAATGAAAGAAAAAATAAAAAGTACAAACGCAAGTCATTAGAACGTTTGAGAGATGAAGAAAGGGAATCAAAGACTTTTATCCACTGTGATCACCTATCATGCAATTCTAGACTTTAAGAAACCATAAAATTGAATGCAAATGGGAGAACTATGCTGGACATGGAATAAAATTGAAACCATTAGAATTAAACTTGCAATGGGTGGTTGCTGGCAAGGGGTTAGTGCACTCTTATTCTATCCATTCAGCTCTTAGGACTAGCAAAAGACTGAGGAAGAAAATGAATCCACCGTGACTATTTTGCAGTCAAAATCACAGGGAGAGTAATGCTAGCGAATTAGATAATCAATGTGGCTACGTGATAAATGGGCTGCTTATGGCTACGTGATAAATTCGCTAGCTAAGGCACAGAAAACAAACAGGAGCTTTGGATAAAAATTCAAGTACAAATCCAACATTCAATGATCCTAAAATTGCAGAAACGAAAGTGAGAAGCGGCTTCTTAACGCAACATCAATCCCTAGCAGCACCAAAACCCTATTGATTAAGGAGAATGATATTCTCCCGTTGAAGGGTTTTACCTTATACACGATACCGGAGGGAAATTTAGCCCATATGCTTAACTTTCATGCCTTCTGCTTCCTTCCGCTACAAGAGTTGAAGGCAGAATTGACGCAGAGATCCCTTAGCCGATCAGTCCGACATGTTTGGATGCGGTGATAGAGGAATGGATTGGGTCTGGGCAATTGGTTAGCCAATTGCGACTTTTAAATTCGGATCGAATTGGCACGTGCCTACAGGTGGGACGTTTGATCCGAGCGGGTCTACTAACCTGGAGGCGGAGCGACGCGTCAAAAACAGAGGGGCTGAGGAGGGGGTGTAGCACGATACTGTCAGGAAAAGGAAGGGTAGGGAACGGCAATGATCGAGTCACCGGAGGTGGTGGTGCACCGGTGGAGGGGGAGACGATCGCCTGAGGGGTTATGGAAGAGCAGAGAGATAAAGCGCTGTTCCTCTCCTACTAGTAGTTAGTGCCCTAGCAGTTTAAAAGGCGAAGGGGGAAAACAAGAGCGTTTTCCTCTATTGATTATATCTGGTTCATGTCGGGTCAACAGACCCGACCGAACTGGAGCTTTTTTTCGTTTATTTCTAAGGAGATTCCTACCTTCCAAAAATTTGCCCGGAACCTTATAAAGAAGGAGGAGGATGAATCGGTGAAAGGGCTCCAACAGTGTATTCTCGGTCACTTCTGTTGTCCACCTCCCAAAAGACTCCTTCCCCGTCTCGCCCGCACCTCCTCTGAAGCTAGTCTTGTCATGGGGTGGTTAGAGAGAATATACAGTCGGGTGATTAGACACAGATCGGCAAGCAAGATCTCTTTTCTTCCTAGTGAAGAATTTTTGTAAGTTGTTATTATTATATTTTATTTTTCGGAAAACTGATAGACCAGACGGATTTCCAGTGAGTTGTAGACGGAAAGCTCATGAATAAAATATGTAGTAAGTAGTCGGTAGAATCTCAAATACGTATAAATGGTGCACGCTTTATCGTTGCATTTATTTATACACAATAATAATTATATAATTTTAAATTAATTTGATCGTTAAAAAATTTATAACCGATAATTAATTTTATTTATTAATTAACTTATATTAAAAGTAATACATTAATATTGAGCAAAATAATACATTAAGTGATCGAATTTTTATGTATTATTTTATTTTTATATAAATAAAATATTATAAATATATCATATATAATATAATTATTAATTTTTTATGATATTTTATACAATCATATAATTTTTCTAATTCAATTCGAATTTGATTATAGTGGTCTGAATTACTTATTTATTTTTAAAATTTATTCTTATTATTACCAAAAACTCATTTAGATTAATTAGCTTAACATGAATGTCACTTGCTTTACCTCTTACTAATTTTTATCATATTTTATATTTTTTTTATAGGAACTACAAAATTAATATGAGTTTTTTTAACGGAAATAATTAAGCTTACGGGTAATATTTTAGTAATTTTAATTAAATTATACAAAATAAACTACTTTCTATAATGTATCAATATAATACCACTTTTAAAAACTTACAACTTAATAGGTATATCGATCAAACTATCCTAACATCCCCAAAGTTTTTACATCATCAGAAAAATGATAAATCTATAATTATTCTCAACGTATTCAATGAGATTTGAAAAATATATGATAAACTATATTTGACCACTATATTATAATCAGTAGACACTAAAGTTAATTTAAAAGTAATTGAATTTCGTAATTCTATAGATATATGGGATAAATTGGAAGTTATATTTGCTCAACAAATACAAGCCCATTAAGATCTTATAAACTCTAAATGGCGTGACATAGTTAAAGAAGATCCAATAACGAGAGTTTACTTTACATGTATAACTAGTTCGCTATCAGCTATGCCTAAATCGACCTCCTTAAACTCGAATATGAAATAAAAAATAATAATTCTTGCTGAGTTAGGAGAATAATATCAATTTGTTTGTATAAATCTCCATTTGTCGGTGTCACTCACCACTATGATAGTGGATCCACCGACTCTTCTTCTCTAGGGCGATTTTTGGAGTGTCGACCTCGCTTCTCACCTTCGATTCAAGGGCGATTCTCGAACCCTATAATCACCTCTAAAAACCAGAAACGAAAGCATATCTTAGGCTCTCTCATGCACAGTTCACCATCATAATCTAAAACGCGACATTTCTCTCAAAATGCATGCTTTTATAGCCCAACCAAAAATTAGGCCTCCTCGCAACAGTGATATAACAATGGGCTTTAAGAACGAGCCCACTTCTTACAGCACCTCAATTTGCAAAAAATGTCTCAAGGGCTAGCTTCCTATGTACATAGGTTAGATGCACATAATTATTAACAATGAGACTATACTCCCGTTTGTCAAATCGGGTCATGTTACTCTTGATTATTCCCAATTTCCAACAATTTATAGGACCTCCAAGTCAATTTAGTCCACAATAATGACCCAGGAGCTTATACCCTTCACTGGTATATAAATTTCATTGTCACCAACTATGTGACCAATGTCATGATTCATTTAACTATACAATAAAAATATGACTCATCCTGAACAATTGCTCATTAGAGATGGATTAAGTTTAAAAATTCTCTATGGTGATTCAACTTTCTTTTCAAACTCATTGAGACAATTTCTTTTAACTAAAGTATTATATGACCACACTATCTCCATGAACTTGTTATCTATTTCCCAATTTACTCAATATAATCAATGTTATATTGATTTCTACCCTCACTTATTTATTGTAAAGGACCGTCTCACTTGTTAGAAATTATTCCGGGGAGCTTATAAATGAGTATTGTATTGTCTACGTGTAACACATTTATCATCAATTAGTTCTCGTATTTTAAGTATTCAGATATCTCACAACATTTGATATAACAGATTTGGACACCCTGCATTTCCTATTGTATCTCAAGTTTTATTTACAAATTCGATAGAAATTAATTATATTTCTACTATATTTTGTGATACATGTTAATTGAATAAAACTACTCAAAAGTCATTTTCTCTTAATAATCATAAAAATACTCATAATTTTAGCTTGTACATATTGATATCTGAGAACCTGCTCCAATTCGATCTTATAATGTACATATTTACTATATTCATTTCACTAATAATTATAATAAACATTATTAGTTTTTTCTTATGAAAAATAACTCGGAGAATCTTGAAATCTTTCGTATAGTCCAATTATGTGTTGAAAATATCTTTTACATAAAAATTAAAAATTTTCAATCTGATGGTGCCAATTTTTTTTTTTATTTATAGCCTTTTAAGATAAACTTCAAAATAATTAGATCACTTATCATCTTTCCTATCCCCGCACACCACAACGAAATGGTTCCGTAGAAAGAAAACATAGACACAATTGATATGTGACTCACACTTCTAAATCATTCTCATCTTACCATCAAATTTTGAGATTTTGCATTTGAGAATGTTGTCTATTTAATCAATAAATTGCCTACTCATACACTTCAATCTCAATCTTCTTGCCAATTTTTTTTTATAAAACTCTACCAATCTACAATCATTTAGAGTTTTTGGATATTTATGGTCCCTTTATCATCGACCATATTAAACTCACAAATTTCAACTTCTCTCTAAAGCTTGTGTCTTCCTTGGATATCCTACTGACTTTATTGGTTATTAATGTCTTAACCCATAGAGATGCTGTATCTATATTAGTCCAATTGTACACTTTAATGAGACTAATTTTGCCTTTGATAAGTGTTTGTCAATAGCTAATACAACATTAACTCCTGGTAATTCTATTATTCTTTCTCTCTCATGTTACTCATTTCCATCAATACTTGAATATGATTTTCCAATAATTAGATCTGATGAGTTATCTACACCTACAACTACTCACTCTTCTATCATTGAACACTATAATGTTAAATTTTTAGCTTATTCAGAGGATATTTTTGCTTAATCCACATGCCACATGATTACCAGATCACAAGATTGTACATTACCTCTACATCATTTTCAAATAACTTATGAGACTTTTCTTACTACTTCTGCTCAGAAACCTCAGATCCTCAAGCAAACACAAAAATACCCATATTGAGTCCATTTAATAAATGTTGAATATGACGCTATTCTCAAGAATCACACATGAGATTTTGTTACTGCTCCGACCAACAAGCATATTGCAGGGTGTAAATGGCTCTACAAATTAAACCAACATCTTGATGGTTTTATTGCCTGATGTAAAGCTCATCTCGTAGCTCATCTTTTTTCAACAAGAAGGTATCGACTATTATGCTACTTTCATTTGATTAATTAAATCAGTTACTATTCGTATTGTACTTTCCATTGTTATTACACATAATTGGCATATTCGACAATTGGATGTTGACAATTCCTTTCTTTATGGTCATATGGATGAAGAGGTTTACATGATTTAACTAGTGAGTTGTATTGATTTATCACATTCTCATCACATTTGTTGTGAAACTTGTCCTCTCGGACCAAGGAAACCAAGAAAGGAAACCGAAAATTTTCAAGAGTAAATCGAGAACCTAAGTGAACTGGAATTGTTAAAGAAGGGTTAAAACGAGAATTTGGAAAATCACAAGTAACCAAGAAATCATAAAAATCATGGAGAAGAATCATGAAAGGGGATTGAATGTGAAAACTAGACCGGTTTAAGGAGAATCAGACTTGAATTGGATCAAACTGAATTAAACCGTGAAGAACCGGTTTAATAATTCATTTTTCTAGGTGTCTTAAAAATGTCAATTTAAAAAATTGAGGTCATCACTAGATAAAAAATGAATTTAGATAAATTTAGAAATTTTCAATTTTTGGGAAATCAGTCGAATCGGGCCTGAACTGGCCAATTTACGATTTCGGGTCACCGAACTTGGTCGAACCGATCAACGGTCCAACTTATCAACAAACAGTGTCATCTCCTTCCTTAAGAGGACAATACTGTTCATGGAAGGATTCCGCTTTCCATTTCTGGCAAGAGAATATTCCCTTTGATAATGGTAGTTTGTAGAGAGGATAAGCTCGACCAATATAGAAACTTGTAGAGCCAAGGGTCCCCGAGCTCCATATATAAAGAACTCCACTTCATTCATCCTCCTCACACCTCAAACACTTAAAGAAGAAGAAGAAGTGATCCATTTCCCGACAAAGTTTGAAACAGAACTCCGACTTGGGCACTTCTTTCCACCTTATAAGGCGAATTCAGATCTTATAGATTTAGAAGAAAGTCAACTACCTAAAGACACCCTCCATTGCGCTTAAGGACCACTGGAGAAGCACCAACGAGTCCAAACAATTAAGCTGCTTCGTAGGACTCAAAGCTGCCCTGTTATGCATGGTCCCAATTCGGCCATCCCTGACCTCCGACGGCCAAACCAAGTCCTCCTCAAGTTTTTCAAGCCTACTCTCAATCTCTCAAAGTACCCAAGTAAGATAATTAAGTCCCCCCTCGTCAGAATAACTTAATTCTAGAGAGAGAAAGTGCTTAGAATTCACTGATCAAATTTCCATTATTTAGAATGAGAATTGAAGCGGCTTTTGATCCTTAAAGGACCCCCTGAATAAGAGCTACCATTCCAAATCAAGAGCTTCGATTGCCGCATCTCCATCGATAAGCTTATGAAGCTTTCTCTCTCTACTTCCATTTTTCTAGCGAAGCTTCGTTTGAGCTCATTTTTTAGCCAAATGAAGTGTTTCAAAACTTGAAATGATGAGGGAAATATAGGGAAGATGATTTTGATCATGAATGAGAACAATTACCCAAGTTTGGATGATCAATTGGATGAAAGTAGATTTCGAGGTTAAATTGCAAATTTTGGGGAAAATTGGGGGCCGAATTGTAATTTAAGGAAAATTGGGGGATTTTTATGAAATTAACTCTCAATTGATGTCCAATTGGGCAATTGGATGAAAATGAGGGCCAATTGGTAATTTTTAGAAATTTAAGGACCAATTGACAATTTTAGATAAATTAAGGACCGATTGGTAATTTTAGAAAAATGGAGGGCCAATTGGTGATTTTGAAAAAAATTAAGGACCCATGAGGGATATTTGGAAATGCAATTGACTTGATTGAAATTAATTGAACATTAGGGACCTAAAGTCAAAGGTTATGAACTTTAGGGACCTAATTATAATAAAAAAGAGTTTAGGCCTAATTGTAAATACATGGAAATAGGAGGCCTTTCATGCCAAACCTTTCCTCATAAACATGTTTGAACCCTATAGGGACATATTGGACAAGAACGTGTGCAAGGGAGCATGACAAGGACTGGAAGTTCGACTGGGACGAACAAGTCACACTCATCGGTTGAGTGGGACATTTTAAACATTATACCTGATTGGGGTGATGAGTACTTTTGAATTGAAAAACTACCATGAGTGGGATTTTCCATTGTCATGCCCGGTTGGGCTAATGAGTGCATTTTATGCTTAAAACTGATTTTCTAGAAATGATCTCCCCTGACTATGTGCAACTACTTAAAAACTTTGGGAGACTTTTCTGATGAGAGCCGGGATAGCTCCAGTAGGTTGGAGGCCTTGGTTTTTGAACTTATAGGGCTTTAGACCCAGTTTTGAAAAACTCGTCAAGTGTGCCCAAGGCCAGTGGGCACGAGTTAGAGCTCATAGACCAACATGATGATAAGAGCCATGAAAACTCTCATAACTGGCCAATTTTTTGTGACTCGCCACGGTGCCAAATCTAGACTGACAAGGCTTACTGGGCTAGTGGCAGTGCGTCGAGACTAGGTCGACAGACCGGTTAGGGAAACAACTACGAAGCCCACGTCAAGTGTTAGGGCCGATGGTACCAAATATAATGATTTATTAATTCTAAAACTATTATTTGTATATGCACTATGATATAGGTCCATCGAGATGCCCAAGAGGGTGTAGTTGGTTCTAAGGACCACTAAACAACCATGATGCGATAAGGGCAGTTTCATCGTGCCAATGAGTCATGAAGCTCGGAGTAGCTTCTTGTACACCGAGATCGGAGTAGGGTTAGGATGAGGTCTTTGTCCCCATATCACGGACATGGAGTACATTCGGGTCTGAGGGTCGGACGTGTAACATCCACTTAGACTCAAGGTAGAAGTGGTCGGACTTCTATCAAGGTGGATGGTAAAGACGCACCGATCCCCAAGTAGGTGTAGTTGGAATACTGCATTTATGAATATTTATACCCTTTTTGATTAAGGGCATGTGATTGTTTACTAAACATGTCACACCCTGACCTGGTTTGGTCGGCGTTCAGTGATCAACCCGCCACCCTTCCCCGAACCATCCTAATAATCCTATCTTAATGTTCTGAAGGAGGTAAAGGCTTGCTGGCATAAATTTCCTTAATATAACTGAAATTTTGTGATGTTGGATGTACCTTGAGGGTTCGAGCCTTCACTTAGGGCTTTAATCTCTCCTAGCCTGACTCCACTTAAATGTTCCTGAAAGGGTGAGAGGAGGAGAATGAGTATATACTCAGTGAGGGAAATTTCTATAACGATCAATTCATTTGATTTAGTTACTCAATTCATTATCTAAAGTCTGCATGGTATTCACACAACAACCGCCCTTTTTATCATAAAAAAGGATCACACCATCGTAGACCAGTCCTTGACTGGTCCACTTGTGGATCGAAGCACTTTTACCATCCACCCTGATAGAGGCTCGTGGCATCTACCCCGAGTTTGAGTGGACATCAGTCATCCGACGCTCAAACCCTAATCATATTTCATGTCTACTTTGTGTGACAAGACCTCTTTCCCCCTACTGCCTCAGTCTCAGTGCACATGAAGCTCCTAGAGCTTCTTGATGTAGTGAACAACAGACCACCCTTATGCTCCCTAGGTCGTCTAGCAGCCCTAGGAACCACTACTACCCCATACCGGGCATGTCACACCCCAACCTGGTTTGGTCGGAGTCCTGTGATCAACCCACCATCCTTCCCCGAACCATCCCAACGATCTTGTCTTGATGGTCTGAAGAAGGTAAAGGCGTATCGACATACGTGGACTGGCGACAGTGCGTCAGAGCTAGGTCGACGGATTGACCAAGACAAATAGCTGCACGTCGGGTTGAGCGTTAGGGCCATTGGACCGTCGACACCAAAGATGATGGCTAATATGTGAAAACTTTTATTTGTGCATGCACTTGTGGTACGTGACTATCAAGATGCCCCAGGGGGTAGTGATGGAATCTAAGGGTTGCTAGGCGACATGATGGAGATAAGGGCAGTTCATCGTGCCAGTTAGTCTTAAAGCTATGGGAGCTTCTTGAGCATGAGACTGGGGTGGGATCAGGATGAGGTCTCTGTCTTCATACAAACACAAAGTGGCATTCGAGTCTGTGGGTCAGACGTTTGGGATGTCCACTCAGACCTAGGGTAGAAGTGGACGAGCTTTTATATTGATGGACGGTAAAGACGCTCTGATTCACAAGTGGATACAGTGGACGGGCTGTGCTAGTGAATGTGTGTACCATTCCTAATGAAGGGCTTGTGTTTGTTTTCTAAACGCCTCCTGAGTCAAGGCGACAGGCTAAGAAAGCTAAACACACCTACTATGGAAATGGGAAAAAATGGTTTTGGAAAAATTGAATTTGAGGAAACCCTTTTTGAAAAGGAAATGTTAACCTTGGCATGGTAAACCGAAAATGTTTTGAAAAATCACTCCAAACAACACCCGCTCACTGAGTTGTAGAACTCCCCCTCTCCCTTTTACCCCTTTCATGTAACCGAGGAAAAACCAACCTTAAAGACTCTCCTGTATTGGAACTGTAAGACATGTATGTATGTCTTAATATATTTAATTTTGTATAATGTTATTCCAAGAAAGATAGAAAAAATGATGCATTACTACTCGTGGTTTAAAAAGGGGTGAAACTCTTCACGGACCAAAGGAAGTGGCGGGTTGCTCACGGGGATCCAACCAAACCATATCACGCCCCAACTCGATTTGATCGTGGTCTGGGCTCAACCCGCCACCTTTTCCTGCATCATTCGAATATTCTTACCCGAATGAGACAGGAAAGGTGAAGGTGTGTTTACATTCAAACCTTGACTTTTGATTGAGGATAGGAAACGTACCTTGAGGGTCCAAGCGCATCCGGGAACTTTCCGTCTTGGTACTAGCCTGAGAAGGGGTGAGAGAAGGGGAATTAGTACAAATTCTCAGTGAGTGAAATTACTATAACGTTTACTTGAATTAATCTTTTGTCTTTTAAATTATTTCTTTTTCATTTTTTTCACACATTTCACATGGTTAACAACCGCCCTCCTATCATACGAGGGATCACATGTGTAAACCCTGTACTTTAAAGATAAGAAAACCTAGAAAAGAATCCGTCAATACAAAAGAGAAAACTATGCCAGTTAACGAACCCAAACCGGTAAAGAAAGGGTAAAATGGGAAATTGGAAAATCTCAAGTGCTCAAAGAGTAATAAAAATCATGGAAAAGAACCTTGGAACAAATGGTAAGAGAAAACCAGATCGGTTCAGGGTGAACCGGACCTCAACCAGATTGAACCGGTTTGAACCATACATGAACCAAATTCTAAATTCATTTTTTGTGGTGGCTTAAAGTAGTCAAATTGGGAAATTGAAGCAACTGTTGGATAGAAAATAAATTTATATGAATGTAGAAATTTTTAGATTTGAGAAAACCAGTCGAATCAGGCCTGAACCGACCGATTTTCTCCATTGAACCCGGTTGGACCGGAACGGTTCGGAATAGTGTCATCTTCTTCCTTAGGATGACAACACTATTCATTAATGCAAAAAACTTCCTTCTCCGGCGAAGGTGTAACCGCTCTGATCAGGCCATTTTTGGGCAAGGATAAGCTTGACAATATGGAAAATGGAAAGCCATTCATCCTCCAAACACCTCAAATCACCATTATCTATCAACTGCTCCATTTTTTGTGAATATTAAATAAGAGCTCCGACTTGGGCAGTTTTCTTAGCCTCAGAAGGCAAGGCCTGGTCCTACATACTCCAAGGCAAGTTAGCTCCTGACAGCAACCTCCTTTCAACCCGAGGACCACTAGAGATGTGCCAGCGGAATCAAACAATGAAGCAACACCGACAGACTGAAGGTGCCCTATTTTGGCTGAGCTAAATTCGGCCAAATTCAACCCTCATCCGGCCAAACCAAGCCTCCCCGACACCCTTACGGCCCTCACACGACCTCAACAGAGTTGAAAGGTAAGCCAATTCGGTCCTACTTCGTCGTTGCAGATTAGAGTTAGAGAGAGAAAGTGTTGAATTTCACTGATTAAATTCAACCTCAATTGGACCTCAATTGTAGCGATTCTTGATCATAGAAGGAACCTCAAGACAAGAGCTACCTCCCCCGATCAAGAGCTCGAACCACCACATCTCCGGTAGTAAGCTTTTGAAGTTTTCTCTCTCTACGTTTTGAGCTCAATTCAGACCCAAATGTTGTGGTTTAAAGCTCAATTGAATCATATGGAAGTGTTGTAGCTGATCCATACCATAAATTGGAGCAATTAACCCTGATTGAATGACCAATTTGAAGAAATCAAATTCATTCAGTTTAAAGGGGAGAAATTGGGGGAAAATTAGGGATTTCTCAAAATTGCGGGATCTCCATGCAATTTCTCAAAATTGAAGGTCATTGGCAATGAGAATGATGTTGGTGGACCAATTGATCAATTTTTGAAACATCTAGGGCCAAATTGCTATTTATGGAAAGTTTGGGGAAAACCGTAAATTTTAGAAAAGTGAGGACCAAATTGGAAAATTTGGGAAACTTGAACCCCTTTCATAATTTTGAGTAAATTAAGGATTCAGAGAGGATATTGGAAACCTTGGGACTAAATTTTGGGAAAAGTTAGCATTAAGGACCTAAAGTTAAGGAAACATTAGGGAGCTAAATGCAATAAATCAATAATTTTGAGCCTAGTCACTCATATGTGAGAAAACGATTGCTGTCATGCCAAACCTTAATTGATAAGGATGCCCAAATAATGTAGGGACATGAGAGACCGGAACGCCAGGAAGGAAAAGCTAGCGTGGACTTGGAAAATGACTTTGGACAAACACGTCACAGTCATCGGGTGAGTGGGCTAATTTACACATTATACTGGTTGGGATGATGAGCACTATTTTGACGGATAAAACCTACTTACTAGTTATAAGTAGAGATAATCATACCCGGCTGGTATGATGAGTTACTTAAAAAAAAGGAGAAACGCGCATACCGGTTGTAAGTGGAGATATCATCACACCCGGTTGGTGTGATGAGTTAAAAATGATTTTTTTTTTTGTAGAAGTGTTCTCCCCTAAATATGTGACAATGCTTAAAATATTTGGGAGACCTTTTTTATGGTAGCTAGAATAGTTCAGATAGGTCAGGAGTCACAGTTTTTGAACTCATAGGGCCATTTAGGAAAAATGCGTGCAGTGGGCCCAAGGTCAGTGGGCACGAGCAGAAGCTCGTAAACAAACATGATTAAGAAAGAGCCATGAAAATTTCAAATGAAATTGATTGTGTGATTTTGCCACAATATTGAGTCAGGACTGACAGTGCTTGATGGATTGGCGACAATGCGTTAGGGCCAGGTCGACGGACCAACCTAGACAAACAACTGCAGGTCAGGTTGAGCATCATGGCCGTTGGCACCAAAGATGATGGCTATATGTGAAAAACTTTTGTTTGTGCATGCACTTATGGTACAAGACCAATAAAATGCCCTAGGGGTAGTGATGGGTCCCAAGGGTTGTTGGACGACATGGGTGGTGATAAGGGAAGTTTGTCGTGTCAAGCCTATCCTTTGGGATCAAAGAAAACTAGGAAAAGAACCAGTATAGGTTTACACATGAAGAACAAGCCGTTTAATGAACAGTTGGTGCCCTGTCAACTACCACGTAGATAGGACTGCCAATGGAAGGCTACCATGAATAGTTGGTCACTGAATAATTGGTCAGCTAGTGCCCCATCAGCCTGCAATGCAAACACGTGCAGCCAATGAGAGGCTATCACATGTCCGGTCAACAGGTTTATGGTTGATGTGGTGGCTGAGCTAGCACTCGACATTAGAAAAACTGGCCAATCATAGCATGCCATGTGGCATGAACTACCACATCATTATCATTAACCTGTAGACGCCAACACAGAAGAGGGAGGAGAGAGAGTCGTCAGAAAAGTTGGAGTCTCCGATGACTTGAAAAACTCTTCGGTCAGATCGCTGACGGTTGAGTCTTATGCCGATGGGTAGCCTAAACAGTTGCCAAGCTCCCTATATAAAGAGCACCTCCTCATTCATTCTTAGCATCCCACAATCGAGTGAAGAAGAAGAAGAGTACACTTTCAGGCAAGCTGTGAACTAGAGCTCCGATGACGAGATTTTTCTCAACCTCCGAAGCCACATTGGGTGTCTTTGGAATCAAGAGGACGTCCTCTACCTGACCCTACCTTCCATTTAGCTTGTGAGCCACCGAGGATGAACAAGGAAGCTCAAACAATGCTGCCACTCCTCGACCCGAAAATAGCCAGCCTCTTGCTGCCTACTTTGAGCCCTCCCCCATCTAATTGTAGCTAAGCTAGACCCCCTACACCCCATCTGGAGATGTTCCGATCTTTCCCTGAGCTAACAAGGTAAGCTCCCTCCACCACTATAAACCCCATCCTTTGATGATAAGAAAATCAGGGAAAGAACTGGTCATTTTCAAATTTAAATCCGAGTCAGTCGACAAACTAGAACCAATAGAAAAAGGGAAAATTGGGAAATTTATGGATCCCAAGAAGGTGGAATTCTTCCAACTTTTCCAAGGAGCCCGCACAGTCTCAGGATATGAGACCAAGTTCAATAAGCTGCGACCCTTTGCCCTCGGGCTAGTGAGACCAGCCAATGTTGCCAAAAGTTTATTGACAGTCTCAATATGGATATAAGAGACTAAATGGGGGGTTTTGGAATGCCCCACTAACCTAGCTACCATAGTGGGCATGGCGCATGAATGCGAGTAGTTGGTCTAGACAAGGTGCCGTCGGATGGAGATAGGGGACGTAGGGAGGACAAGGGATAGGGCAGCTGAGGAGGCTCGAGGAAATAGTGTTACACCCTGACCTGGTTTCCCCTTATATTATAAACCGTAAACACTAAGTCATTCTTTAGACTTGCACCTTTTTCTAGGAATATCATAAATCAAAACTGCATAGTAATTTAAATTAATCGTACCTATCTTGCAGGCGTTTAATTACGCAAGTCTTTTAAGGTTCAACTTTTTGGAACTTCCTGAAAGGGGTATAAGGGAGGGGGTGAGTACAACTACTCCGTGAATGGGATTCAAATCTTTTGACTTTCAAGAAAAACATTTATATGAAGTGTGCCAGACTCCTTTCTTTTAAAAAATCCCTTCATTTAAAAATTCAAAATTTTCCATTATTTCTTAGTTAGCGGTGTGTCATCACCCAACACACATCCTTCATCATGAAGGTTATACACATTCGCAAGTCAGTATCACTACTGAACCTACTAGTGGCTTCAGAGTGACTTTTCCTGCCACCTAGATAGAAGTACGACTACTTCTACCCTAAGAATGAGTGGATGTATGCGACATTCGATCCACAATCCCAAAATCACTTCTTCGTGTCCGTATGAGGATAGAGACCTCATCTCGTCCCTACCTCGGTCTCATGCGTTTAGTGCTACTCCAAAATTTGCACAAATACCTGGAATGACGATCTGCCCTTATACTCACTGGGTTGTCCAGGGCCCTTAGGACGCATCACTACTCCTCATAGGCATCTTGATGATCCTGTACTCACAGTGCATGCACAAACAATGTTTTCTCATATTGCCATGTAATATGTGGTGCCACTAGTCCATTGGCCCCGACTTTCAATTCAATTTGGAGTTGTTTGTGTTGACTGGTCCCTCGACCTGTCATGTCGCACTACCGCTAGTTGACTGAGCATGTCGGTCCTATCTTGGTACCATGGCCAAATAATTCACTTATTAAGTTTATGGTACATATATCATGTTCATTTACAAGCTCCTGCTCGTGCCAACTGGCCTTGGGTCCACTGTACGAGATTATTATTTGCAATAATGAGAAAACCCATACTTTTTATTAT
Organism: Trapa incisa; assembly: GCA_030064435.1. NCBI lineage: Eukaryota > Viridiplantae > Streptophyta > Magnoliopsida > Myrtales > Lythraceae > Trapa > Trapa incisa. The sequence continues at coordinate 18,709,676 of CM057776.1, forward strand.
TTGTAATAATGTCCCTAAAGTTATTTGTCTTTAACTTTAAGTCCCTAATGTCGGTTTTTCCTCAAATCAAGTCCTGTAACTTTTAAAATTTATCTTGGGACCTCAATTTATTCAATTTTACCAAAAAGGAATTTAATTTCCCAAATTTCCAATTTGGTCCCCCAATTTTTTCCAAAATTACCATTTTGCCCTTCCTTTACAAAAATGGTAAGTTTTGCCCCAAAAATTCCAAAATTCCTCAATTGGTCCTCCAACATTATTTTCATGCCCAATTGACCCTCAATTTCATAATATTGTATTTTTGTCTTTTGAATTTTGAAAATCCCCAAATTTTCCCCCAATTTCAACTGCTTAGTATAGTCGAATTTGATTTCACCAAATTGACCAATCAAACGCATCTAATTGTTGAAATTGAAGTTAAAATTGAGTTCCTCCATCTTCTTACAATTCAATAACACTTTGAATTGTAAGTTTTGACACTGGAACGAGCTCAAACGTAGCTTCACCAAAAAATGAACTGTAGAGAGATAAAGCTTTGATTACTCACTGTTGAGGGCATGACGGTCCGAGCTTTCAATTTGGGTAGATAGCTCTCATCCTGAGGTTCATCCTAGAATCAAGAATTGCATCAATTGATGCCGAATTGAGTTAGAATTTCTTCATTGAAATTATGTCGGTTCTCTCTTTAGCACCGACCGAAAATTATAAAGAGGAGCCGAATTGGCTTAGCTTTCAGTCCTAACTCGGCCATGGAAGGGCTGGGGAAGTGTTGGGAGGGTTTGGTTTGCTCTGAGGAGGGCTCGAAATGGCCGATTTTAGCTTGGCCGATATAGGGCAGCTTCGATTCGTCGATGCTACTTCAATGTTCAATCATGCCGGTGCTTCTCCAGCGATTCTCAGATTGACTGGAGTTTGCTATTAGATAGCTGTCTTCTCCTCGGTTCTAAAGAGCCCGACCTCTCCTTCCGAGGTTAAGAAAAATGTTCAAGTCGAAACTCTGGTTCAAGCTTCATTGTTAAATGGAGGAGTAGAGAGAGAGAGAGAGAGAGAGAAGTGTTCTGGTGTGAGGAGAATGAATGGGGATGACCTCTTTATATAGATGTAAAAGCATGTATTAAATGGGAGATATTTATTACTAGTATTAATATTGACATAAATTATTGGTATAAATCATACTTCCTAGGAGGTCACCTATCATCACACTACTCTCATGCAAGCACACTTAACTTCAAAGTTCTTATGGGATATCGTTCACTTGAACCAATTTGGTTTTTTTCTTCTATTTTGTCTTAAGTTTCTTTGCCAAGGTTTAATGAACCCTTTAGTCACCTGTAAGTTGTAAATTTCCAAATTGTTTGTTCCCATATGATCGGGTTTGTAAACCGACTCAGTTTTCTTACTCGGTTTGACCGGTTCTTTTCCTGATTTTCCATAACTCAAAAGTGCGAGGTTTACAACTCTCCCCTCCTTTTAGGAGTTTTGTCCCCAAAACTAAATTAGCAACCTTGCATGAGGAACCATTTTCTTTGATATCCATTTGTTGTTTGCTTAACATACAAACTCTTCTCTTTTTCTTTCACTTAGCCCTTTTTACCTCCTTCACTTAAGGGATTTCTTTTCCTTTATATTATTTACTCCCTCCACGGAGGTTATCATAACTAGACATACCATATTCCAGGGTATATCCTTAAATTCATATCTTTTTTTTTCTTAGAGCAACATTCTTCCCTTTGAGGTTCTGTACTCAAGATTGGGAATTCCAAGATACCTAACCATTCTCGTGTCTAGTTAACCCCTTGGTCATTGAAACCTTTAGCTCAATGTTCTTTTGGGCGTTACGTACTTGTTTCAACGGTTTTCTTTATTATCACTTTTCGTCCTATTTTAACCCTTCCTCCATTCGTTGTCTATTATAACTTTGGTCCAAATTGTTATATTTGACCTCGTTATGCTTATTAGTTGACTCTTCCTTACCTTGAGTCATATTCTCCTCGGGTTGTTGGGCTTACATGCCCTTGCAGCATGGCATTTTCTAGGACTTGTCTCTATCCATTTGATTTCTAGAATATCTCCTAGAGTGTCTCTCTTAGCTTTTAGACCTTTTAGGGATCGTATAACTTCATCCCTCTTTTCTTTTGATAACATTCCTCAACTATCCTTTTTACCATTATCATCTCCTCCATCATGCCTTTGAAGTTATGTCTCACATAACCGCATGGATTCCTCTTACCTACTCATCTTTCCCAACTTCTTTATTGGGTCCTTTCGGTTCCCGTTGATTGGGTTTTCCAATACTATACTGACAAGTTGGGATTCATCCTTTTTTAGGTCCATCCTCATTCCCAATGACATCCTTTACTCAAGGATTTTACTTTGGCCTTAATCCACTCTTACTTGTTCGTAATCATTTCATAATTCTTTATACCGAGTCGATTCCTTTCGGTCTAAATGTCAATTTGCTTGGTTTTGGGAGTTTCCCTCTTTACGGTTTCATTCTCTACTATTTCCTTTAAAGTAGAGACTTTCACCTTAGGAGTTACATGTTCCACCTTCTTATCATTTCTTGAAAGTTTCCTTTCTTCATCTCCTTACACCCTTTTATATCGGGGCATTTGACCGCTTTCAGTCCTCTATTGTCTTAATTTTTTTTCATTCCATCCCTTATTCCTTATTTGAGTAGTTTATTAATCTTATTTCGGGTACTTCATATTATGCTCAGCCGTCCAATCTTTAGGCTTTATTATACGCGTGTGGATTACAGTCCGTCTTATCAATCGCGGTTATTCCTCCATAACCACATCTTATTTGGAGGGCTCACTTCCCAATGTTTCTCATACGTTCTTTCCTTCCTTACATTATTATGGATAGTCCACTTATTCTTAGTTGCCACAACATCTCTTAATATACTTCATTGGATTTCTTTCACCTCAGCATGCATTTTATTTGTGAATTTGTCTCCTCACTTCTTACCACCAGGTTCCGTTTATTATTTATTACGTCATGTATCCTTTCTTAGAATTTCCTTATTTGGGAGGATCCTTACCCTTTTCTCCCATAATTTCTTTTCCATACATCCTTATAGACACCTAGCTTTAAATGATGCCTATTGATGTTATTCTTGTATGCTTACCTTTACTCTTGAGATCCAATGGATACGTTTTTGGTACTGCATTCTCATTTTCACTCATACCTCAGCACATGTCTAGAGTTCACATCCACCTAGTTTCAAAATCCCTCAATTACCCTTCGAGAGGTTCATTTAACCATCTCAAGACTTTATAGTTCCAGTTATGGCCATTGATTTCTTTTAAGGATTTTCCTTCATTCTTGTTTTCCAATGATTTTCCCTTTTTCACTTCTCCCTTCTTTATCGTGGTTTAGATCCATGGTTCTTTCGAAGGCTAGTTCTTTAACAACCTCCTTCACACTATTTTTTTGATCCAATCATCTGGGTAGCTGTATCACTCTTCCTTTATGCCTATCCTTTTGTTCTTCATAGAATGTAATTTTTACTACATCTCAGCCTTTCTTAGGATTTTGTTTATTCTCTTTGGCTGTCCCTTTGTTACTCGTTTCTTCTTTCTACTCAGTTCTACTGAAATTATTGTTTGGTCCTCTAGCTTTCTCCAAACAGGTCACACTGGGCCATCACAATACTTCTTTCCTTTTGAAACATTTTCCAATTAAGGGTTGGTTTCTTGCACTCCACATTATGTCCATCCGTCCATCAAAATTCCTTCTAGGGTAGTTAGCCGTATGCATCCTTCCAAAGTTTACTTTCATAGTGTATTTCTTTATGGAGCGTTCAAATCTTTCTTGTTTCAAGATTTCTTGAAAATTATGTGAGAGGCTTTCCTATTCTTTTCTTGGCCCTGAGTTTAGGCATTAATTTGGCCTTTGGTCCCGTTATGGATTTCTTTTATCCTTCTTTTCCCGAGTATTTGGCCTTTCCGCCCCTCTCTTCTTTGTTGGAACTCAAATTATGGCTTTCCCGTGTATTAGTTCGTTAACTACCTTATCTCCATCATTCCTTCGGTCTAAGTTTCTTAGGGCAGTTATTTTCTCGAGTCCTCCTGTCCTTAATGTCTATCTCACTGACCTTTTAAATTGTAGTTCTTTCTACCTCTCGGTCTTAGGTATGTTGGTCAGAGACTTCGATTTTTGACTTTTTTGCTTTTTCCAAAAGAGGTAGTACTTTAAAATTATATCACTTTTCCAAAGCAGGTTAGTTTTGGCCTCTGATAGTTCCTTCCTTCAAGTAATTTCTAATGAGGGGTTGGCTCCTTACACATCCGCCAACCAATGATTCCTTCAAGGCACTTGGTTGTATGCATCCCTCTAGAGTTCCCTTTCACAGCGTATTCCTTCTCTTCTTCACTCTCACTATGTCATTCCATAGAGTTTCGGGGGACGTTTTTCTGTGTTTGCCCCTTATGAGAGGGTTCTAAGTATGCTTCTCATGTATCTTATCCCTATTCAGGAGGTATCCTTCTCGGATTGACCTTCTTAAGAAGATTTTGTATTCATCTCGTCTTTTCTTGACCTCTTTGTGAATCGTTTATGTAACCTTCTCCATGGTATCGATCTCCAATCCTTCATGTCCTTCATGACCTTTGAGGAGGTATTGCCCTGAATCTATGAGGTGTGGAACACCCCTTCTTTCCTTACACCTATAATAGTTCAACTTGGTACTTGTCCTTTAATAGGGTTGGGCATCTCTTCAAGTAATGTCCCATTGTTATTCCCTTACATGAATTGTTGTGGTTCTTCCTTTCCTTCGAGTGGGGCTTTTTCTAGGGTTACTAGTGGTTTGGTGCTTTATCGTTATTGAGTCTGATCACTTTCACAGTTTTCTAGTTGAATCACCTTTGCTAAGGGTCATGGTAAGAGTCATCCTAGGTTTCTTGATTCATCTTCCATCACTGGGATGTGACTCTTAGTTTCTAGGATAGTGTGGGTTTGTTTTATTTTCCTTAGGCCATATTCCTAGTAAGATCACATCCTCAGAAGATAGAGTTTTGGGGAATTTGAATCTTTTATTAACATGGGGATACAAAAGGTTGGGCTCTCAGCCCTATCACAGAAAATGGGCACAAATTAACTAGGGAGCTATGGAATTCTTGATAAGAATCCTCCTTTATACGTAGGGTTGTGCCATCAATAGGTCCTAGCACCATTCTCCAGGATGCTTCCCCATTTGGCCTTTAACATTTCTGCCAGGTCTCACGCATTTGGGAAGCTTCTAGGGTTGTCTCCCTACGAAGGTAGGGTTTTGAGTAGAGCCATTTCAAGTTTTCTTCGTTCCTCTTCTGGGAGCCATCTGAAAATTTTAGGATAAATCCTATTAGTTACTATATTTTCTAGTCTTGATTATTTATTCGAGGAAACAGGCTCTGATACCACTCTAGTTGTCGCGCCCTGACCCGGTTTGGTCGGATCCCCATGATCAACCCGCCACTCTCCCGATTTACTAAAGGGTTTCCCCTTATATTATAAACCATAAAGAGTAAGGCGTTCTTTAGACCTGCACCTTTTTCCAGGAATATCATAAATCAAAACTGCATAGTAATTTAAATTAATCATACATGTCTTGCAGGTGTTTAATTGCGCAAGTCTTTTAAGGTTCGACATTCCGGGACTTCCTGAAAGGGGTATAAGGGAGGGGGGGGAGTACGATTACTCAGTGAATGGGATTCAAATCTTTTGATTTTCAAGAAAAACATTTATATGGAGTGTGACAGACTCCTTTCTTTTAAAAAATCCCTTCATTTAAAAATTTGGGTTTTTCCATTATTTCTTAGTTAGCGGTGTGTCATCACCCACCACACATCCTTCATCATGAAGTTTACACACATTCGTAAGTCAGTATCACTACTGAACCTACTAGTGGCTTCGGAGCGATTTTTCCTGCCACTCGTATAGAAGTACGATCACATCTACCCTGGGAATGAGTGGATGTACGCGGTATCTGACCCACAATCCCAAAATTACTTCTTCGTGTCCGTATGAGGACAAAGACCTCATCCCGTCCCCACCTCGGTCTCATGCGCTTGGTGCTACTCCAAATTTTGCACAGACACCTAAAACAACGATATGCCCTTATACTCACCGGGTCATCAAAGGCCCTTAGGATGCATCACTACCCCTCATGGGCGTCTTGATAATCTCGTACTCACAGTGCATGCACAAACAATGTTTTCTCATATTGCCATATAATCTATGGGGCCATTGGTCCAACGGCCCCGACTCTCAATTCAACCCGCTGTTGTTTATATTGACTGGTTCGTCGACCTGTCATGTCGCACTGCCACTAGGTTATTAAGCATGTCAGTCCTATCTTGGTACCATGGACAAATTATTCACATATTAAGTTTTATGGCACATATATCATGTTTGTTTACGAGCTCCTGCTCGTGCCAACTGGCCTTGGGCCCACTGTACGAGATTTTCAAAATTAGGCATTTAGCCCCCAAGTTCCAAAACCGAGGCCCCCGGCCTATCAAAGCTATTTGAGTTCCCATCGATAAGGTCTCCCAAATTGTTTAAGCATTCGCACACAGTTAGGGGAGAGCACTTCCGACAAAACATATGTTTTCTCTATCCATTATACCACTCGGGTATATGGACAACTCCATTCATAACCGATGAACGAGTTTTCAACTTCCTTCGAGGAAGTCTCATCATACCAATCGGGTATGATCTACTTACAACTGGTAAGTAGTTTTTTCGCATGATTTTCACATCACTTCCTCTAAGTAGTGATGTTTAAAGTACCACTTAATTGTGGGTTTTCATACCGAGGTACTTATCATTCCCAACCGGGTATGATACAAAATTTCCACTCACAACCGGTAAGTGATTTTTATCTTTAAGTTGTGCTCATCATCCAACCGGGTATGATGTTAGTAAACACACTCACCCGTTAACGCAGTGAATTCCACTAGACCGGTTCTTTGTATTCACGCTAGCTCGTCCATGCTGGCGTTCCCAGTATTTTGCGTTCCTGTACAATATGAACATCCTTGTTCATTATTACTCGACATCACAACCTTCATTCATTTCCAATGAATGAGAAAACCCAAACTTTTTATTATTTGCAATAAGGTTCCTAAAGTTAATTGTCTTTAACTCTAAGTCCCTAATGTCGGTTTTTCCTCAAATTGAGTCCTGTAACTTTTAAAATTTATCTTGGAACCTCAATTTATTCAATTTCACCAAAAAGGGGTTTAATTTCCCAAATTTCCAATTTGGTCTCCCAATTTTTTTCCAAAATTACCATTTTGCCCTTCCTTTACAAAAATGGTAAGTTTTGCCCCAAAAATTCCAAAATTCCTCAATTGGTCCTTCAACATTATTTTCATGCCCAATTGACCCTCAATTTCATAAAATTGCATTTTGGTCTTTTGAATTTCGAAAATCCTCAATTTTCCCCCTAATTTCAATTGCTTAGCACAACCAACTTTGATTTTATCAAATTGACCAATCAAACACATCTAATTGTTGAAATTGAAGTTAAAATTGAGTTCCTCCTTCTTCTTACGATTCAATAACACTTTGAATCATAAGTTTTGATGCCGAAACGATCTCAAACAGAGTTTCAACTTCAAAGTTCTTATGGGATATCGTTCACTTGAACCAATTTGGTTTTTCTCTTCTATTTTGTCTTAAGTTTCTTTGCCAAGGTTTAATGAACCCTTTGGATCACCCGGAAGTTGTAAATTTCCAAATTGCTTGTTCCCATATGATCGGGTTTATAAACTGGCTCGATTTTCTTACTTGGTTTGATCGATTCTTTTCCTGGTTTTCCTTAACTCAAAAGTGTGGGGTTTACAAACAGGGTCAGCCCCGATGGAGGAACCCACCAAGATTTCCTTGAAGGGAGGAGGGCCACTGTGGCCACAAGGAGATGGATGCATTCCCTCCGAAGAGAAGCCCCTATTGCCCCCATTGTCAGAGAAACTATGAGGGAGCATGTATAACTTGCTATAGGTGTGGGCAGTTCGGGTACTACATTAGGAGTTGCCCGAGGGCACGGGAAAACACCCCACAAAATGCTTCGCCACCACCACCTAGAAATCAAAGGCCAACCAACGGGGGACGGGAAGCACCCACAACAGTTCCAACCAGGGTCTACAATCTAACCTAAGAAGAAGCTCGGAAAGACCCTAACATAGTGACTAGTACATCCTAACCCTTCTCCTCATAAGTCGAGTCTGTAGCCAGAGTCTTGTAATCCCCTTTTTGGAATTAATAAAATGCATTCCCTAAAAATTTTCCTTAATTTCTACTCAAGCTTTGTCCAAGTATTTCGAAAGGAAAGATGCACCCTCTTTGACTTAGGGGCTGAATGATCTTTCATCAAGGAAACTCTTGTCCTATAACTTCTAAAGGAAACCTCCCCTTTCCATCCACCCCTCCACATCCTCACCCCACTAGGCGAAACACTAGAAAGGCATGCATATTGTAAGGCTTGTGAAGTACGAGTAGGAAGGACAACCCTAGAAGCTAATATGATTCCTCTTCTGCTACGAGAAGTAGAAGTCATTTTGGGTATGGACTACCTAACCACACATCAAGCCCAATAAGACTGTGGGAATAAGAGGATAACCTTCCATGCCCCTAGAAAGGAAGAGGCTGTATTTGAGGGGGACAGAGGAAGAACCAGAATACACCTGGTGTCCTGTATGGAAGCTTAGGACTTACTACGAAAAGGATGTAAGGTATTCCTCGCGTAGGTCACTTGCAAGGACTCGCCAGAGAAGTGTCTAGAAGAGATTCCAGTGGTCAAGAGTTACTCGGAAGTCTTACGGGAGGAATTACCTGGCCTACCCACGAATCATCAACTATAATTTATAATTGAGGTAGTGCCAGGCACTCACCCTATATCCTAAGCACCCCATCGTATGGCGCCCACATAACTCAAGGAGTTGAAAGACTAGTTGAATGAACTTTTAGAGAAAGGATTCATCTGCCCAAGCCAATCCCTGTGGGGTGTACCAGTGTTATTCGTCAAGAAGAAAGATGGTAGTATGAAGCTCTGTTTTGATTACCAGAAATTGAACTGGTAACGATAAAAATTAAGTACCCCCTCCCTAGGATAGATGACTTATTCGATCAACTCAGAGAGGTTGCCTACTTCTCCAAGATTGACCTACGATCGGGATATCATCAACTAAAGATTCGGGAAGAGGATATCCCTTTGGACTAATAAATGCACTTGCGACCTTCATGGACCTGATGAACCGGGTGTTCCAGCTATATTTGGACAAGTTCGTGATCGTATTTATAGACAATATCCTCATATAATCCCTGACCAAAAAGGAGCATTGGGCACACTTGGAGATAACCCTGCGTACCTTGTGAGAAAACTGGTTGTATGCCAAATTCTCTAAGTGCAAGTTTTAGCTTTAGGAGGTGGGCTTCCTGGGACATATAGTACCAAAACATGGAGTAAAGGTGGATCCAGCCAAAATAGAAACTATCTCAAATTGGAAAGCCCTCACCCACCCAGTCGAGATCCGTAGCTTCCTCAGCCTTGCCGGATACTACCAAAAGTTCGTGGAGGACTTCTCCAAAATAGCAGCTCCCTTAACTCGCCTCACAAGGAAGGGAGTGGACTACAAGTGGGATGCCAAGTCTAAGGAGTCCTTCCAAGAACTGAAATCTCGACTAACGGCGACTCCGATACTAGCCTAACCCGATGCGGATGCTGGGGAATACATGATGTATAGCGATGCATCCAAACAAGGACTAACGACCTTGAGCTGGCTGTAATAGTGTTCGCCCTCAAGATATGGCACCACTATTTGTACAAAGTAAAGTGTCGTATCTACACCGATCATAAGAGCCTAAAATACTTCCTAACCTAAAAGGAGCTTAACCTGCAACAGAGAAGGTGGCTAGAGCTAGTGAAGGACTATGATCTCAGAATCGAGTATCACCCCGGTAAGGCCAATGTTGTGGCAAACACACTCAGCCACAAGTACCATACAGGAGAGGCCTTAGTCAGTACCAACTACCTACCCTTACTAAGCCAGTTGCGCAACTTAAGGGTGGACCTTCGCATGGACAGGTGCCAAGGTAACCTAGTAGCCCACCTAGTAGTACGACCCAATCTAGTGGACCAAATACAGGCTCTACAAAAGGAAGATGAGGAACTCCGTCCCCATTGGGAGTGGAACGAGGACAGCCCAATGCTAGACGTCGCAGTCAGGAGCGACAGAGTAATGACCTTCAAAGGGAGGATCATGGTACCAAATAACTAGGAATTAAAAGGTGGATATTGGAAGAAGCCCACAACTCGATGTACACTATGCATCCAAGCAATATGAAAATGTATCGCACCCTAAAATAGGGATATTGGTGGAAGGGAATGAAGAGGGACATCATAGAGTACATGGCCAGATGCTTATCATGTCAGCAAATTAAGGTCGAACACTCGAAACCCTCCGAACTACTACAGTCTCTCCCGATTCCAGAATGGAAATGGGAGCACATTACCATGGATTTCGTGACCGGGCTGCCCATAACAAGAAGGGGCTAGGATGCCATATGGGTTATCATGTAAACCTAGTCCCTTAAAGATAAGGAAACCAAAGAAAAAACTGGTCAACCTAAGTGAGAAAACCTAACCGGTTCATGAACCCCAATCGTTAGAGAAACGAAAAATTGGGAAATTTACAAATCTAGAATGACCTAAAGAGTCATAAAAACCTTGGAAAGGGACTTTGGGACAAATTGGAAAACAAAACCAGACAGGTTTAGGTGAACTGGACCTGAACTAGATTGAACTGGTATGAACCATCATTTAACATATTTCTAAATTTATTTTTCTAGATAGCTTAAAATATTCAAAATGAGAAATTGAAGCCACCATTGCATAGAGAATTAATTTTGATGAATTTAGAAATTTTTAATTTTGAAAAACTCCATCGAATCGGGCACGAACCGTCCGGTTTAAATATTGAACTTGGTCCAGTCCGATTTGGAACAGTGTCGTCTTCTTCCTTCAGATGACGACACTATTCATTCACCAGAAGAACGGATGGTGCTGATAAAGATGAAATGCCTCCATTAAGGGCATTTCAAGTCAAGAATGAGTGCGATTAAGGTGTCAAACGGTTGGGAAAAGAGTCTCCGAGCTCCCTATATAAAGAGCTCCTCTCCATTCATTATTATCACACCTAAAAACTCCATTCTCTCTAAAGTACTCAATTTTTTGGTGAAGCTCAAACCATTGCTCAAACATTGAGGTTTTCCTAAGACTTATGAGGCAAATTTGGGTTCTTTAAATTCAGGGAGAAGTTAGTTACCTGACGGTAATCTCCATTCGATCTGAGGATTGCTGTAGAAGTGCCAGCGGAATCAAACAGTGAAGCAGCTCTGACGGACTGAAGTTGCCCTATTTAGGCCGAGCTAAAATTGGCCAAATTCAGCCCTCATCAGGTCAAACAGTGCCCTCCTGACATGCCCACAACCCTCACACGACCGTAATAGAGCTGAAAGGTAAGCTAATTTGGCCCCCTCTATCATTTCCGATTAGCGTAAGAGAGAAATTGTGAAAACTTCACTGACCGAATTCTTCCTCAATTCAAAATGAATTGTTGCAATTCTTGATCTTAGGAGAAACCTTAGGACGAGAGCTACTTGCCCAAATAGAAAGCTCAGACCACGCACCTCTGATGGTAAGCTTTTGAAGCTTTCTCTCTTTATGCACAATTTTCCGGCAAAGCTCCGTTTGAGCTCGTTTCAGCCTCAATTCATGCAATTCAAAGCTCAATTGAATCTTATGGATATGTAGGCACATAATTATACCTCCAATTTCAAAAATTAACACTGATTGAATGGTCAATTTGATGAAATCAAATTCGGCCAGTTTGAAAGGGGGAAATTGGGGGAAATTTGGGGGTTTCGTAAAATTGAGGGACCAAATTGAAATTTCCCAAAATTGAGGGCCAATTAGCCATGAAAAGGATGTTGGAGGACCAATTGGTCAATTTTTGAAAATAATTGGGAAGAAATTGCCATTTTTGTGAAGTAGGGGCAAAATGGTAATTTTTGAAAAGTTGGGGACCAAATTGGAAATTTTGAAAACTTGAGCCCCTTAAACAATTTTGAGAAAATTAAGGACCCAAAGTGAATTTTTGGAAGTTTCGAGACTCAATTAGGGAAAAGTTAGCATTAGAGACCTAAAGTCAAGGAAAATGAACTTTAGGGACTAAGTGCAATTAATTGGAAATTTTGAGCCTAGCCGTTCATACATGAGAAACAAAGGATGTAATGCCAAAGATTAATCTATAAGGATGTCCAAATCATGTAGGAAGATGAGGGACCGGAACGCCAGCCAGGATAAGCCAGTGTGGAAGTGGAAACCGACTAGAGAATGATACACTTCAGTTATCGGATGAGTGGGTTTATTCACATCATACCCGGTTGGGATGATGAGCACCTCGGAAATAAAAAAAAACCTCTTATATGTGGGATTTAACATCACACCCAGTTGAAGTGATGTGAGAACTAAGAGGAAAAACTACTTACCTGGAGTCCTTCTTGACGAGAGCTAGAACAGCTCAGATAGGCCATAGGCCTCAGTTTTGGAACTTGTGGGGCTAAAATGCCCAATTTTGGAAAATCACATACAGTGGGCCCAAGGCCAATTAGCATGAGCAGGAGCTCATAAACAAATATGATGTATTAAAGCCATGAAAATTCTTAATGAATGGATTATGCAATTTCGCCATGGTACCAAGATAGGACTGACATAATCGATGGACTGTGGTGGCAGTGTGTAAGGGCCAGGTCGATAGATCGGCCTAGACAAACAGCTACAACTCGAGTTGAGGGTTGGGGCCGTTGGACCAGGGGCACCAAAGATAAATGGCTTTGTGGAAAATTATTGTTTGTGCATGCAGTTGAAGTTCGGAACCATCAAGATGCCTAAGAGGGGTAATGATGCGTCCTAGGGGCTACTAGACGACATGGTAGAGATAAGGATAGTTTATCATGGCAGTAATCAATGAAGCTCGATGTAGCTTCATGCGCATGAGGCCGAGGCGGGGTCGGGATGAGGTTTATGTCCTCATACAGACACAGAGTTGATTTTTGGTTTAAGGGTAAGATGTTGCGAACATCCACTCAGACCTAGGGTAGAATTAGATGTGCTTCTATCTGTGTGGTCGGTAAAGTCGCTACGAGCCACAAGTGGGTGTAGTGGATGGATTGTCCTGTGAATGTGTGATCCCTTCCTGATGAAAGGCCTATGTTGAATGTTTAATACACATAATGTGGAAAATGAAGAAAAAAAGTTTTGAAAACCAGAATTTAAGGAAAGACTATTCTTAAAGGAAATAAGGAGTCTGGCACACTACGATTAAAAGTTATTTTATTTATGAAAACACACTCCCAACACCCATTCACTGAGTTGTAGAAACTCACCCATCTTTTATATCCCATTTCAGGAGTAGAGAAAATGACTAAGTAAAATTGAGGGCCAATTGGCCATAAAAAGGATGTTGAAGGACCAATTTGTCAATTTTTAAAAATAATTGGTGTTAAATCGCCTTTTTTTAAGTAGGGGCAAAATGGTAATTTTTGAAAAGTTGGGGACAAAATTTGAAATTTAGAAAACTTGAGCCCCTTAAACAATTATGAGTAAATTAAGGAGCCAAAGTGAAGTTTTGGAAGTTTCGAGACTCAATTTGGGGAAAAGTTAGCATTAGGGACCTAAGGTCAAGGAAAATTAATTTTAGGAACTTAAGTGCAATTAACTCGAAATTTTGATTCTAGCCGTTCATATGTGAGAAATGAAGGCTGTAATGCCAAAGAGTAATTTATAAGGATGTCCAAATTGTGTAGGAACACGAGGGACCAGAACGCCAGCTAGGATAAGCTAGCGTGGAAGCAGAAACCGAGTGGAGAAGGATACACTTCAATTATAGGGTGAGTGAGTTTATTCGCATCATACCTGGTTGGGATAATGAACACCTTGGAAATGAAAAACCACTTCTATATAGGATTTTAACATCACACCCGGTTGGAGTGATCTGAGAACTAAGCAGAAAAACTACTTACCAAATGTAAGTAGAGAAAATCATACCCCTTTGGTATGAAGGACTTCCTTGAAGGAAGAAGGAAACCTGCTTGTCGGTTATAAGCGGATATATCTTCACACCCGGTTGGTGTGATGAATTGAAAGATTATTTTGTCAGAAGTGTTCTCCCCTCACTATGTGCCAATGCTTAAAAATTTTGGGAGACCTTGACGAGAGCTAGAACAGCTCAGATAGGCTAGAGGCCTTGATTTTGGAACTTGTGGGGGCCAAAATGCTCGATTTTGGAAAATCACGTACAGTGAGCCCAAGGACAGTTGGCACGAGCAAGAACTCGTAAACAAACATGATATATTAAAGCCATGAAAATTCTTAATGAATGGATTATATGCTTTTGCCATGGTACCAAGACAGGACCAACATACTCGATGGACTAGCAGCAGTGCGTCGGGGCCAGGTCGACGGACCGACCTAGATAAACCACTGAAGGTCGAGTTGAGGGTCAGGGCCATTGGACCAGGGGCACCAAAGATAAATGGCTTTGTGGAAAATTATTTTTTTCCCATGCACTTGAGGTTCGAGACCAGCAAGATGCCCAAGAGGGGTAATGATGCGTCCTAGGGGCTACTGGATGACATGGTGGAGATAAGGGTAGTTTGTTGTGCCAATAGTGAATGAAGCTCAATGTAGCTTCATGCGCATAAGGTCAGGGTGGGGTCGAGATGAGGTCTATGTCCTCATACGAAAACAAAGTTGATTTTGGGTTTTAGGGTCGGATGTCACAAACATCCACTCAAACCCAGGATAGAAGTGGACGGGCTTCTATCTTGGTGGTTGGTAAAGTCGCTCTGAGCCACAAGTGGATGGGATGCCCTACAAATGTGTGATCCCTTACTGATAAAGGGCGTGTGTTGACTATTAAATAAAACTAATGTGGAAAACGAGGAAAAAAAGGGTTTTGAAAACCAAAATTTAAGGACAAACTATTCTTAAAGGAAATAAGGAGTTTGACATACTCCGATTAAAAATTATTTTATTTATAAAAACTCACTCCCAACACTTATTTACTGAGTTGTAGAAACCCACCCCTCTTTTATATCCCTTTTCCCTTTTGTTAGGTATGCTTAAAGGTTATTTTAAGCTCGCATTTTTATTGATTTATGTTATTCTAGGGAACAAGGTTAAATTATGCATGGCTCCTCTTGATTAAAAAAAAAAAGGAGGAAACCCCTCTTAAACCAAGGGAAATGCGGGTTGATCACGGAGATGCGACCAAATCGGGTCGGGGCATGACATATCATGGATCGACTAACCAAGTCCTCACATTTCTTGCCCATCTGGGTGATAGACTCGATAAAAAAGCTCGCTGCCCTATACGTGGGGGAGATCGTATGACTCCACGGGGTCCCTGTAAGCATAGTATCGAACCGAGACCTGAGGTTCACCTCTCGATTCTTGCCTAGCCTACAAGCGGCACTAGGATCTAGACTTCACATGAGCACTACTTTTCATCCTCATACAGATGGGTAGTCAGAACGGACTATCTATACTCTGGAAGACATGCTACGGGCATGCATTCTAACGATGAAAAGGAACTGGGAAGACCACCTATGTCTCATGGAATTCGTGTATAACAACAATTACCAGGCTAGCATCTAGATGGCCCCCTACGAGGCATTCCAGGGATGACCTTGTCACACACCCTTATTTTGGGAGGAAGTAGGAGAAAGAAAACTTGAGAGAGTCGAGTTGATATAGGACGCATTAGAGAAGATCCAGATCATAAGGAGCCGACTTAAGGCAACCCAAGATAGCTAGAAACGTTATGCCGACCACCGAAGGAAGAACCTGGAATTTGAGGTCAGAGATAGTGTATTCCTAAAGGTGTCACCTTGGAAAAGGGATACTCAGGTTTCAATAAAAAGGAAAGTTGAAACCCAGATACATTGGCCCATGCACCGTCATTCGTAGGGCCGAACATGTAGCCTACCAGTTGGTGTTGCCTCCCAACCTACAAAGGATCCATGACGTCTTCCAGGTGTCCCTACTATGGAAGTACAAGCCCGACCCCAGCCACGTGCTAGATGAGCCACCACCGTAAATCGAGGAAGACCTAACTTACGAAGTAGAACCTGTTCAGATCCTCGACTGGAGTGAGATGAACCTTCGGAACAAGAATATCCCCATGGTGAGGATACTATGGCAAAATGGCCATGTTGAGGAAGAAACATGGGAGGTCAAAGTCAATGAAAGGGATAGATATCTACAGTTATTTGATATGTAACAGTTTTGAGGATGAAACTCCTAAAAGGGTGGAAGATTTGTAAAACACGTACTTTGGGATGAAAGAAAATTGGGAAAAGAACTGGTAAAGGTTTACACATGAAGAATGAGTCATTTAATGAACGAAAAATAGTTAACGTGGGAAGTTGGAAAATCCCAAGTGACCAAAAATTCACAAAAATTACAAGGAAGAACCGAGAAGTGGAATAAAGGATAAAACCAAACCGGTTCGGGGTGAACGAGCCCGAACCAACATAAACCATAGTGAACCCGTTCACAAATTCATTTTTCTATGGGGATTAAATGTCAATTTGGGAAATTGAGACCACCATTAGATATAAAATAAATTTAGATGAATTTAGAAATTATTAAATTTCAGAAAAATGGTTGAACCGGATCTGAACCATCCGATTTATGAATTTTGGGCAGCAAACCCGGTCTGACTGAACCGATCAATGGTCAGACCAGTCAACGGACCGGTCAGCGGACAACACTCCACGATCAATTGTCAATGGATAGCTGCCACACAGACACGAGCAACCAATGGAAGGCTACCACATGTCTGGTCAACTGTCAATTGGTGCCCCATCAGCCTACCATGCAGACACAAGGAGCCAATGAGAGACTGCCACATGTTCGATCAACGGGTCAACGGCTGACACAATGGCCGAGCTAACACTCCATGTTAGAAAAACTGATCAATCACAGTGCGCTAGTGGCACGATCACCACATCATCGTCTTCAACATTTAGATGCTAATAGGGAAGAGGGGGAAGAGAGAGTCGCCAAAAAAGCTAGAGTCTCCGATGACTCAAAAAACTCTTCGATCAGGTTAGCAACGGCCGAGTCAGAGGTCAAGTCTTACACTGGCAGGTAGCCTGAACAGTTGTTGAGCTCCCAATATAAAGAGCACCCCCTCATTCATTCTCTTCATCCCATAATCGAGCGAAGAAGAAGAAGAAGAGTACACTTTCCAGCGAGCTGCGAACTAGAGCTCCGACAACAGGATTTTTCTCAACCTCTAAAGCCACATTGGGTGTCTTTGGAATTAGGATGAAGTCCTCTACCTAACTCTACCTTCCATTCAGCTTGAGAGCCATTGAGGAGGAACGAGGAAGCACAAACAGGGCTACCACTCCTCGGCCAAAAAATAGCCAGCCTCCTATCGCCTACTTCAAGCCCTCTCCCGACCAATTAAAGTCAAGCTAGACCTCTTATGCCCCATCTAGAGGTGTCCCAACCTTTCCTTGAGCTAAGAAGATAAGCTCCCTCCGCCGCCCTTCGCTAGAAAACACAGTGCACGACCAAATTCTACAAAAACTTTAACACTAAAATTTGCACCGCTTAGGTCATCAATTGAAGCATGGCTTGATCCAGGGAGGATCCCCGCAATGAGAGTAACACAGTGGTAACCAAAGCTCCGATCACAGGATCCTCACCAGTAATGTCACACCCCGACCTGGTTTGGTTAGATCCCCGTGATCAACCCGCCACTCTCTTGGTTTATTAAGGGTTTTCCCCATCTTTTATAACATGAATAGTAAGACATCCTTTAAACTTGTACCTTTCTTGGAATAACATCAATCAAAATGGCATGAAATTTAAACTTTACATACCTGTCTTGCAGGTGTAGTTAACTGGAGGTCCTTGGTTAAGTTTTCCCTTGGTTACCTGAAAGGCGTATAAGGGAGGGGGTGAGTTCAACAACTCAATGAATGGGTGTTTAAGACTTGATTTTCAGAAAAATAGTTTGAATTGGAGTGTGCCAGACTCCTTAATTTCTTAAAACCATTTCCTCAATTTCACGATTTTCAAAACCATCATTTCCTCATTAACCACAATTGGTGTGTTTAACAATCAACACACGCCCTTCATCATGAAGGTATGACACATTCCCAAGGCAGCACATCCACTACACCCACTTGTGGTGTCGGAGCTACTTTACCGGTCACCTAGATAGAAGCTCATCCACTTCTACCCTGAGAATGAGTGGATGTATGTGACATCTAACCCTCAATCCCGTAAAGAAACTCCGTGTCCGTATAAGGACAGAGACCTCATCCTAACCCCACCTCGGTCTCATGCGCATGAAGCTACGTCAAGCTTCCTTGACTGCTGGCACGATAAACTACCCTTATCTCCACCATTTCGTCCAATAGCCCCTAGGACGCATCACTACCCCTCTTGGGCATCTTGATGGTCTTGAACCTCAGTACTTGCACAAAACAAGAGTTTTCCTTACAAGCCATTTAATCTTTGGTGCCACTAGTCCAATGGCCCCGACACTCAACTTGACCTACAGTTGTTTGTCTTGACTGGTCCATCGACCTGTCTTGTTGCACTGTTGCCAGTCCATCAAGTACGTTGGTCCTGTCTTGTCACATTGCCGCCAGTCCATGGAGTATGTCGGTCCTATCTTGGTATCATGACCAAACACATCATTCATTAGAGTTTTCATGGCTTAAATTCATATTTTTTATGAGCTCCTACTCGTGCCACTTGGCCTTGTGCCCACTATACGAGATTTTCAAAATTAGGCATAATAACCCCCAAGTTCCAAAATCAAGAACTTCGGCCTATCTGAGCTATTCGAGCTTCTGTTAAGGTCTCCCAAAAAGTTTAAGCAGTGGCACATAGTTAGCGGAGAGCACTTTTGACAAAATAATTTTTCAGCTATCCATCACACCAAACAGGTGTGAGGACATCTCCGTTCATAACTGATGAAAGAGTTTTCTACTTCCTTCTGGGAAGTTCATCATACCAACAGGTTATAATCTACTTATAACCGGTAACTAGTTTTTCCGCGTAATTTCCACATCACTCCATCGAGGTGTGATGTTTAAAATTTCACTTAGTAGTGGGTTTTCATTTCCAAGGTGCTCATCATCCCAACCGAGTATGATTTGAAAATCCCACTCACCTGTTAATGTAGTGAATTCCTCTTAACTGGCTTTTTGCTTTGAATTATTCACAATTAGGTACCTAAAGTTCTTTTTCCTTAACTTTACGTCTCTAATGCCAATTTTTCCCCAAATTGGGTCCCGAAACTTCAAAATTTTACTATGGAACTTAATTTATTCAAAATTATAAAAAAGGGGATCAAGTTTCCCAAATTCCCATTTTAGTCCCCAACTTTTCCAAAATTATCATTTGCCCTTACTTTACAAAAATGGTAAAATTGACCAACTGGTCCTCTTAAATCTTTTCCATTCCCAATTGACCCTCAATTTTAGGAAATTGCACTTTAGTCCCTCGAATTGTCAAAATTCCCAAAATTTCCCACAATTTCAATCTTCCAACTTGACTGGATTTGATTTAATAAAATTGACCGATCAATCGAATTAATTGTTGAAATTGAAGGTGGATTTGAGTTACTACACATCCATAAGATTCAATTGCACTTTGAATCACATGAATTGACGTCGGAATGAGCTTAAACGGAGCTTCGCGGGAAAACTAGACGTAGAGAGAGAAAGCTTCGGAAGCTTACTGTCAGGGGCGCGTCGGTCCGAGCTTTTGATCTGGATAGATAGCTCTTGTCCTAAGGTTCCTCCTAGGATCAAGAATTGCATCAATTCATGTTGAATTGATGGAGAATTTGGTCAGTAAAGATCGTCAGTTCTCTCTCTAGCAATGATCCGAATTCATAGAGGGGAGCCAAATTGGCTTACCTTTCCACTCTAATTCGTTGGTATGAGGGATGAGGAAGTGTTGGGAGAGCTTGGTTTGGCCTAAGAAGGGATTGAATTGCTCATTTTTAGCTCGACCAAAATAGGGCAGCTTCGGTCGACTGAAGCTGCTACACTGTTCTATCACGCTGGCATTTCTCTGGCGATCCTTAGAGCAAATGGAGACTACAATCGTGTTGTTGACTTCTCCCTGAATCTAAAGCACCCGAGCAAACCTTATTTGGCTTAGAAAAGTGCACAAGTAGGAGCTCTGGTTCAAGCTTTTGAAGTACCAAAATGTGGAGTACATCATGTATTCTCTATGGGTCTGGAGGTATTTCTAATTTATAGGCCATTGGTCCCTATCCTTTAGATAATGGGATAAGGACCGATATACCTCAGTTTCGACTTTCCTCATTGTTGAAACCTAAGTATTCCCCTCCACGTGGATACCTTTAGAAATACTTGATCTCCCACCTCAAATTCTAGATCTTTCCTCCGATGGTTAGCATAACTCTTTTGCATATCCTGAATGGTCTTAAGGTGACTCCTAATTAATTTTATTTTCTCTATGGCATCCTTAATTAGCTCTATCCTTCCCTGCTTCCTTTCCCCTACTTCTTCCCAAAATAAAGGGGTATGACATGGTCGTCCATAAAGGGCTTCATAAGGATCCATCTGAATACTAGCCTGATAGCTATTGTTGTAAGAAAATTCCATTAGGCACAAGTATTCCCCCCAACCTTTGTTCATGGTAAGTATGCATTCCCTCAGCATGTCCTCCAAGGTTTGAATCGTTCACTCAGACTGTCCATCAGTCTAAGGATGAAATGCAATGCTCATGTGGAGCTTGGTTCACATAGTACTTTGTAAACTTGGCCAGAACCTTGAAGTAAATCTAGGGTCTCTATCTGATACTATGCTCACCGAAACACCGTGGAGTCTTATTATATCCCTCATATATAGGACAACCAGTTGTTCAACTGAATTTGTCACTCTTATTGGTAGAAAATGGGTGAACTTGGTTAATTGGTCCACTCTGACCCATATTGCATCTCGTCCTTTCCTCGTCACCAGTAATCCCATGACAAAGTCCATAGTGATGTGCTCCCATTTCCATTCTTGGATTGATATGGGCTGCAGCCGTCCTGGTTGTTTCTGATGCTCAGCTTTAATCCGCTGACAGGACAAACATCAGGCTACATATTCCACAATTTCCCTCTTCATCCCTTTCCACCAATATCCTTATTTGAGGGTGCGGTACATCTTTGTACTGCCCAAATGCATTGCATACACAGAATCGTGTGCTTCTCCCAAAAGTAATCTCTTCAGCTCTTTGTCTTGAGACACACATACCTTGCCCTTGTAAGTTAGCACACCATCACCTCACAAGTCGTAGTCTAGTTTTATCCCTCTGTTAACCATGTCCAAATAGGATTGGAGTTCTTTATCAGCCTTTTGTTGAGCCTTAATATGCTCGGTTAGGCTAGGCCTTAAAACCACATTGGCCAACAAGCACTTCTCCTACTTGTCCATCCACAGGTCTACCTCCATCCTTCCTAGCTGTTGCAACAAGGGTATGTAGCTCATCTTTATTTGTGCCGCCTCAGTTTGATATTTGTGACATAAGGCATCTGCCACCACATTCGCCTTTCTGGGATGATACTCTATCACAAGGTCATAATCCTTTACCAATTCCAACCATCACCTCTGGCAGAGATTTAATCCCTTATGAGTTAGGAAGTACTTAAGACTCTTGTGATCAATGTATATCCTTCACTTAACCCCGTAGAGGTAGTGTCGCCAAATCTTTAAGGCAAACACTATCACAACTAATTCTAGGTCGTGGGTTGGGTAGTTTCTCTCATGTATCTTAAGTTGTCATGAGACATAGGCGATAACTTTTCCTTTTTGCATCAGTACACATCCAAGTCCTTATTTAGATGCATCACGATAGACAGTGTATTCTCTCGCACTTGGGTCAGGAAGGGAGAGTACTGGTGTGATTTTCAATTGAGTCTTCAACTCTAAGAAAGACTTCTCATAGCTTTTATCCCATTTATACTCAACTCCTTTCCTAGTGAGCCTAGTCGAAGGGGCTGCTATCTTGGAAAAGTCTTACACGAACCGTCTGTAGTATCATGCTAGGCTTAAGAAACTTCTTATCTCTAAAGGATTCATGGGTGCCTTCCAGTCAGATATGGCTTTCAACTTTGCCGGTTCTACCTTGACTCTGTCCTTGGACACTATATGTCTTAAGAATCCTACCTCCTATAGCCAGAACTCACACTTGGAGAATTTTGCATATAAGTGGTTGTCCTACAATATCTCTAAGGTTATTGCCAAGTGTTCTTCATGATCCAACCTAGTTCATGAGTATATGAGAATATCATCTATGAATACTATTATGAATCTGTCATGCCCCGACCCGGTTTGGTCGGATCCCCGTGATCAACCCGCCACTCTCCCGGTTTATTAAAGGGTTTCCTCTTATCGTAAATCGTAAAGAATAAGGCGTCCTTTAACTTGCACCTTTTTCCTGGAATAGCATAATCAAAACTGTATGAAATTTAAAACTTTACATATCTGTCTTACAGGCATCTTAGTTGATGGTCTTTAAGGGGGGGCTTTCCAGGATTTCCTGAAAGGGATATAAGGGAGGGGGTGAGTACGACTACTCAGTGAATAGGTTTTTAAAAGCTTTTGTCTTTATATGGAGTGTGCCAGACTCCTTTGTTTTAAAAAAATCCCATCATTTAAAATTTTAGATTTTTCCATTATTTCTTAGTTACCACGTTGTGTCATCACCTAACACACATCCTTCATCATGAACGTTACACACATTTGCAAGTCAGTATCACTACTGAACACGCTAGTAGCTTCGGAGCGACTTTTCCTGCCACCCGGATAGAATTTCGACCACTTCTACCCTGGGAATGAATGGATGTACGTGACATCCTACCCACAATCCCAAAATCACTTCTTCATGTCCGTATGAGGATAGAGACCTTATCCTGTCCCCACCTCGGTCTCATGCGCTTCGTGCTACTCCAGATTTCTCACAAACACCTGGAACGACGAACTGCCCTTATAGCCACCAGGTCGTCCAGTGCCCTTAGGACGCATCACTACCCCTCATGGGCGTCTTGATGATCCCGTACTCACAGTGCATGCACAAACAATTTTTTCTTATATTTCCGTGTAATCTATGGTGCCATTAGTCCAACGTCCCCGACTCTCAACTCAACCAGCAGCTGTTTGTCTTGACTATTCCGTCGACCTGTCATTTCGCACTGCCGCTAGTTGACTGAGCATGTCGGTCCTATCTTGGTACCATGGCCAAACAATTCACTTATTAAGTTTTATGGCGCATATATCATGTTCGTTTACGAGCTCCTGCTCGTGCCAACTAGCCTTGGGCCCACTGTACGAGATTTTCAAAATCGGGCATTTAGCCCCCAAGTTCGAAAACCGAGGCCCCTGGCCTATCAGAGCTATTCGAGCACCCGTCGAGAAGGTCTCCTAAATAGTTTAAGCATTGGCACACAGTCAGGGGAGAACACTTCTGACAAAATAGGTTTTCACTGTCCATTATACCAACCGGTATAAGGACATCTCCGTTCATAACCGATGAACGGGTTTTCAACTTCCTTCGAGGAAGTCTCATCATACCAACTGGGTATGATCTACTTATAACCGGTAAGTAGTTTTGTTTTTTCGCATAACTTTCACATCACTTTCTCTAAGTAGTGATGATTAAAATACCACTAAACAGTGGGTTTTTATATCGAGGCACTTATCATACCCAACCGGGTATGATGTTAGTAAACCCAGTCACAACCGGTAAGTGGTTTTTAACTTTAAACTGTGCTCATCATCCCAAATAGGTATGATGTGAATAATCCACTCACCTGTTAATGCCGTGAATTCCACTAGACTGGTTCTTTGTATTCACGCGAGCATATCCTTGTTGGTGTTCCCGATATTTAATGTTCCTACACGATATGAACAACCTTGTTCATTATTACTCGGCATAACAGCCTTCATTCATAAATGAATGAGAAAACCCAAACTTTTAGTTATTTGCAATTAGGTCCCTAAAGATATTTCTCTTTAACTTTAAGTCCCTAATGTCGGTTTTTTCTCAAATTGAGTCCCGTAACTTTTAAAATTTATCGTGGGATCTCAATTTATTCAATTTCACCAAAAAGGGGTTTAATTTTTCCAAATTTCCAATTTGGTTCCCCAATTTTTCCAAAATTACCATTTTGCCCTTCTTTCACAAAAATGGTAAGTTTTTCCCCAAAATTTCCAAAAATCCTCAATTGGTCCTCCAACATTATTTTCATGCCCAATTGACCCTCAATTTCATAAAATTGTATTTTGGCCCCTTTGAATTTCGAAAATCCCCAAAATTTCCCCCAATTTCAACTCTTCAACACTACCGAATTTAATTTCATGAAATTAGCCAATCAAACACTTCTAATTGTTGAAATTGGAGTTGAAATTGAGTTCCTGTATGTTCATCCGATTCTAAGAAACTTTGAATCGCAGATTTTAACATCGGAATGAGCTCAAACGAAGTTTTGCCGGAAAACAGACTGTAGAGAGAGAAAGCTTCGATTACTCACCGGTGAAGGCACGACAGTCTGAGCTTTTCATCTGGGCAGATAGGTCTCGTCCTGAGGTTTATCCTAAAATTAAGTATTGTATCAATTGATGCGGAATTGGATTAGAATTTCGTCATTGAAATTCGGTCGACTCTTTCTCTAGCACTGATCGAAAATTATAAAGGGGAGTCGAATTGGCTTACCTTTCAGTCCTAATTCGGCCGTGGAAAGGATGAGGAAGTGTTGGGAGGGCTTGGTTTGGCCTGAGGAGGGCTTGAAATGGCCGATTTTAGCTTGGTCGAAATAGGGCAGCTTCGGTCCGCCGGAGTTGCTTCACTATTCCATCATGTCGGCGCTTGTCTAACGATTCTCGGATTGACTGGAGTTTGCTATCAGATAGCTATCTTCTCCCCGGTTCTAAAGAGCCCGACCTTTGTTCAAGTAGAAGCTCTGGTTCGAGCTTTACCGGGAAATGGAGCAGCAGTGAGAGAGAGAGAGAGAAGTGTTCAGGTGTGAGGAGAATGAAATGGGGATGACCTCTTTATATAGTTATAAAACTCGTGTATTAAATGGGCGAGATTTATTACTAGTATTAATATTGCCATAAATTATTGGTATTAATTCCAATAATTTAATTCCGGTAATAAATTATTTGTATTAATTCCAATAATTTAATTCCGGTAATAAATTATTGGTATTAATTTCAATAATTAAATATATATTAATTGATGGCTATTTATGATATTAATTGATAAGCTATTTATGAACCCATCATCACACTACTCTCAAGTAAGCACGCTTTACTTTGAAGTTCTTATAAAATCTAGTTCACCTGAACCAATTTGGTTTTTGTTTTCTAGTTTGTCTTAAATTTCTTTTCCAATGTTTAATAAATCCTTTGGATCAACCATAAGTTGTAAATTTTTATATTGCTTATTCCCAAATGTAAACCGGTTTGGTTTTTCTTATTCGGTTTGACCGGTTCTTTTCCCGGTTTTCCTTAACTCAAATGTGCGGGGTTTACAACTCTCCCCTCCTTTTAGGAGTTTTGTCCCCAAAACTTAGTTAACATCCTTGCATGAGCAATCATTTCCTTTGATGCCCCTTTGGTGTTTGCTTAACATGCAAAGTCTTCTCTAGTTCTTTTAATTAGTCCTTTTTACATCCTTCACTTAAGGAATTTCTTTTCCTTTATATTATTTACTCCCTACATGGAGTTTATCATAGCGAGACATACCTTACTTCAGGGTATATTCTTAGATTTATATCTTTCTTTGCTTAAAGCACATTCTTCCCTTTGAGGTTCTGTACTCAAGATTGAAAATTCCAAGATACCTAACCATTCCCATGTCTAGTTAACCCCTTGGTCGTTGAAACCTTTAGCTCAATGTTCTTTTGGGCGTTACGTAATGGTTGCCACAGTTTTCTTTATTCTCACTTTTTCATCTTATTTTGACCCTTTCTCCATTCGTTGTCTATTGTAACTTCAGTCCAAATTTTTATATTCGACCTCGTCATGCTTATTAGCCGACTCTTCCTTACTTTGAGTCATATTCTCCTTGAGATTGTTGGGCTTACATACCCCTTACAGCATGGCATTTTCTAGGACCTGTCTTTGTCCATTAGATTTCTAGAACATCTCCTTGAGGGTCTCTCTTAGCTTTTTTTTTTTTTAACCTTTCAGGGATCATATAACTTCATCCCTCTTTTCTTTTGATGGCATTCCTCAACTATCCTTTTTACCGTTATCCTCTCATCCATCATGCCTTTGAAGTTATATCTCGCATAACCGCATGGATTTCTCTTACCTACTCATCCTTTCCAAACGTTTTTATTGGGTCCTTTCAATTCCAATCGTTGGGTTTCCTGATGATTATTGACATACGAGGATTTTTTTTTCCCTTCTTATGTCCTTTCTCTTCTTTAGTGACATCCCTTATTCAATGACTTCCTTTTTCCTTAATCCTCTTTTACTTGCTCATAAATCACTTCATGATTCTTCATTCTACAATAATTGCTTTCGATCTATGTGTCGATTACTTTGCTTGGGAAGGTTCACTCCATCCAGTTTTGTTCATTATCTTTGGCTGTTCGTCATTACTAGTTTTCCTCTTTCTACATGGTTCTCCTATTCTCTCCAAACAGGTCATAATAGACCATTACAATACTTCCTTTCTTGGAAAACATTTCCTAAATAAGGGTTGGTTCTATTTCCTCTTAATTGGGATACACATGTCTTAACGGGGCTTCCTTCCTTGGTAGGATTCTTTGCCTTTCCCCTGACATTCTTTTCCTACATTTGCTCTAGGGGATTTCTACCCTTAAATGACATCCCTTGATGTCGTCTTCTCCTATTTACCATTACTTCTCAAATCTTTTAGGCACATCTTTTATGCTATATTTACATCCTTATTTGTACCCAGTACCTGTCTATTTCTTTAGGGAGCGTACAAATCTTCCTTGTTTCAGGATCATTGTGGGAGAGGCTTGCCTATTCCTTTCTTGGCTTGAGTTTAGTCGTTAATTGGCCCTTGGTCCTTTTAAGGATTTCTTGTATTCTTCTTTTCCCGAGTATTTGACCTTTTTGCCTCTCTCTTCTTTGTCAAAACTTACATTATGGCTTTCCCGAGTATTTGTTCATTAACTGCTTTGCCTCCACCATTTGTTTGGTCTAAGTTTCTTAGCAGCTGTTTCTTGAGTCCTCCTGTCCTTAACATCCATCTCACTGACCTTTTTAGGGTGTAGTCCCTTCTACTTCCCGGTCTTCCTTAGGTGTCATTTGTTCCCTGTAACTATCTTGTTGTAACGACTTGCTTTCTCTTGTCCTGTTGGTTCGAACTTCCTATTTGACATAGTTGCTTTTTCCAAGGTGATTTATTCCTGTAATCCCAATACGTCCCGTTTGTCATCAAATGTTCGTCTTGTCTTCTCTTGTGGATGCACTCCTTTCTTTGCTCCTAAATGGTTTGGATTTTCTTCTTAAAGGGGGAATTCTCTTCAGCTATCCTTTGTTCTGTTTGTGGTTTTATTGAGATCCTACCTTTACCCCTTTTTCCTTCTTACCACTTTGCTAAGATTTTGAAGAGTTTCCTCTTATTTGTGGTTGCAAATGGAGTCATGTTTCTTGGGATGGTATCCTTTCGAATTTCCTATAGTTGTGGGGTGTTTATTCTTGGATAATATTGTCCTGACTCCTGGCGATGTTGGACAGTTTTTCACTTCGTGTCCTATTCCCCTCTAGGTTAACTTGATTCTTGTCCTTTGTAGGGTTGGGCACTTCTCCACGCAGTGTCCCAATCATTCATGCTTATAATTATATGAACATAAGTGGTTCCTCCTAGCGTTTTCTTGGAAATTGTTAGTTTTAGTGCTCCTTCATCCTTAAGTCTGGATACCGTGAGAGTTTTTTTTTTCTTTTTGGAGTCTTCCTTGAAGATCACATCATTTGAGGGACAGGGTTTTTAGGAATTTGGAGTACTTCATTAATAGAGTAGTACAGTATGTTGGGGATTTTGGCCCTATTACAGAAAATGGTCACCAAATAACTAGGGAGCTACGAGATTCTTGATAAGCATCCTCCTATGTAAGGTTATATGCCCCATTTTATGGCTTCACGCTTGGCTTCCTTTATACTTAGAGTTGTGACCTCAATAGGTCCTGTCACCATTCTCTGGGATACTTTCTCATTTGCTCTTTTGAGATTCTTGCCATGCTTTAGGCATTTGGGAAGCTTCTAGGGTTATCTTCCTACAAAGATAAGGTGTTGAGTAGAGCCATTCCTAGTTTTCTCGATTCCTCTCCTAGGAGCCATCTAAAAATTTTAGGATAAATCCTATTAGTTAAAATATTTTATAGTCTTGATTATGTATTCGAGGAAACAGGCTCTGATACCACTCTAGTTGTCACACCCCGACCCGGTTTGGTCGGATCCCCGTGATCAACCCGCCACTCTACCGGTTTATTAAAGGATTTCCCCTTATCGTAAACCGTAAAGAGTAAGGCGTCCTTTAACTTGCACCTTTTTCCTAGAATAGCATAATCAAAACTGTATGAAATTTAAAACTTTACATACCTGTCTTACAGGCATCTTAGTTGACGGTCTTTAAGGGGAGGCTTTCCGGGATTTCCTGAAAGGGATATAAGGGAGGGGGTGAGTACGACTACTCAGTGAATGGGTTTTTAAAAGCTTTTGACTTTTAAGAAAAACATTTATATGGAGTGTGCCAAACTCCTTTGTTTTAAAAAAATCCCATCATTTAAAAATTTAGATTTTTCCATTATTTCTTAGTTACCACATTATGTCATCACCCAACACACATCCTTCATCATGAAGGTTACACACATTCGCAAGTTAGTATCACTACTGAACCCGCTAGTAGCTTCGGAGCGACTTTTCCTACCACCCGGATAGAAGTACGACCACTTCTACCCTGGGAATGAGTGGATGTACATGACATCCTACCCACAATCCCGAAATCACTTCTTCATGTCCGTATGAGAACAAAGACCTCATTCTGTCCCCACCCCGGTCTCATGCGCTTCATACTACTCCAGATTTCGCACAGACACCTGGAACAACGAACTACCCTTATAGCCACCAGGTCGTCCAGTGCCCTTAGGATGCATCACTACCCCTCATGGGCATCTTGATGATCTCGTACTCATAGTGCATGCACAAACAATGTTTTCTTATATTGCCATGAAATATGTGGTGCCATTAGTCCAACGGCCCCGACTCTCAACTCAACCCGCAGCTGTTTATCTTGACTAGTCCGTCGACCTGTCATGTCGCACTGCCGCTAGTTGACTGAGCATGTCGGTCCAATCTTGGTACCATGGCCAAATAATTCACTTATTAAGTTTTATGGCACATATATCATGTTCGTTTACGAGCTCCTGCTCGTGCCAACTGGCCTTGGGCCCACTGTACGAGATTTTCAAAATCGGGCATTTAGCCCCCAAGTTCCAAAACCGAGGCCCCTGGCCTATCAGAGCTATTCAAGCTCCCGTCGAGAAGGTCTCCCAAATAGTTTAAGCATTGGCACACAGTCAGGGGAGAACACTTCCGACAAAATAGGTTTTCAATGTCCATTATACCAACCGGTATAAGGACATCTCCGTTCATAACCGATGAACGGGTTTTCAACTTCATTCGAGGAAGTCTCATCATACCAACCGGGTATGATCTACTTACAACCGGTAAATAGTTTTATTTTTTCGCATAACTTTCACATCACTTTCTCTAAGTAGTGATGATTAAAATACTACTAAACAGTGGGTTTTTATATCGAGGCACTTATCATCCCCAACCAGGTATGATGTTAGTAAACCCACTCACATCCGGTAAGTGGTTTTTAACTTTAAACTGTGCTCATCATCCCAACTGGATATGATGTGAATAACCTACTCACTCGTTAATGCCGTGAATTCCACTAGACTGGTTCTTTGTATTCACGCGAGCTTATCCTTGCTGGCGTTCTCGATATTTAACGTTCCTACACAATATGAACAACCTTGTTCATTATTACTCGGCATAACAGCCTTCATTCATTAATGAATGAGAAAACCCAAACTTTTAGTTATTTGCAATTAGGTCCCTAAAGATATTTCTCTTTAACTTTAAGTCCCTAATGTCGGTTTTTCCTCAAATTGAGTTCCATAACTTTTAAAATTTATCGTGGGACCTCAATTTATTCAATTTCACCAAAAAGGGGTTTAATTTTTCCAAATTTCCAATTTGGTTCCCCATTTTTTCCAAAATTACCATTTTGCCCTTCTTTCACAAAAATGGCAAGTTTTTCCCCAAAATTTCCAAAATTCCTCAATTGGTCCTCCAACATTATTTTCATGCCCAATTGACCCTCAATTTCATAAAATTGTATTTTGGCCCCTTTGAATTTCGAAAATCCCCAAAATTTCCCCCAATTTCAACTCTTCAACACTACCGAATTTGATTTCATGAAATTAGCCGATCAAACACTTCTAATTATTGAAATTGGAGTTGAAATTGAGTTCCTGTATGTTCATACGATTCTAAGAAACTTTGAATCGCAGATTTTAACGTCGGAACGAGCTCAAACGAAGTTTTGCCGGAAAACAGACTGTAGAGAGAGAAAGCTGCGATTACTCACCGGTGAAGGCACGGCAGTCTGAGCTTTTCATCTGGGCAGATAGGTCTCGTCCTGAGGTTCATCCTAAAATCAAGTATTGTATCAATTGATGTGGAATTGGATTAGAATTTTGTCATTGAAATTCGGTCAACTCTCTCTCTAGCACCGATCGAAAATTATAAAGGGGAGTCGAATCGGCTTACCTTTCGGTCCTAATTCGGCCGTGGAAAGGCTGAGGAAGTGTTGGGAGGGCTTGGTTTGGCCTGAGGAGGGCTTGAAATGGCCAATTTCAGCTTGGTCGAAATAGGGCAGCTTCGGTCCGCCGGAGTTGCTTCACTATTCCATCATGTCGACGCTTCTCCAACGATTCTCGGATTGACTGGAGTTTGCTATCAGATAGTTGTCTTCTCCCCGGTTCTAAAGAGCCCGACCTTTGTTCAAGTCGAAGCTCTGGTTCGAGCTTTACCGGGAAATGGAGCAGTAGTGAGAGAGAGAGAGAGAAGTGTTCATGTGTGAGGAGAATGAAATGGGGATGACCTCTTTATATAGTTATAAAACCCGTGTATTAAATGGGCGAGATTTATTACTAGTATTAGTATTGCCATAAATTATTGGTATTAATTCCTATAATTTAATTTCGGTATTAATTCCAATAATTTAATTCCGGTAATAAATTATTAGTATTAATTTCAATAATTAAATATATATATTAATTGATGGCTATTTATGATAAGCCACATAAAAATTTTTGACCGAAATTTCGGGTTACAAAAAAATCACACTTCCCAGGAGTTCACCCATCATCACATTACTCTCAAGTAAGCACGCTTAACTTTGAAGTTCTTATATAATCTGGTTCACCTGAACCAATTTAGTTTTTGTTTTCTAGTTTGTCTTAAATTTCTTTTCCAATGTTTAATAAATCCTTTGGATCAACCGAAAGTTGTAAATTTTCATATTGCTTATTCCCAAATGTAAACCGGTTTGGTTTTTCTTATTCGGTTTGACCGGTTGTTTTCCCGGTTTTCCTTAACTCAAATGTGCGGGGTTTACATAATCTATCCAAGTGTGGTTGGAACACACGGTTCATTAAATCCATGAAGGTTATAGGGGCATTGGTTAATCCAAACGACATCACTCTAAATTTATAATGTCTATACTGAAATGTCGTCTTGGGGATGTCCTCTCGGATCCTAAGTTGGTGATAGGCCGACCGAAGATCTATTTTGGAGAAGTAGGCTGCTCCTTTTAGTTGGTCAAATAGGTCATCAATCCATGGAAGTGGGTACCTGTTCTTGATGATGACCTGGTTCAACTTTCTATAGTCTATGCATAGTCTCATTATTCCATCCTTTCTCTTTACGAATAGGACGGGTGTACCCCATGGAGACTGTCTAGGACGTATAAAATCTTTCTCCAATAGTTCGTCTAATTACTCTTTCAATTCCTTCAATTCTGTTGGAGCCATGCGATAAGGAGCTTGGGATATGGGGTTTGTTCCTAGAATAATTTCTATGGTGAACTCCACTTGTCGACTTGGAGGTAGTCCATGTAGTTCTTCTAGAAATACTTATGTATAGTGTTTAACCACCAGAATGTCTTCAAGTCTCTTCTCCTCTAACTCTTCGTTGATGACCATGGCTAGGAAAGCCGTACAACCTTTTTATATCATTTTTTGTGCCTTCATAAGGAACACCATATGTACTTCACCCTTTCTTCGGTCTCCTTGGAATTTTAATCCATTTGTCTTGGGAGTGTGGAAGGTCATTGTCTTCTTTCCACAATCCATCCTATCTTGATAGTTACTTAACCAATCCATTCCAAGGATTACTTCTATTTCCTTCATGGGCAATTGAATCAAATCTACTTCGAGTTTGATTCCCCCAATCTTTATCTCATATCCTTTTAATTGTTTGTTCCTGTTTAGCCCTTCTACTAAGGGTGTTAGGATGTTGAAACTTTGTTCTAGAGGAGTAAGTTCTAAGGGTAAGCTTGGAATTAAGTCCTCTTTGATGAAGGATCCCTCAGCTCCTGAATCGAAGAAGGCGTAGACTTGTTGACCCCATAATTGCACGTACCCTGATTGAAGAAACGTATAGTTTTAGGGGAAAGTTTTCTTTATTGAATAAAACTTTCAATTACAACTTTTTCTTGAACTAATTGGGAGGGTTTTGGGATGTACCTGCTACATTACTAGTGTCTTTCCGAGCCTCTTCCTCGGTGAGGTTGTATACCCTAGCTGGTACTCTGGCTGTTGCATCTGGCCTAGGATTCCTAGGGTTCCCTTGTGGTGGTACAAGGGTATTCCTCTGCTTGTCTCCGTGAGATTGGGGTAATCATTTGCAAAGTGTCCCACTTGTCCACATGCAAATCAGGTCAAGCATGCTCCCTAATGGTACCTTTGGCACCTAGGACAGTGGGGGTTTCCTTGGGGTAAGGTGGGGATTACTCGTTGTGGAGGTGGCAACATATCTTTCCTCTTTTGAAATACCACTCTATTTCCCCATCTTAAGCCATTATGCTCCTTCTATCCTCCCTGATCGCATTGACCCTTATCCTCCTTCCGGGTCATCTGTTCTATCCTTCGGCATCGGGTCTACACCAGTTGCTCACACTCACGAGCCATATTGAATACCACCGCCAGGTCCGTGAGGCGTCCTAGTACTCCCATACGATTTTGTATGTCCATATTAAGATCGTCCACAAATTGCTAGCATATGTCTACTTGTCCAATCAAGTCAGGAGCAAAGGGTCCTAACTCGTTGAATTTTGTTTCATACTCCAATATGGAGTTAAGCCCTTACCGAAGTCTGATGAATTCCTGCTTCTTCTTGTTAATCAAATGAGGAGCCACATGCTCTTCTGAGTACCTCTCCTCAAATTGCTTCCAGGTGGGGGTGGAGGTCTGCAGGTTTCAAACATTGTCCCACCACCATTTGACACTTCCCTCTAAGAAGAATTCTCTTAGGATCATCATGTCCTCTAGTGGTATCCTGACTATTCCCACTAGTTTCTTTACATTTTCCAAAAAATCCATGGCAACACCAGCATCTTTCTCTCCGAGGAAAGGCATACACCCTAGTTGATGGATAGTCTTGATATTTTTGGGAATGTCTATTGGAGGGAGATGGTTAATAAGAGGAGGATGGGATTGGACTTCCTCTGGTTCAACTTGAGAGTTGGTACCTACCTTACGGACAAAGTTTGGTTGCCCAAATACACAGGTGAACTCCTTGTACAACCTTTGGTGTTTCGAGCTAAGTCCAGGTGGGATTGTCTGGGCTCCTTAGGGAGTTTCCACAGGTAGGGGTGGTTGGGCAGTGTTGGAGATTGTAGCAATAGTTCTCTTGGTTCCTTTCTTGGGAGACATTCTGAAAATTTTAAAATCATTCCTATTAGTTACTATATTTTCTAGTATTTATAATGTATTCGAGGAAACAAGCTCTGATACCACTCAAGTTGTCACGCCCTAGCATGGTTTGGTCAAATCTCTGTGATCAACCCACTACTCGCTCGATTTATTATGTGTTTTCCCCTTCTTTTAAACCATGAGGAGTAAGGTATCCTTTAAACCTATACCTTTCCTAGAATAACATTAATAAAAATTACATGAAATTTAAACTTCACATACCTGTCTTGTAGGTGTAGTTAACTAGAGGTCCTTGGGTAGGTTTTCCCTTGGTTATCTAAAAGGGATATAAAGGAGGGGGTGAATTCGAAAACTCAGTGAATGGGTGCTTAAGACTTGATTTTTAGAAAAATAGTTTGAATTGGAGTGTGCCATACTCCTTATTTTCTTAAAACCATTTCCTCAATTTCACAGTTTTCAAAACTATCATTTTCTCATTAACCATAGTCGGTGTGTTTAACAATTAACACTCGCCCTTCATCCTGAAGGGATCACACATTCGTAGGGTAGCACGTCCACTACACCCACTTGTGGCGTCAGAGCAACTTTACCAGCCACCTAGATAGAAGCCCGTCCACTTCTACCTTGAGAATGAGTAGATGTGTGCAACATCTGACCCTCAATCCCATAAAGAAACTCTGTGTTCGTATGAGGATAGTGACCTCATCCCCACCCCACCTTGGTCTCATGCGCATGAAGCTACGTCAAGCTTCCTTAACTATTGGCATGACAAACTATCCTTATCTCCACCATGTCGTCCAGTAGCCCCTAGGACGCATCACTACCCCACTTGGGTGTCTTGATGGTCATGAACCTCAGTGCATGCACAAAACAAGAGTTTTCCTCATAAGCCATTTAATCTTTGGTGCCATTGATCCAATGGCCCCGACCCTCAACTTGACCAACAACTATTTGTCTTGACTGGTCCGTTGACCTATCTTGTCACACTGTCGCCAATCCATCGAGTATGTCGGTTCTATCTTGGTACAATGGCCAAACACATCATGCATTAAAGTTTTCATGGCTTAAATTCATGTTTTTTTACGAGCTCCTGCTCTTACCAACTGGCCTTGAGCCCACTGTTCGTGATTTTCACAATCGGGCATATTAGCCCCCAAGTTCCAAAACCAAGTCCTCCGACCTATCTGAGCTATTCGAGCTCCGGTCAAGAAGGTCTCCCAAAAAGTTTAAGCAGTGGCACACAGTCAGGGGAGAGCACTTCTGATAAAATAATTTTTTAGCTGTCCATCACACCAACCGGGTGTGAGGACATGTTACACCCTGACCCGATTTTTTTGGATCCACATGATCAACCCACCACTCACCCAGTTTACTAAGGGTTTCCCCTTGTTTATAAACCGTGAGGAGTAAGACGTACTTTAAACCTACACCTTTTCTATAATAACATAAATCAAAACTACACAAAATTTTAAACTTATCGTACTTGCCTTACAGGTGTGTTAGCTGGTGGTCTTTGGGGTAAGCTTTTCGGGGTTACTTGAAAAGGGATATAAGGGAGTGGGTGAGTACAATGACTTAGTGAAATGTTTGATTCGGAGTGTGTCACACTACTTATTTTCTTTTAAAAACCTTCCATTCTCAATTTCAGTTTTTATAACCATTTCTTATTACCACGGTGTGTTATCACCCAACACACATTCTTCATCATGAAGGTAAAACACCTAATCGTAGTCCCAAAACTTTTAAAATTCACCTTATGACCTCAATTTATTCAATTTCACAAAAAGGGGTTCAATTTTCCAAATTTCCAATTTGGTCATCCAATTTTCCCAAAATTACCTTTTTGCCCTTATTTACAAAAATGGTAAGTTTTGCCCCAAAAATTCCAAAATTGCCCAATTGGTCCTCCAACATCTTTATCATGCCTAATTGGTCCTCAATTTTATGAAATTGCACTTTAGTCCCTTGAATTTTTATAATTCCCAAATTTCCCCAA
The DNA here is from genome assembly GCA_030064435.1 of Trapa incisa. Taxonomy (NCBI): domain Eukaryota; kingdom Viridiplantae; phylum Streptophyta; class Magnoliopsida; order Myrtales; family Lythraceae; genus Trapa; species Trapa incisa. Next base: position 18,745,760 of record CM057776.1, read on the forward strand.
TTTTCCCCCTAATTTCAACCTTCTAACTCTGTTGAATTTGATTTCATCAAATTGACCGATCAAATGAGTTTAATTGTTGAAATTGATGTTAGATTGAAGTTTCTACACCTTCATACGATTTAATTGCACTTTAAATTGCACAATTTGGTAATTTACAGAGGGGAGCCAAATTGGTTTACCTTTTCACTCTAATTCAGATATAGGAGGGCTGTTGAGGTGTTGAGAAGGCTTGGTTTGGCCTAAGGAGGGCTTGAATTGTCCAAGTTCATCTCGGCCAAAATAGGGCATTTTCGGTCTGTCGGAGCTGCTTCACTGTTCAATCACGCTAGTGCTTCTTCAACGACCCTCGGAGCAAATGGAGACTATAAGCGTGTAGCTGACTTCTTCCCAATTCTAAAGAACCCAACCTCACCTTTTTTGGCTCAAAAAAGTGCCCAATTCGAAGCTCTAGTCCTAGCTTCACAGGAAAATGGAGCAGTTGAAAGAGAATGGAGTTTTCATATGTAGAGAGGATGAATGAAGAGGGGCACTTTATATAGGAAGCTCAGGGAGTTCTTGGCCATCCAATTAATGCCTTAATGGTGGTCATTCATTGCCTGAAACTCCCTGGCTGGAGACTTTTCAGCTTCGCCGGCACTGTGCGATTTTTTGGCGAGTGAAACGTGCTGTCATTTGAAGGAAGAAGACGACACTGTTCCAAACCGGACCGGATTGGTCCGAACTGGGTTCAAAGCTTAAACCAGTTGGTTCACCCCCAATTTGACCGAATTTTTCAAATATAAAAATTTCTAAATTCATTTTCTATCTAATGGTGGCCTAAAATCTCAAATTTGAATTTTCTAAGCTACCTAGAGAAATAAATTTAGCATTCAGTTCAATAGTGGTTCAAATAGTCCAAACCGGTTCGCATCCGATAAACCTGAACTGGTTTGGTTTTCATCTCCAATTCATCCTAAAGCCCTATTTCTTAATTTTTGTGACTCTTTAGGTCACTCGGGATCCATAAATTTTCAGGTTTGCTCTTTCTCTATCAGTTCCGGCTCATGAACTGACTCGGTTCATAAACCAGTTCAATCTAGTTGGATCTGGTTCATCTGAGCCTGTTTGATTTTTCTCTTCCAATTTGCCCTAAGTTTCTTTCCCAAGACTTTATGAACCCCTTGGGTCACTCTGGAGTTGTAATTTCCCAAATTGCCTGTTCTCTGATGATCGGGTTTGTGAATCGGTTCGGTGCTTTTCACTCCATTTAACCGGTTATTTTCCCAGTTTTTCTTAACTCAAAAGGGCAGGGTTTACAACTCTCCCTTTCTTTTAGGAGTTTTGTCCCTAAAACTTAACCAGTATATTCCACATCGGGAATAATTTCCCTTAATGTCAACTTAGGTTTGCTTGACATGCTGACACTTTGATTGCTCTTTCACTTAGTCCCCGTAATCATTCATTTAAGGAATTTCTTTTCATTTATAATGCTTACTCCTTCCATGGAATTATAAAATTGAGGCATGTCTGGCTCATTAATCCAAATGTATATCCTCATGTTTGCATATCCTTTTACTTAGGGTAAGGTTCTTCTTTTTGGGGTTCTTAATCAAGATTTTAGGATTGGGAGTTCCAAGGTGCTTAATCGTTCCTTTATCTAGTTATTCTCTTCATCGTTGAAACCCCTAGCTCGACGTTCTTTCAAGTATTACGTACTTGTTTTCACATGTTTCAGTGTTATTATTCTTTTGTCCTAATTTGACCCATCCTTCATTCATCATTGGTTACATCTTCGATCAAAATTTATGTTTGACCTTGTTATACTTACTAACTAACTCTTTCTTACTCGAGTCACATTTCGTTCGGGACTATTAGTGCTTATATGTCCCTTACGACATGACATAGTCCAGAACCTGTCTCTGTCCCTCAAACTTCTACAACACCTCCTTTAGGGTTGCTTCCAACTTTCCTACCTTTCAGGGATTGTATAATCTCATCCCTCCTTTCATTGAATAGTATTCCTTGACTACCTTTACTATTATTCAATTATCGTTCGTGTCTTGACAACGTGTCTTACATAACTATGTCGATTTTCCTTACCCACTTGTCCTTTCTCAACTTCTTTATTGGGTCTTTCTAGTGTCAATTATTGAATTTCCTGATGACTTACCGACATGCTAAGATTCTTCCCTTATTATATCTTTCTTCATTTCTAGTGACATCCTTTACTCAAGGATTTTCCTTTTCAATAAACTCATTCTCATTTACTTGTGATCATTTCACGATTCCATCATTTTTAGGGCATTCTCCTTTAATGATTTTTATCCTTTAATGTGTCCTTCAAAGTAAAGATTTTCCTTTAGGTGCTAGATGTTCAAATTTCTTACTACTCCTTGAAGGTTTCCTTCCTTCGCATTCTTACACCCCTTTGAGTTTGGGCTTTTGTCCACCTATAATCATTTGTTGATCGTCGGGTATTATTTCATGTATTTAACACTATACCCGCTCTATTACCCTTCTTTAGAGTACAGTCTCTACTACTCTCCTGTCTTTCCTATGGTCTCATTTATTCTCCTTATCCATCCTGTTATTACTAGTTGCCTCCTTCTTACACCCTTCTGAGGTCGGTATTGTTTCATGTTCTTTATCCTTCACTGTCCTCCATTTCATTTTTATTCTTTATCCTCTCTTCGAAGAGCTCATGCTAATAGATTGGTTCATAGCACCCTTTATGTCCAGCTATACACTCCTTGGGCTCTATTAAGTGAGTGTAGACCGCGATCAATCTTGATATCATTGGTTGTTTTCTCCTTACCCTCTTCCAAATTGAAGGGCTTACTTTCCCAATGTGTTCCAGATATTTTTTTTCTTTATTTCCTTATAATGGCTAGCCCACCCATTTTCACTTGTCACTACGTCATTTAATGCTATTTCTACTTAGCCGTTCCTTGGGTTTAACTTTCCCATTAGGTCCTCTTAATGTACTTCCATTGGTTCTTTCTCCTCGGCGTGAACTTTATCTCATCATCCTTCATTACTTGGTCCATTATTTCTTAATTGGAACATATATTCCTTCCTAGGGTCTCCTTCCTTGGGAAAGGCTCAGGTACTTATTTGCTCCTTGACATCCTTGTGTGGGACTTACTAAATCCTCCTTATGGCTTGAGTGTAGTCATCATTTAATTTTTGGCCATTTATTTCTTCAAGGGTTTTCTCCATTCTTCCTTTCTATCGTTCTGGCCTTTCCACTTCCCCCTTCCTTGCTAGGTTAGTCTACAACCCTACTTGACTCCTCTGTTTTTCCAAGGTAGATCATACCTTACTGTCTCGATGTATTCTAGGTGTCTTTCATCATTCAACTTGTCTTCTATGGAGGAGGTGTTTCCTTCTTTGCTCCTAGGTGTAGTGCTCTTTAAGGAAAATTCCCTTTATCTATATTATACTATTTATGGGTTTTCTTAAGGTCCTACCCTTTATCTTATTTTCGTGATCCTTCCATCGAGCTATTGAGGCATTCTACCGTATTATTAAGGAACAGAGATATTTTTAGAAACTTATAATCTTATTTATTGAAATAAGTATACAGTTTGGGGTTTTAACATCTCTTGAAGGAGATTGTTACAATGATGGGTTGAGGAGTGTTCACTACTAAACTATGGTCTAGAGGGATTTCTTCCTAGGTGAGATTGGGTTCCCTAGTTGCAATGGTGGTTCTTGTAATGTCATCCCTTCGACTTTTGTAGGGGTGGAGGTGTCCTTATTAAAGGGTATTGCTTGGATTCCTCGCAGTGTGGGACAATTCCTTGCTATGTGTCTCACCTTCCTACACTCATAGTAGATCCTCTCGGTTGTTGTCTTCCAAAATGTCAGGCATCTTCTACTATAGTGTCTCCATTGCCCACATTTATAATAGGTAATCTCCTTGTGTGGATCTTTATGGTTCCTCCCACACTTTGAGCATTGTGAGGCCTTTCTAAGGGATTGCTAATGGTTTGATGCCTTTCCATCCTTGAGTTTGAACACCTTGGAGGCTTTCTTGTTGAGTTCTCTTTGACTCAGGGTTACTCCAAGAGTTCTTCTATACTCTTGGTTGATTTCTTCCCTTGGGATGGGGTTCTCCCTGGCTTCCAAGGTGGCTATGGTAGTGTGGGTTTGTTTGGCTACTTTTCTTGGGGCAATCTTAAAATTTTAAGATCAATCCTATTAGTTACTTTCTTCTCTAGTCTTGATTATGTATTCGAGGAAACAGGCTCTGATACCACTCAAGTTGTCATGCCCCAACCTAGTTTGGTCGGATCCTCGTGATCAACCCGCCACTCTCCCGGTTTACTAAGGGTTACCCCTTGTTTATAAATCGTGAGGAGTAAGGCATCCTTTAAACCTGCACCATTCCTAGAATAACATAAATCAAAACTGCACAAAATTTTAAACTTATCATACCAGCCTTACAGGTGTATTAGCTGGTCGTCTTTGGGGAAAGCTTTCCGGGATGACCTGAAAGGGATATAAGGGAGGTGTGAGTATAACGACTCAATGAATGGGTTTTCAAATTTTAATTTTTAGGAAAAATATTTGATTTAGAGTGTGCCACACTCCTTATATTCTTTTAAAAACCTTTCATTCTCAATTTCAGTTTAAAACAAATTCTTATTACCATGGTGTGTCATCACCCAACACACATCCTTAATCATGAAGTTAAAACACACACTCGCAGGCCAGCTCGTCCACTGAACCCACTTGTGGCGTCGAAGCAGCTTTATCGACCACCTAGATAGAAGCACATCCACTTCTACCCTAAGAATGAGTGGATGTTTGCGACATCCATCCCTCAATCCCATAACAAATCTCTGTGTCCGTATGAGGATAGAGATCTCATCCTGACCCCACCTCGGTCTCATGCTCTTAAAGCTACGTCAAGCTTCACAAGACTTATGGTACGACTAACTGCCCTTATATCCACCGGGCGTCTAGAGCCCTAGGACGCATCACTACCCCTCTTGGGCATCTTGAAGGTCCCGTAAACACAGTGCATGCACAATCAACAGTTTTTCACATAATGCCATATAATTTGTGGTGGCACTAGTCCAACGGCCCCAACCCTCAACTCAACCTGCAGTTGTTTGTCTTGACTAGTCCAGAGACCTATCATGTCGCACTGCTGCTAGTTGACTAAGTATTTTGATCTTGTCTTGGTACCATGACCAAACAATTCATTTACTTAAGTTTTCATGGCATATAAATCATGGTTGTTTACGAGCTCCTGCTCTTGCCAATCGGCCTAGGGCCCACTGTTCGAGATTTTCAAAATTTGGTCATATTAGCCCCCAAGTTCCAAAATCGAGGCATCCGGCGTAACAGAGCTATTCGAGCTCCTATCAAGAAGGTCGCCCAAAATGTTTAAGCAGTGGCATACAGTCAGGGGAGAGAACTTCTGACAAAATACTTTTCAACTGTTCATCATTCCAACCAAGTATGAGGACATCTCCACTCATAACCGATGAATGGGTTTTCTACTTCCTTCGAAGTAGTTTTTCCGCATGAATTTCACATTACTTCTCTCAGGCGTGATGTTTAAAATACAACTTAGCAATGGTTTTTCATTTCCAAGGTGCTTATCATACCAAATGAGTATGATATAAAAATCCCACTCACCCGTTAAAGTAGTGAATTCCTCTCGACCAATTCTTTGTATTCACACGAGCTTGTCCTTGCTAACGTTTCTGGTACTTCGTGTTCCTACACAATATGAACATCTTTGTTTATTATCTCTCAGCCTAATAACTTTCATTCATTCCAAATGAATGAGAAAACAAACTTTTCATTTATTTGCAAGTAGGTCCCTAAAGTTATTTTTCTTTAACTTTAAGTCCCTAATGCCGGTTTTTCCTCAAATTAAGTCCCAAAACTTTTAAAATTCACATTGGGACCTCAATTTATTCAATTTCACAAAAAGGGATTCAATTTCCCAAATTTCCAATTTGATCCCCTAACATTTCCAAAATTACCATTTTGCCCCTACTTCACAAAAATGGTAAGTTTTGCCCCCAAAATTCCAAAATTGCCCAATTGGTCCTCCAACATCTTTATCAGGCCCAATTGGTCCTCAATTTTATGAGAGATAATGGAATTTTTAGGTGTGGAGAGGATGAATGAGGAGGGGCTCTTTATATAGGATGCTCGAGGACTTCTTGGTCGTTTGATTGGTGCCTTAATGGCGGTCATTCATAGTTTGAAAAACCCTGGCAGTAGACTTTTCACCTTCATTGGCGCTACGCGATTTTCCTATGAGTGAACAATGCTGTCATCTGAAGGAAGAAGACAACTGTTATGAACCGGATCGGACCGGTCCAAACAAGGTTCAAAGCTTAAACCGTCTGGTTCATCCCCGATTCGACCGAATTTTTCAAATCTAAAAATTTCTAAATACTTCTAAATTCATTTTATATCTAATGGTGACCTAAAATCTCAAATTTTAATTTTCTAAGCCACCTAGAAAAATGAATTTAGCATCTGATTCAATAGTGGTTCAAACCAGTTCAATACGGTTCGGATCCAGTTCACTTGAACTGGATTGGTTTCCATCTCCAATTCATCCTAAATTCCTTTTTCTTGACTTTTTAGGTCACTCGGGATCCATAAATTTCCAGATTTTCTCTTTCTCTATTGGTTCTAGTTCATGAACCGACTTGGTTCATAAATCGGTTCAATCCTGTTTGATCTGGTTCATTTGAATCAGTATGGTTTTTCTCTTCCAATTTGCCCTAAGGTTCTTTCCCAAGACTTTATGAACCCTTTGGATCACTCGAGAGTTATAATTTCCCAAATTGCCTGTTCTTTGATTATTGGGATCGTGAACCGGTTCAGTGTTTTTCACTCAGTTTGACCGGTTCTTTTCTCGGTTTTCCTTAACTCAAAAGGGCGGGGTTTACAGGACATCTCTGTTCATAACTAATGAACGAGTTTTCTACTTCCTTCTAGGAAGTTTATCATACCAACCGGGTATGATCTACTTACAAACGTTAACTAACTTTTATGCGTAATATCCACATCACTTCATTCAGGTGTGATGTCTAAAATTCTACTTAGTAGTGAGTTTTCATTTCTCACCCACTAATACAGTAAATTCCTCTTGACTGGCTTTTTACCTTCACGCAAGCTTGTCTTGACTGGCGTTCCCTATACTTCATATTCCTACATGATATGATCATTCTTTGTTAATTATCCTTTGGCCTAATAGCCTTCATTCATCATGAATGGATAAAATACCCAAGTTTTTTATTATTTGCAATTAGGTCACTAACGTTCTTTTTCTTTAACTTTAGGTCCCTAATGCCACTTTTTCCCCAAATTAAGTCCCGAAACTTCAAAATTATACTTTGGGACCTCAATGTATTCAAAATTACAAAAGGGGGTTCAAGTTTCCTAAATTTCCAATTTGGTCCCCAACTTTTCCAAAATTACCATTTTGCCCCAACTTTACAAAAATGGTAAATTTGACCCCAATAATTCCAAAATTGACCATTTGGTCCTTCAACATCTTTTCCATGCCCAATTGGCCCTCAACTTTAGGAAATTGCACTTTAATCCCTCGAATTTTCGAAATTCCCAATTTTCCCCCAATTTCATCAAATTGATTGATCAATCAAAGTTAATTGTTGAAATTGAAGGTGGATTTGAGTTCCTACACATCCATTCAATTTAATTTTATTTTGAATCGCATGAATTCATTCCAGAATGAGCTCAAATGGAGCTTTGTCGAAAAACTGAACGTAGAGAAAGAAAGCTTCGAAAGCTCACCATCAGGGGCGTGATGGTCTGAGCTTTCGATCTGAGCAGATAGCTCTTGTCCTGAGATTCCTCCTATAATCAAGAATCGCATCAATTCATGTCGAATTGATGGAGAATTTGGTCAGTAAATATTTGTCAGTTCACTTTCTAGCACCGATTAGAATTCATAGATGGAAGCCAAATTGGCTTAACTTTCCACTCTAATTCGGTCGTATGAGGGATGAGGAAGTGTTGGGAGAGCTTGGTTTGGCCTCAGAAGGGCTTAAATTGGCCATTTTCAACTCAGCCGAAACAGGGCAGCTTCGGTCCGTCGGAGCTGCTTCAATGTTCTATCACGACAATGTTTCTCCAGCAATCCTCGGAGCAAATGGAGACTACAGTCGTGTTGTTGAATTCTCCTCAAATCTAAAGAATCTGACCACGCCCTTTTTGGCTTAGAAAGATAACCAAGTCGGAGCTCTGGTTCAAGCTTCACTGGAAAATGGAGTAGTAGGGAGTGAGTGGAGTTTTTAGGTGTGAGGAGGATGAATGAGGAGGGGCTCTTTATATATGAAGCTCGGGGACTTCTTGGTCGTCTGATTGGCACCTTAATGGTGGTCATTCATTGCCTAAAATTCCCTGATCGGAGACTTTTCATCTTCGCCAGCACTACTCAATTTTCCGATGAGTGAATAGTTCTGTTGTCACACTCCGACACGATTTGGTCGGATCCCTGTTAGACACCCACCACTCCCTTTGATTAATGAAGGGTTTCACCCTTTTCAAAACCACGAGAAGTAAGGCGTCCTTTTTCCTATATTTCTTGTTTCACCCAACCTACAGCTGTTTGTCTATGTCAGTCTGTTAACCTGGCCCTAATGCACTACCACTAGTCTTGTCTTGGTACCATGGCAAAATCACACATCCATTTCATTAATGGTTTTCATGTCTTTCATATCTCTTGTTTATTTACGAGCTTCTGCTCATGTCCATTGGCCTTGGGCCAACTATACATGATTTTCCAAAATCGGATATCTAGCCCCACAATTTCAAAAACTGAGGCATCTAGCCTATCTAAGTTGTTCAAGCTCCTGTCAAGAAGGTCTCCCAAAAAGTTTAAGCATTGGCATACAAGTCAGGGAGAGCACTTCTGACAAATCACGCCAATCGGGTATTATGATACCTCCACTTATAACCGTTAAGCGGGTTTCTCCTTCCTTCTAGAAAGTCCATCATACCAACCGGGTATGATCTCTACTTACAACTAGTATGTAAACCCCACTATTTGGAGTTAAGAAAAACTGGGAAAGAACTGGTCAAACCGAGTAAAAAAAATGAACTAGATCACAAACCCGATTATTGAGGAATGGACAAATTGGAGATATTACAACTCCCAAGTGACCCAAAAAGGTTTATAAACCATGGAAAAGAACTTTTGAACCAATTGGGAGAGAAAAACTAGATTGGTTCGGGTGAACCGGATCCGAACAAGATTGAACCGGTTTATGAATCGAGTTGGTTTATGAATAGGAACCGATAGAAAGAGGGCAAACCAAAAAAATTATGGATCACAAGTGACCTAAAGATTCACATAAGTCATGAAAAAAGGGATTTAGGATGAATGGGGAATGAGAACTAAATCGGTTTAGGTGAACCGGTTTGAACCACTATTGAATCGGATGCTAAATTCATTTTTCTATGTGGCTTAAAAAATTCAAATTTGAGATAGAAAATGAATTTAGAAATTTTTAGATTTGAAAATTCGGTCGAATCGGGGGTGAACCGGCCAGTTTAAGCTTTGAACCCGTTCGAATCGGTTCGTACCGGTCCGGTCCAGTTTGGAACAGTGTCATCTTCTTTCTTTAGATGACAACATTGTTCACTCACCGAAAAATTGAACCAGTGCTGGTGAAGAGGAAATGTTTCCGTTTAGTACGTTTCAGGCCATCAATTACTTTCATAAAGGTGCCAAAAAAATGGCTGATGAGTCCCCGAGCTCCTGATATAAAGAGCCCCTCTCCATTCATTCTTTCAACACCTAAAAATCTCACTCTCTCTCAATTGTTTAGTTTTCCGGTGAAGCTTGATCCATAGCTCTGATATAGGGAGAAGTCAGCTACACGGTAGTAGTCTTCATTCGCTCCGAGGATCGCCAGAGAAGCGTTGGCATGATTGAACAGTGAAGTAGCTCCGGCGGACCGAAGCTACCCTATTTCGGCCGAGCTGAAATCGGCCAATTCAAGCCCTCATCAGACCAAACCAAGCTCTCCCAACACCTACTCAGCCCTCCTACGACTGAAATAGAACTAAAAGGTAAGTTAATTCGGCTCAACTCTGTAATTTTCGACAGGTGCTAGAGAGAGAACCGGTAGAATTTTGATGATAGAATTCTCACCCAATTTGGCATCAATTGATGCAATTCATGATCCTAGGAGGAGACCTATATGTTCAGATTGAAAGTTCGGATCGTCGCGCCCCCGACGGTGAGCATTTGAAGCTTTCTCTCTCTACATTCTCTTTTTTGACGAAGCTTTGTTTGAGCTCGTTTCGACATCAAACTTGTGATTCAAAGTGAAATTGAATCGTATAAAGATGTAGAAACTCTAATTTAACTTCAATTTCAACAATTAAAAGTGTTTGGTCGATCAATTTGATGAAATCAAATTTAGTGTTAGGGGACCAATTGAGCAAATTTTATAATTTTTGGAGAAAAACTTACCATTTTTGTAAAGGAAGGGCAAAATGGTAATTTTGGAAAAATTAGGGGTCAAATTAGGAATTTGGGAAACTTGAATCCTTTTTATGAAATTGAATAAATTGTGGTCCAAAGGAGAATTTTAAAAGTTATGGGACTCAATTTGGGGAAAAACTGACAATTTGGGGCCTAAAGTAAAAGAAAAAGAACTTTAGGGACCAAATTGAAAATATTTGAAAAGTTGGATATTTTAGTCATTCATAATGAATGAAGGTTATCAAGCCAACTGATAATAAACAAAAATGTTCATTTCGTGTAGTAACACGAGATATCGGGAACGCCAGCTGAGATTCAGCTCACAAGTGATAAAAAATCGACTTAGAGGAATACATTACACTTATCGGGTGAGTAGAATTTTTATATCATACCCGGTTGGGATGATAAGCACCTCAAAAATGAAAACCCACTGCTAAGTGGTATTTTAAACATCACACCTAAGAGGAGTGATGTGAAAGATCACATGGAAAAACTACTTACTAGATAACTAGATCATACCTAGTTGGTATGATGAAACTTTCTCGAAGGAAGTGTAAAACTCGTTCATCGGTTATAAGCGGAGATGCCCTCATACTCAGTTGGTATGAAGGACAATTGAAAAGTATTTTTTCGGAAGTGCTCTCCCCTGACAGTGTGCCACTACTTAAACATTTTGGGAGATCTTCTTGACGGGAACTCGAATAGCTCTATTAGGTCGGAGGCCTTGGTTTTGGAACTTATGGGCTAATATGCCCGATTTTGAAAATCTCGAATAGTGGACCCTAGGCCAGTTGACACGAGCAGGAGCTCGTAAAAAAACATGATTAATATGCCATGAAAACTTAAGTAATTAGTTGTTTGGCCATGGTACCAATACAAGACAGACGTACTTAGTCAACTAGTGGCAGTGCGACAAGACAAGTCTCCGGACTAGTAAAGATAAACAGTTTCAATTTGAGTTGAGGGTCGGGGCCAATGAACTAGTGGCACCACAAATTATATGGCATTATGTAAAAAATGTTGATTGTGCATGCACTATGTTTACGGGACCTTCAAGACACCCAAGAGGAGTAGTGATGCGTCCCAGGGCTCTAGACGACCTCGTGGACATACTAGTAGTTTGTCATACTAGAAGTCTTCTGAAGCTCAAAGTAGCTTCAAGCGCATGAGACAGGGGTGAGGAAAGGATGAGGTCTCTGTCCTCATACAGACACGGTGATTGTTATGGGATTGAGGGACGGATGTCACAAACATCCACTCATTCTCAGGGTAGAAGTGGACGTGCTTCTATCTAGGTGGACGGTAAAGTCACTATGATGCCACAAGTGGGTTCAGTGGACGGGCTGGCCTGCGATTGTGTTTTACCTTCATGATAAAGGATGTATGTTGGGTGATGACACACCGTTAGGATGAAAAATAATTTTTTTATGACCGAAATTTGAAGGGAAAATTTAAAGAAATTAAGGAGCCTTACACACTCCATTTTAGAAAATTATTTTCATTGAACTTAAAAAAAATTTTAATACCCATTCATTGAGTTGTAGAAACCCACCCCTCTTTTATCCCTTTTCAGGAATTAGAGAAAATGACTAGGAATAATACCAAGCCTTACCCTCTGTTTGGTATGCTTAAATTCTCATAAGCTTGCATTTTATTTAATATATGTCTTTCCAGGGAACAAGGTTGAATGGCCTGGCTCCACTTGAGTTAAAGAAGGAGGAAACTACTCTTGAACCAAGAGAGAGATGGGTTGTTCACGAGGATCCGAACAAACTAGGTCGGGGCGTGACATAGTAAGTAGATTTTAGCTCAGTTTGCATATCACTCCAACTGGGTGTGATGTTAAAATCCCACATATGAGTGGTTTTTCATTTCTAAAGTGCTCACCATCCCAACCGGGTATGATGTGAATAAACCCACTCACCTTTTATCCAAAGACATATTCATCCTGGAGGGATTATCAAGTACTCATCCCTAATTGGTCTTATTTGTGTTTCTCTGCTCCAATACTTCCCAATTTTCCTTAAATTTGGTTGTTGCATGGTGGATGCCGAGATTGAGAATTTCATAGGTAGGGAGTATTAATCTAGTAGATCTAATGTGATCATGGCAAAGCTGATGTTTGATGTGTGAACAAGGACTAAGTGGCTCTCTTCTTCTCGAATTGCTCTCCTAGCTCAGTTGGTGTGCCTTTGATCATTTTTGTAAAGGAAGGGCAAAATGGTAATTTTGGAAAAATTAGGGGTCAAATTAGGAATTTGGGAAACTTTAATCTTTTTTATGAAATTGAATAAATTGTGGTCCCAAGGGGAATTTTAAAAGTTCTGGGATCACAATAATTGATAGATTGTTACCTCACCCTTTTCATACTAGGCTCTCAAAAAACATATCTCTTGCTTTTCATTTCTAGGTTCAATTTACTATTAATCCAACATCAGTACTTTAGAACTCTATACAGTTTATACCATAGATCCTATCTTATACAATATATGAATTTGATTACTTGGGTTGTTTCTCACTTTTATAAGCATATCAGACTTTAAGTAAAATTGTTATTATACATTACTTTTCATTAAACCTTTCGAGGGACTTGGTTGTCCTATATAATTTTTGTTTGCCTAAATCGTTGGCCTTATTGGATGGGGGATTCAAGCCACTTGCTTCAAACCTTAACACAAGTAACTACAAATAGGCAACTCATGATCCTTGCAAAGATCATTATGGATGGATTTTCAAGGGTGTTTGCTATATACAAGGAAGGTCACATTTCAAATTCTAGGATAGTCAAGTTTGAAGTTTCCCAAGGTCTTTATCAGTTTTACTAAATTTCAACATTTTTGTTTATTTTGCCTTTACTTACTTTGCTTGTTAAATATTAATATTTTTAAGGTCATGGGTCGTTCACCCCCCTTTAGGAGCACTTATAATTAGCTCAAAGACATAATTGTGCATGTACTTGAATATGTTAATACATTTAATGTATTTATTTATTTCCATGAAACCAGTCCTTATCATCTTATTTTAAATTAGTTTTGTTCCAATTATATCAATTTTGGTTTAAACTTAAATTAAAATTTCAGAAATTTTTCCTATTGAAATTCCGGGTTAATAAAATACAGTGTTATAACTACTCCCCACTTTTTTAGTAGTTTTGTCCCCAAAACCTGTATAATATTATTCTACAATTCTTACCCCTTTGGGCATTTTCATGGTTTCATTTTCAATAATTTTCTATAGAGTTATTTGCTTACTTTCCCATAGTAACCTTTCGAGATAGTGTTGTCTTTCCCAAAATTTTCCCCATTTCAAACTGGCCGAATTTGATTTCATCAAATTGACCATTCAATCAAGGTTATTTGCTCCAATTGAAGCTATGTATCAGTTCCTACACTTCCATACGATTCAATTGAGCTCAAAGGGAGCCTCGCTGGAAAACTGAACTTAGAGAGAGAAAGCTTCGAAAGCTTACTGTCAGGGGTGCAGAGGTCCGAGCTTTTGATCTGGGCAGGTAGCACTCATCCTGAGGATTCTCCTAGGATCAAGAATTAAAACAATTTATGTCGAATTAAGGGAGAATTTGATTAGTGAAGTTTCGTTGGTTCTCTCTCTAATCTTGATTAGAATTAACAGAGGGGAGCCAAATTGGTATTCTAATTCGGTTGTGTGAGGGTTGTGGGTGTTGGGAGAGTTTGGTTTGGCCTAAGTAGGGCTCAATTTGGCCATTTTTAGCTCGGCCAAAATAGGGCAGCTTCGATCCGCTTTAGCTACTTCACTGTTTGACCACATCGGCGATCCTCTAAGCAAATGGAGACTATTTATATGGAAAGCTCGAGGACTCTATGGCCATCCGATTGGCACATTTATGTTGATCATTCATGGAAAAAAATGCCCTGAACAGAGACTTTACATCTTCGCTGGTGATGTTAGCTTTTCCAGCGAGTGAATAGTGTTGTCAATTGAAGGAAGAAGTGGACACTATTTTGAATCAGACTGGATCGGTCCAAACTAGGTTCATTGCTTAAACTGGCCAGTTCATGCCCGATTCGACCAATTTTTTCAAAATTAAAAAGTTCTAAAATTTTTTTCTATCATCAATTCTCCAATTTGAATTTTCTAAACTACCTAGAAAAATGAATTTAGAAACTAGTTCAATAGTGGTTCAAATTAGTTTAATCTGGTTCAGGTCCGGTTCACCTAAACCGGTCAGGTTTTCACATCCAATTCACCCCAAAGTCCTTTTCCATGACTTTTATGACTCTTTAGGTCACTCGAGATTTGTAACCTTTCTCATTTTGCCCATTCTTTAATGGTTGGGGTTCGTGAACCGGATTGGCTTTCTCACCCGTGTTGACCGATTCTCTCTCCGGTTTCCTTGTCTTTAAGGGATGGGGTTTACAACTCTCCACTCCTTTTAGGAGTTTTGTCCCCAAAACTTAATTAGCAACCTTTGCATCAGGAACAATTTGGGAGACCTTCTCCACTATAGCTCAAATAGCTCTGATAGGCCGGGGGCCTCGATTTTGGAACTTGGGGGCTAAATGCCCGATTTTAAAAATCTCCTACAGTGGGCCCAAGGCTAATTGGCACGAGTAGGAGCTCGTAAACAAACCTGATATATGTGCCATAAAACTTAATAAGTGTATTGTTTGGCCATGGTACCAAGAGAGGAGCGACATGCTCAATCAACTAGTGGCAGTGCGACATGACAAGTCGACGGACCAGTCAAGACAAACAATTGCGGATTGAGTTGAGAGTGAGGGCCGTTGGACCAGTGGCACCACAGATTACATGGCAATATGAGAAAATATTGTTTGTGCATGCACTATGAGTACAGGATCATCAAGATGCCCATTAGGGGTAGTGATGCATCCTAAAGGCATTGGACGACCTGGTGGCTATAAGGGCAGTTCATTGTTTCAGGTGTCTGTGCGAAATTTGGAGTAGCACCAAGTGCATGAGACCGAGGTGAGGACGGGATGAGGTCTCTGTCCTCATATGAACATGAAGAAGTGATTTTGGGATTGTGGGTTGGATGTTGTGTACATCCACTCATTCCTAGGGTAGAAGTGGTCATACTTCTATCCGAGTGGTAGGAAAAGTCGCTCCGAAGCCACTAGCGGGTTCGGTAGTGATACTGACTTACGAATGTGTGTAACCTTCATGATAAATGATGTGTGTTGGGTGATAACACACTAATAACTAAGAAATAATGGGAAAACCTGAATTTTTAAATGAAAGGATTTTTTAATATAAAGGAGTTTGGCACACTTCATATAAATATTTTTCTTGAAAGTCGAAAGATTTGAATCCCATTCACTGAGTAGTTGTACTCACCACCTCCCTTATACCCCTTTCAGGAAGTCCCGGAAAGCCAAACCTTAAAAGACTTGCACAATTAAAGCATGCAAGACAAGTACGATTAATTTAAATTACTATGCAGTTTTGATTTATGATATTCCGGGAAAAAGGTGCAGGTCTAAAGAACGCCTTACTCTTTACGGTTTATAATATAAGGGGAAACCCTTTAGTAAATTGGGAGAGTGGCGGGTTGATCACAGGTATCCGACCAAACTAGGTCGGGCCGTGACATTACATGAGACATAACTTCAAAGGCATGATGGAGGAGATGATAATGGTAAAAAGGATAGTTGAGGAATGCTATCAAAATTAAAGAGGAATGAAGTTATACGATCCCTGAAAGGTCTAAAAGCTAAGAGAGACACTCTATGAGATGTTCTAGAAATCTATTGGACAGAGACAAGTTCTAGAAAATGCCATGCTGCAAGGGCATGTAAGCCCAACAACCTGAGGAGAATATGACTCAAAGTAAGGAAGAGTCGGCTAATAAGCATGACGAGGTCAAATATAACAATTTAGACCAAAGTTATAATAGACAACGAATGGAGGAAGGGTTAAAATAGGACAAAAAGTGATAATAAAGAAAACCGTGTAAATAAGTATGCAATGCTCGAAAGAACATCGAGCTAAAGGTTTCCATGACCATGCAGTTAACTAGACACGAAAATGAGGTCACCATTGGATAGAGAATGAATTTAGAAATTTTTTAGATTTGAAAAACTCGGTCGAATGAGAGGTGAACCGGTCGGTTTAAGCTTTGAAACCGGTTCAGAAAAGTGTCATCTTCTTCCTCAGGATGATAGCACTGTTCACTCGCTAGGAAACTGAAGAAACATCGGTGAAGAAGAAACGTTTATGTTCGGTGTGTTTCAGGTCTTCAATGTCAGTCATAACGGTGCCAACAGACGGCCAACAGGTCCCCAAGCTCCCTATATAAAGAGCCCTTCCCCATTCATCCTCTCCAGACCTAAAAACTCCATTCTCTCTCAACTGCTCCATTTTTTAGCAAAGCTCAAACTAGAGCTACGACAAGGGGTCTTTTTTGAGCCAAACAAGGTGAGGTCAGGTTCTTTAGAACCGGGGAGAAGTCAGCTACACATTTGTAGTCTCCGATCACTCCAAGGGTCGCCGACGAGATGCCGGCGTGATGAAAGAATGAAGCAGCTCCGGCGGACTGAAGCTGCCCTATTTTGGTCGAGTTGAAATTGGCCATTTCAAGCCCTTCTCAGGCCAAACCAAGCCTTCCCAACACTTCCTCAGCCCTCCTACGGCCGAATTAGGACTGAAAGGTAAGCCAATTCGGCTCTCCTCTACAATTTTCGGCCGGTGCTACAAAGAGAACTGGCAGAATTTCAATGATGAAATTCTAACTCAATTTAGAATCAATTGATGTGATTCTTGATTCTAAGATAAACCTTAAGACAAGAGCTATCTGCCCAAATCGAAAGCTCGGACTATCATGCCCTCACCGGTGAATAATCGAAGCTTTCTCTCTCTACAGTCCATTTACTAGCGAAACACCGTTTGAACTCGTTACGGCATCAAAACTTACAATTAAAAGTGCTATTGAATCGTAAGAAGATGGAGGAACTCAATTTTAACTACAATTTCAACAATTAGATGTGTTTGATCGGTCAATTTGATTAAATCAAATTCAGCTATGCTAAGTAGTTGAAATTGGGGGAAATTTTGGGGATTTTTGAAATTTAAAGGACCAGAATGTAATTTTATGAAATTGAGGGTCAATTGGGCATGAAAATAATGTTGGAGGACTAATTGAGGAATTTTGGAATTTTTGGGGTAAAACTTACCATTTTTGTAAAGGAAGGGCAAATGGTATTTTTGGAAAAGTTGGGGGACCAAATTGGAAATTTGGGAAATTAAACCCCTTTTTGGTGAAATTGAATAAATTGAGGTCCCAAGATAAATTTTAAAATTTTCGAGACTCGATTTGAGGAAAAAACCGACATTAGGGATTTAAAGTTAAAGAGAAATAACTTTAGGGACCTAATTCCAAATAACTAAAAAGTTTGGGTTTTCTCATTCATTTGAAATGAATGAAGGCTGTTATACCAAGTAATAATGAACAAGGATGTTCATATCGTATAGGAACACGAAGTACCGGGAACGCCAGCATGGACAAGCTCGCATGAATACAAAGAACTGGTATAGTGGAATTCACTACATTAACGGGTGAGCGGGAATTTTTTATCATATCCGGTTGGGGATGATAAGTACCTCGATATGAAAATCCACTATTAAGTGGTATTTTAAACATCACAACTTAAAGGAAGTGATGTGAAAATCATATGGAAAAACTACTTACCTGTTGTAAGTAAATCATACTCGGTTGGTATGATGAGACTTCCTCAAAAGAAGTTGAAAACCCATTCATTGGTTATGAACGGAGATGTCCTTATACCGATCGGTATAATGGATAGTGAAAACCTATTATGTCAGAAGTGTCCTCCTCTGACTATGTGCCATTGCTTAAACTATTTGGGAGACCTTTTTGACGGGAGCTCGAATAGCTCTGATAGGTCGGGGGCCTCAGTTTTGGAACTTGGGGGCTAAATGCCCGATTTTGAAAATCTCGTACAGTGGGGCCAAGGCCAGTTGGCACGAGCTGGAGCTCGTAAATGAACATGATATATGTGCCATAAAACTTAATATGTGAACTGTTTGGCTATGGTACTAAGAGAGGACCTATATGCTCAGTTAACTCGTGGCAATACAACATGACAGTTTAACGGACCAGTCAAGACAAACAACTACGGGTTGAGTTAAGAGTCGGGGCCGTTAGACCAGTGGCACCATAGATTACATGGCAATATGAGAACATTGTTTGTGCATGCACTATGAGTACGGGACCATCAAGACGCCCATGAGGGGTAGTGATGCATCCTAAGGGCACTGGACGACCTGATGGCTATATGGGTAGTTCGTCGTTCCAGGTGACTGTGCGAAATTTAGAGTAGTACCAAGCACATGAGACCGGGGTGGGGACAGGATGAGGTCTCTGTCCTCATATGGACACGAAGAACCGATTTTGGGATTGAGGGTCGGATGTCACGTACATCCACTGGATCTCAAGGTAGAAGTGGTCGTGCTTCTATCCGAGTGGCCGGTAAAGTCACTCCGAAGCCACAAGCGGGTTCAGTGGTCGTGTTGACCTACGAATGTGTGTAACCTTCATGATGAAGGATGTGTATTGAGTGATGACACACCATGGTTAAAAAGAAATGGTGATAAACCCGAGATTTGCAAATTAAATGGTTTTGAAAGAAAGGAGTCTTGCACACTCCAAAACTATTGTTGTCCTAAAAGTTAAAGTTTGACTTTGAAAACCCAATCACTAAGTAGTTGTACTCACCCCTCCCTTATATCACTTTTTAGGAAATTCTGGAAACCCTACCCTTAAAAGACTGCCAAATAAGATGCCTATGAAACATGTATGTTTAATTTATTACAGTTTTGAGTTATGTTATTCCAGGAAAGGTGCAGGTATAAATGATGCCTTACCCTTTACAATTTAAGATAAGGGGAAACCCTTTAATAAACCAAGCGAGTGGCAGCCATTGTCTTCGACCTTGAGACACTAATAGAGAGAACGAAGGAGGGGGAGAGGTCGTAAAGCTGAAGTCTTCAGCAACTCGAAAAACTCTCTGGTCAGGTCGTCAGCGGTTGAGTGTTACTCTAGTGGGTAGCTTGAGCAGTTGCCAAGCTCCCTATATAAAGAGCACCCTGTAAACCTTGTCCCTTAAAGACAAGGAAACCAGGGAATAACCAGTCAACCCGGGTGAGAAAATCGAAGCGGTTCACAAACACCAACCATTAGAGAAAAGGAAAAATGAGAAATTTACAAATCTCGAGTGACCTAAAGAGTCATAAAAGTCATGGAAAAGGACTTTGGGATGAATTGGAAGTGAAAACCTGACCGGTTCAAGTAAACCGGACATGAACCGGATTTAACCATTTTGAACCGGTTTGAACCACCATTGAACTGGTTTCTAAATTCATTTTTCTAGGTGGCTTAATTCAAATTGGAGAATTGAAGACACCATTGGATAGAGAATGAATTTAGAAATTTTTAATTTTGAAAAACTCGGTCGAATCGGGCCTAAACCGACCATTTTAAACATTGAACACAGTTCGGAGCGGTCCGGTCCGGTTCATAACAGTGTTGTCTTATTCCTTCTGATGATAGCACTATTCACTCATCAAAAAAGCTAACAGCACTAGCAAAAATGAAAAGTCTCCATTTAGGGCATTTTTGGCCATGAATAATAACCATAAATGCGCCAATCGGATGACCAGAGAGTTCCCGAGCTTCCTATATAAAGAGCCCCTCATCATTCATCCACCTCACACCTTAAAACTCCTCTCTCCCTCTATTGCTCCAATTTCCGGTGAAGCTCTAACCAGAGCTCCGACATTGGGGTTTTTTTGAGCCAAAGAAGGTGAGGTTGGGTTTCTTAGATTCAGGGAGAAGTCATCTACCCGATGATAGTCTCCATTTGCTACAAGGATCGTCGGAGAAGCGCCAGCGTGATTAAATAGTGAAGCAGCTCCGGCGGACCGAAGTTACCCTATTTTTGTCGAGCTGAAAACAGCCAAATTGAGTCTTTCTCAGGCGAAACCAAGCTCTCCCAACACCCCCCCCCCCCCCCCACAACCCTCATATGGCCAAATTAGAGTGCAAAGTTAAACTAATTCGGCTCCCCTTTGTAAATTCCCATTAGTGTTAGAGAGAGAACCGATGAAACTTCATCGACCAAATTCTCCCTCAATTCGACTTGAATTGTTGTAATTCTTGATCCTATGAGGATCGTTA
This sequence comes from Trapa incisa, assembly GCA_030064435.1. Lineage (NCBI taxonomy): Eukaryota > Viridiplantae > Streptophyta > Magnoliopsida > Myrtales > Lythraceae > Trapa > Trapa incisa. The sequence goes on from CM057776.1 coordinate 18,766,429, forward strand.
GGATGAGAGCTATCTGCCCAAATTGAAAGCTCAGACCGCTGCACCCCCAACAATAAACTTTCGGAGCTTTCTCTGTCTAAGTTCAGTTTTCCGGCGAAGCTCCGTTTGTGCTCAATTCAAACCCAAATGACACGGTTCCAAGCTCATTTGAATCTTATGAAAGTGTAGGAAATGATCCAAAGCTTCAATTTGAGAAATAACCTCGATTGAATAGTCAAATTAATGAAATCAAATTCAATCAATTTCAAAGGGGCAAACTTGGGGAAAATTTGGGGAAATTTGAAAATTTGGTAAAATTGAGGGACCAAAGTGGAATTTCCCAAAAATTAAGGGCCAATTGGCCATGGAAAAGATGTTTGAGGACCAATTGGTCAATTTTTGGAATTTATTGGTGTTAAATTGCCATTTTTGAAAAGTTGGGACCAAATTGGAAATTTGGGAAACTTGAATCCCTTAAGTGATTTTGAATAAATTGAGGACCCAAAGTGGATTTTTGAAGTTTCGAAACTCAATTTGGGGAAAAGTTTGCATTAGGAAAATAAAGTTAAGGAAAAAGGACTTTAGGGACCTAAATGTAAATAATTGAAAAGTTTAGGAATTTTGCCCATACGTGAGAAATTAAGGCTATTATGCCAAATGTTAATAAACAAGTATGTCCAAATCGTGTAGGAATACGAAGGACCGGAACACCAACAAGGATAAAATCGCATGGAGGCAAAAAGTCGATTAAGAGGAATACACCACACTTATCGGGTGAGTGGGATTTTTCACATCATAATTGATTGGGATGATTAGTAACTCGGAAAGAAAAAACCACTAAAAGGTGAAATTTTAACATCACGCCTAGTTGGGATGATGTAAGAAATACACAAAAAAACTATTTACCGGGTGTAAGTAGATCATACTCGGTTGGTATGATAAACTTCGTGGAAGGAAGTAGAAAACCTGCTTACCAGTTAAAAGTGGAGATGTTATCACACTCGTTTGGTGTGATGGACAAGTGAAAAAGGTATTTTTTCAGAAGTGCTCTCCCCTAACTATGTGCCAATGTTTAAAAATTTTGGGAGACCTTCTTAACAAGAGCTTGGATAGGCGAGAGTCCTCGATTTTGGAACTTGGGGGATAAAATGTTCAATTTTGAAAATCTGGTAGATTGGGCCCAAGGCCAATTGGCATGAGGAGAAGCTCATAAACGAACATGATGATAAGCTATGAAAATTCTAAATGAATGAATGATATGTTTTGGCCATGCTTCCAAGATAGGACCGACATACTCGATGGACTGGCGGTAGTGCGATAAGACTAGGTCGACAGACTGGTCTAGACAAACAGCTACATGTCGAGTTGAGGGTCGGGGCCGTTGGACCAGTGGCACGAAAGATTAATGGCTTTATGTAAAATTTTGTTTGTGCATGTACTTGATGTTCAGGACCATCAAGATGCACAAGAGGGGTAGTGATGCGTCCTAGGGGCTACTAGAAAAGAATTTGTACACCATGGAAAAATGTTTTGAAAACCAAAACTTGAGTAAAAATATTTTTAAAGGAAATAAGGAGTTTGACACACTCCAAATAAAAAACTATTTTATAGAAACTCATTTTTCAAACACCCATTCACTGAGTTATCAAACTCACCCACTCTATTTTTCTCTTTTCAGGTAATCAAGGGAAAAACCTACCTAAGGACTTTCTGCTAGCTAAACCTGCAGGACAGGTATGCAAGTTTAAATTTATTCATTTTTATTAATGTTATTCTAGGAAAGGTACTAGTAAAAAGGACACCTTACTTCTCACAGTCTAAAGAAGGGGAAATCCCTTAATAAACCGAGAGAGTGTCGAGTTGCTCATGGGGATCTCATTAAACTTGGTTGGGGCGTGACACCATGAGTGGTATCAGAGTCTGTTTCATCAAATACATTATGAAGACTATATAACATAGTAACTAAGAGAGAGTTTCAAAATTTTCAGATGACTCCCAAAAGAGTAACCAAGATAACTAGGACTAACGTCACCAACACCACACAACACCCTGTCCAGGAAGACAACCCTAGAAGCACCCCAATGCCCGAGGCATAGTAGAAGTCTCAAAAGACCAAATGGGGAAGTATCCAGGAGGATGGTTCCAGGACTTTTTTAGGTCACAACTCTAAGTATGAAGGGAGCCAAGCCTAAAGCCAGAAATGCCAGCAAATGGTGTATAACCTTACCTAAGAGGATGCTTATTAAGAATCTCGTAGCTTCCTATCTATTCTGTGACCACTTTTTGTAATAGGGCTAAAACACCCCAACATAAAGGAAGTACTCTAAATTCCTATAAACCTTGTCTCTCAAAGGATGTGATCTTGCTAGGAAGATGGCCCCAAGTAAAGTAACCAAACAAACCCGCGCTACCATAAAAACTAAGGAGAATCCCATTCCAGTTAAGGAAACTGAATTAGGGAATCAAGAAATCTAGGATTACTCTTAGAGTGATACTTTGGCAAAGAAGACTCCATAAGAAAACTCTCAAAGTATCCAGACTTAAGGATGGTGAAGCACTAAAACCAGCAATTCCCTCGAAAGATGCTAGGAGGAACCACTTAGGTCCACGTAATTACAAGTATGAACGATAGGGTCATTGCGTGGAGAAGAGCCCAACCCTACTAAGGAAAAGAATCATGTTAACATGTAGGGGGATAGGACATGTAATGGAGGACTGTCACGCCCCAACCTGGTTTGGTCGGATCCCTGTGATCAACCCGCCACTCTCTCGGTTTATTAAAGGGTTTCCCCTTATTGTAAACCATAAAGAGTAAGGCGTCCTTTAGCCTGCACCTTTTTCCTAGAATAGCATAATCAAAACTGCATGAAATTTAAAACTGTACATACCTGTCTTACAGGCATCTTAGTTGACGGTCTTTAAGGGGAGCCTTTCCAGGATTTCCTGAAAGGGATATAAGGGAGGGGGTGAGTACGACTACTTAGTGAATGGGTTTTTAAAAGCTTTTGACTTTTAAGAAAAATACTTATATGGAGTGTGCCAGACTCCTTTGTTTTCAAAAATCCCTTCATTTAAAAATTTGAGTTTTTCCATTATTTCATAGTTACCACGGTGTGTCATCACCCAACACACATCCTTCATCATGAAGGTTACACACATTCGCAAGTCAATATCACTACTGAAACCGCTAGTGGCTTCGAAGCGACTTTTCCTGCCACCCGGATAAAAGTACGACCACTTCTACCCTGGGAATCAGTGGATGTACGTGACATCCAACCCACAATCCCGAAATCACTTCTTCGTGTCCGTATGAGGACAGAGACCTCATCCTGTCCCCACCCCGGTCTCATGCGCTTCGTGCTACTCCAAATTTCGCACAGACACCTGGAACGATGAACTGCCCTTATAGCCACCAAGTCGTCCAGTGCCCTTAGGACGCATCACTACCCCTCATGGGCGTCTTGATGATCCCGTACTCACAGTGCATGCACAAACAATGTTTTCTTATAATGCCATGTAATCTGTGGTGCCATTAGTCCAACAGCCCCGACTCTCAACTCAAGCCGCACCTGTTTGTCTTAACTAGTCCGTCGACCTGTCATGTCGCACTACCGCTAGTTGACTGAGCATGTCGGTGCTATCTTGGTACCATGGCCAAACAATTCACTTATTAAGTTTTATGGCACATATATCATGTTCGTTTACGAGCTCCTGCTCGTGCCAACTAGCCTTGGGACCACTGTACGAGATTTTCAAAATCGGGCATTTAGCCCCCAAGTTCCAAAACCGAGGCCCCTGGCCTATCAGAGCTATTCGAGCTCCTGTCGAGAAGGTCTCCCAAATAGTTTAAGCATTGGCACACAGTCAGTGGAGAACACTTCCAACAAAATAGGTTTTCATTGTCCATTATACCAACCGGTATAAGGACATCTCCGTTCATAACCGATGAACGGGTTTTCAACTTCCTTCGAGGAAGTCTCATCATACCAACCGGGTATAATCTACATACAACCAGTAAGTAGTTTTTTCGCATAACTTTCACATCACTTTCTCTAAGTAGTGATGATTAAAATACCACTAAACAGTGGATTTTTATATCAAGGCACTTATCATCCCCAACCGAGTATGATGTTAGTAAACCCACTCACAACCGGTAAGTGGTTTTTATCTTTAAGTTGTGCTCATCATCCCAACCAAGTATCATGTTAGTAAACCCACTCACCCGTCAATGCCGTGAATTCCACTAGACTGGTTCTTTGTATTCACGCGAGCTTGTCCTAGCTGGCGTTCCCGGAATTTCGCGTTCCTACACGATATGAACATCTTGGTTCATTATCCTTCAGCCTAATTGCCTTCATTCATTCCAAATGAATGAGAAAGTCAAACTTTCATTTATTTGCAATTAGGTCCCTAAAGTTATTTCTCTTTAAGTCCCAAATACCGGTTTTTCCTCAAATTGAGTCCCAAACTTCTAAAATTTATCATAGGACCTCAATTTATTCCATTTCACAAAAAGGGTTTTAATTTCCCAAATTTCCAATTTGGTCCTCCAACTTTTCCAAAATTACCATTTTGCCCTTCCTTTACAAAAATGGTAAATTTTGCCCCAAAAATTTCAAAATTCCTCAATTGGTCCTCTAACATTATTTTCATGCTCAGTTGACCCTCAATTTCATAAAATTTCATTTTGGTCCTTTGAATTTTGAAAATCCCCAATTTTCCCCCAATTCCAACTTTTTAACACAACTGAATTTTATTTCATCAAATTGACGCATCAAACGTTTCTAATTGTTGAAATTGAAGTTGAAATTGAGTTTCTACATGTTTATACGATTCTTCAGAAATGTGAATCGCAAGTTTTAATGTCAGGACGAGCTCAAACGGAGCTTCGCCGAAAAATGAACTATAGAGAGAGAAAGCTTCGATTACTCACCGGTAAAGGCACGACGATTCGAGCTTTCGATCTGGACAGATAGCTCTCATCTTGAGGTTCATCCTAGAATCAAGAATCGCATCAATTGATGCGGAATTGGATTAGAATTTCATCATTGAAATTCGTTCGACTCTTTCTCTAGCACCAATCAAAAATTATAAAGGGGAGCCGAATTGGCTTACCTTTCGGTCCTAATTCGGCCGTGGAAAGGCTGAGGAAGTATTGGAAGGGCTTGGATTGGCCTGAGCAGGGCTTGAAATGGTTGATTTCAGCTTGGCCGAAATAGGGCAGTTTCGGTCCGCCGGAGCTGCTTCACTATTCTATCACGTCGGCGCTTCTCCAATAATTCTCGTATTGACTAGAGTTTGCTATCAGATAGCTGTCTTCTCCCCGGTTATAAAGAGCTCGACCTTTGTTGAAGTCGAAGCTCTGGTTCGAGCTTTACCGGGAAATGGAGCAGTAGTGAGAGAGAGAGAAGTGTTCAGGTGTGAGGAGAATGGAATGGGGATAACCTCTTTATATAGTTGTAAAACTCGTGTATTAAATGGGCGAGATTTATTACTAGTATTAATATTGCCATAAATTATTGGTATTAATTACAATAATTTAATTCCGGTATTAATTCCAATAATTTAATTTCGGTATTAAATTATTTGTATTAATTCCAATAATTTAATTTATGTATGTAAGCACGCTTAACTTTAAAGTTCTTATGGAATCTAGTTCACCTGAACCAATTTGGTTTTTGTTTTCTAGTTTGTCTTAAGTTCCTTTTCCAATGTTTAATAAATCTTTTGTATCAACCGAAACTTGTAAATTTTCATATTGTTTATTCCCAAATGTAAACCGGTTTGGTTTTCTTATTCGATTTGACCGATTTTTTTCCCGGTTTTCCTTAACTCAAATGTGCGGGGTTTACAAGGACTGTCCCAAACCCCATGGATTTAGGGCAATACCTCTCGGGAAACATGTCGACTACCAAAAAAATTCAAAGCCACGGAGGGCAGGAAGGACTGAAGGTAGGACCTTGAGAAATCACAAACAGTAATATAATATAGATGAAGGGAATCTTCCCTTACAAGAGAGCTACTGGCCATCTAGGAGCAAATAAGGAAGCACCTCCACCAGAGAAGACAAGCCCCAAATTTTAAGAGACAAATAGGATGTCTCGGAATAGCAAGTAGTAACCTACTAGGGAAAAGCAGAGGAGCCAAGAAGAATCTAGTGGATAGATGTAACTAGTAAATGTGGGAGGAGATGCCATTAGAAGGACAGGGGCGATAAGATAGGTGCCAAGGACAAGTGAACTCGAGAATCAACTAACCCAAGACAAGTAAACAAGGAAAGTAGTAGGGCATATAACCATGCCTAAGAGGATGCTTATCAAGAATCTCATAGCTCTCTATCTATTATGTGACCACATTTTGTAATAGGGCTAAAACCCCTAAAATATTTTACTACACTATTAATGAAGTACTCCAAATTTCTTGATCGTGCCACGTGGCACACTGTGATTGGCTAATTTTTATCATGTGGAGGTCTAGCTCAGTTGCCACGTTAGTTGTTGACCCGTTGACCAAACACGTGGTAGCCTCCCATTGGTTGCCCGTCTCTGTGTGGCTGCTGATGGAGCGTCATTGACCATTGACAGGTCTGGTCTGCTGACCGATCCGGTTCGTTGACTGGTCTGGTCTAACTGTTGATCGATCTAGTTAGACCATGTTCGTTATCCCAAATTCAAAAATCAGCCAATTCGGAACTGATTTGACTAGTTTTCAGAAATTTAAAATTTTCTAAATTCATTTTCTATCTAATGGTGGCCTCAATTTTCCAAATTGACATTTTTAAACCACCTAGAAAAATGAATTAGTGAACTGGTTCACTATGGTTCATCCCAGTTCAGTACGGTTCGGTCTGGTTTTGTAAACCCCGCACTTTTGAGTCAAGGAAAATCAGGAAAAGAACCGATCAAACCAAGTAAGAAAACCGAGACGGTTTACAAACCGAGATCAGCCATTTCAAGCCCTCCTCAGGCCAAACCAAGTCCTCCCAACACTTCCTCAACCTTTCCACGGCCGAATTAGGATCGAAAGGTAAGCCAATTCGGCTCCCCTTTATAATTTTTTATCGGTGTTAGAGAAATAGTCGACCGAATTTCAATGACAAAATTCTAATCCAATTCCGCATCAATTGATGCGATTCTTGATTATAGGATGAACCTCAGGATAAGAGCTATCTATCTAGATCGAAAGTTCGAATCGTCGTGCCTTCACCGGTGAGTAATCGAAGCTTTCTCTCTCCATAGTTCATTTTCCGGCGAAAATTCGTTTGAGCTCATCCCGGCATTAAAACTTGCAATTCACATTTCTGAAGAATCGTATGAACATGTAGAAACTCAATTTCAACATCAATTTCAACAATTGGAAACATATGATGGGTCAATTTGATGAAATCAAATTCGACTATGTTAAGAAGTTGGAATTGGGGAAAAATTGGGGATTTTCAAAATTCAAAGGACCAAAATGAAATTTTATGAAATTGAGGGTCAATTGGGCATGAAAATAATGTTGGAGGAGCAATTGAGGAATTTTGAAATTTTTGGGGCAAAATTTACTATTTTTGTAAAGGAAGGGTAAAATGGTAATTTTGGAAAAGTTGGGGGACCAAATTGGAAATTTGGGAAATTAAACCCATTTTTGTGAAATGGAATAAATTGAGGTCCTATGATAAATTTTAGATGTTTCGGGACTCAATTTGAGGAAAAACTAGCATTTGGGACTTAAAGTTAAATAGAAATAACTTTAGGGACCTAATTGCAAATAAATGAAAGTTTGACTTTCTCATTCATTTGAAATGAATGAAGGCAATTAGGCCAAAGGATAATGAACCAAGATGTTCATATCGTGTAGGAACGTGAAATACCGGGAACGCCAGCAAGGACAAGCTCGCGTGAATACAAAGAATCAGTCTAGTGGAATTCACGGCATTAAAGGGTGAGTGGGTTTACTAACATCTTGCCCGATTGGGATGATGAGCACAACTTAAAGATAAAAATGACTTACCGGTTGTGAGTAGAAATTTTATATCATACCCGGTAAGGGATGATAAGTACCTCGGTATAAAAACCCACTGTTTAGTGGTATTTTAATCATCACCACTTAGAGAAAGTGATGTGAAAATTATGCGAAAAAAACTTCTTACCGGTTGTAAATAGATCATACCCGGTTGGTATGATGAGACTTCCTCGAAGAAAGTTGAAAACCCGTTCATCGGTTATGAACAAAGATGTCCTTATACCGGTTGGTATAATGGACAGTGAAAACCTATTTTTTCAGAAGTGTTCTCCCCTGACTGTGTGTCAATACTTAAACAATTTGGGAGACCTTCTCGACAGGAGCTCGAATAGCTCTGATAGGCCGGGGGCCTCAATTTTGGAACTTGGGGGCTAAATGCCCGATCTTGAAAATCTCATACAGTGGGCCCAAGGCCAATTGGCACGAGCAGGAGCTTGTAAACGAACATGATATATGTGCCATAAAACTTAATAAGTGAATTGTTTGGCCATGGTACCAAGATAGGACCGACATGCTCAGTCAACTAGCAGCAGTGCGACATGACAGGTCGACAGACCAGTCAAGACAAACAACTACGGGTTGGGTTGAGAGTCGAGGACATTGGACTAGTGGCACCATAGATTACATGGAAATAGAAGAAAACATTGTTAGTGCATGCACTATAAGTACGGGATCATCAAGACGCCCATGAGGGGTAGTGATGCATCCTAAGGGCACTAGACGACCTGGTGGCTATAAGGGCAGTTCGTCATTCCAATTGTCTATGCGAAATCTAGAGTAGCACGAAGCGCATGAGATCGGGGTGGTGACAGGATGAGGTCTCTGTCCTCATACGGACACAAAGAAGTGATTTCGAGATTGTGGGTCGGTTGTCACATACATCCACTCATTCCTAGGGTAGAAGTTGTCGTACTTCAATCCGGGTGGCAGGAAAAGTTGCTCCGAAGCCACTAGCGGGTTCAATAGTGATACTGACTTGCGAATGTGTGTAACCTTCATGGTGAAGGATGTGTTTTGGGTGATGACACACCGTGGTAACTAAGAAATAATGGAAAACCCTGAATTTTTAAATGAAGGGATTTTTGAAAATAAAGGAGTCTGGCACACTTCAATAAATGTTTTTCTTAAAAATCAAAAGCTTTTAAAAACTCATTCACTGAGTAGTCGTACTCACCCCTCCCTTATATCCCTTTCAGGAAATCCCGGAAAGCCTCCCCTTAAAGACCATCAACTAAGATGCCTGTAAGTCAAGTATGTAAAGTTTTAAATTTCATGCAGTTTTGATTATGCTATTCCAGGAAAAAGGTGCAGGTTAAAGGACGCATTACTCTTTACGATTTACAATTAGGGGAAACACTTTAATAAACCGAGAGAGTGGCGAGTTGATCATGGGGATCCGACCAAACTGGGTCGGGGCGTGACAACTAGTGTGGTATTATAGCCTGTTTCCTCGAATACATAATCAAGACAATAAAATATTGTAACTAATAGGATTTATCCTAAAATTTTTAGATGGCTCCCAGGAGAGGAATCAAGAAAACTAGGAATGGCTCTACTCAAAACCTTATCTTCGTAGGAAGACAACCCTAGAAGCTTCCCAAATGCCTGAAGCATGGCAGGAATCTCAAAAGAGCAAATGAGGAAGTATCCCAAGGAATGGTGACAGGACCTATTGAGGTCACAACTCTAAGTATAAAGGTAGCCAAGCGTGAAGCCATAAAAGGGGGCATATAACCTTACATAGTAGGATGTTTATCAAGAATCTCGTAGCTCCATAGTTATTTGGTGACCATTTTCTGTAATAGGGCCAAAAAAAACCCCAACATACTGTATTAATCTATTAATGAAGTACTCCAAATTCCTAAAAACCCTGTCCCTCAAATGATGTGATCTTCAAGGAAGACTAAAAAAAAAAACTCTCACGGTATCCAGACTTAAGGACGAAGGAGCACCAAAACTAACTACTCCCAAGAAAACGCCAGGAGAAACCACTTATTTTCATGTAATTACAAGCATGAATGATAGGGACACTGCGTGGAGAAGTGCCCAACCCTACAAAGGATAGGAATCAAGTTAACTTAGAGGAGAATAGGACATGAAGTGAAAAACTGTCCCACATCACTAGGAGTCAGGACAATATTTTCCAAGAATAAATGCCCCACAACTATAGGAAATCCGAAAGGATACCATCCCAAGAAACATGACTCCATTTGCAACCACAAATAAGAGGAAACTCTTCAAAATCTTAGTAAAGTGGTAAGAAGGAAAAAGGGGTAAAGGTAGGACCTCAATAAAACCACAAACGGAACAAAGGATAGCTAAAGAGAATTCCCCCTTTAAGAAAAAAATCCAAACAATTTAGGAGCACAGAAAGGAGTGCATCCACAAGAGAAGACAAGACGAACACTTGATGACAAACGGGACGTATTGGGATCACATGAATAAATCACCTTGGAAAAAGCAACTATGCCAAATAGGAAGTTCGAACCAACAGGACAAGAGAAAGCAAGTCGTTACAATAAGATAGTCAGAGGGAACAAATGACACCCTGAGGAAGACCCGGAAGTAGAAGGGGCTACATCATAAAAAGGTCAGTGAGATGGACGTTAAGGACAAGAGTACTCGAGAACAAACTGCCCTAAGAAACTTAGACCAAAGGAATATGGTGGAGGCGAGACAGTTAACAAACTAATACATAGGAAAACCATAATTTGAGTTCCAACAAAGAAGAGAGGGGCGAAAAGGCCAAATACTCGGAAAAAGAAGGATGAAAGAAATCCTTAACAGGACCAAAGGCCAAATTAACTAAGAAAAAAAAATAGGCAAGCCTCTCACATAATTATCAAGAAATCTTGAAACAAGGAAGATTTGAACACTACATAAAGAAATACACTATGAAAGTAAACTTTAGAGGGATGCATATGACTAACTACCGTTGAAGGAATTTTGATGGGCGGATGGACATAATGTGGAGTGCAAGGAACCAACCCTTAATTGGGAAATGTTTCAAAGGAAGGAAGTATCATGATGGCCTAGTGTGACTTATTTGGAGAGAGTAGGAGAACCAAACAATAATTTCAGGATGAACAAGAGATTTTGAAACAAGAAGGATGTGAACCCTCCTTAAACGGAAATAAGTTAATGGGTTAGCATCAAAAAGATGTTGCGACAAGTATGAATGAGTGGACAACCCATACTAAGGTAATAAAGTAAAAAATGTTCGAGAAAAATTGGGAAAGTAAGTCCTCCAAATAAGATGTGGCTAAGGAGGAATAACCACAATTGGTAAGACGGGTCATAGTCCACACGCGCATATGAAGCTTAAAGAGTGGAAGACCGAGCATAGGGTGGAATGCACGGAATAAAACCAATAATTGGAAGTATCCCATCTAAGGAATAAGGGATAAAACAAAAGTTGTGGATAGAGAAGGATCCAAAGCAAACATATGTCCTAACATAGATAAGGGTGCGAAGAAATGGAGAAAGAACCATACAATGAATGATAAGGAGGTTGAGCATGTAACTCTAAAGATGGAAATCTCTATTGTAAGGGACATAGTAGAGAACAAAACCGGAAGGAGGGAACCTTCCCAAGAAAAGTAAAAGTGGATTAAGGAAAAAGGAAAAACCCTTGAATAAGGAATGCCAAGGATTTAAGGAAAGTATCCTAGTTTGTTGGTAAACTATTGGGAAACCAAATAATTGGCACCAGAAAAACCCAATAAAAAAGTTGGGAAAGGACGAGTGGGTAAGGAAAACTGACACGGTTATGTAAGATATGTTGTCAAGATACGAATGATAATTCGATAACTGTAAAGGTAGTTGAGGAATACTACCCAATTAAAGGAGGGATGAAATTATATAGTCCCTGGAAGGCTAGAAAGTTGGAAACAACCCTAAAAGAGGTGTTGTAGGAGTCTGATCGACTAAGACAAGTTCAGAACTATGTCATGTAAGTAAGGGACATATAAGCACCAACAATCCCGAGAAAAATGTAACTCGAGTAAGAAGGAGTCAGTTGGTAAACATAACAAGTTCAAACATAAATTTGACCGAAGTTGTAATCAATGACGGATGAAGGATGGGTCAAATTGGGACGAAAGAATAATAACACAAAAAACCTGTGAAAACAAGTATGTAATGCTCGAAAGAACGTCGAGCTAGGGGTTTCAACAATGAAGAGAATAACTAGAAAAAGGAAAGATTGGGCACCTTGGAACTCCCAATCTTGAAATCTTGAGTAAAATCCCCAAAAGGAAGAACCTTCTCATAAATAAAGGGAGATGTGAACCTAAGAATATACATTAAGATTAATGAGCCATACATGCCTCGTTATTATAACTCCATGGAAGGAGTAAGCATGATAAATGAAAAGAAATTCCTTAGATGAATGATTACAGGGACTAAGCGAAAGAGCAATCGAAGTATTAGCATGTCAAGAAAACCCGAGTTAACATTAAGGGAAATTATTCCCGATATGGAATATATTGGTTAAGTTTTGGGGACAAAACTCCTAAGGGGAGGGGAGAGTTGTAAACCCCGCACTTTTGAGTTAAGGAAAATCAGGAAAAGAACCAGTCAAACCGACTAAGAAAATCGAGACGGTTTACAAACCCGATCATTTGGGAATATGCAATTTGGAAATTTACAACTTACTTGTGATACAAAGGGTTTATTAAACCTTGGAAAAGAAACTTAATACAAATTGGAACAGAAAAACCAAATTGGTTCAGGTGAATGAGAGTCCATAAGAACTCTAAATTTAAGTGTGCTTGCCCAAGAGTAGTGTGAGGATGGGTAACCTCCTGAGAAGTATGATTTTTTGTAACCCAAAATTTCGGTCAAAAATTTTTATGTAAACATACGGTTTATCATAAATAGCCATAAATTAATATATATTTAATTATTGTAATTAATACCAATAATTTAATACCGAAATTAAATTATTTGTAAGGCAATATTAATACTATTAATAAATCTCTCCCATTTAATACACGGATTTACACCTATATAAAGAGATCATCCCCATTCATTCTCCTCACACCTGAACACTTCCCCCTCTCTCTCTACTGCTCCATTTCCCGGTGAAGCTCGAACTAGAGCTTCGACTTGAACAAAGGTCGGGCTCTTTACAATCGGGGAGAAGACAGTTATCTGATAGCAAACTCCAGTCAATTTGAAAATCGTTGGAGAAGCGCCGACATGATAGAATAGTGAAGCAGCTCCAACGAACTCCAGTCAAAGCAGCTCCGGCGAACTCCAATCAAAGCAGCTCAAAGCTTTCTTTCTCTATAGTTCATTTTCCGACGAAGCTCCGTTTGAGCTCGTCCCGGCATTAAAACTTGCGATTCACATTTCTGACGAATCGTATGAACATTTAGAAACTCAATTTCAACATCAATTTTAACAATTGGAAACGTTTGATGGGTCATTTTGATAAAATCAAATTCGACTGTGTTAAAAAATTGGAATTTGAGGAAAATTGAGGATTTTCGAAATTCAAAGGACCAAAATGAAATTTTATGAAATTGAGGGTCCATTGGGCATGAAAATAATGTTGAAGGAGCAATTGAGGAATTTTGAAATTTTTGGGGCAAAATCTATCATTATTGTAAAGGAAGGGTAAAATGGTAATTTTTGAAAAGTTGGGGGACCAAATTGGAAATTTGGGAAATTAAACCCCTTTTTGTGAAATGGAATAAATTGAGGTCCTATGATAAATTTTAGAAGTTTCGGGACTCAATTTGAAGAAAAAATGGCATTTGGGACTTAAAGTTAAATAGAAATAACTTTAGGGACCTAATTGCAAATAAATGAAAGTTTAACTTTCTCATTCATTTGGAATGAATGAAGGCGATTAGGCCGAAGGATAATGAACCAAGATGTTCATATCGTGTAGGAACACGAAATACCAGTGGCACCACAGATTACATGGAAATAGAAGAAAACATTGTTTCTGCATGCACTATGAGTACGGGATCATCAAGATGCCCATGAGGGGTAGTGATGCATCCTAAGGGCACTAGACGACCTGGTGGCTATAAGGGCAGTTCGTCATTCCAGCTGTCTGTGCGAAATCTGGAGTAACACCAAGTGCATGAGACCGGGGTGGTGACAGGATGAGGTCTCTGTCCTCATACGGACACGAAGAAGTGATTTCGGGATTGTGGGTCGGATGTCACGTACATCCACTCATTCCTAGGGTAGAAGTGGTCGTACTTCAATCTGGGTGGCAGGAAAAGTTGCTCCGAAGCCACTAGCGGGTTCAATAGTGATACTGACTTGCGAATGTGTGTAACCTTCATGGTGAAGAATGTGTGTTGGGTGATGACACACCGTGGTAACTAAGAAATAATGGAAAAACCTGAATTTTTAAATGAAGGGATTTTTGAAAACAAAGGAGTCTGGCACACTCCATATAAATGTTTTTCTTAAAAGTCAAAAGCTTTTAAAAACCCATTCACTGAGTAGTCGTACTTACCCCCTCCTTTATATCCCTTTCAGGAAATCCCGGAAAGCCTCCCCTTAAAGACCGTCGACTAAGATGCATGTAAGACAGGTATTTAAAGTTTTAAATTTCATGCAGTTTTGATTATGCTATTCCAGGAAAAAGGTGCAGGTTAAAGGACGCCTTACTCTTTACGGTTTACAATATGGGGAAACCCTTTAATAAACTGGGAGAGTGGTGGGTTGATCACGGGGATCCGACCAAACCGGGTTGGGGCATGACAGGTTTAGCCCGAACCATTCTAGTTCTCTCCCTAATTCCACTTCCCGATTCTTCCTCACAATTTTTGTGAATTTTTGGTCACTTGTGATTTCCCACGTTAACACTTCTTTACTATTTTCTATTTATTAAATTTGCACGTTTTTTATAGTAGGGTCGGTCCTCCTCCTAGTTTTCTAGGTCCAAGTGGGCAGGTTCCACAAATTGGGTTGGGGCATGACAAAGCCCCTAGAGCTTCTCGACGTATTGAACGATGGACTACCGTTATGCTCCCTTAGTAGTCCAATAGCCCTTAAAACCACCACTGGCCCATACCGGGTGTCTTGATGGTTCCGCATCATATGCATGCACAATCAAGGAGTTTTCATTCATCATGGCCATTATGTTTGGCCCACCAACCTAAGAGTTTGTTGGCTCAGCTTCAGTCCCATGCGTACTAGCCCAACGGGTTCATTGACTCGGATTCAGCTTAGCAGTTACCTGGCCCAACAAGCCCAACAACCTGCTCTTGGCTCAATGGGTGAAACACACAAATTATCCATTATGGAAAAATCTTAATGGACACGTTATTCGTGGATTCTCAATGGGCTTGTGCATGTACCCATTGGCTTTGGGCCCAATTGTACATTCTATCCCAAGTCCCAAAATTAGTTCCAAATTCTTTTAAGTAGAGACGCCAGTCAGGGGAAGCTAATTTTGAGAAAATAATTTTGAATGCAAGACCATCATCCCAATCGGAATCGATATTTTAAATTTCCCACTCACTCAATAGTCGTGACGCGTTTGCCCGACTAGGATCCAATCCGAGCGTGCTCTCCGGCGCAAGTCCTTGTGGGGCCCATTCTACCCGATCCAAGCTTTCAAATTCCTAGTAACTGAAATTAAACCTTAATTTCTTTGAAATTTCATAATTTGTCCCAATTCTTCAAAAATTACTAAATTGCCTCCAATTTTTATCAAAATTACCTAAATGCCCCTATTTCAAAAAATTGCCAATTTGGCCCTTATAGTCCCTTAAAATCACCTATTGGCCATGGATTTCCTCATTTTTTTTTCCAATTGGCCCTCAAATTTTGAAGAATTACACAAAAAGCCCTCGTACTTTGAAAAATCCCAAAATTACCACCAATTCTTCCCTGAAAGTGAGATTTTGGATTTTCGATTCTTACCTCGTTAGATTGACCACCTAAACCTTCTTAATTTCTCCCTTATGTGATCCTATTCACTTCCTCCAGCTCCCCATGATCATCTTGCACTTCAAATTTTTTAATTTGGTTGAGATTCGAGCTCCGTCAGAAAAAGACTATGGAGAGAGAAAACTTCTTGTTCTTACCAATGGAGGGTTGGTTGTCTAGGCTTCGAGTTTGTGAAGTTAGCCTTCGTCGGGAGGATCCTAGGGGAATTGGATTTTGCCCCAATTGATGTCCTATGCTGGGGAATTTTGGTCAGAAAGTTTCGGCCACTTTCTCTCTAGTAATGTCAGACTTAGGCAAATTGAGAGTCGAGTGGATTACCTAGGGATGGGAAGAGGTCAGAAAGCACCTTAGGGGAGTTGAGGAGGGTCGAATTTAGCCACAGGAGGTTGGAGGAATCCTATTTTCAGCTAGTCAGAATTTCTCTGCTTCGAGTCATCTAAGCATCTTCATTGTGGGATTGCCCCGATGCTCCGATGGAGTCCTCAAGTCCAGTCGAGGTGTCTGCTAGCTGGAGGACTTCTTCCTGGTTCCATTGCCATCAGTCGGAGCTCCTTTGGTTGTGAAAAAGTTCATCATTGGAGCTCCAATCAGCACTTCATCGAGAATGGGATTGTCTATCTTCAGAGGGTGCCTGCGAGAACATCGTGAATTTGATGAGAGAAGTTCAAGCTAGTTAGCCTATGCAACTTCGAAATTCTGATGACATATGGCAGAATTGGCTTGCCTTATGGGTGGCAAAGGGTCTTGTATGAGTGGGGGAGAGCTAAGGAAGGTTTGGTTTAGCTGCCTAAGGTTGGGGGCGGCCGGGGTGCAGCTCGGGGTGCTTGGCTCCTTCTTTGTCGATGGAGCAAGAGTTCTGTTTGAGCTCGCCAGAGCTTGGGCGATAGTCCTCAGACCGAACTGAAGTTGTAGTCGTGTAGAGGACTTCTTCCCAGTTCCAATGTCATTAGGAGGGGATTCGGAGATTGAGAAAAAGTTCGTCATCGAAGCTCTAGTTTAGACTTCATCGGAAAGTAGACCTCTACTACTTCTTCAATTGCTGGTGGGATGGGGAATGCAAGGGGAGTGATGCTCTTTATATAGGGAGCTCAGCAACTATCCGAGCTACCAACTAGCATAAGACTCAGCCCCCGCCTGGCTCACCAATGACCGGATTAGAGCTCTTTCCGAGTCGTCGGAGACTTTCTCCCTCATCCTTATCCCCTTCTCTCTCTGTCAGCTAGCTGAGCAAGATGACATTATGGAGCATATGCGAGCTTACCACATGGCGCAATGTGATTGGTTGGTTTTGCTGATGTAGCATCCCTATCAGCAGCCTAATCAGCCTTTGACTTGCTGACCGAACATGTGGCAGCCTCCCATTAGCTACTCCCTCCTACGTGGTTGTTGACCAATCCCAGTTGACCATGACACATGGAGCTCTCTGATTGGTTGTTTTAAATGCATCAAATTTCCCTCATAACGCCTAGTGCCACGTGTTAGCTTTTGATTGGTCGATGTCATACGACGTGGAACTACCACATGTCGCCCTCTAATTGGTCGGTCATTCTCATACGTCCGAGTCGGACGTTGTTGTGGCACTCGTTCAACGTGCCAGCTCCCCATTGGTTAGCCTTTACAAATGAGGCTTTGTCCGACATTGACCGTTGACCAGGACACGTGTTGCTGAGGAGGATTCTACTCCTCTAACCATTGACCAAGGACACGTGTCATGCTCTAATTGGCCAGCACTTTCAAGCGTTAACTGGGCACGCTTCATCATGTGCCACACACTGATTGATCGCACCTGTTGACTGGGCACTGACCTAGCAGCACTCTGTTGACCCGTTCGGTCCAACCCAGTGACTCAAAATTATTAATCGACCAATTCAAGCCAAATTCGACTGATTTTCTAAAAATTAAAAATTTCTAAATACGTTTAAATTCATTTTCTACCTAATAGTGGCTTCAAGTTCCTAATTTGATATTTTTAAGCCACCTAGAAAATGAATTTTGTAACCAGTTTCTCAAGGTTTAACCCAATTCATTCCGATTTGATCTAGTTCGCCTTGAACCGGTCTAGTTTCCACATCCCATCCACTTTAGGTTTCTTCTTCATGACTTTTGGGATTTATTGGTCACTTGGGATGTTGAAATCTTTTGTCTTAAACCCTTATTTTACCCCTTTTTGCTCCAATAGATACTCATTTTTTTTTCTTTTGGAAGTATTCGGGGTTCTTCCCCGGTTTGGTTCTTTACTTCAAAGGGACGGGCTTACACCTCGTGGTCTTGGAAAGTGGTGTCTCTTCCTAGACCAAAGGGAGCGATGGATTGTTCACGGGGTTCTGACCAAACCTGGTTGGGGCATGACAACTTGAGTGGTATTAGAACTAGGTTCACTCGAATGCATTATCAAGACTATATAACATAAGAATTAAACAAAAGACTACCTATTTTTTTAGATGGCTTCCAGACAAGAAACCAAGAAAACTAGGAATGTCGTAATCGACACTGCCCAAAATTCTTGTCTTGTACGAAGATGACCCTAAAAGCTTTCCAAGGCTCGAGGTATAGTAGAAGCCACAAAGGACCAATAGACATTATGTGGGGAAGTATCCAGTACCACCAAGAAATGTGGTGTCAGCACCTGTGGAGGCCACACCCATGAGTATGAGGGGAGCCAACCCGACACCAGGGACACTAGCAAGGGCTTAATGACCTCACCCAAGAAGACACTCATTAAGGACCTAATATAGTAGCTTCCCAAACTTACTACATGACTACCTCTTATAATAGGGACAATGCCCCAAACTTATTGTACTCCTTCTCAATTAATAAAAACTCCAAGTTCCTAAAAACTATGTCTCAAATATTATTTTATCTTGCACCTCAACTATATGAAGAGGGGTCACGAAAGGCAAGAAGGACTGAAGGTAGGACCTTGAGAAACTGCAAAACGGAGCAGAGAATAGATGAAGGTAAATATTTCCTTAAAGGCAATTACAAATCATCTAGGAGCAATGAGGGAAGCGCCTTCACAAGAGAAGGCAAACTCCGAATGTCGGGCACCGGAAAGAATGTCATGGATTGGTGAAGTGTCATCTACTTTAGAAAAGCAAAGGAGCCAAGAAGGGTTACAGATGAACCTAGTAGTGGGAAGTGACTAGTAACTATTGGATGATCAAGAAGGATACAAGATGCCCTAAGAAGGGCAGAGAAGAAGTAACAATTACATGCACACTGAATGGCGATAGGATGGCATCAAGAATGAGTGAACCTGAGAGACAACTGTCTCAGAACCATTGACAAGGAAAATAATAGGGACGAGGCAGTTAACGAACTGATCCTCATAAGATTCACAGATTTAAAATCCCAATAAAGAAGAGAGGAGTAGAAAGGTCAAATGTTGGGAAGGAAGGATGAAGGAAATCCTTAAAGAAACTAATGGTCGAAAAGGACTGGCAACCACTCTCAAGCCATGAGAAGGACTAAGTAAGCCTCTCACAAGAAGGTCAAGAAATCCCAAAACAAAAAGGATATGAACCCCTTCCTAAAGAAGTAGACTTGTAATGGGATACAAATAGGAATAAGGATAGGGTACAAAGGACGTGCCCACAAGATTTCCAAAGAAAGAGAAAGCAAGAGAGGATGGCATCAAAGTAGGTTATGAAGTTGAGTTAGGGTCAGATACCCATAAGGACGAATGAAAAAGGGAAATCCTAGGAAGAGAGGAAGAAGCCTATCAAGGAGGGGGAGCCCTGGAGAGGTATATACTCCCAATGGAGGAATAATTGATCTAATTAAACTATAGTAGAAGGTAAACTTGCAAATGCAATCCAGGTTGGGATAAACGATCAATTACAAAGGAAGTATACGTAGAAGAGTCTAAGGAGTAAGTTAAACTCAAGAAATGGGTAGCACAAAGATAACATCGATTCATGTCATAACAAGTAGGGATGGTGGCTTGTACCTACAATATTTTGGGCAATTACGACCCACAACATAAGGTAATCATATTTAAGACCCGTAATTTTTCCAAAATTATAATTTGGCACTTAAGTTATACCTTAATTTCTAATTAGGCCTTAAAATTTTAAAATCTTCCATTCGGATCCCTAATTTACTCAAATTTCCAATTGGGCAAGTAATTTCTTATAAATTACAAAAAAAACCTCCAAATTTTTAAAAATTGTAATTAAGTCCCCAAACTTTTCAAAAATTACAATTTATTCCTTCAACTTGAATTTCATCAATTTGACCTTAATTCTTCCCAATTTAGTTCTAACATTATTCTAATCATCTTCCATATGTCCCCTAATTCATTCCAAGCTTTAAAACACTATATTTGGCTTATAAATGAGCTCAAACGAAGCTTAGTCAAAAAATCATCATAGAGAGAGAAAGTTTA
Source organism: Trapa incisa (assembly GCA_030064435.1). Taxonomy (NCBI): domain Eukaryota; kingdom Viridiplantae; phylum Streptophyta; class Magnoliopsida; order Myrtales; family Lythraceae; genus Trapa; species Trapa incisa. Next base: position 18,786,725 of record CM057776.1, read on the forward strand.
TCTTACTCATTGGTGAGGATCCAGTGATCGAAGCTTTTACTTCCACTAAGTTGCTCTCTTCCTAGGGATCCTTCCTCAATCAAACCACACCTCAATTGGTGGCATGAGTAGTGCAAATTTCTCGACTTAGTTTTTGGGTAAAAATGCACTATGAACAGTAAATTCCGACAAAGGACGGTGGAGGGGACTTACCATGACGATTCAAGGAAGCTATGGACTCCTCTAGGGAAGGTCTAGAGGGCTTGGTTTGGCCGTGGTTGGTCCGAGGCTGGCTCAAATTGAGCTCAACTGACTCTCATCGTAGACTGCCGAAAGAGGGAGGTTATTGTGCAAGCTCGTCGACGCTTCTATGGTGATCCTCGAGCTGAACGGAGTATGTAATCGTGTAGCTAACTTCCTCAGAATTCTAGGGAACCCGAATTCACCTTTGGAGGTTGAGGAAAATGCCCAAGTCAGAGCTCTAGTTTGTGCCTCACTGGGAGATGGAGTTGTTCTTCTTCTTCAGCCGTTTGAGGAATGAGGAGGACAAATGGGGAGGAGCTCATTATATAGGGAGCTCATTAATCGTTTGAGCAATCAGTTTATCCATCACTTGGCCCCAGTCTCTCCCATTCATGGTCATCTCAGGAGGATTTTTCGGCCATCGAAGGAAATAGAGCCAGCCCATCGTCCTTATCCTGCCCAGTTTAGAGTTTGAATATGGCATTGTGCATGCGTGTGCAAGCTTCACATGTGCGAGGTCCCATGTGGTACACTGTGATTGTTTGGATTTGTTGACATGGCTTCCCACTCAGCGTATGAGTCATCCTTTTACTCATTGACCGGCCACGTGGCGACCTCCCATTGGTCGCTCATTCCAACGTGGTCGCTAACCATATTCGACTATCCGTTTGAATGTGACATGTGGAGTCCTCTAATTGGCTAATTTAAATAAGTCAGGTTTCCCTCCTGAGTTCCTATAAAAATGGGAAATTCCCTACCTTTGATCGATATGCCCTTAGGCACGGCCATACATAACATAGAAATCACGCATTATGTCACTGCCACGTGTCAGACTCTGATTGGCTGGAACCATCCAACATGGCTCTACCACGCATCGACCTCTTATCAGTCGATCGTTTCTTCGATATCCTAGTTGGTCGCTCAAGTGGCATCTTTGCCACGTGTCAATTCCTCGTTGGCCAGCCCGACTAATGAATCTTCTCCTTAGTTGATCGTTGGTTAAGGACACATGTCGCTCTACTATTGGTCAGTCATCGGATGTGGATTTTCTTTCTTTAACTATTGACCGAGGACATGTGTCATGCTCTAATTGGTTACGTGCACTGAATGGGTACTAACCTGGCAGGCAGTTCGTTGACCAACTGTACCGTTGACCGGTTCGGTCAGACTGGGTTTGGTGACCCAAAATCGAAAATTAGTCGGTTCAGGCCCGATTCGACTAGTTTTCTTAAATTTAAATTTTTCTCAATTTGTCTAAATTTATTTTATATCTAATGGTGACTTCAATCTTCCAATTTTATATTTTTAAGTTACCTAGAAAAATGAATCTTTGAATAGGTTCTTCATTGTTCAATTTGGTTTAATCCAATTCAGGTCTGGTTAACCCTGAACTGGTCTGGTTTCCACATCCAATTCCATTCATGGTTCCTTTCCATGATCTTTAGGTCTTTATTGACCACTTGGAATTTTTCAAATCCCTATTTTGATTCTTTATACCAATTTCGGTTCACTTAAATTCTCGATTTTCTCTTGAAATTTTCTTGTTCCCATTTTTATTTTCTTATTCTGAGAGAACGGGGTTTACAACCGATAATCGTGTCATTGACGGTAAGAAATCAAAACTTTCTCTCTCTAAAAATATTTTTAGGTGAAACTTCGTTTGAGTTCAATTCTAGGCCCCTCATGTGTATGGATCATCGATGCAGGATATGGGTGAGTCATATGATCGACATAGGGTCGATTAGATCTAGTTCTATGAAAGTGAGCCAAATGCCATGGTTTTGAAAAATGAAGTGGGCCTAAAGCCATATTTTGAAAACTTGTACAAGTGGGCCCAAGGCCAATGGAAAATGGGTTAAGTCCTATAAATAAGTTCTAATTTAAGAGAATGATAAAATTATCACAATTTGATAATACTTGTTGAAGCTGCTCAGGCGAATCTAGGTTGAAGCATGTTGGGTTAGCATTGCAAAGATAAAAGTCTTAAATCAAAAAACTATTGTGTGTTATTGCAATCGTACATAACCAAAAAGATGCTCGATACGGGATAGTATTAGTTCTAAGGGCTAATGGACAGTAAGGTCGATACAAGGGAAGTTACGCTATTCCAATTTGTAATGAAGCTTTGGGAGATTCAAGCGCATTGAGACCGAGAAAGAAAGGGTAGAGGTCTCGTCACTCAAAAGTGAATAGAAGAATCGATGATGTGTGAGGGTTAGGCAATGGTGCTCACACAAACTATGTGGTGGAGGTTGTGGCCTCTCACCACGGTGAACAGTAAAGACGCTTTGGACCACTAATGGAACATATTGAGGTTGTAGTATTTGAGTGTATATTCTACTATTATTTGATCATTTTAATAAAAATAGTGTTTATGTGTTTGTGTGATACAAACTCATGGTAGATCTATCATAACAAATTATGAAAATACTTCCAACTAGGAAGGAATCTATCTTAAATCTTGGGGAAATAAAGTAAATAACTTATATAAAAATTATTTTTTAAAGTTGATACAAGTGTTGGCTTGTTTTATATGGGAATATAAACTCATTTGAAATGAAAAGTAAAGTTTTATGATTGGGTATATATTAAATCGTGTACAAAAAGTTACGGTGTTATTTGACCATACTTACTGAGTTACAAACCCATCCATTCTCACTAACCTCTTTTCAGTTCCTAAACATGGCCCAGAGAATGTTAAATGAGGAGCTCCCCTTCCAGGTCCTAAACATGGCCCAAAGAATATTAAATAACGAGCTACTAACCTAGTACGTGAATAGTTCACTTAAAATATTTGTGTACTATAATATTTATTACAATAAATATTTGAAAAATTTTATCTAATTCATTATTTTCCTTTTAATTTTAAGTTTTGCTTCTTTAAATACTATGAAAATGAAAATAATTTGTATTATAGTATTGAAAGAATTTACTAATTATTTATATGATTTTAGGGTGTGAGAATAATATGTACTGTTCATCCTTTACCACAATATAAACTAATGCTTAATTCACATGTTCTAACTCTCGTGCAAAATAAATGTTAACTGTTCAACTAAATTTAGTATTTACTTGGTTATTAGATGAGTGAATTTAATATAATTATTATTTTTAAATATATTTAATAATAAATATTTATTTATTTATTTAAATTTTAAGTTATTTATTATTTAGGGTAAATTAATAACTCGCACAAAAGTAAGAGTATATTGTTACACTAAAAACTATAGTGCAATTGTGCGGTCCAAAGCAATCACAATCTAAAATTTGGGACTCTATCCCAATCCTCACCAAAATAATTAATAAAAGTTCATTTTACTGCCCCTTTCTTTTCGAGATATTCAGATCGAGCTATACAATTCTCAACTATGCATCAATCTGGTTTTATATTATATGGAAATATAGAATTCAAACTTTATACGATGGCCAAGTAATTTAACTTGGATTGATTCTTTACTACGGTTAGAATGAATTATAATTGAAAATCTTAGGGAAGGTAATGGCAAATAAGTATTATCTTCACCTCATATACAAATTAGACACCTAATGCTACACCTGAGTATTACTATCCTGTGGATGCCTCTCTTCGTAGAAGGGGTGACTTGCAATCTGATCTTCTAAATATTTTGAAAATGTTTAATTATTTGGAGCGTTGGATAAGCTTAAAAAATAAAATAAAAAATATTTTATTTATATTTATCTAATAATTAAGTATAAATGAGATATTATTTATAAAAATAGAACCTTTTGAGTAACTTTTGATATTTTTAAATTTCCCTAAAAGGTGACGCCGGGGGACTGCAGCATATATGCCACGTTATATTATGCGGGACCCACTATATATTCCACGTTCCAATCTGGGAGGCTCACCGAGAAAAGATGCTTCGAGTATGTAACCCTACCTAGTTGGACGGCGACCCGCTCAGCCTTCATCAGCTTCCCAGGAAACTGGCGATTGGGAAAACCCTAATATTCTCCACAACAAGTTAGCGGAGTATTTTGACTCCTTGAAACTGCGACAATGGTGGGTAGGAGGAAGAAGCGGGAAGCGATGTTCGATTTTGATGAGACAGAAGGGGGAGAGATGCTTGCACAGTTGAATCCTGAGGCGGCAACCAGCAGCAGCAGAGACTATGACGAAGCGAAGGAAGAACTAAGTCTCAATATCGTCGATAAGGCTCTTCTGAAGCGCGCATCGACGCACGCACCCGCTCCTCTCATTGATATCGTATCGGATGACGACAATACGGATTTTAACGTTGAGACCGCGCACGGGGCCATCGATTTGGAGGACTATGAAGCGTCTGAGGAGGAGAACGAGAAGCAAGATCTGTTTAGAGTGAATAAACACGAAAATCAAGAGCAACTTGTAAGTTCTCTGCCACACAATTCCAAAGAAATAAGTGTTTTTTATTTGATTTGGTTATTTGAAGGAACGAGCACTTCTGAAATTGAAATTTGCAATCGATATGCTTTGTTATTCACCTTCTTTCCGAGGCGGTTTAAAATACATCTCAGTCTCCACTGAGGAGGTTTGAATTGTTGTATTTTCGCGTTGGCGTTCTCTTTGGGAAAGGGTAGTACAATCTATATAACGTTTTAGCAGTGTGCATTGTGTGGCAATTCTTGACTTGCTAACGGGGACCATTTGTAGTCTTGGAAAATTCTCCTTTTTAACTGATCGTATGTTCTCATTCGTGTCTATTGCTACACCAGACAGTTTTAATCAAAGATGAAGAAAAAGGTGATGTTGTTGAAGCAACAGATGCTATGAATTCTGTGGATCCAAATCCGATTGATTTACCTGAAAATATCACGTTACGGAAACTTCTGGTAATTTCCTATAGTCTCTATCACAATGCAATTTTCATAGATATAATATACTATTTTGGAGCGCTAGCATGATGCCTGTCCTATGTCTATTCTATCAGAGGTGCCCAAGGTACTTTGACCCTCCAGATAATAGTTGGGGAAGGTGCTACAATTGTGGTGAAGAAGGTCACACAGCGGCAAAATGTTCACGAAAATGCAAGAGGCCATGTTTTCTTTGTGGGAGTTTGGAACATAATGCCAAAGACTGCTCAAAGGTTGGTATTGGATGGTATCGTTTCATTTTTAAGATATGACTGCTTGAATGCATTGTTAGAATTTGGAAAGTTAAGAGTTATCATATTTGAAGTATTTTGTGGATAATGCTATGCTCCCAGTTAACAAATGAATTACTTCCCCTTTTCATCTCCACATCATAAGAAATTTCTTAGATATTGTGGAGCTCTTTGACCATTGCACACTATCTTATATTCTCTCACATAATTAACCAGAATAACTAACTATGCTTCAACACCTATCTTCAGGCAAGTTGTTTTATCTGCAAGAGTGTTTACCATCGAGCAAAGGATTGTCCTGAGAAGAAGAAACATGGCTCACAGAATGATGAAATATGCTTGAAATGTGTTAAATCCGGACATGATATGTTCCATTGTGGGAATGATTATTCCCCTGAAGATCTGAAGGTTCTTTTTTCTCTTGTAGTATAAATCCTCCCTTTTCCCCTCATGAGAAATATACTTATATGGCTGGATTGCATCTTAGTTTTTATGATATTTTCTACCTTCTCATTCAGGAGATACAATGTTACATTTGCAAGAAATTCGGTCATCTTTGCTGTTTTGATTTTCTTGATACGGGTAGAAGTGAGATCTCATGCTACAAGTGTGGTCTGCTTGGTCATAGTGGCTTAGTAAGTTTTCACTGGTACTATTTGTCTACCTCTTTGATTTGACGATAACAGTTAAATATGTTACTTCATAATGCTGCATGTTTTTCATATTGTATTTATCAGCAAGTAATTCAATGTAAGGCTAATCTTACATCATTTTTGTTTCCAACCTCATCTGGTTGCATTCTTATATTAGCGCTGATGATCAGATTTCTGGATTTTGCATTGTTTGTTGTACATCATTCATATATTTGGATTTTGTTGAACAGGCTTGTACAAAGCTACGTGCTTCAAGCCAAGGCGAAGCCACACCAAGTTCATGCTACAAATGTGGTGAGGAAGGGCATTTTGCACGAAAGTGTAAAGTATCTAAGAAGGTATTTGGTCATGCAATTGTATATTTACTATGCGAGGCGTTCTTGACAGGAAGATTCTGTTGGAACTAGCATTGCATTTACTTTTGACAGACACAATATAATTGGGGCTTGTAGGAGGTTGTCCAATTTAGGTTTTTTGTATTTGTGAATTCACTCCTTTCGTTGTTTCTCTAATTACATTGGACAGGTAAGCACCAGCTCACTTGATGGAAGTCAAGGTGGGGCATTGTTAACTTTATGCTACAAATGTGGGCGAGAAGGGCACTTTGCACGAGAATGCACAGTTTCTAACAAGGTATAGGGATTAATTTTTCCGATCTATAATTTTCTTTTGGAGAACTTTTCTTGTACTTGTAGCTTTTGAAGATAAAAGGCTTCTTGCTTAAACTTGCACTGTTGGGTTTGTTAACCAAACTTGGGTTAGTCTATACTTGAAAGATGTTAGTATATCTTATGTTCTGTTTCAAACCATCAAGCAGAGGTTCCCTAGTTTCCTAGAATCACAAGGTGATGCAACTCCTCTTTCATGCTATAATTGTCAGCAAGTTGGACATTTTGCTCGAAAGTGCTCTTCCCAAGGCAAGGTAATGGGACCTGAGTATTCTAATCTTGCTTTCATTATGTTTCATAATTCATTTGTTGGAACTAATTTAATTTGTTACTTGTATTGAAAGAAACAAATATTCTTAGTGCACAACTATCTTTGTGGAGTTATTTACAGTAAATAGTGGAATTTTCCATTCTGACAAAAGACTTCTTACTTTTGCCTTTTTCCCCAAATAATCAGTATAGTCAAGATAAAGCAACCCCAAATTTGTGCCGGAGATGTGGGCAAGAAGGACATATTGCTAGAGGGTGCAGATTTTCAAATAAGGTATTGATCATTGATGATGTGAATCAGGCAGGAATGGCCATAACAACATATATGGTTGTTTGAATTGATACTCAATTTTCTTTTCCCTCCTTGCTGGTAAATGATAATGAAATTTAGGTGTCTGTGCAGCTGCAACAGAGAAATCAAGGATCATCAGCACCGAAGGACCATATGGACTCTACTGGTGTAAACTCAACTAACAATTCTAGGAAATTGAGTAAGAGGAAACAATATCAAGAACCATCAACACCGAATGACCATATGGACTCTACTGGCTTAAACTCTCCTAACAATTCTGAGAAATCGAGCAAGAGGAAGCAGTATCAAGACACAGAAAGAAGTGCGACAATGACTCGGAAAGTTAAAAAGAGAGGTGGGTGGGAAAGTGAGAATGCTGGAGCATACAAAGTAAAAACTCCCATGAATAACACTGGCTGGGTGTCTCCCAGTACACCATCTAATGGTAGTGGGCGATATATGAACACTCAATCTCCCTGGAATCCACACAGGTTTCAAATTCGAGACACTTCCCAACCCAGATTTCGTTGGAATCCACAGAGGTTTCACAGTAGAGGAACTCTCCAACACAGGTTTCCAGTTTCAAGGTTTAGCAATTGGAGGGGAAGAAGAAATTATCAACGGTGGTAACTGTAAAGAAGGAGATGTATATATCACACTGGTGGTAATGATAAAGAAAGATGTACATATCACACAGTGTAGCCACATTGAAGGAGAACCTTATAAGAGCTCCTGAGTTACCCTTAACTATCAGGTGTGAGAGCTGGTCTCTTATAGCTGATTATTAAATTGCTTGGAACTTTATCTATTAGTTGGTCTGGTTTGGTCATTCTTCTACCACAATGAATCTATCCTTCACCTGAGATAATGGCCTGTGGTTCTCAGTTTTGTTGACAGAGATATTAATGATTTATCTGAGGTGAGGGATATTCACGCAGACCTGCTTTGCTTGGATCATTACATTTCCTCTTTAACAGCAGATACAATGTTTCCGAGAGTAGCAGGCAGCAGCCTGGAAGCTGGCCTTCTATGTTATACACCTATAGATGCAGATTCCAAACCTGCTATTGTCACTATTTATTTTAAAAGCTTACACCTTGGTTTATTTCATTGTTTTGTCTCAAACTATTGAAATCCTGAAGCTTTTATGTTCTTTATTTTGGAGAATATATATCATAAGACTAGAAATTCTGTTATTAAAATAATTTGTAGTTATTTGATTGTACATTTAAGCAATTTATAATTAGCTTATTTGACTAGAGATGTAGTCAACCATATTTGATGATTTTAGTCCTAAAATAATCGACATTATTATTACTTTTCCTTAAGTAGAGGTTTCTGGTTTCTTAAGTAGAGGTTTCTGATTCCAGTATCTGTCAGTGTCAATGTGTGGGGTTAGCTTTTATTTCATTTATTGGGCTGATCAGACTGGAGCTAGGTGGCTGGATTAAATGCCCATGCGAGGTCTCTGTTACAGAAATGATGCAAGCTAACCCACGGATGATATGTTGCTTCTGTACTCTAAATGAACTTGGATCCTTTATTTGGTGTAGGAATCTTTCCTCGTATAGATGTCTAACACCATCAGACAACCTTCAGCAACAGCAAGGCCTGTAACATGTTCTCATTCTTGAGGAAGGAAACAACAGCTGTCTATAACTCTATTATAATATGATAATAAAGTGAATTTAATTTATTTAACTATCTAATATAATATTAAATCAATATGATTCATTGTTATACCTTATAATTATATGTTAAATATATAGTTTAAGACATAATTTGATCATTTTTAAATTAACATTAATTAGAAAATTTGTTGGACAGTAATTAGTGAAGTTAATGACTCTATATTACTTGTTATATATAAGGTTTAATTTGTAAAAACATAGTATTACATTTAGTTTTAAATGAAATTTTGAATTATGTGTAAATAAGATAACTAAAAATTTAATAAATTGAAAATTACGCATAAAATAAGAATATATAAAATTGGTGTATTTTTAGATAATGTATCTTTTTATACGCAATTAAACATATTACCGTTAAATTTAGATGAAAATATATTTTAAATATTTTATACAAGTGTATTTTAAAAAGTATAAAATTAGTATTTTTATGAGACGAAAAATAATTATTATTTTATTAAAATTATTATTGTGATAATAATAATAATAATTAACTTGTTTAAAAAAGACAGCACAGTGCTATATGGAGAAAATGTTGATAAATATAAAATAAAAATAATAAAAGAAAATAATTTTTTATCTTCTCGGGCAAAACAATAACTTTTTCAGTCACCCAAAAGAGAACTCTTTTTTTGGAATCCTCTTCAATCGTAGCTGGAAACTTCTTAGGGTAACCCTGGGACGCCAATCCGTGCCTTTGGAGGGATGCTTCATGGACTGAAGAAAAACGGTGATATGCATTGTAATGGAAAAAGAAAAGGCCTATTATGTCTCGATATTTAACTTGGCATAACTATTTTTAATTAAAATTTAATATATATTTTAATTCAAATAATTAAAAAATAAATTAATAAAAAGAAGGCAAAAGCCGCGAAACTTCATTTCGCCCATTTTGGCGCTTGCGGTTTTCTTTCCTCTGACGTCATCCGCACCGTCATCTTCCTCCGAGAAATTCAGCTATCATTTGCTGGCTCCGGCCCCGCCTCGCGCTCTTCTTCGTGTGGATTTGGATATTCTCATTGAATTATAGATCTATCGAATCATCCAATCGTCCGACGGTACGCAAATATTTGGATGTTCTGTAGATGTTGAATTGAGCTTGATCTAAAGTTGTTTGATACCTGCGTCCGTTTTCAGTCTCTTAATATTTATTGTGTTGAATTTTCATGCCGATCAAAGCGATCCGAATCTTATCCTGATTACTGTGATCCCCAGGATTCGGATAATCCGCTGGTCATTTTTGATGATCCGATGGTTTTATGCTGTCTATGATTGATGCTAGGGAAGTGTCTGCTATTGTTTAGAGCTAATGGTTTTCCCTGTTTTATCTCTGTAGATTTCTTTTATGGCTATCATTTCGATCCATCTATCCTTTTTTCTCTGCTCAGGCATACTTGACCTGAGTATGATTGATATCCTTTGGTGGAAGCGATTTTATAAGATGATCCATCATTAGCCACTGAAGCCGTACAATTTATGTTCGAGATACTATTCCTGGCTTTCGACGAGTTCTTTCAAACCTTTTTCCTTTTTTTACGTGTTTAACTGTTCAGGCTTGGACGGCACATTTGGAAGGACTGGGGCATCCTGGGCAGTCAGTCTCAAGGAGGTTTTTTTCGAGATATCGTATTTGTTCCCGAGTACCGCACTTGGACAGAACGGGTCTTTCGATATACTCTTTCTAATCTTGCGGCAACTGATTGTACTGGGAATGCTGAAAGATGTGCCAACAAGTTGAGAGCTCTGATCCCGAGCTTTGCAAGGACAAGACACAACCAGAGGCTCCTTTCAGGATCCCTACGCTTCACGGGAATATACACGGAACTGACCGCTCTCTATCTCTCTCAATTCAATCTACCTATGAACCAGTAAGCTGTCTCAGTATATCTGCTGTCTTAGTGCAAGACCATAGTGAAGACGGTTGAACCAACATTAATCTGAAATAACCCTTTGGAGCAGTGAGTCGTAGGAGGTACTGTTGTATTTGGGTCCAGCGGGTCTTGTTGTAGCTTGGTATGGAAAATAAGCCCAAAATGCTGACTCGGGGGTATGAGCTAGGAAGGTTACTTGGTCAAGGCACCTTTGCTAAAGTATACTTCGGGAGGAGCCTTGTAGCAAACAATGCTGTTGCCATTAAGTTGATAGACAAAGGAAAGGTCTCGAATGTTGGTCTCGTGGAACAGATCAAACGAGAGATATCTGTGATGCGAATCGCTAGACACCCCAACATTGTCCAACTATATGAGGTGATGGCCACCAAAAGCAAGATTTACTTCGTTATGGAATATGCAAAAGGAGGGGAGCTATTTGATAAGGTGGCCAAGGGCAGACTCAAGGAGGATATCGCCCGGAAGTATTTCACACAGCTTATGGATGCAGTTGATTTCTTCCACAGTAGGGGCGTCTATCATCGAGATATCAAGCCAGAGAACTTATTGCTGGACGAGAATGAGAATCTGAAGGTGTCTGACTTTGGATTAAGTGCTCTTGCTGAATCCAAGCATCAAGATGGCCTGCTTCATACAATTTGTGGCACCCCTGCTTATGTGGCTCCTGAAGTGATCAACAGAAAAGGTTATGATGGTGCTAAAGCAGATATTTGTTCTTGTGGCGTGGTACTATTTGTCTTATTGGCAGGCTATCTGCCGTTCCATGATTCGAATTTGATGGCAATGTACAGGAAGATCGGCAGAGCAGAATTTAAATGCCCCAGTTGGTTCCCTGCACAGGTGCGGTATCTTCTATCTAGGATTCTAGACCCAAACCCCATCACCAGGATTTCCATCTCAAAGATCAAGGAGAGCTCTTGGTTTAGAAAAGAATTACCCTTGAAGAATCAGGTCAAGGCAGGAGTGGAGAACAAGACCGCGGGCCCATCTGATACAAGCACTTCTGCAGGACCCTCCCAGGATAGCAGTGATGCTTGTGAACGGAATCTGGACCAGATATTCAAGCCACCCATCTTGAATGCTTTTGATATCATCTCCATTTCCGCCGGATTTGATCTCTCAGGTCTGTTCGAGGATTCGCAGAAGAAGGAGACAATGTTTGCTTGCAGGCAGCCTGCTAATGTTATCACATCTAAGCTAGTGGAGATGGCCAAGCATCTGAGATTGAAGGTGAGTAAGCAGGAGGGTGGCCTTTTGAGAATGGAGGGGCTTAATGAAGGGAGGAAGGGAACCTTAGGTATCGACGCAGAGATCTTTGAGCTCAGTCCCTCGTTCCATTTGGTGGAGCTGAAGAAGTCCAATGGGGGCACCCTCGAATACCCGAGGATGCTGAGAGACGGTATAAGACCAGCCCTGGATGAAATAATTTGGGTTTGGCAGGGAGAAAAACAACATCAGCAGCGAGATACGGATGCCGAGCCTTAGGAATCAGAGCGGCAAGCATAATGAAGAGGACCAAATATTCACAAGCTTCTGTCTTTCAGCATCTTTCATTTCCACCGAGTACACGCTAGAACCTCCGTGGAGTTGGCAAAGCCAGCTTCATTTTCTCCACTCCACTTGTTTGGTCTCTGCAGAGCTAACCTTATCGTGTATGCTACATTTCCACTGACGATGTCTTGTTTGGTGTATAAATATATTGCCTCCCATGATATGCTGATATGCTTGTTGGCAAGACAGTAATCCTCTCTACTCAATATGAGAAAATGTGGGATTGGATTCTCCAGGTGACAAGATATTGTCCTAATAGTCCCACTAAGATCAAGTGGGGTTAATTTCTATACAGAAAGGACTAGAGTTGCTTAACTACTTGCATGTTAATAGCAAACACCACACAACTATGGCCAGGACCAGAATATTAGAACATGACAGAGGACATGGAATCCTTCTATGTTCGGTTGAGCAAGTATACTTTGTGATGACCAAATGAAAGGTAATGGAACTGCTAGGAGATCCTTTTGAAATATCACAAACATGGGAAGTTCATTATAGCCCCAGCATGCGTCTGTTTGTTGGACCTCATTATAGCTCCTCATAGAACTCTGCAGAATCAGTAACTAAAGGCTGGAATTCAACTGTTTGAGCCAAGTTCGTTGCCTTGTTGGGGTACTAACTTTGATCAATTTTGGGGTTGTTTTGGCTTATATTGGATCAAACTTTTACCGCAGAGAAGGTGACCAATGACGTGGCGCCAAGTGGAATAATTGATATCCTTTTAAGGTGGAATAAAGATATTTGTCATCCACTTTCTCAATGGACGGCATTAAATGATCGCCACATGCTCATTCCAGAGCCCTCAAAATCAAACACTCGATATCTCTCCCTCTCTCTGTACATATCGTCCATTGTTTCAAGCTCTCTGGCTTTCTCAGTGATGGAGATCACATCGGCCCACTCTTTAGCTTCCCGCTGCAGTTTCATATCAAGCAGCTACAGCTGTAGCTGTACCTCCTCCGTTGCTGCTCCAGTTTTCCAATTCAAACTCCTCCCCTCTGTCGCTCCTCGGAGTTCGATCTACTCAAAGTCCTCATTTGGTCCGCTGCCAGGAGCTAGAGTTAGCGGGATAAGGCAGCGGAGCGCACTCGGAAATTCTCGCTCTTCTTCTTCTGAAGCAGTTGAAGTCACTTCTACAGGCGTTGCAGAGAGCTGGCTTCTTCAGCCTGTCGGTCAGTTTTTGAAATTACCTGTTATCTGCCTCTTGGTTGTTCCAGATAGTATTCTGACATAAATTATTGTCAATTGTTATTGTTTATTGGTCGATTGGTCTCTCATCTAACCTGAAGTGCATATCCTTTGCTTCAGCATTCACTATGTTTATTCAGCCAAAAAGAAGAATCATTATCTACTTCCTATTGAATTTGAACGGAAAATTAGGACTAATGTCGCCAGTCGATTCTTAACCTCAGTCCGTTTATTTATTCTGCATATGTTGTATCTTTCATCAATCTGTTATCCTGCTCAAGGAAATCGGAAGTTGAAAATGCAAATCCTGGAGAATTATCTCCTGCTGTCCGTTGCATATACCCTGTGGATGCCACTGGTTAATATGCCTAATCCACTTTCTATTGGCGTTTTTTTTCTCTACTATTACATTGTAGATTAACTGCAATGATTTTTTGTTGCATCAGGCTAGAAAATCTCGCCCATGGCTGCTCTAATGTAGCCATGTGTCATTTAACATCTTTCGGGTACAGTATTCCCTTTCTGTTGACAAATTAGTTGCCTCGATCTACTTTGCTTTCTCAAACTAGCAGCATGCCGTATTACTGAATTTTGCCCAGATCTGCAATGTCTCTTTGGACTGCATAAACGTGTCGCTCTGATCGGGATCAATTCTTCTCTCAAGTTTTGAACGGCATTATCCTATTCTCTTTAGTATTCCAGTTACTTGGACTCGTACAAGAGCAGTTTCTGGTTTTCTCTAGCAGTAGCGGCAGACATTGATAATCTGTGGCTGTTATAGGTGATGGAGATACGAGGCACATAGGTTTTAAGGTGGAAATGCCAGGTGCTTTTGAAATCGCTTCTGTGAGTACTACTATTCTACACGCTCACGCACTGTTTTCTCTTATTAGATCTTCCTTACCTGTATTGCTTATAGATGGTTTACTCAATGCGGCCAATCTCTGCCAAGTGCTTTTTCAGGAAGAGGTTACGGTTGGCCGCCTCCCGGAGAAAGCAGATATGGTGATTCCAGTTGCAACCGGTACATACTATACACTGCAGAATCTCTGGCTTCTTCTCTCCCAAGTTCCCATGTGCTCCTGTTAATGGTTTGAGCTACTATTCGCATTACACGAATGCCCAGTAATGTGATTGCTCGTCACCCATTCACATATATCCATTTACCTTTCAACAATATGGAATCTGTCTTATCTTTATTAAGAAAAGCAACAGTAAGTAAATTCTAGCTGTGTTCTGATTTTTAATACAGGAAATTAGGGAATGAAAAAAAGTTATTGCTAATTGATTATAATTATTTAACATGATCCAATTTTTCTTTATCCTTTTATCTTTGGTTTTATTAAATCTCTTGTACAACTTAGTTTTCAAGTAGTAGAAAAATATATATTTTATCTTGGCTTTCCTCTTTTTTTCCCTCTCAATCTACATAAAGTGTAAATTTTGGTCTCATCGGCCGATAATACCAATGAAATATATGCCAATTAATTGACTGCTGGTACACTAGTACTCTCTCCGGAAGTTGAGCGTGGATGTTTGTTATCAATGGTGAAAATGTATTAATATGTTGTTACATTTATCTGGATACAACCTTATCTCCTTGGGCAGTTTCTGGCCTCCATGCTCGACTCCAGAGGAAAGGAGGTGATCTTTTGGTCACCGACTTGGATAGCACAAATGGAACATTTATCAATGAAAAGCGGCTGAGTCCCGGAGTGGCGGCTGCTGCATCGCCAGGAAGCCGCATCACCTTCGGTAACTACTCGTTTCTTATGTTATTTAATTTCATATAAAAGTGCCGTTCGAACTAGTTTTTCTTACATACAGATCTATATATAATATATTAATCTGAGACGGACATGTAGTCGACAGTCCCATCACCTTCTATGTTTTTTATGCTTTTCGTAAAAGTTATTTTAGTGACTAAAAATACCTTCTATCATCTATAGACGAGTATATATATATGCTTTTTAACAAGTTTTTTTAGTAGTCTCAAAATTTTAGAAAAAATAAAATTTCTTATTATGAAAATACATCCTATACTAAACCATTATCAAGAACATCAGTCTCAACGTTTACATTTCCACTTGCCTCAATAACATCTCATTCTAACAACTCAAGAAAATGAAATAAATTAATAATTGCCCAAAAACTCAGAGCCAATTCCTTTATTATCCTTTTGAGCCATAAAATCTGAACATTTTTAGCTTCTCACGTAGTACTGCGCGGGTTCCAGTACAATATGGATTTTTATATATTGATATTGAACCTTATCTTATTACCAGATTTAACCCTATACTAAATAATATCACAATTCCAAGTACCCTATCAAAATATGTGAAGCAAAATAGAAGTAATGATTATAATCTTTTATTAGCTTAAAGATAATAGATTGTTTTATTTGTGTATAAAATAAATGTATAAATGAATAAAATAATATTTAAGTTTTAGTTCATGTTTGATTAATGTTTAAAGATAAATAATAATTTTTCTAAACAATAGGTCTCGAGTATAGGTTTCCGTTCCAAGAACTATTGTTTAGATTTGTATTAATGATTATAATAAACAAAATAATAATAACACTAACAATGATCATTATAGAATTAATATAATAAACAAAATAATAATAACACTAACAATGATCATTATAGAACTAAAAAATATTATGTTTACTGTATTTACATGTATAAGTTAGTAAGAATTAAATAAGATCATATTAGATATTATAAAATATCATTAATTAAATTAACTTTTAAATATGATATACCCTTATGACACAGGATAGAAAAACCCAGTTATAAATATGAACTAGCGTAATTTCCTATGGTCCAACTTTGTAAACCGAATAATTGGATTCTTTCATATTTGGAACAGAAATTAAGGGGTAACGTGACGTTTTTTCTTTGACGAGTAGCGTAACGTATTCAGCTGGAACTGGTTAGCATATAGATAAATAAAATATATTCCTACTGTGTGGTTTACTAGCCCTGACATGTGGGTCTAATCAATTCCAGGCGATACTCATCTTGCCATCTTTCTGGTTTCAAAGATAGAAATTCCGGAAACAACAGAAAGCTCAGAGGGCGAAAGCTCAGATCAAAATGCTGAATCCGAGAGTTGAACAGTTCAGATACATTGTGATGCAGTATCCCCGTGCATGATTTTTGTTGAGATGTATCGATTTCCTCCTATTTTAATATATCTCAAGGACAGTAGCAAACTACATCGGCAAACTTGATAATGCTATATTGCACTTTTCCCCTGAAAAGATCATCCACAACCGTGCAGGATGTGGCATAAATTTAATTTCGGATTAAAATCATGCAGAAGAAGAGGATGTTACTGTCTTCACATCCATGTCCACAGCCACAGAAAGGAGCTCCTCCATGACATTTTGCCACAGCTTCTCTTAAACACTATCCGACTGCACCAAAGCACGACAATGATAACACCAAAAATGGAATTTTGAAAGCTTCAAAGACATTCAAGAAGCTTTAACGTTCAACTGTTGTGGTTCATTGTCATCGCCTTAGTGAATGATTACCATTAATGCATCGATCAGCAAGTGAATGATTGCATAAAGAAAGTTGATAACTGTGTTGTAATTATGTAATTACCATTAATCATGATTAGAAGGAAAGTCGCAGGCATATTAATAGTAGAATGTGTAGACATCCTTTAAAAGCCATAAGGGAAGTGAGTGCTTCCTTCTCAATTTGCTCAACACACATCAGTCGCAGCAAAATCAACATTGTCTTACAGTTGCCTAAGAATTGACCTCACTTCCCAGAACATTGGATATCTTGAAGTTCTTGCAGCTGCTTTTATTGGAGGTGTGAATCACTGTGCGTGATCCCGAAAATTACTATTTCGTTTTGTACGACATTATGTTCTCCAAAAAAGATGAAGATAATACTTCAACCACAACTAGTTTCCAGGTTGGTTTTGTTTTGCATTCAAAATCTGACACATAACACACAAATGACAGGGTGGCCAATTGTGGCCAAGCTCTGCAAGAACACAACCGAAAGTGCAATAGCATTCACTCCGTCAGTTCATATAGAGCAATGTCGCAGCAAAAAGAAATCGACTCCAAGCTAGCACAAGTATCTCTTCCTCTAAACGGTCTTCTTGGCAATCAGAGTAACTATATCGGATCAGGGTAGCTAAGTCAATTCACCTGTTTGTTTGACGTCCCCTTGAGAAAAAAAAAAGTTTCAGTCTTCAGCCTCAATGGGGATGCTGTATCTGTTGGTCCTAGCAGCTGCAAGAACTTCAAAAAGGAAACCATGGCTTTTGCTTGGCATAGATAGTCACGGCGAAACCAGGTGTTTGATGGTAGAAGGACGACATATATGGCCCAAGGACAGGCTGGACCACGCCGATTCGGCTAGCAATTTGTTCACCGCCTGAGTCGGGTTGTAAAGGTCCCACCAGAGATGAGTCCGCCTGTCCTTGCAGGCCATATCCATAGCGAGGCATCCAACTCTGGCTCCGTTCATGCCGAAGCCACAGCAAGCATCCTTGATATTCTCAAATCCTGCTCAGCAAAGATCACAACAATATTCATGGAGGGATTCTGATAGTCAAGAAACTAAAGGGTAGATTAAGGGGTAAAGAAAACCGTGTTTCTTCGGGTTATTGACAATCTCCATGATCCCCTCATAGACATTACAGAAGATTATGTTCATCCCAGGCAAATCCGAGTTGAGGCTCACTATCCTCTCCTCCAGCAACCTGTTGTACTGTGTAACCAGCTCATTGATCTCTTCAATGCAGACCGTCTGATTATCTTTTCCATTGCCGAGCATGCCCCATGCTTCGTTCCATTCCCACACTGTCCTTGGGGCGCATCCTATAGGCAGGATTCCAACGATGATGATTCTTCGGGCTCCCGCAACATGAAGGGTCCTCATTGCTGCTGCCATTTGGTCAACTAGGATCCGTGCAAACTCTGGGCCTGTGAACTTGTGCATTATGCCCGGGTTGTGTAGGAAAAGCTCAATGTAGTCGTCCTTCCCAAATGAGAGGTAGATGAGGGATGATTCAATGTAGGAAAGGGCGGAATTTGGAGGTAGGTGGAGTTGCAGAAGCTGGAAGGTCTCGAGGACCTGGCGGATCTGCTGGTTGAGAGACTGAAACTCGTGGTCAGCGGAGCTCATGATCATGGCCTCTGCTGACCCGAAGTTGAGGCCCTGGAAGAGACCGTCGATAGAGCCATTCTGGCCATAGAATGTCGGTGTGGATGGGAATCCCATCTTTTCAGCTGAAATGACAGAGCACAGAGAGTAAGTACATCAGATCAATCACTTGGGCCTTCATCTTCCTACGATAACTGGTTCACCACTGACTAATGCCAGAAAATGTGAAAATTGGATCTGCTTCAGGATTACAAAGAAACCCCAAGGAAGTCAATTATGAAAATGCAACTTGATAATCATTGGATACAGTAGCTGGATTTGCAATCATAGAAAGAAAGATGCAGCACTCGCCTGAGCTTACAGAGTAATTTAAGTCAGATTATCAAGAATGTCGAACAGACTCAAGCAGGACATCATCCTCTCCCAGTTAACAATCCAATTGGGAGAACGATAATCCTATGAATATATGTGGTTCCTCTACGATCTTTAGATTAAACTAAACAGAAAATCAAACTCGAGGCACTGATCCTGTTAGTAAGTCCATGAATTCAACGAGTTTTTCAGTCATAGGTTAGCGAAAGTATACTTTTCGAACAAAATGGGAGAGAGAGAGAGAGAGAGAGAGCGGAAATTGTACCTAGGAAATGAGGAACGAGGCTCCGATCGGACCCCTCGCATGGAATCAGTGACAGATTGTGATGGAGAAAAGGGTAAAAGAGCGTATTATCTCCACAGTCCACTGAGGAATCCCCGAGGACGTAAAATGCGGAGACGCTCCATCCCTTCTTCTCTGTACTACTCGGTAACAGAACCCCGTGCTCCCCACTCACACCATCCATCACCATAGACAGAGAAACTACGATGATAGCCAACTTCAGACCTCGTACTGCTTTGCCGCATCCTCCATCATCTATCTTGTTCCGCGGATTCTTCTTCACCTGGTTATGATTCAGGCTGGGTGTCATCTTCTTGGTTCTTGGATACAATCTTAGTTCAAGAAAGAGAAATGGCTATGACGGGTGGAGCAAGGATATGAATCTAAGATAGTTTGCAGGCTCAAACTTGCCAGCGAAAGAGAAATGGCTGGTCGAGCAGTTGCTGAGCGCGGGAAATGGTAAGCGCCACTATCGTCTTTATTTTTCAGCCCAAAGCTCAAATTGAAACCTAAAATGTGATCTTTTTTAGTATTTTTCCACTAAAACATCCATATTGTTTTAACTGTGATCTTACTTGTCATCTCTAAGGCTAAATTAACTAATTCTTTGCATGTTCACTCAGTATGTGAATCTTCCAAATCTCCTACTCTTGTGGAGAAAAGAGTGACTGAAGAGCTTCTAACCGCCATACCTAGTTTCGATGATCAATCAGGGAGCAAACTTAGAGATGACTTTCAAGCTTGGATCTCAGTTGTGAGACTGGTGGTCGTCCATTGCTGGCAACCAAGTATCCCCTAGACCTGTATGTTACCGCCATGGCCAGCCTGCTATATAAGTCCTTCCTAGAAAGTTGGGCTAAGGTTTGAACGAGTAAGAAAGAAGGATTAAGACTCTATGGTTTACGAAATATAAGTTTAAGACCCGATATTTTATCTAAAGAAGGGTTGAAACCCAATACAAAAATAATAGAGCTTAATAGTCTTGCATGTTTGTATGATGAGTTGACCTTTGATTTATGTGTGATTGTCCATGCATGCATATGTGTTTGGCCAAGAACAAGCCATCACTTGATTGTGTTTAAGTAAGATAAGTATGGTATGTCTAAATTAAGAGGTCGGTTACCAAGCTCTACTTGAAACATTGTGTAAATAAAGAGTAGTTATTTTATTTCTAATATGTTAGGATCTGTTAATGGTAGTTATAACTTTTTGACCTTTAAATGAGTTATCGATAAAATACTTTTAAATCATGTTACTTGAATAAATTTGTGGAAATGATGGAATAAGTTTTGAAAACATGAGGTTTTAATAAAGTACCTAAGAAACATTTAACCACACTTAGATATATAGATGGGAAAGCAAACATCGCCGTGATATCCTTCAAAAACTTAAATATTTGTGAAATTATTTTTTATTAATTAATTTTAAAATATATAAAATTATTAAATATTTTGAGTAAAGACTAGAAATGATAATATAAATATTCTAATTTAATACTCTCACTTATCCTCCCGTAGCTCGCCCGCTGTAATAATATTTATAGAAAACATGAATAAAAATGAAAGTGTAAATATAGTATAGTATTCAGTGAGCAACATATGGATATATAAATCATTTATTATAACACAAGAAATTTTATCCATTTATTTATTTTTCTATATTTTTGGGTTATTTATAAATGTTTATAATTTTTTTTATTAAAATTTTAAATTAAGATAGAACTTAATATATTTTATATTCTCAACTTTAAATCATTTTGTTTATAGGATAGAATCAAACTGATATATAAAAATAACTTTTATCAAAATCCTAAATGATCTAATTTGTAACACGAAAAATTTATAATTTAATAATCGAACGGGTTAAACTGATAATAGAACTACGAATTAAAAATAAAATTTTTAACTCGAAATGAGATATAAAATTAAAAATAAAGTTTCAAACTATATATAGAAGGGTGGAATTCTAAGCTAGGATTTAGAGAGTTAAAATTATATTATAAATTAGTGATAGAAATAAATAATGCTAATATAATATTCTCAAAAGACCATAAATTGAGTGATGGACAAGTATCAAGTGAAAACTAACCTAAAACGGGACTCGACCGAATTTTGTGAAAATGCTCCCGATTTTTAAGGGGACCTAAATAACTTATAAAATGTGGATCTTGATAATAATCAAGTAAGGACGATAAAAATTGATTCACTACAGTATAGACTGGTCGACGTGTGACACCGATCGTATTTATGTGTGACCACACATGCGTGTGTTGTATTCCTCGCCCAAGTCTCGACCCAAATCCATCTAGAAAACTCGATGGATCTCAATAGACAGCCTGAATCAAACATTTAGGAAATCAATCCATGCAGAGAGCCATAAACTATGGAATAACATAAAGATCTATGGATAGGTAATCACGGTAGTCTAGAACATGCCTATATAAGGCATGCATGTTCCCATTGTCAGAATTCATTCTAAAACTTGACTACTCCTAACTTCGGCAACCCGACTACCAGTGAGCATAGCTCCTCCGTTTGACCACTGCTAGTGACGATCTTGGTACCCCTAGAAAGATAAGGAAGTGACCTTTCCATTGTCACATCTTTCAACCCTTAACATTGCTTCTACAGTCACCACTAAGATCGCACATTGCATGAACTCCAAAGATAGAAAATAGAGCACTTGTTTCAGAGACTAATTTGGATGGCCACGATGACCATCTCGAGCTGAGAAAAATTCAGCAAGTCCCTCACACTCCAAGCACCGACATTACCCGATTTGAGTAAGTTTTTGAGAGAGAATTAAATATTTTAAATTCAGAATCATGGGTTTAATGGTCGAGCTGACTAAAATGGACCATGCAGGAGCTACAAACCACCAATCAAGTTGATTCAAATGGCCACGAACGCCTGAGGAAGTCAGCTTCCCAACCGCATTAGCATCGACGATCGACGTGTTGTCTCTTATCAGTTCTTGGTTTTGACCCAACTATTACTCGTTTGCATTCATGCTTCCGATTAAGCCCGATCAGAACAATTCTTGCCAACTCCAGCCAAACTAAGTTTATAAGGGCTTAGAGGGAGGCCATAGAGATTTGACACTTAATTCAGAAATTTTTATAGATATTTTGGCATGGGTCAAAGGTTAAGGACTAAAATATAAATATTTGAAAGTTAGGGGACCCAAATGTAAATGAGATTTATGTGGGGTCTTCCTAAGGGGATAAAGAAATTTTCGAAGTTGATTGGAAAGTTGGGTGAAGTCTAGAGACTAGGTTTGCCTATTTTGGAATGTCTAGGAACCTATTTACAATAAAATCAAAATTAAGGACTAAATTGAAAACAAGAAGATTTGGGCAGCCAAAAGGTAACTTTTTGGTGCCCCAAGAACCTAAATAGAATTAAAGAAAGTTTAGGGACCTGCATGTGTAAAATGAAGGGAAATAAAGTCCCGAAAGATAAGTTGTAAAAAAGGGGGTCAAAATGGTAATTTTGCCATAATTTAGGGGTCATTCGACAATTAATGAGAAATAGGGCTTGAACTTGCTCCAATGCTTATTTGGGACGGGAATGGACTCAAGGAAACTTGGGGGACCCAATTGAAAGACTTGAAAAGGTCTAATGTCCAAAAATAAGAAGTTTTAAAGTGTATGAGAAAAATGGTAATTTTTTCCAAGTTATGGACCAAATGGTAATTTGGGAAAAGTTGGACACCTAGGGGGTAAATAAAGGAAACATGAACACTCCGATAAGTGCAAAGTAGAGATCGAATAACATCAACCCTGAGGGATTTGCTTTAGAAAATGTTAGGATTAAGGGTCGGTTTATTGACTAATGAGTCAGATAGTCTGACTCATAAGGGCTAAATCATAAATTAGTACGAACATTATCTATAAGTTAAAGCTAAGAAGGGATAAAAGTGGAACTGATCCCATATTGCTATACATTGTAGAGAATGCAAAGGATCGCTTGAGGGGAAGCGAAGAATGGGATTTATAAAATCTCTCACGGAACGAACGTGCTCTATGACATGAGGTGAGTGGGAACATTGACGGCGTGTCCAATTGTACCGACTAGAGCACATACATGACGTATGTATTGTTGTGTGAAAATAATAATAGTCTAATTTAAAAACTCATATAAAAGTGCAAATAAATGAATGTATACTCACTAAAGCAAAGAAGATTTTAAGGGATAAAATAATTATAAGATCGATACATATTGAGTAGTTAAGGTCCGTTGAGACTAGAAGTTGTTGGGACGTAGGCCACTTACTTGATTGAGGAGACGGTCGAGTGATGGACCAAACTCATATGAATTATTTTGCTATTTTATGTGCTGGTTGAAATGTCAGGGCACGAATTACCTAGTGAGAATTGGGTATAGGGCTATAAGCCAAACTCACATCATGTGAGGAGATGGTCGACTGATGGACTGAGCTCCCGAGAATGTTTATGTAAAACTCGTCCTATGGTACCAAGGAGAACCGAGAAAAGAACGACAAATTTTCATGTGAAAAATCGAGCCAATTAATGAACAAAAAATAGTAAAGAATGGTTAACATGGGAGATTGGAAAATCCCAAGTGACCAAAAATTCATAAAAAAATCATGGGAAAGGACCATGAAGTGAGTTGGATGAGAGAACCGAACCGATTCAGGGTGAACCGGACCTGAACCAAATTGAACCATAGTGAACCGGTTCAATGATTCATTTTTCTAGTTGGCTTAAAAATGTCAATTTGGGAAATTGAGGCCACCATTAGATAGAAAATAAATTTAGATATTTTTAAATTTCCAAAAATTGGTCAAATTAGGCCTGAACTGGTTGATTTTCGAGTTTGGGTCACTGAACCCAGTTGGACCGGACCTATAAACCCACCCCTTTAAAACAAAGAAATCGGGGAAAGAACCGGTCAACCTGAGTGAGAAAAATTGAACCAATTCACAAACTTGATCATCAAAGAACAGGAAATTTGAAGAATTTACAAATCCCGACAGATCCAAAGGGTTCATAAAACTTTGGAAAAGGATCATAGGATAATTTGGGAGAGAAAACCAGACTAGTTCAGGAGAATCGAATCCGAGCCAAATTGAATCGATTTATGAACCCAGTCGATTTATGAACCGGGACTGATAGAGAAATGGCAAACCGGGTAATTTATGGATCCCAAGTGACCTAAAGAGTCATGAAAAATGACTTTAGGATGAATTGAAGATGAAAACCAAACCGGTTTAGGTGAACCGGATCTGAACTGGATTGAATCGGTTTGGATTGGTTTGAACCACTATTGAATCGGATGTTAAATTTAATTTTCTAGGTGGCTTATAAAATTCAAATTTGAGATTTGAGGCCACCATTGGATAGAGAATGAATTTAGAAAATTTTAATTTTGAAAAAATCGGTCAAATCGAGCCTGAACCAGCCGGTTTAAGCTTTTAACCCGGTTCATAATAGTGTTGTCTTCTTCCTTTAGATGATAGCACTGTTCACTAGTCGAAAAATCGCACAGCGCCGACGAAGATGAAAAGTCTCTGACTAGGGAGTTTTAGGCAATGAATGACTGCCATTAAGGCACCAATTGAATGACCAATAAGTCCCCGAGCTTCCTATATAAAGAGCCCCTCCTCATTCATCCTCTTCACACCTGAAAACTCCATTCTCTCTCAATTGCTCCATTTTCCAGTGAAGCTCGAACCAGAGCTCCGACTTGGGCATTTTTCTGAGCCAAATAAGGTGAGGTCGGGTTCTTTGGATTCAGGGAGAAGTCATGTGAACCCTGCACTTTTGAGTTAAGGAAAACCGGGAAAAGAACCAGTCAAACTAAGTAAGAAAATCGAGCCGGTTTATAAACCTAATCATTTGGGAAGAAGCAATTTGAAAATTTACAACTTCTGGGTGGTCCAAAAGGTTCATAAAATCTTGGAAAAGAAACTTAAGACAAATTAGAAGAGAAAAACCAAATTGGTTCAGGTGAATAAGATCCCATCAAAACTTTGAAGTTAATTGTGCTTGCTCGAGAGTAGTGCGAGGATGGGTGACCTCCACCTGAACACATCTCTCTCTCTACTGCTCCATTTTCGATGAAGCTCGAACCAGAGCTTCGACTTGAGCATTTTTCTTAACCTCACAAGGAGAGGTTTGGCTCTTTAGAACCGGCGAGAAGTTAGCTATCTGATAGCAAACTCCAGTCAATCCGAGAATCGCTGGAGAAGCGCTGGCATGATGTAACAGTGAAGCAGCTCCGACAGACTGAAGCTGCCCTATTTCGGCCAAGTTGAAAACAGCCAATTCAAGCCCTCCTCAAACCAAACCAAGCCATCCCAACACTTCCTTGGCCCTCCCACGGCCAAATTAGAATGGAAAGGTAAGCCAATTCGGCTTCCCTCTATAATTTCCAACCGGCGTTAGAGTGAGAATCAGTAAAATTTCGATGATGAAATTCTAACTCAATTTGGCATCAATTGATGCAATTCTTGATTCTAGGATGAACCTCAGGACGAGGGTTATTTATCCAGATTGAAAGCTCGGATTGTCGTGCCCCCACGATGAGTAATTGAAGCTTTCTCTCTCTATAGTCTATTTTTCGGTGAAGCTCTGTTTAAGCCCGTTCCGGCGTTAAAAATTGCGATTCAAATTGCTAGAGAATCATATGAACATCTGGAAACTCAATTTCAACTTTAATTTCAACAATGGGAAGTGTTTGATCGGTCAATTTGATTAAATCAAATTCGGCTGTGTTAAGAAGTTGGAATTGGGGAAAAATTAGGGATTTTCGAAAATTCGAAGGATCAAAATTCAATTTCCTAAAATTAAGGGTCAATTGGGCATGATAAAAATATTAGAGGGCCAATTGAGGAATTTCAGAATTTTTTGGGTAAAATTTACCATTTTTGTAAAGGAATGGCAAAATGGTGATTTTGGAAAAATTGGGGGGCCAAATTGGAAATTTGGGAAATTAAACCCCTTTTTGTAAAATGGAATAAATTGAGGTCCTATGATAAATTTTAAGAGTTTCGAGACTCAATTTGAGGAAAAACCGGCATTAGGGACTTAAAGTTAAAGAGAAGTAACTTTAGGGAATTACCTTTGGACTCACAGGCAAGACATAATAGTGATGATAAACTACATGGAAGGAGTAAACAATGTAAAGGAAAGGAACTTCCTTAAGCCCGTAATTTAAAGTGGTCTAAGTGAAAGAACGACCAAAGTGTTAACATGTTCAAGTTAATATTAATGGAAGTTTATCCCAGAGTG
The DNA here is from genome assembly GCA_030064435.1 of Trapa incisa. Lineage (NCBI taxonomy): Eukaryota > Viridiplantae > Streptophyta > Magnoliopsida > Myrtales > Lythraceae > Trapa > Trapa incisa. The sequence continues at coordinate 18,813,305 of CM057776.1, forward strand.
AAAAATGCTGATTTAGTTTTGGGGACAAAACTCCTAAAAGAAGGGGAGAGATATAAACCCCACCCTTTGGAGTTAAGGAAAATTGGGAAAAGAACCGGTCAAACCAAGTGAGAAACACCGAATAGGTTCACAAATCGATCATTAGAGAATGGGCAATTTGGGAAATTTACAACTCCCAGGTGACCTAAAGAGTTCATAAAATCTTGGAAAATGACCTTACGACAATTTGGGAGAGAAAACCAGACTAGTTTAGGAGAACTGAATTCGAGCCGAATTGAACTAGTTTATGAACTGAGTTAGTTCATGAATTGGAACTGATAGAGAAAGGGAAAATAGGGACATTTATGGATCCTGAATGACCTAAAGAGTCACAAAAGTCATGAAAAATGACTTTAGGATGAATTGGAGATGAAAACCAAACCAATTCAGGTGAACCGGATCTGAACCGTTTAAACCACTATTGAACCGGGTGATAAATTCATTTTTCTAGGTGGCTTAGAAAATTGAAAATGGAGAATTGAGACCACCATTTGATAGATAATGAATTTAGAAATTTTTAATTTTGAAAAACTAGGTCGAATCGGGCCTGAACCGGCCGATTTAAGCTTTGAACCTCATTCGGACCAATCCTGTCATGCCCCGACCCGGTTTGGTCGGATCCCCGTGATCAACCCTCCACCCTCTCGGTTTACTAAGGGTTACCCCTTGTTTACCAACCGTGAAGAGTAAGACGTCCTTTAAACCTACATCTTTCCTAAAATAACATAAATCAAAACTGTATAAAATTTTAAACTGATCATACTTATCTCACAGGTATATTAGCTAGTGATCTTTTGGGGTAGGCTTCCCGAAGTTATCCGAAAGGGAAATAAGGGAGGGGTGAGTACAATGACACAGTGAATGGGTTTTCAAATTTAACTTTTAGGAAAAATGTTTGATTCGAAGTGTGCCAAACTCCTTATTCAATTTTAAAAACCTTTTATTTCAAATTTCAGTTTTTATCACCATTTCATATTCACCATAGTGTATCATCACCCAACACACATCCTTTATCATGAAGGTAAAACACACAATTGCAAGCCAGCCCGTCCACTGAACCCAATTGTGGCGTCGGAGCGAATTTACCGGCCACCTAGATAGAAGCATGTCCACTTCTACCCTAAGAATGAGTGGATGTTCGTGACATCCAACCCTCAATCCCGTAACAAATCTCCGTGTCTGTATGAAGACAGAGACCTCATCATGACCTCACCCCGGTCTCATACGCTTAGAGCTATGTTGAGCTTCACAAGACTTCTGGTACGATTAACTGCCCATATATCCATCAGGTCATCTAGAGCCTTGGGACGCATCACTACCCCTCTCAGGCATCTTGAAGGTCCCATAAACATAGTGCATACACAATCAACATTTTTCACATGATGCCACATAATATGTAGTGCCACTAGTCCAACGGTCCCGACCCTCAACTTGACCTGCAGCTGTTTGTCTTGACTAGTTCGGATACTTGTCAAGTTGTACTACCGCTAGTTGACTGAGTATGTCGGTCATGTCTTGGTACCATGGTTAAACAATTCATTTACTTAAGTTTTCATGGAATATAAATCATGTTTATTTACGATCTCCTGCTCGTGGCAATCGGCCTAGGGCCCATTGTTTGAGATTTTCAAAATTTTTCGCAACAAAATATTTTTCAATTGTCCATCATACCAGCCGAGTATGAGGACATCTCTGCTCATAACCGATAAATGGGTTTTCCACTTCATTCGAGCAAGTTTCATTATACCAACCGGGTATGATCTACTTACACTATTAAGTAGTTTTTTTGCAAAATTTTCATATCACTCCTCTCAAGTGTGATGTTTAAAATACCACTTAGCAGTGGGTTTTCATTTCAAATGTACTTATCATCCCAACCAAGTATAATATAAAAACCTCACTCACCCAATCGTATAGTGAAATTCCTCTTAGTCGGCTTGTTGTCCTTACTCGAACTCATCTTAGCTAGTGTTCTTCATACTTCGTGTTCCTACACAATATGAATGTTCTTGTTCATTATTCTTTTGGCCTAGTGGCCCTCATTCATCCCAATTGAATGAGAAAACCAAACTTTTCCTTTATTTGCAATTAGGTCCCTAAAGTTAAATTTCTTTAAGTCCCTAATGCCGATTTTTCCTCAAATTGAGTCCTGAAACTTTTAAAATTTATCTTAGGACATCAATTTATTCAAATTCACAAAAAGGGATTTAATTTCCCAAATTTTCAATTTGGTCCCCTAACTTTTCCAAAATTACCATTTTGCCCCTACTTTACAAAAATGGCAAGTTTTGCCCAAAAAATTGCCCAATTGGTCCTTCAACATCTTTATCATACCCAATTGGTCCTCAATTTTATGAAATTGCACTTTAGTCCCTGTAATTTTTGAAATTCTCAAATTTCACCCATTTTTTACCCCAATTTCAACCTTCTAACTATGCCAAATTTGATTTCATCAAATTGACTAATCAAATGAGTTTAATTGTTGAAATTAAAGTTAAATTGGAGTTCCTACACCTTCATACAATTCAATTACACTTTAAATCGCACGATTTGGTGTCGGAATGAGCTCAAATGGAGTTTCACCGAAAAATTGGACTTAGAGGGAGAATGCTTCGAAAGCTTACCGTTGGGGGCGCAGCGGTCCGAACTCTCGATCTGGGCAAATAGCTCATGTCATGCGGTTCCTCCTAGGATTAAGAATTGCATCAATTGATTCCGAATTGAGTGAGAATTTAATCATCGAATTCTATCGATTCTCTCTCTAGCACTGGTCGAAATTTATAGAGGGGAGCCGAATTGACTTACCTTTCAGCTGTAGGAGGGCTGTAGAGGTGTTGGAAGGGCTTGGTTTGGCCCGAGAAGGGCTCAAATTTGCCGACTTCAGTTCGGCTGAAACAGGGCAGCTTTGGTCCACTGAAGCTGCTTCACTATTCAATCACGCTGACGCTTCTCCCACGACCCTAGTAGCAAAGGAGACTACATGCGTGTAGCTAACTTCTCCCCAGTACTAAAGAACCTGACCTCGCCTTATTTGACTCAAAAAAATGCCCAAGTCGGAGCCCTAGTTCAAGCTTCACTGGAAATTGGAGTAGTTGAGAGAGAATGGAGTTTTTAAGTGTGGAGAATATGAATGAGGAGGGGCTCTTTATATAGAAAGCTTGGGGACTTCTTGGTCGTCTGATTGACACCTTAATAGCAGTCATTAATTGCTGAAACTCCATGGCCGGAGACTTTTAGCTTCACCGGTGCTGCGCGATTTTCCGGTAAGTAAACAGTGTTGTCATCTGAAGGAAGAAGTCGATACTATTTCGAACCGGACCGGACCGGTCCGAACAGGTACAAAGCTTAAACCGATCGGTTCACCCCCAATTCGACCAAAATTTTCAAATCTAAAAATTTTTAAATTCATTTTCTATCCAATGGTGGCATCAAATCTCAAATTTGAATTTTTTAAGCCACCTAAAAAAAATGACTTTAGCATCCAGTTCACCTAAACCGATTTGGTTTTCATCTTCAATTCAACCTTAAGTCCTTTTCTATGACTTTTGGGACTATTTGGGTCACTCGGGATCCATAAATTTCCTGGTTTGCTCTTTCTCTATTGGTTTCGATTTGTAGACCGACTCGGTTTTCAAATTGAAAAAGACCGATTCTTTCCCCAGTTTTCTTATTATCAAAGGAAGGGGTTTTACAAGTCCGGTCCGGTTAAGAACAGTGTCGTCTTCTTCCTTTAGTTGACAGCACTGTTCACTCACCGAAAAATCGAGCAATGCCCGTGAAGATGAAAAGTCTCTGGCTAGGAAGTTTCAGGCAATAAATGACTGCCATTAAGGCATCAATTGAATGGCCAAGAAGTCCTCGAGATTCTTATATAAAGAGCCCCTTCTCATTCATCCTCCTCACACATAAAAACTCCACTCTCTCTCAACTGCTCCATTTTCCGGTGAAGCTCGAACTAGAGCTTTGACTTGAGCATTTTTCTCAGCCAAAGAAGGCGTGGTCAGGTTCTTTGGATTCGGGGAGAAGTCAGCTATATGCCTCTAGTCTCCATTTGGTCCGAGGGTCGCCGGAGAAATGCTAGTGTGATAGAACAATGAAGCAACTCTGATGGACCGAAGCTGCCTTTTTTTGGCCAAGCTAAAATCGGCCAATTCAAGCCCTTCTCATGCCGAACCAAGCTCTCCCAACTCCTCTTCATCCCTCCTACGACCGAATTAGAGTGGAAGGGTAAGCCAATTTGGCTCCCCTCTGTAAATTTCGATCGGTGCTAGAGAGAACCGACAGATTTTTGATGACTAAATTCTCACTCAATTCGACATCAATTGATACAATTCTTGATCCTAGGAGTAACCTTAGGATGAGTGTCACGCCCCGACCCGGTTTGGTCGGATCCCCGTGATCAACCCGCCACTATCCCGATTTATTGAAGGGTTTCCCCTTATCGTAAACCGTAAAGAGTAAGGCGTCCTTTAACTTGCACCTTTTTCCTGGAATAGCATAATCAAAATTGTATGAAATTTAAAACTTTACATACCTATCTTACAGGCATCTTAGTTGACAGTCTTTAAGGGGAGGCTTTCCGGGATTTCCTGAAAGGGATATAAGGGAGGGGGTGAGTACGACTACTCAATGAATGGGTTTTTAAAAGCTTTTGACTTTTAAGAAAAACATTTATATGGAGTGTACCAGACTCCTTTGTTTTAAAAAATTCCATCATTTAAAAATTTGGATTTTTCCATTATTTCTTAGTTACCACAGTGTGTCATCACCCAACACACATCCTTCATCATGAAGGTTACACACATTCACAAGTCAGTATCACTACTGAACCCGCTAGTGGCTTCGGAGCGACTTTTCCTGCCACCCGGATAGAAGTACGACCACTTCTACCCTGGGAATGAGTGGATGTAAGTGACATCCTACCCACAATCCTGAAATCACCTCTTCATGTCCGTATGAGGACAAAGACCTCATCCTGTCTCCACCCCAGTCTCATGCGCTTCGTGCTACTCCAGATTTTGCACAGACACATGGAACGACGAACTACCCTTATAGCCACCAGGTCGTCCAGTGCCCTTAGGACGCATCACTACCCCTCATGGGCGTCTTGATGATCCCGTACTCACAGTGCATGCGCAAACATTGTTTTCTTATATTGCCATGTAATCTGTGGTGCCACTAGTCCAACGGCCTCGACTCTCAACTCAACCCGCAACTGTTTGTCTTGACTAGTTCGTCGACCTGTCATGTTGCACTGCCGCTAGTTGACTGAGCATGTCGGTCCTATCTTGGTACCATGGCCAAACAATTCACTTATTAAGTTTTATGGCACATAGATCATGTTCATTTACGAGCTCCTGCTCATGCCAACTGGCCTTGGACCCACTGTACGAGATTTTCAAAATCGGGCATTTAGCCCCCAAGTTCCAAAATCAAGGCCCCCGGCCTATTAGAGCTATTCGAGCTCCCGTCGAGAAGGTCTCCCGAATTGTTTAAGCATTGGCACACAGTCAGGAGAGAGCACTTCCGACAAAAATAGGTTTTTACTATCCATCATACCGACCGGTATAAGGACATCTCCGTTCATAACCGATGAATGGGTTTTCAACTTCTTTCGAGGAAGTCTCATCATACCAACCGGGTATGATCTACTTACAACCCGTAAGTAGTTTTTTTCGCATAACTTTCACATCACTTTCTCTAAGTAGTGATGATTAAAATACCACTAAACAGTGGGTTTTTATATCGAGGCACTTATCATCCCCAACCGGGTATGATGTTAGTAAACCCACTCACAACCGGTAAGTGGTTTTTAACTTTAATTTGTGCTTATCATCCCAACCGGGTATGACATTAGTAAACCCACTCACCCGTTAATGTTGTGAATTCCACTAGACTAGTTCTTTGTATTCATGTGAGCTTGTCCTTGTTGGCGTTCCCGGTATTTAACGTTCCTACACGATATGAACAACCTTGTTCATTATTACTCGGCATAACAGCCTTCATTCATTAATGAATGAGAAAACCCAAACTTTTAGTTATTTGCAATTAGGTCCCTAAAGTTATTTCTCTTTAACTTTAAGTCCCTAATGTCGGTTTTTCCTCAAATTGAGTCCCGTAACTTTTAAAATTTATCGTGGGACCTCAATTTATTCAATTTCACCAAAAGGGGTTTAATTTTCCAAATTTCCAATTTGGTTCCCCAATTTTTCCAAAATTACCATTTTGCCCTTCTTTCACAAAAATGGTAAGTTTTTCCCCAAAATTTCCAAAATTCCTCAATTGGTCCTCCAACATTATTTTCATGCCCAATTGACCCTCAATTTCATAAAATTCTATTTTGGCCCCTTTGAATTTTGAAAATCTCCAAAATTTCCCCCAATTTCAACTCTTCAACACTACCGAATTTGATTTCATCAAATTGACCGATCAAACACTTCTAATTATTAAAATTGGAGTTGAAATTGAGTTCCTATATGTTCATACGATTCTAAGAAACTTTGAATTGCAGATTTTAACGTCGGAACGAGCTCAAACGGAGCTTTGTCGGGAAATAGACTGTAGAGAGAGAAAGCTTCGATTACTCACCGGTGAAGGCACAACAGTCCGAGCTTTCAATCTGGGCAGATAGGTCTCGTCCTAAGGTTCATCCTAAAATCAAGTATTGTATCAATTGGTGCGGAATTGGATTAGAATTTTGTCATTGAAATTCGGTCGACTCTCTCTCTAGCACCGATAAAAAATTATAAAGGGGAGCCGAATTGGCTTACCTTTCGGTCCTAATTCGACCGTGGAAAGGTTGAGGAAGTGTTGGGAGGGCTTGGTTTGGCCTGAGGAGGGCTTGAAATGGCCGATTTCAGCTTGGCCGAAATAGGGCAGCTTCAGTCCGCCGGAGTTGCTTCACTATTCCATCATGTCGGTGCTTCTCCAACGATTCTCGAATTGACTGGAGTTTGCTATCAAATAGTTGTCTTCTCCTCGGTTCTAAAGAGCCCGACCTTTGTTCAAGTCGAAACTCTGGTTTGAGCTTTATCGGGAAATGGAGCAGTAGAGAGAGAGAGAAGTATTCAGGTGTGAGGAGAATGAAATGGGGATGACCTCTTTATATAGTCGTAAAATCTGTATATTAAATGGTCGAGATTTATTACTAGTATTAATATTGCTATAATAATTGATGGATATTTATGATAAGCCATACGTTCGCATAAAAAATTTTGACCGAAATTTCAGGTTACAAAAAATCACACTACTCTCAAGTAAGCACGCTTAACTTTAAAGTTTTTATTGAATCTAGTTCACCTAAACCAATTTGATTTTTATTTTCTAATTTGTCTTAAGTTTGTTTTCCAATGTTTAATAAATCCTTTTGATCAACCGAAAGTTGTAAATTTTCATATTGCTTATTCCCAAATGTAAACCGGTTTGGTTTTCTTATTCAGTTTGACCGATTCTTTTCCCGGTTTTCCTTAACTCAAATGTGCGGGGTTTACAATGAGAGATCTACCCAGATTGAAAGCTCGGACTGTCCACCCTCGACGATAAGCTTTCGAAGCTTTCTCTCTCTACGTTCAGTTTTTCAGCAAAGCTCCGTTTGAGCTCATTCTAGCATCAATTCGTGCGATTCAAAGTGCAGTTGAATCGTATAAAGGTGTAGGAACTCCAATCTAACTTCAATTTCAACAATTAAACTCATTTGATTGGTCAATTTGATGAAATCAAATTTGGCTGAGTTAGAAGGTTGAAATTGGGGAAAATTGGGAATTTCGAAAATTCGAGGAACTAAAGTACAATTTCATAAAATTGAGGGTCAATTGGGCATGATAAATATGTTTGAGGACCAATTGGGCAATTTTTGAAATTTTTTTGTTCAAAACTTACCATTTTTGTAAAGTAGGGACAAAATGGTAATTTTGGAAAATTTGGGGACCAAATTGGAAATTTGGGAAACTTGAACCCCTTTTTGTGATTTTGAATAAATTGAGGTCCTAAAGTGAATTCGATGGTTTCGAGACTCAATTTGGGGGAAAACCGGCATTAGGAACCTAAAGTTAAAGAAAAATAACTTTAGTGACCTAATTGCAAATAAATGAAAAGTTTGGTTATTTCATTCATTTGTGATAAATGAAGGCTATTAGGCCAAATGATAATGAGCTAGGAATGTTCATATCGTGTAGGAACACAAAGTACCGGGAACGTCAACTAAGATAAGTTCACGTGAAAGCAACAAACTAGCTAAGAGGCAATTCACTGCACTATTGGGTGAGAGGAATTTTATATCATATTCGGTTGGGATGATAAGCACCTCGAAATTTAAAACCCGCTAATAAGTGTAATTTAACCATCACATCTGAGAGGAGTGATGTGAAAATTACGCGGAAAAACTACTTACCGATTGTAAGTAGATCATACCCGGTTGGTATGATGAAACTTTCTTGAAGGAAGTAGAAAACCCGCTTATCGGTTATATGTGGAGATATCCTCATACCCGGTTGGTGTGATGGACAACTAAAAGTTCATTTTGTCGGAAGTGCTCTCCCCTGATTGTGTGCCCCTGCTTAAACATTTTGGGAGACCTTCTTGAAGGGAGCTCAAATAGCTCATATAGGTCGGAGGCCTCGGTTTTGGAACTTGAGGGTTGATATGCTCGATTTTGAAAATCTCGAACAGTAGGCCCTAGGCCAGTTAGCATGAGCAGGAGCTCGTAACCAAACATGATTTAAGCCATGAAAACTAAATGAATGAATTGTTCAGGCATGGTGCTAAGACAAGACCGACATGCTCGATGGACTGGCAGCAGTGCGACATGATAGGTTAACAGACCAATCGAAACAAACAGCTGCAGATCGAGTTAAGGGTCGGGGCTGTCGGACTAGTGGCACCATAGATTAAATGGCTTATGTGGAAAACTGTTGATTTTTGCATGCACTTAGTTTATGAGACCTTCAAGATGCCCAAGAGGGGTAACGATGTGTCCTAGGGCTCTAGACGACAGAATGAAGATAAGGGCAGTTAGTCATACCAACAGTCTTGAGCGAATACAGAGTTTTGTTTACGAGCTTGAAGGTCAAATGTCACGTACATCCACTCATTTTCAAGGTAGAAGTGGACGTGCTTCTATTTAGGTGGTCGGTAAAGTCACTCCGATGCCACAAGTAGGTACAGTGGACATGATGGCCTACGAATGTGTGTTCCCTTCATGACGAAGGGCATGTGTTGAGTGAATAAAATAGCATTGAGATGAGAAATGGCTATGAAAACCGAGATTTGAGGATGAGATATTTTAAAGGAAAATAAGGATTATGGCACACTCCAATTCAAACTTTTGTTTTCGAAAATCAAGTATTTAACCCCATTCACTAAGTTGTCAAACTTACCCACTCCCTTATACCCCTTTCAGGTAACCAAGGAAAAACCTACCCAAGAACTTCCAGATAACTATACCTGCAAAACAGGTATGGAAAGTCAAATTTCATGCAGTTTTTATTAATATTATTCCAGGAAAGGTATATGTTTAAAAGACATCTTACTCCTCACGGTTTAAAAGAAGGAGAAACCCTTAATAAACCGGGGGAATGACGGGTTGATCACGGGGATTTGATCGAACCGGGTCGGGGCTTGACAGAGGTTATTGACCATGTGAAATGTGTGAAATAATGAAGAATAATTTAAAGGACAGAAAAAAGTGAACTCAAGTAAATGTTATAGTACTTTCCCTCACTGAGTATTTGTACTCAACCTCTTCCCCCACCCCTTTTTCAGGATAGCACCAGACAAAAAGTTTCCGGACACGCTTGGACCCTAAAGATATGCTTCCTATCCCCAACTTAAAGTAAGGGTTTGAATGTAAACACGCCTTTACATTCCCTATCTCATTTGCGTAGGAATACCCGCATGATGCAGGAAAGGGTGGCGGGTTGATCACAGACTCCAATCAAATCGGGTCGGGACGTGACATTATCATTATGAGGAAACAGGGTTTACATGTATCCATGTCATTTTTCATCTCTTATATGGAGTTTCAAAATCATGCATCGTATGTATTTTCGAGCAAAACTCAAAAATTGTAAAATACTTTCGGTCGATCCAATCAAATTCAATGTCATTACTCTCACTCACTCTGTTTGCTGGAACTTGTTCATTCCGGTAGGTTTTCCTTGTATACTACCTCGGGGTTCTGGCTTTAGTGATCTCATATTCGTCCTACAAATGTCAAAGTATGATATAGAGATCAGTTCAAGTATTTCAATTTCCCTTACAACAGTTAAATCGTATCTTCCCAAAAAAATTAATATTTTTGCATTCACTCAACTTACTTGTCGAAGAATAATTATTTAACTAAACTTGTTGTAACGTTAGTTAATATTTACTTAAGGTCATAACCTCTCAAGGTTATACTTGTTTATATGTTCAAAGTTTCCTAATTTACCACTTAGGTGTCTCATTTTTTCAAAATTATGTTTTGGTCACTAAGTTAGGTAAAATTACAAATTTCTCTTTATAACTTAAAACTCTTTATTTTTGAATTCTAGACTTCTCTAAGTTTTTAATTTGGATTTTCATCTTCCCTTTAATCACATTCTGGTCTTCAAAATATATTACAATAATTTCTAAGTTTTATTTTACACTATTTACAAAATTGTAATTAAATTAAGTAAAATTATCATTTTAATAATAATATTTAAAAATTATTTTTTCAGGGTCTTAAATTCTTAAAATATTTCATTCCGAACGTTAGATTATCAAAATATTTAATTTTAGAACTCTATCTACAAAACTTAAAATATAATTTAAAACCTTCAATATTCACATATGTAGATAAAGATTCAAAAATAATGATAAAATAAAATTGATTAAAAATTATTTAAATTTTCATATTCCGAGTTTGTAATTTCTAGTTTGATACTTTATATTTCTACAAAAATACATGTTTAAATTATTTAGTTAGGATAATCAGATTCTCGATATTATTCTAACACATTTACCATATTATTTTTCTACATTGTAGGGTGAAAGTGAGTTGAAAAATTAAATTAGGGATAAAAATAGAATAAATTATAGTGATACTCATTTTCTCTAGGAATATAACTAGAATTTTGTATGCACTTTAAATTGGAAGAACTCTCTATAAAAAGGTAATTTATACCGATAAGAATATTTTGGGTGTAAAAAAATAATAAAAACTCAAAAGAAATTTGATTAAAGTTGTTAAGTATTATAGAGTGAAATTTGCAAAATTATATAAGCTTATAAATCTAAATTAGTAATGCAATGGATATGAATTAATTACATGAATATAAGAATTTTTGGGTTTGTATGTAAAAATGGAGTGACTTGGTAACCATTTTGTTATTATTATGAATATATGTGGTAATTAAGGTGTACATGCTAGGGTCCCATCGGCTCTATAGGTCATTCGGGTGTTGGTCCATCAAGCGGACCTAGATGTAGGGCCTTATTACTCGAAATTGGATACCATGGTCGAGTTCAGGTCAAATTTCTAGATCCAGTGATCATGGCCACAAGAGTTCGGGTACGATTGGGTAGACCCGATCGATAACATATTTTTTTTGCACTAAATTGATTAAAAATGTTTTTTGTTTGAATGCAAAAACAGATTTTAATTTGATATTTATAGTTAATTATATTATATATAAAATTAAAAAAATAATTACACTAAATTATTTTGTTTTCTAAAATAATTTGTATATAAAATTTAAAAATTTTAATTATAGTAAATTATTTCTATAAATAATATATATTTATAAAAATATTTACTCTATCATAAACTGAAATGAAATATTGTACATAATTATATTAAATAATTTAATTTTTATAAATTAATTTTAGTAAAAATAAAATGACTAGTATAAATAAAATTTAAAAATAATTATAGTAAATTGTTTAACGTAAATAAATTAATATTGTTGTATATAATATAAGTTTTACATAAATTTTTTTTTACTTATATAAATATTTACTGTATTTGTACATTATACATAATTATATTAAATTATTTAATTTATATAAATTAATTTTATTGTATATAAAATGACACTTGTGCATAAAATTAAAAAAAATAATTCTATTGTTTTATTTTATTTACATAAATTTTATATGAATTTCATAATTTTTAATTATATAAAATATTTATTTTATGTTATTAAATTGTACATAATATAACTATTTTACTATAAATAATTATATTAAATTAAAAAGTTTAATTATAGTAAATTATTTATTATACATGAATATAAAATAATTTTTACATAAAATTAGAATTATTTAATTATAAAAAATATATATTATATAATTAATTAGTTGTTACATTATAATATGGTATATAATTATTTTAAATTATTTAATTTACATAAATTGATTTAATACACTACAATAACTATTTTATATAAAATTAAAAAATTAATTATAATAAATTATTTATACATATATTAATATTGTTTTGCATAAATACATAAAATTATAATTAGTTAATTGTTATATTATAATATGGTATATAATTATTTTAAATTATGTAATTTACATAAATTGATTTGATACACTAAAATGACTCTTTTATATAAAATTAAAAAAAATTATTTATACATATATTAATATTGTTTTACATAAATACATAAAATTATAATTAGTTAATTGTTACATTATAATATGGTATATAATTATTTTAAATTACTTAATTTACATAAATTGAATTAATACACTAAAATGGCTCTTTTATATAAAATTAAATAAATTATTTATACATATATTAATATTGTTTTACATAAATACATAAAATTATAATTTTCTACTTAATAAATTGTACATATATATATTAAATTATTTAATTTTCATAAATTAATTTTATTGTAAATAAAATTATTATTTTAGATAAAATTAAAAAAAATAATTATAATAAATTATTTCATAGATATCATTATAAATAAAATAGGTTGTACATAAATTTTATAATTTACTTGATATTATTTTATAATTATTCAACTCTATGTAATTATATTAAATTATTTTTCTACAAATATTTATTTATATAAAATTTATTAATTATATAATTTGTAAAATTATATATATAAATAAATAATGAATTATATTACAAAATTAAAAATATATATATTATAAATTATATAAATTGATATAATTTTAAAATAAGTATATTAAAATTATTGTTTATTGTTGATCATATTTATACTGTATTAATACGAATAGGTTACTATAACCGATATTTGATTCGAATCAAATTTAAGCGAATATAATAATATTCGGGTACTATTAGAACAAATTTGATTGTATTCGAATTCAAATAAAATCTAAATTAAATCCAATAAAACGGAAAATAGGACCGATAAATCTCAAATATATAAGTTGAATACTGCGATAGAGTATTTGTGTCAATAGGAATAGAAAATGTATAGTTAGTTGAATTTTAATAAAATTATAAATTTATAATAATTATTTATTTTATTTAATTTATAATAATATTATTAATACGCACACTCATTTTAACATTAATATATTTATATACAATTTTAAACTTGTTTTAAATCACTTTACATACATATATAATTTTTCTAATTGACCGTTTCTTAACGTGAATATATTTATATACAATTTTAAACTTGTTTTAAATTACTTTACGTTATATATATAATTTTTCTAATCAACAGTGTTGAATTGAATATTTTTTTTATACTCGAATAGATTATGAGGTAAATTTTTAATATATATTAGATAACACTTAATTTGATATTATATAAAAACGTATTGTATATTGTATATGATAAATTTTCCTATAATGTGAATTAAAATATTTAAGTAATTTTAATGTTAAATCTATTAGGTAAGGTATAAAAAGAAAACGAGCCAAAACCAAAACTATTTAAAATTGTTCGTCTCTGTGCACACAATTTATGCGGGAGAGAAACTAAATTATTTGATATTTAGGCACACCTAAAATATTTATTAAATACTTCAAATAAAATAGAAATATTTTAGTGATAATATAAATAGAGAAGTTGTGTTTTAAAAATATAAAATAGTCTAGTATAATAGGTTGAAAAATAAGCTAACAAGCCATAAATTAAATAATATGTTACTTTATTTATAGAATTATAATAATACAAAAATAAATAATATTATAATATAATTATATTCAATGATATTATATTATATATTATAATAATTTAAAATATTATCATAACGAAAAGGAATCAAATCGTGGACAGCATCACCGGCCGGGAGAAGGTAATAGATTAGCAATAGTAGATTTGGATCGGTATTATTTAACACAACTAGTCATATTTTCGTTATAATTTAAAATTTTAAAATAGTGCAATATAATATATTAAAATATAAACCCTTAATAATTCTTAATTTAATAAATTAAATAATATATACGTTTATTTATAGAATTATAATAATATAAAAATAAATAATATTATAATATAATTTTAATCAATAATATTATAATAACACCGTAACATAATAGTTAAACATCACGACGCCCACGTACGAGTATAAATACTAAACACGTACTCGGTCGGATTTTTGTCACCTGTATTTTAGCGTTCCATATAGTTTTTGCATTCACCTAAAAATTAAAAAAAAAACAAATAATCTCGTACCATAATAATTCCATTATTTGTGTCAAAAGGAGCTTCCTTTGGTGAGAAGAGAGTGTATTACCAAAGCTACCAAGGGTCGACAAAGAAGAACCAGATCATTTGATCCCGCAAGCTTTGAGCAGGAATCTAACGTCCAACTATGAGACTGAAAGGACAGATGCAGCAACAAACTATTTTTCGTTCGCATACTCCGATAACTCTGAAATTTGACCCCCCTATCATCAAATTCTCGTCAATATTTCATCCATTCCAGCTCAAACGCAGAGGACGATGACTGGAGAACTGGAGCCGGTCCGAGTACTCGCGTACGTGCAAATACAAGGAGAAAGTAAAACGGAAATTACGAGAAAGAAGAACCAGTTGGGAATGAAGCGATCGGCTGGAGACAGTGTGCTGGTGGCGCTGCCGCCCGAAGCTACCACATTCGAGTCGAAGCAGCGGCATCTTCTTCGTCTGGATTCTGTACTGCGTACCCTCTCTCCCTCTGTGTTCGTCGAGTTGCTCCTCCCACTAGCCTGACAGAGACCACGACTATCTATCCTACGCGGCGACGTCCTGTGTTGTGTGCGCTCCAAGATACAAAGATGAAAGCGGTGATTTTCTGAATTAATCGCAGCCGTTGATTGCATCGGTGGAATACCTTACGATTTCCTGGTGATCTAACGGTAGTTTGACGGTGTCTGCAGTTTGCCCTTTATACATGCTCGTTGTTTACTTTCCCCCACTTCGGATGCTTGTTGCGAACGTTCCGTCCTTCACCTCATCTCGTGGACCCCACGTTCCTCTGTGACTTCATCGTTATCCGCACAGGGTACGGCCTCGATGCGTAAAAACCGTCCGATTCTGATCTGACGATATAGAACGCGCCTCTCCACTAATTCCATCGTCTGCGTTCTACTCGAGTCGGGCCCGACTTCCGTCTCCCTCCCTCGGAGCTCTGCGAAAATTTGCAAAGAAGAAGTGGTGAAACCCTAATCGGAACTGGCAGTTGCAGGTATTACTTTTCAAATTGAACGTCTTGTCTGGACTTTTCACTCCCAGTGAATGAATGTTGAATCTTGTAATTTTTCAATTCGTTTTGGAAGCCATTTAGGATGCCAAAACTGAGAGCGTGCTCTGTATTTCATAATGTTGATGCCCAGGATAACTTCGGAACACCTTGCACTCATGCTGTTTTTATAATCAGTTAGAGAAAGCAATAGCTTTGATTGGATTGGGTCATGCAACGACTCTATCAAAGGTTGTTTAGTCTTTCTGTGTTTGAACATGAATGAATGGGTACCTAATGGTTGCCACATCTGATTATCCACTGGTTTCATGAAGGTAATAAAGTGGCGCCTTAGGGAAGTTAGTTTCTAGAAATTGTACCTTTGTTCCATTAAAGTTGTTTCCTTTTATTTTTGTGCGAAATATTTTCCCTTTTCACCTTCAAGCTTTCTTCATCTTTGACACAGCAGTTTTGGCTTGTATCCCACATTTACCCTTAAATAATCACCAGCATCATGTAAACACCGGAACTTCATAAAATTTTGAAAAAATTCAACATTTGTCCACCAAAAGACATCATAATCTAGAAGCTTCGAACTTCTAAATTTGGAAAGTATATATGCCCTGTTCTTGCCCTGTACAGGTCTGACTGTGGCATGTGGTCTCTATACAGCATCTATAGTTACCTTAACCCTTATTTAAATACCACATGATGAATCATCTAAGTATAATGTATTCTTAAGGAAATTATCAGCTGACCGCAGAAGCAGAATAGATGTTACCGATTTCTTTATTAAAGTATTCCTCATGTAAAATTCACTAAACCTTTTTCTTGTAGTTGTTTACTCTGCAATGTAGCTATTACTTTTCATCATATTTCTGTTAACATATCTTCTTCTTTTCTCTTGCGTTATTTCAGTAGTGTGTATTTATTTAAACTTTTTTGGTATTATTCCATTTTGATTTGTAATATTGAAGGGTTTGTATGGCAGAATATGTATATACATGGAGTGCTTACTTACTGTGGAGAAGAATGCAGTGCAAAGCTATATTGACAGATAGAATGTTTGTGGTTGTATGCTAGCTATGGATGTTGGACTGACCAGAGTGCAAAATGGAGTTGGGAATCCTGAAATGAGAGGTGGTGGAGATAGTGAAACCAATGAGGGAGAAGTCAGTAATGGTGAAAGTATGACTCTTCATCATGACAGGGATGGGATGTCTGAACCATATTTGGGAATGGAATTTGATTCAGAAGAGGCTGCTCAAATTTTCTATGAAGATTATGCTAGAGGTAATGGATTTAGTTCTAAAAGTGGCCCATTTAGATCTAATGCTGACGGGATAATTGTTGCTCGTGACTTCATATGTGGCAAAGAAGGTCCAAAAAGAAGAATTACACGTAATTGTGATGCTATGATGAAAATAGAATTAAAAGATCAAAGGAAATGGGTTGTGACCAAATTCACAAAGGAACATAGCCATTCAATGGTCAGTCCTAATAAAGTCCATTATCTCCGGCCCCGCAGGCATTTTGCTGGGGTTGTGAAGAACACAACCGACTCTTCTAGGGATGTAGGAGTCGTTCCAAGTGGTGTCCTGTATGTTTCCATGGAGGGAAACCATGCAAATGTTGAGGCAAGTCGTGGGACAAAGATTGCAACTGTTGAATCAAATCGTCTACTAAATAATGTTGGGTTTGTAAACTATTCTATTCGATCAATGGGTCGAAAGAGGACACTGGGGAGGGATGGTCAGAATTTACTTGAATACTTCAAGAAAATGCAGGCAGAGAATCCTGGTTTCTTCTATGCAATTCAACTTGATGAAGAGAATCATATGGTAAATGTTTTCTGGGCAGATGGTAGATCAAGAGCAGCATATAATCACTATGGTGATGTTGTTACTGTCGACACTATGTACCGAGTATACCAGTATGGAGTGCCATGTGTGCCATTCACAGGTGTGAATCATCATGGACAGAAAATGTTGTTTGGCTGTGCCTTACTATTGGATGACTCTGAGGCATCCTTTATATGGTTATTTAGGACATTCCTTACAGCAATGAATGATCAGTGTCCCATCTCCATTGTCACCGATCAAGATAAAGCTATTCAGATAGCAGCATCTCAGGTTTTTCCAGAAGCTCGGCACTGTATTAGCAAGTGGCATGTTTTGAGAGAAGGCCAGGAAAAGTTAGCTCCTGTATGCAGAGAGCACCCTAATTTTCAGTTGGAACTGTACACCTGTATTAACTTGACTGAAACCATTGAGGAGTTTGAGTTGTCTTGGAATGCTGTAATTCATAAGTATGACCTGAGAAGAAATGAATGGCTTCATTCATTATATAATGCTCGTGCTCAATGGGCACCAGTATATTTTCGAAATTCCTTTTTTGCAGCACTATCTCCTAATCAAGGATTTGATGGCTCCTTTTTTGATGGTTATGTAAACCACCAAACAACACTGCCAATTTTCTTTAGGCAGTATGAAATGGCACTGGATAATTGTTTTGAGAAGGAAATTGAGGCTGATTTAGATACTTTGTGCACTATGCCAGTGTTAAAAACACCATCTCCCATGGAGAAACAGGCTGCGAACCTGTACACAAAGAAAATTTTTGCCAGATTTCAAGAGGAATTGGTTGAAACCTTTGTATACACTGCAAACAGAATTGAAGGGGATGATGCTATCAGCACATTCAGAGTTGCAAAATTTGAGGATGATCAGAAGGCTTACTTTGTTAGATTGAACTATTCTGAACTGACCGCAAATTGTAGTTGCCAGATGTTTGAGCATTCAGGGATTCTTTGTAGGCATGTCTTGACAGTCTTCACAGTGACTAATGTTCTCACACTACCTTCTTGTTACATATTAAAAAGATGGACTAGGAATGCAAAAAGTGGACCTTGTCTGGATGATCAGGTTGGGGAACTACAGGGACAGATCTCCCCGACTACGCGATATAAAAGTTTATGTCGAGAAGCCATGAAATTTGCAGATGAAGGAGCAGCATCTCTTGAATCATTTAGTGCCGCATTTTCTGTACTCAGAGAGGGTCGGAAGAAGATTTCCATGGTCAAGAAAAATGTTAAAGTTTCTCCCCCTACTTCTCGTACTAGCTCCGGAGCACCTTCAGATATGACTCCACTGCTTTGGCCGAGGCAAGATGAAATGGCTCGTCAGCTAAAATTTAACAATATGAATATTCCCACTCAGTCTTCTGATGATCTGCATTATCCATGCATATCTCCTGTTTCTCTTCATCAGGATGAAATTTCTCATGATAGCATGGTATTCTACACATATATATTCAGAATGTATCTGGTTTTAAGGGTTCCATCTACTTCATTATTTGTATCTTATGTTAACTATGTGTTCTAGGTGGTTCTTCCTTGCCTCAAATCAATGACCTGGTTGATGGAGAAAAAGGAAACATCAGAAGGAAATAAAGTTGCAGTCATCAACCTGAAGGTACTCATAAGAGAATTTTAACATAAACCCAAGCGTATATTTCTATTTTTGAATTTGATATATTGCATATCAAGGTCTACAGTGTGGTTTGGTGGCTGCATTCTGTTGATCGCACAAAGTTGATTCTATCATTCCTCTTCATCAGTTGCAATTTCTTTTAATGCAAATTTAAAAATTACAGTTGCAAGATTATAGCAAGAACTCATCAGCTGAGATGGAGGTTAAATTTCATCTCTCCAATATTACAATGGAGCCAATGTTGAGGTCCATGGCCTCCATCAGCGACCAGCTGTCAGCATCAGCTAATAGGGTTGCAGTCATCAACTTGAAGGTACTCTGTTAAATTTCTGAATTATGTCCGGGTTAAAATCTATGTGGTTTGACTTGATTGGCTGTAAATTGGTCAGCAGAACTATCCAGTCATTTTCATATAACAAAAAAGTTCAAAAGTGGAGCTCTTCTAAATGGACGGATTTATCTCTAGAATTTTCAGCTTCAAGATGCCGAGACATCCTCGGGTGAGTCTGAGGTCAAGTTTCAGGTTTCCAAGGATACGTTGGGCGCTATGCTGAGATCTATGGCTTACATACATCAGCAGCTTTCAAATGCAGTAAGGCTTCCCCTATGATTACATTTTTTATCCTTTTGAAAAGCAACAGGGTGGATATCTCTTTTTTGCTCAATGAAAAGGAAGACAGCAAAACTAGCAACCTTATTGTCTCTGCTATGTAATGTCCAGTTTTTTGTAATGAACGGCCTAGTATAGTTAAAGAAGTAGGTGATCTCGAAGGTAATAGGCCAAAGAGCCCCAATAACACATGCTACAGACAATGCACTATAGAGGGAATTTGAACTCATGACCTTAAACTCGCCAAATCATATGGGGTGAGATTTGAATCACTTGGCTTCATGAAAAGTTAGTGAAAGAGTGAAAAATTACATATCAATCATTACTTTGAATCCTCACCATGTTCTCTTTGTTTTTTTTTTTCAGTCTGAACCCCAGACGGAGTCCGCTAAGAAGAAACGTAAATGAGACTTTTCTGATGACCTTTCAAGTTCCATGGCACCGCGTTTGCCATGAAGTGGTTGGGATTCTTTCCTCAAGGCCGAGAAGGTAGGCTCACTCCCCCACCCCTCATCCCTTTGTCCTTGTACATGTGTATCTTCTCATGATTTTCCCTACCCCAAGTGGAAGATGAGTCTTATATTTGTAGATTAGGCTGTTTCTGAGGAATGGTGGCATTGAGATGATGCAAAAAGTGGATTCATAGATCTTTCATTAGAATTATAAGTTGGTAGGACTAGAAGTGGGCTAATGTAATTACAGTTCTCCATTAGATTCTTCCCTCCCTCGCTCACAAATAGGTTGTTTTCATGTCGGTGCGCCTGGTCAGGATTGCCTCTCTTCAATAAGAGAGTTCATGTACAGTACATGATTTGAGATAGCTGTGTTGGGTTGTTTTCTCCTCTACATCCTAACATATTTGTCTACATTCTGGATGGGGAAATACTAGGGAGGACATTATTGGTCCAAGTTAAGCGTTCTGGGGTGTCACAACAAGCACCACAGGACCAGGCGTCCCACTCACCAACAGTGACCTTACCAATGCCGTGGCCTTCCAATTCAGGACCCTCTGGTTGGTGGATAGCTAGTGCCCTCAATAATAAATATTCTCCATTTGGGAGGGTCCTCACTCAGCTGTCTCCTAAGGACATAGACTACGGCCCAGTTGGCTTGGGGGCTCTAGCAAGGGTAGGCTCCAAAAATGAGATTAGATTGGAACACAGTTTTTTGGGTAAACAAATCAATTTGTAGATCTACTCATAAAATTTTCAAGAGCTTCGTTTTTCAGGATTCTCCCCCCAAGTAGATATGAAGCATATCCTCATTGATAGTGAAGCAGTATCTCCTGAAGTAGATATGAAGCATATAATCATTCCTTGAGGCAAAAAAAGAAGAAGATATAGATTTACACGAAAACCAACCGCTCACATTAAATGCCAGAAGAAGCAAAGGGACACGAGGAATAGTTCAATATCAGCATGTGACATGAGATGACAGCTTCAAAAGCCAAGTCAAACGGGAAAAAATCGATCCCGTGTGCTAAGGAAGCTCTCAGGTTTCCTGCCTAAACGGCTCATGAGTCAATTTTTTAATTAGATTTTATAAGATATTTATTTGCCTTGATTTAGTCAGTGCACTTGGATTTATTCAATTTAAATGGCTAAGATTCCTAAATTTCCTGCCCTAAAAAATACAGAAGCATTAATGATTCTTAAACTGAATCAGTTCAATATAATGTATTGTTACATACTAACTTTATGCTAAAAAATAAAGTTAATAAATTCTCCTTTTTTTTTCTATCCTAACCTTAACTTAGAAATTATTTTCATTGAAAAAGGACATTGGGAAAAAGGCCAAAAATCGACGGGGCTTCATCCATCCATCCATCCATGCAAGTAACAATTGGGTTCAGAGAATCTTCCCGGGGACATGTTCCTCGTTCAGATACTATGCGGATCCTGAAAAGACATGTTATTTACAACAAACAGCATTGGTGTCTGAACCCCCACCCACCTCCTTGTGCAATGCATTACCCCTTGGCCTTTGCTTCTTCATGAATCAAGTGGATTTAAATTTAAATGCTCATTCGTTTTTCCATTCCTTCCTGTGGGCTGGAATGGAATGGAATGGAGGAATGGATGGAATCTATTCCTCTCATCTCCTGCAATTGCAAGACTTTTCATGTTCCCTCCTCTCTTTTTCTTGGATGGACACGTGTCATTAACCCCTCATCAAATCTTACATCCTCCTAACATCCTTCCTTAGGATGATCGAAATGCATGGATTTCCAATCGTAATGATTACATAGAATCGAAGATTGAGTTGAACCCATCTCTATCAAAATTACTAACATTAAGCTGGATCATCATAAAAATATGATATTTATATTAGATGTGATAATGAATATTAAAAATATGATTAAATATTAATAAAAACTAAAGTTATTATAAATTTGTAAAGAAATAAATTCGTCAATTTAGAATTTTAATTGGGGTAATTTACTTGATATTTTAAAGCATACAATATTTTCTTATAAAATAAATGATTAATTATGTCCCAAATAAAAAAATCAAACCGTTTTAGATCGAAATTAAACCCGGTTTTCTTGGACAAATAATTTAATTCATCGGTTTTTGGGCATAATTAATTCACTGGAAACAAATAGAGTGAAAGGGGTTGGGGCGATTATTATTATATTACGGTGTACTAAGGCAAGGGAACATTACATGTTGTCCTGGCTTTGTGGATGGAAGTTCAAGGTCGGTTTTCCGATGCTATTTCTATAAATTAATCATACTCTATATAAGTGATTTGGCTGAGAACATGACACGTTGTTTTCTAATACAATATAAACTTTCATACTCGAATCATCACTAACTTAATGTATCTTAATTTAATCTGGCCTTGTGATCCACTTCCCATTCGATTCGATTGTGTGTATCTTTACTTTAAGATGCACTGCATCTTCTCTCCTCTTTTGCACCCAATGTCTCCTTCCCCACTTCAACAACTGCCCCGTTTTAGTGTATAATCTATATTCCATCTCCCTACCATTACCATTAAAACCGAGCACGCAGAGGCTCATTGCCCTCTAAGTTTCTAGCGCACAAAATTTGGCACGATAGTGCAAATATTTGACTCATATTTATAACTCAATTGGATGCAGTACATCATAGAGAAGCCGTATACAAACTAGCCGTCCATATTTCATATGACAACAAATGAGATATTTTGGGAAGAAAAAAAATGGACAGGCTTGATCGGCCTAACTTGGGAGGCCCCCTGCAAAGCTAGGCATAGGATAGACAGCTGGATAGGACACCTGTACAATGAAAAAGTTGAGGCATCCAATCGTAGAGGAGCCATCTTTGAATAATACTCTCCACTCAAAGAAAAGAAGAGATAGGAATTGGAGGGCGGGCATTTACTGGTCAACTCGCACACCCGCCAATCAAATCACAATTTGTTTGTGGGCACCATGCACCCAACAAAATCACATGCTTCACAAGGAAATGAAACCACAAGATAGAGCGATCGACTGACTGACTTTACCCCTCTGGTCAGCCTTCCTGTGTCAATCATTTGATGGGATAGAATTTATTTAAATCACAGTCCAAGCATGCATTATATAATCACCAAACAATACCATTACAAATATAAAGAGTTCTCCTCCCTTTCACATATATTGTATTATATTGGGAGGAAGTAGCAGAGCAAGACATTTCAATCCACCCTTCTTTTTCCCATCAAAAGGCTCTGCCCTTCTCCAATCATATAAAACTTGCTCCTAAAGATCTACACCCTACATGTGAAAAAGATGCAGCGAATTAGGCTTCTTTTTTTCACCTTGAAAGATAACATGAGACCCCCCTATAACAAAAAACAATCCACAACCTGTTGATCTTTCAATCTTCTGCTGCTGCTGTCAGTGGAACCATACAGAGGTATCCTGCTTAGGAACAGTGTCAATGGAGCCGCTGCCTGGCATTTCTTCCTTGTATTCGTAGGAGGATAGATCGAATGGGGAGTTGAACATGAAAGGATAGCTCTCACTGTTGTTGTTGCCGCTGCTGTTGTTATGGCTGTGGTGCCCAAAGGGCGATGAATTCAAGGCCTTGAACCGGTCCAACTGACTTTCTTCACGACAGAACATCTGATGGTTGTTGGGGATATTTGGCTGTTGAAAGAAGTTCGCCTCCACTGCCGGACCTTGACCTCGGATGTTAATCTCATGTTGTTGCTGGATCCTTTGGTTGGAACGATTCTGATGAATTAGCACTGGACCATTAGCAGCATTCATGGTTTTATTGCCCTGAATGTAGCAGTCATAGATAGTCATGAGATCGCTGATGGCCTTCTCCCCATCTTCGGGCACCCCGAGGCTTGATAGGTTGAAACCTGTAGGACCAGGCCCAGGCACTGTCACCGCTGGTTTGGAGGGTGGCGGCGGCTGTTGCTGGACAAACAGCCGAGGAAATATCATAGGCTTGACCTCAAAACTTGACCCACCTCCAAACTCGGACGGCTTATTCCGGTATGGACAATTCATCTGGTGGTTGTCCCTTGAAGTGCGGTCATGGAACCCGAGTCGGAGCTCGCTGTGGGGACACTGATTAGACTCGCACGTGTAGAACTTCTGGTCCATCGTCGCGTTCAGATCACCCGGTGGCTTCCTCTTACGAATGAAATCCAAGTCTGCAATCCCGAAACCGGAAGAATTTATGTTCTCGGTCTTGCGCTCCTGCGTGCTAAAGCACGACGACTTCTCCTCGGCCCCCTCCACATCGTACTCACTACAATCATTGATCACCAGAGATCCGCTTCCTCCAGAAGAGGACAATGGCAGGCAGGACTCCGGGTAGAGCTCCCGGGCCAAAGTTTCCTCCTGATTGATGATCGCGAGCCAAGTGGCGCTTTCTTTCGCCGTCATCTTGTCCTGCAGACACTTGGACTGCCTCACAAGTTTCCTTATCTTCGCAATGTCGGGGGACATGTGCTTAATGACTGCAGTGAGAACCCCAACCTTCCAAGCCTTCTTCAGGTCATGGGGCTTCTTGTAGGGCGGAGGCCCCTGTTCCATGGGCAGGCCTAGATGAGGCCACCACTCCTCATTACCGGTCGGCCACCATGGCGGAGAAACCCCCTTCTCCAAAGGGAACCTCCTCTGGGGTGGATCGCAGTGCTGCATAAGAGCTGACAAAAGAGAGCCCAGAGTGGTATCCTGAAGCTCTTGCAGGGTGTGTGGGGTAGGTCCGATCGGATTACACCCCTCGTTCTTCCCAGGGATGCAGTTATCAGCTTGGTACTTGGCTATTGCTGCAGGTCCATTGCGGTCAAACCGGACCTTATCCTTCCACCACTCACGGAGGTTGTCCGAGGCTCCCGTGACGGGCTTGCCCTTCTCAGGGATGATGCCATAGACGAACCCTTGAGCCTTGCATACCTCCATCATCTTAAGCATGTATTTCAAGATGCCGTCCTGTGCCCTAGACATCTTCTTCCTCCTCGCCTGCTCCTGAGACTGCCTCTGCTTCGCTGATTCAGCAGATCCTTCCCTGCCCTTATTCTGCTCCTTGAGCCGCTTTAGCCGCATCTTGTCCCTCCACATCCTCCTTTCAAGCTCATCCACATCAATCTCCTCTTCTTCATCAGAGTAATCGTCATCCACCATGGCGTCCGGTAAGGTGGCATGTTGAGGAGCACCGGCCGCCGCAATATGGGCGTCCATGATAGGACCTGAAAAGAAGTCAAGATCTCCACAGATCCCCATGTCTTCAAACATCATCATCGTCAATCCGGAGATGATTAAATCCCAGGATCTTCAATCAAGTCGGAACAAATATGAATCAAAGAGTGTCTTCAGGGGGTCTTTGTCCTGCTGGGCTTTTGGTCTCTATACACCTGCAAGAAGAAAAATTATATTCAATCAAATGATGGGATCGCCATTCTGAATTGCAATTGAACAAACACAAGCAGGAAGCCCAACTGTTTGTAATTCCTGAAACCTGCAGAGACTGTGATTCGTCCCCTATACTATTCTTCCAATAGAAATGAAAGCCTTATGATGTTCTGCACAAAGTCTGAAAGATGGCAAAAGGAAATGATTGGAAAATCGCCTACAGATTTCCAAAAAAAGAAAAAAAAAAGAAAAAGAAGAAAAAGAAAATCACCAACTGAAAAACACAATCGGGTCACGAGCATGTAGTAAGCACCCAATAAAAGTCAAATCAAAGCATATGTGAGAATTTTTTACCCGCCAAAAAACCCAATAAAACACGATGTCATACTCATCATATGCTCTGCTTGGATCTGATACATCCCCGATCGAAACTAATTTCACCAAACAATAATCTCAAACAAACAGCCAGATTCAGAAAAGAAAGTAAACGAAACTACCCACGGATCTGGAAAAACCCAAAAACCCAAGCGGACCCTTCACATATGAACTCTAGCAGACGAACATGGAGAACTTTCAGACACGGAAGAGACGAATAAGATAACAGTGTCAGGAAATAAACTCACCTTAGAAGGAAAATAAAGTGAGGGTATAAATCATAGCAGCACCACCATCATCATCATCACTATGCAGCTCTCAAGTCAATCCTCGTTTTCTGTCAGACAGATGAGGAGGCGGAGAGAGAGGCGGAGAGAGAGAGGGAGGGGTGGAAGGAGGGAGAGAGAAGAAAGGTTAAGAGATGCTGGAGACAAGGAGGGAGGGAGATGGCTACCTCTCTAGTCCAATTTATCCTTATCCTCGTTATATAGCCGTGAATTTGCGTACTCATTCACCATGCATTTATTACTCCCAGAGTCCCTTTTAGTTTTAACATGTACACATGAGTGATGTCTCTTCCCTGAGGTAACAGTGTTAACAGTGTAGAAATGGTAGGAGCCGACGCGTACTTAATTACCGTTATGCCCTGTCAGAACCGGTGCCAGATCTTCCAGTGGCTGGCAGGGACTCAAACAGTTCAGGATAGGATCAGCCGATATTTTCGGACTAGGAATCGGATAAGAGGACACGACCCGTTGGTTGGTTTGGTTTGACGCCCGACCGGTCCTGAGAGGTGTGAAGTGGGTGGGACATATGGGGATTCATTAATTTTGTTTTGGGGCGAAATTAATAGGAATGATATTTATTATGATAAATTAAAGTTTAATTGAACTAAAATGTGTACAAAATAGAACAATTTGATGAACCATATTTTATTATTATTTAATTTACTTATTAAATGATAATAAAAAGTATGAATATAAATGTTATGGAGACAAAATTGAGATATATTTACATAAACGAACTATGAGGAGAATAATATACCATATATACCCCTTTTGGATAATGCTTTTGTTTATAAGAATTGGTTGTGAAAGTTAGTGTGATGACTGCACTAGAGGCCCTGAGGCCGTGGGGACCAACCGGACCGGTCTTAGTATAATTGCAATTATCCACCTTGTTCCAATATGCTAGTGATTATCTGGCACCTATTATCACTGGGACCAAAAGAATGCATATTTTAAGGTAAAATGCACACTTTGCAGGATGTGAAATTAAATTAAACTTCAACTTGAAATCTCCAAGCCATTAGTCAATTTGAAGCCATCCCTTGTCAACATGGGTTGCAGAGGGTATTGCAACTTGCACACTTGTGAAACACACAAGCCCTTGTTTGCACATAATTTGACTTGTCTCATAGAAAAAGAAACATGCTCTAGCTTAGTCTATCTCTAGTCTCATCATTTTATTAAGTGATTGAACTAATTTAATGTTAAAATCTTTGAACTTCCCATCCCCAGATCAAAACCATTATTATTACATGTTATTTTATCACCCAACAAATTTAGCTTGGAATTAATAAATTAGATAATATTTAATAGCATATGTTATTATATTATTTATCTAAAAATATTAGTATTATATTTAATTAATATATTTGAAGATATACAATTTTTTTCAGTATTATAATTTAAAAAATTACGATTATTTGAGTACCCAATATATGGAACTAAAACTAAAACATGTTTTGACAAGTTACTTAAATATTGCATGTTAGCAATTGGTTCCTATCAATTCCAAGTGTATCATTAAGAATAATTGAATAAGATCTTATATACTCATCCAATACTATATTATAATTTAGCTAAATTACCTAAAAAGATAATAATTTTTAAATATTATTTATTTTGTCACAATTTTTTAGTTGATTAATTAGCACTAAACTTTTAGTTTTATATCCCATTTAAAACAAAATTTAATAGTTCATTTAGAAATTAATGGTAGTAGTATTTTTATAATTAATATATTATATGTGATATATGCAATATATTATGGAATTGACATATTTGCTAATTAGAGTCTCAATAGTCTATTCAATTAAAAAAAATCATGAAATTGTGTTATAATACTAACACATCAACTCTCAACATCCTTCCTCTATGCCTAACATATCAAATGATGTACAAATTATTACTTGAAAACTTATTGACCACTAGAGAGTTCCTAATGTGTAATACCTACCATTTGCACAATGCCCAATGGTAACATGAATGACATGCTATTATTACATGATCAAAAGGAACATATTTGTGGGCGGCTGTCAATTTATTTGGGGGTCCAAGGATAAGCTAGTCCTAGTCCTACTAGTGGCCGATAGGTTTGATGGTTGATGACAGCGAGCCACTTGGAAGAGAAGAGGCTTCGTGGTGGTCTTCATTCTTCCAAGTGGTCACTCAAGTAGGTCGCCACAGGTGTGGATTTGATCCCATTTACGTGTTGCATCTATATGCAAACATTTTTACAGATTTTGTAATTTATTAAAATCTCAACTTGCCCAGCTAGGATCGATCATGGCTCTACTTTTTTTTTAAAATAATTTATTTTCATTTTTGGCCTCACCAATTGATAAATACAAATCTACAGTCTCAAACAACGTTTTAGAGTTATTCCCCCAAGGTTAAATGAATGTGGATGAATGGTCTGGCTGATAGAATGTATGAACAAACTAAGATACTGTCAAATAGATAGAATAAGATTCATGGGAAAGAGGCATCAACCGATGCTTCATGTCTGGAAAATATATGTATATTTTCTGGAAAGAATGTGGAGTCTATTTTTTTCTGTTTATTGGAGCGGAGAAGTTAATTCCTGAACAGCAGATCCTCCATGAATTCCGGCAGTGAACTTGCTGTCGCTGTAGCTCATCACCTAGAAGTGGTGCCCGCCTGTTAACCTCGCTCAGAATTCGGACCAGTGCTAATAGCCAAGTCAAGGACTTACCTCAGCTGAAGCAACCTCGATCTCCATCTCAGTTAGGACAGCTCAATGTACCCCTACACCTCTCTCCTGAAAGAATAAGAGTATGCAACATTCACATTACCTTTCATATCTTCACTATCTACTCATTTTTCAGAATGATAGAAGCCTCGCAGCTAAATCTTCATAGTTGGGTCCCTCTTCTTCCTGGATAACTCTGTTGCCCTCCTTGCATCTTCACCTAGACACTTGTTGCCACCTCTACATTTCTCAGCATCGGTTGCTGTCCCAGCTTAGCGTCTTCATTTGCAAGCTTGTTGCTACCTCTACATCTCCCAGCATCTATTCTCCCTTTGAATCTCCATCGTTTTGTAATATCCAAAATTTTTAAAATTAGCTCAAATTTAATTATACCATAAATTAAAATTGAACTATACACTCAAAACGGGAAATATGATTTAAATTAATAAGAATATTTAAAAATAATAACTAGTTAATTTTAGAACTAATACCAACGGATAAGGTCATGACCTTCCTTCCATGTGCGTCCCCTTCAACCACCCTGCTGCCATTCCTTTTTCATATGCATAATATCTGACTTTGGAAATACGCTAAATTTATTAGATTTATAACTAAAGGTTATATAATAAAAACTGTGATTGAGTATACAGCTTTAATATCCGTGTACATTTAAGATTAATTGAGTTTTATTTTACATATTAGATTGAATTTTTCTTCTAATTTTAAAAAAATTGCTCTTATATATTTCCGACTAGTATACAATTAATCTCAAAATTTTCAATTACCCGACTACCAAATAACTTAATTTTTATTTTAAAATAATATTAATGAATTGCTCTTGAGTTTCGTGAATGAGTATCAACTCTAAAATGGTCGAAAACTATTGTAAAAGTGTTGTTTTTTTAACTCTATGTTAGAGAACGAAATACCCAGTGACACTAATTAGCTTTCGTCGGCCAATTCTAATGCTATACATCACAATTTCGGTTGACACCGATGCCCAAATGACTACCTCACTCTCTTCTATCTCTCACAAGCCTCGCTTAGCTTCGACAAACCTTTTCTCCACCCAAGATGTTTTCTGATGATAGCAACTCACGATCACAACTACTTGACTGCAAAATTAGCTGATATAATATTGCCAACTCACCATGAGCTCTTATCAGATAAATTGATTTGTTGAAGAAGGAGTTGAGAAATTAGAAGTTGGTTTTGATGATTTTTGAAATTTAGAGATTAAAATACAAAATTTAAAAAGTTTGAGACTAATTTTAAAAAATAGAAAAATTTATGGGAATAGTCTATAAGAAATCCTAAGGAGCTAGTAAGTGATTTTTGGGAAAAATGTAGATATTATATGTGATTTTTCAAAGTGTAGGGGAAACATTTTTATTTTTTATGAGTGGAAAAAATTGTCATTTTTTACAAATTAGGGGTAAATGATTATTTTTAACAAAATATGGGTAAATTTGTCATTTTTGACAAGTTAGGGGTAAAATGATCATTTTTAACAAATGAGAGGCTAAATTATTATTTTTAACAAGTGAGAGGAAACTAGTCATTTTTAACAAGTTAATGACAAAATGATTATTTTTGACAAATTAGGGGTAATTATCATTTTTAACCAGTGAGGGGCAAAATGATCATTTTTAACAAGTGAGTAGTAAAATGATCATTTTTAACAAGTTAGGGGCCCATGGACATTCTTGATAAGTTAGGGGCACATTGGTCATTTTTAACAAGTGAGAGACAAAATAGTTATTTTTGACAAATGAGGGGTAAAATGGTTACTTTTTATAAATTAAGCGCAATATGATAATTTTTACAAAATATAGTCAAAATTGTCATTTTTGTATAAAAATGTAAAATTGGTTAATAAATAAGGATAATTTGGTCATTTTTACCAGGCAAAATAGTAATTTTGCAAGTAAGGTGACAAAAATGATAATTTTGAGTAAAGAGACAAAAATAAAAAACAATGAAAGTAATGAATAAAATGGTAAATTTTCAAGTATAATGACAAAATGATAATTTTACAATTATGATAATCTTAATGTGATTTTTTGAGAATAAAGATCTAAATGTTATTTTGATAAGTTTTTTGGGAAACTTAATAATTTGGATGAGATCAAACAAATGGTATGTTATAAGGGTTGGTCGATGCACAAA
Organism: Trapa incisa; assembly: GCA_030064435.1. Lineage (NCBI taxonomy): Eukaryota > Viridiplantae > Streptophyta > Magnoliopsida > Myrtales > Lythraceae > Trapa > Trapa incisa. Next base: position 18,844,446 of record CM057776.1, read on the forward strand.
TTGAGCGTGTCACGTCCCGACCCAATTCTGTCGGATGAGGACTCATGCAACTTGCCAATTCCCTCAGTGTTAAAGTAATGAGATTGTTCACCAAAGTAAAACTGACAAAATTAAATCTTAGAACAGAAAAATACTTGTGAAATATAGTGGAAATTCAAAACTTTTCCTTTATAGTTTCTTGTGGGAGCCCATAAAACGATTTATACAAATATACTACGAATAATAGCAATGTGATAAGTACTTAAGCACCTTCATGTTCAGGATACAATGTTAACTTGGGTGAATGTGCGCGTTGGGACGGTACCCGTACATCATCCGGGTGTACCGGGAAATATGGAAAATTACACAAACACTTCTTGATCTCCTTTCTATTTTCCCTTGGGTGACAACACAACCTCTTAGGTGTTCATCTGTTACCCCACATTCCCCTATACTGGTATTCACAACAAGAATATAACATAACACGTGGTCATACTCGTGGTGCTCATGGCTAATCATGTAATGGTGCATAAAGCATCTCATTATCGGGAGCTCAATGTGTCTCTCGCCCGGCTCCCCAAATCACACACACACATTTATGTATCAAAATCAACATACTTAATAACATGGATATACTTGAGAGTTTGATAAATCATTTGATTGATTCCCCACACAATTTAATAAATCTCAAGAGTCTGACCCATTCTTGGGCCATCTCTCCATATCAATAGTTGGGCATCATGCCCTAGACTCGAGTCTCACGACATACTCCATGCCCCGATCTTTCAATCAGCATATAAACACATCAATGACACTTGTTGGGAGCCCGACCTATCACACGACCATCTCCCTAAATCACAATATGGCTAAAGGCCCAACAAATTTTCGGTTCCTCATAACCGTATTTACGCCTCACACCCCAGTCTCATGACCAGTTCTTACTTTAACTTTTAAAATCACATTTGATTTAGTGGGCATGTACTTACACAATTTGAACTTCTTATATGAGTTATAAGGCCAACTTTCTACTCATTTTTACACAATTATTTAATCATATTATCTTATGCTTCGATTGGTCCAATCGGACTTGCCGTCAACACCCACTCACCTCTCTTTCTGGAACTTGTTTGTTCTATAAGGTTTTCATAATCCATTATCGATTTCTCTAGAGTGCATTTAGGTTTTCTGCAAGGTTTAACAATAATAGAGTCAGTTTCACTTCTAACTATTAACAATTCAACCTACTGTATTCTTCCTATAGTTTTACGGTTTAGCCCTTCTGAGTCCTGGTTACCCAACTCATTAATTGGTAACCTGACCCTTTGTCTAACATTTTTTAAGGTTAGCCTCTTGGGCTTCAGCTCATTCTCTTTTTCCTTTATCACTTATGAAAGTGTCCATATTTCCTTTATTTACCCCTAGGGGTCCAAATTTAATCCATAACCAAATCTTACTCAAATCGCACAAGGATAGAGGTTATGGAAAGTCGGTGGTACAAGGGACTTATTAAATGTTTTTTAGCTCATGAGAGCCATCGAGGCCGTCATAATTGCCCCCTAAAACAACTACTCTATTTCTCGTTATCATAGATCGCGCACTGTGCAATCTCACCAGAAATTATAGAGGCGGAGTTGAGGGTTGAAAGAGGTGGCAATGGAAAGTTGAGGTCCTCAACTTTCTAGGGGCACCAGGATGGTCATCGAAAGTGGACAGACGAAGGATCTATGCTGTAAACCCCGCTCTTTGGAATTAAGGAAAACCAGGAAAAGAACCGGTCTTACTGAGTGAGAAAATCGAACCGGTTCATAAGCCCATCATAGGGGAATGAACAAGTTGGAGAAATTTTAACTCTCAAGTGACCCAAAGAGATTCCTAAACCTTGGAAAAGAACTTTAGGACAAAATGAGAGAGAGAAACCAAACCGGTTTGGGTGAACCATACCTAAACCAGATTGAATCGGTTTAAGAACCAAGCCGAATTATGAACCGAAACCCATAGAGAGGGGGCAAACCGGGAAATTTAGGGACCCTAAATGACTTCAAGAGTCATAAAAGTCACGAAAAAGCACTTTAAGATGAATTGGAGATGAAAACCAAACCGGTCCAGGTGAACCGGATCTGAACCAGTTTGGACTGGTTTGAACCACTATTGAACCGAGTGCTAAATTCATTTTTCTAGGTGGCTTAAAAAAAATTCAAATTTGAGATTTGAGGCCACCATTGGATAGACAATGAATTTAGAAATTTTTAGGTTTGAAAATTTTGGTTGAATCGGTAGTGAACCGTCCGGTTTAAGCTTTGAACCCAATTCGAATAAGTACGGTCCAGTTCGGAACAGTGTCATCTTCTTCCTTCAGATGACAACACTATTCACTCGCCGAAAAATCGAAGCAGCGCCAATGAAGAGGAAATGTTTTCATTCAGTGCATTTCAGGCCATCTATGTCTATCATAAAGTTGCCAAATGGACGGTCGACGAGCCCCCGAGCTCCTTATATAAAGAACCCCTCTCCATACAATCTCTCTACACCTGAAAAGCTCACTCTCTCTCAGTTACTTAGTTTTCTAGTGAAGCTTGAACCAGAGCTCCGATATAGGGACATTTCTGAGCCAAGGAAGGTGAGGTTGGGTTCCTTAGAACCGAGGAGAAGTCAGCTACACTGTGGTGGCATCAATTTGTTGCGAGAGTCGCCAGAGAAGCACTGGTGTGATCGAACAGTGAAGCAGCTCCGACGGGCCGTAGCTGCCCTATTTTGGTTGAGATGAAATTGGCTAATTTGAGCCATCCTCAGACCAAACTAAGCTCTCCCAACACTTCCTCAGCCCTACCACGGCCAAAATAGGACTGAAAGGTAAGCCAATTAGGCTCCCCTCAACAATTTTCGACCGGTGCTAGAGAGAAAGCCGATAGAAATTCAATGATAGAATTCTAATCCAATTTAGCATGAATTGATGCCATTCTTGATCATAGGAGGAACCTTAAGAGGAGAGCTACCTGCTCAGATAGAAGGCTCAGACCGTCGCGCCCTCATAGGTGAGCAATCAAAGCTGTCTCTCTCTACACTCTGTTTTCCGGCGAAACTCCGTTTGAGCTCGTTCCAGCATTAAAACTTACGATTCAAAGTGCTATGGAATCATATGAACATGTAGAAACTCAATTTCAACTTCAATTTCAACAATTAGAAGTGTTTGATCGATCAATTTGATAAAATCAAATTCGGCTGTGTTAGGGAATTGAAATTGGGGGAAAATTTGGGGAATTTGGGGATTTTCAAAAATTCCCTGATTTCCCCCCAATTTCAACTCCCTGAAGGACATCACACCAACCGGGCTAAAGAAAAATAACATTAGAGACCTAAATGCAAATAAAGGAAAAGTTAGTTTTTCTCATTCATTTGGAACGAATGAGGGCTATTAGGCCAAAGAATAAAGAACAACCATGTTTATTTCTTGTAGGAAAATGAGACACCGAGAACGTCAGCTAATGTTAAGCTTACTAGGGAAGGAAACCGACTAAGTGGAATTTCACTGCACGATCGGGTGAGTGGGATTGTATATCATACCTGATTGGGGATGATAAGTACCTCGAAATGAAAACCCACTACTTAGTGATATTTTAAACATCACAACTTAGAAGAGTGATGTGAAAATCACGCGGAAAAACTACTTACCAATTGTAAGTAGATCATACCCAGTTGGTATGATGAAACTTCCTCGAAGGAAGTGGAAAACCCATTCATTTGTTATGAGCGGAGATGTCCTCATACTTGGTTAATATGATGGACAGTTGAAAACATATTTTTGTTGGAAGTGCTCTCCCCTGATTGTGTGCCACTGCTTAAATGATTTGGGAGTCCTTCTTGACGGGAGCTCGAATAGCTCTTATAGGCTGGGGGCCTCAGTTTTGGAACTTAGGGGCTAATATGCCCGATTTTAAAAATCTCGAACAGTGTACCATAGGCCAGTTGACATGAGCAGAAGCTTGTAAACAAGCATGAGATATATGCCATATAACTTTAAATAAATGAATTGTTTGGCCATTGTACCAAGACAGGACTGACATATTCAGTCAACTAGTGGTCGTGCGACATAACAGGTCTCCGGACTAGTCAAGACAAACAGCTATAGGTGAGTTGAAGGTCGGGGCCATTGGACTAGTGGTACCATAGATTATATGGCATGATGTGAAAATACTGATTGTGCATGCATTATGTGTACGAGACCTTCAAGACGCCCAAGACCTGGTGGATATAAGGGCAGTTCGTCGGACCAGGTGACCTTGCGAAGCTCGACGTAGCTTCAAGCGCACGAGACTAGGGTGGGGTCAGGATGAGATCTTTTTCCTCATATGGACACGAAGAATTGATTTTGGGATTAAAGGTTGGATGTCGCGTACATCCACTCATTCTTAGGGTAAAAGTGGGCATGCGTCTATTTAGGTGGCCGATAAAGTCGCTTCGACACCACAAGTGGGTTCAATGGATGGGTTGGCCTGCGATTGTGTGATTGACCTTCATGATGAAGGATGTGTGTTGGGTGATAACACACCGTGATTAATGAGAAATGGTGATAAAAACCGAAAATAAAAAGGAAATAATTTTTTTAAGGAATTAAGGAGTCTGTCACACTCCAAATAGATCTTTTTAAAAATTAAAATTTTGAAAATCCATTCACTGAGTCGTTGTACTCACCCCCTCCCTCACATCCCTTTTTAGGAAATCCCGGAAAGCCTACCCTCAAGGACCACTAATTGATACGCCTGTGAGACAGATACATTTAATTTAAAAATCTTGTGTAGTTTTGATTTATGTTATTCTAGGAAAGGTACAGGTTTAAAGGACGCCTTACCCTTTACGGTTTATAACCAGGGAAAACCCTTAAATAAACTAGGAGTGTCACATCCCGACCCGATTTGGTCGGATCCCCGTGAACAACCCACCACTCTCCTGGTTTATTAAAGGGTTTCCCCTTATTATAATCCGTAAAGAGTAAGGGGTTGTTCGTCGATTCAAGTGGTACGTGAGTTGGGTTTAGAACGTCGTGAGACAGTTCGGTTCCTATCGGGATCCTCGTAGTAGGCTAGACCAACATCCAATCGAGAGAGGGCAGCCTTTAGAAGCAAGAGGAGGTTCGAAAGAGGACCCAAAGTGTGCCAAAGAGCAAGCTAAGGCTCGAAAGCCGGAGCAGCAAGCAATGCAGACTCTATACGCACGCACTAGCGTGCTCTTTCGAGCCTCCACTTGCTCTCTTGCTTGCTACGGGTCGTTCCGGACCTCCGCTTGCTCTCTTGCTCGAGTAGGGTCGTTCCGGACTAGAGCTTGCTCTCTTGCTCGTGTAGGGTCGTTCCTCCTCAGTAGCCTTCTTAAGCCAAAAGAAGGCAAGACTCTCATTTTTTGGTAGTACGAAGGGGGAGCAGAATCGTCCTTTAAACCTGCACCATTTCCTGGAATAGCATAATCAAAACTGCATGAAATTTAAAACTTTACATACCTGTCTTATAGGCATTTTAGTTGATTGTCTTTCAGGGTAGGCTTTCCGGAATTTCCTGAAAGGGATATAAGGGAGTGGGTGAGTACGACTACTTTTAACTTTTAAGAAAAATATTTATATGAAGTGTGCTAGACTCCTTTCTTTTCAAAAATCCCTTCATTTAAAAATTTGGGTTTTTCCATTATTTCGTAGTTACCGGTGTGTAATCACCCAACACACATCCTTCATCATGAAGGTTACACACATTCACAAGTCAATATCACTACTGAACCCACTAGTGGCTTCGGAGCGACTTTTCCTGCCACCCAGATAGAAGTACAACCACATCTACCCTAGGAATGAGTGGATGTACACGACATCTGACCCACAATCCCGAAATCACTTCTTCATGTCTGTGTGAGGATAGAGACCTCATCTCGTCCCCACCCCGGTCTCATGCGCTTGGTGCTACTCCAAATTTCGCACAGACACCTAGAACGACGATTTGCCTTTATATTCACCGGGTCGTCCAGGGCCCTTAGGACACATCACTACCCCTCATGGGCGTCTTGATGATCCCGTACTCATAGTGCATGCACAAACAATGTTTTCTTATCAAGCCATGTAATATGTGGTGCCACTAGTCCAACGGCCCCGACTCTCAACTCAACCCGCAGTTGTTTGTCTTGACTAGTCCGTCGACCCGTCATGTCACACTGCCGCTAGTTGACTGAGCATGTCGGTCCTATCTTGGTACCATGGCAAAAAAATTAACTTATTAAGTTTTATGACACATATATCATTTTTGTTTACGAGCTCCTGCTCGTGTCAACTGGCCTTTGGCCCACTGTACGAGATTTTCAAAAAACTAGGCATTCTAGCCCTCAAGTTCCAAAATCGAGGCCCCTGGCCTATAAGAGCTATTCTAGCTCCCGTCAAGAAGGTCTCCCAAATAGTTTAAGCATTGGCACACAGCCAGGGGAGAACACTTCCGACAAAATAGGTTTCACTGTCCATTATACCAACAGGTATAAGGACATCTCCATTCATAACCGATGAATGGGTTTTCAATTTCCTTCGATGAAGTCTCATCATACCAATCGGGTATGATCTACTTACAACTGTTAAGTAGTTTTTCAACATAATTTTCACATCACTTTCTCTAAGTGGTGATGATTAAAATACCACTAAATAGTGGGTTTTTACACCGAGGTACTTATCATTCCTTATCGGGTATGATATAAAATTTTCACTCACAACCGGTAAGTGGTTTTTATCTTTAAGTTGTGCTCATCATCCCAATCGGGTATGATGTTAGTAAACCCACTCACAACCGGTAAGTGATTTTTAACTTTAAGTTGTGCTCATCATCCCAACCGGGTATGATGTTAGTAAACCCACTCACAACCGGTAAGTGATTTTTAACTTTAAGTTGGGCTCATCATCCCAACTGGGTATGATGTTAGTAAACCCACTCACTCATTAATGCCATGAATTCCACTAGACCGGTTCTTGGTATTCACGCAAACTTGTCCTTGCTGGCGTTCCCGGTACTTTGTGTTCCTACACGATATGAACATCTTGGTTCATTATCCTTCGGCCTAATCGCTTTCATTCATTCCAAATGAATGAGAAAGTTAAACTTTCATTTATTTGTAATTAGGTCCCTAAACTTATTTCTCTTTAACTTTAAGTCCCAAATGTCGTTTTTCCTCAAATTGAGTCCCGAAACTTCTAAAATTTATCATAGGACCTCAATTTATTCCATTTCACAAAAAGGGGTTTAATTTCCCAAATTTCCAATTTGGTCTCCCAACTTTTCCAAAATTACCATTTTGCCCTTCCTTTACAAAAATGGTAAATTTTGCCCGAAAAATTTCAAAATTCCTCAATTGGTCCTCCAACATTATTTTCATGCCCAATTGACCCTCAATTTCATAAAAATTTCATTTTGGTCCTTTGAATTTCGAAAATCCCCAATTTTCCCCCAATTCCAACTTCTTAACACAGCAGAATTTGATTTCATCAAATTGACCCGTCAAACGTTTCCAATTGTTTAAATTGAAGTTGAAATTGAGTTTCTACATGTTCATACAATTCTTCAGAAATGTGAATCGCAAGTTTTAATGTCGGGACGAGCTCAAACGAAGCTTCACCGAAAAATGAACTATAGAGAGAGAAAGCTTTGATTACTCACCGGTGAAGGCACGACAGTTCGAGCTTTCGATCTGGGCAGATAGTTCTCATCCTGAGGTTCGTCCTAGAATCAAGAATTGCATCAATTGATGTGGAATTGGATTAGAATTTCCTCATTGAAACTCGGTCGACTCTCTCTCTAGCACCGATCAAAAATTGTAAAGGGGAGCCGAATTGGCTTACCTTTTGATCCTAATTTGGCTGTGGAAAGGCTGAGGAAGTGTTGGGAGGGCTTGGTTTGGCTTGAGGAGGGCTTGAAATGGCTGATTTCAACTTGACCGAAATAGGGCAGCTTCGGTCTGCCGGAGCTGCTTCACTATTCTATCATGCCGGTGCTTCTCCAATGATTCTCGGATTGATTGAAGTTTGCTATCAGATAACTGTCTTCTTCCCGGTTCTAAAGAGTCTGACCTTTGTTCAAGTCGAAGCTCTAGTTCGAGCTTCACCGGGAAATGGAGCAGTAGAGAGAGAGAGAGAAGTGTTCAGGTGTGAGGAGAATGAATGGGGATGACCTCTTTATATAGGTGTAAAACAGTGTATTAAATGGGAGAGATTTATTAATAGTATTAATATTACCATAAATTATTGGTATTAATTCCAATAATTTATTTTAGTATTAAATTATTTGTATTAATTTCAATAATTTAATTTGGGTATTAAATTATTGGTATTAATTACAATAATTAAATATATATTAATTTATGGCTATTTATGATAGCATAAAAATTTTTGACTGAAATTTCAAGTTAGAAGTCACCCATCCTCACACTACTCTGAGGCAAGCACGATTAATTTTAAAGTTCTTATGAAATCTAGTTCACCTGAACCAATTTGGTTTTTGTCTTTTAATTTGTCTTAAATTTCTTTTTTCAAGGTTTAATAAACCTTTTGGATCACCCGAAAGTTGTAAATTTCCATATTGCTTGTTCCCAAATGTAAACAGGCTCGGTTTTCTTATTCGATTTGACCAATTCTTTTTCCGGTTTTCCTTAACTCAAAAGTGCGAGGTTTACAAGGAGAGTGGTAGGTTGATCACAGGGATTCGACCAAACCAGGTCAGGGCATGACATTGGACCTCCACGTCAGAAAAATTAGCCAATCCTAGCATGCCATGTGGCATGCCCTCCACATCATCATCTTCAACCTTCAGTCGTTGACAGAGAAAATAGAGGAGAGAGAGAGAGGCTAGAAAAGCTAGAGTCTCTAGCGACTCGAAAAACTCTCCAATCAAGTCACTAATGGCCGAGCCGGAGGCCGAGTCTCACGTCGGCCGATAGCCTGAATAGTTGTCGAGCTCCCTATATAAAGAGCACCCTTCCATTTGTCATCCTCACCTCTCAAGCACTCTTTGAAAACAAATATCTCCTTTTCTGATGACACTCTGATCAAGGCTCTAACGATGGGCAATTTCTGAACAAGAGAATCTTTGAAGGGTGGCATTAGAACCGAGGAAGAGTGCTCTAGCTCAAGACACTCTCAAAGTGACTAGAGGACAACCAAAGAAATGTAGAGAAGATATGTCATGCCCCAACCTAGTTTGGTCGGATCCCCGTGAGCAACCCGCCACTCCCTTTGGTTCATGAAGGGTTTCGCCCTTTTCTAAACCGTAAGGAGTAATGCGTACTTTTTCAGGTCTTTCCTGAAATAATATTATACAAAACTGAAAATCTTTTAAACAAACATACCTGTCTTTATAATTCCCATATATGGAGGTCTTTAAGTTTGGTTTTCCCTTGGTTACCTTAAAGGGGTAAAAGGGAGGGGGTGAGTTCTAGAACTTAGTGTGTCACACTCCGACCCGGTTTGGTCAGATCCCCATGATCAACCCGCCACTCTCCCAATTTATTAAAAGGTTTCCCCTTATTGTAAACTGTAAAGAGTAAGGCATCCTTTAACCTGCACCTTTTCCTGGAATAGCATAATCAAAACTGCATGAAAATTAAAACTTTACATACCTGTCTTACAGGCATCTTAGTTGACGGTCTTTAAGGGGAGGCTTTTCGGGATTTCCTGAAAGGGATATCAGGGAGGGGGTGAGTACGACTACTCAGTGAATGGGTTTTTAAAAGTTTTTTACTTTTAAGAAGAACATTTATATGGAGTGTGTTAGACTAATTTGTTTTCAAAAATCCATTCATTTAAAAATTTGGGTTTTTCCACCATTTCTTATTTACCACGGTGTGTCAACACCAAACACACATCCTTAATCATGAAGGTTACACACATTCGCAAGTTAGTATCACTACTGAACCCGCTAGTGGCTTCAGAGTGACTTTTCCTGCCACCCGGATAGAAATACCACCACTTCTACCATGGAAATGAGTGGATGTACGTGACATCTGACCCACAATCCCGAAATCACTTCTTCGTGTCCGTATGAGGACAGAGACCTCATCCTGTCCCCACTCCGGTCTCATGCGCTTGGTGCTACTCCAGATTTCGCACAAACACCTGCAACAACGATCTGCCCTTATACTCACCGGGTCGTCCAGGGCGCTTAGGACACATCACTACCCCTCATGGGCATCTTGATGATCCCGTACTCATAGTGCATGCACAAACAATATTTTCTTATCAAGCCATGTAATATGTGGTGCCACTTGTCCAACGGCCCCGACTCTCAACTCAACCCGCAATTGTTTGTCTTGACTAGTCCGTCGACCTGTCATGTCACACTGCCGCTAGTTGACTGAGCATGTCGGTCCTATCTTGGTACCATGGACAAACAATTCACTTATTAAGTTTTATGGCACATATATCATTTTCGTTTACGAGCTCCTACTCGTGCCAACTGGCCTTGGGCCCACTGTATGAGATTTTCAAAAAGCAGGGCATTCTAGCCCTCAAGTTCCAAAATCGAGGCCCCCAGCCTATAAGAGCTATTCGAGCTCACGTAAAGAAGGTCTCCCAAATAGTTTAAGCATTGGCACACAGTCAGGGGAGAACACTTCTGACAAAATAGGTTTTCACTGTCCATTATACCAACCGGTATAAGGACATCTCCGTTCATAACCGATGAATAGGTTTTCAACTTCCTTCAAGGAAGTCTCATCATACCAAACGGGTATGATCTACTTACAACCGGTAAGTAGTTTTTTTTGCATAATTTTCACATCACTTTTTCTAAGTGGTGATAATTAAAATACCACTAAATAGTGGGTTTTATACTGGGGTACTTATCATCCCCTACTGGGTATGATATAAAATTTCCACTCACAACCGGTAAGTGGCTTTTATCTTTAAGTTGTGCTCATCATCCCAACAAGATATGATGTTAGTAAACCCACTCACCCGTTAATGCCGTGAATTCCACTAGACCGGTTCTTGGTATTCACGCGAGCTTGTCCTTGCTAGCATTCCCGATACTTCGTGTTCCTACACGATATGAACATATTGGTTCATTATCCTTTGGCCTAATCGCCTTCATTCATGCCAAATGAATGAGAAAGTCAAACTTTCATTTATTTGTAATTAGGTTCCTAAAGTTATTTCTCTTTAACTTTAACTCCCAAATGCCGATTTTTCCTCAAATTGAGTCCTAAAACTTTTAAAATTTATCATAGGACCTCAATTTATTCCATTTCACTAAAAGGGGATTAATTTCTCAAATTTCTAATTTGTGGTAAGTTTTGCCCCAAAAATTTCAAAATTCCTCAATTGGTCCTCCAACATTATTTTCATCCCCAATTGACCCTCAATTTCATAAAATTACATTTTGGCCCTTTGAATTTCGAAAATCCCCAAAATTTCCCCCTAGTTTCAACTCTTAAACACTACCGAATTTGATTTCATCAAATTGACTGATGACGCACTTCAAATTATTGAAATTGGAAATTGAGTTCCTCCATCCTCTTACGATTCAATAGAACTATCAATAACAAGTTTTGACGCCGGAACGAGCTCAAACGGAGCTTCGCCGGAAAACGGACTGTAGAGAGAGAAAGCTTCGATTACTCACTGGTGAGGGCACGACGGTCCAAGATTTCCATCTGGGCAGATAGCTCTCATCCTGAGGTTCATCCTAGAATCAAGAATCGCATCAATTGATGCCATATTGAGTTAGAATTTCATCATTGAAATTATGTCGGTTGTCTCTCCGGCCGAAAATTTGCAGAGGGGAGCCGAATTGGCTTACCTTTCAATTCTAATTTGGCTGTGGGAGGGCTAAGGAAGTGTTGGGAAGGCATGGTTTGGCCTGAGGAGGGATCAAAATGGCCGATTTCAACTTATCTGAAATAGGGCAGCTTCGGTCTACCGGAGCTGCTTCACCGTTCCATCATGCCGACGCTTCTCCAACGATTCTTGGATTGACTAGAGTTTGCTATCAGATAGTTGTTTTCTCCTCGGTTCTAAAGAGCTCAACCTCTCCTTCCGAGGTTAAGAAAAATGTTCAAGTCGAAACTCTGGTTCGAGCTTCACAGGGAAATGGAGCAGTATAGAGAAAGAGAAAAGTGTTCAGGTGTGAGGAGAATGAATGGGGATGACCTCTTTATATAGGTGTAAAAATCATGTATTAGGAGAGATTTATTACTAGTATTAATATTGACATAAATTATTGGTATTAATTCCAATAGGTGTAAAAAAAATCATACTTCCCAGGAGGTCACCCATCGTCACACTATTCTCAAGCAAATACACTTAACTTCAAAGTTCTTATGGGATCTAGTTCACCTGAACCAATTTGGTTTTTCTCTTTTATTTTGTCTTAAGTTTCTTTTCTAAGGTTTAATGAACCCTTTGGATCACCCAGAAGTTATAAATTTCCAAATTGCTTGTTCCCATATGATCGGGTTTGTAAACCGGCTCGGTTTTCTTATTTAGTTTGACCAGTTCTTTTCCCGGTTTTCCTTAACTCAAAATTGCGGGGTTTGCACGGTGAGCGGTTGTTGGGAGTGAGTTTTAAAAATAGCCACAACAAAGTTATCATTTCATTAAGAAGAAGGATTTTCCTCAAAGTTTGGTTTTCAGAACCTTTACCCTGCCAAGGTTGTCATTTCCTTTCAAAAGGATTTTAATTTCTTTTCTAAACCTCATTCCAAGGTTTTACCATTTCTTTTTCCAAGGATTCTCAAATCCTTTCCAAGGTTTTCTTAACATTTTTCTCATTTCCTTATTAGGTGTGTTTAGCAAAACAACACACGCCCTTCATCAGAAAGAGTACACACACATTCACGAGATGTAGTTACGACGATTGTACCCACTTGTGGATCTAAGCATCTTTACCATCCATTATGATAGAAGTCCCTAACTTCTACCTAGAGTTTGAGTGAACTTCTCCGACATCCTACCCTCAGATCCAAAATACATCGTGTTCATATGAGGATAGAGACATCCTCCCAATCCCATCCTGGTCTCATGCGCAAGAAGCTATGTCAAGCTTTCCGACTACTGGCACGACAAACTACCCTTATCTCTACCATGTCATCCGGTAGCCCTTAGGACACATCACTACCCCTCTTGGGCATCTTAATGGTCTCGAACCTCAAGTGCATGCACAAACAATATTTTTTCAACATAGCCATTTATCATTGGTGCCACTAGTCCAACGGCCCCGACCCCCAACCCGACCTGCAACTGTTTGTCTAGGCCAGTCCGTCGACCTAGCCTTGACGCACTGCCGCTAGTCCATCGAGTATGTCGGTCCTGTCTTAGTACCATGATGAAATCACATATCCATTACATTAGGAGCTCAAATCCATTACGCACTGCCGCTAGTCCATCGGCTTTCATATCACGTTTGTTTATGAGCTCCTGCTCATGCCAACTAGCCTTAGGCACACTGTATGTGATTTTCTAAAATAGAGCATTTAGCCCCACAAGTTCCAAAACTGAGGCCTCTAGCCTATCTGAGTTGTTCTAGCTCCCGTCAAGAAGGTCTCCTAAAAAGTTTAAGAATTGGCACACAGCCATGGGAGAACACTTCTAACAAAAACATCTTTTCACTTCATCACACCAATCGGGTGTGATGATATCTTCGCTTACAACCGACAAGCGGGTTTCTACTTCATTTAAAGAAGTCAATCATACCAACCAAGTATGATTTTCTCTACTTACAACAGGTAAGTAGTTTTTCGCTTAGTTCTCACATCACTCCAACCGGGTGTGATGTTAAAATCCCACATATAAGTGTTTTTTCATTTCCGAGGTGCTCATCATCCTAACCAGGTATCATGTGAATAAACCCACTCATAATGGTTTTTTATTTCTAAAGTGCTCATCATCCCAACCGAGTATGATGTATAATTAAGCCCACTCACCTTTTATCCAAAGATATGTTAATCCTATAGGGATTTCCATGTACCCATCCCTAATTGGTCTTATTGGTGTTTCTCTGCTCTGATACTTACCCATTTTCCTTAAATTTGGTTGTTGCATGGTGGATATCGAGATTGAGAATTTCATAGGTAGGGAGTATTATTCTAGTATATCTGATGTTATCATAGAAAAGATGACGTTTAAGGTGTGAACAAGGACTATAAACCAAGTAACTCTCTTCTAATCGAATTGCTCTTTTAACTCAGTTGGTGTCACTCTTATAAATTGTTCTAAGCTCCTTATATAGTTGTAAAATTGTTTGTTAAATGGGGAAGATTTATTACTAGATTATGGGTATTAATTTTGTCAGTTATTCTCATTAAATTGGAAACTTGATGGGTATTTATGGGTATTGAATGTAGGTATTAATTTATGGGTATTTATGGTAGGGGCGTAGGACTAATACTACAAAGTTAGAATAGTTTTGTACTAAACCAAATTCACATAATTATCTCATTATTTTCACCTAAACAAATTTACTAGATATTTACTTTATCCATTCCATCCAGTTATTTATTTCAATCAAAACAACACTTTTATTTTATTTAAAATAAAATTTATTCCAATTATATCAATTGAATTTTAAACTTATAATATAATTCCAGAAAAACTTTCGACCGAAATTTCAGGTTACTAAAAACATGGTGTGACAAGATAGCACAGTGAAGTAGCTTTGGAGCTCGAAATAACGATTTCCTAACTGACCCAACCCCGACTCTCTCAGCCCTTCCACCATCAACATTGGCCACCTCTCACAGCCTAAGACCCTCAACAGCCCTTACAGACTTCCAATAAGCTCAATTTTGCCTCTTCTCGTCAGAATTTCTCAATTTTGCCTCACACCCTGAAACTTCTCTCTTCAAATTCTCGTAGGACAATGGCGAATTACAGTGGGATTCAATCCAGGTAGGTTCCCCTCGATAAGCACTAATTTCCCTCACCTCAAGCTCCGGCCACCGCCCCTCCATCGGTAAGTTAAGCAAGCTTTCTCTCTCTACTGTAAAGTTTCCGGTGAAGCTCCGACGAGGCTTAAAACTCAACCAAAATTGAAAATTCAAAGTGTAGGATGATCGAGGGGAGCTCAAGGAGACGAATTGAAGAAACGAAGAAATTAAGGACTTACAAGTCGTCAATTGGACGAGGTAAGATTCGAATGTCCATACTCTCAAAATAGGGAAGAAGAAGACCGCCAATTTGGGGATTTTTGGGCTTTTGTGCAATTTTTGAAAAATTGGAGCACCAAATGGTAAATTGATGAAATTGAAAGGGTTTTCATGATATTCACTCTCAATTGAGGGTCAATTGGGCAATTTAGGCAAAATAGAGGATAAATTAGAAATTTTGAAATATTGGGGACCAAATTACAATTTTTAGAAAATTAAGGACTAAAAAGTAATTTTGGTAAATTAAGGACTAATGGGTGAAATTAAAAGAGTTAAGCACCCAAGAAGGATGATTGGAACCTCTAGGGGCTTAATAGACACTAACGCTATGTTTGGATTGAAGGGTTTGGAGGGATTTGGAAGGAAGGGATTTGGAGGGGTGGAGAAATCTCTCATTTGGTAAAAAAAAATGGAGGGGTTTGGAGGGATTTGGAGAGGGTGAGAATCACCTCCAAATCCCTCTAACCCCTTTACACTATGACACAATTCCTACAAAAGTGAAGGGATTGTGTCATTTAATGCTTAAATTAATTTAATACCCTCATTTATTTTTTATATTATATTATATTATTTATTTATTTTTATATATTTTAAATAGATTTATATATTTATAATATTTTATATAAAATTATATAATATAAATATATAATACAAATATTATAAATAAAAAATATTTTTAATATAATTTAATAATATATAATAGCTAATAAATTATTTAATTTAATTAAAAGGGTAAATTTATCTTTCTTATTTTTTTCATTAATAATCCTTCCACTCACTTCTCATCCATCCAAATGATAGATTATTAAAAATTTTTAACACCTCCAAATCCATCACTTCACCTCCCCTCCAAACCCCCCCTCGCTTCACCTCCCCTCCAAATCCCTTCAAACCCCTCAATCCAAACATAGCCTAAGGGGCAATCAGGGACCTAAGTGCAATTAAAGTAAAATACGGGACCCTATGTGCAAATACGAGAAAATATGCGACCTCTTAGTCAACACGTCGTGATACAGATACTCGTGCCATGCATGAATGGATTACTCAAGCGTCGGCCCCCGAAAGCACACCGAGGAGCCATACTACGTTGGCACAACCCCGCCAAGATCACTAGGTGAGTGGGAATTGCTATAACATCCATTTCAGTTGGGATGACGGTTCATTTAAAAATGATTTTATTGGAATTAGCCTCCTTTGGCTGGGTGACTCTACTTAAAATATTTGGGAGCTAATTCTGGGCTTAGGCTCGGTATGCAAGTGGGCCTAAGGCTGATGGACATGGGTATGGACCCGCCTAGAACTAGCATGTGATGAGAAATGCTAAAATATCCAATTAACAAGAAATTGTGTGTGATACCCATTGGGCCAAGTTTGAGTTGTTGAGCTTGTTAGGCCAAGTTGCTGCTCCGTCGAAGCCAAGTCATCGAACTTGTTGGGCCAGCACGCATGAGTCGAAGCCAAGCCAACAAACCATTAGCTAGAAGGCCAAAATAATGGCTATAACTTAAAATACTCTTGATTGTGCATGCATTGTGTGATACGGGCAATCAGGACACTTGGTATGAGATAGTGATGGATACCAAGTACTGTTGGACAACCCAGGGTGCATAAGGGCGGTGTGGCGTCCAATAGGTCAAGAAGCTTGAGGAGCTTCCTAAGTACTAAGACCAAGGCAGTAGGAGAAAGGAGGTTTCGTCCTACAGAGTGAACAAGATGAAGTGATCAGGGTTTAAGGGTCAAACTATTGATGTCCACTCAAACTCAGGGTAGAAGCAGTGCACCTCTATCAGGGTGGACGGTAAAGGCGCTCTAATCCATAAGTGGAACGGTCAGGGATCATTCTACGAATGTGTGATCCCTCCTATGATAGGAGGGCAGTTGATGCATGGTTAATATGCAAAAAATGAAAAATAAAAAATTAATGGGTAAAGTAATGAATTAAAGTGATAGTTATAGTAGTTTCCCTCACTGAGTATTATATACTCATTCCCCTCCTCTCACCCTTTTCCGGTCTAGAACCAAGACGAAAAGTTCCATGATGACCTTGGAACCTCAAGGTACATTTCTTACCCCCCAACTTATAGTAAGGTTTTGAATGTAGACACGCCTTTGCCTTCCCTCTATCATTAGGGTAGGAATACCTGGATGATGCAGGAAAGGGTGGCGGGTTGATCATGGGACGTGACATTCTATCTCCATGAAATACTACACCTTTATATTTCGGAGAATGGAGCGTTACTAACTTATTTTGGTGGTTCACTTTCACTTGATGTGAGGATAACCATTCCATTCCCATAATCATTTCCACCCCCCTTCAAAGGTAATGGAACCAAGTCAACTTCTAAATTTGTCCCCATGAACTCACAAATCTTTAAAACTTTGTCTCTAATCATTTATTTACCAGAGAGTGTAAGGATGTTGAGGGTTGGTTTGAGTGATGTTAACTCTTGGGGAAAAGTTTGGATCAAGAATTCTTTGACAAAGGATCTTTCAGCTCCAGAGTCAACGAGAGCATATGTTTTTCTCCCAAATAGTTGAACATATTCTAATTAAGAGAGAAATACATATTATGATATGAAATGGTACATTTCATTAAATCGAAGAAGTATATTTATTTGAGAAAATACATTCCCTTAAGAGAGGGGTTGGGAAGTACCAGCTACTACACTAGAATTCTTTATACCTTCTTCATGTGTGAGGTTGTACACTCTTGTTGGGATCATTTGTATTGTAGTCATTCCCCGGCCTCCGTTGTTCATCTCCTGAACTCTAGTGGATGGTTACGTATTATTCCTCGCAAGTACTCCTACATTCCCTTGGAGGGTCGCGTAATTCCTTGCAAAATGACCAATTTTTCCGCAGCTAAAACATGTTTGACATGTTTCTTCATGATTCTTCCGATATTTGAGGCAGTAAGGGCTCTTCTTTTTGGGGGGTTTTATTGATCACTTCCTTGTTTACTTTGGATGGTCCTCCCTTATCATTATATTTTAGTTGCACTCCCCATTAGGGAGCGTTTCAAAACTTCTGGGTTTCCCGGTTGTTATTGCCTATGTCTTCCTTCTTGTCGGCTTACTCCATTCTTCGATGTCTTGTTTGCAACAGACATTCACATTCATGTGCCATACTAATAACAACTATCAAATCGGTGAGTTGTTTAAGTACTCCCATCCAATCTTGTATATTCATGTAGAGACCATCCACAAATTTTTGGAAAATATCGGCAGGACTAGCTAAATTAGGGGTAAAGAGTCTTAACTCATTGAACTGAGTCTCATACTCCGAGATGGTACTAGAGCATTTTCGTAATCAGAAGAATTCCTACTTCTTCTCGTTAATCAGATGAGGAGCCAAATACTCCTCTAAGAATCTCCCTTCAAAATTGTCACGCCCTGACCCGGTTTGGTCGGATCCCCATGATCAACCCGCCGCTCCCTTGGTTCAAAAGGGGTTTCCCCCTTCTTTTATTCAAGAGTAGTCATGTGTAAATTCAAACCTTGTTCCCTGAAATAACATAAATTAATCTAATTTAAGCTTAAAAGGAACTTTAAGCATACTTGGCGGAGGGTACATCTTCACACTCTCTTTTATTCTATCTCCTTACTCCTAAAAAGGGGTAAAAGAAAAGGCGTGAGTTCTACAACTCAGTGAGTGGGTGTTGGGAGTGAGTTTTTAAAATAGCTTTAGTTTATCCAAACAGTGCCAAGGTTATCATTTACTTTAAAAAGATTTTTCCCAAATTTTGGTTTTCAAAACTTTTTTCCATTTCCATATTAGGTGTGTTTAGCTCTCTTACCCCATCCCCTTGCCTCGAGAGGCGTTTAGCAAATAAACACATGACCTTCATCAAGAAGGGTACACACATTCATAAGTGCAGCCCGTCCATTGCACCCATTGTGGATTGGAGCATTTTTATCATCTACCAAGATAAAAGTCTGTCCAGTTCTACCTTTGGTCTGAGTGGATGTCCTAGACGTCCGACCCTCAGACCCGAATGCCACTTCGTGTCCATATGAGGAGAGAGACCTTATCTTGAACCCACCCCAGTCTCATGCACAAGAGGCTTACAAAGCTTCAAGAATGACTAGCATGACGAACTACCCTTATCTCCACCATGTCATCTAGTAGCTCTTAGGACCCATCACTACCCCTTAGGGCGTCTTGATGGTCCCATACCACAAGTGCATGCACAAACAAGAGTTTTTCACATATAGACATCATATTTGGTGCCAACGGCCCCGACGCTCAACCCAACCTGCAGCTATTTGTCTAGGCCGGTCCATCGACTTGGCCCTAACACACTGCTGTTGGACAATCGAGCACTATCGGTCCTGACTTGGTACCGTGGCAAAATCACACAACCAATTTCAATAGAAATTTTCATGGATCTTCTTAATCAAGTTTGTTTACAAGCTTCTGCTCGCGCCCACTAGCCTTGGGCCCACTACACGCATTTTTCCAAAACTGGGCATTTAGCCCCAAGACTTCAAAAATCGAGGCCCCTGGCCTATCTAAGTTATTTTAGCTCCCGTCAAGAAGGTCTATCAAATGTTTTAAGCATTAGCATACAGTTAGGGGAGAATACTTCTAATAAAAATTCATTTTTAACTCATCGCACCAACTGGGTGTGATGATATCTCTGCTTACAATCTATGGGCGGGTTTCTCCTTTTCTCAAGAAAATTCATCATACCAATCGGGCATGATGTTCATTTATTTCTACTTACAACCAGTAAGTAGATTCTATTCTTTAAAAATAGTGCTCATCATCCCAACCAGGCATGATTTGAAATAATCTCGCTCACCCGATGACTATGACGTGTTCATCCCTAATTGGTTTTCCAAGTCCACACTAGCTCTCTTGCATGCATTCTGGTTCCAAGTATCCCAACACAGTTTGGGTATCATTATTAGGAAAGGTTCGGCATGACAGCCCTTCTTTTTCTCACATATGGGTGACTAGGCCAAATTTTAGTTTATTCCACTTCGGTTCCTAAAGCTCATTTTCCTTAACTTTAGGTCCATAACGCAAACTTTTCCCCAAATTGAGTCCCAAGGCTTCCAAAATGCCCTTTGGTTCCTCAATTTACTCAAAATTGTGTAAGGGGCTCAAGTTTTTCAAATTTCCAATATGGTCCCCCAATTTTTCATAAATTACGATTTTGCCCCTACTTTCCAAAAATAGTAATTTGGCCCCAAATATTTCAAAAATTGGCCAATTAGTCCCCCATCATCTTTCTCATTGCCAATTGTGACCTTCAATTTTAAAAAATTACAAGGAGGTCCCTCAATTTTTCAAAATCCCCAATTTTCCCCTAATTTCTCCTCTTTATTCTAACCGAATTTGATTTCTTCAAATTGGCCATTCAATTGAGATTAATTGCTTCAATTGATGGTATAGATCAGTTCCTACACTTCATACGATTCAATTGAGCTTTGAATTGCATGATTTGAGTCTGAAACGAGCTCAAACGGAGCTTCGCCAGAAAACTATTCTTAGAGAGAGAAACCTTTGAAAGCTTACTGTCGGAGGTGCGACATCCGAGCTTTCAATCTGGGGAGGTAGCTCTCATCTTGAGATTCTTTCTAGGATCAAGAATTGCTACAATTGAAGTCCAAATGAGTGTGAATTTTATCAGTGAAATTCAACACTTTCTCTCTCTAACATCAATCTGCACCGACGAAAGAGGGTCAAATTAGCTTATCTTTCAGCTCTGTTGAGGCCATGTGAGGGATGTGGTGATGTCGGGGAGGCTTGGTTTGGCCATAGGAGGTTTTAATTTGGTTGAATTCAGCTCGGCCAAAATAGGGCAGCTTCGGTCCGTCGAAACTGCTTCATTGTTTGATTCCGCCAACACTTCTCCAGTAGTCCTCGGGTTGAAAGGAGGTTACTATTAGGTAGCTGACTTCCCCCAAAGTCTTTAGGACCCAACCTTGCCTTCTAAGGCTGAGAAAAAGCCCAAGTCAAAGCTTTAGTTCGAGCTTCACAAAAAAATGGAGCAATTGAGAGAGAATGGCGATTTGAGGTGTGTAGAGTATGAATGGAGAGGAGCTCTTTATATAGGGAGCTTGGGGACACTCTGCCCAACCATTTTCCATTTTGGTCGAGCTTATCCTTGCCCAAAAATGCCCTGATCAAAGCGAATATTCCTTCACCAGAGAAGTAAAGTTTTAGCATTGATGAATAGTGTTGTCGTCCTTAGGAAGAAGACGACACTGTTCCGAATAGGACCAATCCAGTCCGATCGGGTTCAATGGCAAAAATTGATCAATTCAGGCCTGATTCGATCGGTTTTCTCAAATCTAAAATTTTCTAAATATATCTAAACTTATTTCCTATCCATTTTTTGCTTCAATTTTTCAATTTGATCACTTTAAGCCACCACAAAAATTTAATTTAGAATCTGGTTCATGTATGGTTCAAAAAGGTTCAATCTGGTTCAGGTCCGATTCACCCTAAACAGGTCTGGTTTTCTCTTCCCATTTGTTCTAAGGTTCTTTTCCATGATTTTTATGACTCTTTGTGTCACTTGGGATTTGAAAATTTCCCATTTTACCCTTTCTTCACTAGTTTGGGTTTGTTAATCGGCTCGATTTTCTCTTTTGAATTGATCAGTTATTTTCCTGGTTTTCTTATCTTTAAAGGACGGGGTTTACAAAAATCCTCCCACATTAGTATGGTTGTGGAGAGATTGCGCATATTGCCCCATCACCTTTTGGCACTTCCCACCAAGAAGAATTCTACCAAGATCACCATTTCTTCAATTGGTGTTCTTATTATGTCCATCAACTTATTAATGCTAGCGAGCTAATCCATGGTTGCTCTAACATCCTTCTCTCCTTGAAAAGGTTTGCATCCCAATTGGTGAAGTGTTTCAAGGTATTTTGGGATATCAAAAAGTGGAGGAGTTGCAATAGAGGTATTTTGAGATTGTACCTCCGCATTCATAGGGTGGGAATTTGTGACAAATTGAGGAGTCTCCTCCAGGGTAAGGTTGGGTTTCCCATATACCCTAACAAACTTTTAGTACAATTTTTGGTGCTTAAAATTTATCTTGGGTAGAGTTAGTTAAGTTTGAGTCCTCCTTAACTCTTGTTCCATGGAACCCCTTTCCTCTTGAGGAATGCAGTTCTTTGTTGGTTCCATGGTAGGTGCAGCAGTAGAGGCACGGGTTTGTTTGGTTCCTCTTCTTGGGGCCATATCTAGGAAGTTGAGGAAAATTTAGTTTAGCCTCTACAACTTTAATTGTAAAGTTATGATAATTTATTTTTGGGAACTCGGCTCTGATACCACTTAAGTATCACACCCCGATACGGTTTGGACAACTAGACCAATGTACAACTCGCTACACCTCTCTATACTATGACCGTATTACCTACCATCATAGTCCATACAAGATAAAGGATAAAAAAATTCCATTTGTTTTCTCGAGACAACTTTATCAAAACTGGCTTAACATAAATTATACTTTGTACCTTGATCGTAGGATTTACTAGTTCCTTCTCTCGACAATATGATGGATTTTTCCTATGGAGAAAAAAAGAAGAGGTGAGTTCAACAATTTAGTGATTGGATAATTAAAAATGCATATTCAAGGATTTTTACTCATCAACATATGTAATCATTCTCCTTCATGGGAGTTGGTTTAAACAATAATTATATGCCCTTTTTCATAAAAGGGCACATTATTTCGCAGACACAATCCCCAACTGTTCTACTTTACTTATCAATAGATTTCATCATTCTCTTTAATGACATTTAGTTTAAGCAAACAATCACACACCCTTTTTCTTTAAACGGATTTTTCTTTTGCATACATAGTCCCCGACTGTTCCATTTGTGGCCCGGAGCGACTTTCCCGTCCACCTTGATGAGAGGCTACAACCTCTACCACATAGCCAGTGTGAGCACCATTTCCCAACCTCAGACCATTTTGCTACTTCTTGTCCGCTATTGTGGGACGAGACCTCTCCCCCTTCTTCCTTGGTCTCAATGCACATGAAGCTCCTAGAGCTTCTTGACATACTGGACCAACAAGACTTCCCTTATGATCCTTAAGTTGTCCAGTAGTCATTAGAACCAACACTACCCCATATCGGGTGCCTCGATGGTTCCGTGTATCCACAAACACAAATAAATAGTCTTTTATTAAGACATTTAACTTTGTACTACCATTCCAATGAGTTCAACGACTCAACTTCGGCTCAATAGCTAAATCACACAAATTATCCATTTATGATAATTTTCATAAACTCAATAACTCGTAGCTTGTCTATGGGACTGAACATGTTTCTATTGGCCCTAGGCCCATTATACGAGTTTTCAAAACATGGTTTGGGTCCACTTCTCTTTCAAAAATTGTGGCATTGGACCCAATGTAGAAAAACTAGCTCTATAGGGTACATACTTCATGCTCTCAATACAAATAACTATCAAAATTTATTTTAAGCAATTTCACACAGTAAAGTGAGATTATTTTTTAAAAAGTAGTTTTAACTAGAATAGCATGAAGGTACATTCATCATCCCAAAAGGGCATGGTATCGGAAATCTCACTCACCCGAAATTCATGACTCGTTTATCCTGAATGGATTTCTAATGTCTTTGAACGGTGTTGTAGTTGTAGGTTAGGATTTTTCTTTCCACACCTACATTGTTATGAATAATAAGCCTATCATTTATCTAAAATTTCTACTTCGATCCATATGTTGTCTTTATTTGACATACCACTCCCTAAATTTATTTTATTGGCAATAATTTCCAAATTATTTATCATAAATTTCTAAGTTTTCTTTATTTGTAATTTCATCTCCTAAATAATTTTATACAAATAAAATTATTCAAAATTGTAAATAAATCCTTATAATTATTTTAATTACAATTAAATCCCTAAACTACTCTTATTTGTAAATTGACCCTCAATTGATGTCAATTTCCCCAAAATCCCCAATTTACTCAAAAGTGCATTGTTGTCCCAAATCTTCAATTCGTCAAATTGACCACTTAAACTCTATTAGTTGCCTCATATCATGCTACTAATCATCTCCCCTACCTCTCCATAATCATTCTAGGTTTTGAATTGTCCAATTTGGCCTAGAATTAAGCTCAAACGAAGTTTCGATGGAAAATTTTTTTAGAGAGAGTGAGCTTCTATTTCTTACCGAGGAGGGCACAATTGTTGAAGCTCTTGTTATGGTGAGATAGCTCTCATCAAGAGGATCCTTTTAAGATTAAACTTCACCTTAATTGGTAATTTGAGTAAGGAGAATTTAATCAATAAAATTTTTCCAATTTTCTCTCTATAAATTTACTATTCCGGCAAAGGATGTTAGTAATTACTTACCAAAAAGGCTTGGGGAGGACGAGTCTTGGTAGGGTTGGTCTCTAGTAATCCTCGAGCTGAACGGAGTATGCATGAAGGTAGAGTACTTCTTTAGGATTCTAAAGAACCCAACTTTGCATTCTAAGGTGAAGAAAATGGCTGATGTCGGAGCTTTAGTTCGGGGATGGTCGGAATCGGGAGTAGTTTGTCTTATTCGAGCTTTGGAGGGATGGGAAGTGTAAATACCATCCTTTGAAGATAAGGAAATCGGGGAAAGAATCGATCAACGGGAGTGAGAAAACTAAACTAGTTCACAAACCTCAACCATTAGAGAAAGGGCAAGTTGGGAAATTTACACATCCCAAGTGACCCAAAGAGTCATAAAAACCATGGAAAAGGACTTTAGGACAATTTGGGAGAGAAAACCAGACCAGTTCATGTGAACCGGATCTGAACTGTGTTGAACCGATTTAGACCAGTTTGAACCATCATTGAACTAGATACTAAATTTATTTTTCTAGGTGGCTTAAAATATTTAAATTGGAGAATTGAAGCCACCATTAGATAAATAATGAATTTTGAAAATTTTAATTATGAAAAACTCGCTCTAATCGGGCCAGTCGGTTTAAGTATTGAACTCGGTTCGGACCAGTCTGGTCCGGTTCGGAACAGTGTCATCTTCTTACTTCAGATGACAACACTATTCACTCGCCAAAAAAATGAACAGTACCGGTGGAAATGAAACGTTTTCGTTCAGGGCATTTCAGGCCATAAATGAACACTATTAAGGTGGCAAACAGTCGGCTAGAGAATCCCCAAGCTCCCCATATAAAGAGCTTCTTTCCATTCATTCCCCTCATACCTAAAAACTCCACTCTCTCTCAACTACTCAGTTTTCCAGCGAAGCTCGAACTAGAGCACTAACATTGAGGTTTTTATGAGCCTTAGAAGGTGAGGTTGGGTTTCTTAGATTCAGGGAGAAGTTAGCTACCCGACGGTAGTCTCCATTCGATCCAAGGACCGCCGAAGAAGCGCCGACATAATCAAACATTGAAGAGGCTCTAGCGGACCGAAGACACCCTATTTCAGTCGAGCTGAAATCGGCCAAATTTAGCCCTCCTCAAGCCAAACCAAGATCTCCCAACACTCCCACAGCCTCACACGACCAAATTAGAGCTGAAAGGTAAGCCAATTCAGCTCCACTCTGTCATTTCCGATCGGTGTTAGAGAGAGAAACTATGAAACTTCACTGACCAAATTCTCACTCAATTCGACATGAATTGTTGTAATTCTTGATCATAGGAGTAACCTCAGGATGAGAGATACCTACCTCAATCGAAAGCTCAGACCACTGCACCTCTAATGGTAAGCTTTCGTAGATTTCTCTCTCTACGCACAGTTTTTTGGCAAAACTCCGTTTGAGCTTGTTTCGACCCCAATTTAACTCCCCTCTGTCATTTTCGATCAGCGTTAGAGAGAGAAACTGCGAAACTTCACTGACCAAATTCTCACTCAATTCGACACGAATTGTTGTAATTCTTGATACAATGAGGAATCTCAGGATGAGAGCTACTTGCCCCGATCGAAAGCTTGGACCATCGCACCTCCGACGGTAAGCTTTCGAAGCTTTCTCTCTGTACACACAGTTTTCTAGTGAAGCTCCATTTGAGCTCATTTCAGCCTCAATTCATGTGATTTAAAGCTCAATTAAATCGTATGGATGTGTAGGAACTGAATTATACCTTCAATGTCAATAATTAACCTCGATTAGATGGTCAATTTGATAAAATCAAATTCGGCCAGTTTGAAAGGGGGAAATTTTTTGGGAAATTTGGGGATTTCGTAAAATTGAGGGACCAAATTGTAATTTCCCAAAATTGAGGGCCAATTAGCCATGAAAAGAATGTTAGAGGACCAATTGGTCAATTTTTTTTAAATAATTAAGGGTCAAATGGTAATTTTTAAAATGTTGGGGACTATATTGGAAATTTGGAAAAAAAAATGAACCCCTTAAACGATTTTGAGTAAATTGAGGACCCAAATTGAATTTTTAGAAGTTTTGGGACTCAGTTTGGGGAAAAGTTAGCATTAGGGGCCTAAAGTCAAGGAAAAAGAACTTTAGGGACCTAAATGTAATTAACTAAAAATTTTGGGCATTTTTATTCATACGTGAGGAGTGAAGGCTATCATGCCAAATATTAATAGATAAATATGTCCAAATCGTGTAGGAATATGAAGGACCAGAACGCTAGCGTGGAGGCAAAACCTTGACTAAGAAGGAATACACATCGATTAACAGGTGAGTAGGTTTATTCACATCATACTCGATTGGGATGATGAGCATTTCGGAAATGGAAAACCACTTCTATTTGAAATTTTAACATCACACCTAGTTGGAGTGATGTGAGAACTATGCGAAAATATTACTTACCAGTTGTAAGTAGAGAGATCATACCCGATTGGTATGATGGACTTCTTGGAAGGAAAGAGAAAACCCGCTTGCCGGTTGTAAGCGGAGATGTCATCACATCCGGTTGGTGTGATGAATGGAAATTATTTTGTTAGAAGTGTTCACCAGGGCCTACCTCTTGTCAGGTATGCTTAGAAGTATTTTTTTTTAAAGTTATATTTTTTTATATATGTTATTCTAGGGAAAAAGATTAAAATTTTGCCTGACTCCTCTTGAATAAAGAAAGGGGGAAACCCCTCTTAAACCAAGGGAGCGGCGGGTTGATTATAGGGGTCCAACCAAACCAGTTCGGAGTGTGACAGGAATGATGAATGGAGTGGAGCTTTTTATATAGGGAGATCAAGGACTTTTGTCTCTATCCATCCATCCATGCCATTAACTCTCCGATTTACTCCCTTGTCGGAGAGATCTATTGGCCTTCGGAGAGGCATCCGTTCAACTCTCCCTCTTCTCCACTGATCAGAGGTTGAAGATGACATTGTGCGCATGCATGCGAGGTGCCACGTGGCATACAGTGATTGGCTAGCATCGCTGACATGTTGGTCGCTTCATCCGACATGGTGCTTGACTGAATTTGACCGTCAGTTGACCATTACACGTGGCGTGCTCTTATTGACTAATTTAAATTCGTCATTTTTCCACTATGATGTATTATGCCAATGTCACATTTCCTCCTTTAATTGGTTGGAACTATCTAACGTGGCCTTACCATGTGTCGACTTTTGATTGGTCAACTTTTCTCGAACATGCTAGATGGCCACTAACCTAGCACCTTTGCCACGTGTTAGCATTTCATTGGTCAGCCTAACTGACGAGAATTCTCCTCATTTGATCGTTGATTGAGTACATATGTCACACTCCCATTGGTCAGTTTCTAATGACGCATTTTTTTTTCATTTGACCATTGACCAGGGTCATGTGTCACGCTCTAATTGGCCAGCGCTTTAAGACGCTGACCGAGTGGCTGACTAGGCGGCTGACCTGGTAGGCAGTCCGTTGATCGGTTTGGTCGAACTAGGTTCGATTACCTGAAATCGAAAATCAGTTGGTTCATGCTCTATTCAACTAGTTTTCTAAAAATTAAAATTTTCTAAATTTATATAAATTTATTTTCTACACATTGGTGAATTCATTTTTCCAAATTAATATTTTTAACTTAACTAAAAAAATAAATATTTGAAGCAGTTTAATCTTGTTCAACATAGTTCAAGTACATAACATTTTGAACTGGTTCAGTTTTCACACCTAATTTTATTTATAATTTTTTCTATTATTTTTTATCTTAATTGACCATTTGAAACTTTTTCAAATTCTCATTTTATTTTTCTTTACCAATTTCCAATTTACTTTAATAAATGATTTTATTTCAAAAAATTTTGGATATCACTTCCAATTTTCTTATATTGAAAATTGAGATTTACCTACGTAATTAGTAACACTTCTTCTTTTGTAGCTAGCTAACCCACTTTATGATAACATTTTAATTGGCAGTTTAAATCGAATATTTTAGGATTAACATGACTTGATTAGATCTTATTTGACTAGCCAAATAAATTAGATTTAATTCAATAATTTTATATTATTAAGTATACTCACTTAATTTTTCTAATTAAATACAATCATTTTGGTCTGTATTTAAAATTAGTACAAGTAAAATTTTCAAATTATAATATATTGATATTCAATCGATCTCAATATTTATACTTATACTTTCGGTTTGTTTCACATTTTTTATTTTAAATTATTATAACTTAATTATTCTTAAATTCAAGTGATACAAAAATTGAATTACTCTACTTATTACATATATTGAAGAGAAATTGTAGCTGGAGAGAGAATATTTCAAGTAATCCCCTATACTCTTATTGTAACTTGGATAATTTGCCTTGGATTATTACTTCATGGAAATATATTGAATTACTCCAATTTGTTTTTAGGAAAAATAATTGGCTAAAGACTGGAGGCAAATTACTAGAATTGGGGAGGAAATTCACTGAATGTAACTGAAATTTGGTCCAAATAAGTTGTTCGCCTCAGCTTATGGTTTTCTTTCGTTTGAATTCCTTACATAAATTGTGCAAAAAAAATTCTTACATTAATTTTTTGATAAATTTGAAAATAATGTATTGATTTATTAGACTTTATTACAGGAGATTTCATCAGTTAGTTGGATAAAAAACACTTAGAATTTTCTGTCAAACTTTAATTTAAGGGAGATGATCAACATTAGGCAGGATCAACCAAGGAGCGTCTTCATCTCCTCGACAGGAGCAGTTATTGAGCTCCTCAAAATTTGTAAGGAAAGCTGATGAGGTTTTTGGGCTTAGCCCGCGGGCACAGTCATTCGTCCATTAGCCCCCTTTATTTTTGTTATTCCTTTAATTTCTTGGGGTACAAATAAAAGGGTATTAGCGTGATCTCTTGGGCTTCAAAGTATACTCAATCAAGTGACTCACTCTGATCCAGTTCAAGAAGCGTCCCACGCCAGCCCAGACAGACGACTCTGATCCAGTTCAAGAAACGTCCCACGCCAGCCCAGACAGACGACAAAAACAGGCATGGTGATTGGCTTCAGGACTATTCCGGTTCAGAAATGGCTGCTAGCCATTGATATTTGTTAGACATTTGACTAAGCCCGAGTTAGATCGGCCCATGTAGGGGTAAATCACTACTAGGGTGAACTCAATCTTCGATCAGGGCAGAGAAAACTGGAGGACCGGATGAAACATTGAAAACCTTCACTACTAATTTTCTGCTCCATATATATCCATCTGTCACATCAAAATATCCAATAAGGTGGCGTGATAGTATCGCAAACACGAAGAAAATTTTCTAGCATTACAATTAGGATTTACATTTCCTGGAGACATATATATAAGGGAACAAATTGACTGTGCCCCAATGTGCTATGATCTAATACATTACCCATATCTTGCGACACGCTAACACCAGTGGAATTGCTTGCAGCATTTATTATCTTATGGGTAACTCAGTAGCAGTTTGTGTCGTAATTAGCTAGACCCAGCAATTCAGGACCTTCCAATCGTGGGTTGTTCTCGAAACTACAGTGAAGAAGAAAATCAATGTCAGTCATGAGCACTAAAAGGTAAAATGTTAGCTGGAGCACACGTTTAACAAGACATTTTGTTGCTGGCAAAGAGTTAGCAAAGCAAAGGCAGGAGAAAATTCTTAAAAGGCATTTGAAAGTGCAGGTAGTGTGGGAATATGATGGCGTGGCCATTGATGAAACAAGAGCCTATATGGGAGCAACAAATTCAGTTTGAGATTCTATCATTCATGATGAAGGAATTTTCACAAGCATGTAATGGCAAAAGAGAACCACCAAAGATTCCAGGATGGAGTTCTCTCAGCACAAGCATATGCCAGTGAACCAAAACCATATGAGATAAGCTTGCTAGCTCTAGCCTTTTATTCATGCAGAAATTGATAAATCAGAATCAGACTTAAAGATCCAGACAGTAATTTACTTGTTTAGTGGAATGTGCTCAAATGGTCCACCCATAGGAATGGTTCCACAAAGATTGTTGCTGGAGACATCCCTGGAATTTAATAAGACAAAGAGGTGTTTAAGGCATTAGGAGAAGATGATAGTGAAAGATTAATAGATCCTCAAAGAACATAGCAGAATATCTCGGGACTTACACAACTTTGAGACTTCGAACACCAACAAGCGCCCTTGGGATTGGTCCGGTCAACTTATTGTTGTTTAGTCGTCTAAAATGAAATAAGAACATAAATTGCAAGTAAAAAGCAAAATTGATCTTTTTCATCCGAGGAGGATACTCATAAAAACAGTTACTCATGCATAATACTGGCAAGCCGACTCACAGAAACACGAGAGACTTCAATAATCCGAGAGAAGGGGGGATGATTCCAGAGATATTATTGTTGTACAAATCCAAGCTAATGAGATTCTTCAAGTTGCCGAGCTCGGGTGGAATAGTCCCTTCAATGTTATTATTGTAAAGCTCACTGCATCAACAATAAGCATGGCAAAAAATAAGACAAATTTAGTGCAAAGTCAGGCTGCTACGATATTGTGATGTTGCTATTGGTGGTATTATCCAGAAAACAGTAATTCACATGTCCAACACATGTTAAAGATATAAGGCAGAGGTGAACTTACAGATACTGCAGATTCTCCAGCTTCCCAAGTTCAGGCACTAAATGTCCCGACAGATTCGAGTTGCCTAAATCACTGTATGAACGTCGTTTCCAAGTGAAAATGGAATTAGCAATCAATTGATTTCACTGATAAAACCTATGTACATACAGATGCAAAGCATACCATATGCCTGAATATTGAGACATGAAATATGTAAGCAAAAGTTACCACACGATCTGAATAAAAATCCTATAAATTAGCAAGGAAAATCAATCTGCAGGTAGCACTTTTTTTTTTTTTTTGAACAAAATCTGCAAGCAGCTTCAAAGCCCAAGCTTTCTACCTACTAAACATGCCGCAAATCAATCGAACGCAAGATCATGCGTCAAAGCTGAACCCTATATCTGCTCACCAGCTAAACTTCTATTGACTCTCATAGAACAAATCAAATTCATGCAAGTTCAGAACCCAATCGTCAAGAGCTGAGGGAAGAAGCAGGGCGTACACTCGAGTGACGCGGTTATCCTGATTGCAAGAGATATGAAACCAGGTGCAGGGATTAACAAGAGTAGGATCCCAGCTCTGGAGCACGTTGTCAGGATCCGACAAGCTCCGTCGGAATGTGTAGAGAGCGTCGCCCTCGGAGTTCGCAGAGGCCAAAGGAGCCAAAGCCAAGGCCAAGGTCAGCAACGACACAAAGAGGCTCCACAAGCACGCCTGT
Organism: Trapa incisa; assembly: GCA_030064435.1. Taxonomy (NCBI): domain Eukaryota; kingdom Viridiplantae; phylum Streptophyta; class Magnoliopsida; order Myrtales; family Lythraceae; genus Trapa; species Trapa incisa. Next base: position 18,876,204 of record CM057776.1, read on the forward strand.
GCTGCCATGTCCCACTTGGAGGCAGCCTAATCTCCGTGAACTGAGAGGTTGCAGGTGTGTCCGATTGAAATGCTAGGGTTTGATGGCAGGTGTGAAGGAAGAGAGAAAGCTATTTTTATGAACTGAAAAGGAGACAGACAAAAATTGTTACTGTAGGCAAGTCGTTGGAGGAAAGTGCTTAGGAAGAAGATGGGCTTTGTGGGCATGTAAAGAAAATCATGCTTCCCTTTTGCTTCCTTGTCTCTTTTCTTTTCTTTTTTTTAGAGACTCATTAAATTATTGATATATATTTTTTCTTGATCTGAATTAATATTTTAGAAATGGAATTTGTTGAACTAACTAATACACTAAAACTTTCAAAAAAATGACTTTTTTTTTTCATTTACCATAACTTAAATTAATACATTATAAATGAATATGGCACTATTTCAACTAATTTAGTTTGGTGGTTGGTTTGTCAATATGAGTAGTTGGCCCCTTCCATCAAGTGGTTCTCTCCAATAAATTTTGTAATGGACACTAACTTTAATTTTTAGGGGTGTATTTGTTAGTCCATATAACAATTAAATCATTAATCTCTCTATAATTTTTCAATAGTTTAATTTTCAATATATTGGTTTTCTAAAGTCTACAATTAGTGACCACTCTTATTTCAATATAGGAATTTTTATAGTGGATACAAATTCTAATTACTTGTTTAATGCCAAATTACAATAGAAACATCAAGTTTAGTAATATTTTTTTTGTATATATTTTTTAAATTGTGAAAAAATAATATTTTTAATATATTTATTATATTTTAGTACAACTTATCTTAAAAAATATTGGTTTAATGAGCTAAATTTGAATATTTGACAAATTATAAATTGATATTGATATTATAATATTAAATTTATTTTTAAATAAAAAATAGAGACTATATGAGGGGATGCTCGTCCTATCCCACTCCACTAGCCATATCAATATTTATTAATGACACTTAACGGAAAAATATTAAAAGTGTTATATTTTTCAAATATTTGAAATTACTTTTTTCACCTTTAAAAATTATATTTTATATTATAATTGATGTATAATATAAATATATATACTGCCCCTGTATTTTGACTATTTGTTTATATTAATATATGATTTGACTTATTAAATAAATTAAGAATAAGATGATTGGATAGTAAGAAAATAATATTGAGTGAAAAATATTCCATTAAAATAATATGAGTGTAATTGATATGGTATATAAATGAAAAAAAAACTTGAGAAATGAGATTTGGTGTAAAAAAATTGAAGCACATCTCGCAGAAAAAACAAAAAATGTAGGCTAAATTAGTAAAAAAAAAAACATTTATAAATTAAGTTAATTAAAATATAAAAAGTCCCACTACGACGCCAAAAACGCGTTCGGGTCAACAATCAAAGCACTCCGACAGAAAAAGTCAAATGTCAAAGCCGCCTTAAGAGGACTTTGAACGGGTCGTCCACTCATTCTCCTAAAACATCTATTCGTGGCAAACAAATTGTTGGATGAATTTAGGGCGGTCGAGGGTCAGTCTCCACTAAAATCGATAACTTTTTATATAATTTATTATAATTCGACCAAAATGTTTATAATATATATTTAAAATTTTAAAATATAATATATATTAATTTTACATTTAAATATAAGTTGGTAGATTGTATAGGAAAATATTTTTGAATCTCCAATCTGCAATCTAAACGATCATAAATAAATTTATAATCATTAAATCTGCAATTTGCAATCTCACTGACTCAATCCTTGGATGGATGATTACATAATAGAGTTAAAAGACAAGCTTAATAGTTTATAAATAAATTTATAATATCATTAATTAATGAGTTAATTTTCTCAAAGTGTTAGATTTTTAATTATGATTCATGAAAAGAATCGTAACCTTTGAATACCATTTCTTCCATGGATGGAGCCAACAATTATTGGGAAAATTGGTTTTTAAGAATAAAATTGGAATATACTCATTTAAGATGATTGAAATGAATGTAATGTGTGTGCCAATTTTGTGAATGAGAAAACTTGTATTTGTGGAATTTTATTTGATTGATGAACATTCATGCATTGAACGAGGATTAATCAAAGTCGGTCAAACCACTTGCAGCCTCGTCTTCTTCAGCCCCTTCAAGTTGATCGAGCTTTGTCGGTGTTAATGTCATTAACTTAAAAGTTAACACAATTAAGAGAAGATATCGATACAAATGAAAGAATACAGGTTTTAGAATTGAAATATTTAGAAAATTTGGATTGATTTTATCAATTTTATTAGATAATTACATAATACCAATATCAATATAGTATACATATTGACTCCACATGTCACAAACCATTTAGTGCTCGTCTCCATTGACACTCCTTATACTAAGTTCCCACGCCCCATAATCATGTTTTTGTTGACAACCCCTGAATTCTATTTACACCATAAGTAGAACACTTTTATTCTCTTAATCTAGTTAAATACACATATATTAACAAAAATAATTTTTCTTAATTTTACAAACCCACACTTAAACTTGTCAATCATAATCTAAGCTGACCTAAACCCAACATAAAATAGATAAATAAATTTTAAAACAATAAAAAATTCTTAAAAACACTAAAAGTTTAATAAATATAGATCTCAAATTTAAACAAATGACATTAATTTTAGTGTCACAGGTTTTTTAACTAATATTAGAGTAAATCAGCTAAAAAAACCATAAAAATTAGATAAATTAAAAGTTACATATTTTTTAGTATAATTTACAGTGAATTAAACAATAAATTTTTATAAAATTAATTCTTGGATTCATGTTATAATAACAAACATATAATAAGAAATATTTTATTGATTTTGTACTTTTATGAAAACTTAGAGATAATTTCAAAATGATACTAATGAAAACAAAGAAAAAAACTTACTAAATAATGGACTTAGTTATTTGATTACTAAAGTAATACAAATCTATTCTAATTAATGGACTTAAATTTAGTTGTGTAATTACTAAACTCTATTATGTACTTCTATCATCTATAATACAATTGTATTATTTGAATACTTTTATAAAATTAATATTGCTAGTGTGAAAACTTATAATAAAATATGTACAAATTTTTAATGAAAATTAAAATTTTTTAAATAAAGTTGTGCATTCAAAAGTTTATATAAGATTAATGAAAATTTAAAATTTTTTAAATAAATAATGCATCCAAAAGTTTATAAAAATGATGAATAATACAATAAATAGTAAATATAAATTAAAATATTTATATATACATTTTTAGGCTTTTGAGAAAGGTAACCTATAATAATTTTAAAAAGTAGTGAATTTATAGTTTAGTAAATAAGTTTACTAATATACCATTATATTTCTTATTAGCTATATATTTACTCAAAATATATAATATGAAATTTTTTTCAAGATTATTAATTTATTATCTGTAAAAATTTTCATCATAATAATTTCATATTTTAACATTTAAAACTTATTAGTTTGCCTAAGGAGCCCATTCTCATTTTCTAAATAAGACATGCATAACCCTATTACATTCTAAGCTAACAAATATATCATTTTTCATATCACCTACCCAACCTAATCAGCATAACTACACAAACTAAGAAATACATATATATTTATTTCACACACATCCCTTAAACAACAACACATGCATTCTCATGTACCATGTATTAGTAATTCTCGTAAACACGACTTTGCAATAGTTGTGTAGTTTTCTTAGTTCATAAGTAGAATTCAAATAGTTTAAACGAATAACTTGATTTTTAGTGTAAATTAATTTTTTTTAATTTACAATGAATTTAAAATTTAATATAATATCTCGTAAATCAACTAATAATAATAACTTTAAAAACTTTATAAATAAATCTCGAGATCTGTAGGTTAGTGGCGCAAATTTTATATACGATATTTCAATTTAAAAATCAGTTTAAACTTGACTTTGTTAGATAATTATGTAACACTCTAATCTATTTTATCCGATCAACACTTGCGAACAACATATCATATTCTCTCGATTTTACAATAATAGAAAAATTATCATTTTAATTCCGATAAAATTTAAAATTCAAAATAAGATATTTATATTATTTTTTAAAAATATTAATTTAAAATTAGAAAATAAATTAAATAATCAATATCAAGATCAAGTATTAAGTGTAGTGCATACCATTGAAAATTTGCAGTTGGTTTATATATGCAACTTGTTATTAAAATATTTTAATTTTCTAAAATGAATATTATACTTAATAAGTTTACTATTTACAATCAGTTGATATAGTAAATTCAGGTTTACAATTTAATACAATACTAAAATATTCTTTAAAATAATTATAAGAAATATTTTAGTAAAAGATTTAACTATAATCTAATTAAAGTTTTAATAAAAATTACTTTGTATAGGATAAGAATGATATAAAATAATACACATTTATAAAACAAAATTCTCATCTAATTCTCCTTTGTTTCGTATTAACTTTATATATAATAATACAACATCAACTATATATCTAATTGTATCATAATATCTGCATTAAACTATATCATGATAGGGGTAAATATACGTGCCTTTCCGTCATATTCTCCTAATACGACTAAAGTGAATACCATTATTATAATAGTATTGACAAAACTAAGAATTAAAATATAAAATATATTTTATTTTGTAACAAAAATTTAAATATTTTACAAATAATCTAATTCTAAAAGGTAAAATTGTTTAATTCACTGAAAAAATTCTCGTATCCTTTATCCCGAGATTCTCTTCCTTGATGGTCAGCTCTCTCGAAGCCACTTCCCGTCCACCGGACTTCACTCTCCTCCTTCATTATTTCTTAATACCTAGAAAAACGGATTGGAGGAGGGGTGAGCTAAGAGTAAGAGTGAGAGGGTCACTTATCAATCTTTCATCTCCACATCACCTCTACTTAAAATAACAATTAATATTTTAATAATTTCATCTTGGATCTCGTGCCCCTTCCCACTCCATAGGATTTTACCACCCTCCTAGGTCCTATTAATTTTATCTGGGTATTCTCTGGAGATGCAAATTATAAGGACAATACACCCATTGGCCTTGAAAACATACGCATATATCTCCAAAACAAATCTGTAGTTTGCAATCACAACATGTCGGATACTTGCAATTGAAATTCTCACAAGCATACCTTATGGTGGGATTTTGGGATTTTCATAGCCTTTAAAGCCTGATCCGTGTCAATGCTGCTATGTAATATCTGAACATTAAATATGGAACTCAAAGGCTTTAGGAGAAGCCACTGCTGCATTAGATCGTGGATGAGTTTGTGCACTTCTGGATAAAAAATATTGGTTATGCATGCTTGTCATAAAATTGTTTCAATTTGAATAAAGAAAATGATGATATACTTGTCAACAGTTACTCAAAATGCCAATTTAGAAGCTAGCATGGTTAGAAGATTAATTCAGAAAAATTATAAATAAGCTTTGTTTAGCAATCCAAACAAGATATAAGATTATACATCAAAAGATGATACCAGCTAACAGATTGACATGGTAATAATTCCTCATACACAATAATATATGAGCTACTCCTGATAAAGATAGGTATATGAAATAGAAGTAATAGCAAATAATTTTCACCTCTTCAATATAAAAAACCTCCCGCTGGAAATGGGTATGTTGGTTGCCATTGGGGATGACAAGCACTTCCACCCTTTCATCCCTATCTATATCTCTTCAGTATTCTCTATATCTAGCGATATCAGCTGTTGCAGACATCAAAACCAATTTGAAAATACATTTAAAATAGTGGAAATTAGAAGACTTCATAAAACAGCAGACCCGCCAGATTTAGACAAATATTATATGTGAAACATCAACTGAAGATTTCAGAGAGCTGCACAATTGATAAGTAAATGAAAAACTTTTGCAAGGATTCACATAATCAGAAGATTGCAAATCCCATATTCTTATTCTTCAACAGGAACTGCTTCACACATAACAGTACTAAATCAGATTCTACTCATCTTTCATGCACCTCGTAAGTATAATAGCTTTGTAATCTAGTGTACCAAGGCCCAACTCAAAAACCCTTTACCCTTCAAAATTCGTCAAACTCTCTCTATCTCAAACTTAAACTTAGTTCAAACCGATTTTCTAATTATTTTCATTCTTCTTACACTTCTAATAATTTTTCATTACCCTTTTTGGCTACACATAGTCTCTCTATCGCCTCTTCCTTCTTTTCAATTTGATCTCACAACCATCCCCTTCTTTATATGTCATCAAAAAAGATTTTACTTATATAATTCAACTTACTTTATAGAGTTTACTCTTTACATTATCCATTCAAGTTAGAGTACGAACAATCTCGTACACTTTTCCCCTTAATCTCGTACAATCTCGACTACTGATTATTTTGCTAGAGTACCTCCGCCCTTAACATCTTCTTATGCTGAATACTATTCTCCCGTGATTGGTCGATTAGTATGGGTCATGTTTCGTATTTTTTCAGTACATACACAATATTGTTAATTCTTTTATAGCTTTTTCTACATAAAAATTGCGTTGTTAATAATCTAATAATATAATATTTTTATTCATTTCATATTTTACTATAAATATTTTTTATGAATTTTATTTAAAAAATCATACAAAAATGTCGAATCTACATATATTTCATAAACAAAATCCGACGTGTGCCACTTTCCGCCCTCTAGTAGATAATTGGATTATTACTGAAAATATCAAATAATAAAATATAAAATGAGATGACAAATATATATATAATGACAATAAATAGAAAAGAGAGAGGAAGGACAGTATTGTGCAAAAAAAAAAAAAAGCAAAGACAGTGTGGGGATAAGATAATGACGGGCGGAGAAGATAAGGCCACCACGTTTTATCGTCCAACACCCTGCCCCACTTTTTCTCCGTACAAATGGAAATAATTATTAATTATCGATTTTCGATATTAATAATAATAGTGTTATCCTATAGTTTTAATTATTATATTACATATAATTAATAGTTTAATTTATATAGTTCATTTCGCATTAAAAATTCTCAACTAATCAATATTTCATTCAATTTATTTATGCTATTATACAGTTTTATGTGATATGCTGACTTGGCACCCACTAGTCGAGTGCCGTGGAACCAGCTGATTCATTGGCTGTATAAGCCTTATCCTTTAAATCTTGTTTAAATTGGCAAAATGGGTACATTGGTCCAAAATGATATTTCTTTTTTATTTTTAATATTATTCAAATTTCTTAGGCTGCCCCCGAAGCGAACAGATCAACTCCGTGGGGCCCACATATCAGTCACGTGCCTACTTGCCGAATAAAGATAACACAGTCAATCACCGTCCAATCCTTGTACCATTTTTTGTGATGAGCCCAAAATATAATTTTTTTAAAACCCAAAACAAACGAGAAAAAAAATATAAAATGTAATGAAAACTACGTGCGCCCAGCCGGCTCACCTTAACAACGGATTACCCAAAAGCTAGGTACTCCAGCATGATCCTGGAGTATGAATTTCGTTTGAATACTAAACCTTCTAGAAATTCTCTAATTATCAACGAATGTCTGTGTGAGAGCAATAATCCGGGCGCATGCAATATGACAAAGCGCGTGATGGGGATTCGCAAAAGTAGCGCGTGCTTTTGTTTTTCGTCCAAGTTTATCCATTTCAAAACAACTCCCCTTTCTCTCTCGCTTTCCTTCTTATCTCTCCTCTATATCTGTGTCACAACGGAGGTGCATCGGCATTATGGCGAGTTCCATGGCGATGGCGATGCGTTGCTAGCATTCTCAGGGGTAGCGAAGTGCTCGTTGAAACCCCAAGCTCCCCGGACGAACTCCGTCATCTGTATTCTACGTCTACTCTCGAAGTTCTTCGTACATCTCCAATAATATAAGCATCTCGATATATAATATCTTCCTCCTCCTGCTGTACCATATAGAATATATATAATAGTTACACTGAGGGTTCCGGACGCGAAATTCTCATATATATATATATATATATATATTCTGGTCGTTGAGGGTGGGAGCAGCCGTTTACAGATCTGCAGAAAGAGAGGGAGCGATATTGCAATGGGGAATGCCAACGGCAGAGAGGACGGAGGGAACGCCTCTGACGACCTACCCGGCATGTCTAATGGCGATCCAGCTGCTCATCAATCGTATGCTCCCACCTCCAACGCTCCCAGCCGTGTGTTCTCATCAGATTTGATGGCCAATACTCCTCCCGCCAGTCCTGGTCGCTCAAGATCCCCTCTCTTGTTCGCACCTCAGGTCATCCCTCTCTCTCTCTTTATCCCTCTACCTCTATTTCTCTCTCTCTCTCTCTCTCTCTGCGAGCGGACTTTTATCCAGAAGCGAGTAGAAGTTGCCTATGTTTTAGACCTCAGCGTCGCTCCTATTGATATGCTCGCGGCTGATCGGGTCCTATGCGAATGGCAATTGAATATGTTTTATATCTCGTGAAACGCAAATATGAAATTGAGTCCAGCCGTTGACATGAACCTGCCTGATAGAGCTTCCTAGATACTCTTTAGTTTTGTCGAAGTGTATATTAGTTCATCTTGAGGAGATCAATGAAGAGTCAGTGGTTGTCCAGGAATCATATTCTTTTTTGCCAATAGCGGAATCGGTGTTGGAAGGTTAGTAGATAGAAAATTATAGAGTTCAGGGAAATTGAGCTCCATATATTGAAGATTACTTGCAATCTGTCATTGGCAAGTATCATTTCATTGATATATTTGTTGCTTGTCTGAGGACTGAGTGTTTTAAATGTAAATGGTGAAGTGCTAAACAATATGTTGTGTTCATATGAAACTGTTCTTTCTTTTTGCCTCCATAGAGCTAGATTAGACCAGAACTAAGATGGTCGTGTTTTAATTTTAGCTTTATTTTATTGCCAAAATGTAGATTGATTTTGTTCTTGTGGATTTTTAGGTTCCTCTATCTCCATTGCTGAGGGCCGATGGTCCTGGATTTCCAAATCAAAATAAGCAAAATGAGTCTCCTGGAGAATCCCATCCTTCTGAGGAAGTAATACCCATGATAATCACCTGGAGTTTTGGTGGCAATGATGTGGCTGTTGAAGGATCATGGGACAGTTGGACTTCGAGGTAAGTTCAGAGTGGATGTGGTTGTGTGGCTATTAAAGATGTGCCATCTTTTGAGTTAACAAGTGCTAATAAGTTTGGACTGCACCTGCTCCCAGGAAGGTACTGCAAAGATCAGGCAAAGACCATTCAATACTATTGGTCCTGCCATCTGGCATATACCACTACAGGTTCATCGTAGATGGTGAATGGAGATACGTCCCAGATCTGCCCCACATAGCAGATGATCATGGCCGGATCTGTAATATTCTTGATGTTCATGTAAGGTTTCTGCCCCGTCATTGACCCTGAAAATGAAATGCACTTGCGAACTAGTGTCTCAGATAAGGTTGTCCTTTTCATTGGCTCATCTTTACCTATCTTACAAGCATCACTGACTCATGAATAATTTCCGGACACAAATTGGGATATTAGCCTTACTTGAAATGGCCATAGCCAATTAACCATGTCCAAAATTTTAGATTATATTTAAATGTTGCAGCCTTAGTCTCGGAGATTTAATCTTGGTAGTTTGATTATCACACATGGCTATATATTAAATTTCTATAACTGCAACTTTTGCCATTATCTGATTTCATTTGATTCCCCTTCCACAGGATAATGTGCCGGAAAGTACAGAAAGTATAGCAGAGTTTGAGGCTCCAGCTTCACCAGATTCCAGCTATGGCCAAGCACTTCCATCCGAGGAAGACTTTGCTAAGGAGCCAATATTAGTTCCCCCCCAGCTTCATGTGACAGTCCTTGGGGCTGAGAACCCAGAAGAAGCCGCCTCCTCCAGGCCTCAGCACGTGGTGCTGAACCACGTCTTCATAGAGAAAGGAAGAGCACCTCAATCTGTAGTTGCCTTGGGGTTGACCCACAGGTTTCAGTCCAAGTACGTGACAGTTGTTCTTTACAAACCTCTGAATATGTAGAAGTAGAACCACCACGGCTCCCTAATACGCTGTAAAGAGGCACTCTAGCTTTCATGTAAAAGGATATTCTGTTAATGGCGTGGTCATCATCTGATGTATCATGATGAAATCTGGTAGATTCTTGCTGGTAGAATCCCATATATAGGCCGTGCTTCTAACAGGCGCTCTGTTATTTGAGATTTGTGATTTAGAGGACTTAAAAAATGTGGATACGATTCTCTGATACAGTGGAGCTGGAGGATCAGGTGGGATTATTCATTATTGTCATGTCTTTCTTTCTGTACAGCTTGACATAAGCCGAGGGCCATATCTTATTCTCCCATTATTGGCCAATTCATAAGCATTTACTTGGGCCTTGATGGTTGCCTGCTACAGAAACATCATCTCCCATTTACTACTGCCTGTGCTCTAGGCCACGTCTTCTGTCGAACTCTCGTCAGCATAAACTCTCCAAATGGTTAACTCTCGTCAGACTGAACTCTTCAGTTTTACCATTTGGTATTAAGGGAAGATTATGGCTCAGCTAATGTTTGGTCAAGATCAGGATGACAACCTCCATGGTTCTTGAGTGTCAGGAGGTAATGGGCCAGCTACCATCTTGATGTTCAAAAAGATATCCAGGCAAGGGCAGTGAAGAGTCTTTCTTTCAGCTACCATCTTGCTATGGTGTTCCCATTCCCAGCATCAAGTCAAGGAGTATCCCATCAAAACAAAGTCAGCATAGATCATCCAGCACTAAAATCAGTCCATCTCCTCCAAGCAGCAAGGTTGTGTCAACAGACATGCACGTTGGGAATAATTAGGAGAGTTTATATAATGCCCGAGTTATGAAAGCTCACAGTTTCATGGTACTCAGTATTTTAAAACACAGGAAAAAACTATTTAGGTTGTGCTACAACTAAGCAACAAAGAAATGCCAATGCATTGGTCATGGGAACATCATAGAGTGACACCATGAAAACACATCAACAAGCAAAAAGCACATTCCAAATTTCATGAGTTTGCCAAACAAAAGGAGAAGGATTGGGCAGAAGAACACGTGAAACAATAATCATCCAACTAAATCTACGCAACCCAAAAGAGAAATAAGAAGCAAACAGTTGAATGCCAAAGAAACAGTGCGGTTGGACAAAACCATTGGAGATAATAGAAACGCCTAATAAAAACCAGAACAGCAGAGCCACGAGGACCTAAATGTGCCGTGAAAATTCCTTCAGACTTATCTGCATTGGCCCCCTTTTCTACATGTTCCTTCACAAAACTATGGTGACTTGCTTGTTTAGGTGGATTATCACTTGGCCATCATGACCTTAACAAACTCATCATAGTTGATCTGCCCATCACCATCCACATCAGCCTCACGGATCATCTCATCGACCTCCTCATCAGTCAGTTTTTCACCAAGATTTGTCATGACATGGCGGAGCTCAGCTGCAGAGATGAAGCCATTCTGGTCCTTATCAAAGACCCGGAAGGCCTCCTTGAGCTCCTCCTCAGAATCAGTGTCTTTCATCTTACGGGCCATCAAATTGAGGAACTCAGGGAAGTCAATGGTGCCATTTCCATCTGCATCCACCTCATTAATCATGTCCTGGAGCTCTGCCTCAGTTGGGTTCTGCCCCAGGGACCTCATAACAGTCCCAAGCTCCTTGGTGGTGATACAGCCTGCATCGAACAAGGACAAAGCTATTAACATCCCATTCAAGAGACAATCAGAAAATAGGGAAATAAGAGCCAATCTGCTTCCAAACATGTTCCCTATTTGTATAGTTCCCAATCTAAGACAACATAAACGTCTCAAATAAGCCGCAAAAGCAAAGGCGTAGCTTATGTAATTAACTATATAAAAAACTTCTCAGCTACTAGTAGCAACAGATACTTATATAATCTATCAAAGAAACTAAATCACACGGGGAATTGCGGGAAGGCCTGCTGCTCAAATGACCATTAGTCCTACACCATCAGAAAGTGAACATTGATAACCCCAACCGCTCACAGAAGACAAGGGATCGCAATAAGATACAATTATAGTCATTATCGGACATCACAATCATAAGGAGCGTCGAACATACGCAGAGGCAGCCGACAAAGGAACAAGGAAAACGAGCATAAAAAAATACACCAAATCTCTCAAGAGAAAAAAAGCAGAGCTACAGCAGCCCTTCCGGAAGCAATGGCACGACGAATAGAAGCATTAGATCTGAAGAAACACAAGCTCAAATTTGAGAGAGATGATAGGGAAAGCTGGAAGAGAGATCTGACCATCGCCGTCCTTGTCGAAGAGGCTGAAAGCCTCCTTGAACTCGGAGATTTGATCATCTGTCAGTTGATCGGCCATGGCGTCGGCTAGATTTACTTCTTGGACGATGGAACAAGCGGCAGGTTCTTGATGATAAGTGATGTGATGATTGCAAGTTGAGCTTAAAAATAGTTCTGCAAATTTTCCAAACAAAAGAAAAGAAACTCGATAAGAGGATAGATAAAGAGGAGGGAATATAGAATAGTCGGTGAAACGGGCCCTTTTTCTCATATATTTGCCCCTTATCTTTAAGTTTATTACCGTTTGTACCATGTAAAGCCGGTCCAAATGAGGGTTTCGTTCCGGTTCACAATGATCTGAACGGACCGGTTTTGGATCGTGAGCCCACCAGCGTATACCGAACCATTCTTTCTGGATCTATCATAAGAAGGTCTGACCCATATAAAGGCCCAACCCAATTTCAGTTGCTCGTGCCTGAACCGGAGCTCCTACGGCTCTATGGTCCTCCTCTGCTCATTCATCTGATCTCTAGGACGGCAACTTCCTTAGCTCCGGCAGCCGTCGTGTTCTTCCCAGGAAGAAAGGTCAAGGTTGAGTGTTTTTCTTCATCCATCAACTGTAGTTCTTTGTGATTGATGATCCGGACAGATTTACACGTGAATTAATACTGCAGTTATCCGGTCTGGTTGCTCCCATCAGGAGAGTTCGGGACAAGGAAGCCTCCAATTCCGCTGAAAGTAAGGTTCTTCCTCGGCTTCGTGCTGGATAAGTTCAACCTTCGGTACTTGATATATATCCGGAGATGTCTTCTGCTCAAGATCCCTTTTACATCGTAAAAGAGGAGGTTCAAGGATCTGTAAGTCTGTTCTCAAAGATCTTACATGGAAGATGTGTTAGCTTCATAATCGACTTATTAGTTCTTTCAGTACTGTGTCTGCTGTATCTATTAGAAATGTATCTGCTCTTGAAGAAGGTCCTTTTTATGTCTTGTTGATCGATCTTATTCTCTGAACAAAATTCTCCTATCTGCTTCACTAGATCGATAAGTTGCAGTCGAGTTTTCATCGGTGGGAGCGCATTCCTTCTGATAGTGTAGAGCTAGGGCAGCTGACGAAGGAGCTACTCTCCAATTGTGAGAGCATAGAGTGGCAGGTGCATACATGTCCCTAAGCTCATGTCTGGCTCAAAAATGTGATTAAATTTGAGTTTGCTAATTTATCTCATCCAGAACTGTTTTTCACTCCTTGTTCATCAAGGAAGAACTTTGACTTACATGTTTCTCAAGCACTGTCTGACCATCTTTTACAATTTGAAGGTGGATGAATTGGATAAGACAATTAAGGTGGCAGCTAGAGATCCCGCTCTATATGGCATCAACGAGCTCGAACTTGAAAAACGGAGGAGGTGGACAAGCACTGCTCGGATACAGGTGAGAATAATCCTATTGAGAATTGAGAATATCATATTGAATAAAATAGAGAATTATTGTGAGTTATTAGTATATAAGTTTGGGAGGGTCCCAAACACGTAATATCTTTTAAGTGAATATGAGTTTAATCTCTTCTTTTGTTATAATATTTTCTAAAATGCTATCAGAGCTAATGGGTTCACACCCGTAAATCAAACTCAACTCGTGGTTTGCTTGATTATAAAAGAAAAAGTACTCAAGTCGTGGGTATTGTTCTCACTCGTTTGAGACCGAAAAAATTATATCAAATTTCTAGACAGTTATTAAGTGCAGATTTAAAATTGCAGTAACAAATGTATTCATGCTGCACATGAGAAGGAGCGTCGATAATTGAAAATTACACGTTTAATAAAATAGAAAAGTATTATGGTATATTCTAAATCAAGTCTTCAAATACATACTACTTTCTAAGTTAGTACTCTTACTGCGCATGACAGTTAATATAGTCTAGGTCAAGTCTTCAAATACATACTGCTTTCTAAGTCAGTACTCTTATTACTTTTAGGTGGGAGCTGTGAAAAAGGCAGTAGTAAGTGGAAAGGAACTGAGCATCTCAGGCCCTACCAATGCCAATGGGATGCGGCGAGAGCTACTGAGGCTTCCTGATCCTCACCAGACAGAGGGATCCAATCACTACCATGACAATGATGATTTCATATCATCAGAGTCAGACAGACAATTGCTTCTTATGAAGTAGGGTCTTCATCTTCATGATATTCATTTGAAATACTTTACACAGTATTGTTGAAGCTAATTGTACTGAATCTGGATGATATATGATGGAAATCTGAACTGCCTTGCAGGTTTTCTGGTACATTTATGGTTTATACTTGACTTTTCTTGGGTGCTTGCAGTTTTCTTTCCCTCTGCATGGAAATGTTTCATCTTTATGTTGAGTAATTTTCCCTTTTATACGGTAAACTAATTAGGTTGTAACCACTCTTAGGCAGCAGGATGAGGAGTTGGATTTACTTAGTGCAAGTGTGGAGAGAATTGGAGGCATTGGGCTCACTATACACGATGAGCTCAGTGCGCAGGTTAGGATTTGTACACTACTTTCCATATTGAAGAAAATATGCATCTGCCACATCTTTATGGTCACTAATCGTTACAACTCACTGAGAGATGGATGGATTTCTCTTATATACATGTCATCTCTTCACTACTATTTCATCCAAAACCATGTAAAAAACAAGTTGACAAAGAACTAGGGAGTGTTTTCTGTGGTATTGGTTTGTTCTTTTGTTTTATTTATATCTGCTTCTTGCAGGATAGAATTATTGACGATCTTGGCTCAGAAATGGACAGCACTTCCAATCGCCTTGACTTTGTTCAGGTAAACATAAAAAGCTGTAAACTATTAGCAGGACAAGTTCTATTTTACTCTCTAAATATTGCCTTCTCATGACACTGAATAGAGATCAAGCATTGTCACGCTGTCACCTGAATTAGGAAATATCATCGCATGATGCATGAAACAGAGCTTGATGGTTTTGCGGGACATGTTAAATTCATCAAGACGTGAATTTTGCTGGAATGGTTAGTCAATAATGTCGAGTTCCTTATTTTGCAGAAGAAAGTGGCCATGGTCATGAAGAAGGCTAGCGCCAAGGGACAGTTCATGATGTTATTATTCTTGCTCGTTCTGTTCATCATCCTGTTCGTCCTGGTCTTCTTCACATAATCTTGACCATACATGAGTTCAGGGATTGCGTTTGGTTGATAGAAGTGTTTGGACTACATTTCTGTACTGTGTATAATGAAAATTACGGGACTTTGGTCCCCAGAAAACGTCCAATGCTGCCAATTTGTTGTGAAAACAGACAGTCCGTAGAAATCAAGAGTTTTGTAACCGATCTCCATTGTCTTACAAGCTAAGATCATCCTTGATTTCCTTACTGAATTAAGCATTGCAACTGACCGTTTCAAATTTTCATAATGTCACACATAGGAATGGCAACTAAAGTGGTTGGGGTCTGGGTTCCCTTGGGCCAGGGCCCCATCCGGTGGACTATAAAGCAGATATGGACTCGATCTGGACTTGGTATCCGGTCTCGAGGACGGACCCATGTTGAAATATGGGTTGGGTGTTGAGTGATTTGATATCCAATTGGAATAATTATTTTTTTATAAAATTATAATTATAATATCAATATTATTAAAGAAAAATATAAAATTAAATATTCAAATTAAAAAGAAAAACATTCTAATTTCAAATAATTCAAATATATCACATTCAAATATTCATATTTACTAAATACATTACATTCATATTATATCACTACTACAAATAAATGCAAGTTTGAGTCAAATATGATTGAATGTTTTATAATAGATGTCTCATTAAGATCCAAACATTTAGGTTGAAGTTAATTAATGGTGAACAATGATTCACTAGCTCCTATTGGGTTTGGGTTGAAGTTCATTAATGGTGATCAATGATTCACCGGCCTGTCTTGGACAATTAATCATTGATAACCATCTTATAACAATTTTGTAATAAATTTTATCTCGATCTTTTAAATATTATCAAATAAAATAAATAAGATCATAATTTTCACATTTTTCTACGGGGTAAAGATTAAAAATTTAATTATATCGATATCTAAATTAATTTGATCAGTTAATTGCTATTCGAACTATTTCGGGTAAATATTTAAATTTAAAATAAGGTATATTTAGTTTACATTACATCCCATTTAACCCACACTTATTAGATCAAATTATAATAATAAGGACAACTAAATAAAAAAAATAAACTCCAATTATTCTTACAATAAAAATAAAAGACCACTATTTAAACTAGTTGAATATGAATTAGTGGGATAATCTCATAATGTTTATTAAAATTAAATACGAACTTTTAAGGTTTTTAAAAAAATTATATTTTTCTTAAAAAATTTTAAAAGATTTTTTAATTTATTAAATTGGTGGAGTACAAATGCTTGGAATCTCCCTATAACCTTCTAGGGCACGAAGAAATGATGGATTTGAACATCACTGGATCAAGACTGAGTATGAACGGGATAACCAATGGATCCAGAGTAGGGGTGAAGCTCAGTTGGACTAGGATACGATAGCGTGTGAGTATAATTAAATAGTAATTATAGTAAAATTTAAAATTAAAGTTTTTAATTACAACCAGGTTTTGTTATAATCCATAATTGTCTAATAATGTTGTAAATAAAATTAAAAGTTTTAATTATAGTAAATTATTTAAAATATATAAACTACTATTATTATACATCAATTAACTTTATACATAAATTATAATTTTCTAGTTATATAGAACATTTAATGTATTGTAAGATGATATTATGTTATATAATTATACTAAATTATTTAATTTAAATAAATTAATTTTATTGCAGATAAAATAGTTAATATAAATAAAATTAAAAATAATTATAATTTTTTTTATAAATTAATATTATTGTATATAAAATAACTTGTAAATAAATTTAATAATTTTTAATTATATAAAATATTTATTGTACTAATATATATTTAGGTATTGTACATAAAATTATTATTTAACTTTATATAATTATACTAAATTCTTTATTGTATATAAATAAATTGATATTATTGTACCTCACTATTTATTAAAATTGTATATAAAAATAATAAATTTTAATAATAAAAATGATTGATTATATAATTTATAAAATTATATTTACAAAAATATATAAATAATTTAAAGTTATTGAAAAAATAGATTAATTTTAATAATTATATTGTGTTTGATATATTTACAATTTCTTATTTATATAGAAATAAAATGATACATAAATAGTTAATCAATTAATGTATAATTTTTAATATATATTAATTAATAAAAAATCAATTATAAGTTACAAAATTTTGAGTAACCACGTTTAATTGAATATTATCTAATTAGTATTATCTACAAACCAAATGTGAGATCTTGAAATATTAAGATTTGAACGAAGTACCGATAATCGATAAAAAAATAGTTTTTTAGTGAATATATATACAATTTGATCGTTAGTGTCAATAAAACAAATGACAAGTTTTTTTGCAACAACCATTTATCGAAAAAATTGATAATCTATATCAACTTATTTGGTACGTGTATAAAAACAGAATTATCACTTATATAAATGACATATAAATTATCACACCATAAATTAGAAGAATTTGAAGGTGAGAATACAAGTTCCTTAATAATATATTAAATCCATATTAGTTCAGTTGTAGCGTTTCTCAAGATTTTATATTCAACTTCAGTGCTAGATCGTGCATCTGCACATTGCTTATTAGCACTCTATAAAATCAAATTGCTATCAAGGAATTACCAGCCCAATCAGCATTGGAGAAATAATATAGTTGAGACTGAGAATTCTTCCAAAAGTAAAGACTATGACTTGATGTGCATTTGAGATATTGAATAATTCGCTTAACTGCCACCCATTGATATGTAGTTGATTGATGCATAAATTGACATACTTGATTAACTGCATAAAAAATATCATATCTTATTAGTGTAAGATATTGAAGAGAAACGACATGCTGATAAAAACGAGAATCATCTAGAGGAGTTCTATCATGAAGGGATAGGCGAGAGCCGACAGTAATATGTGTCAAGACATGTTTGCAATCAACCATAGCAGCTCGAGTGAGTAGATCATAAATATACTTCTGTTGAGTTATAATAAGCCCACCGGAAGGTGAATGTACTTCTATGCCAAGAAAGTGATGTAACGTGCCTAGATTCTTGATAGAAAATTCTTGTTTAAGGGCATTGAGGATAAAGTTTAGAGGAGCAGTACAAGATCCTATGAGTATAATATCATATAAATAAACCAGAAAAAAATTACAAAATTTGGGGTTTTGTAGATGAATAAGGATGTATCAGCTAGTAATGCTTCAAAGCCAAGTGTGAGTAAAAATGTACTTAAACGAAGAAACTATGGTCTAGGGGCTTACTTCAGACCATATAAGTACTGATGAAGACGACAAACATGATGAGCACATAATGAATCAATATAGCTCGGTGATTGAATCATGTAAACATCTTCATCCAGATAACCATGAAGAAAGGCGTTGTCAATGTCCAGTTGTTGAATATGCCAATTATGTGTAACGACAATAGAAAGCACAATACAAATAGTAACTAGTTTAATTATCAGACTAAAAGTAACATAATAGTCGATACCTTCTTGTTGAGAAAAGTTTTGAGCTACAAGACGAGTTTTACATCGAGCCATAGACCCATCAGGATGTTGCTTTATATACCTATTTACACCCCACAATATGCTTGTTGGGTGGAGCAGGAACAAGATCACATGTGTGATTTTTTTTTTATAAAAGCATCATATTCAATATTGATTGAATGAACCCAACATGGATATTTTGTGCTTGTTTAAGAGTCCGAGGTTACTGGTAGAAATAGTAAGAAAAACCCCAGAAGTTATTTGAAAATGACGTGGGGGTAATGTACCATTTTGTGATATGGTAATCATGCGATGTGTGGATAAAATAGAAACATCCTCCTAAGAAACTAAAGATTCAGCATTAGAGTGTTTAATGACAATAGAGTGAGTAGATGTAGATAGCTCATCAGACATTATTATTGGAGAATCAGATTCAGGCATTGATAAAAAAGAGTAAGATGAGAGAGAAAGAATAATAGAATTACCATGAGTCATTAGAGTTATACCGACTATTGACAAACACTTATCAAAATGAAAGTTAGTCTTATTAAAATGTACAGTTGGACTAATATAGATACGCCCTTGGGTCAATACATCGATAACTAAAAAAATTAGTAGAATATCCAAGAAAGACACAAGCTTTGTAGCGACGTTGAAATTTATAAGTTTGATATGACCGAAGATAAGGAAAGTACACACATCCAAAAACTTGTAAATAAGTGTAGATTGGTGGAGTTTTGTAAAGAATTTGGTAAGAAGATTGAGATTAAAATGTACTAGTAGGCAATCTATTGATTAAATAAATTATGGTTTCAAATACAAAATCCCAAAATTTGATGGGAAGATGAGAATGATATGTTTTATTTCTGCAAAACTATTTTGTTGTGGTGTGGGGAGCATGAAAGACGATGTGTCATCTCATTATTTTGAAGTTCAACTTAAAAAGCTATATATAAAATTTTTTTGGCACCATCTGATAGAAAATTTTTAATTTTGGTGTCAAAGAGATTTTCAACACATAATCGGAATGTACGAAAGATTTAAAGAGCCTCCGAGAGATTTTTTATAAGAAAAAATCAAGAACATTTACTATAATTATCAGGGAAATGAATATAGTAAATATGTTAAATAGAAAATTGTACTGAAGTATCTCTCCATATATCAGTATGTACTAGCTGAAATAGACGAGTGATTTTATAATTAGTAAAAGACTTTTGAGTAATTTTACTCAATGAACATGCATCACAGAATATAGCACAAATAAAATTACTTTCTATTAAATTTGTGGATAAATTTTGAAATACAATAGAAAATGCAGAATGTCCAAGTCTATTATGCCAAATGTTGCGAGATATCTGAACACTTAAAATATGAGAACTAATTGATAATAAATGTGTTAAACGCAGACGATACAAACCTACTTTAGAGCTTCCTGAAATAATTCCTAACGAGTGAGACGATCCTTTATGACAAAAAAATGAGGATGAAACTCAAAATAACAATGATTATCTTGAGTAAATTGGGAAAAAAAATAATAAGTTTATAGAGATAGTGAGAACATATAATACTTTACTTAAAAAAAATCGTTTCAATGAGTTTGAAAAGAAAATTGAACTAATAGAAAGAATTTTTAAACTCGATCCGTCTCCAATGAGCAAATTGTTCATGATGAGTTATATTTTCCTATACAGATAAATGTGTCATATCATTGTTCACATAGTTGGTGGCGTCGAAATCTATACCAGTCAAAAGTATGAGCTTCTATATTATTATCGTAAGCTACGTTGACTTTAGGGGTTTTGTAATTTGTTGTAAATTGAGGACAATTAGGAGCAATATGGCCTAATTTTTTTTTACATATTTGACAAACATAATGATAACCCTGTTTTTGATAATTGTGTGCGCCCGACCTATGTGCATTGGAAACTGGCCCATGAGACATTCTGTGTGGATTGGGCTGCTATCGATTGTTAATTTGTGGTTTCCATGATGCCAGTTTTTGACAGTGTTATAAAAAGCTCGCATGTTGAGTGAAATGTTGTCTTTTAGATTCTGATGATAGATTGTTCATACGAGAGCCTAACATATGCTTTTGTTCTTGATTTTCATATGTCATTCTAGGGTTCGAGAATCGCCCTTAAATCGAAGGTGAGAAACGAGGTCAACGCTCTGAAAATCGCTATGAAGAAAAATAGTTGGTAAATTTAGGACGATAATGGCGAGTGACACCAGCGAATGACGATGTTGTAGACAAAAGAGTACTCATGAGTGGCGACAATAAAATTTTTCTACTAATTTTGTAATTGAGCTTGACTTCTTTAGAAATGAGTATGAGTTTGAGTTAATCTATACTTGTTTGCTTGAGTGTAGGAGTGAAATCATGCAAAGACACTAATATTCTTTTCCTAATTTAGCAAGAATTCTGTATTTAATTTTAAATTAAGGTTTAGGAAGGTTAATCTGTACATAACTGGTGGCGAAACTAGCTATATATGTTAGGTAAACTCTTATTGTTCGATCTTTTATAACTGTATCACGCCATTAAGAGTACAAGAGATTTTGATGAGCTCGAACTTATTGAGCAAATAGGACTTCTAATTTATCCTATATATCTGCACAATTGTGAATTCCAATTAACTGTACATTAACATGAGTGTCTAGTAATCATAAGATAGTGGTTAGACATAATCTATTATAGATCTTTCAAGTCTTGTAGGATGAGTTAGAAATAAGAGTGATATCATATTGTTGTGCTATATAAAATAGTCTATTTCGTCTAATTTAACCAAAATTAGTGAAATATTACTTGAAAGTTGAACTCATACTACTTAATAACTAATGTTGATTTTGCATGTTAAAAAAATAAAATATGAAATATGATAAAAATTGATAGGAGTTGAACAAGTGAAGTTGATGTTAAGATAATGAAATATATACCATAACAAAAAATGTAGATAATTTTCTAGTAAAAATAAGAATTGAAATGTAGAAATAAATAATAAAAATAATTATAACGAGTGTAGTTAGTATATAGTATCAAATTATATTAGCAAAATAAATTATGTTACCGTGAAAAAAGTGATAAAATTTAGTAATTTTATTGTTTTTGATACATTTACAATTTATTAATTATATAAGAATAAAATAGTTAATTAATAATTAATTAATTAATATATTACTATTGATATACACTAATTAATAGATAATTAATTATAAGTTATAAATTTTCCATGAAATAAATATTATTTAGTTATATATAATTATATTATAAAATTAACTATTATAAATTATATATATTATTATAATTTTAAAATAATTATACTGGATAATAATTCTATTCACGTGATAATTGTTGATTGAATTTAATTCATATTAAATTTAAATGGAAAACTAGTAAAAAAAACTCGATTTGAATTTAGATGTACGGTTATGATTTAAATCCAACCCATACGAATAAATAAGACAGATTCAGGTGATAGGTGAGAAGTAATAAGTACCGTTGCCATCACTATTCCACCGCATATCCCAGTTAGGGACCACGTCGCATTTGAGGGAGAGATCAAAGTCGGAGAGCATGATGTGGCCATCTTCTCGAACGAGGACATTTTCCGGCTTAAGGTCTCCGTAGATGATCCCCATCATGTGTAGGAACTCTAGGGCCAAGATGACCTCGGCAGCATAAAACCTACATGGAATTCAATATCCCAAATTATGATCAATAATCATTCCTCAACAAGGGCTTATAATATTATCTTTTCACCATCATAATACCAGTCATCACTTTCATACTTGGCAGTCGAGATGGAAAAGCTCTTGCAGGGGCGGCGGAGGCGGGCGGCGTAGAGGTCGCCGCCTGGGCAGAACTCCATGACGAGGCAGGAGTAGTGGGAGACGTCGAACTCGGCGTAGAGAGTAGGCAGAAAAGGGTGATCGAGCATCCCCAGTATCTCCTTCTCCATCTCCGCCCTCTGCAGCTTCTTCCTCATAGCCAACGCCTCCCTGTCCACCACCTTCATCGCGTAGAAGCACTGCTGCTCCGGCATCCCCGCCGCTCCTGGGTTCATGTCCGAATCACATCACGAAAATTTAATGAGAACGCGTATACAAAAAGCGAAAATATGCACATGTTTATAAGTACCTAATCTGGCAGAGGTAGACATTTCCGATATCGCCACTGCCGACGCGGCGGAGGAGGCGAAAGTGGTCGAGGCCGATACGGCCGCCCTTGGTGCTCTTCAGCCGCCTCATGGCCTCCCAGGCGACCTGGTTTGCCTTGTGAGGCTTGTTGGAGCCACTGAGGGAGGCGGTCTCAGTGGCCGCCGAGGAGCTGACGGAGACGGAGCTGGTGCGACGGCTGCTGAAGCTGAGGTTGCTAAGCCAGCTACGGCCGGTCACCCGCTGGAAAAAAAATTAGAAGGGAAGTCCAAATTTTGGACCCAGCCTTCGGGTCCACTTTTTTAGACCCGAACCCGAGGGTGGACCCGAGCAAACCCAAGACTACTCGGGTCGGGTAAAATCCGGGTCTCGGGTCCATTGACATGCCTGTCCCAGTAGGTGCCTTCACACAATGTCTCGGGTCCGGTCGGTTATTAGCTTGAAAAATATAAAAATGGACTATCCACGTGTCCCATGATTAAGCAAACTTCCAAAGACATTGATTTTAGTGGGCAGCCTCTTTGATGGATGAGCATCCAATAATCATAATTAAAAAAAACTGATGCATTTAAAAAAAAGAAAGAAAATGACAGCTGTCACACCATATGAAGGGTTGGAGTCCGAAAGAGCTCTTTTCCTTCCACACCATGAAAGCCAAATATTCTCATTTCCTCACTCACCGCCCAGCTGTTTTCCATCTCCACCCTCTCTTTTGTATTAAAAGTTACAAAATAATGGTTGGAAAATTGTATTAATGGTTGAAAAGTAGAGCTGTAGTTATACGACTGTACGCATACATATATATATATATATACATGTGATTGACGGCAGATGTAGAGTGGATGGTCCTGAGAGAGAGGAAGAAACCCAGAGGGTAAAAGGTTTGAGTGCTGTGTGGTGAAGCATTTGTAGCAGGAAAAGGGAGGGAGAGATAAAGAGATAACATGTTGAAGCTCTGTGTGTTTTTCGTGTTTGTGGCGAGCTCTGGATTTGGAGAATCTTCAGAGGCTGATCAGCAATACAGAAGACATGACTTCCCTCCTGGGTTTGTGTTTGGAGCAGGAACCTCTGCTTATCAGGTCACTGGCTCTCGCGCTCTCTCTCTCTCTATCTCTCTGTGCATCTGTCCCATTTTAATTTTAACAAAAGAGTTTCTGTTTTTTTGGGATGAGTTATTGGGGAGATTGCATGAGACCGATATCGTTGTATGTGAAGGTTGAAGGTGCGGCAAAAGAAGATGGGAGGACTCCAAGCATATTTGACACTTTCACCCATTCAGGTTGGCCTCCATTTCTCAAATCTTGCAGGACTCTGTGTTTTATGCGTGCATGCCTGAGTTCCCAAGAGGATGACATGCACTGAATGTCATATCTATATATTGATGCTAAACGTTCAGTGTAGTTTCTGATAGAACAGGGAATGATTGTCAATTACTGTTCTTGCCAAATTTCTCAAAGGGGGTTAAGAATCAACAGCAAGCCCTAGAGACCAGTAAGCATATTGTTTCATCTAATTTTGTTGACTTTTCTAGTTCAATTTGTAGGGTCTACTCATGGAGCCAATGGAGATGTTGCGTGTGATCAGTATCACAAATATAAGGTGCAAGAATCGCCCGATCAAAAACACAAGGAAAAGAAGAATTGAAATAGATTTGCCATCCCTGTTCAGTGAACTAAGCAAGATTGTTTATATAGCTAATGATTGTATTGAATGAACATTGCAGGAAGATGTCCAACTTATGGTGGAGATGGGATTGGAAGCCTATAGATTTTCGATCTCCTGGTCACGATTGATTCCAAGTAACAAATTCTTTTGTTTGTAAATTCATGGCTCCTGAGAAAAACAAAAATGTAATATTAGAGATTTAGGCTGTCATATCTTTGTTTTATCAGATGGAAGGGGAGCCATCAACCCAAAGGGCTTGCAGTATTACAACAACCTCATCAATGAGCTAATCAGCCATGGTCTTACAGAATCATGAGCATTTCTTTTACCTTTCTTTTCAGTAAAAGCCTAACAGTCTTGATGAAAGAATGGAGAATACTTCCTATTAATATTTATTTGTTCGAGCAGGGATTGAGCCTCATGTGACATTGCACCACTCAGATTTCCCACAGGCATTTGAGGATGAGTATGGAGGATGGATAAGTCGAAAGATGGTGTATGACCTCTTGACTTGGCTACCGTGTTTCTCCTTATTTTGATCTCATCACACCTTCAAGTGGACAAGGGGACTGCCAATTTGCAATATAAATTCATGTTGACATGCAGGCTGGACTTTGCGGAATATGCAGATGTCTGCTTCAGGGAGTTTGGGGACAGAGTTCGGCACTGGACAACTTTCAATGAGGCGAATATATTCACAATAACGGGTTATAATTATGGGGCTTTGCCACCTCAAAGGTGTTCCTTTCCATCTGAGTTCATTAACTGCCAAAGAGGAAACTCCTCGACTGAACCGTACTTAGTAGCTCATAATATCCTCCTAGCTCATGCTTCAGCTGCAAGAATATACAGGAAGAAGTATCAGGTAAATAATCATATGTGGGAGTTCTTAGACCATGAATGAAAAGAATGAAAGAAAAGTTTTTAAAATCTATCCGACTGATGAACTGATCCATCTTTTGTTTACAGGCCAAGCAGAAGGGATACGTAGGATTCAACCTTATAGCTTTTTATTTGACTCCTTTCACCAACATGACTGAAGACATCACTGCTACTCAAAGGGCAAATGATTTTTATCATGGATGGTAATGGCACAAAACTTTCATGTTCAAGATTGAAACATACTGATTCAAGCTGCAATAGGTTCTCAGCTATCATATACTTTTTTTCTTCTTCATGAAGTACGTGTATTTAGGATTGTGATCTGGTAAAATTGACCTTACCTTGTTTGTAGGTTTGCAGATCCCCTCATGTATGGGGAGTATCCAGAGACAATGAAGAAGAATGTTGGGTCAAGGCTCCCTTCCTTCAACAGCCTAGAGTCAAGACTAATCAAGGGCTCAGCTGATTTTTTGGCATTTAACTTCTATTTTGCAGCTAAAGTGAAGGACAATCCTAGGAGCCTGCAGATCCATCCCAGGGACTATTCAGCAGACATGGCTGCAGAACTGAGCAGTATGCCCCCAACAAATTGTTCTTTTTCATATGATTACTACAAATATATATCTTACGCACTATTTGCATTCGTGGCAGTGTCTCTGCAGAATGTGACTACAGAACTTGAGGTGGGGCATGTTCACAGATGAACTGTTTTCAGTCTGATACTAATATAACAAATTAAATTTAATAGATCCATTTTCTTTTTCTGTTTCTTGCCCTTCTTTCTTCAGTATCCTATTACTCCTTGGGCTTTACAAGGCATGCTGGAATATTTCAAGCAGAAGTATGGAAACCCGCCTATGTACGTCCATGAGATCGGTCTGTCCTCTTCTCCACATTGTCAAAACTTTTCAGACATAGTAACTTGAATATTCTGCATCTCTTCATCTTCAATGTGTTTAATATTCAGTTTATTAAGACATGCAGAAAGATGGTTTACCTGAGAAAAAACTGTCATTACATGTCTTAACTCAGGTCAAAGGATGCAGAGGAACTCGACCTTAGAGGATTTGTCAAGGGTGAAATGTCTGCAAGAATACATGGGTGCTGTTCTTAGCAGCATTAGGTAAATAAGATTGATTATTCGCATGTCCAATGACTAATTACTTCACGTCAGATCTTTGTCATCGGTGTTATGCCTTTCTTTTTTCTCAACATAGGAATGGCACGGCTGTAAGAGGTTACTTTGTGTGGTCTTTCCTGGATGTCTTTGAGCTTTTGGATGGATACCGGTCGAGTTTCGGCCTGTATTACGTGGATCTTGATGACCCGAATAGGAAGAGATACTCAAAACTCTCCGCCCGATGGTACACCCACTTCCTGAAAGGTGACACAGCTAGCTTCATCAAGCTTATCCAGGACGAATCATCATCTTTTTCTCACAATCATGTAATGGTCAAGTGAATGCTTCTGCTTTGGTAAAGCTTTGATCCCCGCATGGTAGCTTGATTTATAGTAAATAAAAGGAGATTTCAATCCCTATTTCCATCTCATCGCTGCCTGAAGTATGTTATGGACATGTAAATCTCCGCTTAAGAATGCGATACCTGCAAATGTGTTAACCCTCCCGGGCAACATAGATGATCCATAACTTGCTAAAAGCAAAGCACCTCACTGAAAAACTAGCCAACGAGATGTAGAATTTGCCAAATAATAAATATATTTTAATCATACATCTGAAGCGAAACAAAGAATAAATGCGGCAGGAAACTAGGAATGCCTTATTGTAAGCATAATTCAAGTGATATCATACAACTACCACAACAATTCTCCAGAATTTGCAAACACTGACACATCTACTGAACAACCTAGAACAAAGGGGAAAATGAGGCCCTCACTTGCAGATATACTCTTTCAAATCTTCAGAAAAATCTGGAAAAAAGGCGGAAATGAGGCACTCTTAAGAGAAAGAGATGCTCAACAGACCCATAATAATGTATGATAAGGCTATTGCTGCCAACCACCATACTGGTTTCGGTTCCCGCCCATCATATTTGAGCCACGGCCTCCACCGGAGCTTCCATAAGGGCCACCCTGAGGATAATTCGATGGGCCTACCCCGTAGCCACTGCTGCCTCCACCACGGGGGCCACCACCCGGCATGCCACTTGAACCATAGGGTGGAGCTCTCCCCTGAGGAGGATAAGGCCCACTGTTGTAGCCTCCTCCGCCCCCGGTGCCACCACCCTGGCCCCCACGACTTGGGTGATTGTAGCCACCGCTAGGATTTCCACTCGAGGGGTACCTGTTTGGCCCTCCAGATGGACCACGGGGCTTTCCATAGTGATGGCCTGGGGCGCCACCTGCAGGAACTGGAGGTTGAGACCCATGCATGAGCTGGTTGGGTCCTTGCCTCATTTGCGCTGCATGGGACTGCCCCGACTGCTGAATGGGCGGAAGTCGGGAATGCTGTGATGGATGTTGGAGTTTCTGCCGTTTTGCATTCTCATCATGTTGCCTTTGTTGCTGACGCTTTTTCTTTGTCTGGAACTCGTGTGAGGATTCATATTTAGGCAAACTGCAGAAGATGGAATATAATTGAAGATAGTGCAAGGAAATGTCAAATATCCTTCCCACCTTCTGTCAATATAATGAAGCAACTTAAGAGGGAATGTATGAATGTGAAATACCTCTTTGGATCGCAAGGAAGCGGGTCAGTCCAAAAGTATTCTGCATCAAGCGCATCCTTGGCAGATATCCTCTACAATTGCAGCAGCAACAGAAAAACCCTTGTCAATCAAACACAACTAGAAAAACTCAAGACTACCCAAAGAGAGGATGGAGATTAAAAAATCAGAAAGTAGACACTCCTGAAATTATTAGAGAGATCCATATTCAGCATCCTATAGTAAGATTGCATTTCCTCATGACATGATAGTTATCTTGTATAATTTAACCATCACCCCATCACTACTAACAACAACCCACAAGTCCTTGGCTTTCACTAAGCTCTGTTCAACCATGACATGAAACACCAGAGGATTACACATCTAACTTCAGCCTATCAAACAAAAAAGGATATTCAGAAAAAAAAACACCAAAACCAAAAGAAACACCTGAGAAGGATCAAGTGTCAGCATCCTTTCCAATAACTCTAGAGCATGGCGATCAAAGCTTCAAGTAAAAAGCAAATAATGAAAAACTGTTAGAACAAAATAGTATTTTACCCCCAAAATCTCAGAATAATAACAAAGGCATTTAATTAGTTATTGCCTGAAAACCTCTCTGAGCCGTCTCTTCATCGGTCTTGTCGGCTTGAAGTTATTATACCAAGGGATCTTTGAGACGCCAGGCCAATTTATCTCATCTGGAGATCCACATAGCTCAAAAATCTTGTTTAATTGCTCTGGCTGCAGTAAGAGCAGGATTTCCCCCCTTTTGAGTATCAACAGTTTGAAAGAATACTTACATACAATTAATGGTAACTGGGATAGCAAAGTGTAAAGTACAAATATTTGGAAGAAGCTCATGACATCCAAATTCCATGGTAACGGAATGGATCTCATATAATATTTAAGATGCGTTAAACTACATTTGACTCATTCATATCGTTAATTTCATTCTATCAGCCGAAGTACCTCATCTTTTCCAGGAAAAATTGGTTTCCCATGAAGAAGCTCAGCAAAGATACAACCTACAGACCACATGTCAACAGCAGGACCATATTTTGTTGCCCCAAGCAACAACTCTGGAGGTCTGTGATGGACAGAAAAGAATCAGACTTTTCATGACTCACGTATCAGGCCCACAGGTATAATCTAAGGTTTCTTCCATATTCTATAACAAGACGAAAATGAACTATTATGGTCTAGATAAGAAGTACAACTCATAAAGAAAGTCATAATTTCTAGAGGCAAAATGACTAACCTATACCACAATGTGATCACACGATTGGTAAGATTTGCATTGTGATCATTTGAAAACGACCGTGCAAGTCCAAAATCCGCAAGCTTCAGATTCCCCTCATTGTCAATAAGAAGGTTTGAACCTGTTTCACAGAGTACAATTAACAACTAACTCAATTCTAACAATAAATTTTCACCAGCAATGCAAACTTCAGGGATACCTTTTATGTCTCTATGAAGCACTTGATTAATGTGACAATAGTGAAGCCCAGTCAAAAGTTGTTTCATGTAGCACTGCGGGTAAGAGATGAAAGAAAAAGGAAGCAAAAGAAAGATGAAACTTTGAGAAAAGTTATTACTTTTTTTTTTGGTGTATATAACTCCTACAAAGTTATAGATCATAAATTAGAAGAATGAAAATTATCAAGCAGAATGGACTACCTTGATCTGAGGAACCGAAAATCTCATCCCAGGACGATCTGCAAGGCCTGTTAAATCATGGTCCATGTATTCAAATACCATGTAGATGCCACCCTTATATTTGTTGCCTTCTGCAAGCCCCAGAAAGATTTTCTTTTTACAGATTTGCTCCTGTAGCTAAGGAATACTCTTTTTGACTATTTAGATAAATTAACATAAGAATTACACAAAAATGTGTACACAAAAATGCTAGCATCCACAGCTATCAGCCTTTTTTCTTTCAATCAAAACATTGGCAACATGTAAGAGAAACTTATTGATCATGCTTTCTTTCATCCATATCCAAATTCATACAAAAGCTTTCAATAAAATGATCTAAAAAGAAGCTAACACATGCATAACTGCAAGAAAGCTTACCAGGCCTCCCTTGCTCATCTTTCTCAGGGCCTACAACAAAAACCAATATCTTAATTTAAAAAAAATTCCCATAACTGATATAAAACAAGGAAAAATGAGGGCATTTGCATAGATATAGAACTGTTCATTGAGCAGGACATATCTCAAAACTTACCTGGTGATGTCACGATTTCTTTCAGCTTGATAACATTCTCATGATGCAATTTCTTCAAAATTTTTATTTCACGAATGGCAGTGATTGGAAACTGCAGGAAAAGAAAAGAGATAAAAATATGAATACTTGTAACCTTGAGAATTAAAACAATCAGGCAGTGGATGGACATACCCCCTCTCTCTCATTGTCCATTCGTATTTTCTTGAGAGCAACAATCTCACCTGTTCTCTTTTCTTTGGCCATGTAAACTTGACTGCATATATCAAACGATATTTAAACACATTGTTGGAAAATGGATAACCCATGTTCATCTATAACATCACTTCATACAATTAAAATCAACTTAGATTTCCTACTCCCAAAAGTAACAATCTTAAGGCAATCAGATGGCAGTCAATAACATATACACGTCTAATAGCACAAATAGCATAAAACAGTGCTCTGATATATAGCCACATAGGGGAAAGGGTAACTTCTGTATCCAACACAATGATTAACCATGGGAGATAAATGGTGCTTAAATCGAGGAGATTATTATGTCCAAGAACTAATCTTCATTGGAAAATTGCGCACTTAATAAGTCAATTGAGTAGCAATATTAGCTGTGATCAGTCCTTGTGGAAAGAAGAAGATGCCACTAGCAAACAAAGAAGATGTACTATGTGGAAACTCAAAGGAGACCGTGAGCAATCAGGATACTGGTGTTGCCATCTCCTGATATATCAAATGTTGTTTCGATCAAATAATTCAGTAATATTAGTAATTCTATGAATGCCTCAAATTGATACAACATTTAAGGCACCCTGAAGGATCATGTTACATATATAAAACTAGTAACTAAAACATATGATAGGAACCATTAAGTTGGAAATGCAGTTTTAACAGAAACTCGTAAAATTTCATTAATGATAATCCAGTACATCCAAGTTACCACTTCAAGTAAGTGTTTGATTCTAAAAGGGGAACTGTACAAGAGAAACAAATCCCTAAAAGAATTTATTATAGAAGGCCATGAAGAAGGCAGGAAGGAACAAAAATATGTTAAAGCCCGAAAATTTCCCTAATGATGTTTAAAGCATAACCCTTGGAGTCATCATCCATGAACAAATAAGCATATATAACACACCTACAAAAGAAAGATAAAATTGATTCATGAATTAGACATATCTGTATGAAAATCGAAAATTTAAGCTGATTCAATTCAAGAACGACCTAGAAACTGCGAGAACAGCCAAGAACCAAGTGCAATTACGATAAAGGGAATCGTAGTCTCAACGGAAGGAGAAAGGAAGACAAAGGGAGCTGACCCATAAGTTCCTTCACCGATCTGCTCAAGCTTCTCGAAGCAGTCGACGCTCCTCGATCCCCAGGAGGGGGACTCGTTAATGTTCAGCTGTCCGGGAGCCGCCATGGCCATCATTAACCGCCCCTTCTCCTCTCCCTATCTTAATGGCCTGTAGATTTACTAACGTCCGCGGTAAGAGAGAGAGATAGAGAGAGAGAGAGGGGAGCGAAGGAGGGAGGGAGGGAGCGAGCTATCAAAGTTAGTCAAAAAGCCGTTGTGCGGTGCCGGTGACCTTTGCGGTCTAGCATTTGTATTTTCCATGGACGATTATGCCACTACTTTTTTTGGGAAATTGTCGTGCATGCCACGTACTGGACGTACGTGGGCCACAAGCCCAACAAAAATCGGGCCGCAGAAGTTTCTTTATCTGGGAATTTTTTTAATTTTAAAATTATTATATCCATTATATTTGAATATATTACTTAATTAAATATATATTATATTATATCGATTAAATATCCATACAATATCTAAGCCAAAGTTGATGGACACGTGGCCTAGACCGAGGGCTATCTAGGGAATGTGAGTTGTGAATGGCAAACAATAATTAACTAACATGTGAGAAGTAGAAGTTTGTGATATGATGTATGCATTGGTCAATGATTTATATATTGTGCATGTAATAAAATGGTATAGTTTAGAGTGCATAAAATAATTGATTTATATTAATTATACTAGTAAAATATATATATATTATTTGCCAAAATTGTTAATAAATTTTCTCTATATTTTCACTAAGAAATTTACATTGATATTAGGTGTTCACATTTACTTTATAACTCGATTGATGTGCAAGGAAACGTAGATAATAAGAAAAAAATTATATATTCGAAATTGACCATAAAATAGTTAGACTAACATGAGATGATGTTTAAGTTATTGGGTATATTTATAATTTTCCTTTTTAAGCATATTAATTAAAAATATAATGATTTAGAAGTTATTAGATTTTTAATAAATAGTTAGGAATTGTAAGTGTATTTTTTTAACTAGGAGACAATTAAACTACTTAAAATTTCCAACTTTTCTGTACTCTAAAGTTTCTCTTTCTCCGCGTCCCAAATCTTTCCACGGTTGTTGAACCCGATTTCAATAGTCAATTCGAATTAGCAATACTACAAATTAAATGATTTTTGCTTAATTTCTTCTAACATTATATCATACGTTCCACAAGTAAGCTACATTTTTTATACTAATGACAAAATGAAGAAAGAAAAAAATCTCTAGAAATCAACTATAATATTAAGATTTTCACCTAAATTAGACCAAATTGAATTAGAATAAGTAGAATTAAATTATGAAAAGTATCCAAAAATAATAAAAATATAATTTTGGTTAAGTGTATAAATAAAATAAAAAATGAAAAAGAAAAAAATTGAGAGCATATTAGGTAAACTTTATTTTGTTTGTATAACTCTTTTATATATTATACTTTTTCAACATTTACATATGATAGAAATCACTCGGAAAAATACTTATTTTGGACCAAATTTGTCTAAATTTATTATGTTTTGTTTTGATGTCAGGATTAAGGTACAATAATAATTCGTTATAGATTTTCTATGTTAAAATAGTAGATATATTAATTAATATAGTACCGTTATAATTAAAATTTATAATAAAAAATACTTACCAATTTATAGTGAGAATTTAAACTTTTTTCCTAAAAAATTTTAAAAAAATTTATAAGAATACAATAATTGAGAAGAATATAATTAAATATTTATTTAGTAACAAAACCCCATGAATTTTGTTTTATTGGATACCGGTGCCAATTCGATCCGATCTCAAAGTTAGGGTGCGATAATAATCTGTCACATTCACTCGATAATATAATAGTGGATACCTTCATCAAGATAGTACTAACCTGGGAGAACTTGGGCACCTTCCCCGACTTGGCTGCCAAAGGGGATCGAAACTCTTTTGAAGAGTGGTTGCTTTGTTTTCTATGTGAGAGACGTGTTTACTATTTGGTACATCGACGACGCTCCGTTACTCGGTGGACACTGGTGTGGGTTCATTCGTGTAAGGAAGGCTCCCATAAAACTTTTGTATTGAGGTCAGACTCCTCTCATGTATAGTTAGCTTGGGCTTAAGCTCAAAGGTCGATTTAGGCAGATGACTTTTAGGGGGAAATTCTGATGATCGTGGGAGGAGAGGAGAATTAGTTTTATAGGTGAAGTTTTCTAGATTCATTGTGAATTCACCAGTGTTGAATTTGTATCATTTCATAGTGATTTTCCATGATGCTAAAGTTGATAAGGGTCGTCGAAAAACTTCCACAAATAATTGACCTAAGTTTATTGGATAAGATAAAATTGTGTATGCACGTGCATGCACACACGACATGTCGTCACACAATTATTGGTTATAATCCTCTAATGTGTGCAACTGACTAGATAAAAATAATATGATCGTACATGTTGCCACATGGTGCTCAATAATTAGTTGTGGTCGATTGACTGTGTAAATATTGACACGTGACACTTTGTGATTGGTTACCCATATCTGATGTGGTTTAATCGTCGTTAACGGTATCCATTCGACATGTAGCATACTAGGATTGGTTGTGCACACTGATATGACTTATCATCCACTAACCGAATTGTCTCGCCATGTAGCGCGTGGTGATTGGTGATTGGCCGACTGGCCACGTGGTCCACAATTATTGATTGTGACTTCCGACGTGGCTATCACAAGTGTTTTTAGTAACCCAAAATTTCGATCGGAAAATTTTCTGTAATTATATTATAAGTTTAAAATTCAATTGATATAATTGGAATAAATTTGATTTAAAATAAAATAAAAAGTGTTATTTTTACTGAAATAAATAACTCAATGGAATGGATATGGTAAATAACTAGTAAATTCCTTTTGGTGAAAATAATAAGATAATTATGTGAATTTGGTTTAGTACGAAACTATTAGCACTTTTTAGTATTATTTCTATGCCCCTACCATAAATACCCATAAATTAATTTTTATATTCAATTATTGTAATTAATACCCATAAATTAATATCTGCATTCAATTATTGGAATTAATACCCATAAATACCAATAAATTAATATCTACATTCAATTATTAATACCCATAAATACCCATCAATTTCTCAATTTAATGAGAATAACAGATAGAATTAATATACATGAATACCCATAATCCAGTAATAAACCTTTCACATTTAACAAACAATTTTACAGCTATATAAGGAGCTTAGAACAATTTATCAGAGTGACACCAACTGAGCTAATAGAGCAATTCGATATAGAAGAGAGCTACCTAGTCCACTAGTCCTTTTTCAGACCTCAAACATTATCTTTGCCATGATCACATTAGATCTACCAGATTAATACTCACTATCTATGAAATTCTCAATCTCAACATCCACCATACAACAACCAAATTTAAGGAAAATAAGGAAGTATTGGAGCAGAGAAACACCAATAAAACTAATAAGGGACGGGTACCTGGGAATCCCTCCAAGATGAAAATATCTCTAGATAAAATATGAGTGGGCTAATTTACACTTCATACCCAGTTGGGATGATGAGCACTTTTTCTAAATTGGAAGCCACCGTGAGTAGGTTTATTCACATCATACCCAGTTGGGATGATGGGCACTTCGTAAATGAAAAACCACTTCTATGTGGGATTTTAACATTACACCAGTTGGAATGATGTGAGAACTAACTGAAAAAACTACTTACCGATGATAAGTAGAGAGATCATACTCGGTTGATATGATTAGACTTCCTAGAAGGAAGGAGAAAACCTGCTTGGCAGTTGTAAGCGGAGATGTTGTCACACCTGGTTGGTATGATGAGTTGAAAGGTTTTTTGTTAGAAGTCTTCTCCCCTAACTGTGTGCCAATGCTTAAAAATTTTGGAAGACCTTGTTGACGAGAGCTAGAACAACTCAGATAGGCCATAGGCCTCAGTTTTGGAACTTGTGGAGCTCAAATACCCGATTTTTGGAAAATCATGTACAGTGGGCCCAAGGCTAGTTGGCACGAGCAGGAGCTCGTAAACAAACATGTGATATGAAAACCATGAAAAATCTTAATGAAATGGATATGTGTTTTTGCCATGGTACCAAGATAGGATCGACATACTCGATGGACTGGCGACAGTGTGTCAAGGCCACGTCGACGGACCGGCCTAGACAGACAGCTGTAGGTCGAGTTGAGGGTCGAGGCCATTGGACCAGTGGCACTAAAGATAAATGGCTTTGTGGAAAAATTATTGTTTGTGCATGCACTTGAGGTTTGGGACCATCAAGACGCCTAAGAGGGGTAGTGATGTGTCCTAGGGGCTACTGGACGACATGGTGGATGTCACGCCCCGACCCGGTTTGGTCGGATCCCCGTGATCAACCCGCCACTCTCCCGATTTACTAAAGGGTTTTCCCTTATATTATAAATCGTACAGAGTAAGGCGTTAACCTGCACCTTTTTCCAGGAATATCATAAATCAAAACTGCATAGTAA
Source organism: Trapa incisa (assembly GCA_030064435.1). Taxonomy (NCBI): domain Eukaryota; kingdom Viridiplantae; phylum Streptophyta; class Magnoliopsida; order Myrtales; family Lythraceae; genus Trapa; species Trapa incisa. The sequence goes on from CM057776.1 coordinate 18,912,591, forward strand.
TTTAAATTAGTTGTACCAATCTTGCAGGCGTTTAATTGCGCAAGTTCTTTAAGGTTCAGCTTTCCGGGACTTCCTGAAAGAGGTATAAGGGAGGGGGTGAGTACAACTACTCAGTGAGTGGGATTCAAATCTTTTAACTTTAAAGAAAAACATTTATATGGAGTGTGCCAGACTCCTTTGTTTTCAAAAAAATCATTTCATTTAAAAATTCATTTTTTTCCATTATTTCTTAGTTATCGATGTGTCATCACCCAACATACATCCTTCATAATGAAGGTTACACACATTCGCAAGTCAGTATCACTACTGAACTCGCTAGTGGCTTCGGAGCGACTTTTCTTGCCACCCGGATAGAAGTACGTCCACTTCTACCCTGGGAATGAGTGGATGTACGAAACATCCGACCCACAATCTCGAAATCACTTCTTCGTGTCCGTATGAGGACAGAGACCTCATCCTGTCCCCACCCCGGTCTCATGCGCTTAGTGCTACTCCAGATTTCGCACAGACACCTGGAACGACGAACTGCCCTTATAGCCACCAGGTCGTCCAGTGCCCTTAGGATGCATCACTACCCCTCATGAGCGTCTTGATGATCCCGTACTCATAGTGCATGCACAAACAATGTTTTCTTATATTGCCATGTAATATGTGGTGCCATTAGTCCAACGGCCCCGACTCTCAACTCAACCCGCAGCTGTTTGTCTTGACTAGTCCGTCGACCTGTCATGTCGCACTGCCGCTAGTTGACTGAGCATGTCAGTCCTATCTTGGTACCATGGCCAAACAATTCACTTATTAAGTTTTATGGCACATATATGATGTTCATTTACGAGCTCCTACTCGTGCCAACTGGCCTTGGGCCCACTGTACGAGATTTTCAAAAAATTGGGCATTCTAGCCCTCAAGTTCCAAAATCGAGGCCCCCGGCCTATAAGAGCTATTCGAGCTCCCGTAAAAAAGGTCTCCCAAATAGTTTAAGCATTGGCACATAGTCAGGGGAGAACACTTCCGACAAAATAGGTTTTCACTATCCATTATACCAACCGGTATAAGGACATCTCTGTTCATAACCGATGAATGGGTTTTCAACTTCCTTCGAGGAAGTCTCATCATACCAACCGGGTATGATCTATTTACAACCGGTAAGTAGTTTTTCCGCATAATTTTCACATCACTTTCTATAAGTGGTGATAATTAAAATACCACTAAACAGTGGGTTTTTATACCGAGGTACTTATCATCCCCTATCGGGTAGGATATAAAATTTCCAATCACAACCGGTAAGTAGTTTTTATCTTTAAGTTGTGCTCATCATCCCAATCGGGTATGATGTTAGTAAACCCACTCACAACTGGTAAGTGGTTTTTAACTTTAAGTTGTGCTTATCATCCCAACCGGGTATGACGTTAGTAAACTCACTCACAACCGGTAAGTTGTTTTTAACTTTAAGTTGTGCTCATCATCCCAACCGGATATGACGTTAGTAAGCCCACTCACAACTGGTAAGTGGTTTTTAACTTTAAGTTGTGCTCATCATCCCAACCGGGTATGACATTAGTAAACCTACTCACAACCGGTAAGGGGTTTTTAACTTTAAGTGTGCTCATCATCCCAACCGGGTATGACATTAGTAAACCCACTCACAATCGATAAGTGGTTTTTAACTTTAAGTTGTTCTCATCATCCCAACCGAGTATAACGTTAGTAAACCCACTCACTCGTTAATGCCGTGAATTCCACTAGACCGGTTCTTAGTATTCACACAAGCTTTTCCTTGCTGGCGTTCCCAGTACTTCGTGTTCCTACACAATATGAACATCTTGGTTCATTATCCTTCAACCTAATCACCTTTATTCATTTCAAATGAATGAGAAAGTCAAACTTTCATTTATTTGCAATTAGGTTCCTAAAGTTATTTCTCTTTAACTTTAAGTACCATATGTCAGTTTTTCCTCAAATTAAGTCTCGAAACTTCTAAAATTTATCATAGGACCTAAATTTATTCTATTTCACAAAAAATGGGTTTAATTTCCCAAATTTCCAATTTGGTCCCCCAAATTTTCCAAAATTACCATTTTGCCCTTCCTTTACAAAAATGGTAAATTTTGCCCCAAAAATTTCAAAATTCCCTCAATTGGTCCTCCAACATTATTTTCATGCCCAATTGACCCTTAATTTCATAAAATTTCATTTTGGTCCTTTGAATTTCAAAAATCCCCAATTCCAACTTCTTAACACAAACGAATTTGATTTCATCAAATTGACCCATCAAACGTTTCCAATTGTTGAAATTAAAGTTGAAATTGAGTTTCTACATGTTCATACGATTCTTTAGAAATGTGAATCGCAAGTTTTAACGCTGTGACAAACTCAATAGAGAGAGAAAGCTTCAATTACTCACCGATGAAGGCATGACGGTCCGAGCTTTCGATCTGGGCAGATAGCTCTTGTTCTGAGGTTAATCCTAGAATCAAGAATTGCATCAATTGATGCGGAATTGGATTAGTATTTTGTCCTTGAAATTCGGTCAACTCTCTCTCTAGCACCGATCGAAAATTGTAAAGGGGAGCCGAATTGGCTTACCTTTCGGTCCTAATTTGACCATGGAAAGTCTGAGGAAGTGTTGGAGGGCTTGGTTTGGCCTGTGGAGGGCTTGAAATGGTCTATTTCAGCTTGGCCGAAATAGGGCAGCTTCGGTCTGCTTGAGCTGCTTCACTATTCCATCATGCCGGTGCTTCTCCAACGATTCTCGGATTGACTGGAGTTTGCTATCAGATAGTTTTCTTCTCCTCAGTTCTAAAGAGCTCGACCTCTCCTTTTGAGGTTAAGAAAAATGTTTAAGTCGAAACTTTGATTCGAGTTTCACCGGGAAATGGAGTAGTAGAGAGAGGGAGAGAGAAGTGTTTAGGTGTGAGGAGAATGAATGGGGATGACCTTTTTATATTGGTGTAAAATCACGTATTAAATGTGAGAGATTTATTACTAGTATTAATATTGACATAAATTATTGGTATTAATTTTAATAATTTAATCTCGTTACCAAATTATTTGTATTAATTCAAATAATTTAATTTAGGTATTAAATTATTGTTATTAATTACAATAATTAAATATATATTAATTTATGGCCATTTATGATAAGGCTTCGCATAAAATTTTTTGATCGAAATTCGGGTTACAAAAAAAATCATACTTCCGAGGAGGTCACTCATCCTCACACTACCCTCGGGCAAGCATACTTAACTTTAAAGTTTTTATGGAATCTCGTTCACCTGAACTAATTTGGTTTTTGTTTTCTAATTTATCTTAAGTTTCTTTTCCAAGGTTTAATAAACCCTTTGGATCACTTAGAAGTTGTAATTTCCTAAATTGCCCATTCACAATTGATCGGGTTTGTGAACTAGTTTGATTTTCTCACTCGGTTTGACCGGTTCCCTTCCCAATTTTCCTTTGCTCAAAAGGGCGGGGTTTACAACACCTCCGTTCATAACTGATGAACGAGTTTTCAACTTCCTTCGAGGAAGTCTCATCATACCAAACGGGTGTGATCTACTTACAACCGGTAAGTAATTTTTCCGCATGATTTTCACATCACTTCCTTTAGGTTGGGATGTTTAAAATACCACTTAATAGTGGATTTTCATACCGAGGTACTTATCATCCCCAACCGTGTATGATATAAAATTCTCACTCACAACCGATAAGTGGTTTTTATCTTTAAGTTTTGCTCATCATCCCAATCGGGTATGATGTTAGTAAACCCACTCACCTGTTAATGCAGTGAATTCCACTAGACTGGTTCTTTGTATTCACGTAAGCTCGTTCATGCTGGCGTTCCCGGTATTTCGCGTTCCAGTGAGACCACGACGGTTCTAGCTTTCGATCTGGACAGATAGCTCTCACCTTAAGGTTCATCCTTTCAGTCCTAATTTGGCTGTGGGAAGGCTGAGAAAGTGTTGGGAAGGCTTGGTTTGGCCTAAGGAGGGCTCAAATTGGCCGATTTCAACTCGACTGAAATAGGGCAACTTCGGTTCGTTGGAACTGCTTCACTGTTCCATCATGCCGACGCTTCTCCAGCGATTCTCGGATTGACTAGAGTTTGCTATCAAATATTTGTCTTCTCCCCGATTGTAAAGAGCCCGACCTCTCCTTCCGAGGTTAAGAAAAATGTTCAAGTCGAAGCTCTAGTTCAAGCATCACCGGGAAATGGAGTAGTAGAGAGAGAGAGAAGTGTTTAGGTGTCAGGAGAATGAATGGGGATGGCCTCTTTATATAGGTGTAAAAATCGTATATTAAATGGGAGATATTTATTACTAGTATTAATATTGCCATAAATTATTGGTATTAATTCTAATAATTTAATTTAAGTATTAAATTATTAGTATTAATTATAATAATTAAATATATATATATATATATTAATTTTTGGCTATTTATGATAAGGCGTACATTCATAAAAATTTTTGACCGAAATTTCGGGTTACAAAAAAAAAATCATACTTCCCAGGAGGTCAGCCATCCTCACACTACTATCGGGCAAGCACACTCAACTTCAGAGTTCTTATGGATTCTCATTCACTTGAACCAGTTTGGTTTTTCTCTTCTAATTTATCTTAAGTTTCTTTTCCAAGGTTTAATAAACCCTTTGGATCACCCAGAAGTTGTAAATTTCCAAACTGTTTGTTCCCAAATGATCAGGTTTGTAAACCGGCTCAGTTTTCTTACTCGGTTTGACCGGTTCTTTCCCGGTTTTCCTTAACTCAAAAGTGCGGGTTTACAACTCTCCCCTCCTTTTAGGAGTTTTGTCCCTAAAACTTAGTTAGCTACCTTGCTTGAGCAATCATTTCCTTTGATGCCCCTTTGGTGTTTGCTTAAGATGCAAACTTTTCTCTCATCCTTGCAATTAGTCCCTTTACAACCTTCACTTAAGGAATCCCTTTTCCTTTATATTATTTACTCCCTCCATGGAGTTTGTCATAACTAGACATACCTTACCTCAAGGTATGTTCTTAGATTTTATCTCTCTCTTTGCTTAGAGCAACATTCTTCCCCTTGAGGTCCTGTACTAAAGATTAGAAATTCAAAGATAACTAACCATTTTCGTGTCTAGTTAACCACTTGATCATTGAAACCCTTAGCTCATCATCCTATAGAGCATTTCGTACTTATTTCCACGGATTTCTTTATCATCACCTTTTCATCCCATTTCGACTCTTCCTTCATTCGTTGTTCATTACAAATCGGTCCAAATTATGTTTCACTTTGTCATGCTTATGAACCGACTCTTCCTTATTTTGAGTCATGTTTTCATTGGGATCGTTGGGTTTCTTGTCCCTTATAGCATGACAATTTCTAGATCTTATCTCTATATCCATTAGATCTCCAAAACACCTCCTTTAGGGTTATTTTTCAACCTCTCAGGGATTTCATAACTTCATCCCTCTTTTCCTCTAGTAGTATTCCTCAACTACCTTTACCATTATTAACTCAATTTACACAACTGTGTCGGTTCTCCTTACCCACTCATCCTTTTTTGACTTCCTTATTGAGTATTTCTGGTTCCAATTATTTGATCTCCAGATGTTTTACTGACATGCTGGGACTCGTCCATTCTTAGGTTCATCATCACTCCCAATAACATCCTTTACTCAAGGATTTCCTTTGGCCTTAACCCGCTCTTACTTGTTTGTAACCACTTCATAGTTCGTTATTCCCATTTGACCCTTTTCAGTCTATTGTTTTATTTCGGGGAGTTCCCTTTTTACGTTTTCATTCACTAATGTGTCCCTCAAGGTAGAGACTTTTGTTCTAGGAGCTACATGTTCAACCTTCTTACCATTGCTTGAAGGTTCCCTTTTCTCTCTTTCTTCATACCCTTATCTGTGTTAGGTTATATGTTTTGCTTTGGATCCTTCTCTATCCACAACTTTTGTTTTATCCCTTGTTCCTTACATAGGACACTTCCGATTATTGGTTTTATTTTGTGCATTCCACACTATGCTTGGTTGTCCACTCTTTAAGCTTCGTATGTGTGTGTGGGCTATGACCCGTCTTACCAATTGTGGTTATTCCTTCTTAGCTTCACCTTATTAGGGGACTTACTTTCCCAACATCTTCTCGAACATATTTCCTCTATTACCCGAGTATGGGTTGTCCAATCATTCATACTTATCAGAACATCTTTTGATGCTACCCCGTTAAATAATTTCTATTAAGGAGGGTTCACATCCTCCTTATTTCAAAATCTCTTGTTCGCCCTTCTTGAGGCTCACTTAACTATTCCAAGACTTTAAACTATAAATCTGGTTTTGACCATCGATTTCTTTAAGGATTTCCCTTCGTTCTTCTCTTCCTACATTTTGGCCTTTTCACCCCTCCCTTCCTTGTTTTGGTTTAAATCCATGGTTCTCTCGGAAACCAGTTCTTTAACTGTCTTTTTTCTCTTTATTTTTCTGGTCCAATTGCTTGGGTAGCTGTATCACTCGTTCTTCATGCCCACCCCATTGTTCTTCAGAGAGTGTAGTCTTTACTATATCTCATCCTTTCTTAGGGTTTTGTTCATTCTCTTTGGCTGTCCACCATTACTAGTTTTTTCTTTCTACTCGGTTCTTCTAGAATTATTTCTTGATACTCCTGCTCTTTCTCCAAACGGATCATACTGGGACATCACGATACTTCCTTGGTAGGATTCTTTCCTTTTCTCTTGACATTCCTTTTTACATTTGCTCAAGGGGATTTTTACCCTTAAATGACATCCCTTGATGTCGTCTTCTCCTGTTTACCTTTACTCCACAATTCTTGTAGGCATATCTTGTATACTCTATCCGCATCTTCATTCGTAACCAGTACCTGTCTACTTCTTTAGGGAGCGTACAAATCTTTCTTGTTTCAAGTTTTCTTGACCGTTATGTGAGAGGCTTGCCTATTCCTTTCTTTGCTTGAGTTTTAGTCATTAATTGACCCTTGGTCCTTTTAAAGATTTCTTTCATCCTTATTTTCTCCAATATTTGACCTTTCCACCTCTTCCTTCTTTGCTAGAGTTTACTCTATGACCCTCACGAGAGTAGTTCGTTACCTGTCTTACCCTACTTTTCACCTTATTTAGTTTTCTTAAGGCAGTTGTCTCTCTAATCTCCTTGTCCTTAATGATCCTTCCAATGCCCCTTTTTAGGGTGTATTCCTTACTACTTCCTGGTCCTCGTTAGGGTGTTGTTCATTTTCTTTGACCCTCTCGTTGTCATGGTTTGCTTACTTCTGTTATGTTGTTCCGAATCTCAACTTTGACTTCTCTATATTTTCCAAAGGAAGTTGTACCTAACATTCTATCACCTTTCCAAAGTAGGTTAGTCTCGACCTCCGGTACATCCTTCCTTCAAGTAGTTTCTAATGAGAGGTTGACTCCTTGCACTCCACGTTATGTCCATCTGCCAACCAATAATTCCTTCAAGGCACTTTGTTGTATGCATCCCTCCAGAGTTCCATTTCATAGTGTATTTCGTCTCTTCTTCACTCTAACTATGTCATTCCCTAGAGTTTCGGGGGACGTTTTTCTGTGTTTGCCCCTTATGGGAGGGTTCTAAGTATGCTTCTCATGTACCTTATCCCTATTCATGAGGTATCCTTCTCAGTTTGACCTTCTTAAGAAGTTTTTGCATTCACCTCGTCATTTCTTGACCTCTTGGTGAACCGTTTGCGTAACCCGCTCCAAGGTATCGGTCTCCAATCCTTCATATCCTTTGTGACCCTTGAGGAGGTATTACCTTGAATCTATGAGGTGTGGAACACCCCTTCTTTCCTTATACTTATACTAGTCCATCTTGGTACTTGTCCTTAATAGTGTTGAGCACTTTCTTGAGTAGCATTCCTATTGTCCTCACCTTGTAACATGTCATTTTCTTGCTCAGTAGTCACTATCAGAGTTCTCACTCTTTCGTCTCCTTGTCGATTTTCTTGGCGAGCCTTCTCTGCTTACTAATTTTTCCCTAAGAGTTCTCCTAGACTCTTTGGTCTTTTGGTTCATTTCCTTATTTGGGATGGGATTCTCAGTCCCCGGGGTTTGTTTGGTTACTTTTTCTTGAGGCAATCTTCCTACAGTTGAGACGTAGGCTTACATCCTTGTTTAAAGACATGGTTTCAGGAACTTGGAATTCTTCATTAATGGAGAAGGAGTACAATATGTTAGGGCCCTAATCATATTACAAAGAGGTGGTCATGAAATAGGTAGAAGACTACGGGGTGTGTGCTAAGCATCCTCCATAGTAAGGTTATAAGCCCTAACTAGTGTTCCTGGTCTCAGGCTTGGCTTCCTTTGTACTCGAGGTGTGACCTCAACAGGTCCAAGCATCATCCTCTTGGATACTTTGTCATTTGGTCATTGGGGATTTCTACCATACCCTAGGTATTTGGGAAGCTTCTAGAGTTGTCTTCCTATGAGAACAGGGTGCTGAGCAGAATCATCCCTAGTTTTCTTGGTTCCTCTCCTTGGAGCTATCTATAAATTTTAGGAGAATCCTATTAATTACTATATATTTCTAGTCTTAAATATGTATTTGAGGAAACAGGTTTTTATACCACTCTAGTTTTCATGCCCCGACCCAGTTTGGTCGGATCCCCTTGATCAACCCGCCACTCTCTCGATTTACTAAAAGGTTTCCCCTTATATTATAAACCGTAAAGAATAAGGCATTCTTTAGAACTGCACCTTTTTCCAGGGATATCATAAATAAAAACTGCAAAGTAATTTAAATTAATCGTACTTGTCTTGCAGGCATTTAATTGCGCAAGTCTTTTAAGGTTGGGCTTTTCGAGACTTCCTGAAAGGGGTATAAGGAAGGGGGTGAGTACAACTACTCAGTGAATGGGATTCAAATATTTTGACTTTCAAGAAAAATATTTATATGAAGTGTGCCAGACTCCTTTCTTTTCAGAAATCTCTTAATTTAAAAATTTAGATTTTTTCATTATTTCTTAGTTACCGGTGCGTCATCACCCAACACACATCCTTCATCATGAAGGTTACACACATTCGCAAGTCAGTATCCCAGGGTAGAAGTACAACCACTTATACCTTGGGAATGACGTGACATCCAACCCACAATCCTGAAATCACTTCTTCGTGTCCGTATAAGGATAGAGACCTCATTCCGTCCCCACCCTAGCCTCATGCGCTTGGTGCTACTCCAAATTTCGCACAGACACCTGGAACGACGAACTGCCCTTATAGCCACCAGGTCGTCCAGTGCCCTTAGGATGCATCACTACCCCTCATGGGCGTCTTGATGATCCCGTACTCATAGTGCATGCACAAACAATGTTTTCTTATCAAGCCATGTAATATGTGGTGCCACTAGTCCAACGGCCCCGACTCTCAACTCAACCCGCAATTGTTTGTCATGACTGGTCCTTCGACCTGTCATGTCGCACTGCCGCTAGTTGACTGAGTATGTCAGTCCTATCTTGGTACCATGGCCAAACAATTCACTTATTAAGTTTTATGGCACATATATCATGTTTGTTTACAAGCTCTTGCTCATGCCAGCTCGCCTTGGGCCCAATGTACGAGATTTTCAAAATCGGGCATTTAGCCCCCAAGTTCCAAAATTGAGGCCCCCAACCTATCAGAGTTATTCGAGCTCCCGTCAAGGTCTCCCAAATTGTTTAAGCATTGGTACACAGTTAGGAGAGAGCACTTCTGACAAAACATATGTTTTCTCTATCCATTATACCACCTGGGTATAAAGACACATCCGTTCATAACCAATGAACGGGTTTTCAATTTCCTTCGAGGAAGTCTCATCATACCAATCGGGTATGATCTACTTACAACCGGTAAGTAGTTTTTCCGCATGATTTTCACATCACTTCCTTTAGGTTGTGATAATTAAAATACCACTTAATATTGAGTTTTCATACCAAGGTACTTATCATCCCCAACCGGGTATGATATAAAATTCCCACTCACAATCGGTAAGTAGTTTTTATCTTTAAGTTGTGCTCATCATCCCAACCGGGTATTATTTTAGTAAACCCACTCACCCGTTAATGCAGTGAATTCCACTAGACTGGTTCATGCTAGCGTTCCAAGTATTTCACGTTCCAGTGAGGGCACAACAATCCGAGCTTTCGATCTGGGCAGATAGATCTCATCTTGAGGTTCATCCTTTCAGTCCTAATTCGGTTGTGGAATGGCTGAGGAAGTGTTGGGAAGGCTTGGTTTGACAAGAGGAGGGCTCGAATTGGCCAATTTCAACTCGGCTAAAATAGGACAGCTTCGGTCCGCCGAAGCTGCTTCATTGTTCCATCATGCCGACGCTTCTCCAGCGATTCTCGGATTGACTAGAGTTTGCAATCAAATAGCTGTCTTCTCCCCGGTTCTAAAGAGCCCAACCTCTCCTTTCGAGGTTTAGAAAAATGTTCAAGTTGAAGCTCTGGTTCGAGATTCACCGGGAAATGGAGCAGTAGAGAGAGAGAAGTGTTCAGGTGTCATGAGAATGAATGGGGATGACCTCTTTATATAGGTGTAAAAATCGTGTATTACTAGTATTGCGATAAATTATTGGTATTAATTCAAATAATTTAATTTTGATATTAAATTATTTGTATTAATTTCAATCATTTAATTTAGGTATTAAATTATTGGTATTAATTATAATAATTAAATATATATTAATTTATGGCTATTTATGATAAGGCCTACGTTCGCATAAAAATTTTTGACCGAAATTTTGGGTTAAAAAAAATCATACTTCCCTAGAGAACTTTAGAGTTCTTATGGATTCTCGTTCATTTAAACCAATTTGATGTTTCTCTTCTAATTTATCTTAAGTTTTTTTTTTCCAAGGTTTAATGAACCCTTTGTATCACTCGAAAGTTGTAAATTTCCAAATTGTTTGTTCCCAAATGATCGGGTTTGTAAACCAACTCAGTTTTCTTACTCGGTTGGACCGGTTCTTTCTCGATTTTCCTTAACTCAAAAGTGTGGGGTTTACAAACTGCCCTTATACACATTAGGACGTCCAGAGCCCTAGGACGCATCACTACCCCTTTTAGGCGTCTTGAAGGTCCCATAACACAGTGCTTGCACAATCAATAGTTTTTCACATAATGCCATATAATCTGTGGTACCGCTGTTTCGACGACCTTGACCCTCAACTCGACCTGCAGCTATTTGTCTTAAATAGTCTGAAGACATGTCATGTCACACTGCCACAAGTCCATCAAGTATGTCGGTCATGTCTCAGTACCATGGCCAAACAACTCATTTACTTAAGTTTTCATGGCATATTAATCATGTTTGTTTACGAGCTCCTTCTTATGCCAACTGGCCTAGGGTCCACTGTTCAAGATTTTCAAAATCGGGCATATTAGCCCCCAAGTTCCAAAACCGAGGCCTCCGACTTATATGAGCTATTCGAGCTCCCATCAAGAAAGTCTCCCAAAAATTTTAAGTAGTGGCACACATTCAAGGGAGAGCACTTCTGACAAAAAAAATTTTCCCACTGTCCATCATACCAATCGAGTATGAGGACATGTTCGCTTATAACCGATAAGCAAGTTTTCCACTTCCTTCCAAGAAGTTTTATCATACAAACCGGGTATGATCCACTTACAATTGTTAATTAGTTTTTCCGTATGATTTCCACATCATTCTTCTCAGATGTGATGATTAAAATACCACTTGGCAGTGGGTTTTCATTTATGAAGTGCTTATCATCCCAACATGTTATGATATTAAATATACCACTCACCCGTTAATGTAGTGAATTCCTCTCAACCGGTTCTTTGTATCCACGCGAGCTTGTCCTTGCCGGCGTTCCCGATACTTTGTGTTCCTACACGATATGAACATCCTTGTTCATTATCCCTTGGCCTAATAGCCTTCATTCATTACAAATGAATGAGAAAATCAAACTTTTCATTTATTTGCAATTAGGTCCCTAAAGTTATTTTTTTCTCTAATTTTAAGTCATTAATGTCGGTTTTTCCTCAAATAGAGTCCTAAAACTTTTAAAATTCACCTTGGGACCTCAATTTATTCAAATTCACAAAAGGGGTTCAATTTCTCAAATTTCCAATTTGGTCACCCAACTTTTCCAAAATTACCATTTTGCCATTACTTTTCAAAAATGGTAAGTATTGCCCCAAAAATCCCAAAATTAACCAATTGGTCCGCCAACATCTTTATCATGCCCAATTGGTCTTTAATTTTATGAAATTGCATGTTAGTCCCTCAAATTTTTGAAATTCCCCATTTTCCCCCAATTTCAACATTCTAACTCAACCGAATTTGATTTCATCAAATTGACCGATCAAATGAGTTTAATTGTTAAAATTGAAGTTAGATTGGAGTTCCTACACCTTCATACGATTCAATTGTACTTTAAATTGCACGATTTGATGTCGGAATGAGCTCATATGGAGCTTCACCGGAAAACTGGACTTAGAGAGAGAAAGCTTCGAAAGCTTACTGTCGGGGGCGCGCTGGTCCGAGCTTTTAATCTGGGCAGATAGCTCTTGTCCTGAGGTTTGTCCTAAGATCAAGAATTGCATCAATTGATGTTGAATTGAGTGAGAATTTTGTCATTGAAGTTATGTCGGTTCTCTCTCTAGCACCGATCGAAATTTACAGAGTGGAGCCAAATTGGCTTACCTTTTCGTTCTAATTCAGCTGTAGGAGGGTTGCAGAGGTGTTGGGAGGACTTGGTTTGGCATGAGTAGGGCTTAAATTGGCCATTTTCAGCTCATCCAAAATAGGGCAGCTTCAGTCCGCTGGAGCTGCTTCACTGTTTTATCACATCGACGTCTCTCCAACGACCCACAAAGCGAATTGAGACCATCGTTGGGTAGTTGATTTCTCCCCGGTTCTAAAGAACCCAACCGTGACTTCTTTGGCTTAGAAAAGACCCTATATCGGAGCTTTGGTTCGAGCTTCACTAAAAATTGGAGTAGTTGAGAGAATGGAGTTTTCAGGTGTGGAGAGGATAAATGAGGAGAGCCTCTTTATATAGGAAGCTCGGGGACTTCTTGGCCATCTGATTGGTGCCCTAATGGTGGTCATTCATTACCTGAAACTCCCTGGCCAGATACTTTTCAGCTTTGTCGGCGTTGTCCAATTTTCTGGTGAGTGAACAGTGCCGTCATCTAAAGGAAGAAGACGACATTATTTCGAACCAGACCGAACTGGGTTCAAAGCTTAAACCGGCTGGTTCATGCCTGATTCGACCTAGTTTTTCAAAATTAAAAATTTCTAAATTCATTCTCTATCTAATGATGACCTCAAATCTCAATTTTAAATTTTCTATCCCAACTAGAAAAATGAATTTAGCATCTGGTTCAATAGTGGTTCAAACCGGTCCAAACCGGTTCGGAGCCGGTTCACCTGAACCGGTTTGGTTTTCATCTCCAATTCATCATAAAGTCCTTTTTCTTGACTTTTGTGACTCTTTAGGCCACTCAAGATTCATAAATTTCCTGGTTTGTCCTTTCTCTATCGGTTCCGGTTCATGAACCAACTTAGTTCATAAACCAGTTCAATCTAGTTGGATCCGGTTCATCTGAACCGGACTGATTTTTCTCTTCCAATTTGTCCTAAGGTTCTTTTCCAAGGTTTTATGAACCCCTTGGATCACTCGGGAGTTTCTCAATGATCAGTTTGTGAACCGATTTGGTGTTTCTCACTCGGTTTGACTGGTTCTTTTCCCGGTTTTCCTTAACTCCAAAGGGCGGGGTTTACAACTCTCTCCTCCTTTTAGGAGTTTTTTCCCCAAAACTAAATCAGCATTTTTCACTCTGAAATAAACTTGTCTTAATGTTAACTTGAATATGTTAACACTTCGGTCATTCTATCACTTAGACCACTTTAAATTACACGCTTCAGGAAGTTTCTTTCCTTTACATTGTTTACTACTTCCATGGAGTTTATCATAACTAGTATGTCTTGCCCGTGAATTTAAAAGTATTTCCCTAGGTTCACAGCTTCCTTTGCTTAGGGCAAGATTCTTCCCCTTTGGGGTTTTTACTCAAGATTTCAGGATTGGGAGTTCCAAAGTGCCCAATCGTTCGTTTATCTAGTTATTCTCTTCATCGTTGAAACCCTTAGCTCGGCGTTCTTTCGAGCATTACGTAATTGATTTCACGGGTTTCAATGTTATTATCTCTTCATCTTATTTTGATCCTTCCTTCATCCATTATTTATTACAGCTTTGGTCTAAGTTATGTCTGACCTCGTCATACTTACGAACAGACTCTTTCTTATTTGTGTCACATTTTTCTTCGAGACTATTGGGCTTACGTATCTCTTACAGCACGACAATGCTCCTGAATCTGTCTTTGATCATTAAAATTTTAGAACACTTCCTTACCGGGTGTTCCCAACCTTTCAAGGATTGTATAGCTTCGTCTCTCTATTCGTCTGGTAGTATTTCTCGACTACCTTTAATCATTGACCGACCTTAATTTCTTAGTTCACCCTTTACTTTCCTCTCTAAGGTATCCCTGATTGTCGGGTTTTATTTTGTGTACTCCTCACCATGCCCACCCTATTACTCTTCTTTAGAGTGTAATCTCCACTACTTTCTAGTCCTTCTTAGGGTCTCGTTTATTCTCCTTGACCATCCTATTGCTTCCTTCTTTTCTAGGTTCATCGGAAATCTCTAATTGGCTTCTTTGCTCTCCCAATCAGTTAATACATTGGCTATCCCGACATACCCTTATCCACTTATGGTTCTTTATGAGATTCTTTATGTCAGTGTAAGCCTCTTAGGATCCATCTTGGTGGTTCCTTAGCTTTGGAACTTCCCTTTTTGTGGTTACTTCCTACTTGTATCCTCTACATAAGGATTCCCATCCTGGTTCAATCTCTCTAACGCTTCTTGGAGGCTTTTCCTTCTTTCCTTTTTATGAGTAGTCCACTTGTCATGGTGTCCTTTGATGCCATCTTCCTACTTACCTACTCCTTAGGTTTAGCTTACTCCTTGGGTCTTCCTAGTATGCTTCCTTAGGGTTTCCTTCTTTAGGAGAATCCTTTCCCTTCTTTCTCAAAATCCTTTTTATTTGTCCTTGAGGGTGTCCAACTTTAACTTTCATGATATCCTCGGATGCCATCCTTCCTGCTTCACCTTTGAGGTTTGGTGGGTACGTCCATAGGATTTTCTTTTACTCGTATTTCATTACAAGTTTTATAAGAAATGGAACTTTTATTATAATGATGATGAATTACAGGGTTTTTGGTTATATTGGTCTAAGGGAACTATGGTAAGTGCTAACTATAGTACTAGGTTCATCTTGTGCTTCCTTTTGATTGAGGTTGTATACTGAGGTTGGTACTCTTGACGTAGTGGCTATGTCTTGTCCTCCGTCTAGTGCCCTTGGGTTTCCTTGAGGTGGTGGATGGTCACTTCATTGGGTATTACCTCGAAGGGTTGGACAACTCTTTGCAAAGTGTTCGAATTGTCCGCATTCAAAACAGGCTGGACACGACCCTTCATGACTTTTCCGGCACCTAGGGTAAGAGGGGTTTCTCTTTTGTGGGGTTGTACTTGTCTCTCTTTGAGCATGGTAATCATCATTTCGCCTAAAAGACACCAATCTTGTCCCCCATTTTTGTCTACTAGGCTCCTTTTGACCTCTTTAGTTGTTTTGTCCTTCCTCTTCCTTTCAGCCGGCTTGTTCTATTTGATGACGTCTTGTCTGTACCAGATGTTCACACTCATGGACCATGCTAATGATGGCACCCAAATCCATGGGGGCATCCTAGTACTCCCATCCGGTCTCTTATATTCATGTTGAGACCATCCATGAACCGTCGGCAAATATCTGCCGGTCCGGCTAAGTTTGGAGCAAAAGGCCTTTAGCTCATTAAACTTAGTCTCATATTCCAATATAGAGTTAAGCCCTTATCATAGTCGGAGGAAATTCTGCTTCTTCTCATTAATTAGGTGAGGGACCAAGTACTCCTTCGCGTATCTCTCCTCAAACTACTTCCAGGAGGGTGTGGAATTATGTAGGCTCTGGATAGTGTCCCACCATCTTTTGGCACTACCCTCCAAGAAAAATTCTGTCAGGATCACTATATCCTTTGGTGATATTTTGACTATCTCCATCAGCTTGTTGATGTTAACCAGCCAGTCCATGGTGGCTCCAACATCTTTCTCTCTAAGAAAAGGCTTACACCTTAGTTGACACGAGTCTTGAGATACTTGGGAATATCAATTAGAAGGGGATGATTAACAGGAGGAGGATGAGTTTTACTTCCTCAGGTTTAGCCCAAGAGTTGGTGCCTGCCTCAGGGACGAGGTTAGGTTACCCAATACTCGACTGAACTCTTCATACAACCTCTGGTGTTCTGAGCTTGGTCCAGGTGGCACTGTTTGGGTTTCTCGAGGAGTTTCTATTAAAAAGGGTGGTTGGGCAGTGTGGGAGACTACAACTCTAGTTCTCTTGGTTCCTTTCTTGGGAGCCATCTGAAAATTTTGAAAGTATCCCTATTAATTACTATGTTCTCTAGTCTTGATATTGTATTCAAGGAAATAGGCTCTGATATCACTCAAGTTGTCAAGCCCCAACCCAGTTTGGTCGGATCCCCATGAACAACCTGCCACTTTCCCGATTTATTCGGGGTTTTTTTCCTCTTCTAAACCGTGGGGAGTAAGGCATCCCTCTTACCTGTACCTATCTTGTAATAATATTAATTAAAACTAAATATATAGTTTACATACCTGCCTTAAGTTTCGGCTACTGATAAATTTTTAAGGTTAGTTTTCCCTTGTTTTCCAGAAAAGGGGTAAAGGGAGGGGGTGAGATCGACAACTAAGTGAATGGGTGTTAGGAGAGAGTTTTCACAAAAATCAATTTTTAATCAGAGTGTGCTAGACTCCTTATTTCATAAAAAATATTTTTCTTCAAATTTTGGTTTACCAAAACCTTTTTCCAAGGTTTCCCAATTCATTTCCAAGGATTCTCAAATCCTTTTCATGGTTTTCATAACCTCTTTCTCATTTCCATATTCGATGTGTTTAACATACAACACACACCCTTTATCATGAAGGGATCACACACATTCATGAGATGCAGTTACGCTGACTGCACCCACTTGTGGATTAGAGCGTCTTTACCATCCACCCTGATAAAAGTCTCTAACTTCTACCCAAAGTCTGAGTGAACGTCTCTAATCTCCTACCCTCAGACCAAAAATACTTCGTGTCCATATGAGGACAGAGACCTCATCCTGTCCCCACCCCGGTCTCATGCGCAATGAAGCTACATCGAGCTTCTCAAGAGTTTTGGTACGACTAAATGCCCTTATACCCATCAGGTCATCCAAAGTCTTGGGACGCATCACTACCCCTCTTGGACATCTTGAAGGTCTCATAACACAGTGCATGCACAGTCAACAGTTTTTCAAATAATGCCATATAATCTGTGGTGCCAGTGGTTTGACAGCCCCGACCTTCAACTCGACCTACAACTGTTTGTCTTGACTAGTCCAAAGACCTGTTATGTCGCACTACTACAAGTCCATTGAGTATGTCGGTCCTCTCTCGGTACCATGGACAAACAAATCATTTACTTACATTTTTATGGTATATTAATCATGTTTGTTTACGAGCTCCTGCTCGTGCCAACTGGCCTAGGGCCCACTATTCGAGATTTTCAAAATTGGGCATATTAGCCCCCAAGTTCCAAAACCGAGGACTCCGACCTATATGAGCTATTCGAGCTCCTGTCAAGAAATTCTCCCAAAAATTTTAAGTAGTGGCACACAGTCAGGGGATTAGGTCCCTAAACTTTCAATTGTCCATCATACCAACCGAGTATGAGGACCTCTCCGCTTATAACCAATAAGCGGATTTTCTACTTCGTTCTAGGTAGTTTCATCATACCAATCAGGAATGATCTACTTACAATCGGTAATTAGTTTTTCCTTATGATTTCCACATCACTCTTCTCAAATGTGATGATTAAAATATCACTTAGCAGTGGGTTTCATTTCTATAGTACTTATCATCCCAATCAGGTATGATATTAAATATCCCACTCACCCGTTAATTTAGTGAATTACTCTCAACCGGTTCTTTGTATTCCCGCGAGCTTGTCCATGCTAGCGTTCTTGGTACTTTGTGTTCCTACACGATATGAACATCCTTGTTCATTATCCCTCGGCCTAATAGCCTTCATTCATTCCAAATGAATGAGATAACCAAACTTTTCATTTATTTGCAATTAGGTCCCTAAAGTTATTTTTTTCTCTAACTTTAAGTCCCCAATGCTAGTTTTTCCTCAAATAGAGTCCTGAAACTTTTAAAATTCACCTTGGAACCGCAATTTATTCAAATTCACAAAAGGGGTTCAATTTCTTAAATATCCAATTTGGTCCCCCTACTTTTCTAAAATGGAAAGTTTTGCCCCAAAAATTTCAAAATTAACCAATTGGTCCTCCAACATCTTTATCATGCCCAAATGGTCCTTAATTTTATGAAATTGCATATTAGTCCCTCGAATTTTTAAATTCCCAATTTTCCCCCAATTATTTTTTCCAATTTCAACCTTCTAATTCAGATGAATTTGATTTCATCAAATTGACCGGTCATATGAGTTTAATTGTTGAAATTAAAGTTAGATTGGAGTTCCTACACCTTCATACGATCCAATTTCAATTTTAATCTCACGATTTGATGTTGGAATGACCTCAAACGGAGGTTCGCCAGAAAACTGGACTTAGAGAGAGAAAGCTTCGAAAGCTTATTGTTGAGGTGCGGCTATCCGAGCTTTCAACCTGGGCAGATAGCTCTTGTCCTGAGATTACTCCTATAATAAAAAATTACATCAATTTATGCTAAATTGAGTGAGAATTTAGTTATCAAAGTTCTGTCGGTTCTTTCTCTAGCACCGACAGAAATTTACAGAGGGGAGACAAGTTAGCTTACCTTTTTCGCTCTAATACAACTGTGAGTGGGTTGTGGAGGTGTTGTGAGGACTTGGTTTAGCTTGAAGAGGGCTTGAATTGGCCATTTTCAGCTTGACCAAAATAGGGCACCTTCGGTACGCCAAAGTTGCTTCACTCTTCTATCACACCGACGTCTCTCCAGCGACCCTCGGAGCAAATGGAGACTAATGTCGGGTAGCTGACTTCTCCCCGGTTCTAAAGAACCCGACCACACCTTCTTTGGCTCATAAAAGACCCTATATCAGAGCTCTGGTTCGAGCTTCATCGAAAATTGGAGCAGTTGAGAGAGAATGGAGTTTTCAGATGTGGAGAGGATGAATCAGGAGGGGCTCTTTATATAGGAAGCTTGGGGACTTCTTAGTCGTCCAATTACCACCTTAATGGTAGTCATTCATTGCCTGAAACTTCCTGGTTGAAAACTTTTCAGCTTCATCGGCGCTCCTCAATTTTCTGGCGAGTGAACAATGCTGTCATCTGAAGGAAGAAGATGACACTATTCCGAAACGGGTTCAAAGCTTAAATTGGTCGGTTCAGGCCCAATTTCACCGCGTTTTTCAAAATTTAAAAATTTTAAATCATTATGTAAACCCCGCACATTTGAGTTAAGGAAAACCGGGAAAAGAACCGGTCAAACCGAATAAGAAAAACCAAACCGGTTTACATTTGGGAATAAGCAATATGAAAATTTACAACTTGCGGTTGATCCAAAGGATTTATTAAACATTCGAAAAGAAACTTAAGACAAACTAGAAAATAAAAACCAAATTGGTTCAGGTGAAATAGATTCCATAAGAACTTCAAAGTTAAGCGTGCTTAATTTAATACCGAAATTAAATTATTGGAATTAATACCAAAATTAAATTATTGGAATTAATACCAAAATTAAATTATTGGAATTAATACCAATAATTTATGGCAATATTAATACTACTAATAAATCTCGCCCATTTAATACACGGGTTTTACGACTATATAAAGAGATCATCCCCATTTCATTCTCCTCACACCTGAACACTTCTCTCTCTCTCTCTCTCTACTGCTCCATTTCCCGGTACAGCTCGAACTAGAGCTTTGACTTGAACAAAGGTCAGGCTCTTTAGAACCGGCGAGAAGACAGCTATTTGATAGCAGACTCCAGTCAATCCGAGAATCGTTGGAGAAACCCCGACATGATGGAATAGTGAAGCAACTCCGGCGGACCGAAGCTGCCCTATTTCGGCCAAGCTGAAATCGGCCATTTCAAGCCCTCCTCAGGCCAAACCAAGCCCTCTCAACACTTCCTCAGCCTTTCCACGGCCAAATTAGGACCGAAAGGTAAGCCAATTCGGCTCCCCTTTATAATTTTCAATCGGTGCTAGAGAGAGTCGACCAAATTTCAATGATAAAATTCTAATCCAATTCCGCATCAATTGATACAATACTTGATTTTAGGATGAACCTCAGGACGAGACCTATCTGCCCAGATCAAAAGCTCGGACTGTCGTGCCTTCACCGGTGAGTAATCGAAGCTTTCTCTCTCTACAGTCTATTTTTCGGCAAAGCTCCGTTTGAGCTCGTTCCAATGTTAAAATATGCGATTCAAAGTTTCTTAGAATCATATGAACATACAAGAACTCAATTTCAACTCCAATTTCAATAATTAGAAGTGTTTGATCGGTTAATTTGATGAAATCAAATTCGGTAGTGTTGAAGAGTTGAAATTGGGGGAAAATTTGGGGATTTTTGAAATTCAAAGGGGCCAAAATACAATTTTATGAAATTGAGGGTCAATTGGGCATGAAAAATAATGTTGGAGGACCAATTGAGGAATTTTGGAAATTTTGGGGAAAAAACGTACCATTTTTGTGAAAGAAGGGCAAAATGGTAATTTTGGAAAAATTGGGGAACCAAATTGGAAATTTGGAAAATTAAACCCCTTTTTGGTGAAATTGAATAAATTGAGGTCCCACAATAAATTTTAAAAGTTACGGGACTCAATTTGAGCAAGGGACTTAAAGTTAAAGAGAAATAACTTTCGGAACCTAATTGCAAATAACTAAAAGTTTGGGTTTTCTCATTCATTAATGAATGAAGGCTGTTATGCCGAGTAATAATGAACAAGGTTGTTCATATCGTGTAGGAATGTTAAATACCGAGAACGCCAGCAAGGACAAGCTCACGTGAATACAAAGAACCAGTATAGTGGAATTCACGGCATTAACGGGTGAGTAGGTTATTCACATCATACCCGGTTGGGATGATGAGCACGGTTTAAAGTTAAAAACCACTTACCAGTTGTGAGTGGATTTACTAACATCATACCCGGTTGGGATGAAGAACACAACTTAAAGATAAAAACCACTTACCGGTTGTGAGTGGATTTACAAACATCATACCCGATTGGGATGATGAGCACACCTTATAATTTAAAAACCACTTACCGGTTGTGAGTGGGTTTACAAACATCATACCCGATTGTGATGATGAGCACACCTTATAATTTAAAAATCACTTACCAGTTGTGAGTGGGTTTACAAACATCATACCCGATTGGGATGATGAGCATACCTTATAATTTAAAAACCACTTACCGGTTGTGAGTGGGTTTACTAACATCATACCCGGTTGGGATGATGAGCACAACTTAAAGTTCAAAACCACTTACCGATTGTGAGTGGAAATTTTATATCATATCGGTAGGGGATGATAAGTACCTCAGTATAAAAACCCACTGTTTAGTGGTATTTTAATCATCACCACTTAGAGAAAGTGATGTGAAAATTATGCGAAAAAAACCACCTACCGGTTGTAAGTAGATCATACCCGGTTGGTATGATGAGACTTCCTCGAAGGAAGTTGAAAACCTGTTCATCGGTTATGAATGGAGATGTCCTTATACCGGTTGGTATAATGGACAGTGAAAACCTATTTTGTCGGAAGTGTTCTCCCCTGACTGTGTGCCAATGCTTAAACTATTTGGGAGACCTTCTCGACGGGAGCTCGAATAGCTATGATAGGCCAGGGGCCTCGATTTTGGAACTTGGGGGCTAAATGCCCAATTTTGAAAATCTCGTACAGTGGGCCCAAGGCCAATTGGCACAAGCAGGAGCTCGTAAACGAACATGATATATGTGCCATAAAACTTAATAAGTGAATTGTTTGGCCATGGTACCAAGATAGGACAGACATACTCAGTCAACTAGCGGCAGTGCGACATGACAGGTCAACGGACTAGTTAAGACAAACAACTGCGGGTTGAGTTGAGAGTCAGGGCCGTTGGACCAGTGGCACCACAGATTACATGGCAATATGAGAAAATATTTTTTATGCATGCACTGTGAGTATGAGATCATCAAGGCGCCCATGAGGGGTAGTGATGCCTCCTAAAGGCACTGGACGACCTGGTGGCTATAAAGGCAGTTCGTTGTTCCAGGTGTATGTGCGAAATCTGGAGTAGCACCAAGCGCATGAGACTAAGGTGGGGATAAGATGAGGTCTCTGTCCTCATACGGACACGAAGAAAGGATTTTGGGATTGTGGGTCGGATGTCGCGTACATCCACTCATTCCCACGGTAGAAGTGGTCATACTTCTATCCGGGTGGCAGGAAAAGTCGCTCTGAAGCCACTAGCGGGTTCAGTAGTGATACTAACTTGCGAATGTGTGTAACCTTCATGATAAAGGATGTGTGTTGGGTGATGACACACCCGTAACTAAGAAATAATGGAAAAACCCTAATTTTTAAATGAAGGGGTTTTTTAAAAGAGAGGACTCTTGCACACTCCATATAAATATTTTTCTTAAAAGTTAAAAGTACACCTTTAAAAACCCATTCACTGAGTAGTCGTACTCACCCCCTCCCTTATATCCCTTTCAGGAAATCCCGAAAAGCCTACCCTAAAAGACAATCAACTAAGATGCCTGTAAGACAGGTATGTAAAGTTTAAAATTTCATGCAGTTTTGATTATGTTATTCCAGGAAATGGTGCAGGTTTAAAGGACGCCTTACTCTTTACGGATTATAATAAGGGGAAACCCTTTAATAAACCGGGAGAGTGGCGAGTTGTTCACGGGGATTCGACCAAACCGGGTAGGGGCGTGACATCTTATGTAAGTTTTTTATGTCATACTACTATTATTTTCATACATCATGTATGTTCTCCGATTGGTCCAATCGGACACGCAGCCAACGTTCCCACTCACCTTGTGTCATGGAACTTGTTCTTTCCATAAGAGATTCCGTAAATCCCACTCTTTTATACAATATTTAGCATAATAGAGTTAGACTCACTTTTAACCCTTCAATAATTTAACCTATCGTACTTTTCTTACGGATTAGCCCTCATAGGTCTTGGCTACCCAACTCACTAGTCAGTAAACATGCCCTTAATCATTACTTTTCTAAGGTTAATCCATCGAGATTAAGGTTATTCTATTTCCACTTAGAAATTATTGGAGTGCCATATTTCCTTTATTTACCCCCTAGGGTCTAACTTTTCCAAAATTATTATTTGATCTATAACTTGGGCAAAATTAGCATTTTATCCCTATACTTTTAAATTTCTTCTTTTCAGACCTTAGATTTTCCCAAGACTTTCAATTGGGTCCCCCAATTTTATTTGAGTATTATTCTGGTCCCAAATAGGCATTGGAGCAAGTCCATGCCCTATTTCTCATTAATTATCGAATGGCCCCTAAGTTTTAGCAAAATTATCATTTTGCCCCTCTTCCTTACAACTTAACTTTCGGGACTCCATTTCCCTTTATTTTCCACATGCAAGCCCCTAAACTTTCTTTAATGTCCAAAAGTTGTATTTTGGCTGCCCAAATCCTTTTATTTGTACTTTAGTCCTTAACTTTATCTTTATTGTAAATAGGTCCCTAGACCTTCCAAAATAGACAAACCTAGTCTCTAAACTTCACCAAACTTTCCAATCAACCCCAAAAATTAGTTTAGCCCCTTAAGAAGACCCTATATAAAGATCATTTATATTTGGGACCCCTAACTTTCAAATATTTGCATTTTATTCCCCGAACTTTGACCCATGATAAAAGTATCTCTAAAAATTCCCAAATAAAGTGTTAAGATCCCTTGGTATCCCTCTAGTCCACATCATAAACTTAGTTTGGCTGGAGTTGGCTAGAATTGTTCCGATCGGGCTTGATTAGAAACATGCATGCAAACGAGTAAGAGTCAAGTCAAAGCTAAGAACTCACCAGAGACAGCACTCAGTCATCGAGGTTGGTGCAGTTGGGAAGTTGACTTTCTTAGGAGTCTGTGGCCACTTAGATCACCTTAATTGGTGGTTCGTAGCTCATACTTGGTCTATTTTAGTTAGCTTGACCACTAATCCCAAGATTTTGAACTTCAAAAATTTAATTCTCTCAAAAATTACTCAAATTGGGCAAGGCTAGTTGCTAGGGAAAGTTTTGAGTGTGAGGGATTTCCTGAATTTTTCTTAGCTCGAGAGTGTTGTCATGGTTGTCTAAACTAGCATCTAAAACAAGTGCTATGTTTTTTATCACTAGAGTTCATGTACTGTGCGATCGCGCTGACAATTGTAGAGGTGGAGTTTAGGAGCTTAAAACTTGAGTTATAATGCAATCAAAAGTTTGGGTTTTAAAGTGTAAATTTTGGAAATTCGAGCACTAAAATGAAAATTCTAAAAAGTACGATGGTTAAAACATAAATAGGGATGATTTAAGGACTTAAAGAAATGAGTTGGAAAATTTTGAGGTTGAATTGTAAAAAAGAAAAATATAGGGACATAAATGAAAATATTAGAAAAATAGTAACTTAAATGTAATTATGGATAAAAAAATAAGGACATAAATGTAATTAAGGGAAATATAGGAACACAAATGTAATTAATTAAGACAACCAAACCAATGCCCAATATTTTTATAATGTGGTTTAGGGCTGATATTTTAAAAGATTGGATAAGGCCCATGGTTAAAAAAAAGAATATTATTTGATTAAGGAGGGTCTATTAGAAAATAAATAAACCTTTCATTTATGTGCATGATTTTATGCTTGACTAATAATAAGTCGACATTTTCTTGAGTTTGATGAGAACAATTATAAGATCAATGGACCCTTGGGTAGAGTTAGTGATGGTTTTGGAGGGATACTAGAAACATAAAGTAAATAAGGGGATTGATATTTTTTCTAGTAGGTCGAGACTTGGGAGTTAAAGGAAAGTTGGTCCAACCATATGAATATGATTTGGTTGAGGGTCGAGAGAGTGGCGATGAAAAATTGACTTACTCATCTTTCTAGTGGTATCAAGATCGTTGCGAGAGGTCGTCGGATGGAGAAGCTATGCTCTCTAATAGTCATGTTGTCAAAGATGAGAGCAATCAAGCTTGAGAGTGAAATTTGAGTGATCTTTGACAATGGGAACATGCATTCCTTATATTTTACTCAATCCATAGTATGTGGCTTTGTGCATTAATTAATTTCCCAAATAGGTTAGTTTCTGGTTGTCTTCAGGGTTCATCGATTTTCTGGGTGGATTCAGGTCAGAGCTCGGGCAAGGAAGACGATACATGCGTGTGTGTGCTCGGTGTCACACCTTGATCAGTCCACGCTGTAGCAAACCGATTTCTGACGAATATTTCGGTCGATTTAGCGATTTTTTGCAAGATTCCCCCATTTTATGATCAGTTCTTAGAAAAATAAAAATACCTAAAAATTCTAAGTTCAATTTCCTATTTAATGTACACAAGAATTGATTATTTTGGATTTGTTTGACACCCTTAAAATTTTAGGAGGGTTTTGTGACTTCCCTAGCTCGAACTCAATTCAAGCCAGTTATTCTCAATCCTTAACCTTGTGTTCCAAGACATTCCTAAGGATTCCTCATGTCCATTTTTCACTCTTATTGGTCTCTCCATCAATTCATTCTTCCATTCTGATTCGAACACATTTCCCGATTCAACTCGATCAGATTCTTGAATTGGGAATTACTAGTGTTACAAATCATCTAACCCTTACACTTTTATAGGCCCTAGTTCAAATACTGCTAGATGAATCTCTTCGGTTGTTACCCTTTTGGTTAAGTACTTATTTATTATATCATAGATAATGAGGGTACCACTGTCAATAATTCCTAAGGGTTATACAATCCTTCCGATAAATACAGCTCCTTAAATAAATAAAACAGAGAAAGTCTTTTTGATAGTCCATTCATCTTCAATCCAATCACTTGTAGCATTTTTTTATTTTTCACATTCGCTTTCTGGATAATTGTGGATTGGTGGATGTATTTGGTGTTCCTATCTCACTATTTAAGCCATTGTATTCTTACTTATTATCTCTATAACACTTTCTTAAATTCTCACATTTTGTTTAGTTAATCTATGAGTTTTTTTCATAAGTTACACAGATGTCAACTCAGTTGAAGGGATTTGGCTAACATGATATTGCAGCTAGGTTAGCATTTTTGTAGAATTCAAAATATTATGTATACTCCATTGAATAACGAATTTGCTCCTCTATTTCAATTGTTCATCAACCTCATTTATTGTTGGTGACAAAGTATGTCCCACCTACTTATAATTATCTCAAATGTGGAGTCCTTGAGAACTTTTACAAAAGTTCAATTGTTAGTGAGATTGGTATGATTCTACCTAATACATGTGTTACTATAGCGAATAGGAATTTCTCAATTTTTGTATACAATTTATCTTATGGTTGGTACAATTGAAATAATATCTATTAAAATCCTAATATTACAGTTTTAAATTTTTTATAAATTTCACTAATATGTCAATTATTCTCTTTTATTTTGAATCTACACATGATTTTTTTTCCGTGCAGTAACATATTAAAATCGATCCCATTTAGCAGTCTCATCGTTCTTCAATTGACTCGAAAAGACATATTTTCTTTTTTATACTAAAAAACAGGTAAAAGCAGTACAGCCAAGACTCCAAAGAATGGATGGTTCCGAGATGCTTCGCCCCTTGCTTTTTACTACTCCATGCTGACTTTCCAATTCAATACAACTAGTACCATCTTGGATAATTAGATAATGGATACACAATATTTTTTTATATAGTCTAAGTGTAAGTAAATTGGCATTTGTAATATTGTTTATAATTATATTATTATTATATAATACCAGTAAATTTATTGATATCAACGTCTACTACATTTTTAATGCCTTATATCATCTTACCATGTCCATCCCTTGTATATTCTCTCAAATTATTAATCATTTGAGATTAATTATGCTACAAATATTTATTTTTTATATAAAAATAAAAGAATTAGCGTGAATCAAACAAAAGAAAATGAATATGGATTAAATTCACTCGAGTTCTGATAATTTTTTTAAGAATTAATTAATTAGACAAGAATAAGGATAGAGTACTATTCTTATTGTTAATGCCCACAACAACGAAATTTATTGTAATAGAAAAATAAATCGGTCTATCTTAGAATTCGACCTTCGAAATGGTGAGAGTTCAAGTCTCTCTATCATGAGTACCCTTTTATCCTTTAACTATTTATCTTATTATTTTTTTTGTTATGGGTTAAAATTTTATTATTAATAAATGTAGTTATATTAATATAAATTTAAAAATTATAATTTTTAATAGTTTCAACTTTATATAACAAAATTAAGTATCTATTTTTTTATTTTCGGTTGAGTTATGTTTTTTATTTATTCTATTATTTCATGAATTTAGTTATATTAATATAAATTTTAAAGTTATAATTTTTAATAGTTTATATAATAAAATTAATTATATATTTTATATAATATATAATTGTTATTTTTACATGTAAAAGTTTGTTGTGTGACAATAAAGTATTATATTTATATATATTTAAATTTTATTATTTATAAGTAGTAAAATAATTACAATTTTATAAAATTATAATAATTCTTAATTTTAGTCGTGATATCAGCACTTATTTGTAGCGTGTGTGTATATATATATACTTTATATTTATAATATTTTAACTTGCTATAAAAAAATTATCTATAAGTTAGTTATATTTTTATAATCTCATACAATTGTAGAACAACAAACTGAAGTTTTATATTTTTTATCCATAATCAACTAAACAATTAGTTGAGTTTTGGGTGTTCTGGTACAAACAATTAAATACATGTAAGAACTAATAATTAGGAAAATATAAAATTACAATTCTAATTATTATTTATTAAAAATAAATATTTACAATATATATGTATAAATTTAAATGTGACACATCATATTTAACTATTATTTATTTAGTATATTATAATTGATATATTTTTATTTGTTAGCGATATCAATATATAATATTAATGTAAAGTGAAAAAGAATATAGAAACAATTGAAATTATTCACTCACTTGAGTTAAAGTTAGCTAAATATTCAAATTTTAAATGAATAATATTTTATTAGGTATTTAATTTACTTTAATATTAATAAAAATATGGGATAAAACTATTATTAGAATATATATATTAAGAGATGAAAAGTTGAATTATAAAAGCGAGTTTGCTCGACCAGTGAAATCACTATCGAGTTGAAAAGAAAAGAAAAATATAAGGGAAGTTGAGGCGAAAATGCTAGTAGGAACCAAATACTCGAAGATATTAATGTTAGAAAAAATCATTTTATATAAATAAAAAAAATTAATTTGATTAAATAAAAGTTAGAAAAAAAAAGTTAAGATCCTATCATACTTACAAAATACTAATGGTCCACTAGAAATGTTCTTTATGGAAAATGTACAAAATATAAACTCGTTAAAAAATAAGTTGTCAGAAAAATGGGATTAAATTATTAGATTAATTTGAGAAAATAAAAACTTTTAGTTTTAAAATATTTTTGGTGTTATGAGTTAGAAAAATAAATTTATAATAGATTAAAAGGAAGTTAGAAAATTAATGGTGAGTTCTTCCCAATATTGATTTGAGGTTGGATGATAGTAATATTAGAAATTTAACTATATTGGCTGTGTTGATTGTATTATACCCAATTAAAAATCACTAATTATAATGGTATAAACCCTACCATCTTATATACATATTATTTTTCTATTTTGTAATATATAAAATTATATTTTTATCATCCACACTATAATTAAATAATATGATCATATATCATTTATTTAAACGGTTATTAACAACGATTACTGAATTTGAAATAATAATAAATAATGAAATCGAGTTTGATATTTTTTTTATATAATCGAGAAAATCACTAACGAATTTTTAATATCGAATGAAATACAAATATAAAATAAATTAGTCTAATACAATTTAATAGATTATTATATGCTAATAAATAATGAATATGAGAAACTGTTATTAGTAATAACAATTTATACTTATATATATTTTATAAATAAGGTAGTAATATAAATTTTATAGATACAACAAACTTATTTATTTTAATTAACCTATGAACTTATAGGTCTAACCCTAGTGATACTAATGAATTAAACAACGGATGGTTCCTTCAAGCTTCCCCATGTGCCTTTTGCTGTTACGGGTTGAATTTCCATTTCAATACATGAAGGACCATCATGCATAAAATGGCATCCTCATTAATTTTCCAATTGCTTTATCCTTTAATATATATTATATATTTAGTAATGAATACCTTAACATTTAAGTTGTGAGTAAATAAAAAAAATAATATGTAAATATTTATTTTATGGTTATTAGAAGTTGCACATCAAATTTGTTATTTGTAAATCAATTGGGCATTATGATCAGTTGTAATATGGAGTAAATTATAAGGGTGATGTACATTTTTTTCACTATAATATTCCATGGTCCGTTGATGAGAATGAATGGTAAGTTGCAGGTCATCATCAATGGCAATTAGGGTTTCTAGACAATACAATTAATATCCATTAGAATGTCAGTGGAAGAAGAAGATGGGGTTTGAGTTTCTCTATTTAAAACATGTGTAGATATTTTTTTATTAATATTTAAAATAAATAAATATTTCAGTAAGATAATACTCAAACCCTAACTTTCCACTTTCATTTTACTTATTTTTTCTAAAAATTACATACAAAAATTTAAAAAATTTGTATCTAGGAAGGTTAAATTACATTATTATACCAAAATATTTAGGTTAAATAATATTTTTGTGACAAATTTTTGATATATTAGATTTTACTGTTTGAAAAAATTGATATATTTTCCGCGAGTTAAATTTAAAAAATTGTTGACATAGATTTAATTATTTAATATATATATATATATATATTATTACATCATCATTTTATGATATTTTATATATTACGTCAATTTAAAAATAATTATAAATAAAATGTATAATTAAAAAATCATACATTTATTTATTTACACTTTCAATTAAAAAATATTATTATACCTTTTCTATTATTTTAAAAAATTAAATTTCTATGAGACTAAATTCTATTTCTAATACTGTTTTAATTTCAATTTCTATTCTCATCATAAGTTTGCATTTCTTATACGAGATCTTAGAAGATGGAGGGGGAATGGAAACCATAGTATAGGGCAATAATTCAAACTTCAAATTTAATTGAGATAGTAGGGAGACTTGGGAGCATCATTGAGTTCTTGATGGTGTTGATTATGTGTTTGCACTTTGTAGGTGGGGTGCCCACCTGGGGGGTACGGGCACACAACTATACGAGGAGGTGAGTATGACTGACAATTTGAGTATATCAGACTGAATTGGCAGTTTGAATGCCTGCAGCAGTAACTGTGACTGTAGGAAACAATATGTGCAGGATTCAGGCTTAAGGGAAGCTTGAAGAAAACATGACGGACTAAAGAGAAGTTTGAATAAAAGAGGGCGGGTTGAATGCATGCAGATGGTTGCTTCCGGTAGAAGGCCACGAACATAGAAGTGAACGAGGGAGTTGAAGAAAATAGAGCATATTGTACTTGGAAGAATGATTCTTGCAGAGACATAGGTGGAGGGTATAAGGAAGATGAATTGCTTCCTAATATTGATATCAACATTTTCAACTGATTGTAGGATGAAGTTACAGTATTCAAAACGTTATACATTACAATCTTATGTCATAAATGTTGTGTATTAAAATATGATGAGTTAGACTGACCACTTATAACATTATATTACAAGCACTAAGGACATTTTTATAGAATATAATACATGTTAAAATCATTCTAATGGAGTCCTATTTCATTTTTATATATCTCGATGATATATATTTATTTAAAAATAAAAAAAATTATATAATATTTTATTAAATAGTATTATAATTATTGTATTCGTGGATGGCTTTATAATATAATTATAAATTTAAATAGGATAATATTTCTAAAATTATAAAAATATAATATTCACTATTTTATCTAATATTAGATAATATTTTCAAAAATAGTTATAGTATTTAGGGAATTAGATACGGTTGATACAGTATCTCTTATAATATATAATAAAATATTATTTATTGATAATTATTTTATTATATATATATTTAAATTTTATTATTTATAAATAATAAAATATTTAAAAAATTATAAATCCATCGCAATTCTTTATTTTATATTATCAGTTACTAATAGACGAGTGCAATCAACTCATTTCTATTTCAAAAGCCAACAATGCTTTTTGAAAAATGGAATCTAACAGCCATTTCTAGAGTAAACAACGCGTTATTGTGCTAAGCGGATAAACTATACGTGTCACTTTCTCACTTCACAACTTAAAAGCAGTGGAAGACTATTGTGTTTTAGATTATAATTATTTCTTTTTTATTTTAAAAAATATAAAATTATTATCTAAATATTTAAATTTCACTCTATCAATTAATTAAATTTTCTCCCGCTATATAAAATTATGATCTTGATTGATTAATGAAGAGTCTAACGCCTTTAGCGGAAGAAAGTCCCATACCTGATATTATGTGATCCTGTCCCATGGGAACACCATGATTGCAGAAGATTCCGTTCTTCTCTTCGGTTGATCAGATATAATTACATTTTTTTTTTACACCCAAAAAACAGGTAAAAGCAGTCGAGTTAATGCCTAATCTCCGATGGTTCGGCGATGCTTCTCGACCTGCTTTTTGCCATTCCTTGTTGAATTTCCATTTCAATACAGCAAGGACCATCATGGATAAAATGGCATTCTCATTATTTTCACAATTTATAAATATATATTATATAATTTATTTATGAATACCTTAACATCTAAGTAATTAGTAAATAAAAAAAACTAAATTATATTTTTTTTTATCAAACTTTAGGGTAATTGACAGTTTTATACCTAATATTTGCAAATTTATATTTTAGCACGACATATTTGATAGAATCAATATTTTTATGTTAATTTTAATTTAATTTAAAAAATTCTAATATAAGTTTAACCATGAGTAGTAGTATACTATCATTTTTTTTCTGATGTAACTCAGTATAACAATCAACATAATAAATGGTGTAAAACAATGAAATAAGTTAAAAAAATATGATTTATTTGCATAATAATCTAATATCCCATTAACTAATTATAAATATTTTATTTTATATTAAATTATATATATTTATTTTACAAAACATATTATATATAATTTTTACTTAATAAAACTATAAATAAATATTATATACCATTAATAATTTACTTAATTAATTTTAAATTATAAATTAAATCTATTAAATTAATATAATATAAAATTATATATATTATGTTATTAATAAAAATATATGCAATTTAAACTAAATAAAATATTTTTATATGTATTATATTTTTTTTATAAATTATAATATTATATAAATAATTATATATAATATGAGATCACATAAATTTATATACAATTTTATATAAGGATATAAATTATATGTAATTTACCATCAATAAAATTATAATTAAAATATGTATAAAATATGTATAATATATATAAATTTGTATGATTATATCTAATAAAATTATGAATGAAAATTATATATAATTAAAATTTTGTGTATAAATTTATAATAATAAATTAAATATTTTATATAAATATAATATAAAAGTATATATATTTTGAGTTATTAATAAAAATTATAATTAATTTAATTTACATGAAATATGTATATATGAATTATATAATTTTTTGTACATCTATGAATTATATAATTAACATAAATTATATATAATATTTTATTTAACTATTATATTTTTATTAATGATTCAATATATATAATTTTGTCAAATATTTAATTTATTATTATAAAATAATTAAATAAAATGTTAATTATATATAAATTTATTTATATGTATTTAATATTTTAAAAATTATATATGTAATATAAGTTAAATCAAATATTTATACATAAATTTATAGGGAATATATTAAATTATAAAGTAAATTTAGAAAATTTAATTTATTTATTATTTAAATATTAATTTTATGTTTATTAAAAGTTTCACATCAAAATTGTTATTTGTACATTAATTGGGCATAAATTGTAATATGGAGTAAATTATAAGGGTAATGTAGATTTTCCCACTAGAATATTTCATGGCTCCTAAATGATATCATCAATGACAAGTAGGGTTTCTAGAAGGAAGGAAAAATGTGAAGAAAGAAGATGAAACAACTACAATTACTATCCATTAGAATGAATTTAGACCCGCAACACAATCACACATCTTAGTGGAAGGAGAAGGTGAGGTTTGACTCTGATTGCATGAGGGTGGGTTGAACTTGAAGGCTAGGCTTTCTCTCTACTTAAAAACACACGCATTTTTCATTAAAAAATTCATTAACATTTAAATAAATAAATATTTCATAAGTGAAGACTCAAATTTCCACTTCACTAAGTTGATATTTATGTTTATTATTTTTCTTAATGCTGAATATATTTTCTTAGTGAACCTACCTCATTTTCCCAATTGCACTCTCCATTTTCTTATTTAAAAAAATTGTATAACAAAAAATAGAAAAAATACCCTCATTTATATTAAATATCATATATTTATAATTTTTTTACTTAAAGTAACCAACACACCCATTAATTGAGTTGAGAGTAGTTTGTTTTGCACATGTGATGAGTAAATTTTGTTTGCTCAACACTTGTGATGGGTAGTTCAACTTCCTTATAATTTACCATATTTCTTAGCATTTGATTATATAATTAAAAAATACATATTTATAAGAGCTTTACTATTAGTAGTTTTTTTTTATGGATGGGATTTCTAGATAGAAATATTTTAAAACAATTAATGGAAATAATTAACATATTTTAATAATTTAAGCTTAAATTTATATTTATATTTCGAATAGAATAGAAATTTAGACAAATTTCAATTAATGTATTTTTAATTTTCACCTTTTTTTTTGCTCAATGGAACTAATTCTGAAATGTAACGTTTAAGTCACCGCCATAAGGATTTCGTCGAGGTGACGTCAGCATCTTCACTCGTGGGGTCTAGTGGGGTCTAGCGTGTGATATCAGGCGCGATCCTTCGTTAGCCTTCTCGGTTCTCCCTTTTTTTAATGAGCTTCTCTTCTCTCTCTCCCTTTCTATCTGACGTCTCACCAAGCCTCGTGCATTTTCTCCCTGTTTCCGCTGAAGTACAGGTACGTTTGAAGGATTTTGAACTCACATATGATCATCCTGCCATGGCTTTAAGCTTTTTTATACATGTGTTTTCATTTGTCTGAAAATGTTAGACTCTAGTATGTCGCTTGAATCGGTCTTTCTGTGATGTTTTAGAGTCTGATCTTCAATTCAAAATTGAGGTGTATGAAGTTTATTAAGCTCTGTTTACTCTACTTTTGTCCTGGTACTGAAAAATCATAATATTGTTTCTATGGAATTATCGTCTGTATTCTTCACTCCTATTGAAGAATTTCTTCTTTAGATTTCCTATAATTTTGTGAAATTACTCGTTACTTTGAAGTAAGCATGCAATTATAACATCATAATCCTAAAATGAGGAACATAAAAAACTTAATATATCTCATACTTATTATTACCTTTTTATATTGAAAAATAAAAAAAAATATTTTATTTTATTTAAAACCCTAAATCTCTTCTCTTCATCCCCTTACCTGGAAACAATTCTCTTTCGCAATTTTATTAACCTATGGAGAGGGAATGTTCATTTTTAAGTACTCTGGGAATATAGGATAGTACTGGGAGGGCGGGGCCTGGCTCACAAGGTTAGTTGGCCTGGGTAAGAACCGTGGTGTAGGGGATAGGAATCCCTCCTGGCCCACAACCTTCTCCCTAATCCTATAGGAATTTGGGTGGGGGTCTATTGTAATTGAAGTTTTTCTTTTCTTTTAATTTATTATTATTTAGTGTTAAGAGGGGAAAAAATGAAATAGAGATTCTCAGACAAAGTAATAATATAAGATTAATGGACGAACGTTTGTGTGAAAGTATTGTTTAACTGTATTATATATTCATTTACAAATATATTAATTTCGATCATTTCGTGTGTACTTACTCCGAAGGATTTTGTTGCCACACCAATCAATGGTGTCAAAATATCGTCGACCCAAACATGCCAAGTATTCCTTGGTAGTGCGTGACTTCCCACTAGGTTGTGGGACTCGGGCTTCAGAAATCATCATCCCTAGAGGAAATGGCGCCACTAAGTCTGCTGCTGTGAAAGCGTTGTTGCCAGAGAGGAGTCCCCACCATTCAGCAACGAGGAATACTGCACTTGTAGTTCGTCACACACGCGCCATTACTTCGAGCTTTGAAGGGAATTCTTCTCCACGAGTGAAAGTTAGAGATACTATAAATCTATTTCGTGCTCTATGCAAGGATATCTCTCAAGGAAACATGGAAGCAAGAAGTTCCAAGGAAAAAATCAAGAGGGTTGATCTTAAGGCATGGGAAATCCTCAAGGATTTGGAGGCAGACATCTATGGAGGCAAGCTATTCATTGGTGTCGTGCCAGGTGTGGAGATAGGAGACACATTCTTTTACAGGTAATAATAATTATACATTTATAATACATTTGCGACAACAATTTCAGCAATTAGCTCGTCTTACTAACAAACGAGATTTGAATTTCTAACAACAGGATTGAGCTGAATGCGGTGGGACTTCATCGCCCTCCTCAGAATGGTATAGATTTTACGAAGGAGAATGGCGACATCATCGCCATAAGCGTGGTCGCCTCGAACGACACGGACAACATGAACAGCCCTGACGAGCTGATCTACGTTGGGCAGGGAGGGATCGCGAGATCGGGCGGCGTCTGCAGGGACTGCAACGAGGACCAGAAGCTAATTCGTGGGAACCTGGCGATGTGCAACAGCGTCGGCGTGAAGAACCCCGTGAGGGTCATTCGGACGGTGGGGACTTCCATCTACGACAGAGAGCTCGTCACTCACTCCAAAGAGATATTTGTGTACGATGGCCTGTACGTGGTCGAGAGCTGCTACGAAGGACATGGGGTAAATGGTCGACTCATCTTCAAGTTCAAGCTCAAGAGGCTCCCAGGTCAGCCGCCTATCGCCCGTTACCGTTGATGAGTGAACAAAAATGCAGTATGAACAAAGCTGGTGATAATAGCACTTTGCTTATAGCTAGCCTGCCTGTACATACAGTCTTAGTAACTCTGTTTGCTTGTAGGTAGTCTGTACATACAGTCTTAGTGTCGTCTGTGTCTGTCTTGGTTCTCTGACATGCCAACATATGTTGCTAGTATGTTATTTGCATAATAGTTTAGGCTATCTTCAAGCTTTCACTAATCCTCGCCTTTTGTCATGTCTTGTCACAGAAACTTGCGTTGATGTTTACTTCCCTTATTTTCCTAATTAACGAGCTAGGTCAGATAAAATTCCCACTTATATTGTTTATATATTAATACTGTAGCATCCAATGTCATACTTAAGTATGAGTTCATCCTTTTATGTCGATTTTCAAGGAAATTATCTGAAAATTTTGGGAAATTCGCAGGTATTAAATATAAAATAAATTTATAAATTTTTAATTTCGAAAAAATTGTTTAAATAATACGTCTTATTTTCATTCTAATCTCTTACGGTCAAATTACAACGTATCGGTTATCGTATAATTAACATGCGCAATTAACAGTCAAATTACAACGGATCGGTTACCGCACAATTAATATGCGTAATCAACGCTCGCAAGTGTGTTAAGGTACCATTTGTCAGGCGGTCAACTGTGGCTAGTAAGTAGCAACACAGACACAATTAGGTGCGGTCTCCGTTTACTAAGTAAACGGATAACATACCAATTAAGTTAAATTGCTGTCTCAGCATAATCAAACAATCACTAACTGTTATGTATCCAATGATTGATGTAGCGGTTGCGTTGTACCGCCATGTAAGCAGTACCGATCAAACATATATATTGTAACGTATTCGGCACGTACGAGATTCGCATATTAATAATAGTGTCACCTTTCTACTACATCCAATAATATTATTTATTAAGGAAAAAAATGTTTTTTTTTTCGGCGAACGGAAATTTACTTCGATTTAGGTAATTTTCGATTAATATTAGCATTACCAATATGAAAATTGCTCGTATAGAGTATATTCGAGCTTCATATATAAAAAACTATAATATGTTGATATTCCACCTATCTCAATTCTCTTTTCTTTATAAAGTGCTCTGTTATCTAGTAAAACTCGAACAATAGCTCGATTTGGGCACTTTTCTTAGCCACAGAAGTTGAATTCGGATCCTACAGACTCTAGAATAAGTCAGCTATCTGATGCCTACCTCCAATTTACCCGAGGATTGCGGGAGAAGCGCTGGCTAGATTAAACAATGAATTAGCTCCAGCAGAGCGAAGCTACTTTGTTTCGGCTGATCGAAATTCGACAAATTTCGACCTCCTACTGTTGAATCGAGTACTCCCATAGCCCCACGATCACCACACAACCTCTGTAGAGGTTAAATATAAGCCAATTCGGGCCTACTTTGTTGTCATTATTTCCCAGTTCTAAAGAGAGAAAGTGATGAAATTCGTCGATCGAATTCACACTAATCCTTAAGTAATTGTCCCAATTCTTAATCCTAATAGAACCCTGAGGACAAGACCTATCTCTCCCGATCAAGAGCTCAGGTTGCTACACCTCCAATGGTAAACTTTCGAAATTTCCTCTCTCTATGTTCAGTTTTTTAACGAAACTCCATTTGAGCTCGTTTTGAACTCAAATTCTGTGATTTAAAGTACAATTGAATTGTATAAAGGTGTAGAAACTGATGCATATCATCAATTTGAAGAAATAACCCGAATGGCCAATTTGAAAAAATTAAATTCGATCAGTAAAGGGGTAGAAATTGGGGGGAAATTTGGGGATTTCAAATAATTGAGTGACTTACATGCCATTTCTCAAAATTGAAGGCCAATTGACAATGATAAAGGACCAATTAGTCAATTTTTTGAAATATTTGGGGCCAAATTGCTATTTTTGGAAAGTAGGGGTAAAACTGTAAGTTTTGAAAAGTTGTGGACCAAATTGAGAATTTGGAAAATTTGATTCCTTTATATAATTTTAAGTAAATTAAGGACACCATGAGGATATTGGAAGTACTCGGTACTTAATTTGAGAAAAAATTTAATACTAAGGACCTAAAGTTAAAAAGTATTAACTTTATGGATATTAGTGTAATAAACTATAAATGTGGGCCTCGTAGCCAATACTAAAAAGTTGTGAAGCTTTTATGCAAAACCCTAATGTATCCTTATTTGGCTCAGAAAATACCCTATATCGGAGTTCTGGTTTGATTTTCGTCAGAAATTGGAGCAGCTGATAGGGAATGCAGTTTTCAAGTGTGAAAAGAATGAATAAGGAGTGGCTTTTTATATAGGACGCAATTTTCTAGTGAGTGAACACTGTTGTCATCTAAAGGAACAAGATGATATTGTTCTGAACCGAACCTGACCAGTTCGAATCGATTTCAAAGCTTAAACCGGCCGGTTCACACCCGATTCGACCAATTTTTTCAAAAAAATTCTAAATTCATATAAATTTTTCTATCCAATGGTGGCCTCAAATCTCAAATTTGAATTTTTTAAGCCATCTAAAAAAATGAATTTAGCATTCGGTTCAATAGTGGTTCAAACCGGTTCAATACTATTCACCCGAACTGGTTTAGTTTTCATCTCCATTTCATATCCATAAATTTCCCGGTTTGCCCTTTCTCTATCGGTTTCGATTTGTAGACCAACTCAATTTTCAAATTGAAAAGAACTGGTTCTTTCCCCGGTTTTCTTATTATCAAAGGACAAGGTTTACAACTCTTCCCTCCTTTTAGGGGTTTTATCCCCAAAACAGTTACATGCTAAATAATTGAGGGTAACTATCCCTCATCACACTTTCGGTTTCCCATGTCTCTTCCTACACGGGTCCGTTCTACCATAAAACCTTGACCATATGAATCCTCTTATTCCTTAAATTCTTGTCCCTCCGGTTGATGATTCGTACCGGTTCCGTATGATAGGTTAGGTTCTCTTTCAGCTCTAATGGAGGTCGGTCCAATACATGACTAGGATCAGACTGATACTTCTGAAGTACAGAGATGTGAAATACATCATGTATTCACTACAGGTCTGGGGGTAGTTCCAATTTATAGGCCATCGGTCCTATCCTTTGAATGATGGGATATGGACCAATATACCTTGATTTCAATTTTCCTCTTTGTTGGAGCCTAAGTATTCCCCTCCATGGGGACACTTTGAGGAATACATGATCTCCCACTTTAAACTCTAGATCTTTCCTTTGATTATTCTCATAACTCTTTTGCATGTCCTGTGCGGTCTTAAGGTGACTCCTGATTTGTTTTATCTTCTCCATGGCATCCTTGATTAGTTCTACCCTTTCTAACTTTCTTTCCCCCACTTCTTCCCAAAATAGAGGAGTACGACATGGTCGTTCATAAAGGGCTTCATAGGGAGCCATCTGAATATTGGTATGATAACTATTATTGTAAGCAAATTCCATCAGATACAAGTATTCTTCCCAGCCTTTGTTCATGGTGAGTACACACGCTCTTAGCATGTCCTCCAAGATTTGGATGGTTCACTCAGACTGCCCATCTGTCTGAGGATAAAATGCCGTGCTCATGTGGAGTTTGGTTCCGATAGCACTTTGTATGCTTGGCCAAAACCTTTAAGTAAATCTTGGATCTCTATCTGATACTATACTCATCGGGACGCCATGGATTCTCACGATTTCTTTCATGTATAAGACGACCTGTTGTTCCACTATGTTCATCACCCTTATATGAAGAAAATGAGTTGAT
This sequence comes from Trapa incisa, assembly GCA_030064435.1. Taxonomy (NCBI): domain Eukaryota; kingdom Viridiplantae; phylum Streptophyta; class Magnoliopsida; order Myrtales; family Lythraceae; genus Trapa; species Trapa incisa. The sequence continues at coordinate 18,952,718 of CM057776.1, forward strand.
TTGGTCAATCTATCCACAATGACCCAAATCACATCTCGTCCCTTTCTTGTCACTAGTAGTCTTGTGACAAAGTCCATGGTGATATTCTCCCATTTCCACTCTGGAATTGGTAAGGGTTGTAGCGGTTCTGACGGTTTCTGATGCTCCACTTTTGTCTACTAATAGGACAAGCATCGAACTACATATTCCACAATGTCCCTTTTCATACCCTTCCACCAATATCCTTGTTTGAGGGTGTAGTACATTTTAGTACTGCCCGGATGCATAGCATATACCAAATTGTGTGCCTCTTTTAGAATTAGCCTCTTTAGTTCCTTACTTTGAGACACACATACCCTACCCTTGTAGGTCAGCACCCCATCGTTGCGTAGGTTGTAGTCCGATTTAGTTTCTCTATTAACTAGATCCAAATAGGGTTGAAGCTCCTTATACATCTTTTGTTGAGTCTAGATCTGCTCAATTAGACTAGGTCTCACTACCACGTTGGCCACCAGGCATCTTTCCCGCTTTTCCATTTTCAGATCTACCTTCATTCTTCCCAATTGCTGCAACAAGGGTATGTAACTTGTCTTTACTTGTGTCGCCTTAGTTTGGTACTTGCGACTTAAGGCATTTGCTACCACATTTACCTTTCTAAGGTGATATTCTATCACAAGGTCATAGTCTTTAACCAATTCCAGCCATCTCTTCTGGCGGAGATTTAACTCCTTCTGAGTTAGGAAGTACTTAAGACTCTTGTGATCTATGTATATCCTACACTTAACCCCGTAAAGGTAGTGTCGCCAAATCTTTAGGGAAAACACTATTGTAGCTAATTCCAAATCATGAGTTGGATAGTTTCTATCATGTACCTTAAGTTATCGCGAGGCATAGGCGATAACCTTCCCTTGTTGCATTAAAACACACCCAAGTCCTTGTCCGGATGCATCACGATAGACAATGTACTCTCTTGCATTAGAGTCAGGTAAGGAGAGTACTAGTGCGGTTGTCAGTCGAGTCTTTAATTCCTGAAAAGACTTCTCACGGCTTTCATCTCACTTATACTCAACCCCCTTCCTGGTGAGTCGAGTCAGCGGAGCTGCTATTTAGAAAAGTCTTGCACAAACCATCTATAGTATCCTGCCAGACCTAAGAAACTTCTTATTTCTGTAGGATTCCTTGGAGCCTTCTAATCCGAAATGGCTTCCACCTTGGCTGGATCTACCTTAACTCCATCCTTGGACACTATGTGTCCTAAGAATCCTACTTCTTGCAGCCATAACTCACACTTGGAGAATTTTGCATATAATTGATTTTCCTTTATTATCTTCAAGGTGATTTCCAAATGCTCTTCATGTTCTGATATGGTTCGTGAGTATATAAGGATGTCATCTATGAATACTATCATGAACTTGTCCAAATGTGGTTGGAACATACGGTTCATCGAATCCATGAAAGTTATAAGGGCATTTGTTAATCCAAACGACATTACCCTCAACACGTAATGTCCATATCTGGATCGAAATTCCGTTTTCGGAATGTGCTCCTCTCGAATCCTAAGTTGATGATAGATCAACTGAAGGTCTATTTTGGAGAAGTAAGCTGCTCCTTTTAATTGATTGAATAAATCGTCTATCCTCGGAAGTGGGTATCGATTCTTAATGGTGACCTGGTTCAGCTCTGTCCTGTGCGGTCTTAAGACGTTTCCTGATTAGTTTTATTTTCTCCATGGCATTCTCGATTAGTTCTACCCTTTCTAGCTTTCTTTCCCCCACTTCTTCCCAAAATAGAGGGGTACGACATGGTCGTCCATAAATGGCTTCATAGGGAGCCATCTGAATACTGGTCTAATAACTATTATTATAAGCAAATTCTATTAGGCACAAGTATTCTTCCCAGCCTTTGTTCATGGTGAGTATGCACACTCTTAACATATCCTCCAAGGTATGAATGGTTTGCTCAGACTTCCCATCGATCTAAGGATGAAATATCGTGCTCATGTGGAGCTTGGTTCCCATGGTACTTTGTAAGCTTGGCCAGAACCTTGAAGTAAATCTTAGATCTCTGTCTGAGACTATACTCACCGGAATGCCATGAAGTCTCACTATCTCCCTCATGTATAAGACGGCCAGTTGTTCCACTGTATCCGTCACTCTTATAGGAAGAAAATGAGTTGATTTTATTAATATATCCACGTTGACCCGAATTACATCTCGACCCTTTCTTGTCACAGGTAGTCCTATGACAAAGTTTATGGTGATGTACTCCCATTTCCATTCTGGAATTGGTAAGGGTTGTAGCAATCCTGACGGTTTTTGATGCTCCGCTTTTATCTGTTGATAGGACAAGCATCAGACTACATATTCCGCAATGTTCCTCTTCATGCCTTTCCACCAATATCCTTGTTTGAGGGTGTGGTACATCTTGGTACTGCCCAGATGCATTGCATACATCGAATCATGTGCCTCTTCTAGAATTAACCTCTTCAGTTCCTTAATTTGAGGCACACATACCCTACCCTTGTAGGTAAGCAGTCCATCACTTTGCAGGTCATAGTCCGGTTTCGTTTCTCTATTAACTGAATCTAGATAGAATTGGAGTTCCTCATCTGCTTTTTGTTGAACATGGATTTGTTTAGTTAGACCGGGCCTCACTACCACGTTAGATACCAGGCATCTTTCCCGCTTGTCCATCTTTAGGTCCACCTCCATCCTTCCTAATTGTTGCAACAAGGGTATGTAACTCGTCTTTACTTGAGCTGCCTCAGTTTGGTATTTGCGGCTTAAGGCATTTGCTACCACATTTACCTTTATGATAGACAGTCCGGATGTATTACTATAGACAGTGTACTCTCCCGCATTAGGGTCAGGTAGGGAGAGTATTGGTGCAGTTGTCAATCGAGTCTTTAACTCCAAGAAAGATGTAAACCCCACACATTTGAGTTAAGGAAAATTGGGAAAAGAACCAGTCAAACCGAATAAGAAAACCAAACTGGTTTACATTTGGAAATAAGCAATATGAAAATTTACAACTTTTGGTTGATCCAAAGGATTTATTAAATATTGGAAAAGAAACTTAAGACAAATTAGAAAACAAAAACCAAATTGGTTCAGGTGAACTAGATTCCATAAGAACTTTAAAGTTAAGTGTGCTTACTTGATAGTAGTGTGAGGATGGGTGACCTCCTAGGAAGTATGATTTTTTGTAACCCAAAATTTCGGTTAAAAATTTTTATGCGACTTATCATAAATAGCCATCAATTAATATATATTCAATTATTGAAATTAATACCAATAATTTAATACCTAAATTAAATTATTGGAATTAATACAAATAATTTAATATCGAAATTAAATTATTGAAATTAATGCCAAAATTAAATTATTGAAATTAATACCAATAATTTATGGCAATATTAATACTATTAATAAATCTCACCCATTTAATACACGGGTTTTACGACTATATAAAAAGGTCATCCCCATTTCATTCTCCTCACACTTGAACACTTCTCTCTCTCTCTCACTACTGCTCCATTTCCCGGTAAAGCTCGAACCAGAGCTTCGACTTAAACAAAGGTCGGGCTCTTTAGAACCGGGGAGAAGATAGCTATCTAATAGCAAACTCCAATCAATTCGAGAATTGTTGGAGAAGCGCCGACATGATGGAATAGTGAAGCAACTCCGGCGGACCGAAGCTGCCCTATTTCGGCCAAGCTAAAATCGGCCATTTCAAGCCCTCCTCAGGCCAAACCAAGCCCTCCCAACACTTTCTCAGCCTTTCCACGTCCGAATTAGGACTAAAAGGTAAGCCAATTCGGCTTCCCTTTATAATTTTTGATCAGTGCTAGAGAGAGAGTCTATCGAATTTCAATAATGAAATTCTAATCCAATTCCGTATCAATTGATACAATACTTGATTTTAGGATGAACCTCAGGATGAGACCTATCTGCCTAGATCGAAAGCTCAGACTGTTGTGCCAAACTACTTATGGGTTGTAAGTAGATCATACTTGGTTGGTATGATGAGACTTCCTCGAAGGAAGTTGAAAACTCGTTCATCGGTTATGAATGGAGATGTCCTTATACCGGTCAGTATGATGGACAGTAAAAACCTATTTTTGTCAGAAGTGCTCTCCCCTGACTGTGTGCCAATGCTTAAATAATTTGGGAGACCTTCTCAATGGGAGCTCGAATAGCTCTATTAGGCCGGGGACCTCGATTTTGGAACTTGGGGGCTAAATGCCCGATTTTGAAAATCTCGTATAGTGGGCCCAAGGCCAGTTGGAACGAGCAGGAGCTCGTAAATGAACATGATATATGTGCCATAAAACTTAATAAGTGAATTGTTTGGCCATGGTACCAAGATAGGACCGACATGGTACCAAGATAGGCCATGGTACCAAGATAGGACCAGCGGCAGTGTGACATGACAGGTCGACAGACTAGTCAAGACAAACAGCTGCGGGTTTAGTTGAGAGTCGGGGCCGTTGGACTAGTGGCACCACAGATTACATGGCAATATAAGAAAACATTGTTTGTGTATGCACTGTGAGTACGTGACCATCAAGACGCCCATGAGGGGTAGTGATGCGTCCTAAGGGCACTGGACGACCTGGTGGCTATAAGGGCAGTTCGTTGTTCTAGGTGTCTGTGCGAAATTTGGAGTAGCACCAAGCGCATGAGACCGGGGTGGGGACAGGATGAGGTCTCTGTCCTCATACGGACATGAAGAAGTGATTTCGGGATTGTGGGTAGGATGTCACGTACATCCACTCATTCCCAGGGTAGAAGTGGTCGTACTTCTATCCGGGTAGCAGGAAAAGTCGCTCCGAAGCCACTAGCGGGTTCAGTAGTGATACTGACTTGCGAATGTGTGTAACCTTCATGATGAAGGATGTGTGTTGGGTGATGACACACCGTGGTAACTAAGGAATAATGGAAAAATCCAAAATTTTAAATGATGGGATTTTTGAAAACAAAGGAGTCTGGCACACTCCATATAAATGTTTTTCTTAAAAGTCAAAATGTTTTAAAAACCCATTCACTGAGTAGTCGTACTCACCCCCTCCCTTATATCCCTTTTAGGAAATCCCAGAAAGCCTCCCCTTAAAGACCGTCAACTAAGATGCCCGTAAGACAGGTATGTAAAGTTTTAAATTTCATGCAGTTTTGATTATGCTATTCCAGGAAAAAGGTGCAGGTTAAAGGACGCCTTACTCTTTACGGTTGACAATAAGGGGAAACCCTTTAATAAACCGGGAGAGTGGCGGGTTGATCACGGGGATCCGACCAAACCGGGTCGGGGCGTGACAAAAGACTTCTCACAGCTTTCATCCCACTTATACTCAACTCTTTTCCTGGTGAGCCGAGTTAGAGGAGTTGCTATCTTAGAAAAGTCTTGCACGAACCGTCTGTAGTATCCTGCCAGACCTATGAAACTCCGTATCTCTGAAGGATTCCTTGTAGCCATCCAATCTAATATGGTATCCACCTTGGCTGGATCTACTTTGACTCTATCCTTGGACACTATATGTCCTAAGAATCCTACCTCTTACAGCCAGAACTCACACTTGGAGAATTTTGCATATAGGTGATTTTCCTTCAATATCTCCAAGGTGATTGCCAAATGGTCTTCATATTCTAACCTAGTTCATGAGTATATAAGGATGTCATCTATGAATACTATTACAAACCTATCCAAGTGTGGTTGGAACAGACGGTTCATCAAATCCATGAAGGCTGCAGGGGCCTTCGTTAATCCGAATGACATCACTCTGAATTTGTAATGTCCATATCGAGAACAGAATGTTGTTTTGGGAATGTCCTCTCATATTCTGAGTTGATGTTTGCCCGACCAAAGGTCTATTTTAGAGAAGTACATTGCTCCTTTTAATTGATCGAACAAGTCATCAATTCGTGGAAGTGGGTATCTGTTCTTGATGGTGACATGGTTCAACTTTCTATAGTCTATACACAGTCTCATGCTTCCATCCTTTTTCTTTATGAATAGGACGGGTGCACCCCATGAACACTAGCTAGGACATATGAAATCCTTCTCCAATAATTCGTCCAATTGCTCCTTCGATTCCTTCAGTTCCGTCGGAGCCATACGATATAGGGCTTATGATATTGGGTTTGTTCCTAGGATTATTTTTATAGTGAACTTCACTTGCTGACTGGGAGGCAGTCTAAATAGCTCTTCTAGAAATACTTCTGGATAGTGCCTAACTACTGGAATGTATTCCATTCTCTTCTCTTCAGACTCTTCGTTGACGACCATAGCCAAGAAAGTCGTACAGCCTTTCTGTATCATCTTTTGGGCTTTCAGATGGGACACCATCTATACTTCTCTTTTCCTTCGATCTCCTTGGAACTTTAATCCATTTGTCTCGGGAGTGTGGAAGGTCACCGTCTTCTTTCTACAGTGCATCCTGGCCTGATGGTTACTTAACTAATCCATCCCAAGGATTACTTCAACTTCCTTCAAGGGTAATGGAATCAAGTCAGCTTCAAGTTTGATTCCTCTAATCTTTATCTCACATCCTTTTAATTACTTATTCCTGTTTAACCCTTCTCCTAAAGGTGTGAGGATGTTGAGACTTTGTTCTAGTGGAGTAAATTCTAGGGGTACACTTGAAATCAACTCTTCATTGATGAAGGATCTCTCAGCTCCTGAGTCAAAGAGGGCATAGACTTGTTGTCCCCATTGTATATATACTGATTGAAGAAGCGTGTATTTTAGAGGAAAGCTTTTCCTTATTAAATAAAAATTTTCATTTTACAAGATTCTCTTGAATTAGTTTGGAGGGTTTTGGGATATACCCGCTACAGTGCTAGGGTCTCTTCTAGCCTCTTCTTGGGTGAGGTTGTATACTCTATTTGGTACTCATGTTGTAGCATCTGGCCTAGGATTCCTGGGGTTCTCTTGAGGTGGTCCAAGGGTATTCCTCTTCTTGTTCTCCTTGAGAGTGGGACAGTCCTTTGCAAAATATCCCACTTGTCCGCATGCAAAGCAGGTCAAGCATGCTCCCTCATGGTTCCTTTGACACCTTGGACATCGAGGGTTTCCTTGAGGCAAGGTTGGGACAATTCTCTAGGGAGATGGTGGCATGTCCTTTCTCCTTTGAAATTCCATTCTATTTCCCCATTTTGAACCATTATGCTCCTTTCGTCCTCCTTGATAGTTTTGACCCTTATCTTCTTTCCGGGTCATTTGCTCCATTTGACAACGTTGGGTTTGAACCAATCGCTCACACTCGTGAGCTATATTAATTACCGCCACCAAGTCCATGGGGTGTCCTAGTACTCCCATACGGTCTTGTATTTCCATATTGAGACCATCCATGAACCGCTGCCATATGTCTACCAGTTCAGCTAGGTCGGGAGAAAAGGGTCTTAACTCATTGAATCTTGTGTAATATTCTGATATGGAGTTCAGCCCTTACGGAAGCCTAATGACCTCATGCTTCTTCTCATTAATTAAGTGAGGTGCCAAGTACTCCTCCGAGTACTTCTCTTCAACTTGTTCCCAGGTGGGGGTGGAGGTATGCAAGTTTCGGACATTATCCCACCACCGTTTGGCACTTCCCTCCACGAAGAATTTTGTCAGGATCACCATATCCTCTGGTGGTATCCCGACGATTCCCACCAGCTTCTTAATATTTGCTAGCCAATCCATGGCGGTACCAGCATCTTTTTCTCCGAGAAAGGGTTTACACCCTAGTTGATGGAGAGTCTAGAGGTTTCTAGGAATGTCTATTGGAGGGGGATGGTTAACAGGGGGAGGATGGCATTACACTTCCTCTAGTTCAACCCAAGAATTGGTGTGTGCCTCAGGGACGAGGTTAGGTTGCCCAAATACACGAGTGAACTCATTGTACAACCTCTGGTGTTCCATGCAAAGTCTAGGAGGAGTTGTTTAGGCTTCTCTGGGAGTTTCCACAGGTAGGGGTGGTTGGGTAGTATTGAAGACTGCAACCCTAGTTCTCTCGGTTCTTTTCTTCGGAGCTATTCTGAAAATTTAAGATCAATCCTATTAGTTACTATATTTTCTAGTCTTCATTAAGTATTCGAGGAAACATGCTCTGATACCACTCAAGTTGTCACGACCCGATCCGGTTTGGTCAGATCCCGTGATCAACCCGCCACTCTCCTAGTTTATTAAGGGTTGCTCCTTCTTTTAAACCATGAGGAGTAAGACATCCTTTTAAACTTGTACCTTTCCTATAATAACATAAATCAAAACTACATAAAATTTTAAACTTATCATACCTACCTCACAGGTGTGTTAACTTGTGGACTTTAGGTAGTGTCACGCCCATACCCAATTTGGTCAGATCCCCGTGATCAACCCGCCACTCTCTTGGTTTATTAAGGGTTGTCCCTTGTTTATAAATCGTGAAGAATAAGGTGCCATTTAAACCTGCACCTTTCCTGGAATAACATAAATCAAAACTACATAAAATTGTAAATTGATAAAACCTATCTCCCAGGTGTATTAGTTGATGGTCCTTGGGGTAGGCTTTCCGGGATTTCCCGAAAGGGATATAATGGAGGGGGTGAGTACAACAACTTAGTGAATGGGTTTTCAAAATTTAATTTTTAGGAAAAATGTTTGATTTTGAGTGTGCCAGACTTCTTATTTTTTCTTTAAAAACCTATCATATCAAATTTCAATTTTTATAACCATTTCTTATTAATCACAACGTGTTATCACCTAACACACATCCTTCATCATGAAGGTTAAATATATAATTGCAGGCCAGTACGTCCACTGAACCAACTTGTGGCATCTGAGCGACTTTATCGGCCACTGAGATAGAAGCACGTCCACTTCTACCCTGAGAATGAGTGGATATTTGTGACATCCGACCCTCAATTCCGTAACAATTCTTTGTGTCTATATGAGGACAAAGATCTCATCCTAACCTCACCCCGGTCTCATGCGCTTGAAGCTGCGTCGAGCTTTGTAAGGCTTCTGCTATGACTAACTACCTTTATATCCACCAGGTCATCCAGGGCCCTTGGAGGCATCACTACCCCTCTTGGGCATCTTGAAGGTCCCGTAAACACAGTGCATGCACAATTAACATTTTTCACATGATGCCATATAATTTGTGGTGCCACTGGTCAACGGCCTCGACCCTCAGCTCACCCTGTAGCTATTTGTCTTAACTAGTCTGAAGACTTGTCATGTCGCACTGCCGCTAGTCGACTAAGTATGTCGGTCCTGTCTTGGTACCATGGCCAAACAATTCATTTACCTAAGTTTTCATTGTATATAAATTATGTTTGTTTATAAGCTCCTGCTCGTGCCAACTGGCCTAGGGCCCACCGTTTGAGATTTTCAAAATTGGGCATATTAGCCCCCAAGTTCCAAAACCGAGGCCTCCGGCCTAACAGAGCTATTCGAACTCCCATCAATGTCTCCCAAATTATTTAAGCAGTGGCACATGGTCAAAGGAGAACACTTCTGGCAAAAATATATTTTCCAACCGTCCATCATACCAACCAAGTACGAGGACATCTCCGCTCATATTCGATGAACGAGTTATCCACTTTCTTCGAGTAAGTTCCATTATATCAATTGGGTACAATCTACTTACAACCGGTAAGTAGTTTTTTCACGTGATTTTCACATCATTCCTTTCAGGCATGAAGTTTAAAATACCACTGAGTAGTGGGTTTTCATTTTCGAGGTGCTTATCATCCCAACCGAGTATGATATAAAAATCTCACTCACCTGATAGAGCAGTGAAATTTCTCTTAGCCGGCTTGTTGTCCTTACTCGAACTCGTCTTAGCTGGTGTTATCGATACTTTGTGTTCCTACATGATATGGACGTTCTTGTTAATTATTATTTGGCCTAATAGCCCTCATTCATCCCAAATGAATGAGAAAACTAGCTTTTCCTTTATTTGCAATTAGGTCCCTAAAGTTATTTTTCATTAACTTTAAGTCCCTAATGCTAGTTTTCCTTAAATTGAGTCCCAAAACTTTTAAAATTTATCTTAGAACCTCAATTTATTCAAATTCACAAAAGGGGTTTAATTTCCCAAATTTTCAATTTGGTGCCCCCAACTTTTCCAAAATTACCATTTTACCCATACTTTACAAAAATGGTAAGTTTTGCCCCAGAAATTCAAAAAATTACCCAATTGGTCATCTATCATCTTTATCATGCCCAATTGGTCCTCATTTTTATGAACTTGCACTTTAGTCCCTCTAATTTTCAAAATCCCCAAATTTAACCTAATTTTCCCCCAATTTCAACCTTCTAACTCTGTCGAATTTGATTTCATCAAATTGACTGATCAAATGAGTTTAATTGTTGAACTTAATTTGGAGTTACTACACCTTCATACAATTCCATTGCACTTTGAATCGCACGATTTGGTGTCAAAATGAGCTCAAACAGAGTTTTACCGAAAAACTGGACTTATAGAGAGAAAGCTTCGAAAGCTTACCGTCGAGGGTGCGACGGTCCAAGCTTTCGATCTGGACAAATAGATTGTGTCGTGAGGTTTCTCCTAGGATCAAGAATTGCATCAATTGATGCTGAAATGAGTGAAAATTTCATCATCAAATTTCTGTCGGTTCTCTCTTTAGCACCAGTCAGAAATTACAAAGGGGAGCTGAATTGGCTTACTTTTCAGCTCTAATTCATCTGTAGGAGGGCTTTGGAGGTGTTGAGAAGGCTCGGTTTGGAATGAGCAGGGCTTGAATTGGCCGATTTCAGATTGGCCAAAATAGTGTAGCTTCGATTCGCTGGAGCTGCTTGACTGTTCTATCAGGCCGGCGTTTCTCCGACGACTCTCATAGCAAATGGAGGCAACAAGTGTGTAGCCAACTTCTCCTTGGTTCTAATAACCCGACCCCACCTTGTTTGGCTTAGAAAAATGCCCAAGTCAGAGCTATGGTTCGAGCTTCACCGAAAATTGGAGCAGTTGAGAGAGAATGGGGTTTTTAGGTATGGAGAAGATGAATGAGGAGGGGCTTTTTATATAGGAAGTTCGGGGACTTCTTGGCCATTTGATTGGTGCCTTAATGGTGGTCATTCATTGTCTAAAACTCCGTGGCTGGAGACTTTTCAGCTTCACCAGTGCTATGTGATTTTCCGGTGAGTGAATAGTGCTGTCATTTGAAGGAAGACGACGACATTGTTCCAAACTGGACCAGACCAGTCCTAACCGAGTTTGATACTTAAACTAGTTGGTTCACCCCCAATTCAACTGAATTTTTTAAATCTAAAAATTTATAAATTTTTCTAAATTCATTTTCTATCTAATGGTGGCCTCAAATCTCAAATTTGAATTTTCTAAGCCACCTAGAAAAATAAATTTAGCATCAAGTTCAATAGTGGTTTAAATCGGTCCAAACTGGTTAAATCTGGTAAAGATCCGATTCACCTGAACCGGTTTGGTTTCCATCTCCAATTCATCCTGAAGTCCTTTTTCTTGACTTTTGTGATTATTTAGGTCACTCGGGATCCATAAATTTTCCATTTTGTTCTTTCTATATCATTTTTGGTTCATCAATCGACTCGGTTCATAAACCGATTCAATCCAGTTGGATCCGATTGATCTGAACTAGTATGGTTTTTCTCTTCCAATTTGCCCTAAGGTTCTTTCCCAAGACTTTATGAACCCTTTGGGTCACTCAGGAGTTGAAATTTTCCAAATTAGTCGTTCTCTGATGATTGGGTTTGTGAACCGGTTCGGTGTTTATCACTCGGTTTGACCGGTTCTTTTCTCGGTTTTTTTTAACTCAAAAGGGCGGGGATTATAGATAGGCTTTCCCCGGGATTACTTGAAAGGGGTATAAGGGAGGGGGTGAGTTCAACAACTCAGTAAATGCTGTTTAAAGTATTTCTTTCATAAAATAGTTTTAATTTGAGTGTGTTAGACTCCTTATTTTTCCTTTAAAACCATTCATTTTCAAATCTCGATTTTTCATAGCCATTTCTCATCACAATAGTATGTTTATCAACCAACATACGCCCTTCATCATGAAGGGAACACACATTCGCAGGCCAACACGTTCATTGTACCCACTTGTGGTGTCGAAGCGACTTTACCGGCCACCTAGATAGAAGCACGCACACTTCTACCCCTAAGAATGAGTGGATGTACGTAACATCTGACCCTTACTCCTGTAACAAAACTCCGTGTCTATGTGAGAATAGAGACCTCATCCTGACCCCACTCGGTCTCATGCGCATGAAGCTACGTCGAGCTTCCAAGACTGCTGGCATGACTAGTTGCCCTTATCTCCACCATGTCATCCAATAGCCCTAGGGCACATCACTACCCCTCTTAGGCATCTTAAAGATCCCATATCCTAGTGCATGCACAAATCAACAATTTTCCACATAAGCCATTTAATTTGTGTGCCACTAGTCCAATGTTCCCGACCCTTAACTCGACCAGCAGCTGTTTGTCTTGACTGGTCGGTAAACCTATCATGTCGCACTACCGCTAGTCCATTGAATATGTTTTTTATGGTGTCTTGGTACCATGGCCAAACAATTCCTTCAATTAAAGTTTTCATGGCTTAAACTTATGTTTTTTTATGAGCTCTTGCTCGTGCCAACTGGCCTAGGGCCCACTGTAGGAGATTTTCAAAATCGGGCATATTAGCCCCCAAGTTCCAAAATCAAGGCCTCCGGCCTATCTTAGCTATTCAAGCTCCCATGAAAAAGGTCTCCCAAAATGTTTAAGAAGTGGCACACAGTCAGGGGAGAGAACTTCTAACAAAAATAAACTTTTAGTCGTCCATCACACCAACCGAGTATGAGGACATCTCCGCTTATAACCGATAAGTGGGTTTTCTACTCCCTTCTAGGAAGTTTTAACATACCAACCGGGTATTATCTACTTACAATCGGTAAGTAATTTTTTCGTGTAATTTCCACATCACTCCTCTAAGGTGTGATGGTTAAAATACCACTTAGTAGTGGGTTTTCATTTCCAAGGTGCTTATCATTCCAACCAGGTATGATATAAAATCCCACTTACCCGATAGTGCAGTGAATGTCCTCTCAACCGGCTTGTTGCCTTCACGTGAACTTGTCTTAGCTAGCGTTCTCGATACTTAGTGTTCCTACACAATATGAACATCCTTGTTCATTATCATTTGACCTAATAGCCTTCATTCATCCTGAATGAATGAAATAACCAAACATTTTATTTATTTGCGATTAGGTCCCTAAAATTATTTTTCTTTAACTTTATGTCCCGAATGCCGGTTTTCCCCCAAATTGAATCCCGAAACTCTAAAATTCACCTTAGGACCCCAATTTATTCACAAAAAGGGGTTCAATTTTTCCAATTTTCCAATTTGGTCCCCAACTTTTCCAAAATTACCATTTTGCCCCTACTTTACAAAAACGATAAGCTTCACCCCAAAAATTGGCCATTTGTCCTCCAACATCTTTATCATGCCTAATTGGCCCATGATTTTATGAAATTGCACTTTAATCATTCGAATTTTTGAAATTCCTAATTTTTCCCCAATTTCAACCTTTCAACACAGCTGAATTTGATTTTATCAAATTGACCGATCAAACGAGTTTAATTGTTGAAATTGAAGTTAGATTGGAGTTCCTACAACTCCCTACAACTTCATACAATTCAATTACACTTTGAATTGCACGATTTGATGTTGAAATGAGCTCAAATGGACTTTCGCTAGAAAACTGGACTTATAGAGAGAAAGATTCGAAAGCTTATTGTCATGGGCGCGGTGGTCCGAGTTTTCAATTTAGGCAGATATCTATTGCTCTAAGGTTCCTCCTAGGATCAAGAATTGCATCAATTGATGCCGAATTGAGTGAGAATTTAGTCATTGAAATTTTTTCGATTCTCTCTGTAGCACTGATCGAAATTTACAGAGAGGAGCCAAATTGACTTACCTTTCCGCTCTAATTCAGTTGTAGGAGGACTGTGGAGGTGTTGGGAGGACTTGGTTTGGCCTGAGAAGGGCTCGAATTGGCTAATTTCAACTTAGCCAAAATAGGGCAGCTTTGGTCCACCAAAGCTATTTCAATGTTTTATCTCGCTGACGTTTCTCCGACGACCCTAGGAGCAAATGGAGACAACATGCGTGTAGTTGACCTCTCCCTGAATCCAAAGAGCCTGACCACACCTTCTTTGGGCTAGAAAAATGCCCAAGTCGGAGCTCTAGTTCGAGCTTCACCGAAAAATGGAGCAGTAGGAAGAGAGTGGAGTTTTCAGGTGAATGAGGAGGGGCTCTTTATATAGGAAGCTCAGGGACTTCTTGGTTGTCCGATTACCGCTTTAATGGTGGTCATTCATTCCCTGAAACTCTCTAGACTAAGACTTTTCATCTTCACCGATGCTGCTCGATTTTCTAGTGAGTGAACAGTGTTGTCATCTGTAGGAAGAAGATGACACTGTTCCGAACTGGACCGGACCGGTCCAAACCGGGTTCAAGGCTTAAACTGGACGTTTCAAGCCCAATTCGACCGAATTTTTCAAAATTAAAATATTTGAAATTCATTCTCTATCCAATGGTGGTCTCAATTTTACAATTTGAATTTTCTAAAACACCTAAAAAATGAATTTAGCATCCGGTTCAATAGTGGTTCAAACCGGTTCAATCCGGTTCATCTAAACTGGTTTGTTTTTCATCTCCAATTCATCCTAAAGTCCTTTTTTATGACTTTTGTAACTCTTTAGGTCACTTGAGATCCATAAATTTCTCGATTTGCCCTTTCTCTATCGGTTCCGGTTTATAAACCGACTCTATTTTATCTTTGGAAATTACCGATTCTTTCCTCGATTTTCTTATTATCATAGGACAGGGTTTACAAAGAACGTCTCCCAAATGTTTTAAGCATTGGCACAAAGTCAGGGGAGAACACTTATGATAAAATTTACTTTTAACTAATCACATCAACCAGGTGTGATGATATCTCCTTTCACAACCGGTAGATGGGTTTCTCCTTTTCTCAAGGAAACTCATCATACCAATTGGGTATAATGTTCATTTATTTTTACTTACAACTGGTAAGTATGTTTTATCCATTAAAAATAGTGCTAATTATCCCAACCGGTATAATGTTCATCAGAGCTGCTTCACTGTTTTATTCCGCCGGTACTTCTTCGATGGTCCTCGATTTAAAATGAGGTTGCTATTAGGTAGTTGACTTTCCCGTGTGTCTATAGGGCCCGACCTTGCCTGTAAACCCCGTCCTTTGATAGTGAGGAAACCGGGAAAGAACCGGTCAATTTCAAATTTTAAAACTGAATTGGTTTACAAGCTCAATTATTAGGAAACAGACAAATGGAGAATTTACAACTCCCATGTGACTCAAAATGGTTCATAAACTTTGGAAAAGAACCTTAGGACGAAATGGGGAGGAAATATCGGATTGGTTCAAGTGAACCGGGTCTAAACCGATTTATGAACTTAATTGACTCATGAACCGGAATCGATAGAGAGAGGGAAGACTGTGAAATTTATGGATCTCAAGTGACCCAAAGAGTCCTAAATGTCATGGAAAAGGACTTGAGAAGGAATTGGAGATAAAAATCAAACCGATTCAAGTGAACTGGATTGGAACCGGTTTGAACTACTATTGAACCAGATTCTAAATTCATTTTTCTAGGTGGCTTAAAGAATTCAAATTCGAGATTTGAAGCCACCATTGGATATAAAATGAATTTAGAAATTTTTATATTTGAAAAATTCGGTCAAATGAGGGGTGAACCCACCAGTTTAAGTTTTGAACCCGGTTGGGACCGGTCCGGTCCGATTCGGAATAGTGTCATCTTCTTCGTTCAAATGACAACACTGTTCACTCGCTGGAAAATCAAAGTAGCGATGTAAAACCCCACCCTTTTGAGCTAAGGAAAATCGGGAAGGGAACCGGTCAAACCGAGTGAGAAAATCGAACCGGTTCACAAACTTGATCAATTGTGAATGGGCAATTTAGGAATTTACCACTCCCAGGTGATCCAAAACCTTAGGATGAATTGGAAGAGGAAAATTAGACTGGTTTGGATGAACCGAGTCCAACAGGATTAAACCGGTTTTTGTACCGGAACCGATAGAGATCGGGCAAAACAAAGGAATTCAACTCCATTGTACTCCAAAGAAATTCATAAACCTTAGGAAGGAACCTTAGAGCAAAGTGGGAGAGAAAAACCAAACCAGTTAAGGAGAACCGGACCCGAACCAGATTGAACCGATTTATAGACCGAGTCAGTTTATGAACCAAAATCGATAAAAGAATGGTAAACCAAGAATTTTATGGACCCTAAGTGACCTAAGAAGTCACAAAAGTCAAGGGAATGGACTTGTGAAGGAATTAGGGATGGTAACCAACTGGTTCAAGTGAACTGGATTCGAACCGGTTTGAACCACTATTAAACCAAATCCTAAATTCATTTTTCTAGGTGGCTTAAATATTTCAAATTTGAGATTTAGGCCACCATTGGATAGAAAATGAATTTAGATGAATTTATAAATTTTTAGATTCAAAAAACTCGGTCGAATGAGGGGTGAACCGGCTGATTTAAGCTTCGAACCCGGTTCGTACTAGTCCAGTTCAGAACAGTGTCATCTTTTTCCTTAGGAAGACAGTAGTGTTCACTCACCCGAAAATCAAAGCAACGCCGATGAAGAAGAAACAATTCCATTCGGTACGTTTCAGGTCTTCAATGCCTGTCACAAAGGTGCCAAACGGATGGCCAACAGGTCCCCGAGCTCCCTATATAAAGAGCCCCTCCCCATTCATCCTCTCCACACCAGAAAACTCCATTCTCTCTCAACTGCTCCATTTTTCGGTGAAGCTCAAACTAGAGCTCTGATATGGGGTCTTTTTTTAGCCAAACAAGGTGAGATCAGGTTCTTTAGAATCGGGGAGAAGTCACCTACACGCATGTAGTCTCCATTTGCTCTGAGGGTCACCGGAGACACGTCAGCGTGATGAAATGGTGAAGCAGCTCTAGTGGACCGTTACTGCCCTATTTTGGCCGAGTTGAAATCGGCCATTTCGAGCCCTCCTCAGGCTAAACCAAGCCTTCCCAACACTTCCTCAGCCCTCCCACAGCCGAATTAGGACTGAAAGGTAAGCCAATTCAGCTCCGCTCTGTAATTTCTAGTTGGTGCTGGAGAGAGAATTGACAGAATTTCAATGATGAAATTCTAACTCAATTTGGCATCAATTGATGCGATTCTTGATTCTAGGATGAGCCTCAAGATAAGAGCTATTTGCCCAGATCAAAAGCTCGGACCGACGTGCCCTAACCGATGAGTAATTGAAGCTTTCTCTTTCTATAGTCTATTTTTCGGCGAAGCTCCGTTTGAGCTCGTTCTAGTGTTAAAACTCGCGATTCAAAGTTCTATGAAATTGTATGGATATGGAGAAACTCAATTTCAACAATTAGAGGTGTTTGATCGGTTAATTTGATGAAATCAAAATCAGCTTTGTTAAAGAGTTGGAATTGGGGGAAAATTGGGGATTTTAAAAAATTTGAGGGACCAAAATGAAATTTCCTAAAATTGAGGGTCAATTGGGCATGATAAAAATGTTAGAGGGTCAATTGAGGAATTTTAGAATTATTGGGGTGAAACTTACCATTTTTGTAAAGGAAGGGCAAAATGGTAATTTTGGAAAATTTGGGGGACCAAATTGGAAATTTGGGAAATTAATCCACTTTTGTGAAATGGAATAAAGTGAGGTCCTTTGATAAATTTTAAAAGTTTCAGGACTCAATTTGAGGAAAACCCGGCATTAGAGACTTAAAGTTTAAGAGAAATAACTTTAGAGACCTAATTGCAAATAAATGAAAGTTTGACTTTTTCATTCATTTGTAATGAATGAAGGCTATTAGGCCGAAGGATAATAAACCAAGATGTTCATATCGGGTAGGAACATGAAGTACCAGGAACGCCAGCAAGGAAAAGCTCGTGTGAATACAAAGAATTGGTCTAGTGGACTTCACGGCATTAATAGGTGAGTGGGTTTACTAACGTCATACCCGGTTGGGATGATGAGCACAACTTAAAGTTTAAAACCACTTACCGGTTGTGAGTGGGATTTTTATATCATACTCGGTTGGGAATGATAAATATTGTTAGAGAAGGTATTGTGGACTGATAAGGGGTCGAGCCCATGTCAACTTAAAAGCCATGACTTGTAAGTAGTGGTACCTTTCCAACCTTATAGACCCACAACACTTCTCTATATTGTCCAATGTGGGATTTTATTCTCAACACACACCCTCATGTGCAACGTGGATACACTTGCCAACCCGCTCTCAACAAGGACGAGGGGGAAAGTAGAGGAAGGTATCATGCTCTCGTTGGAGAGACTTGGAAGGGGAGAAGAATAAAAGAGATTGTATTATAGAAGATGATAGATAAGGGGAGAAGAATCAGACTACGAGTTGGGTTTCCAAACTCGGGTCAGGTACGGGTGCGAGTCCACTCACTTTGACACCATGTTAGAGAAGGTATTGTGGACCGATAAGGGGTCAGACCCATTTCTACTTAAAAGCCATGACTTGTAGGTAGTGGTACCTTTCCAACCTTATAAACCCACAACACTTCTCTATATTATCCAATGTGGGATCTTATTCTCAACAAATATATCGAAATGAAAACCCACTACTATGTGGCATTTTAAACATCACAACTTGGAGTAGTGATGTGAAAAACATGCAGAAAAACTACTTAACGGTTGTAAGTAGATCATACCCGGTTGGTATGATGAAACTTCCTCAAGGGAAATTGAAAACTCGTTCATCGGTTATGAGCGGAGATGTCCTTATACCCGGTCGGTATAATGGATAGTTGAAAACATATTTTGTTGGAAGTGCTCTCCCCTGACTGTGTGCCAATGCTTAAATGATTTGGGAGACCTTCTTGATGGGAGCTCGAATAGCTCTTATAGGTTGGGGGCCTCTATTTTGGAACTTGGGGGCTATTATGCCCGGTTTTGAAAATCTCGAACAAGTGGGCCATAGGCTAGTGGGCACGAGCAGGAGCTCGTAAATAAACATGAGATATGTGCCATAAAACTTTAATAAATGAATTGTTTGGCCATGGTACCAAGATAGGACTAACATATTCAGTCAACTAGTGGCAGTGTGGCATGATAGGTCTCTGGACTAGTCAAGACAAATAGCTGCAGGTTGAGTTGAGAGTCGGGGCCATTGGACCAATGGCACCACAGATTATATGGTATGATAAGAAAATATCGTTTGTGCATGCACTATTATTACAGGATCATCAAGATGCCCATGAGGGATAGTGATGCATCCTAAGGGCCTTGGACGACCCGGTGAGTATAAAGGTAGTTCGTCGTACCAGGTAACCGTACAAAATTTGGAGAAGTACTAAGCGCATGAGACTGGGGTGGGGACGGGATGAGGTCTCTGTCCTCATACGGACACAGAGAATTGATTGAGGGATTGAGGGTCGGATGTCACATACATCCACTTATTCTCAAGGTAGAAGTGGACGTACTTCTATCTAGGTGGTTGGAAAAGTCACTCCGATGCCACGAGTGGGTTCAGTGGATGTGCTGGCCTGCGAATGTGTGTTTGACCTTTATGATGAAGGATGTGTGTTGGGTGATGACACACCGTGATTAAATAAGGAAATGGTGGTGTAACCTGAGATTTTAAATGAAAGGATTTTTGAAAGAAAAGAGTCTAACACACTCCAATACAATTCTTTTTCTCAAAGTTAATTTAAAAAAAAACATTCACTGAGTAGCCATACTCATCCTCTCCTTTCTATCCCTTTTTCAGGAAAAGAGAAAATTACTAAAAATAATACTGAGCCCTACCCTCTGTCAGGTATGCTTAAATTTTCTTTAAGCTTGCATTTTATTTGATATATGTCTTTCCAAGGAACATGGTCGAAATTACGCCTGGCTCATCTCAAGTTAAAGTTAGAGGAAACTCCTCTTGAACTGTGAGAGCGGCGGGTTGTTCACGAGGATCCAACCAAACCGGGTTGGGACGTCACATTGCCTTTTGAGGCTAAAAAAATACCCAAGTCAGAGCTCTAGTTCTAGCTTCATCGGAAAATGGAGCAGTTGAGATAGAATGGCGATTTGAGGTGTGAGGAGTATGAATGGAGAGGAGCTCTTTATATAGGGAGCTCGGGGACCCTCTGCCTGACCACTTTCCATTTTGGTCGAGCTTATCCTCGCTTGAAAATGCCTTGATCGGAGCGAATATGCCTTCGTCGGAGAAGGAAAGTTTCTGAACCGATGAATAGTGTTGTCATCCTGAGGAAGAAGACGACATTGTTCCAAACTGGACCGGTCCGGTCCGACCAGGTTCAACGGCGAAAATCGGTCAATTTAGGCCCGATTCGACCGGTTTTCTCAAATCTAAAAATTTCTAAATTCATTTCCTATCCAATGGTGGCTTCAATTTTCTAATTTGATCACTTTAAGCCACCACAAAAAATAATTTTAGAATATGATTCATGTATGGTTCAAACGAGTTCAATCTGATTCACCCTGAACCAGTATAGTTTTCTCTTCCCATTTGTTCCAAGGTTCTTTTCCATGATTTTTATGACTCTTTGAGTCAATTGGGATTTTTCAATTTCTCATTTTACCCTTTCTTTATCGGTTTGGTTTTGTTAAGTGGCTTAGTTTTCTCCTTTTAATTGACTGGTTCTCCTGGTTTTCTTATCTTTAAAGGACGAGGTTTACAGTCGGCACCAAAGTGAATGGCTTAATCATGAAAAATACTTGTTTGTGCATGCACTTATGGTACGGAACCATCAAGACACCCTATGAGGTAATGATGGGTTCGAAGGGCTGTTGGACGACATGGTGGTGATAAGGGCAAATCGTCGTGCCAGTCAGTCATGAAGCTTTGGGAGCTTCTTGCGCATGAGATCAGGGCGGGGTCAAGATGAGGTCTCCGTCCTCATATGGACACGAAATGGAATTCGGGTATGAGAGTCGGACGTTTGGGACGTCCACTCAGACTCAGGGTAGAAGTCCCAGATTTCTATCTAGGTGGATAACAAAGTCGTGTTGATCTCCAAGTGGGTGCAGTCCGGGACTGCCCTACAAATGTATGTACCCTTCCTGATGAAGGGCGTGTGTTTTTTGGCTAAACTTCTCTCGAGGCAAGGGAATGGGCTAAGAGAGCTAAACGCACCTAATATGCAAATGGGAAAAAGTCTTGAGGTTTGAGGCTTGAGAAAATCCTTAAAAACCTTAAAAATGTTAAACCTTAGCATGGTTTTGATAAATTATACCTATTTGAAAACTCACTCCCAACACACACTCATTGAGTTGTAGAAACTCACCCCTCCCTTTACCCCCTTTTTTAGGAGTAGGGAGATCACTAAGAGAGTTTGGAAAGATGTATCCTCCGTCAGGTACGCTTAAAGTTCTTTTAAACTTGCTTTAGTTTGATTTATGTTATTCTAGGAAATAAGGTTTGAACTTTCGCCTGACTCTTCTTGACTAAATGAAGGAAAACCCTTCTAAAACCAATGGAGCAGTGGGTTGCTCACGGGGATCTAACCAAACCAAGTCGGGCGTGACATATAAGTGCCTCAACCTTCCCCTGAGCTAAGAAAGTAAGTCCCCTCTGCCGCCCCTTGCCAAAAAACATTGTTCCCAGAGAATTTCTATAAAAACTTTAACTGAGAAATTCACAATACTTAGGCCACCAATTGAGGGGTGGTTTGATCCAGGAAGGATCCCCACGAAGAGAGCAACTTAGTGACGGCAAGAGCTCCAATGATCGGACCCTCACTGATAAGATATCAAAGCTTTCTCTCTATATTGCATTTTCCGGCAAAGCTTTGTTTGAGCTCATTTCTAAGCCAAATGAAGCAGTTCAGGGCTTGAAATGATGAGGAAAACATAGAGAAGATGATTCAAATCACGAATGAGGGCAATTAACTAAGTTTTAGGGACCAATTTAATGAAATTGTGATTCAGGGACCAAATTGTAATTTTTGAGAAATTGGGCAACTTGGGGATTTGGGGAAAATTAGGGACCGAAGTGTAATTTAAGGAAATTCAAGCGATTTTCCTAAAATTAACTCCCAATTGAGGTCCAATTGGGAAAATTGGATGAAATGGAAGACCAATTAGCAATTTGGAGTAATTAAGAGCCAATTGGCAATTTTGAGTAATTAAGGGTCAATTGGCAATTTTGGGAAATTAAGAACCAAATGGCAATTTTGGAAAAATTGAGGGCCAATTGGTGGTTTTGGAAAAAATAAGGACCCAAGAAAGATAATTGGAAATTCTAGTGGCTTAATTGAAATTAAGGGATGAATGGGGACCTAAATGTAAAATTTTAAACTTTAGGGATCTAAATGTAATTAAGGCATAATGTGAGGACTTATGCACAAATACTTGAAAATATTGGAGCATAAGGGCGGTCTGTTGTCTAATATGTCGAGAAGCTCGGGAGCTTACTGTGCATTGAGACCAAGATAGCAGGAGGAAAGAGGTTTTGTCCCAAAAAGTGGACATAAAGTGTGATTGAGGTTTGACGGCCGGACGAGCAAGGTCCACTCAAACTCTAGGTAGATGCTTTTAACCTCTATCAGTATGGACGATAAAAGTGCTATGGTCCACAAGTAGAACAGTGGGGGACTGTTCTGCGAACGTGTTATCCTTTTCTATGATAGGAATGTCGTGTGATTGTGTGCAAACCCGAGAAGGGGTTGAATGTGAAATGCTATAAAACTGATGACACATAATTAAATACATCCCTAAGATTTCTCTCATTCACAGAGTCGTGGAACTCACCCACTCCCCTAAACATTTTTCAGGAAAGGAGAAACTGCATGGAAGCCTTCTCGCGCTAGGACCCAAACTAGGTACGAATGTGATTTTCAATTTTGTTTAATGTCATTTCGGGAAAGTATAGCGGGTAATACGCCTGACTTTTTCCGCTCCAACGGGAGGAGCTACCTTCTCAAGGTTTGGGGGAGTGGCGGGTTAATCACGGGGTTCTGACCAAACTGGGTCAGAACGTAACAGAGAGAGTAGCAATGGAAAACTGACTTCCTCATCTTTCTAGGGGTATTAAGATTGTCGCGAGAGGTGGTCGAATGGAGTAACTATGCTCTCTAGTAGTCAGGTCACCGAAGTTGGGAGAAATCAAACTTCAGAGTGAAATCTGAGTGATCTCCGACAATAGGGACATACATTCCTTATATGGACATGTTCTAAACTTATGTGGCTATCCATAGTATATAGTTTTTTGCATTAATTAATTTCCCCAATAGCTTATTTAGGGCTTCGAACTATTAGTGAACAACGAGTTTAATATTTTTTTTATATACTCAAGAAAATCACGATGCAAATTTTTTATATGGAGTCTGATACTAATACAAAACCAATTACTCTAATATAATTTAATAGATTATTGTATGCTAATAAATAATTAAATATGAGAAATAATTATTAGTAATAACAATTTATACAATATATAGTTAAAGATTATAATTTATAAATAAGGTAATACTCTCAAATTGATAGACACAACAAAATTATCTATTTTAATTAATTTATGATCTTATAGTCAAATTGAAGTCTAACACTATTGATACTGATGAGTTAAACATTAAACAACGGATGGTTCCTCCAAGCTTCCCCATATGCCTTTTGCTATTACGGGCTGAATTTCCATTTCAATACACGAAGGACCATCATGCATAAAATGGCATCCTCATTAATTTTACAATTGCTTTATCATTTGATATATATATATTATATATTTAGTGATGAATACGTTAATATTTAAGTGGTGAGTAAATAAAAAAATTATATGTAAATATTTATTTTATGGTTATTAGAAGTTGCACATCAAATTTGTTATTTGTAAATCAATTGGGCATTATGATCAGTTGTAATATGGAGTAAATTATAAGGGTGATGTACATTTTTTCACTATAATATTCCATGGTCCGTTGATGAGAATGAATGGTAAGTTGCAGGTCATCATCAATGACAACTAGGGTTTCTAGAGGAAGGGAAATAGGTGAAGAAGAAGACGAGACAATACAATTAATATCCATTAATATCCAATCAGTGGAAGGAGAAGATGGAGTTTGAGTCTCTCTATTTAAAACATGTGTAGGTATTTTTTTATTAATAGTTTCATTAATATTTAAAATAAATAAATAAATATTTCAGTACTCAAACCCTAACTTTCCACTTTCATTTTACTTATTCTCTAAAAATTATATGACAAAAAATTAAAAAAAATTGTTATTAGGAAGGTCAAATTACATTATTATACCAAATATTTATGTTAAATAATATTTTTGTGACAAATTTTTTTATATATTAGATTTTATTGTTTGAAAAAATTGACATATTTGTCACAAGTTAAATTTCAAAAAATGTTGACAGATTTAATTATTTAATATATATTATTACATCATCATTTTATGATATTTTATATATTACGTCAATGAAAGAATGATTCTGGCAGAGACATAGGTGTAGGAGTGGAGGATACAAGGAAAAGGAATTGCTTGCTAATGTTGATTGTAGGATGAAGTTACCAGTATTCAAAAGGTTATATATATTACAATCTTATGTTATAAATGTCGTGTATTGAAATATAAGGAGTTTGTAATTTAACCTAAGACTTTGACCACTTATAACATTAGATTTCAAGCAGTAAGGATATTTTTATAGGATATAATACATGTTAAAATCATACTGATGCTGCAGTAATATGAGTCCTATTTCATTTTCATATATCTCAATCATATATATTTATTAAATGGTATTATAATTATTGTATTTATACATTATCCAATCGGAAATAAAAAAATATAACTTGCATTCTGTTCAATTATTTATAAAAAAAATACCTAATTCAAAAATATTATTTCACTCATTTTATAATATAATAATTTTATAGAACATAATTGAGTAAAATTTTAGACCTTATTTTATTATTGTTTAATGTCATTATGTCAATCGATAAATATCTATCTTATCCATTATCGCGACACTAACAGACAAATGCAATCAACTCATTTCTATTTCAAAAGCAAACAATGGCTTTTGACAAATGGAATCTAGCAGCCATTTCTAGAGTAAACAACGCATTAATGTGCTAAGTGGATAAACTATACGCGTCATTTTCTCACTTCACAACTTAAAAGCAGTAGAAGACTATTGTATTTTATATTATAATTATTTTTTTATTTTAATCTAATGAAGAGTCTACCACCTTGAGCGGAAGAAAGTCCCATGCCTGATATCATGTGATCCTGTCCCATCTCAACATCAGGAGTGCAGAAGATACCATTCTTCTCTTTCGGTTGACCAGACATAATTTCTTCTATTTTTTACACCCAAAAAACAGGCAAAAGCAGTCAAGTCAATGCTAACTTACTGGTCGTGAGTCACTCGAAACAATTGATGGTTCGGCGATGCTTCACGACCTGCTTTTTACCTTTCCTTGTTGAATTTCCATTTCAATACAGCGAGGACCATCATGGATAAAATGGCATCCTCATTATTTTCACAATTTATGAATATATATTATATAATTTATTTATGAATACCTTAACATCTAAGTTATTAGTAAATAAAAAAAACTAAATTATAATTTTTTATCAAACTTCAGGGTTATTGACAGTTTTATATCTAATATTTGAAAATTTTTATATTTAGCACGAAATATTTAATAAAATTAATATTTTTATGTTCATTTTAATTTAATTAAAAAAACTATAATATGAGTTTAAAGATCTGTACTAGTATATTATCACTTTTTCTGATGCAACCGAGTACATAACGTAACTGTCACTGGTGTAATATAATGAAATAAGTTTAAAAATGATTTTATCGATGTCATGTCAGCATCTTCACTCACGGGGATTTAGCGCAATCTTTAGTCACGTAGCCTTCTCAGTTCTCCGTTTTTTAATGAGATTCTCTTCTCTCTCACACACTTTCTCTCTCACGTCTCAACAAGCCACGTGCATTTTCTCCCTGTTTCCTGCTTCCGCGGAAGCTCAAGTGCGTTTGAAGGATTTCGAACTCACATATGATCATTCTCCCTTTAGGATTTCGAACTCACAGTATGTCAGCTTGAATCTGTCTTTCTGTGATGTTTCAGAGTCTCTGATCTTCAATTCAAAATTGAGGCGTATGAAGTTCATTAAGCTCTGTTTACTCTACTTTTGTTCTGTTACTGAAACACTATAATAAATATTGTTTCTATGGAATTATGGTCTGTATTCTTCACTCCTATTGAAGAATTTCAAATTTAGGTTTCCTATAATTTTGTGAAATTACTTGTTACTTTGAAGTAAGCATGCAATTATGATCTTATAATCCTAAAATCAGGACGATAAAAAACTTAATATATCTCATACTTATTATTACCTTTTTATATTGAAAAATAAAAAAAATTAAAAATTTTGTTTTATTTAAAACCTAAATCTCTTCTCTTCCTCTCCTTACCTCGAAAAACTTCTCTTTCACAATTTTATTAACCTAAAATTGTATGGAGAGGGAAGGTTCATTTTTAGGTAATCTCGGAATATAGGATAGTACAGGGCGTAAGAACAGTGGTGTAGGGGATGGGAATCCCTCCTGGCCCACAACCTTCTCCCTAATCCTATAGGAACTTGGGTGTGGGTCTTTTTTCCAATTGAAGCTTTTATTTTCTTTTAATTTATTATTATTTAGTGTTAAGAGCGGAAAATGAAATAGAGATTTTCAGACAAAGTAATAATATAAGATTAATGGACGAATATTTGTGTGAAAGGATTGTTTATCTGTATTATATATTCATTTACAAATATATTAATTTCGATCATTTCGTGTGTACCTACTCTGAAGGATTTCTGTTGCCACACCAATCAATGGAGTCAAAATATCGTCGACCCAAACATGCCAAGTATTCCTTTGTAGTGCGTGACTTCCCACTAGGTTGTGGGACTCGGGCTTCAGAAATCATCATCCATAGAGGAAAGGGCTCCACTAAGTCTGCTTCTGCGAAAGCGTTGTCGCCAGAGAGGAGTCCCCACCATTCGGCAAAGAGGAATACTGCACTTGTAGTTCGTCACACTCGCGCCATTACTTCGAGCTTCGGAGGAAATTCTTCTCCACGAGTGAAAGTGAGAGATACTATAAATCTATTTCGTGCTCTATGCAAGGATATCTCTCAAGGAAACATGGAAGCAAGAAGTTCCAAGGAAAAAATCAAGAGGGTTGATCTTAAGGCGTGGGAATTCCTCAAGGATTTAGGGGCAGACATCTATGGAGGCAAGCTATTCATTGGTGTTGGCCAGGTGTGGAGATAGGAGACACATTCTTTTACAGGTAATAATAATTATACATTTATAATACATTTGCGACAACAATTTCAGCAATTAGCTCGTCTCACTAACAAACGAGATTTGAATTTCTAACAACAGGATTGAGCTGAATGCGGTGGGACTTCATCGCCCTCCTCAGAATGGTATAATAGATTTTACGAAGGAGAATGGCGACATCATCGCCATAAGCGTGGTCGCCTCGAACGACACGGACAACATGAACAGCCCTGACGAGCTGATCTACGTTGGGCAGGGAGGGATCGCGAGATCGGGCGGCGTCTGCAGGGACTGCAACGAGGACCAGAAGCTAATTCGTGGGAACCTGGCGATGTGCAACAGCGTCGGCGGGAAGAACCCCGTGAGGGTCATCCGGACGGTGGGGACTTCCATCTACGACAGAGAGCTCGTCACTCACTCCAAAGAGATATTTGTGTACGATGGCCTGTACGTGGTCGAGAGCTGCTACGAAGGACATGGGGTAAATGGTCGACTCATCTTCAAGTTCAAGCTCAAGAGGCTCCCAGGTCAGCCGCCTATAGCCCGTTACCGTTGATGAGTGAAGAACAAAAATGCAGTATGAACAAAGCTGGTGATAATAGCACTTTGCTTATAGCTATAGCTGGCCTGCCTGTACATAGTCTTAGTAACTCTGTTTGCTTGTAGGTAGTCGGTACATACAGTCTTACTATCGTCTGTATCTGTCTTGGTTCCGTGACATGCCAACATCTGTTGCTAGCATGTTATTTGCATAATAGTTTAGGCTATCTTCAGGCTTCCACTGATCCTGGCCTTTTGTCATGTCTTGTCAGCGAAACTTGCGTTGATGTTTACTTCCCTTGTTTTCCTAATTATCGAGCAAGGTCAGATAAAATTCCCACTTAACAACGAGTTGGGATCCTTTTCTGTGGATTTAAACGGAAATCATCTAACACATTTAAGAGATATGGAGAGCCTAACATAAAAAGTAAGGCAGAGTTGCATTAAGACAGGGGAGGGGGGACATACCAAATTCGGGGCACTTCCTTTCTTTCATTTTTCATTTTCCTCCAGTCTGTTTTTCTCTCACTTTCTTATTCTTCATTTAATCTCTCTAGACTCCTCCGCTCTACAGCGGTGGAGGAGAAGAAACAAACTGCCTAGGCAAGCTAAACAGATCTTTCTCCTCGAAGGGAGATGTCCACTCCCGAGAGCCCATGGCGGATGTTTCTGCACCGGCAATGGCATCCTGCAACCCCGAGAAGTGTTTAGAAACACCGCTGTCACCGAAAGCAGGCCTCATAGCAGGCTTGGAATCTGCTCCCAGACTTCTGAAATCATGCCCATTGCTCCCACCATGGGAGCTCCTCATGAGATCTGCTAATCCTAGCCAGAGTGTCCCGGGCCTCGATGGGGGCAGGCCATGATCCAAGGACCAGTCAATGCTGGTATAATCTGGCTGGATGGTCGAGCTTCCGTTGGTCCAGTCTACGGGAGAAAAAGCCCCGGAGGAGGTGCTCGAACCCAGCCCAGAGAAAAGCCCGAGTGAGGATACAGCTGCTAGTGTAGGAGATACGCCTGCTCTATTCCACGAAGCATTTCCATGGCTCGCGCCAGGGGTTTCTCTAATCCCACTTCCCCAAGTGTATAGCTGTTGCTGCTGTTGGTACTGAAGTGGGTTATACACCTGAGTGGAACCTCCCTGACTACTATGGGCAAGGTTTCTATTGCCAGTAGAAGAGATTTGAGGCAACGCCCCATTTGGCTTCTTCCCGTCGAGGCCATTGGTGGGATACCAGCTGTTACCGGGTCCAGAAGGAGAACCGATATGGTGGGAGGAGACCTGCTTTGAATTGGCTGATTGAGGTCTCTGCATCATTATAAAAGGTTCCCGGATCGACCCAGCTTGGAGGCTACCCGCCTCAACCCCGGAGACCACATGACGTGTTTCCGCCTTAGATTGAGGCGGCAATGCCTGTACAGCAGACGATGCTAAAGAGTATGATATAGGAGTGCTAGAACCTGGCATAGGCCACCTCTTTTCAGCTGGCATTGTAGACTGTTGTGGTTTCGCCCATTCCAACTTTGGTGTAATTCTCTTAACTGGCAGAGCAGTCTTTGCACCAGGTTCTGAAGGCCCAATGACAACAGCTGATGCTGCTCCCAGCTTTGTATAATTTAAGTCTCTTTCATCCCTCCTTCGCTGCTGCGTTGATGGACTAGGAATAGGTCTAGACTGCAGTCTTGCCAAGTTCTGGGTAGCAGAAAGTTCGCTGTTCCCAAAAGTTGGCGGATCTCCAGTTTCTTGGAGCTTTGGAGGACCATTAGATGCATCCTGTTTCTGCTTTTGTAAAACTTCCGCTGCTTTCTCCAGGTCCCCCTCTGAAGAGACAACGGCTCTCTCCACCTCCTGTTTGGAGCACTTATACCTTACTTCCATATCTGCAATACGCGCAAGCTCTTCTGATATGTCAATCTTTAGGTTGGCCCCGCTAAGTTTCTGTTCTACTTGGTGGTCAGGATCTTCACCTCCTTCAAATAGCCATGAAACTGACTCCTCCACTTTCCCTTCGTTCAACATGAGAGCCATTGTTGCCCGTTCATGAGAGAACCCCATTGCCACTAGCTGCTCAGCAAGTGCCTCAAGCTTCCTTGACATGAGATAGCCACTACATCGTTCATGCAGCTCCTGTGCTCGTCTCTCCTTCTGGCGCTGGTGCTTTTTCTCATTCTTCTGACGAATTTTTTCTCTCTTATCATTGTCAGCGCCCGGTGGAATGCTCTCCTGGCGGACAGGAGGATTTGATGATTTATCTTTGTGATCTTCTGACTCACCAGACCAGCTATCGTTATTTGAAATGGAATCGTATTCAGTGCCATTGGAACCCCCACCGTGCTCATCTGTCTCATCTATATTCCGGAAGCGGCCATTGGCTTGAAGTGGCAACGTGGACGAGTTCTGAAGAGTTTCAATTGTGTGAAATGTCCCCATGAGCGGATTGTATGCACTGGAACTCGATGGTCCTGAAGGCTTAGATGCAGACTTTGGAGGTTCCTTGGTAGTTCTTTTGTCCTTGGACTTAGATTTTGATGCGGGAGACATTTCTGTATGATTCCTGCAGATAAAATAAGTGATGAAAATAGCCTTTTAGATGCAACAATACAAACATGCAGCAATATCCAAGTTCAGTATCATCAAATTTCAATCTAATCCCATTAAGATTAACCCAACATGATAAAAAGTTTTTCCCTTTCACCAGTTTCTATGATTTTATTAATGCAAGAAAAAGGAGTGCATTATGCACAAAATGAATTTTCCAATCTGGATGCCAGGCAAAGTTATTTGCATCCATGACTTACTGTTCCCCCATTTCACTTGTCAATAATCAACAGGGGCGAGTAATTTATACTCACTTCCCACTGATGGAAAATCTAC
Source organism: Trapa incisa (assembly GCA_030064435.1). Lineage (NCBI taxonomy): Eukaryota > Viridiplantae > Streptophyta > Magnoliopsida > Myrtales > Lythraceae > Trapa > Trapa incisa. The sequence continues at coordinate 18,983,435 of CM057776.1, forward strand.
CAGTACACACACACACACACACACTATATATATATATATATGAATGTTTACAATCCTTCATAGGACTTCAATTGACAAATGCATGCAAGTTAAAGACGAACGCACACCAAAGAAATCCTTGAAGCTTTTCACCTACTATCAGCTGCGTACTTTGTCGCATGACTCAAATGGTTGTTCTTGACAAATGACAAATTGATAATTTGTATTAACATTTTTATTATAAAAGAAAAAAAAAAGATAACGAGGGAAAATATCTATGTACCTGGATAATCGACAAATTCGATGCTGAACTCGCGAGAAGATTGCAAATTTTCACCTTTTCGTAAGATCTATCAATATACCACGGGACCTAGTGCATACAAATCGGGCGAAATGGACAAATGATGCAATTTTATACCGATTCTTGTGAAAATCAGGAGAAGCCAATCCGCTATCTAATGAATCAAAGCAAAGCTATAGTGCCAGACCACCAAATCGAAAAATAAAGAGAAATGTGGATGCGAGTGACGGAAACGAGTTCCAAGATCGATCTATTGATCCATTCACAAAGGGAACTCCCAAGGTAAACGACCTCTGAAACCTCACTGGCTGACACTCAAATTATCACCGAGCTTCCGAATCATTTATCTTGGCCGATCCACATTGCCGCATCAGCCAGAAAATATGACAGAGGTTGATACAATCAAGGTGGAAAGAGGAGCGAGACAGAGAGAGAAAGGGCCTGACCCGAGAGAAAGGGATACTAAGTATGTAGCCGGAACGTGGATGCGCAACCGGAGATTGTGAATGGATGAATTGGTGGCTGTTTCGGTGTGCTAAAGAGGGAGGACAATGGCGATTTCGAGGCTCAACAGAAATTTGTTATTAGGGTTTTTTGACAGGAAAGAAGTTGAGAGGAGAGAGAAAGGTGATGATTTGTCTTCGTTTCGATGATTGAGATTTGAGAGAGAGAGGGAGGGAGTACAGTGTATAGACAAGGGAGAGGAGTCGATAGAGTGAGAAAGGGGGCGGCATTAACGGGGACGGCTTCTTTTGCATGTATTCTTTCTATGATTTGACTCCCAGTTTTTTTTTTAATTTATATAATATCAAATTTATTTTTGTAACTTAACTTATATCAATACTACGAATAAATTCTTACCATATGTTTTTTTTCATAACATGCGAATTCCAGATTTGTTTTATAAAGCCTAAAACATTTAATGTGACTATAGGATAGATTGCAATTTTTACATATTTTTGTAAAAATAATTAATATTTTAATATAAACATTAAAAATATAATAATTGAATACAACACATTTAAAAAATTAATATTTTAATTTACAAACTAATAAAATTGCATTAACACCATTAATATGATACTAGTGATATTAACAAATATATTAATATTAATATGATATATATTTTAAAAATAAAAATAAAAATTTGTGCATTATGTTAGAATCTTTAATACACTATTTACCATTGTGCAAAAAAAATAATAAGCTATTTTCCCTCCCTATAATATATATTTTTTTGGTTACTTACTACTAATAACTTTAATTTGATAAAAATATAATATTTTATTAATTTATAATATTATCTAATATAATTCTTGATTATCATTCACTCTTATTTAATACCAAATTAATTGTATACAATTATTAATAACATATTTAAAATATTGAAAATTGAAATTATATATTAAATAAAATAAAAATATTGTGGTATATAAAATTAAAATAGTTTCACAATTTTTAATTAATCATTTTTAAATAAATATTAATTTAATATCTTACATATTTACCAATTCATTTTCAAGAATTCTTAAATTATTTACACAGTTTTAATAATTTATTTTCTATTTTCATATTGGGTGTTTTTAACAAACAAGAACGCCATTCATTAGAAAGGTATACAAATATTAACAAAATGCAATTAAGCCAACTGCACCCACTTGTTTATCAGAGTGTTTTTACTATCCAACTTTATATAAGTTCTTGATTTTTACCATTCACCCTTATATAAGTCCTTGACTTCTATCCGTATTCTGAGTGAACATCTCTGATTTTTAACCCTCAAACCCAACCCCACCCCGGTCTCATGCACATGAAGCTACGTCGAGTTTCACTGATTACTTGCACGACAAACTACCTTTATCTCCACCATGTCGTCCATTAGCCCCTAGTACGCATCACTACCTCTTGGGTATCTTGATGGTCCCGAACCTAAAGTGCATTCACAAACAAAATTTTTCATAAAGCCATTTATCTTTGGTGCTATTAATCCAATGGCCCCAACCCTCAACTCGACTTGCAGCTATTTGTCTAGACTGGTTCGTTGGCCTGGTCTTGTCGCACTACCGCCAATCCATCGAGTATGTCGGTCGTGTCTTGGTACTATGGCCAAATCACATAATTCATTCATTAAGAATTTCCATCGCTTATCATCATATTTGTTTACAAGCTCATACTCGTGCCAACTGGACCTGGACCCACTATACGTGATTTTCTAAAGTCGGGCATTTTAGCCCCCAAAGTTCCAAAATCGAGGCCCCTGGCCTATTTGAGCTATTTGAGCTCTTGTAAAAAAGGTATCCCAAAATTTTTAAGCATTGGCACACATTCAGGGAAGAGTATTTCTGACAAAATAACTTTTCAACTTGTCTATCACATCAACCGAGTGTAATGACATCTCCACTTACAACTGGTAAGCGGGTTTTCTACTTTATTCTAGAAAGTTTATCATACCAACCAGATATGATATACTTACAACTGGTAATTAGTTTTTCTGCGTAGTTTCCACATCACTCCAACTAGGTGTGTTGTTAAAATTCCACATAAAAGTGGTTTTTCATTTCCAAAGTACTAATCATCCCAACTGGGTATAATGTGAATAATCTCACTCACCCAATATTTGTAGTGTATTTCCTCTTAATCGGCTTTTTGCCTCCACTTGAACTTATCCTTGGTGGCATTCCGGTCCTTCGTGTTCCTACATGATTTGGACATACTTGTTTATTAACATTTGACATAATAGCCTTCATTCCTCACGTATGATCAAAATGCCTAAACTTTTTAATTATTTGTATTTAGGTTCCTAAAGTTCTTTTTCCTTAACTTTAGGTCCCTATTGTAAATATTTCCCCAAATTGAGTCTCGAAACTTCTAAAATTTACTTTGGGTCCTCAATTTATTTAAAATCATAAAAAGGGGTTCAAGTTTTCCAAATTTCTATGTTGGTCCCCAACTTTTCAAAAATTACCATATTGCCCATACATTACAAAAATAGAAATTTGACCTCAATTATTTTAAAAAATCGACCAATTGGTCCTCCAACATCCTTTCCATGGCCAGTTGACCCTCAATTTTTGGAAATTGTACTTTGGTCCATCAATTTTACGAAATCCCCAATTTCCCCCAAAATTTTTCCCAATTTTCCCTCTTTTAAATTGACCGAATTTGATTTAGTCAAATTGACCATTCAATCGAGGTTAATTGATCCAATTGAAGATATGGATCAGTTCCTACACTTTCACACAATTCAATGGAGCTTTGAATTGTGTCATTTAGGTCTGAATTGAGCTCAAACAAAGTTTTATCAGAAAATTGAACTTAGAGAGAGAAAGCTTCGAAAGCTTACTGTTGGAGGTGCGACAGTTCGAGGTTTCGATCAGCAGGTAGCTCACGTCCTGAGAATCCTCTAGGATCAAGAATTGTAACAATTCATGTCAAATTGAGTGAGAATTTGGTCAATGAAGTTTCACCATTTCTCTCTCTAACGCTGATCGGAATTTACAGAGGGGAGCCAAATTGGCTTACCTTTCAGCTCTAATTCGGTCGTATGAGGGCTGTGTAAGTATTGGGAGAGCTTGGTTTGGCATGAGTAGGGCTCAATTTAGTTGTTTTCAGCTCGACCGAAACAGGGCATCTTCGGTCTGCTGGAGCTCCTTCACTGTTTGATCACGCTAGCGCTTCTCCGGTGATCCTTAGAGCAAATGGAGACTACTGTCGGTTAGCTAACTTCTCCCCGAATCTAAGGAACCTAACCTCACCTTATTTGGCATAGAAAAATGCCCAAGTTAGAGCTCTCGTTCGAGCTTCACCAAAAATTGGAGCAATAGAGAGAGGAGTTTTCAGGTGTGATGAGTAGGAATGGAGATGAGCTCTTTATATTGGAAGCTCGGGGACTCCTTGGTCGTCCGATTGGTGCCTTTATGGCAATCATTAATGGCATAAAACGCCTTGAATGGAGACTTTTCATCTTCTTCGACGCTGCTCACTTTTCCAGCGAGTGAACAGTGTTGTCATATGAATGAAGAAGACAACATTGTTCTGAACCAGGTTGAATGCTTAAACTGGCCGGTTCAGGTCCCGATTCAACCGAGCTTTTCAAAATTAAAAATTTTTAAATTCATTCTCTATCCAATGGTGGCTTCAATTCTCCAATTTGAATATTTTAAATCACCTAGAAAAATGAATTTAGAAACTGGTTTAATAGTGGTTCAATTCTCCAATTTGGTTCGGTTCGATTCACCTGAACCGGTCTAGTTTTCTCTTTCAATTCATCCAGAAGTCTTTTTTCATGATTTTTATGACTCTTTAGGTCACTCTAGGAGTTTTAAATTTTCCTTTTTACCCTTTCCTTATCGGTTGTGATTTGTGAACCAACTCGATTTTCCCACCCGAGTTGACCGGTTCTTTCCCCAGTTTTCTTACCTTTAAAGGATGGGGTTTACATAGATACTCGCAACTATATAATATATAACAATTTTGAGGACAAAACTCCTAAAAGGAGGGGAGAGTTGTAAAACCCGTCCTTGGGATCAAAGAAAATCGAGAAAAAAACCAGTATAGATTTATGTGTAAAGAAATGAGTCGATTAATGAACAAAAAAGTTAACATGGAAAATTGGAAAATCCCAAGTGAACAAAAATTAACAAAAATTACAAGGAAGAACCGGGAAGTGGAATTGAGGATAGAACCGGACCGGTTTGGGGTGAACCAAACCCGAACCAAATTGAACTGTGATGAACCATAGTGAACCAATTACACCAAAGAGTAAATGGCTTATGAGGAAAACTATTGTTTGTGCATAAACTGAGGTACGAGACCTTCAGGATGCCCAAGAAGGGTAGTGATGCATCCTAGGGGCTACTGGATGACATGGTGCAGATAAGGGCAAATTGTCGTGCCAATAGTCAGGGAAGCTCGACGTAGCTTTATGCACATGAGACTAGGGTGGGGTCAGGATGAGGTCTCTATCCTCATATGGATACGAAATATTGTTGGTCTGAGGATAGGACATTAGAGACATTCTCTTAGACTTCGAGTAGAAGTCAAAGACTTCTATTAGGGTGGATGGTAAAGATGCTCCATCCACAAGTGGGTGTAGTCAGCGTAACTACATCTCACGAATGTGTGTGATCCCTTCATGATGAAGGGCATGTGTTGTTTGTTAAACACACCGAATGTGGAAATGGGAAAGAGGTTATGAAAATTGTGGAAAGGATTTGAGAATCCTTGGAAATGAATTGGGAAACCTTGGAAATAGGTTTTGATAAACTGAAATTTGAAGAAAATCATTTTTTTTATGAAATAAGGAGTCTGACACACTCCAATTAAAGAAAATTTTTTTTATGAAAACTCTCACCCAACACCTATTCACTAAGTTGTCAAACTCACCCAGTCCCTTTACCCCTTTTCAAGAAACCAAGGGAAAACCAACCTTAAATATCTATCGGTAATCGAACCTCAAGGCATGTATGTAAAATTTATATTCAGTTTTGATTACTGTTATTTCATGAAAGGTACAGGTGAAAAGGACGCCTTACTCCTCTTGGTTTAGGGAATGGGAAAACCCTTAATAAACCGTGAGAGTGGCAGGTTGTTCATGGGGATCCAACCAAACCGGGTCAGGGCATGATAACTTTAGTGGTATCAGAGGCTGTTTCCTCGAATACATTATCAAGACTAGAGAACATAGTAATTAATAGGGATACTTTCAAAATTTTCAGATGGCTCCCAAGAATTGAACCAAGAGAACTAGAGTTGTAGACTCCGACACTGCCCAGCCACCCCTTCTAGTAGAAACTCCTCGAGAAACTCAAACAGTTCCACCTAGACCAAGCTCAGAACACCAGAGGTTGTATGAGGAGTTCACTCGAGTATTTGGGCAACCTAACCTCGTCCCTAAGGCAGGCCCCAACTCCCGGGCTAAACTTGAGGAAGTATAAACTCATCCTCCTCCTGTTAATCATCCCCCTCCAGTTGATATTCCCAAGTATCTCAAGACTCTTCGTCAATTGGGGTGTAAGCCTTTTCTTGGAGAGAAAGATGCGGGAGCCACCATGGACTTGCTGACTAACATCAAGAAGCTGATGGGGATAGTCAGAATATCACCAAAGGATATGGTGATCCTGACATAATTTTTCTTGAAGGGTAGTGCCAAAAGGTGGTGGGACAATGTCTGGAGCCTGCATACTTCCACACCTTCCTGGGAGCAATTTGAGAAGAAATACGTGAAGGAGTACCTAGCCCCTCACCTAATTAATGAGAAGAAGCAAGATTTCCTCTAACTACGACAAGGACTTAACTCTATATCGGAATATGAGACTAAGTTTAATGAGCTAAGGCCTTTTGTTTCGTACTTAGCCGGATCAACAGATATCTACCAATGGTTCGTGGACGATCTCAACATGGATATAAGAGACCGGATGGGAGTACTAGGACGGCCCATGAATTTGACTACCATCATTACATGGCCCATGAGTGTGAACATCTGGTATAGACAAGATGTCGTCGGATAGAGCAAGTTGGTCGGAAGGAAGAGGAAGGATAAAGCAACCAGAGAGGTCAAAAGGAGCCTGGTAGACAAAAATGGGGGATAAGAATGTGATCTTTTAGGAGAAATGATGGTTACCATGCTCAAAGGGAGACAACTACAGCCCCATAAAGGAGAAACCCCTCTTGCCCTATGTGCCGAAAAAGTCATGAAGGGTCATGTCGAGCCTGTTTTGAATGCGGACAGCTCGGCCACTTTACAAAGAGTTGTCTAGCCCTTCTAGGTAATACCCAACGAAGTGACCATCCACCACCTCAAGGAAACCTAAGGGTACTAGACGGAAGACAAGACATAGCCACTACGACAAGGGTACCAACCTGAGTATACAACCTCAACCAGAAGGAAGCACATGATGAACCTAATACTATAGCTAGTACCTACCATAGCTCCCTTAGACCAATATAACCAAAAACCCTATAATTCATTCTCATTATAATAAAAGTTCCATTTCTTATAAAACTTGTGATTAAATATGAGTAAAAGAAAATCCTACGGGCATACCCACCAAACCTCCAAAGAAAGGTGAAGCAGGAAGGATGGCATCCGAGGATATCAGGAAAGTTAAGGTTAGATACCCTCAAGGATGAATAAAAAGGGATTCCGGGAAAGAAGGGAAAGGATTCTCCTAAAGAAGGAAACCATAAGGAAGCATACTAGGAAGACACATGAGTAAGTTAAACCCAAGGAGCGGGTATGTAGGAAGATAGCATCAAAGGACACCGTGACAAGTGGACTACCCATAATAAGGAAATAAAGAAAAAGCCTCCAAGGAGCATTAGGGAAGTTGAACTGGGACAAGAGTCCCTGGGTAGAAGGATAAAGGTGGGAAGGGAGACCTTAAAAAGGGAAATTTCCAAGCTAAGGAACCTAATAAAGAAGCATAAGTGGATGAGGGCATGTCGGGACGACCAATTGTGACTCGTTTAGGAAGAGCAAAGAAGCCAAATAAGGATTTCAAACGAACCTAGCGAAAGGGAGAAGCTAGTAACAATGACACGATCAAGGATGTCCTAAGAAGGATCAAGAAGTAGTAGAGACCACACCCTAAGAAGGACAATATGATGGACATGGTGAGGAGTATACGAAATAAGACCCGACAATTAGAGATACCCCGGATAAGAAAGTAAAGCGTGAACTAGGAAATTAAGGTTGGCGAATGATTAAAGGTAGTCGAGAAACACTACTAGACGAATAGAGAGATGAAGCTATACAATCCCCAAAAGGTTGGAAGGTTGAGAACAACAATTATAGAAGTATTAAAAAAAATTAAAGATGGTCAAAGACAAGTTCTAGAATATGCCATGCTGTAAGAGACATGTAAGCCAACAATTCTGAGGAAAAATATGACTCAAGTAAGGAAGAGTTAGTTGGTAAGCATGACGAGGCCAGACATAATTTAGATTGAAGTTGAAATAAATAACAGATGGAGGAAGGGTCAAATTAGGATGAAGAGATAATAACACTGAAACCTGTGAAAACAAGTACATAATGCTTGAAAGAATGCCAAGCTAAGGATTTCAACAATGAAAAGAATAACTAGACAAAGGAACGATTGTGCATCTTGGAACTCCTGATCCTATAATCTTGAGTAAGAACATCAAAGGGGAGAATCTTGCCCTAAGTAAGGGGAGATGTGAACCAAGGGATATACATTTGGACTAGCGGGTACGATATACTAGTTATGATAAAACTCCATGGAAGGAGTAAACAATGTAAAGGAAAAGAAATTCCTTCAATGCGTGATTGCTAAGTGAAAGAATGACCAAAGTATTAACATATCCAAGTTGACATTAAGGGAAGTTTATCCTGGAGTGCAAAATGCTGATTTAATTTTGGGGAAAAAACTCCTAAAAGGAGGGGAGAGTTGTAAACCCCGCCCCTTTAGGATGAGAAAAATCGGGGAAAGAACCGGTCAACCTGGGTGAGAAAATGAACCGGTTCACGAACCCTAACCGATAAAGAAAGGGTAAACCGGGAAATTTATGAATCCCGAGTGACTTAAAGGGTCGCAAAAGTCATGAGAGGACTTTAGGATGAATTGGAGGTGAAAACCAAACTGGTTCAGGTGAACCGGACCTGAACTGGACCTGAACCGGTTTTGGACTGGTTTAAACCACTATTGAACCGGATGCTAAATTTATTTTTCAAGGTGGCTTAGAAAATTTAAATTGGAGAATTAAGACAACCATTAGATAGATAATGAATTTAGAATTTTTTAATTTTGAAAAACTCGATCGGATCGGGCATGAACCGGCCGGTTTGAGCTTTGAACCTGGTTCGGACCGGTATGGTCCGGTTTGGAACAATGTCGTCTTCTTCCTTCAGATGATAGCACTATTCACTCGCCGAAAAATCGAGCAGTGCTGGAAAGATGAAAAGTCTTTGGCTAAGGAGTTTCAGGTAATGAATGACTGCCATTAAGGTTCCAATTGGATGGCCCCGAGCTTCCAATATAAAGAACCCCTCCTCATTCATCCTCCTCACACCTGAAAACACCACTATCTCACAATTGCTCCATTTTCTGGTGAAGCTAGAACAATAGCTTTGACTTGGGCATTTTTCTGAGCCAAAGAAGGTGTGGTCGAGTTCTTTGGATTCAGGGAGAAGTTAGCTACATGCCTATGGTCTCCATTTGCTCTAAGGATCGTCAGACAAACGTCGGCGTGAAAGAACAGTGAAGCAGCTCCGACGGACCGAAGCTGCCCTGTTTTGGTCAAGCTAAAAATGGCCAATTCGAGCCCTTCTTAAACCAAACCAAGCCCTTCCAACAACTCCACAACTCTTCTACAGCTGAATTAGAGTAGAAAGGTAAGCCAATTTGGATCCACTATGTAAATTCCGATCGGTGCTAGAGAGAGAACCAGCGGATATTCACTAACTAAATTTTCCCTCAATTTGACATCAATTGATGCGATTCTTGATCCTAGGAGGAAACTCAGGACGAGAGTTATCTGCCCAGATCAAAAGCTCAGACCGCCGCACCTCCGACAGTAAACTTTCGAAGCTTTCTCTCTCTACGTTTAGTTTTCTGGTGAAGCTCCGTTTGAGCTCATTCCCACATCAAATCATGCAATTCAAAGTGCAATTGAATCATATGAAGGTGTAAGAAGTTCAATCTAACTTCAATTTCAAGAATTAAACTCATTTGATTGGTCAATTTTATAAAATCAAATTCAGCTGAGTTAGAATGTTGAAATTGGGGGAAAATTAGGGATTTCGAAAATTCGAGGAACTAAAGTACAATTTCATAAAATTGAGGGCCAATTGGGCATAAAAAAAATCTTGGAGGACCAATTGGGCAATTTTGGGGTAAAACTTACTATTTTTGTAAAGTAGGGGCAAAATGGAGACCAAATTGAAAATTTGGAAAAACTTGAACTATTTTTGTGATTTTGAATAAATTGAGGTCCTAAGGTGAATTTTAGAAATTTAGGGACTTAATTTGGGGGAAAATTGGCATTAGGGACCTAAAGTTAAAGAAAAAGAACATTAGGGACCTAATTACAATAAATCGAAAAGTTTGAGTATTTTATCCATTCACGATTAATGAAGGCTATCAGGCCAATGGATAATGAATAAGGATGTTCATATCATGTAGGAATACGAAATACCGGGAACGCAAGTAAGGACAAGCTCGCGTGAAGACAAAGAACCAGTAAAGAGGAAATTCAGTACATTAACGAGTGAGTAGGATTTTTATATCATACCCGTATGGGATGATAAGCACCACAAAAATGAAAACCCACTACTAAGTGGAATTTTAACCATCACACTTGAATGGAGTGATGTGGAAATTATGTGAAAAAACTACTTAACGTTTATAAGTAGATTATACTTGGTTGGTGTAATGAACTTCCTAGAAGAAAGTAGAAAACTTGCTTATCGGTTATAAGCAGAGATATTCTCACACCCAGTTGGTATGATGGATAGATGAAAAGATTATTTTGTCGAAAGTGCTCTCCTCTGATTGTGTGCCATTGCTTAAACTTTTTGAAGACCTTATTAACAGGAGCTCGAAATGCTTATATAGGCCGGATGTAAACCCCGCACATTTGAGTTAAGGAAAATCGGGAAAAGAACCAGTCAAACTGAATAAGAAAACCAAACCGGTTTACATTTAGGAATAAGTAATATGAAAATTTACAACTTTCGTTTGATACAAAGGATTTATTAAACATTGGAAAAGAAACTTAAGACAAACTAGAAAACAAAAACCAAATTGGTTCAGGAACTATGATTTTAATACATAAATTAAATTATTGGAATTAATACAAATAATTTAATACCGGAATTAAATTATTGTAATTAATACCAATCATCCCCATTTCATTCTCCTCCTGGGAACTATGATTTTAATACATAAATTAAATTATTGGAATTAATACAAATAATTTAATACCGGAATTAAATTATTGTAATTAATACCAATCATCTCCATTCCATTCTTTTCACACCTGAACACTTCTCTCTCTCTCTGTAAAGCTCGAACCAGAGCTTCGACTTCAACAAAGGTCGGGCTCTTTAGACCCGGGGAGAAGATAGCTATCTGATAGCAAACTCCAATCAATATGAGAATCGTTGGAGAAGCGCCGACGTGATAGAATAATGAAGCAGCTCTGGCGGACCGAAACTGCCCTATTTCTGCCAAGCTGAAGTCAGCCATTTCAAGCCCTGCTCAGGCCAATCCAAGCCCTCCCAATACTTCCTCAGCCTTTCCATGGTCGAATTAGGACCGAAAGGTAAGCCAATTCGACTCCCCTTTATAATTTTCGATTGGTGCTAGAGAGAGAGTCGAACGAATTTCAATAACGAAATTCTAATCCAATTCTGCATCAATTGATGCGATTCTTGATTCTAGGATGAACCTCAGGATGAGAGCAATCTGTCCAGATCGAAAGCTCGAATCGGCGTGCCTTCACCGGTGAGTAATCGAAGCTTTCTCTCTCTATAGTTCATTTTTCAGCGAAGCTCCGTTTGAGCTCGTCCCGGCATTAAAACTTGCGATTCACATTTCTAAAGAATCGTATTAACATGTAGAAACTCAATTTTAACTTCAATTTCAACAATTAGAAATGTTTGATGGGTCAATTTGATAAAATAAAATTCTGCTGTGTTAAGAAGTTGGAATTGGGGAAAAATTGGGGATTTTTGAAATTCAAAGGACCAAAATGAAATTTTATGAAATTGAGGGTCAACTGGGCATGAAAATAATGTTAGAGGACCAATTGAGGAATTTTGAAATTTTTGGGGCAAAATTTACCATTTTTGTAAAGGAAGGGCAAATTGGTAATTTTGGAAAAGTTGGAGGACCAAATTGGAAATTTAGGAAATTAAACCCCTTTTTGTGAAATGGAATAAATTGAGGTCCTATGATAAATTTTAGAAGTTTTGGGACTCAATTTGAGGAAAAACCGGTATTTGGGACTTAAAGTTAAAGAGAAATAACTTTAGGGACCTAATTGCAAATAAATGAAAGTTTGACTTTCTCATTCATTTGGAATGAATGAAGGCAATTAAGCCGAAGGATAATGAACCAAGATGTTCATATCGTGTAGGAACACGAAATACCGGGAACGCCAGCAAGGACAAGCTCGCGTGAATACAAAGAACCAGTCTAGTGGAATTCACGGCATTAACGGGTGAGTGGGTTTACTAACGTCATACCCGGTTGGGATGATAAGCACAAATTAAAGTTAAAAACCACTTACCGGTTGTGAGTTGGTTTACTAACATCATACCCGATTGGGATGATGAGCACAACTTAAAGATAAAAACCACTTACCGGTTGTGAGTGAAAATTTTATATCACACCCGATAGGGGATGATAAGTACCTCGGTATAAAAACCCACTGTTTAGTGGTATTTTAATCATCACCACTTGGAGAAAGTGATGTGAAAATTATGCAAAAAAAACTACTTACCGGTTGTAAGTAGATCATACTCGGTTGGTATGATGAGACTTTCTCGAAGGAAGTTGAAAACTCGTTCATCGGTTATGAACGGAGATGTCCTTATACCAGTTGGTATAATGGACAGTGAAAACCTATTTTGTTGGAAGTGTTCTCCCCTGACTGTATGCCAATGCTTAAACTATTTGGGAGACCTTCTCGACGGGAGCTCGAATAGCTCTGATAGGCCAGGGGCCTCGGTTTTGGAACTTGGGGGCTAAATGCCCGATTTTGAAAATCTCGTACAGTGGGCCCAAGGCTAGTTGGCACGCACAGGAGCTCGTAAACGAACATGATATATGTGCCATAAAACTTAATAAGTGAATTGTTTGGCCATGGTACCAAGATAGGACTGACATGCTCAGTCAACTAGCGGCAGTGCGACATGACATGTAGACAAACTAGTCAAGACAAACAACTGCGGGTTGAGTTGAGAGTCGGAGCCGTTGGACTAGTGGCACCACAGATTACATGGTAATATAAGAAAACATTGTTTGTGCATGCACTGTGAGTACGAGATCATCAAGACACCCATGAGGGGTAGTGATGCGTCCTAAGGGCACTGGACGACCTGGTGGCTATAAGGGCAGTTCGTCGTTCCAGGTGCCTGTGCAAAATCTGGAGTAGCACAAAGCGCATGAGACCGGGGTGGGGACAGGATGAGGTCTCTGTCCTCATACGGACATGAAGAAGTGATTTCAGGATTGTGGGTAGGATGTCACGTACATCCACTCATTTCCAGGGTAGAAGTGGTCGTACTTCTATCCGGGTGGCAGGAAAAGTCGTTCCGAAGCCACTAGCGGGTTCAGTAGTGATACTGACTTGCAAATGTGTGTAACCTTCATGACGAAGGATGTGTGTTGGGTGATGACACACCATGGTAACTAAGAAATAATGGAAAAAAAACACAAATTTTTAAATGATGGGATTTTTTGAAAACAAAGGAGTCTGGCACACTCCATATAAATGTTTTTCTTAAAAGTCAAAAGCTTTTAAAAACCCATTCACTGAGTAGTCGTACTCACCCCCTCCCTTATATCCCTTTCAGGAAATCCCGAAAAGCCTCCCCTTAAAGACCGTCAACTAAGATGCCTGTAAGCAGGTATGTAAAGTTTTAAATTTCATACAGATTTAATTATGCTATTCCAGGAAAAAAAGGTGCAAGTTAAAGGACGCCTTACTCTTTACGATTTACGAAAGGGGAAACCCTTTAATAAACCGGGAGAGTGGCGGGTTGATCAAGGGGATCCGACCAAACCGGGTCGGGGTGTGACACCGGAGGCCTCAGTTTTGGAACTTGGGGGCTAATATGCCCGATTTTGAAAGTCTCATACGGTGGGCCTAAGGCCAGTTGGCATGAGCAGGAGCTCGTAAAAAAACATGAGTTTAAGCCATGAAAATTTTAAATAAATGATGTGTTTGGCTATGGTACCAAGTCAGGACCGACATACTCGATGGACTAGTGGTAGTGCAATAAGACAGGTCGATAGACTAGTCGAGACAAACAGCTGCAGGTCGAGTTGAGAGTCGGGGCTGTTGGACCAATGACACCAAAGATTAAATGGCTTATGAGGAAAATTGTTGTTTGTGCATGCACTGAGGTACAGGACCTTCAAGATGCCCAAGAGGAGTAGTGATGCGTCCTAGGGGCTACTGGACGACATGGTGGAGATAAGGGCAGATTGTCATGCCAATAGTTAGGGAAGCTCGACGTAGCTTCATGCGCATGAGATCGGGGTGGGGTCGGGATGAGGTCTATGTCCTCATATGGACACAGAGTATTGTTGGTCTTAGGGTAGGACGTCAAAGACGTTCACTCAGACTTCGGGTAGAAGTGAGAGACTTCCATCAGGGTGGATGGTAAAGATGCTCTGATCCACAAGTAGGTGCATTCGACGTAACTACATCTTGCGAATGTGTGTGATTCCTTCATGATGAAGGGTGTGTGTTGTATGTTAACACACTTAATATGGAAATGAGAAAGAGGTTATGAAAACCGTGGAAAGGATTTGAGAATCCTTGGAAAAAGGTTTTGATAAACCAAAATTTGAAGAAAAGTATTTTTTTATGAAATAATGAGTCTGGCACACTCGGATTAAAGAAATTGATTTTTGTGAAAACTCTCACCCAACACCCATTCACTGAGTTGTCGAACTCACCCCCTCCCTTTACCCCTTTTCAGGAAACCAAGGGAAAACCGACCTTAAAAATCTATCGGTAGTCGAACCTTAAGGCAAGTATGTAAAATTTATATTCATTTTTTATTAACATTATTCCAGGAAAGGTATAGGTGAAAAGGATGCTTTACTTCTCACGGTTTAGGGAAGGGAAAAACCCTTAATAAACCAGGAGAGTGACGGGTTGTTCATAGGGATTCGACCAAACCAGGTCGGGGTGTGACAAATGTTGTCCATGGAAAACATGACAGTTACTACACCTGACTCTCTTGATCTCCTAAAGGAGTCCCTCTTCGGGGTCTAGGAGAGTGGCGGGTTGTTCACAGGACCTCAACCAAACCGGGTCGGGGCGTGACACTTTCTCTCTCTAACATTGATTTGCAACGATGAAGGAAAGCCAAATTGGCTTACCTTTTAGTTTTGTTGAGGTCGTGTGAGGGTTGTTGGGGTGTTAGGGAGGCTTGGTTTGGCCGAAAGAGGTCTGAATTTGGCCAAATTTAGCTCGGCCAAAATAGTACACCTTCGGTCTGTCGGAGATGTTTCACTGTTTGATTCCATCGGTGCTTCTCCGGCAGTCCTCAGGTCGAAAGGAGGTTGTTGTCAGGTAGCTTATTTCCTCTAGAGTCTGTAGGACCTGACCTTACCTTCTAAGGCTAAGAAAAATGCCCAAGTTGGAGTTCTGGCTCGAGCTTCACCGGAAAATGGAGCAGTTGAGAGAGAATGGCGATTTGAGATATGTGAAGGATAAATGGAGAGGAGCTCTTTATAGAGGGAGCTCGGGGATCCTATGCCTGACCACTTTCCATTTTGGTTGAGCTTATCATTGCTTGAAAATGCCCTGATTGGAGCGAATATTCCTTCACTAGAGAAGGAAAGTTTTTGAACCGATGAGTAGTGTTGTCATCCTGATGAAGGATATTGGTGGAACTGAATATTCCAACAGTCGACGCAGGATATTGGTGGAACCCATGGTCGAAAAAAATTGGATGGATCTAACTTTGTGAAAAAAGGCCCAAGGCTAGCGTTTACAAAAAAAGTGAGCCCAAGATCATATTTTTGAAAACTCGAGAAGTGGGCCTAAGGCCTAAGGAAATAGCTCTTGCCCCATAAACAACCTTAATGGTATCTTGAGCATGTTAAAATACTAAAAATATGTTGATATTGTGTGAAGTAGGTCATGTACAGTAAATGTTATCGAGCTAGCGACGAGTCTCACCCGTAAGGGTTGATAATGCAAAGATAAATGGTCTTCAAGTAAGACCATTATTTTTGTATTATCATAAAAGGATTATAAATATGTCAAGTGTGAGGTTGTGATGGTTCTGAGGACTCTTGGTCGGTAAGTTTGCTATACGTGAAGCTCTCGCTAGACTAGTATGTCATGGGTTGTAGGAGTCCCATGCGCATTAGACCTGGTATAGGTGGAAGTTTTAGTCCCTATACAGCGAACAACTCAGTCGATTTGTGTGGGTGTTGAGCTATAGTGCTCACATAAACGAGCGGTCAAGTTCGTAGACTCATACAAGTGTGGTCGATAAAAGCTCTCCACACCACAAGTGGGACACATTGGATTTTCTATTATGTGAAATGTGTGATCTCTTTTATGATTGAAAGGGTGTGTAAATTATTTGTCTAAATGCAAACCCATTAAAGCTAAATAGATAAATCTATGTAAAATCCTTTTAGACAGGAATGAATATTATTAGTTTGTCAAATATAAGCCCTTGTAATTATTCAATAATAGTTTATGAAATTTCTCAAAAATAGAACAAATAAGTTGTTAGCTTGTTAGTATATTAAAAAATATTTTTGGTTTAAAATTGATAAATAATTTCTAAATAATCTTAATTTATTATTTTAGAGTATGTGTTGAATTGTGGATAGTAAGCCACGATATCAGCTAGTCCTACTTACTAATTTATAAAGACTCACTCAACTCTAATACTCGTAGAAAACTTGGATTGAAGAGTAGAGATCTCGTCATACACTTGTATACATAAGGTACACATCAAAACCTTACAATTTAATTTTTCAAAATTTTGGGAAGTACGTTTTAGAAAAATTGTTATATTCTGAATTTTTCTTCTATCAGGACTTTCGTGGTAACATATATCATTTTATTATCGAGAGAAGTGACGGGTTATACTCATATTTCAACCGGGACAAACAGGGTTAGAGCAAGACTTTATGGATTGCACTTATTTGAGTAGTTCAGACTCTTCAAACACAAAACAAACTGGCGTTGGGTCAGACTGTCCTATTCGAATTAGAATTTAGAGATTGTGCTTGTTTGAGTAGTTTATACTCTTCAAGGCACGAAATAAATCACTATTTGTTCAAATTGCCCTATTTGAGTCATGTTGGTTCATTCATGTTAGAATTTGGGAACGACTCTTGTGTGATTAGTCCATATTCTTCATACACAAAATAAACCATCGTTGGGTCAGGTTAGCCCATTCATGTTAGAATTTAGGGAATACATTTACGTGAGTAGTTAATACTCTTAATGCACAAAACAAACCACAATCGATTCAGGTTGGCTCGTTTAGTCCAAATCGAAAATTTTAACTAGAAACGAGTCTAAAAATGACCATTTTTTCGAACACGACTAACACCAATTCGGGTCTAGGTCGAGTCAGTCCGATTCGAACCTCAAGTCCAGGTCTAGGTCGAGTCAGTCCGATTCGAACCTCGGGTCCAGGTACTAGCATAACCTCATGGACCCGAACTTTGGATACAGATTTGGGCACATGAACCCGACATTCGGGTCAAGTCTAGGTTATGTAATACAAAACCCGACCCTACTCGAGCTATTGACCAACCTACTTTAATAGCCACACATAACTTTTTTTTCTTTTTATAATTAAAATTTTCATTATGACATTTTACATGATATGATATGATAGAGCTATAGTGAAATAAATTTATTTTAAATTACATAAGCATATATTTTGTTTGCATAAATAAATTACATATATTAGACCATTAAAAAATTATTTTTCAAGTTTATGTTACATAGAATTTCAAATCATATTTTTAATAATAAAATTAAAAATAAATCTAATAGGATGACTATAAAATGAAATTGAGACTAAGTGTTGATTAAGAGATATTTAGAACCAAATTATTTGTTAGGCCAAAGTGATAATTTATTTGATGCTATTGACAATCCAAATCATTAAAAATTAAAACCTTTTCCAAACATTGTATTTTGACCTCTTACCTTCCTTGGTGTTGCCTTGAATTGATTATTAATTATGGAGCAAGCACGCACTTTTCTAATGTTTACCCACTCCAATGTTTTAATTATTATTGTTATTTTGTCAATTAATATTAAGTAATTAGCCATAGTTCTAGTAAGCAAAAGTATGTATCTAGCTAACAAAATACTCCCATGGTTTGGAATATATGAAGGAAGCAGGTTATTGTTGTTCTTATCCAGAAACTGAGGTTCAAAGAACTCATAACTATTTTGAACAGTGGGTGGGACATCAGAATTTTCCTTCAATGCCCTGGTTATAATATATTAGATGGTAGGGAAATAATGTAAATGAATTGTGTGATTTTGTTAATATATTTATAATAGAGAAATACATGATTAAGTACAGCGGTAGCTAAAGCTGACCTAAGAGTAGAGGTGGCTGGAGCCACCCGGGGCCCACCTAGCTATTATTAGTCTTCTTTCCTTATGATCTTGCCTTCTTTAATTAGCATGCGCTCCCTTATCCCTCTTATTAATACCTATACCTATACCTTTTTGATTGAACCAACCTTCACATTTTTTCTAATAGGAAGGAATGCGTGCAACTCTACAATGTGGTTGATTTTTTTTAGGGAAACCATGACCAAGGTTCCAGCATTGCGGGGTTGAGAGACTACAAGGGAGGATCGTTCATTTTCTACCATCAATCAAACGGGCTGCACATGTGATTTTTATTTTTAAATTGCTATATACTTTTTTAGAAAATTAAGGCATTATTTTCAATTTATCTGTTGTGAGAAATTGGAGGATAACCTGATTGTTCTAATACTACTAAATTTGACATTTTATAGTATAAATCAATAATTTTGTAAGATTAACATTATTATTTCACTACATTTCTCCAAGGTATTCTAATGTTAAATGAACCAAATGCTCCCACGTGGTAAATCATATGCTTTTTTTTATTAATCCTAGTACATCGAATTTTATATTAATCCAAACACGCCATAAGAGAAGCGAACCGGGAATGTAGATATTGGGTCGGGCCTAGGCCTAGGCCACGTGGCCATAATATGGTTATTGGGCCGTACCAGCCCATATGAGTAGTGTTGTGTCCGTTGCAGGTCAACAAACGGCTAGAAAATTCCAAAAGTACGCTCCTGCAGGACGCTATATGGAGCGTCCGATCTGAGAGATCTGACGGAGTTCCCTCCAGCGAATAAGACCGTTGGGCAAGTCCGACTCACCTTTTAAAGCACGATTACCTCCTCAGATCCACAACACCGCACTGTAGAATTTCACTCGCGCGGATAAAGGGAGCCCTCCCGCTGTCATTTTCAGTGAAATTCGAACGTGGAGGAACTCTTTCTCGCAAAGGGGACGGGGAAGGTGGCGGGCTTGGGAGAGGGAGAAGGAACGAGAGGGACGCGGAATAGCCGTCTCCAGGGGTTCCTGTCTTCCTTGATCGCTAGCATCGGAGGAGTTTTAGGGTCTTTTCACGAAGCTGAGCAGCAATTCACGGTTCCGGATATGGATATGAAGGCAGTCGATGCCCCTCAACACCCCAGAGGTGATTTGGACAGTTCTTGATCGATCCGTTTGGGGTTCTCGGGTTCCAAATTCTGGAATCTCGAACTAGCGGTGTCTTGTGGCTTTAAATTCCATGTTCTTTTGACAATCTGGGGCAATTTGACATTTGGTTCATGACTTGTATTCCTTGTTACTACATTGGCTAGGTGCTCAGAAGCAAAAAAATGCCTTGGTGGGGGAGGCAAGAAATAGGAGGGTTCTTCAAGACATAGGTAACCTGGTGAAGGAGCAGCAAGCTGCTCGCCCAAAACCTTCCAATCAAATTTCACATCCTGCTAGAAGGTTTGATCCACTGAACCAATACGCCATATAAATTCATCCCATTATCTCCTGTTTGTCATGCGTACTTTGTTGACTCTGCAGGTGTATTGGAGTTCAAGCCCAAGAAGCGGTAGCAGTTAGAGAGGTAGCAGAATTTAACCATCTCAGTATTTCTCACCCATTTTTTCCTATTCTGGATCATCCAGCCCTTAGCTAGTGCTATCTTGCAGAGATCAACAATAGAGATCTTTGATGTGACTAAAGAAGCTACCGGTCAACGAGGGCATGACTCAGAGGAGGTGGCAGCAGTGCTCAAGGCAGAGGATACCATTTTGCTAAGCTCCAGTTTACATGATAAATGTTTAGTCACTGCTAGAGGACAGGAGCCCGAGGATATCATTGCAATAAGCTCCAGTGAACACGAGAAAGGTTCAACCACTGCTAGGAGTGCATTCAAAGGAGGATCTTCAAGGAAGAAAAAGGCTTTCACTTCAGTTCTCACGGCTAGAAGCAAGGTGGAATCTATGGTTGAGCTTATCTCTTCTGTTTGACTGTTTTAAAGTGCAAGTACTAAAGTACTAGGAATTACTATCTCAGGCTGCTTGTGGGCTATCTGGTAAACCCAAAGATCCAGTGATCAACATTGATGAAGGTGATTCTAATAATGAGTTAGCAGTGGTTGAATATATTGAGGATCTCTACAAGTTCTACAAGGATGAAGAAGTAATTGCTTGCTGAATTTTCACCTTTAGAAAATGCGTTCATGATAACAGTATGTTGTTGTTGACAGATAGCATACCTTTTGCAGAATGAAGCAATGATGCATGACTACATGGATACCCAACCTGAGATAAACGCCAAGATGAGAATGATTCTTCTTGACTGGCTGATCGAGGTCCACCGCAAGTTTGAACTGATGCCCGAGACTCTGTATCTCGCCATTAATATCGTGGACCGGTTCCTCTTTGTGAAAGCTGTGCGAAAGAAGGAACTGCAGTTAGTTGGGATAAGCGCAATGCTCATAGCATCAAAGTATGAGGAGATTTGGGCTCCCCAGGTCCTGCTCTCACTTTTTTTCTTCTATTAACTTAACAGCTAAAGTATAAACTCTCACATTCAAATTTGATTTTGACCATGAAAACCTCAATTGCAGGTCAATGACTTTGTATTCATATCAGATAATGCCTATACTAGCGAACAAGTTCTGATGATGGAGAAGTCAATCCTGGAGAAGCTTGGATGGTATTTGACAGTTCCTACACCGTACGTTTTCCTTGTGAGGTACATCAAGGCCTCCCTTCCATCAGACACAGAGGTGAATATCTATCTCTAAACATGGTTGTTCTCCAGATGATTATGATCTGAACTTAGCCACTTATCCTTTACTGCTGATTCAGATGGAGAATATGGTATTGTTTATTGCCGAATTGGGTCTAATACACTACCCAACTGTTGTTTCCTACTGCCCATCGATGATTGCGGCTTCTGCTGTCTATGCTGCTCGGTGCACGCTCAAGAAAAGTCCCATCTGGACTGAAACCTTAAGGCACCACACAGGCTACAACGCTGACCAGCTCATGTAAATCTGCGCATTATCTCATCAGTTGATCTGACCAAATTCGATAATTACTTTTCCCGACTCATCTTTTGCTGTATTTACTTACATTGTTCAGGGACTGCGCGAAGCTGCTTGTTACTTTCCATGCTGCAGCTGCAGACAGTAAACTGAAGGCAGCTTACCGTAAGTTCTCAAGTCCAGATCGTGGAGCCGTGGCTCTTCTTCCAGCAGCAAACAAAGAAACCCTCGACTAAGAATATCTCTTTTGAAAGGAGTGTATCTAGAAATTGTAGTGTCTTCTGTTTGGATGTGGAGAACCCATTGCTGTGATGGGCTTGTTGGGCCTTAAGTTTAGGAAAGTGATGCATCATGTTTCTTTGGTGATCTTCCTGGAAGAAATTGTAGAGAGTGTCTTCTGTTTTGTTTTGGATGTGGGAGAAGCCCATTCTGATTCTCTAGAATGACTGATTCAATCTATTATTTCACTGGCTGTTGTTGTAATGTCGAACTCCAAGCTAAGAAAATAGAGCGATGCAACATCTGATTTGTCATGTTCCTGCAAATTCACACTTCATCACTTCGGGATTAATAATATTCATCACTTCATCTTATTTGCCATTAATTATTTTCTGCAAATAATATTCATCACTTCATCCCACCAACATCTTCTTCATCTTCTCTATTTTCAGCAATTGGTTTTCCCATTGCCATTTATTTTCTGCAAATAATATTCATCACTTCATCCCACCAACATCTTCATCTCTATTTTCAGCAATTATGGGTTTTCCCATTGCCAAGCTCCGGTCTCCTTCGCAAGAACTCGTCCGAGGGGATTTGTCATCCACTGGTAACATCTGATTTTCTAGAATTATCATGTTTCTTTGGTGGCTTCTTTAATCTATTATTTCAATGGCTGTTTGTTGCGACTACATTCACAATAAATAAGACTCATGCAACATGTCTAAATCATGTTCCTGCACAGCAACCCATTAATTTTCTGCAAATTATCATCACTTTATCCCACAACATCTTCCTCTTCTCTATTTTCAGCAACTATGGTTTTTCCCATTGCCAAGCTCGGGTCTCCTCTGCAAGAACTCGTACGAGGGGATTTGTCATCCACTACTGGTACTTCATCTATCCTCACTTTAACCCCACAACATCCCTTCCTATGTTGTCCCTCTTCCACTAATCTTTTTCTGCAACTGTGGCTTCCATTCCCATTGCCAAGCTCCAGTCTCCTCTGCAGGAACTCTGAGTTCTCCTTCCACACCTCTCCATTGATATAGACCTCCTTCTTCCATATTGGAACAGATGCCTTTAACTCATCAATCAGAAATCTACAAGCCTCAAGAGAATCCGCTCGGTGAACAGAAGATACAGCAACAAATACGCTTATCTCTCCCACAGGAACTGGACCGAGGCGATGAGCAACAGCTATGGAAATTAGATCCCAGGAAGATCTGGCTGATTCGCAAATTGTTTTCATTTGTTTAATGGCCATTGGCACATAGGCTTCGTACCTCAACTCTAGGACAGTCTTGCCCTCAAATGTGTCTCTTGTTGTTCCAGAAAATGTTGCAACTGCACCGGCTTGTGGTGAGCCAACAAAATTCATGTATTTGACCACATCAATAAGATTGTGCTCTTCTAATATTTCTACCAGTGTTCTATCCTTGTTGGCCATATGATGATTCCCACCTATATAAACCTATGTCCTGTTTCAGTCATAAAACATGAAAAATCACAATCAGGCATTCAAGAGTATAATGTAATTCTTTTGACAAGTGAGAATAGAATGAATTGAAAATCATATATAGACCCATAATATTGATCAGAATCACTCCTTTATGGTCTCTGAAGTTTCTAAGAGACAACTTTTGGATTAAAACTATATTTTCATGAAGACGGCAAACAATCAATTACCCCACACCCATCAAATCCTATTTCATATGCTTACGAGCCTGTGATCCAACAACCACCTCAAATCACAAGTGGACCGACAACCATACTAAGTCAGACGTTTAACTTATATGTCCTCCCTTGGTAGCAATGAATAGAAGGAATGAAACCGGAATGATATTTAAAAAGTAATTTTATTAACTATATTACAAAAATTGGTATAAGTGATTCCATTTTAATACTCTCTTCTTGCTATCATGGAATGAACAACTCCTACAAGTAATTAGAGAGTATTCATTTGATAGGAAGAAGGGACTTCACATCCACCAACTATTGTAATGTAGTTAAGTAAAAAAATCTCTTCAAACCTCGTTCAATTCCAATCCATCCATCCCGGGATCATATAGAAGAGATGAAATTCTGTGCAAGCTTCACTAATCTCCAGATCCCACAGGCTTCATCTACAATTAGAGACTACGAGCCCAATGAACAGAACAAAACTACCGAATTCAATCAAATATTAAAGAATCTCTTAATAATGAACGAACATTCATATCTCCTCGAATCAATTAGAGGGTACATCCTCCAGATAAGAGCTGAAACTGATTGCTTTCTTTGCTCAGGCTGGGTAACTTTATAGCAAACGAACTATTGAGACTCATAATTCTACGGAACCATTTCACTACCACAGTTATAAGGCTAATTCATTCAACAAAAACCACCAACTGCAGAAACCTATAGACTGAAGAGATTCGAAATCTCGACAGAAAAGAAATCTACGCGAAGAATAAAAAAGTGCCTCCTAGAATCAAGGACCTTAATTGGAAGTGCAGATAAAAAGAGGCGCGTAAAGCGACGTTCCGATGAAGACTTACCAGGAGCTAGCTCTAATCCCTACGGAAGCGAAGTTCCAATCTTATGCTCCTGTCGCCGCTCATTTCTCAAGTCAAAAGCATCAAAACTTATCTTCTATTTGCCTGATGAGTCCCTCAATTTTTGCGATATCCCAATATCACCCGCTTTTCAATTTTAGGGTAAATTACATTATATACAAGTTATTTTTACTTTATCACAAATTAGTACAAGCTCTGTAGGAGGGCCACAGTGGTTGATGCCCCTCCCTCCCCATTGGATCTCACTTTTTTTAATTGATATATTAGTAATTTTATTTATCCATATTATATATTTGATCATTTATAGGATATAATTATATATTTTTTAAAATTTATATATTAAATTATTATATTTTAAATGTTAAATTATAAAAAAGGCACCAAATAATTAAATCAAGTGACATTTTACCAAACTTTTGAAAAGAACAATTTTCCTACCAAAGAACCACAATCACAAAATTAAGAGTATTACACTTTATCAACTAATTAAGAAGACTTATAATATTAAATTATATGATAAATATATTAGTAAAAATAGTAATTTTTTATTTAACCTTATATAAATTATACTAACAAAAATAATAATATATCAAACTATAATATAATGTTATTTATAAAATATAAAAATATTAAAATTTATAATAAAAATTATTTATATAATATTTACTGAATATATATATATAAACAATTTGACATATATAATTATATAATAATAATATTGAATAATTTTATTTTCATAATGATTTATATAGATAATGAAATAAATTAGATTTAAATAATAAAAAAACTATGTACATAATTATAAATGTTAAATTACAAAATACGGAACATTTTGTTAATTGATTGAAATATCACTTTTGGTAACACATTTTATAAAATGAATATATTTAGTACCAATTTTAACATTTATTAAGAATACATTAAATAGACATTTATCATTTGTGAAGTAAGCCAAACCAAAAGGTTAAAAGAATTAAACTCTACTTATGAGATAAACCATTTTGATGTCCTCAAGTCAAATTATTTGAGAAAATAAATTATATATATTTCTTGATAAATATTATATAAATAAATTTCTTATAATATAAATAATTTTATTGTATATTTTAATATTTTTTATATCTTATTAAATAAATTATATCAATAATTTAACATATTTTATCAATATAAAATATATTTATGATTATACAGTTTATATAAGGTTAAATATTAATAAATATTATATTATTATATAAATATGGTTTTATACATCATATTTTATTATATATTTAAAATTTTATTATATAATTATGATTATTATTATTTAATATCATAAATATGTTTAATTTTGCTTAAGGATTTGAAGCAAGTTGGCCAACAAAAAAATATAATTATGAACCCATTATTGGTATGTAAAATTAAATTAATAAACAATAGGTAATAACATTTAAAGAATGGATAAAAGAAATGTTGTTTGAGGAGAAAAAGAATACAACGGTATAATTTTGAAATTCTACCTATCTCATTCATTTTATCATATTTTGATTTATATAAAAATGTTTTAGAAAATGACAAATAAATACAATTGTAGTAATTTATATATTTATAGTTACAAAGGTGGTTGTTGTCATTTTGCATTCATGTTACCATTTTGCAGTACTTATGTAATAGTATTAACAGAAATAGTCTCAATTTGTTTGCACTTGGGTGAGGTGGAGATTGGCTTTTCCTCCCTTGCAAGCTTAAGGGTAGGTCACCGAGATTGAGCTTGGATCGCAAGAGAAGAAAACGAGCAGATGTGAGGCTGTTATTGAGAATATCAACTAATTGAGCGTCAGTGCCAATAAAGCGAACAACAAGTTGACTAGAGTTGATTTGTTAGCGAATAAAGTGGTAATCAATTTTGATATGTTTAGTTCGGGCGTGAAAGACAGGATTGACAGTCAAATAGATGGCAGACAGATTATCACACCAGAGGATGCGTGGTCGGGAGAGAGGAAAACGAATTTCCCGGAGAAGAAATTTGAGCCAAATCAACCCAATAGTGGCAGTCCCAATACTTTTATATTCAGCCTCGATGTTAGAGCGAGCAATGGTGCGTTGCTTTTTGGAGCACCATGAAATCAGGTTGTGACAAAAAATGATAATAAAACCACTAGTAGAGTGACCATCAGGGTTGCCAGCCTAGTTAGCATCCGAAAAATAATGAAGATCAAGGGTGGAGTGACACCAAAAGGTAAGGCCAAGATGTGAAATATCTTGAAGATAACGGAGAATATGTTTGACGACATTCCAATGGGCATCAGTGGGTTAATGCATAAACTGGTAAGCATGGATAATCGCATAGGGAATACCAGGTCGAGTGGGATCACGAAGAGGGGCCTCGATATGTGTAGATAGGCGAGGACCAGGAGCGACGAGTGTAGAAATGTGCTTGCAAGTAGACATGGCAGCCTTGGAGAGAAGGTCTTGAATATATTTGTGCTGTGTAAGATGAAGACCCATAGAGGAAGCGGTAGCTTCGATACCGAGGAAACAGTGAAGAGAGTCCAAATCTTTGATAGAAAATTCAGCTTGTAGAGCTTGGAGGATAGTGGAGGTGGGAGCATTTGGAGATCCTGTAATAATAAGATCATCAACATACAAGGAGGAAGATAATGAAGTTCGAGCCATGATATATAAAAAAAAAGAGCTATCTAATATAGAGGCACAAAAGCCCAACTGTTGAAAAATGAACTCAGACGGATAAACCAAGTACGTGGAGCTTGTTTGAGGCCATAAAGGGAGTGGCGATGTCGACATACATAATTAGGAAAATAGACGTTAGTGAATCCCAACAGTTGAGTCATGTATACTTCCTCGATAAGTTGACCATGTAAAAATGAATTGTTGACGTCTAACTAATGAAGATCCTAGTGTAGAGAGATAGCAATAGAGAGAATAATCTGAATAGTGATTAGCTTGACAACAGGACTGAATGTGTCATCATAGTCAAGGCCAGATTGTTGAGAAAAACCTTTGGCAACAAGATGAACTTTATACCGAGCAAGTGACCCATCAGGATGCTTTTTAATTTTGTAGACCCATTTATAGCTAATAATAGGATGGTGTGGTGGCGCAGGAACAAGATCCCAGGTGTGATTGAGATGTAGAGCGGAAAATTTCGCATGCATGGCATCCATCCAGTGGAGGTCACGACGAGCTTGAGCAAATGTGTGAGGTTCCTGAGACGAAGCCACAAATAGAGAGGGAGTGATAGTAAAACATCATGGGGGTAAAGTACCATACTAAGAACGGGTAATCATACGAGGGGCCGGCGGAGTAGGAATTACAGGCACAGGAGAACCAGTCGACATAACATCAAGAGGAGAGGTCTCATGCATATATAAAGGGGAGTTGGGTACCATACCTGTGTTTGAGGAGGGAGCTGAGACAGGTGAAGGAATTGGGAGGGATGGTGGGGAGTATGCGGCGGGAGCAGGGAAGACTGAAGTATCTTTCAAAAAAGGGAAAATGAATTCATGAAAAATAACAGTGCGACAAATAAAGATGCGCCCGGTGCAAGGGTTTAAGATGCGATATCCAATAAAATTGGAGGGGTAGCCAAGAAAAAACACAAGAAAGAGAGCGAGGTTAAAGTTTGTGAGAGAGGTAGGGATACAAGTATGGAAAATAAAGACAGCCAAAAATATGAAAAGAAGAATAATCGGAAGACTCACCAGTGAGTACCTGAAGAGGAGAACGGAAGTTAAGAGATTTAGTAGGAAGACGGTTGATGAGGTGGATAGCAGTCTCGAAGAAAAAATCCCAATATTTGGTGGAGTCATGTGAGTGATGAAGGAGGGTGAGCCCTATGTCAACAATATGATGATATTTGCGTTCAGCAGAGCCATTTTGTTGAGGTGTGTGAGGGTGGGAAATACGGTGAATAATATCCGAAAACTGTAATTTAGATTGAAAGGAATGGGACAAAAATTTCTTGGTGCCATCAGATTGTAAGTGTTTAATGGTGCAATCAAGTAAGTTTTCTACTTGGAGGCGAAAAGCTCTGAAGACAGAAATAATATCAGAGCGGTACTTCATAACAAAGAACCAGAAGAACTTACTATAGTCATCGAGGAAACGAACATAATATGTATGACCTGTGTGAGATAGAATAGGTGATGCCCCTAAATATCTGTATGAACCAAGTTAAGGGGGTGAGACTTTTATGATTAGTTAATGAAAAATGTTGTTGAGTGATTTTGCTACAAACATAAGATTTACAAAAGGGTAAAGGCGAAATATTCTTCATTGAAAGATGTTGAGAAAGCACATGATTGACAATTGAAAACGCTGAACGGCCCTAGCGTTGATGCCACACAGGAACAAAACGACTAACACATGTAGTAGGTAAAATAGGAAATAATGAAGGACAAGTATAGTCCACCCTTACGGCTCCCTGTAGTAACTAATGATGAGAAAATAAATCCTTTATAGGGAAGTAAGTAAAATGAAACTCAAAATAGCAGCAATTATCTTTGGTAAATTGGGAGACAGATAAGAGATTTAAAGATTAAGGAAAAATTTAGTAATCATATGAGACAAATTTTTAGTGACATGATTGGTAGTGCCTGAAGCAATATACCAATTAAAGTGATAGGGGTAGATGTCACTATTGTGCAAAGAATGAACTCGTGGTCGTGGAGTGATGGACTTTAATTTATAGGCGAAACAATGGGAGGCCAAGTGACCAAGAAGCCCACACAATCTACCACTAGGGTTGAATGGAGAGTTCTCCTACAGACGGGACAACTTGGTAGTGGTGAGGGTGGTGGTGAGGGAGTTCAAGGAGTCCTCAGATTCCCTTGGCAGTGGTGTGGTATGAAGCAGGCAAGCCGAGCAGTCTGGAGAGGGGTGCAGAGCCCTAGTCCGAGCCGTATTTTTGCATGCGTCGTGTGTCTTGAGCGAGTAGAAGTGATTTCATAGCGTAGAGGGACATGGGGATATGGCTTCAAGAAGGAGACATAGCGAGAGTCAATGCTTCGCACTCGCGATCCAGCCCATCAAACAACTTATCTTTGATTTTATGGTCTGATTTTGCTCTACCGATTTGAGCAAAATTAGTGGCTAGATTTGAGATCTAGGATAGGTAAGTAGCCATAGGTTGGTCTCCTTTTTGCAATTCATGCCATTGCTGATCAAGAATATCTTTCTATGTACGAGTTTGTTAACTATAAAGCATTTCTAATCGGCTTCATGCTTCAATAGTATTTGTCCCGATTATCTGGAGATTTACTTCAGTAAATAAAGATGTAGTAATAGCTGTTAATGTAAATTTATCATGAATAACTCAAGATTCATAATCCGGATTGATGACTTCTATATCTTTATTACTTTCTTTGAGCAGCATGATTTCAGGTTGTGGAGTGCTGCTATACACATAACAAAACAGCTGGTAAGCTTTCAGTAGATTAATCATGTTGTTACGCTATAGGTAGTAGTTGATATTGTCCAACTTGGTTAGTAAGGTAGGTAGAGAACTGAGCAGAATGATAGTGGTTGTATTGCTCATTTAGCAATCGTTGGATGTATAAAGTAAGATGAGAAGATGATTTGGTGCAGTGTCAAGGCAAGGATTTCCAAACAGGGAAGCAAATTATGCCTTAAGAAAAAGTGAGTCCTTAAGCTTATACACGCTATCATACCATGAAAAAAGTGGAGTAAGAAAATGTTATATGACAAGAACAAGAATATAAAGGTATAATTTTAGAATTTTGCACTACTCATTCATTTTATCACACTTCATTTATACAAAAATATTTTAGAAAATAACAAATAAATACAACCGTCTTAGTTTTATATAGTATTTACCTAATAATACTAGATTGAATTGATCATCTAACTTTTAAACAATTATATATTAATTTTAAAATATAGTTGTACTTAAACTTTGAAAAATAGGTCTATATATTTTGATAGCATAATATTTAATTACTAAATATAAATATATATTTAACATTGTAAATATATAATTATTATTTTTTCCTTAATAACATTTAGGATATTGATATTATATTTATATGATAAACAATAAAATATATTTATAATTCTAATTTGATAATTTTTACATATTAAAAATTACAAGTTTCATGGTACCTTAAACTGTTTGCCATTAATTTGAGTGTTTATTTTGTGTCTATTGACATCAGACTTCCATTCGCCCCCAAAAGTTGATTTCAGTTCTCAAACAGGCTGATGTAACCACAGGTGATACACTATGCCAAAAAAATTGATACAGTATTGCACTGATACACTATGCTAAAAAAATTGATACAGTATTGCACTGCGTAGCAGAAAGATCAAGCTTACTCTAATGTATCAATTTCTTAACCAGCCAACACATTCAAGAATCCTCAGATTCTTACCGGCCTCCAAGTTGAAGTCCCAGAAGAAGATAAAAAGAACGCTACAATCTGCCCAAAAAGGACAGATTAAAACTGAAATACCCTAAAAAAACATGAGGGTTGAACAGCCAAATGGCCAAAGATGAAAACTCAACTGGTCCTACAAACTTATGATACATGGAGTGGTTAAAAAAGGAAACTCACGATCATAATTTACATTTCTGGCTACGGATAATGTGGCTTGGCTCTACTGGGTATTTGAAGACCTGTCTTCTGGCCCAGTAAGAACAATCTAGCAGTTCAATGGAATCAATGTTAAAACTCGAAAAAAAGAGAGTGCGGATGTTGGGTAAGGACTACCCTATCATTGATACTTGCAATATCATGTAAACACTTACATTGCAGTCGTATGCAAATCTTCTTGCCAGCATTATTGCTGCATTCCTTTCTCTCTCAGATTCGAATGCTAGTACGAAGGAAGTGCCACTCTTAACTTGCCAAAATAATGCTTGAGGTGCAGCATTCCCACCTCCTCTAACCCCACAAAGCTGGAGAGGAGTAAGAAACATTAGAAAAACCCAGAATATGAAGCAGACGGAAGGTAAACTATGCCTTTTAACATTTATTGCCAATTGAGGATGGAAAATTCCAGGCTCTAGTCTGGTTCAACATTCGGTTTGCATTTCACTACTTGCACATTTTCCATATCCTAACATGGGGATAGATATAAAATGTCCTTTCAGAACAAAGGACCCCTCTGCATCTATATGAATTCCTAGAAAACCAAACAGATAACTGCCTCACCTGCATCGTATTGGAATAGTACTCTTTAGCAATAGTCGTCTTTCCCTTGCAAAGCTTCATCCTCATGTTGCCCACATGAAGATGATGGATAGCTTCTGAAGGATTCTCTACACCAGTCATCTGAGTAACCACCACCTAAAGAGAGGAATTAAAGAGATCTTCATTTATAAAAGTCAAAAGTAGTTCAAGCCAATCCCAGAAAATCAGTACTACATACATTGAACTCTGTATCGTGCTTCCTCATTAATGCTTCTACATAACTTCCCAAGCCAGGAGCTGCATACCAAAACCAAACAATGCTTACAGAATAATACACAAACAAAAATATTCCATTTTGCAGCTGTTGCAGTAAAGACTACAAAAAAGGAGGGAACCACAAATCAACCTGGCTCAATTGGTCCAGTGGTTGATAGTGTAATTTTCTGTCCATCCAAAAGAATATCAGCCTGGATGACTCGACCCACATCAGAAGGCTCTGGAGCATAAACTGATTTGGTAGCTCCTGCCAAATTTGAAAAAGAAAAGTGTTGTTATGAGCAAGAAAAAGATGGTTAATTAGGACCTGAACACATTTTTCTATGACATACAGCATACACGAGTTCAACTAGATGTAGGATGTGTTGGAGATGAAAGTTACCAGAGATAAGATCCATCTTGCCACCTTCTGATGACACTCGGTACCACTGGACTGGGCATATTGAGATTTCTGGGGCATTATCTGAACATGGAATAATCTGCAGGATTGACCCTAATGCTTCGGGGCCATCTAATTCATATAAAAGAGGATTCATCTCCCCCCTTTTAGTCATAGCCAACTGGAAATGGGAGTTGTAAAAAATGAGTACAGAAAGAAGCTCTTACGTCATAGATTACAGTCCCTTTCTTCTCTACATGCACCCATCCAAATACCACAAAACTGAACAGAATGTAGGAAAAAAGGAAACTGCACACATGCACCTCTTTCTGAAGCTGAATAGCACGCCTAGACTTCTCTTCAAGTTGGATCCTCAGTGCTCGGAGCTCATGTTCCATGTCCATAACCTAGGGTAATGTTCATTTTCTTTTTAATCAATACAAAAATAAATAACTTATGAAATTGTTCATGGGTTCCTAAAACAGGAATATGATAACATTGCTTTGCCAAGGAATACAAGCTCCCATTATTTTCTAGTGCAGGGGCATGGAAAATTAATGCTTTCACTAATCACAATTTGATTGCAAAAGAAACTATTTATTTGAAAACAAGATAAATAATATTTTCAACCAGAAAAAAGTATTTAAGTAGTGCAAGGTAGCACAATTGTGGATATACTGCCCAAGAGGGACCCATGAACTACAACCAGAGTCACTTGTGAATACCTTTAAAATTAAAGATGTAATACCCAAATTCGGATACTAACTATAAGACCTGAAAAATCATAAACTAGATTAGACCGGGAATGAGTAGAATTAAATAAGAAATTAAGTGAAAGCCGGATTATGGGATTGGAACATAAAATAGAGAGAGGAAAGCAAAGAAAAATTATCCTCTATTTGAGTATTTAGAATGGAAAATCTAGAATACGAGTAAAAATTAGAACAAATCGAATTGATCATAAAACAAATGGAATTTTTCAACGAAATTCAAGTGGGTAAAAATATAATTATTGGCTTTATCATTCAGTCAAATTGAAGTTGAATCGTGCCAAAATAGCCGAAATTGCCTGAATCAATTGAAAATTTTAGCGAAAATCGATCTAAACAGTGTCTGTCGGCAGCCTATACCGGACAGTCACATCAGATACTACAACCAATCACGATGTGTTACGTGACATGACAGCCAATAATCGCACGTCAGTGGGAAAACGGTAAGCATGTTGAACCACGTCAGCATGCGCAACCAAGGAAAGTGCACCACAGGTCAAATGGACACTGTGGAAGTTGAGACACATCGGACCAGAACAATCAATGTGTATCCTGTATCAACTAACACTGTGGACGACAGTAAAACGTCAAATGGACACTGTGGATCACAGTTGAGACACATCGGACAAGAACAATCAATGTGTATCCTGTATCAACTAATACTGTGGACGACAGTAAAACATGTTGGACAAAAACGACCAATCACAGATCCCACGCTGACTAAAACAAAGAAGTGAAAATAAAAAAATGTTATTTATTTATAAGGTTAAGATGAAGGCACCACTTATCATTTATGAGTTTTAAATAGATATAAGTTCACTTATAATTTATGAGTTTTAAGTGAATATGCACGGAACTCTTTATCCGTCAAAAATACTGTCTAATAAAATTAATAATATGTATATACCTTACTAGGTTGGTGCAGCATTTTGATCCTTCTAGCCTCTTGCACCTCTTTCATCAATTCTTCCAAGTCCTATACATGGCAAAAGAACTAGGCTCTGAATATAATCAAAAAATGGAATCACCATCTTGAGATTATCATGAGCATTAAGGTTGTTTTTTTCAAACAGAACATGTCATTAGAACCCAAAGGATTGCTGAAGATTTCTACATTGGTTAGTTCCTTTTGGGAACTAAGAATAGCAGTTGAGGGTCTAAAGAAAGTAATTTGGCTCATACCTGTTTCCCCGAGGCATGAGACAGACGTTCTTGCTCTTGGAGAGCATATTCTACTCGTTGAACTGCAGCTCTTGCTCTTTCAATTTCAGCACGAGCAAAAGCCCTTTCCTCATCAACAAGCTTCTTAGCATCTTCAGAGGCCTATTGTACAAAAATTTCACAGAGCTATTCAGTGACTAGCCCCATATAAGCTGCAACCACAGCTGCTCGTGCAATCTTGTAGAAAAGATGAACGAAACATGACCCAATGAGGGCAAGATCTTTAAAAGTTACTTAGATGTTGACATATCAAATTTCCTTAGCTTCAGAAAAAAAGAATTTGTAGACCTGCTTAAGGAAATCAGCAAGTTTCTTCACTTCAGCCTTTTCCTGTATCAGCTCTCCTTCCCTCTGTGTCAGCTGAACAGCTAAAGCTTCAACCTGAAGGATGTGGCACATGAATTTTTCCATTTGTGGGGATTGCTACAACTCTAATTATGCGAGTCAACTTCAAAGCAAATCAGGAAACACTTAATACCTATGAATTCATAAATCTTTTAAAGAGAAACTAGAATATAGCAGAGATAGCATATTAACCATTGCAACAGCATCTTCCACATCATCCTTATTCCGACCTGCCACATGTCCTCTCAGGGCCTCCAGTGCATCCCTGAGTTTCTTCAGAAGAACATGTTTCTCCAATGAAGCAGCTTCCCTGAGTCTAGTCTAAATTTCCTCAAACAGGTTTTTTGGATGAGTCAATACCAACAAACAGGTTGACCAACTGACAAACTTGCATTGCCACTTCTAATTCAACTACCTTTCAGACATATAGCTTGAGCTATTAACATCTCATACACAAAAGCCACTAGCATAGAAAGTTTACCTCTTCAGACAATTTAACTGCAGCAGCAAAGCCCTTCTCAAATTTGTTGGCGAGATCACGAACTGAAAGACGCTTATGCTGTTCCAGAAGCAGTGCGGTCTCTCGTGCAACAACTTCCTTCATGGAAATAACCTTTGGGTCTTCTTTTGAATCCAAAATCTGATTGTTTGCACCAAGCTTGTAATTTGGGAAGCGGCACGAAGCAAATATCACGTCCCTAGAAACAGCGTGAGCTGCCTCTTTTTGCATTGTGTTGGCAAAATCACGGCTTATCCGAGTCATAATTTTCATAGATCCCTTCTGTTTTAAGCAAGAAAACTGCGAGCTTGAAACAACATCTAATGTATAAGGAACTTCAATCCATGCGAGATCGTCTCATTACCGGAAATTGTCCAAGAAAAGAAGCACAGTCGAATTCAACAGCAGTCAACACACTAAGTGGAGCAAGAAACAATGACGTGATAGCTACAGTGCTTAGGGACAACTTATGGTCAACCACTTCTAGCCAACCCTCAAATAATAGCTATAATGCACCAATTCTTAGACAAAGAGGCTTCTACAGGTTACGAGGATGGGCTGCGAAGTCATCCATTAATAACAAACAGAAAAAGGCAAAAAAAAAAACAATTAAAAGACTTGAAG
Source organism: Trapa incisa (assembly GCA_030064435.1). Taxonomy (NCBI): domain Eukaryota; kingdom Viridiplantae; phylum Streptophyta; class Magnoliopsida; order Myrtales; family Lythraceae; genus Trapa; species Trapa incisa. The sequence continues at coordinate 19,019,052 of CM057776.1, forward strand.
CCCTGCTCCGCCAGTAATCACAGAAGTGACAACCCAGAACAGGATTCCGAAGCTGTAACTAGAACCGAATTAAGAAGAAGCAGACCTAGAAATGGCGACAGAACAAGAGTGTGAGCTCTGGAGCTACTTACCGTGATAATGTAGAAGAGGAAAGTCGCGGAACAATTAAGAATGGAGAGCTGAGATTCGCAGGTTCCCTGGATCAGCGGGAAGCTATCTCGAATTTGATAACTTAAAACACGAATTGAATGCAGGATAGATCAATCAATTAATCTGTAGAGGAAGATAGGAACGAGTAAAGCGTGTGCTTAGCTTTTTCAAAAATGATCGAGGAAAAGTAGTTATGAGGAAAGAGAAAGAATGGAGAGAGAGAGAGCGCTCTGTATTTAATACACACCTCAGTTCAAAACCTAAGTAAAGAATTCCTTTTCCCCTTTTCTTTTCCTCCGTCTCTAATTACTTAAAAAGTACTTAAAGTGCCACTTAAATTTGAAATAAAGGACCTCCCTCTAGGACTAGAGTGTAAATCCCACGTGTCAAATTGATATTTTTAGTAATTTATCGGGTTTCAAATTTTATGCTCATTTAAAAAAAATGCACCAAAATTATTTTAAATTACTCGTATTTGAATTACAGGCATCCCAAGCTCCTCATTAATTTATCTCCTTGGTTCATGTTAAACAAATGTTTTTTTCATTATTAAGGTTACATATTATTAACTTATTATTAAAATTTATTTCTAATTTTTTATTTATATTACGTGTATTTAATAAAATAGAAAATTATTTTTTATTTATAAAATTGTAAAATTTACATTTTTTGGGAGGTGGGTTTACAATTTTTTTTATATCCATACACCATTAACTTAATAGAAAATATAACATACTTCAGTTTTAATTTAAAAACTAAATATGGGTGTCCCTTGTAGTTGTAGCTACATGTGGATCTATATACATGGTCAATGTTTAGACCCATAAAATAATGCCCACAAAGCTACACTTGCATTTCTTGTCTACACGGCTAAGCTAATGGCAATATAAATAATTTCATTCTTTAATTATTATTTAGGGAAAAATAATGGATCACGTGTACTATTTTTCCATTTATTTATTTTTATTTCGTATGGAAAAAAATATTGTATAGGAACAAAATCTAAATTATTTGATATTTTATTATTTCACATGTCAACCTTAAAATATGATATGTATTTTGAATATTATTATTAAATTATTACATAAAAATATGAAAATTTTCAAAATTCTCAGTTATAATTAATAATTATTTTAAAATGTATATTTATTATATATATTATAAATAAAATAGTAAATATAAATTTTTGGATACGTATTCAAAATTCCACATATATATATATTTTGTAAAATATGATATTTTAAAGTAATGGACGTGATTTACGGGCCATCTCCTCCACCATACCAACCACTATGCCAATTTGTCATATATATATATATATAGTAAATGATTGTGCATTATTGCATAATAAATAAATTAAGAGTATGCTATTTAAAAAATAAATATTACGAATTTATAAAAAAGTGCATTATCACCTATTATTTATTGCTTTTTAATCATTTATCACTTGTTATCAAAGTTAACCCTTGATTTGTGTCTAGCAAATCAATTAGTGGTTAAATGGAATATGAAATAAATTCGTCAAGCCACTCTCACCTGTTTGAGGAATGGCTAAACTATCTAACCACTAATTGCCTTCCTAGCTAACTCTCACTTATTATTAGTTCTGAATGGTTATGGTCTCGCTGAGCGGATCAACCCGACCGGCTCTATTCCGATCCGAGTCATCCACTCTTGAACCAAAGGACTCAGGCCAAGTCATTGTAGTCCACTCTGGGGCACCGGAGCTCACCCAGAGTGTGTTGCTCCTCCATCGGTAGATGATGTCTTCCACATGTCCTCAAACTTAAGGAAGGTACCAACCTTAGGAAATGGGAGTAATTGTACATCAAATATAGAAGAGGGGACCAAGAGGGAAAATGAGCATCGTGTTATGGTTTAAGTTATTATTATTAAATGTAGAAAAGGACAAACATGTACAAAAAAAAATAATAGAATATAGTGATTTGGTATAATTTATAAATATCTCTTTTGAAAAAAATAAATTAAGGGTTTGGATCATTTCATTTAAAATAAAACACAATTGTTTTTATATTTTGGATTCTATATCTCATTTAAAATTATTTTAACACTATTTTATATATTTATATTATATTTTCTTTATGTTTTTTTATCCTTTTATTTTTATTTTTATATATTTTAAATGAATTTATGTATTAATAAAATATTCTATAAAATTGTTTGATATAATTATATAATAAAACTTGTATATATAATATAGTTTTTTATATATAATTTTTTCTTATTACAATTATATAATATTTATATAAATATTATTATACAATTAAAATTAATTTATTTTTAATAATAACAATTACTTATTTGTATCATATTATCATGCCACAAAAATACCATACGAATATAATACATATACTATAATTTATGATATATTATATCATATTTATATATAGTCATTATTATACAATTTACATTTATTCATTTTTCAACCGTAACTATTATATATTAACGTTATATTATATAGTTATAGGATAATTTGATTTTTAGAAGTGATTGTTACCACCATCATAAATCAACATCTTATATTATCTCTTTGATAAATTTGTGGTTCCATTTCTTAATTTGTTGGAAAACAATTTAATAAAGAGTTAAATTTGTAAAAAGTGACATTTACTCATAATTTAAATATGTGAGTTTTTACTCTTCAATTTCCTCTTGAACTGAGATTTATTCATTCCTCTCTCAATGTTCTCTTGTGTTTTTCATGGTGTTGTCCGGTCTCCTCTCTGATTTAGTATCTCCAATATTCCCCGAATGTTTGTTTTACATGATACCTTGTGGTTTGTTTGTTGTGTTTGATTTCCTTTTGGCATGTATTGATTTTGTTCTTGGATCCCTTTAAGGATATGAGACATTTGCCATCAATTCTGAGATATGGTTAGTTCCCTTTTGATCTTAACACCCTTCCTTTATTAAAACGTTTTATTTTCTCAATTTCAGTTTATTCGCTTCCAGGATTTCTGTCAAGTCACCGAGTTCTCCACGTTCCAGCAAAGTCCATACAGAAGGCTTGTTCTTCATTCACCGAGATCACTACGTTCCAGCATTGTTCCTGAGATACTTAGAAAGTTTAATAGTGAATATATTGTCACAAAATATTGTACTAGCCTGAGTTTATTTCTCATTCAGGTGTTCTAGCATTTGTCTTAGCCATATGGTCTTACATACACAATTATTAACTGTCATATTCTAATTCAGTTTAACTATGGGCGGCTTCTTGGAGGACCACGGGATGCAATTATTTTCAAAAATAAGACATAACCTCGGTATTATTGTTTGTATAAGCATATAGTAAATATTTTGTATCTTAAACCCATGTTACAGGGTCTTTTCAAATATTTGAATATACGTATAGCTACTTGGATACGCTGCTAATTTGGATGTTCCAAGTTCTTTTCAAATATTTAAATATACGTATAGCTAGATGCTTGCATATGCTCCTCATCCATAAATGTACCAATGAGACTTGCATCATACAAGTAAACTTTCCATAAAAGAAAACTTCCCGTAATCTATTTAAAATATGTATTATCTATGTTTGTGTTATTATTTCCTTTCCAAAGCTTTGTATTAATAGATATAGGAGTTTCAATAGGTTTGCATTAAGCCATTAAATCTATTTAATAATTCATTTATATATTTTATTTAATTTATCAAAAGTATTTTGTCACTTTAAATAATTTCAGTTTCCTAAAAAATAATAATTTCAAATTCTTTCTTCATGATATCTTTAAAATTTTGTAACATAATATCATTATCACTATAACTATTAAATCATCTATATACAAACTCATAATCAAATTATCTTATTTCACATTATTTTATAAATAGTGTTTATTTACACCAATATTTTTAAAAATATTAAGTTACAAAGAAATTTCCAATTCTACCGTAGCACGATGTGTTTGTTTTAAACCATATAATTCCCTTTTTAGAAGATATATTTTGTATTGCTCCCTTTTTAATGTATCATTCTCATTATTTTATATATACAAATTCATCCAATTTTTTATATAAGAATACACTTTTTACATTTAATTAATAAATAATCTAGTTGTTTATTATTAATAATGCTAACAATATGTGTACATTTTTGCAACATGTGCAAATGCTCCAATGTAATATACTCCGTATTGTTGTTTGTATCCTTTACTCACTATTTTAGTGTTATATTTATCAATATCTTCATTTTGATTAAATTTAGTTTTATATATCCACTTTTCTCCTATATTTTTACATTTTAGTAATTTAGTAAATTCTCATGTTCCATTTTTTTATTATTAACTTTATTTATACATCTATTGCATCTCTAACATTTTCTTTGTGTGTACTTTATTATATTCAATAGGATATCATAGTTCAATACTATATAAGTCTTACGTACATCTTGGGACCTCTCACTCTTTTTTACTATCTTAATTGAACTCCTGTATTTTCCTCACTTTCTTGATTATGTGAATTCTCAATATTCTCATTCTGTTTTTCATTAAATTTACATGTCTTCTGATTGTTAATATTTGTTTATCGATTTTCCAAAGTTTTCATCTACTAATAATGCTAATTCGTCTATAATAGGCTATTGTTCCCAATTCCAGTTTCCATTTTCTACAAATACTACATTTATGCTTATGATTATATTATTTTTTATTAGATCATATAATCTGTAACCCTTAGATTCTTCACTATATTATCTACCTTATTCCGGTTAATACTTTTAAAATGATATGCATCCAAATATTCTAAAATATCCAATTGAATGTTTTATACCACTCCATGCTTTCTTAAGAGTTTTATCTTTAACTGATTTAGTAGGACTATTATTTAATACATGTATTGCCCATTTTACCGCTTTAGCCCAAAAATCTTTAGGAAATTTATTGTTGTAAGTATAGTTCTTTCCATATTCATTAACGTTATATTTTTTCTTTCAACAACACTATTTTGCTGAAATGTGTAGAATGTGATTAATTTCCTTGTAATTTCATTTTCTTTATAGTATTCCTTAAACCATTTTGAGGTAAATTCACCTTATCTATATGTTCTCAAATATGTTATATATAACCGAGATTCCTTTTCTACTCTAATTTTGAATTGTTTAAACATTTCTAAAGCTTGTGATTTTTCAGTTAATAAGCTTATCCAAGTTTTTCTACTATGATCATCATTAGTAAAGGTAATGATGTACCCCATTCCTTCTCTTGATATTGGTGTAATAGACCCACATATATCCGAATGGATTAGCTGACGAGGTTTGTGCGTTCTCCATCTGGATTGTTGTGGAATTAATGTTCTTGTTTATTTCCCCTGACAAGCAACTTGAGCACACTTTAGAAGATAATTGCATATATGAAAATCCCTTTACTATATCTTTGGATTTTAATAACTCTATCCCACTCATACTCAAATGTTCATATCTTTTATGCCATATATAGATTGTTGATTTATATCAAGTTGATAACAATTTTCTTATTTTGGTATTTTGATCATGTATTCTACAATGAACATTTTGTTAGGTAGCTTACTAACTTCGATTAATATTCCCTTTTTAGAATGATTTAATCTAACCTATTAGTTGCTATATTGATGTTTATTTTATGTTCTTGTAGTTGTCCAATACTTGAATGTAAGAAAACTAAATTAAGAAAAGATAATATGTTAATAGATATGCCATAGGCATAAGAAACAAAAACAACTATTTATTAATCAATGACTCAATAAATTATATAATAGACATGTCTATTTATATGATCAGAATAACATAAATATAAAATAAACAATACTAGTCATTCCCATATTGTTACAAATATTAATCCACTTTTTAGGTTCTAACTCTTTATTTAAATAATTAGCTAATTGTTCATTAGTCTTCATATAGTGTAGCTCCACGATCTTGCTCTCAAGTTTTTATTTGATGAAGAATCGATCAATTTTAATATGTTTGGTTCTATCATATTAAACTGGATTGTTAGTAATGTTGATCGCTGATTTATTATCACAACATAACTTATTGGGTTCTTTTCTAAATAAAAATAACCCCATAAATAAGTTTTTTATCAATATTATCTCACGTACGCCTTGAGTTATAGCTCTGTATTATACTTCTATCGTTGATTTAGCGACCACATCCTATTTCTTACTTCTTCATAATACAAGATTAGCTCTAAAAAATATGTAGTAGCCTGATATTGATCTTCTATCATCTACACAACTAGCCTAATCAGAGTTACAAAATCCTTTCACTCTAGTATGACCTCGAGACTTGAACCAAAGACCTTTTCCGAGGCTACTCTTTATATATTTCAATATTCACATAACTGCCTCCCAATGTTCTGTACTATGATCATGTATATATCTAATTACAATACTAACCACATATGTGATGTCTTGTAGTATGTGACACAAGTATATAAATTGTTCAACAATTCTCTAATATTGTTCTTTATTCATTAGGTCCACTAACTGAGCACATAATTTATGATTTATTTCAATTGGAGTGAAAGCATTTCGACAACCAACATCCCTGTTTCAGTAAGTAGATCTAATACATATTTTCTCTGAGAAATCACTATTTCTGTTCTAGACCTAACTATCTTAATATCGATAAAATACTTAAGGGGACCCAAATCTTTCATTTCAAATTATTTGTTTAATCTTTGCTTTAGTTGCAATATCTCATCACTATCATATCTAGATATAATAATATCATCTACATATATTGCGAGAATAACAACTTGACTATTTGAGTGTCGATAGAAAACTGTGTGATCTCCATTATATTGTTGATACCCCATTCTAACTACTGCATGTCGGAATTGGTTAAACCAAGCTCTTGGTGATTGCTTGAGTTTATACAAAGACTTTTTGAGTTTACATTCCCTCTTAGTGGTCTTCATCATATAAAATCCAGGTGGAATCTCCATATACACCTCATCTTGTAAGTCTCCATGTAAAAATGCATTCTTTACATCTACTTGATTTAATTTCCATCCAAAGTTGGCAGAACATGATATAAGCATTTTGATAGTACTCATCTTAGCAACTGGTGCAAATGTCTCATCATAATCTATTCCATATGTATGAATGTAACCTTTTGCTACCAATCTTGCTTTATACCTCTCAACCATTCCTTCGACATTTTGCTTAACAGTGAATACCCATTTGCATCCAACAACCTTCTTTCCACTTGGATGTAAGACTAGTTTCTAAGTCTTATTTTCTCTAATGTATGCATATACTCATACATTGCTGCAAGCCACTTTGGAACATTTTTGGCCTCTTGCCAATTTTTCGGTATGTGCAATGATTGTAATGATGTAATAAATGTCTTATATGTAGATGAGACATATGCATATGAGACATATTTAGATATATCATGTTCATAACCATGTCTAATTGGAGGTTTTCATGCATTAGCTCTAGGTTATCTACTAATAGAAATAGGTAGAGATTCATTACCATCTCGTGATGACGAGGAATCATCAAAAGATTGATGGGTATCTGGGACATATGGGGACAATGGTTGTGGTATAAGTATTTGTTCTTATCTCTCTCAATCTTCTTTATCTTCCTCACCCTGAGCACAACTCTTTTTCCTTATACTATAAACCTTCAATTTTGGTTCATCAGTCCCTTATTCATTGCTACTCGATCACTTAGGACATATGATTACACCTATAATGACATCTTCAACTGTCTTATCACTGATTTTCTCTTTATTTCCATGTTGTACTTTAGGCAAATCATCTAGGACTATGGATGACTTTGTTGATTCACCATAAAAGGGTTCATTCTCATGAAATGTCACATCCATACTCACAAAAAGTCTTCTCTAAATTGTACACCAATACTTGTAACCCTTGTGAGTGCTAGAATAGCCTACATAAATACACTTCAATGCACATGGATCAAGTTTGGTTATTGTGGGACACTGATCTCTCACAAAACACATGCAACTAAATACACGAAGATGGACTGAATATATATTGCGTCCCATCAAAAGTTCACAAGGATATTAAAATTTTAATATCTGAGAAGACATCTAGTTAATTAAATATGTTGTCATCAATACTGCTTCACTCCATAGATATTTTGGAATGTTCATTGTAAATAGAAGAGCACGAGCTACCTTTAATAAGTGTCGATTTTTCCGTTTAGCCACCCCATTCTATTCTAGTGTATTTGGACATGTGGTCTGATGCAAAATTACATTGGTAGATAAATGTGATGGGAACTCTCTATTAGCATAATACTATTATTTGTAATGAAGAGTACTTACTTTGACATTATATTATTTTTGCACAAAAGCAAAAAAATCTTTAAAGTAAACCTATGTCTTAAACTTATTTTTCATCAAATACACCCACGTCATCCTTGAGTAACAGTTAATAAATGTAACAAACTATATGAATCCACCAATCGAAGTAACTGGACATGGTCCCCAAACATCAGAATGTATCAACAAAAAAGGTGAAATACTTCTTAAACCAATAGAAGAATAACTTGTTCTTGTGTGTTTTTCAAACTCACAAGCATCACATATAAAGCTTGCTATGTTCTATATTATTCATCAAGTCAGGTCTTACCCTCTTAAGATTCTCAAAAGATAGATGACCAAGACATTGATACTCCAATATGATTTCATTCATCGCTCATTTAGATAGAGTAGTGGTTAAAATCGTGTTAGACCCTTCTCTCACAAGATACCACAATCCATCAAGCTTCCGTCCAGTCCCAACTGTTCTCTTGGTATTCCTTTCATGAAGAACACATGAATCTCGATCAAAGATTACTTGACAGTTCAACTGATCACTAATTGCACTAATTGATAATAAATTAATAGGAAATGATGGGACATGTAAGACCGATGATAATATAATTGTTGAAGTGCATTTAATCAAGCTGGATCCCCTAACTAGTTGAAATGTGGCATTAGCAGTTTGAATTCTCTTATGGGAAGAAGGTGGACAACAAGTAATGTAATAAACCCTACTGATGTTCCTGTCACGTGTCTAGATGCGCTTGAATCAATGATCCAATTTGTGGAAGATAGTTTAGAAGAAAATGGATGTGTAATACTACCTGAGTTCGCATTATCATAACACATGTAATCATTTAAAATGTTAGCATCTTTAGTAGAAGCACGATAGGTTTATCCCCCAAATCGTCCACGACCTCGACCTCCGACTTAACATCCTTAGAGGCTCCCACAACTTGTTCCACCCCGTGTAAGGATACATGTCGATGGACAATTCTAACTAATATGTCCATTCTTCCCACAATTGTACCATTATTGGTTGTTAGTAATTTGTATTGCTAGAGCAGAGCGAACTAGTGTTGTTGAGATCTCAAGAGTATTCATAACTTTTTGTCTTAACTGCTCATGGATCAGGGTAGTAATAACATATTCCATTGGAGGAATTGGAGATTGATGACATATCATTGCTCTCTTGTATTCATATTTTGGGTTTAATCCCCTTAAGAGGTGAATCATATGTCATCACTTCATCCATGCTCAGATAGAAGTTGTATCTACAGGATCAAATGTAATTAATGGATCATAATAATCAAGTTTGGATCATAATATTTTCTACTTAGTACTGTACTTTATTATACTTCGCTCCCACTGCTTTAGTGCATCCAACTTATCTTCAATCTTAATCACGATCATCATATTCCCAATACCAGAGAATTGTGGAGCCAAAACCTTCCATATATCAAATGCTTTACTAATACCTTCTAACAACCCCACGATTAAAGGACAAAGTGATCCTATTATCCATGCAACCACTAGAGAATTAGTCACCCTCCACACTTTCCATGATGTGCTGGTAGCATCAGTGGGTTCTTCATATGAGCCGTCCATGTAGTCTTCCAAATATTATGACTCTAGTATGAGTCTCATCCTTCTCGACCAACTTAGATAGTTTTTCGTTTCTTCTTTTCTCTATTGGGAGTAATTACAACTTCAAATCTCGATTAGGAATCTTGTTACATGAAGGCGATATATCATATCTTCCTACAAACAACCTGGCCATACCTTCTAAAATTTCCTTCAACTCCCTTCCCATTACCTTTGCATCCATTTCTCCATCTCCTACGACAATCTATCTATGTCGTGTCTTGAGCCTTTAGATCAAACAAAAAACTTGAAAATACCTGAAAACCTTAGTTGTGATACCATGTAAGAAAACTAAATTAGGGAAAGAGAATATGTTGATTGATATGCTATAAGTATAAGAAACATAGACAACTCTTTATTGATCATCGAATCAATGAATTAAATAATAGACATGCCTATTTATAGACTTAGAATAACATAAATATAGAAATAAATGATACTAGAATATATGATATAATCTTAACAAATAAGATTATATCATATATCATAACTACCTTAAACAAAATCTATGATATAATCTTAACAAATAAGATTATATAATATATCGTAACTATCTTAAATACTATCATAATAATATATATTAGAAAATCATTTTTCAGGTACATAATATACGTATGTAATTATTAGGTTATACTTTCCTAATTGAAGAGCTATATCCCCATTTCCTAGCACCTTTAATATTGAATTATCACCTAGTTTGTCATATTGACTAAAGTTTTCATTGAATCTGAAAAAAGTTTCTCTACATTTTCTCATGCGATTACTATATCCTGAGTCTAATACCTAATATGTTTTAATTTTAGTAGATGGTACCTCATCTTCTGCTATTAGGTTGATTTCGCTTTATCCTACACTGTTAATGAAATTTGTGTTATGGTTTGTCCAAGTGGGACACTCGAACTGGTAGTGTCTTGGCTTGTGACATTTAAAACATGTCACTTGTCCTCTATGTGCTGTTGGTCTTCCTCTTCCTATACCTCTACTCATGTATCCACAGTAGTTGCTTATTCCTCATTGATACATTCCTCTACTTGGTACATTTACTGAATATTGAGGCCTTTCATTGGTTAAACTCAAGACTTGATCTTTTGTCTACTAATTAATCAATCTTCTCTATTGAACAATTAGACTACTTTGTAGCAATTCAATTGTCATTTCTTTAGTATTGTGAGTTTATTCTATGGTGCATACCACATGATTATATGCAGGTACCAGTGATCTCAGGAGTTTTTCAAAAACATTCCTATGACTTAGTGATTCGCCACAGATTTACATTTTAGATACTACCTTGAGTACTTTGGTAAAATAATCTTCAATTTTCTCTCCATTCCTTATGGTTATTATCTCGTATTCCCAACATAATGCTTATAGTTGACCTTTCTTACTCTCTTGCTTCCTTGAAATTTTTGCTTTAGTGCTTGCCAGATTTTTTTTGATGTATCATGGTTTCAAATTGTCTCCATGATGTCTATGATAATTACAAGATAGAGGTAATGCTTTACCATCATGTCTTTCAGCTTAAGATAATGAGTCATCTTCTCATCCAATTCATATGTATTTTTAGGCATTCCTAGCTCGATAACTTCCTAGTATTCTTTGGTACGCATGTAGTTTTCCATCATTGAGCTCCAGTGTATGAAATGACCATCAAATCTTGGGACTACAGCATGAAAGGTGTTGTATGGTTCCTTATCTGCTTCTCTAGAATTATGTAGTTCAACGGGAGGTGTGTTAGAAACCTAGGCCACTATTGGAGATCTATGTACGCTACATGCCTCCTTGAATGAAAACCAAAGTTTAAAGTGAACTAGAATTGGTAAAAAAATTAAAACGGAAAGTTAAGTGATCCCAAATAATCAATGAAGTTCCAAAAATCAAAGAAAAATGATCATATTGCAAATTAGATATGAGAACCAAACTAATTTAGGGTGAACCGGAGCCGAATCGGGAAGTACCAGTTCGAAGATTCTTTTTTAAAGTTGACTTAAAAATGTCAATTTGGGAAATTGAAGTCACCACTATTTAGAAAATAAATTTAGAAAAATTTTTAATTTTTAGAAAACCGATCGATTTAGGCTTGAATCGACCAATTTTCTATTTCTGGTCATTGAATTTGGTCCAATCGAACCGGTCAATGGTACAACTGGTCAATGGACTACGTGCGAGGTTAGCGTCCCGTCAGCGCGTGACCAATCAATGTACGACATGTGGAAAAGTGTACCCCATTAGCTGCTTGGTTAACATATGAAAACATTGACCAATCAGAGCATAACAAGTGTCATTGATCAATGGTGGGATAAGGAAACACCACGTCACTAAGGACTGACCAATAGGAGTGTGACACGTGTTCTCAGTCAACGGTCAACTAAGGAAAATTCCTGTAAACCCCGCCCTTTCGAGTTAAGAAAAACTAAGAAAAGAACTAGTCAAACTAAGTAAGAAAATTGAACCAGTTTACAAACCCGATCATTTGGAAACAAACAATTTGGAAATTTACAACTTTCGAGTGATCCAAAGGGTTTATAAAACTTTGGAAAAGAACTTTAAGACAAATTAGAAGAGAAAAACTAGATTGGTTCAGATGAACTAGATCCCATCAAAATATCGAATTTAAGCATGCTTGTGTGAGAGTACTACGAGGATGGGTGACCTCTTGAGAAGTATGTTTTTTTAGTAACCTGAAATTTTGGTCAAAAAATTTTTATGCGAACTTACATCCTATCATAAATATCCAAAAATTAATATATATATATATATATATAAAATTTTAGAATTAATACCAATAATTTAATACCTAAATTAAATTATTAAAATTAATACTAATAAATGCTCATCAATTTATTGCAACATTAATACTAGTACATCCCCCAAATACACAATTTTACACCTATATAAAGAGTTTATCCCCATTCATTCTCCTCACACTTGAACATTCTCTCTCTCTCTCTACTGCTCCATTTCCCGGTAAAGCTCGAACTAGAGGTTGGGCTCTTTGGAACCGTGGAGAAGTTAACTACATGCCTATAGTCTCCGTTTGATCCGAGGGTCGCCGGAGAAGCGCCGACATTATGGAACAGTGAAGCAGCTCCGGCGGACCGAAGCTGCCCTATTTTGGCCAAGCTGAAATCGGCCAATTTGAGCCCTCCTTAGACCAAACCAAGCCATCCCAACACTTCCTCAGCCCTCCCACAGCCGAATTAGCACGGAAAGGTAAGCCAATTCGGCTTCCCTCTATAATTTTCGACCGGTGTTAGAGAGAGAACAATGAGGAAATTCTAACTCAATTCAACATCCATTGGTGCAATTCTTAATTCTAGGATGAACCTTAGGATAAGAGCTATCTGCCCAGATCGAAAGCTTAGAACGCCATGCCCCCGACAGTAAGCTTTCAAAGCTTTCTCTCTCTATAGTGTATTTTCTGGCGAAGCTCCGTTTGAGCTCGTTTTAGCATCAAAACTTGTGATTCAAAGTGCTATTGAATCGTATGAAGATGTAGGAACTTAATTTCAACAATTAGAAGTGTTTGATCAGTCAATTTGATAAAATTAAATTTGGCTGTGTTAAGGAGTTGCAATTGGGGGAAAATTGGGGATTTTTGAAATTTGAAGGACCAAAATGCAATTTTATAAAATTGAGAGTCAATTGGGCATGATAAGAATGTTAGAGGGCCAATTGAGGAATTTTAGAATTTTTGGGGTAAAACTTATCATTTTTTCAAAGGAAGGGCAAAATGGTAATTTTGGAAAAGTTGGGGGGACCAAATTGGAAATTTGGGAAATTAAACCCCTTTTGTGAAATTGAATAAATTGAGGTCCCAAGGGGAATTTTAAAAGTTTTGGGACTCAATTTATGGAAAAACCAGCATTTGGGACTTAAATTTAAAGAAAAATAATTTTAGGGACCTTATTGCAAATAAATAAAAGTTTGGTTTTCTCATTCATTTTGAGTGAATGAAGGCTATTAGGCCGCGAGATATTGAACATGGATGTTTATATTGTGTAGGAAAATGAGGTACCGAGAACGCAATGAAGGACACGCTCACATGAATACAAAGAACCGGTCTAGTGGAATTCACTACATTAATGGGTGAGTGGGCTTACTAACGTCATAACCGGTTGGGATGATGAGCATAGTTTAAAGTTAAAAACTACTTACTGGTTGTGAGTGAGATTTTATATCATACCTTGTTGGGAAAGATAAATACCTCGAAATGAAAAGCCCACTATTTAGTGGTATTTTAAACATCACCATTTAGAGAAGTGATGTGAAAATCACGTGGAAAAACTACTTACTGGTCGTAAGTAGATCATACCTTGCTGGTATGATGAAACTTCCTCGAAGGAAGTGGAAAACCCGTTCATCGGTTATGAGTGGAGATGTCCTGACACTTGGTTGATATGATGGATAGTTGAAAACATATTTTGTCGGAAGTACTCTCCCCTGACTGTGTACCAATGCTTAAACGATTTGGGAGACCTTCTTGACGGGAGCTCGAATAGCGCTTATACGTCGGGGGCCTTGGTTTTGGAACTTGAGGGCTATTATGCCGAGTTTTGAAAATCTCGAACAAGTGGGCCATAGGCTAGTGGGCACGTGCATGAGCTCATAAACAAACATGAGATATGTGCCATAAAACTTTAATAAATGAATTGTTTGGCTGTGGTACCAAGATAGGATCGACATATTCAGTTAACTAGTGGTAGTGCAACATGACAGGTCTCCAGACCAGTCAAGACAAACATCTGCAGGTTGAGTTGAAGGTTGGGGCCATTGGACTTATGGCACCACATATTATATGGCATAATAAGAAAATACTGATTGTGCATGCATTGTGATTATAGGACCATCAAGACGCTCAAGAGGGGTAGTGATGCACCTAAGGGCCTTGGACGACCTGGTGAGTATAAGGGCAGTTTGTCGTACGAGGTGACCATGCAAAATTTAGAGTAGCACCAAGCACATGAGTCCAGGGTGGGGACGGGATGAGATCTCTGTCCTCATACAGACATGGAGAATAAATTTCAGGATTGAGGGTAAGATGTCACGTACATCCACTCATTCTGAGGATAAAAGTGAATGTGCTTCTATCTAGGTGGTTGGTAAAGTCGCTTCGACACCACAAGTGGGTTCAGTGGACCTACTGGCCTGCGAATGTGTGTTTTACCTTCATGATGAAGGATGTATGTTGGGTGATGACACACCGTGGTTAATAAGAAACGATGGTAAAAAACTAAGATATGAAATGAAAGGATTTTTGAAAGAAAGGTGTTTGGCACACTCCAATACAATTCTTTTTCCTAACGGTTAAAAATTTTGAAAACCCATTCACTGAGTCATTGTGCTCATCCCCCTTCCTTATATTCCTTTCAGGAAATTTCGGAAATCTTACCCTTAAAGACCATCAACTAAGACGCTTGTGAGTAGGTATGATAAATTTAAAATATTATATAGATTTGATTTATGTTATTCTAGGAAAAAGTGCAGGTTTAAAGGACGCCTTACTCTTTATGGTTTATTATAAGGGGAAACCCTTTAACAAACCGGGACTGAAATTGGAGGAAAAACCCTGCAGTAGGGACTTAAACCCTTTTTTGATCGGTCAATTTGATAAAATCAAATCCGGTTGTGTTAAAGAGTTGATATTGCGCGAAAATTTGGGGTAATTGGGGATTTTCAAAAAATTCGAGAGACCAAAATGAAATTTTCTAAAATTGAGGGTCAATTGGGCATGATAAGAATATTAGAGAGCCAATTGAGAAATTTTAGAATTTTTGGGGTAAAATTTACCCTTTTTGTAAAGGAAGGGCAAAATGGTAATTTTGGAAAAGTTGGGGGACCAAAATGGAAATTTGGGAAATTAAACCCTTTTTTGTGAATGTGAATAAATTGAGGTAATAAGATAAATTTTAAAAGTTTCGGGACTCAAATTTGAGGAAAAACCCGGCAATAGGGACTTAAACCCTTTTTTGATCGGTCAGTTTGATGAAATCAAATCCGGTTGTGTTAAAAAGTCGAAATTGGGGAAAATTTGGGGTAATTGGGGATTTTCAAAAAATTCGAGAGACAAAAATGAAATTTTCTAAAATTGAGGATCAATTCGGCATGATAAGAATATTAGAGGGCCAATTGAGAAATTTTAGAATTTTTGGGATAAAATTTACCCTTTTTGTAAAGGAATGGCAAAATGGTAATTTTGGAAAAGTTGAGGGACCAAAATGGAAATTTTGGAAATTAAACCCTTTTTTGTGAATGTGAATAAATTGAGGTCCTAAGATAAATTTTAAAAGTTTCGGGACTCAAATTGGAGGAAAAACCCGTCAATAGGGACTTAAACCCTTTTTTAATCGGTCAATTTGATAAAATCAAATCCGGTTGTGTTAAAAAGTTGAAATTAGGGGAAAATTTGGGGTAATTGGGGATTTTCAAAAAAATTCGAGAGACCAAAATGAAATTTTCTAAAATTGAGGATCAATTCGGCATGATAAGAATATTAGAGGGCCAATTGAGAAATTTTAGAATTTTTGGGATAAAATTTACCCTTTCTGTAAAGGAATGGCAAAATGGTAATTTTGGAAAAGTTGAGGGACCAAAATGGAAATCTGGGAAATTAAACCATTTTTTGTGAATGTGAATAAATTGAGGTCCTAAGATAAATTTTAAAAGTTTCGGGACTCAAATTGGAGGAAAAACCCGTCAATAGGGACTTAAACCTTTTTTTGATCGGTCAATTTGATAAAATCAAATCCGGTTGTGTTAAACAGTTGAAATTGGGGGAAAATTTGGGGTAATTGGGGATTTTCAAAAAATTCGAGAGACCAAAATGAAATTTTCTAAAATTGAGGGTCAGTTGGTCATGATAAGAATATTAGAGGGCCAATTGAGAAATTTTAGAATTTTTGGGGTAAAATTTACCCTTTTTGTAAAGGAATGGCAAAATGGTAAATTTGGAAAAGTTGAGGGACCAAAATGGAAATTTTGGAAATTAAACCCTTTTTTGTGAATGTGAATAAATTGAGGTCCTAAGATAAATTTTAAAAGTTTCGGGACTCAAATTGGAGGAAAAACCCGTCAATAGGGACTTAAACCCTTTTTTGATCGGCCAGTTTGATAAAATCAAATCCGGTTGTGTTAAAGAGTTGAAATTGGGTGAAAATTTGGGGAAATTGGGGATTTTCAAAAAATTCGAGTGAACAAAATGAAATTTTCTAAAATTGAGGGTCAATTGGACGTGATAAGAATATTAGAGGGCCAACTGAGAAATTTTAGAATTTTTGGGGTAAAATTTACCCTTTTTGTAAAGGAAGGGCAAAATGGTAATTTTGGAAAAGTTGGGGGACCAAAATGGAAATTTGGGAAATTAAACCCTTTGTTGTGAATGTGAATAAATTGAGGTCCTAAGATAAATTTTAAAAGTTTCGGGACTTAAATTGGAGGAAAAACCCGGCAATAGGGACCTAAACCCTTTTTTGATCAGTCAATTTGATAAAATCAAATCCGGTTGTGTTAAACAGTTGAAATTAGGGGAAAATTTGGGGAAATTCGGGATTTTCAAAAAATTCGAGGGACCAAAATGAAATTTTCTAAAATTGAGGGTCAGTTGGTCATGATAAATTAGAGGGCCAATTGAGAAATTTTAGAATTTTTGGGGTAAAATTTAGCCTTTTTGTAAAGGAAGGGCAAAATGGTAATTTTGGAAAAGTTGAGGGACCAAAATGGAAATTTGGGAAATTAAACCCTTTTTTGTGAATGTGAATAAATTGAGGTCCTAAGATAAATTTTAAAAGTTTCGGGACTCAAATTGGAGGAAAAACCCGTCAACAGGGTCTTAAATCCTTTTTAGATCGGTCAATTTGATAAAATCAAATCCGGATGTGTTAAACAGTTGAAATTGGGGGAAAATTTGGGGTAATTTGGGATTTTCAAAAAATTCGAGAGACCAAAATGAAATTTTCTAAAATTGAGGGTCAATTGGGCACGATAAGAATATTAGAGGGCCAATTGAGAAATTTTAGAATTTTTGGGGTAAAATTTACCATTTTTGTAAAGGAAGGGCAAAATGGTAATTTTGGAAAAGTTGACGGACCAAAATGGAAATTTCGGAAATTAAACCCTTTTTTGTGAATGTGAATAAATTGAGGTCCTAAGATAAATTTTAAAAGTTTCGGGACTCAAATAAGAGGAAAAACGCGGCAATTGGGACTTAAACCCTTTTTTGATTGGTTAATTTAATAAAATCAAATCCGGTTGTGTTAAAAAGTTGAAATTGGGGGAAAATTTGGGGTAATTGGGGATTTTCAAAAAATTCGAGAGACCAAAATGAAATTTTCTAAAATTGAGGTTTAATTGGGCACGATAAGAATATTAGAGGGCCAATTGAGAAATTGTAGAATTTTTGGGGTAAAATTTACCCTTTTTGTAAAGGAAGGGCAAAATGGTAATTTTGGAAAAGTTCAGGGACCAAAATGGAAATTTGGGAAATTAAACCCTTTTTTGTGAATGTGAATAAATTGAGGTCCTAAGATAAATTTTAAAAGTTTCGGGACTCAAATTGGAGGAAAAACCCGTCAACAGGGTCTTAAATCCTTTTTAGATCGGTCAATTTGATAAAATCAAATCCGGATGTGTTAAACAGTTGAAATTGGGGGAAAATTTGGGGTAATTTGGGATTTTCAAAAAATTCGAGAGACCAAAATGAAATTTTCTAAAATTGAGGGTCAATTGGGCACGATAAGAATATTAGAGGGCCAATTGAGAAATTTTAGAATTTTTGGGGTAAAATTTACCCTTTTTGTAAAGGAAGGGCAAAATGGTAATTTTGGAAAAGTTGACGGACCAAAATGGAAATTTCGGAAATTAAACCCTTTTTTGTGAATGTGAATAAATTGAGGTCCTAAGATAAATTTTAAAAGTTTCGGGACTCAAATAAGAGGAAAAACGCGGCAATTGGGACTTAAACCCTTTTTTGATTGGTTAATTTAATAAAATCAAATCCGGTTGTGTTAAAAAGTTGAAATTGGGGGAAAATTTGGGGTAATTGGGGATTTTCAAAAAATTCGAGAGACCAAAATGAAATTTTCTAAAATTGAGGTTTAATTGGGCACGATAAGAATATTAGAGGGCCAATTGAGAAATTGTAGAATTTTTGGGGTAAAATTTACCCTTTTTGTAAAGGAAGGGCAAAATGGTAATTTTGGAAAAGTTCAGGGACCAAAATGGAAATTCGGGAACTTAAACCTTTTTTGTGAATGTGAATAAATTGAGGTACTAAGATAAATTTTAAAAGTTTCGGGACTGAAATTGGAGGAAAAACCCTGCAGTAGGGACTTAAACCCTTTTTTGATCGGTCAATTTGATAAAATCAAATCCGGTTGTGTTTAACAATTGAAATTGGGGGAAAATTTGGGGTAATTGGGGATTTTCAAAAAATTCGAGAGACCAAAATGAAATTTTCTAAAATTGAGGGTCAATTGGGCACAATAAGAATATTAGAGGGCCAATTGAGAAATTTTCGAATTTTTGGGGTAAAATTTACCCTTTTTGTAAAGGAAGGGCATAATGGTAATTTTGGAAAAGGTGAGGGACCAAAATGGAAATGAGGGAAATTAAACCCTTTTTTGGGAATGTGAATAAATTGAGGTCCTAAGATAAATTTTAAAAGCTTCGGGACTCAAATTGGAGGAAAAACCCGGCAATAGGGACTTAAACCCTTTTTTGATCGGCCAGTTTGATAAAATCAAATCCGGTTGTGTTAAAGAGTTGAAATTGGGTGAAAATTTGGGGAAATTGGGGATTTTCAAAAAATTCGAGTGAACAAAATGAAATTTTCTAAAATTGAGGGTCAATTGGGCGTGATAAGAATATTAGAGGGCCAACTGAGAAATTTTAGAATTTTTGGGGTAAAATTTACCCTTTTTGTAAAGGAAGGGCAAAATGCTAATTTTGGAAAAGGGAGGGACCAAAATGGAAATTTGGGAAATTAAACCCTTTGTTGTGAATGTGAATAAATTGAGGTCCTAAGATAAATTTTAAAAGTTTCGGGACTTAAATTGGAGGAAAAACCCGGCAATAGGGACCTAAACCCTTTTTTGATCAGTCAATTTGATAAAATCAAATCCGGTTGTGTTAAAGAGTTGAAATTAGGGGAAAATTTGGGGAAATTCGGGATTTTCAAAAAATTCGAGGGACCAAAATGAAATTTTCTAAAATTGAGGGTCAATTGGGCGTGATAAGAATATTAGAGTGCCAACTGAGAAATTTTAGAATTTTTGGGGTAAAATTTAGCCTTTTTGTAAAGGAAGGGCAAAATGGTAATTTTGGAAAAGTTGAGGGACCAAAATGGAAATTTGGGAAATTAAACCCTTTTTTGTGAATGTGAATAAATTGAGGTCCTAAGATAAATTTTAAAAGTTTCGGGACTCAAATTGGAGGAAAAACCCGTCAACAGGGTCTTAAATCCTTTTTAGATCGGTCAATTTGATAAAATCAAATCCGGATGTGTTAAACAGTTGAAATTGGGGGAAAATTTGGGGTAATTTGGGATTTTCAAAAAATTCGAGAGACCAAAATGAAATTTTCTAAAATTGAGGGTCAATTGGGCACGATAAGAATATTAGAGGGCCAATTGAGAAATTTTAGAATTTTTGGGGTAAAATTTACCCTTTTTGTAAAGGAAGGGCAAAATGGTAATTTTGGAAAAGTTGACGGACCAAAATGGAAATTTCGGAAATTAAACCCTTTTTTGTGAATGTGAATAAATTGAGGTCCTAAGATAAATTTTAAAAGTTTCGGGACTCAAATAAGAGGAAAAACGCGGCAATTGGGACTTAAACCCTTTTTTGATTGGTTAATTTAATAAAATCAAATCCGGTTGTGTTAAAAAGTTGAAATTGGGGGAAAATTTGGGGTAATTGGGGATTTTCAAAAAATTCGAGAGACCAAAATGAAATTTTCTAAAATTGAGGTTTAATTGGGCACGATAAGAATATTAGAGGGCCAATTGAGAAATTGTAGAATTTTTGGGGTAAAATTTACCCTTTTTGTAAAGGAAGGGCAAAATGGTAATTTTGGAAAAGTTCAGGGACCAAAATGGAAATTCGGGAACTTAAACCTTTTTTGTGAATGTGAATAAATTGAGGTACTAAGATAAATTTTAAAAGTTTCGGGACTGAAATTGGAGGAAAAACCCTGCAGTAGGGACTTAAACCCTTTTTTGATCGGTCAATTTGATAAAATCAAATCCGGTTGTGTTTAACAATTGAAATTGGGGGAAAATTTGGGGTAATTGGGGATTTTCAAAAAATTCGAGAGACCAAAATGAAATTTTCTAAAATTGAGGGTCAATTGGGCACAATAAGAATATTAGAGGGCCAATTGAGAAATTTTCGAATTTTTGGGGTAAAATTTACCCTTTTTGTAAAGGAAGGGCATAATGGTAATTTTGGAAAAGGTGAGGGACCAAAATGGAAATGAGGGAAATTAAACCCTTTTTTGGGAATGTGAATAAATTGAGGTCCTAAGATAAATTTTAAAAGCTTCGGGACTCAAATTGGAGGAAAAACCCGGCAATAGGGACTTAAACCCTTTTTTGATCGGCCAGTTTGATAAAATCAAATCCGGTTGTGTTAAAGAGTTGAAATTGGGTGAAAATTTGGGGAAATTGGGGATTTTCAAAAAATTCGAGTGAACAAAATGAAATTTTCTAAAATTGAGGGTCAATTGGGCGTGATAAGAATATTAGAGGGCCAACTGAGAAATTTTAGAATTTTTGGGGTAAAATTTACCCTTTTTGTAAAGGAAGGGCAAAATGCTAATTTTGGAAAAGGGAGGGACCAAAATGGAAATTTGGGAAATTAAACCCTTTGTTGTGAATGTGAATAAATTGAGGTCCTAAGATAAATTTTAAAAGTTTCGGGACTTAAATTGGAGGAAAAACCCGGCAATAGGGACCTAAACCCTTTTTTGATCAGTCAATTTGATAAAATCAAATCCGGTTGTGTTAAAGAGTTGAAATTAGGGGAAAATTTGGGGAAATTCGGGATTTTCAAAAAATTCGAGGGACCAAAATGAAATTTTCTAAAATTGAGGGTCAATTGGGCGTGATAAGAATATTAGAGTGCCAACTGAGAAATTTTAGAATTTTTGGGGTAAAATTTAGCCTTTTTGTAAAGGAAGGGCAAAATGGTAATTTTGGAAAAGTTGAGGGACCAAAATGGAAATTTGGGAAATTAAACCCTTTTTTGTGAATGTGAATAAATTGAGGTCCTAAGAAAAATTTTAAAAGTTTCGGGACTCAAATTGGAGGAAAAACCGGTCAATAGGGTCTTAAACCCTTTTTTGATTGGTCAATTTGATAAAATCAAATCCGGTTGTGTTAAACAGTCGAAATTGGGGGAAAATTTTGGGTAATTGGGGATTTTCAAAAAATTCGAGAGACCAAAATGAAATTTTCTAAAATTGAGGGTCAGTTGGTCATGATAAGAATATTAGAGGGCCAATTGAGAAATTTTAGAATTTTTGGGGTAAAATTTAGCCTTTTTGTAAAGGAAGGGCAAAATGGTAATTTTGGAAAAGTTGAGGGACCAAAATGGAAATTTGGGAAATTAAACCCTTTTTTGTGAATGTGAATAAATTGAGGTCCTAAGATAAATTTTAAAAGTTTCGGGACTCAAATTGGAGGAAAAACCCGTCAACAGGGTCTTAAATCCTTTTTAGATCGGTCAATTTGATAAAATCAAATCCGGATGTGTTAAACAGTTGAAATTGGGGGAAAATTTGGGGTAATTTGGGATTTTCAAAAAATTCGAGAGACCAAAATGAAATTTTCTAAAATTGAGGGTCAATTGGGCACGATAAGAATATTAGAGGGCCAATTGAGAAATTTTAGAATTTTTGGGGTAAAATTTACCCTTTTTGTAAAGGAAGGGCAAAATGGTAATTTTGGAAAAGTTGACGGACCAAAATGGAAATTTCGGAAATTAAACCCTTTTTTGTGAATGTGAATAAATTGAGGTCCTAAGATAAATTTTAAAAGTTTCGGGACTCAAATAAGAGGAAAAACGCGGCAATTGGGACTTAAACCCTTTTTTGATTGGTTAATTTAATAAAATCAAATCCGGTTGTGTTAAAAAGTTGAAATTGGGGGAAAATTTGGGGTAATTGGGGATTTTCAAAAAATTCGAGAGACCAAAATGAAATTTTCTAAAATTGAGGTTTAATTGGGCACGATAAGAATATTAGAGGGCCAATTGAGAAATTGTAGAATTTTTGGGGTAAAATTTACCCTTTTTGTAAAGGAAGGGCAAAATGGTAATTTTGGAAAAGTTCAGGGACCAAAATGGAAATTCGGGAACTTAAACCTTTTTTGTGAATGTGAATAAATTGAGGTACTAAGATAAATTTTAAAAGTTTCGGGACTGAAATTGGAGGAAAAACCCTGCAGTAGGGACTTAAACCCTTTTTTGATCGGTCAATTTGATAAAATCAAATCCGGTTGTGTTTAACAATTGAAATTGGGGGAAAATTTGGGGTAATTGGGGATTTTCAAAAAATTCGAGAGACCAAAATGAAATTTTCTAAAATTGAGGGTCAATTGGGCACAATAAGAATATTAGAGGGCCAATTGAGAAATTTTCGAATTTTTGGGGTAAAATTTACCCTTTTTGTAAAGGAAGGGCATAATGGTAATTTTGGAAAAGGTGAGGGACCAAAATGGAAATGAGGGAAATTAAACCCTTTTTTGGGAATGTGAATAAATTGAGGTCCTAAGATAAATTTTAAAAGCTTCGGGACTCAAATTGGAGGAAAAACCCGGCAATAGGGACTTAAACCCTTTTTTGATCGGCCAGTTTGATAAAATCAAATCCGGTTGTGTTAAAGAGTTGAAATTGGGTGAAAATTTGGGGAAATTGGGGATTTTCAAAAAATTCGAGTGAACAAAATGAAATTTTCTAAAATTGAGGGTCAATTGGGCGTGATAAGAATATTAGAGGGCCAACTGAGAAATTTTAGAATTTTTGGGGTAAAATTTACCCTTTTTGTAAAGGAAGGGCAAAATGCTAATTTTGGAAAAGGGAGGGACCAAAATGGAAATTTGGGAAATTAAACCCTTTGTTGTGAATGTGAATAAATTGAGGTCCTAAGATAAATTTTAAAAGTTTCGGGACTTAAATTGGAGGAAAAACCCGGCAATAGGGACTTAAACCCTTTTTTGATCGGCCAGTTTGATAAAATCAAATCCGGTTGTGTTAAAGAGTTGAAATTGGGTGAAAATTTGGGAAAATTGGGGATTTTCAAAAAATTCGAGTGAACAAAATGAAATTTTCTAAAATTGAGGGTCAATTGGGCGTGATAAGAATATTAGAGGGCCAACTGAGAAATTTTAGAATTTTTGGGGTAAAATTTACCCTTTTTGTAAAGGAAGGGCAAAATGCTAATTTTGGAAAAGGGAGGGACCAAAATGGAAATTTGGGAAATTAAACCCTTTGTTGTGAATGTGAATAAATTGAGGTCCTAAGATAAATTTTAAAAGTTTCGGGACTTAAATTGGAGGAAAAACCCGGCAATAGGGACCTAAACCCTTTTTTGATCAGTCAATTTGATAAAATCAAATCCGGTTGTGTTAAAGAGTTGAAATTAGGGGAAAATTTGGGGAAATTCGGGATTTTCAAAAAATTCGAGGGACCAAAATGAAATTTTCTAAAATTGAGGGTCAATTGGGCGTGATAAGAATATTAGAGTGCCAACTGAGAAATTTTAGAATTTTTGGGGTAAAATTTAGCCTTTTTGTAAAGGAAGGGCAAAATGGTAATTTTGGAAAAGTTGAGGGACCAAAATGGAAATTTGGGAAATTAAACCCTTTTTTGTGAATGTGAATAAATTGAGGTCCTAAGATAAATTTTAAAAGTTTCGGGACTCAAATTGGAGGAAAAACCCGTCAACAGGGTCTTAAATCCTTTTTAGATCGGTCAATTTGATAAAATCAAATCCGGATGTGTTAAACAGTTGAAATTGGGGGAAAATTTGGGGTAATTTGGGATTTTCAAAAAATTCGAGAGACCAAAATGAAATTTTCTAAAATTGAGGGTCAATTGGGCACGATAAGAATATTAGAGGGCCAATTGAGAAATTTTAGAATTTTTGGGGTAAAATTTAGCCTTT
Organism: Trapa incisa; assembly: GCA_030064435.1. Taxonomy (NCBI): domain Eukaryota; kingdom Viridiplantae; phylum Streptophyta; class Magnoliopsida; order Myrtales; family Lythraceae; genus Trapa; species Trapa incisa. The sequence goes on from CM057776.1 coordinate 19,044,274, forward strand.
TTGTAAAGGAAGGGCAAAATGGTAATTTTGGAAAAGTTGACGGACCAAAATGGAAATTTCGGAAATTAAACCCTTTTTTGTGAATGTGAATAAATTGAGGTCCTAAGATAAATTTTAAAAGTTTCGGGACTCAAATAAGAGGAAAAACGCGGCAATTGGGACTTAAACCCTTTTTTGATTGGTTAATTTAATAAAATCAAATCCGGTTGTGTTAAAAAGTTGAAATTGGGGGAAAATTTGGGGTAATTGGGGATTTTCAAAAAATTCGAGAGACCAAAATGAAATTTTCTAAAATTGAGGTTTAATTGGGCACGATAAGAATATTAGAGGGCCAATTGAGAAATTGTAGAATTTTTGGGGTAAAATTTACCCTTTTTGTAAAGGAAGGGCAAAATGGTAATTTTGGAAAAGTTCAGGGACCAAAATGGAAATTTGGGAACTTAAACCTTTTTTGTGAATGTGAATAAATTGAGGTACTAAGATAAATTTTAAAAGTTTCGGTACTGAAATTGGAGGAAAAACCCTGCAGTAGGGACTTAAACCCTTTTTTGATCGGTCAATTTGATAAAATCAAATCCGGTTGTGTTTAACAATTGAAATTGGGGGAAAATTTGGGGTAATTGGGGATTTTCAAAAAATTCGAGAGACCAAAATGAAATTTTCTAAAATTGAGGGTCAATTGGGCACAATAAGAATATTAGAGGGCCAATTGAGAAATTTTCGAATTTTTGGGGTAAAATTTACCCTTTTTGTAAAGGAAGGGCATAATGGTAATTTTGGAAAAGGTGAGGGACCAAAATGGAAATGAGGGAAATTAAACCCTTTTTTGGGAATGTGAATAAATTGAGGTCCTAAGATAAATTTTAAAAGCTTCGGGACTCAAATTGGAGGAAAAACCCGGCAATAGGGACTTAAACCCTTTTTTGATCGGCCAGTTTGATAAAATCAAATCCGGTTGTGTTAAAGAGTTGAAATTGGGTGAAAATTTGGGGAAATTGGGGATTTTCAAAAAATTCGAGTGAACAAAATGAAATTTTCTAAAATTGAGGGTCAATTGGGCGTGATAAGAATATTAGAGGGCCAACTGAGAAATTTTAGAATTTTTGGGGTAAAATTTACCCTTTTTGTAAAGGAAGGGCAAAATGCTAATTTTGGAAAAGGGAGGGACCAAAATGGAAATTTGGGAAATTAAACCCTTTGTTGTGAATGTGAATAAATTGAGGTCCTAAGATAAATTTTAAAAGTTTCGGGACTTAAATTGGAGGAAAAACCCGGCAATAGGGACCTAAACCCTTTTTTGATCAGTCAATTTGATAAAATCAAATCCGGTTGTGTTAAAGAGTTGAAATTAGGGGAAAATTTGGGGAAATTCGGGATTTTCAAAAAATTCGAGGGACCAAAATGAAATTTTCTAAAATTGAGGGTCAATTGGGCGTGATAAGAATATTAGAGTGCCAACTGAGAAATTTTAGAATTTTTGGGGTAAAATTTAGCCTTTTTGTAAAGGAAGGGCAAAATGGTAATTTTGGAAAAGTTGAGGGACCAAAATGGAAATTTGGGAAATTAAACCCTTTTTTGTGAATGTGAATAAATTGAGGTCCTAAGAAAAATTTTAAAAGTTTCGGGACTCAAATTGGAGGAAAAACCCGTCAATAGGGTCTTAAACCCTTTTTTGATTGGTCAATTTGATAAAATCAAATCCGGTTGTGTTAAACAGTCGAAATTGGGGGAAAATTTTGGGTAATTGGGGATTTTCAAAAAATTCGAGAGACCAAAATGAAATTTTCTAAAATTGAGGGTCAGTTGGTCATGATAAGAATATTAGAGGGCCAATTGAGAAATTTTAGAATTTTTGGGGTAAAATTTAGCCTTTTTGTAAAGGAAGGGCAAAATGGTAATTTTGGAAAAGTTGAGGGACCAAAATGGAAATTTGGGAAATTAAACCCTTTTTTGTGAATGTGAATAAATTGAGGTCCTAAGATAAATTTTAAAAGTTTCGGGACTCAAATTGGAGGAAAAACCCGTCAACAGGGTCTTAAATCCTTTTTAGATCGGTCAATTTGATAAAATCAAATCCGGATGTGTTAAACAGTTGAAATTGGGGGAAAATTTGGGGTAATTTGGGATTTTCAAAAAATTCGAGAGACCAAAATGAAATTTTCTAAAATTGAGGGTCAATTGGGCACGATAAGAATATTAGAGGGCCAATTGAGAAATTTTAGAATTTTTGGGGTAAAATTTAGCCTTTTTGTAAAGGAAGGGCAAAATGGTAATTTTGGAAAAGTTGACGGACCAAAATGGAAATTTCGGAAATTAAACCCTTTTTTGTGAATGTGAATAAATTGAGGTCCTAAGATAAATTTTAAAAGTTTCGGGACTCAAATAAGAGGAAAAACGCGGCAATTGGGACTTAAACCCTTTTTTGATTGGTTAATTTAATAAAATCAAATCCGGTTGTGTTAAAAAGTTGAAATTGGGGGAAAATTTGGGGTAATTGGGGATTTTCAAAAAATTCGAGAGACCAAAATGAAATTTTCTAAAATTGAGGTTTAATTGGGCACGATAAGAATATTAGAGGGCCAATTGAGAAATTGTAGAATTTTTGGGGTAAAATTTACCCTTTTTGTAAAGGAAGGGCAAAATGGTAATTTTGGAAAAGTTCAGGGACCAAAATGGAAATTCGGGAACTTAAACCTTTTTTGTGAATGTGAATAAATTGAGGTACTAAGATAAATTTTAAAAGTTTCGGGACTGAAATTGGAGGAAAAACCCTGCAGTAGGGACTTAAACCCTTTTTTGATCGGTCAATTTGATAAAATCAAATCCGGTTGTGTTTAACAATTGAAATTGGGGGAAAATTTGGGGTAATTGGGGATTTTCAAAAAATTCGAGAGACCAAAATGAAATTTTCTAAAATTGAGGGTCAATTGGGCACAATAAGAATATTAGAGGGCCAATTGAGAAATTTTCGAATTTTTGGGGTAAAATTTACCCCTTTTTGTAAAGGAAGGGGCATAATGGTAATTTTGGAAAAGGTGAGGGACCAAAATGGAAATGAGGGAAATTAAACCCTTTTTTGGGAATGTGAATAAATTGAGGTCCTAAGATAAATTTTAAAAGCTTCGGGACTCAAATTGGAGGAAAAACCCGGCAATAGGGACTTAAACCCTTTTTTGATCGGCCCAGTTTGATAAAATCAAATCCGGTTGTGTTTAAAGAGTTGAAATTGGGGTGAAAATTTGGGGGAAATTGGGGATCTTCAAAAAATTCGAGTGAACAAAATGAAATTTTCTAAAATTGAGGGTCAATTGGGCGTGATAAGAATATTAGAGGGCCAACTGAGAAATTTTAGAATTTTTGGGGTAAAATTTACCCTTTTTGTAAAGGAAGGGCAAAATGCTAATTTTGGAAAAGGGAGGGACCAAAATGGAAATTTGGGAAATTAAACCCTTTGTTGTGAATGTGAATAAATTGAGGTCCTAAGATAAATTTTAAAAGTTTCGGGACTTAAATTGGAGGAAAAACCCCGGCAATAGGGACTTAAACCCTTTTTTGATCGGCCAGTTTGATAAAATCAAATCCGGTTGTGTTAAAGAGTTGAAATTGGGTGAAAATTTGGGAAAATTGGGGATTTTCAAAAAATTCGAGTGAACAAAATGAAATTTTCTAAAATTGAGGGTCAATTGGGCGTGATAAGAATATTAGAGGGCCAACTGAGAAATTTTAGAATTTTTGGGGTAAAATTTACCCTTTTTGTAAAGGAAGGGCAAAATGCTAATTTTGGAAAAGGGAGGGACCAAAATGGAAATTTGGGAAATTAAACCCTTTGTTGTGAATGTGAATAAATTGAGGTCCTAAGATAAATTTTAAAAGTTTCGGGACTTAAATTGGAGGAAAAACCCGGCAATAGGGGACCTAAACCCTTTTTTGATCAGTCAATTTGATAAAATCAAATCCGGTTGTGTTAAAGAGTTGAAATTAGGGGAAAATTTTGGGGAAATTCGGGATTTTCAAAAATTCGAGGGACCAAAAATGAAATTTTCTAAAATTGAGGGTCAATTGGGCGTGATAAGAATATTAGAGTGCCAAC